>OW028735.1:1301185-2602370 GCA_932294355.1 Aporophyla lueneburgensis
GATGTGTTCAAGACGCTAAACTGGAGTGGACGCGGAATAAACATCAACGGCGAGTACATCTCACACTTGAGATTTGCAGACGACATCGTCATATTGGCGGAATCGCTGCAGGACTTGCAGCAGATGCTGGACGGCCTAGTTGATTCTTCTGTACGCATTGGTCTCCGGATGAACTTGGACAAAACACAGGTTATGTTCAACGATCACGCAACTCCGGGACCGATTGCGGTCAATGGCGGTGCCCTCAAGGTTGTTCGAGAATACGTTTACCTCGGGCAAACTCTGCAGTTTGGTAAGAACAACCTTGAGAAGGAGGCTAACAGGAGAATTCAGCTGGGCTGGGCAGCATTTGGGAAGCTTCGTCGAGTCTTCTCGTTGCGTATTCCACAGAGCTTAAAGACGAAAGTCTTCAACCAGTGCGTCCTGCCTGTTATGACCTACGGAGCCGAAACGTGGACACTCACGGTACGGCTGGTCCATAAATTTAAAGTTGCTCAGCGAGCTATGGAACGAGCTATGCTTGGAGTATCTCTGAGGGACAGAATCCGGAATGAGGTGATCCGGCAGAGAACCAAAGTTGTTGACATAGCTCATAGGATTAGCAAGCTGAAGTGGCAATGGGCCGGCCATATTAGCCGTCGAACCGATGACCGTTGGGGTAGACGTGTTCTTGAGTGGAGACCGCGAATCGGCAAACGTAAGGTAGGACGCCCTCAGGCTAGGTGGAGCGACGATCTTCGCAGGGTGGCTGGTAGCAGCTGGATGAGAGTTGCCGAAAATCGAGCTGAATGGCGTGCAATTGGGGAGGCCTATGTCCAGCAGTGGACTGCTATAGGCTGATGATGATGATGACAGTAATTCTTGTGTTTGCAGGAGAAAATACTACCTACGATAACCACGCGATGTTTACTACAGACACCCAATTTTGTTGGTAAATTTTACTGGCAATAAAAGTAGAATAAATACATGCCTTATAAAAATGGGATTTACATCAAAATCCAACGTTTCCATTACAATAAAACAAAATGGTAAAGTGTGCACTAACTTTAGTTGACCAGATGGCTGCAATAAAAGATCGTGGTTGATTTTATGTGATATAATAAACTTGATGTAACAATATTGTTGACGTAATTACTTACGCAAGTAAGTTCTTCTTACTTCTTCCCTTCTATCCGAGTGGTGCCAGATGTAAAGAATAGCACCATCCAATTTCTTCTCGTGGGTGTCGTAAGGGACTTACTAGACCATAGACAGCAGCGTTCTCTATGCATTTTACCACCATACTGCAAAAGCCAACCCGCCTGCCAAGCGTGGCGATTATGGCAAAGCTCCCTAATTGGGGGAGGCCTATGTCCAGCGGTGGACGTCTTACGGCTGAAATGACTTCTTCCCTTTATGTGGCCATTTTCTAAAATGACACACTCATATAAGTATTAGAATTCGAAGATAAATCGAAGACGGATTTTCGTTTGAATGTATTTCTATTCAGTGCAAACACGCTGTGAATGTGTGTGTAAGCAGCAGCTCTCGGTACCATCCGAGACAATAGAGAAGTCGGAAGTTTGTCTGTGTGTGTGGGTATGTGTGTGTGTCGGGGGGCGGCCGCGCATGTTTGCTATTGCTACTTGTCTTCATGCACACATGCACAGCGTTTTTGTACACTTGTTTACCACAAGCTCTGTTTCTAGTGATACGCAGGTGTAGCTAAAATAATCTCTATAAGTTGTTACTTCCTATATGCGTTAGATTAGTGTGTGGACCTTACCTAGTTTGGGAAGCGGAAGATAATGGTACCTAATAACAGGTATTGATCACAGTCAGATTGTTTAATAAATTAGCAACAAAATTACAAAACATATACAAAGAGAAAGCAATGGAATATCCTAACACCATTGCCACGTTGCAATACTTAGTCTCTGACTAAGAATTGGCACGTTGGATAGCAATACATAGGCTCTGGCTAAGATAAATAGATTACATATACGGCAAAGTAGCGGTCTTATCACTGATGGCCATATATGTAATACCTATATTATAGGTTCCATATAATCTTTGGATTGTCCCTTTACGAAAACGAGACGTCTCTAAGGAAAGTTCATTGCCTCATACTAAAACTTTTCACGTCCAACCACAGCGTAACAAAAACTCCTATAATACGTTGCTGCAATTCTCTAGTCTAAGTGAAGTTTTTCCAGACTGTGGCTTGTGTTGGCTCGTTAGACCGCGGTAGAAGTTGCAATGAAAGTATAAATTAGATTCTTGTAGTTCTGTGTAGTTTTAGATGTGATACCGGTAAGCTGCTTAAGTGGTTTACGGACTAATTCTTGACTTTTATTTACATTTCATTTTGTTTACTGGAAAATCGTATGAATAAAAATATTTTTTCAGAAGTTGCTGACTCGTTCGACGGGGCAAGGGAAGAGTGTAACGGGAAGGAATTAAAGTGGCCATGGCCCAGCAGTGGGGCAGTATCATTGTCGTCATCATAATTTCTACCGCAAGACACCCGCTGCTGAATGTAGGCCGCCACCAATTTGGGAGACATTGCCATAGGCGGCTTGCTTAGCAGGCGGGTTGGCGATCGTAGTATGGTAGTAAAATGCATCGAGAACGTTACTCCCACTGTCTTAAGTCCCTTAGCCTTTTATTACACTCACGGGAAGAAATAGTATGGTGCATTCCTTACGTCCGGCACCACACGGACATTACAGGCTAAGCATAAATCGGTCAACTATTATGGAAGCCGCGTTTAGGAGCTTCGATCCAAAATGGAGTCCGAATAAATGCGTCGTCAATGATATTAAACGCTGTCCGCCACAGATTTTTCCTATTCTAACATTTATTTATTGAAATCTTCTGTTAAATTCTGGTGCCTAAAATCTAGCGTTTATTGTTGTCCAGTGCTGTGCACAAACTGAATAATATTATTTTAGCTGCATGCTAGCAGAAGTCTAGTCGTGTCTGTGGTGCTGATAACATAGCTGTCACCCTGTATAAAATACTCGGTTAAACTCAGTGTCGCAGTTATTTTGGGGCTAGTAAAATAGCGGGTTGAAGATTAGAGAATTAGGAAAGAAAAAAAATGTATATTAAATTAGATTAATAAGTTTAGTCAGCTTCATCATCAGCTCATATAGTACTAATTTAGCATTTTTTCAAAAGATTAAGCGGCCAAGTGGGAGTCAATCTCGCCCATGAAGGGTTCCGTAGCAGCAAGTAACATAATATAAAAGTTCTTATAAGTAGTTCGTTGTAACTTTGATCGATGTATTGAATTAAAGGTAAATTGTGGTTTACGATTTATGACGTATTTAAAAAAACTACTTACTAGATCTCGTTCAAACCAATTTTCGGTGGAAGTTTACATGGTAATCTACATCATATATTTTTTTTAGTTTTATCATTCTCTTATTTTAGAAGTTACAGGGAGGGGACACATTTTACCACTTTGGAAGTGTCACTCGCGCAAACTATTCAGTTTAGAAAAAAAAATCTATTAGAAACCTTAACATCATTTTTGAAGACCTATCCATAGATACCCCACACGTATGGGTTTGATGAAAAAACATTTTTGAGTTTCAGTTCTATGTATGGGGAACCCCCAAAATTTATTGTTTTTTTTTTTCTATTTTTGTGTGAAAATCTTAATGCGGTTCACAGAATACACCTACTTACCAAGTTTCAACAGCATAGTTCTTATAGTTTCGGAAAAATCGGCGGTGACATACGGACGGATACACAGACAGACAGACAGACATGACGAATCCATACTGCCCTGGTAACAAAGAATGCAGTAATCGACATTTTCGAGATTTTCACTTTTTTCCAGAAATGGCATCCCAAGAGGTTCGTGTACATGAAAAAAATATATTTTCATAAAAAAATTCACTCGAAGTATGTTTTTTATGTAATGATTTTCGCCGTACTTGCATAAAAACTGCTTCAATGATAAGAAAAAACGCAGTATTAAACATGGCCTAAGAAAGAATGCAGTACTTGCAAGAATACCCTAAAACAGAATGCAGTAATATCCACTACTTTATTATTTTGTTTTAAATTCAGTAGACAAATTGCTAAATCAAAACGCAGTACATTACTGTATTTAAGTGAAGTAAAGGCTTGCGAAGTCGTAGCAGTGCGATCCATTGCCGCGTTTAGTCTTAGTAACAGTGTGACCAGATTCAGTATTTTAATACTTTTTGAGTATATTTTAGTAAGTTTTCCAAGAGTCAGTATTTTTAAAGGTATATTGGCGGAAGCCAGTATTTTTGGGTATATTTTGGAAAAAAGTTATGGCAATACCATAGCCATGTCATAAAATTATTAAAAAAAAAACTAGGTACGTACATTGGTGTTCAGGGGAATTTCCGGATTTAGTCTATATTTCATTTTGGAGCAAAGATCAGTAAGTTACAGACATGACAGGTGGGCCCTCTAGAATTACAAATAGTATCGAATCATCTAGTCACAAAATAATTTTCTGTTCTGCACTTGGCTTAATATTTGAATGTTTGGTTTCGAACTTTCAAATCGAAACTTAGGGAAATTCCCAAATTATTGAAAGTTTCAATAATTCGGGATTTTCCCTAAGTTTATATTGTATGTGTTCGTCGTAATATAAACAGAGCGCGCAATTTATTGTTATCATTTTACTCCATGCTATTACGCTGTTATCTGATACGCAATTCAGAATCCAGAAAACATGTCTAGTTTTCAGCAAAGTTATTTGGCTAAATGGGAACAAATTTCGGAGTTTTCTTCGTGGCTTTCACGTTGTAAAGATGACGAGTACGCTGCGTTTTGTAAAGCATGCAGTGCGAAACTCCAAAGTACATTAGCATCTATAAAACAACATGCAAATACTGAAAAGCATAAATCGAATTTGAACAAATATAAAGGACAGTCAAAGGTAAGCTTAACTTGTTTTTAGTTTTTAGTAAAATTGGAATTACTATACCTAAAGTCGAGAAGTTCGGAGGCACTTTATTTAGTCTATGATCATAATGTATAATTTATGTTTTTACTTGTTTACAGGTTGACACATTTTTCAAAGAGGCACCACTGAAAGACGAAGTCAAGAAAGCAGAGCTGCGTTTAAGCGGTTTTCTTTCAGAACACAAAATCTCTTTTAGAGCTATTGACCATCTTAGTGATGTTCTAGTAAAATGTTTTCCTGACTCCGAAATTGCAAAAGAATTTTCCTGCAAGAGAACCAAAGCAGCAGCCTTTAACATTTAACATTTTAGGACCCAAATTTGAAAAAGTTATGATTGAAGATATACTTCGCACTGTATCTCCGTCAGATAAACCAGTATATTCAATTGTAATCGATGAAAGTACAGATGTCACCACAATCAAAGTGTTGGCGATAGTAATCAAATACTTCTCTGAAACCAAATGTAAAGTACAAACCAAATTCCTTGATTTAGTTGATTTAAGTGGTGAGACTGCAGATCATTTATTTGATGCTTTGTCATCAAAGTTATCAGAGTTAGGTTTAGATATAAAAGACGTGATGGGGTTCGCTGCTGATACTACGAATGTGATGTTTGGTCAACACTCTGGCATTGTTACAAAAATTAAAGAAGTAAACCCAATGTGTTTGTCATTCTTTAGCATTAAGTGTTAGTCATGCTTGCAAAATACTACCTAGAAATTTAGAACAGATAGTAAAAGAAGTATATGGATATTTTTCTCAAAGCAGTAAGCGTCAAAGAGAATTTGTTGAGTTCTAAAATTTCACTGACACTGAAAAACATAGACTACTGCGTCATTATGATATAAGATGGCTATCGCTTCATGCTTGTGTTAATAGAATAATTGAGCAATGGAGGGCACTGCAGTTTTTTTTTCAAGACCAATATTTGAGTGATCGCATTATGTCATCAGAATTTTTGTATCATTCTTTTAATAATGATATAAACAAATTATACTTTTACTTTTTAGACTACATTATGCCGATTGTAAACAAATTTAATATAATTTTTCAAAGCGACTACCCGTGCATTGAAAGATTATATCACAGATAACTATATATTAGTCAGAGAAATTATATGATGATGCTTCTAGTATGTACTTGTTGATTTTGGGTTGCTATATGAAAACTAATTATATAAAAAGCACGCACAACGTATTTACATTAGACCCAAAATCTAGTGTGAATTATTTGCCATTGAATAATATGTACTTAGGGATTCAAGTGGGTCAAGAATTAATTAAACATAGGAGAAACATAAACATGAAAGAACAAATTGCTGATTTTTTCAGAAAGTGCCAATCTTTTTTAATTGAATTGAGCACGCAATTGAAATCACGTTTGCCTTTTGAAGATCAAATTTTATACTCAATACTTTATTTACATTCCACGGTGTAAAAAATTAGGTCGTAGCTAAGAGACTAAAAAACCGTAACCTTAAAATGCACCTATATAAATCCTTGAGAAGACACAGTACCTACACTTCAACTTAGTTCCGCGCATATAATAATGGCAATAAATACTAAAAAATAATGCAGTAATCGACTTGTGCTAAGACATAATGCAGTAATACGCGCAAGTGCTGTATTTAGTTTTAGTATCCTATGACTCGGAAATGACCAGATACTAAACCGAAACGCAGTAACACGTATTATAATTGCTTATATTACTAAATTAAATAAAGGAAATTTATCTTGTAAAAGCTTGATTTTTTTTCCGAATTTTCAGATATATTATATGACCAATAAAATACGAACATCTTGCTCAGATGATATGAAATATGTTTTTTGCGTTTATCTCGTAACCGCCATTTTGCGATTACTGCATTCTTAGTTATGACGGCAGCATAAGGGTTCCGTTTTTTTGCCATTTGGCTATAGAATCCTAAAAATGGTGATTTTTGCGTCAAATTTTGTTTTCGTCACACGAAAAACAGTTTTAAATAAACAGGTTAAATAAATCAATTGGCATTTAAAGAAAACTGTTGAGTATGTATTGAAACGTACATATGTACTAACGCTAGTAAGACACCATTTTTTTTTTCAAAAATTTTAACAAAAATTAGTCTATATTATTCAGCAATAAAAAAAAAATGTTCGACTTACAAACACTTGGTTTTCCAGAAAAAATACTTCCACATAGACCGAATTCTACTTACTCAACGATTTCTACGTCACCACGAAACAAAAGGATCCCAAACCGTGTGTCAATTTGTAAAGACTGATCGTCCTGTCGCCGCGTGTGGGTTCATTATAAAAGGATTATATTTTCGGGAACTGGGTGGAACCTGCACTGGTTGGTAAGCTGTACAATTGGATACCGAAAGTGTAGCTGCAAGATCCCAGATCTTGTGTATATGTAGTTGAATTGTTTTAGCCATGTTACGGTATAGTTTTGGTCGCAAATCCACAACTGAAAATCAATACGCTTATGAATGTTATACATAATTGTTGATGCAACATTTTTACTGTTTATTTATTTTGCTTTACCAACAATTGTTTCCACAGGTTTTATAAAATAGAACCTGCGAACTTAGCATGCAAGAATGTATATCAACAGAGCAACAATCACTTACAGGCAAACTATGCGAGCATAAAAAAGTTGGACAGAAAAACAATAATACTTAATCTACTTTCAAATTACCTATCTCAAAAGTCTAAATAATTAATAAGTATAACATGACAACATAATGTAACAATATAAATTATTGATGATGTAAATAAACCATTCACGCGACATAGTAAAAGGCTGATCTATATTTATATTAGTATTCCATAGAAGTTCAAAGTACAAGATAAGTCACAAATAAAAAAAAACATCGACATGATTATTCAAAACTTGCTTTTAAGTTACATAAGATTTAACTAATCACTCCAAAAACATATTTTTGGAAAGATACAATACTCAAAAACATCTGATGTCGGTTAAATTGTTACGAAAAAGGTGTCAATCCTGCCACCCTTTCGCAAATCTCCCTCACTTTCCAAGCAGTGACTATACTATTATCAAATGGAATGGAAACAGCCACAGGTTCAATAAATCATGGTCTGCGATCATCAATCAGATCGTCTGTAGCGTGGCTACACAATCTGCAGGAGAGGTTATTGCTCATAAATATAGTGAGGATAACTGATGTGCGCAGATATTGGACTAAATTGGATGACTGGATCACTGACTTTAATTATCCAGATAATGATAATGGTATGATCAGTATTCTGAATAGCCAATTAAGTTTCTGTATGCTCGAGGGCTTTTCTGCATTTTGTGATTTGTCACAGAAGTGTTATGATGCACTTTCGTTCGGTTTTGAATATTTTTATTTGCTCTTCTTCACCTGATTAGTGCACAAAATATAACTTATGATTGATCAATCTTAGAAAATGCCAGAAACCAAAATGATCTAATCCTCTACATGAAAATTTGTTCTGAAGTGTCCTATTGTCCAGCAAATATTCATTCTCAAAGTTTTATTACAACAACACACACAAACTCCTTTTACATTAATTCAATCGTCACTTAGGCGAAAAAACAAAATTTGTAAAGTTCCCTTCACATGCTTTGCTTTCACCAAACGTTTCTTTTACTACCATGGGCCATTTTTAGGTTTCCGTTGCCAAATGGCAAAAAACGGAACCCTTATAGATTCGTCATGTCTGTCTGACTGTATGCCTGTCTATCTGTCTGTGTGTCTGTCTGTCTGTCTGTCCGTCCGTATGTCACAGTCATTTTTCTCCGAAACTATCAGAGCTATACTGTTTAAACTTGGTAAGTAGATGTATTCTGTAAACCGCATTAAGATTTTCACACTGAAATAGAAAAAAAAAAAACAATAAATTTTGGGGTTCCCCATACATAGACCTGAAACTCAAAAAATTTTTTTTCTTCAAACCCATACGTGTGGAGTATCTATGAATAGGTCTTCAAAAATGTTATTGAGGTTTCTAATATCATTTTTGTCTAAACTGAATAGTTTGCGCGAGAGACACTTCCAAAGTAGTAAAATGTGTGTCCCCCCCCCGTAACTTCTAAAATAAGAGAATGATAAAACTAAAAAAAATATATGATGTACATAACCATGTAAACTTCCACCGGAAATTGGTTTGAATGAGTTCTAGTGAGTAGTTTTTTTTTAATACGTCATAAACGGTTAAAAAAAAATATTTTCTTAAACATAAACCTTATGCATAAACCGAGAATACCTACAGGTTTGTACGGAACCCTCGGTGCGCGAGTCCAACTCGCATTTGGCCGGTTTTTTATATAACAGAATCAACAAAACTATCCCTGTACATCAATCCACCTACGAAATGGGCAAGAATCAAATAACGGACATTGTTACCAGATTGAACTACGACGACACCGAACATCTGCTCTGCTCTCAATCGTAGTGACTGCTCAAAAACCCCGTATTTAAACTAAAACTCCGTCATTACTTTACACACACACCACACCTACATCACAAAACACACACACACACACACCATACCTACATCACGAAACACACTATACTAACCCTAAGTTATAAGTTAAATTCGTTTGCTTCTTATAGTACATTCAGTGCCCAGCATTACCTGACCCCTCCTACACAGACGAAATGAGGATAAGGGGTCAGGTAATGCAGGGAACTGACAGTACTAAGCAGTCTACTAAAATGTTTGTAAACGTACGGGAACCTGGGCTGGCGAACCTTAATACAGGTTACTTTGTAACCTAGCTAGGACGCCAGATTCAAATTATGTTACTTTTGTCTTTTCAATTTTACCCTACACTGTGACTTATATTTATTGTAAGACTGTACCTCACTTTTTAAAATAAATTTGTATCATATTGTATTGTGCAGCACATGAAGATTCGATAACATTAAATAAGCCTGCATCTTTCCCCCCCGACAGTGCAAAATAGTCTACTGAAATTTTTTTAACAAAAAATTAAATCGCCGAAAAAACTGGAAAGCAAAAAATAATAAACCTTAAAATTTTGAGTCGGCGCTGAAAAAACAATGAACAAAGATCACTCAAAGCGGTGACTCAGAATTTTAAGGTTTATTATTTTTAGCTTTTCAGTTTTTTCGGCGGTTTATTTTTTTTTTTATATTTTTTTATAATACTTGGCAAGGTATACCCTATCCAATAAAAAAATAATTATCAAAATCCGACTACTCAGTATAAAGTTATGCGTGGTCATACATAAAAAAAAAATATACGCGTCGAATTTATAACCTCCTTCATTTTTTTCGTCGGTTGAAAACAGCACCGTTTTCCCAGAATACTTTTTGTAATAAACCTATTCTTAGTCCTAGTAACCTATTCTTGTCTAAGCTATCATGCTATATCCAAATCCTATTTTTCGGTTCGATACCTTTAAAGTCATCCAGTACCCAATTTAACGGCTATATTAACGAAACTACAGTTTTCCGGTCTGTTTGCTATGCAAATGACATTCACTATTTAAAGTACAGTCAACAGTTCGTTCATGTTAACACTTTGAAATTGACGGCGCTTTTATTATTTATAAATATCTTATACTGACTTATATATGTCTGTGTATATATGACTTACAACCAGCGGTTTTGTACTTTATTGCCACCTCTTCAATGTCGAATTCACCCCTGCTTCGCAGGTGACATGTGGCAGAGATAGAATAGCATATAATAATTATTAATTTGCACAGAAATGAGCTACAAAAAAATTGCATATGTTTTATAATGAGAGATCTTTAAGGCATGCAAACATTTAATAGAAGTGCTTAATAGTCTAAAATACTATCACAATATTTATTATAAGGTCAATAAATAAAATAAAGAATTACAGATATCATGAGTAACAAATGAGATAATTTATCTATATATTAATACGTGAAGCGAAAACTTTGGATCCCTTTTTACGAAAATTGGGCGGACGGAGGAGTATGAAATTTCGCACACTTATAGTTTATACAGAGAAGAAGTGACGAATGCTAATATTTTTTTTAAATTATGCGTTAAAATACATTATTTTCAATAAATAACACGTTACACACACTACTGTTCATTACCGTGTATCTAATACACACATGCATAGGTATTTTTTTGTTTATGGTCCAAAGCTGTCTTTATAATTTTGTGCAGTGTTACCAATACCCAGAAATATTTACCCCTAAAGCTTAAGTTTAAAACCCCTAAAATTGCCACAATTACTAAAAAAATCTGCTAAAAAATTATGATGAAAATAACCAACGAATGTTCAGTAATCATAGACCGGCACACAGTAGTAATATTTGTCTATATTCTTAGTATCGAGGAACCGTACTAGAAGTCGCTAATACTTTTATTGTAATCAAAAACACAATGAGAAATGTAAGATGGCAAAACATCCCTAAGAATACCCCTAAAAATGGAACGCCCCTAAAAAATCTCAATCCTCTTATTTACCCCCTAAATTTGGGGAAACCCCTAAGTTGGTAAGCCTGATTTTGTGTCTTTAGTCTTACTGAATGACAAGTATAACCATAGGTAATAAATTAATTTTATAGACAATTATATAACCTATTTCATTTTTAAAATCTATAATCATATCGAGAATATTTGTCTTTAATATTATTTGTATTAGCGACGATAGGAATTTAGTTTAGATATAAAAGAAATAATTTTTGTTGTTTTATGGAGAGTGTCAAGTATGGCATTAGTAAGTTTCCCATACAAAACTTAGTGTCGAGTGCAAACTGTAGAGGTTGTATGCCTCACGATTGTACAGGCTGGTTATAATTATGACATTTGGAACCGTCATAATTAATTAAAAATAATAGGGAAAATTCTATAAAACAGAACAAATTACTGTGATAATTCATTCCATATTGTTCCATATCCAGCAGTTAAGAAGTATAAAGGAAATAAAAAGAGAGTCCTGAAGAAGTATTCTTTACTCATTACACCTACGTCTTGGTCCTGGCCATCACCATCCCGCCAGCGAACCCTCTCCACAGTAGTACAGCGTCAACAATAAATGTGTCTATAGTGTTACTGAATGTCAAATATAACCATATTATTTTTTTATATTTATTATTATATTATTATTTTTTTCATTTAATAATGTATTTCTATTCAAATGAAGTACGGTCGAATTTCGACCAAAGGGCGATCACTAGTATCTTATAATTATGCATTGCCTAAATAATCTAATGTGTAGACAAGCAGAATTTAAATTCTTGTCATAAGTAGGTATGTATATAGATAAATCTTCCAAAAAATAAGTGACTTTGTTTTATACTATTTATAGGAGTGCTTCGTTGGGCGTGCGGTTCATTGTACGTACCTACGTCCTTATTGTAGTTTGTATGCATTGTCACGATCGTTTGCCTTGCGGGAGCTAATAACTTAGAGAGGTACTTCTAGAGGAAAGAAAAGATTTTGCCGAAGCCTTTTGCGGCATTATCTTAGTAGGATTTTAGAATTGAATTGGATTTTATTTTCATGGTTGTTCCAGACGCTGAAATTTAATTAGATTGTGATGCAGTTTGTGCTTAGTATGCACAGTATTATTTTGATTTGATTTCCCTTAGAATTATGCCATAGAAAGCTAACAAACCGAAAATCATAGCACAGTGCGGCGGTTTTTTTAAAAATTATTACAATTTTGTAATAGTAGGTAAATTCTTATTTGTATTGCTAATCACCATTAAAAATAACAGTATACCTACTATTAACCTGGAAACCTCTTTTCTCTAAAATATTTGTATACCCGTCAAAGACGATACTTGTAGAGTTTAACCCTATTTTTGTACCATGTTTAAATGCAAATACATAATATATTATATTCCACAAGAAGCTTATTGCTTCTTGTTTGCTTCAGGGCGCTTAATATTTCTTTCTTTTTATCTTTATTGCGTTACTTCCTGTGTTTGTGAAGTCAAAGACATGATTGTTTAGCAAATAAACTACCAACATCAAATTTTTATTCTTTGAAAGTTGCATAAAATCGCAATGACAAGGAGAATTGTTATAATTTGTCAATTTGATAAACAACTCATTTCATTAACTGTACTTGTATAAATATGTAGTTCGGCCATACTTTTAAACTCTCTTTTAAACACTTTCCTTACTTTCTGTGGCCACACCTAACAGGTGCAAAGCCGTGTTTAGGCCATACTAAAGTACTTTATACCGACAAGTCCTTAGGGTCAACCATTTGACAACTAACCTCGTTGTCTTAGTCCTTAAAAGCCCTGCTTAAATGAACTGTTGAGGCAGCTCTTAAAAAGGGGTTGTCGTATAATACTGGAATGGTTAAAATATGTGCTAGATAAAATAACCTTTTTTGTGCTAAAATACTTTTTGTAGCAGATAATGTAGTTTGTGTTAAGAGAAAAGTGAGTACTCTTTGAGAGCTGAAGAGTGCTGTAACAAATTGTTGTAAATACTTAGACAGGGGTCGTATTTTGCTTCAAGTACAAACATTTTGTGGCGCCATTTATAAGGCAAGCCTCGTGCTTTTACGTAAAACTCAGACATCTGTCGTCTGACTTTTTTATGTCAATTTTGTACTTTTCAAGAATAAACTAACTTGGCGGAATATCTTTCTCGATAAACTGGTGTGCCAGCTAACCCGTCTAGTCTCTACAGTCTTTCCTTTATCTATACATCTTATATTAGTTGGCTTGCTTTTGTTTGATTGATGAATTCATGCAGTAGGAGTTGCTATTGTTTCAGTTAAAAAGGAAATAACCATAAATCAATAATAGAGTTACGAAACGAAAAATCGACGCAAAGCAAAACATTATTTATACAATAGAAAGAGACAGAGAGAAAGTGAGATAGTTTTCATGGTTTTTAAGGGGAAATGCCAAGATGAAGGCTGCCAACATTTTCAAACTTTATATCATGAGTGCCGTTTACTTGGTTTACGCAGGTACTAAAGTCGATAATGAAGTCAACATGAAAATTCTATGGTGGCGACTGCGATTATTCTCCAATTTTTCATCATGGGTGTCGTTTTCATATTTTTCAAGGGTGCTGAAGGCGATAGTAAGGTTAAAATAAAGGTTACGCAATTTAAAAATACAATAAACGACGTTACATTCAAAGTAAAAAAAAAGCGTAAAGAACGGACGGGGGTATTCCCGACCTCAGAAGTTTTTTTCCAGTATTCAAGATAAATACTTGCTTGCTCGCTTAAACTACAATAGCCAAACAATGCACTGAATGGCATTAAGCATCATCATTTGTCATAAAAAGTCAAACAAATGGAATAAAGAGTCTATACACGCGAACACAGTTCCAATATGGCTGACATATTTTTTTGGCAGCAAACGTCAGCCAATGAGCGATGGACTTCGACCGTTATTTATTATCCATTACACACGGCTTTTGACCTTCGTTAGACGGAATTTTAATGAAAAATGGTTCATGGAAGTGAAATTTATTGCTCCGGAAATTTTAAAGGTTATCTATGATAGTGAAAGTATTATATGATCTGTGACTACGCTTTTTATTCCAGTTTAAGCATAGGGATGGACTTTTAATCAACGAAAAAAAAACGGAGGAGATTCTCAATTCGACGCGTATATTTTATTGTTTTGTGTATGACCACGCATAACTTTTTACAAAGTGGACCGATTTTGATCATTCTTTTTTTATTGGAAAGAGTATATCCCGAAAATAGTCCTATGTAAATTTGGAAAGAAAATTTCAACCCTAAGGGTAGGAAAACAGGGGATGGTTGATTGTTCACTCATTGATTGTAACGCATAACTTCTTACATAATAGTCCGATTTTGCAAGCATGTAGTAATTAGTAAATTATAGCCACAAAAAAAATATAAAATATTTTATTTTATATTTTTTTTGTAACAAAAATTTAAACCGCCGAAAAAAACTAAAAAGCGAAAAATAATAAACCTTTCAGTCATTTTGAGTCGGCGCTTTGAGTGATCTTTGTTCATTGATTGTTTGGCGCCGACTCAAAATGAAATTTTTTGTAAAAAAGTTTTTTCATTACTAACCTTTTAGGTTGGTGATTGCTGAACATTTTTAAATTAGTTTCTTTAACATTTATGTTATCCAGACAGAAGGCTAGGACCGAAGGCTATAACCAACATTTATTTTCTGCTATTATATAAACGCGCAAGATCTCTCTTGCTCTTGTTAAATCAATTTCCAGAAACTACAACTTCATTCAGAACTATTATTAAAATTATGTTTGTATTAAAATCGGGAGTAGACAGAAACAGTGTTTGGTTTAGCTTTAGGGCCAAAAAATGGGTTCTCTCTATTTGGCAGAAACTTGATGCTCCGAATTTCCAAAAGAGATTTCTATGGCATCTCGCTTACGCCAGCGGAATCGCTAAAAGAAAGCGGTCATATGAGGCCAGACTCTCGTATTTCAGGATGGTTTCACTGGAGAAACGTAGGAAAATCTCCGATTCCATTTTTTTTGTTCAAAATACTGCGGTCTAAAATAGATTGTCCCCAACTACTAGAAAAAATTCAGTTTCGGACTCCTGCTAGACTTCCTCGTGCTCCTATTACTCCCTTGTACCCACCTCCTCGTAGAACAGTACTGGGCTCTAGCTTTATCGTCCCTCGGCTTTGTAAACTGTTAAACAGCTACAGTGACCTAGTTGATGTGCATTTTGACTCATTTAGCAAGTTCCACAGAGCCACAGTTAGCAGTGTGTAGACTCAATTCGTGTACTTTGAATATTATCTTTGCATTCCTCGGTATTGCGTTTTAATCTTAATTTTGTTTTATTTTCTTTTGGTTTTTATACGTCTCTTAAATGTAATTTAATTTTATAGCATAGTGTAAATTTGTATCATAGTTCTTACTTTTACGGGGCATGCGGTGCTAACCTATAATAAACTGTAATACTAACCTTAGCTTAGTATTACAGTAAAGGATTAAAAAAAAAAACTGAAGGAACACGGGTGGGTTTTAGTCAAGTCTGATACACCCTCCCGCTCCGTCCAGAGCGGGAGAGTCATATAATGATTTCCCATCCAAAAAAAAACCTGACTTCATCGTAAATGTAAAGTGTTCAAAAACATCTCTTCACTTTAACACAATGTGGTAGATTGCATGTCTATCACCAATAAATACAGACACCTATTTTAGTATGGGTTATGCATACTGTTATTCTTACATTTTCATATTACGTTAGTAAAGAGTAGTACACACTTCCTCATTCGCTAGTAGCACACAGTGCAGCTTTAGTTATGTGAAAAGCATACTCAACTTCGGAAAAAAACCCCAGTAAATTTAAACTTCAAAATGGTTTAGATTTAGTGATGGGCAGTGGATAAATACTCGGAAGATAAATACTCGAGTTTTTATCCGAAACGGATAAATACTCAATTTTTACTCATTTTTACTGAGTATTTACTCAAAATGATGGATAAATATATTTTTAACCCCCGACGCAAAAAGAGGGGTGTTATAAGTTTGACGTGTCTGTCTGTCTGTCTGTCTGTATGTCTGTCTGTCTGTGTGTCTGTCTGTCTGTGGCATCATAGCTCCCGAACGGATGATGCGATTTCAATACAAAAAAATATTTATTAAAGATGACTTATCTGCGAGTGTTCTTAGACATGTTTGATGAAAATCGGTTGAGCCGTTTAAAAGTTGTGGGGGGGAAAGTGGGGAAGAGTAACCGAATGTCAGCAAATATACTCGAGTGGGGTCTCAAATGAAAGCGCACTGAAAGAGAATATTGATGAATTAATCGAGAGTGTTCTTAGCTTCGTTTGATTCTACATTATATTAAGTATATACCTATAAAAAGTACAAAATAAAAAATTAAATTTAAAATTTAAAAAACCGTCGACACAAACACCTAATTTCCCTTTAAAAAGTAAAAAATAATAAAAAATAACTGAATCTTAAAGTACCTAAGCATGTATTAATAATTCAAAAAAAACGTCGCGTTGGGGGACCGCTCCGCGAGTGCAGACGTCGTTGACTGCTTAGTTAGGTAATAAGACTATTAGTAATTAAATTGTTAGGTTTGAAGCGGTCCCCCAACGCGGCGTATTTTTTTTGAATTATTAATACATTCTTAGGTACTTTAAGATACAGTTATTTTTTACTTTTTAAAGGGAAATTAGGTTTTTGTGTCGGGGGTTTTTTAAATTTTAAATTTAATTTTTTGTGCATTGGATGATGCTTTTATAATGTTAATGACGTGTACTGTTATTTGAACTTTCCGAAATACTATCTTTTTACATTATTTAGCTCTAACATCGATTGCCAGGGCTATAATTGTGTCAGGAGTTCTATTGTCACTAATATAACATACTCTTAGATATTTTTTTAGAACCTTTCTTTAATGAGAGTGTATAGAATCGCCACACAAGTGAATGTCTCAGTGTATAAATTCTAAAAGACATTATAAACACGGTGAAAAAAAGTTTGGTGTTATTGGTGACCACGCTAGAAACGCAGTTAGTGAAAGATGTTGACTCTTTAAACTGCGAAGCACTCACTATTGATTTGCTGTCTCATGGGTCCGAAATATGTAGATTTCAAAAATTTTATGAACTATGCAGATATAATAAAATCTATAAAAAAAATCAAATGAACTGGTATTAAACCAGTCATTATAAAACAAAGGAAATCGGGAGATAAGTTAAAGCTGCCGTGCTGCACAAGATGGGGCACTTGATAAATACAAAAGCCGCTCTCTTAGTGTTAACAACAAAAGATACTGTCATGTCAAATGACACAAGTAGCTTTCCTTGATGTTATTTTGGTGGGATTGCGTAGATCAATGTTTCTCTCTTTCAAATAGAGACCAACAAGTGCCCACCTATTGTGTATAATCTTCTACGATAAGAAATCTAAAATGAGGTTTTTTTTGTTTAATTAAGGTTCTTGATAATAAAACCCAGAATCAAATTCTCTCAGCAGTGACAAAAAGGCCTATAAATTTGCCTATAAATTTTTCCACCTATCTGCTTGACACAGAAACTTGCTGCTTGGCACATGGTACGGAGGAATGGAGAAAATGTCGTGGGGAAAGTTTTGAGTATGAATGTCGATGACTAAAAGAGTAGGGGGAGACGAAAGAAACAATGGCTGAACTGTGTGAATAATATGGATAGAAAGGGTGTGAAGATGGCGACTTGTACCAAAGTGTAGAAGAAAGAGACAAGTTGCGCCGACTCCAAATAAACTGGGGTAAGGGTAGAAGAACGACCCCGGCACACGGGCAACTGATGGAACACGGGTGGGTTTTAGTCAGTAAAAGTCTGACATGCCCTCCCGCTCCGCCCAGAGCGGGAGAAGTCATTTGATGATTTCCCATCCAGAAAAAAAAAGGGCAGAAGAACGATGATAATAATGATGATGATCTGCTTCACCCAAAGACTAAAGGTCCAGTTAAATCAAGACAAAGAACTGGATGCCATAGATTTTATAAGTGGAATGTCGAAATAGTTTTTTGGATGTGGAAGTAACGCCAACATTTGCTGCATAAAGCCAGGAAAGGTTGTTAATGAAAATCTTTTATTTGGAAGAACACTAACGAAATAAGCCCCTTAGCCGAGCGCGAGGGAGAGGCAATCTCTGCGCTCTCACGCCCCTAGCCACCGCAGGAGACCCCCCTGGGCGCCGGGAGTCAATTGTAGACTCCCTTCCACCGTAGGCACGGGCTTGCGGGCGGCTAACAATGGGTAGCTCGCCGCCCGGTAAGGAGCAGGCTCGGCTCGACGGCACCTTGTGTTCCGCGTGCACCTCAAAGAGATTTCAGCGTTTTTGATGGGTCCGCTTGGACCGATGCCTGCCAGGGTCGCGGATTTTTTTGAAAAAGTGACCGTAGCCCTGGCATAGGTTTTAGTCAGTAAGAGTCTGACACATCCTTCTCCTCCATCCAGAGACGTCATTTAATGATTCCCACCCAAAAAAAAAGCCTGGCGGAAAGAGATATGTTTTTCGACAAAGTTAACTAATTATTATTATGTTTTTCGACAAAGTTAACTAATTATTATTATTATTATTGGTATTCTTTCAACACCGTATACTTCTGTTGCAACAGAAAGGCCTTTTAGACCACACACAAATATTCACATAAAAAAAATGTGACGACAGAAAAAGCGGCAAAACTTGCATTTATTCAATATAATTGGTTTATTTTTAAAGATTCATGTTATTATTTTCTGACGAACTCTATTCATGATTAAGTGAAATTATTGGAATACAGTCTTTTTAAGTGTTAATGTACGGTACACAACTTCTTTTTTAAATTTTAATTTATTTCAATCTTTTTCTTTGTAAAATGACAAAATTTTCGTTAATGAAACTTGAAATAGTATTTATCCGTTGTTTTGGATAAATACTCAGTAAAAACGGATATTTATCGAGTATTTATCCATTTTGAGTATTTATCCGGATAAAATCCCAACACTATTTAGATTATTTAAGTGTCCCATAGACTAAGGGGCTGTCCATTAATAACGTGAGGCTCGAAAGGGGGGGAGGGGTCCATAAAAAATCACAAAATATCACAAAGGGGGAGGGGGGTGTAGTAATATATCACGTGTATTTATTTTTTTAATAAATTAGATGATACTTATACCTGTATTTTATAAATATAAGAAAATAGATTCTTTGTAGGTACTAAAAAATACACGTGATATGGCGGGGGGGGGGGGGGGGGGGTTGTCCTAAACATCGCCATGTATCACCAAGGGGGAGAGGGGTTCAAACATGCCAAAAAAAACATCACGTGATAAATGGACGGCCTCTAATAAAAAATTACGCAGGCGGAGGAGTATGAAATTTGGCACAGGTAAAGTTAACATGGAGAAGGAGTGCAGAAAGCTAATCATAATATTTTATATAATGCACTGAAAACACATTAAGTTTTAAGTGAATTATGGTCGCATTTCGACCACTAAGGAGCCACTAGTTATTATGAATGCAAATAAGTGTTTGTGGCTTTTTCCTGACTCATATAGCAACAAAGTAAGTGATCGACGTGGTTTTAGTGGTGGTTACCGGAAAAAGATATGGCCATCTTTATATTTCAGAAAAAATGCTTGCCGAGAACAGCCGAAAAGAAACGTGATTAATAGCTAGAGCAGATATAAATTAACCCAATATTATTTTCACCAAAATTTACAAGCACTATGTAATGTGGAAATGAGAACCAAAAGTTTCACATATAAAATAATTCCCAGGATTAACTTTTGGTATAATGTGTGCCGTTACAAAGTTTGTCAGTCAGATTAACATGGAAAAACAGTTTTTGTTCGAGAGATTAACCCCTGAAATCGCCTTGTTTCGGGAAATCTGACAACGGTCAACGGTCTGTCTAACTGACCACAATATTTTGAGGACTATATAAGGTGTATCTATTCATACACGAAATATTTTATCAGGTACACCTGTAGGTGGTAAAGAAGCTATAGAAGCAAAAAGAAAATTTTTATCTAAGCGTTTTCGAATTTTCGTAATTATTATAATTTTAAAATTGCTTGAGACGTTTTGCTTAAAACCTTTACTCCAAATTCTATGAATGGCCCGCCTGACGCTGCGAGGGCGGCGACTGGACGGCACGAGCATGGCCGCGGTGTCTCGGCCCGTAAAAAATAAGAAGGAGCCAGTATTTCTTATGTGCGTCAAATAATTTATAAATATAAAATTTTGAAAAAAAAAATACATTTAGAATTTGTTTTCGTTGCTTTAGCTTCTTTACCTACAGGTGTACCTCTTAAAATATTTCGTGTATGAATAGATACACCTTATATAGTGTACGATGAGGGTTTTTTAATAAGTTTTTCTCAATTTACACTGTAACCCCATTGTTTGTTAATGTTTCAAAATAAGATGTTGTTATGTTTATGATAGATTAGAGAAAGTTAAGTGGGATAATGTGGATGGCTATTAGGTTAGAGGAAGCCCACAAAAACGAGGGGTGAATGACTAGACAGAGGATGACTTCTGAGACAGTGTTTCACAGAGATGTTTGGAAGAAAACATGTTGCGTTGACCGAAATAAATTGTTCAGGAGAAGTGATGAGACCAATGGTGGCTCAGAACCAACAGCCCCAGCTGCGCGTTGTAGGTCATGGATTGGAACCCATTTACTTTTCGGAATTAATTTCAGTGGTGACTCTCAAAACGGTCAAGGAAATCATCGTGAGGAATCCGACATTTCCTAGAACTAAAAACTTAAAGACATGTGACTTCTACCAAACCGCAAAGGGTCCACGTGGTGGATTATAGCCCACTCTCACAGAGTAGCCTGTGTCCCAACAGAGGGATCATTATAGGCTGAGTATCCCGAAGACAGGAGGATGGTGACAGGAGTGCGTCCACGTTCCAAGTGCAACGAACACGGATCTAACTTACGACCACTTGCTCGACGACCCGGTGCGCAATAAACTTTAAGACATGCATAACTAATTTATAGCTCTAGAAAGTAGAGACGCAATTTTGACCCCCCCCCCCAGTTGCCCTATATCTGAAGCAATAAAGCAATAAACTCAAGTTAACATATTAACACAATTGCACTGGCAATTTTGTTTAAGAATATTTGTAAGAGCATTTATGTTAAATGGATTTATTTAATTTATTTATAACACTCTGATATATTATCTCTCATTTATTATCTGCCTGTCTAGGACACTTCTAATACTTCATCATCAGTTTCCTGCTTTTATCCAAATTTTGGGGGCGGCGCAACATGACTTTTTCTATTAGTTGTGATCTCGGTGGTCTCCCTTTGTAGTCATGCAAACTTTAACACAATTCATCCATCTTTTATTTGGTCGTAACTCTAAATCTCGAAGAAGAAATGGTGCATTATTTATCAAGAAACCACCTTGTTTCAGGTAAGCTAACAAAGAAATAAAACACGATTACAAAATTGTAATGAATTTTCGTAAGTCTCAAATTGGACATGAAACAAAAGAAAGCGTTCAGTTTCATGAAATATGAACAGTTATTTAAAATAAGCCATTATTTACAAATTTGTAAATGAACAAGATTGGCTGAGCCTAATGGCTTGCAATAGGAGAAGCCTTTCTCCAACATTGTACTGCTTTTTGTTGACTTTTACTGTAGTCATTTATTCAAAGAAAGCTGAAAATCAGTACATTTTGAACGTCAAAATGACTAAAACAGTCCACCAAATGGCCTTTTTTGTGTGTGGGAAATCATCAAATGACATCTCCCGCCCTGAGCAGAGCGGGAGGGCGTATCAGACTTTTACTGACTAAAACCCACCCGTGTTCCTTCAGTTGTACGTATGCCGGGGCCGCAGGACGCAAGAGGTCACCGCTACCGACCGCTTCCTCGAAGACACGGTGGTGCTCCGCCCAGGCAAGGCACACCTCCACCGTATGCTCTACCGTGTCCTCCAGAAGATCCACGCAATGGAAACACCCGGGCGTTTCCTCCCTTTATCCTGAACAGGAACCTCTCGAAACAGCCATGTCTGGTGAGGACCTGTGTAAGGCGGAAGGTGAGGATGCTGTGAAACCTCTCTATGCACTCCTCAAAGAGGGAACTTAGCGCCGTAATTGTGGCGTGCCCAAGATGGTCTTATTTCACTACTTTCTGGGACGAAAAATGGGGCAAGAAACTCCTCAGCAGCATTAATATGCTTACGATAATGCCGATATTATTTCTTACATGTGGTTCAATATCTACTTCTTCAGTGTGAGAAATTATCCAACACCTTTTCCTATTTACTTATCTAAAATCAAAGGCTTTTACTTCGGCAAAGTAAATAAACAGACACATACCGCGAACTGATCCTAACTGGTTGGAACTCGATTTAACTTTTTCGATTAAGGCCTCTTTCACACTGACATTAATCTTATTGGTAATGCCGTCAAATACCAGTGGCAGTGGGTTTTAGTGGAGCCTTATTTAAAAGTTATCAATCATTTTATGGAGTTGGGCAGTCGTACAATAGGGGCTGATCTAGACGGGATAAGTCAGTATAACAGCTGAATTTTATCCTATCTTTATTATACAAGTTTTTATTACCTAGTATTGCTTGCCAGTTTCTTCTGTACTAGCAACTCGACGGCAGAGAGGACATTCAGAGCTGACCGATAACATAATGCAATTAATGATGATTGCGATTGCGGAATTGATTTCTTTTAAAATGGATAGTGGGTATGTAAAAACTCCATTATAACATAGTGCCTTTCAAATCCCTTGGGAATATAGCACACAATATTTTTGTGTGACGGAAAAACCTATTTTACGTTTACAAAGTGCACACTATTATATCTTTTCGCTTTTATTCCCTAGGCTTACAAGGTTTTGTTTATTAGGGTTCCACACCTCAAAAGGAAAAAGCGGAACCCTTATCACTTTGTTGTATGTCCGTCCGTCTGTCAAAACCCTTTTTCTCAGGAACGCGTGGAGGTATCAAGCTGAAAATATCAAATAATCAAACTTCTAAGCTAACGCAATCAAAAGATATATAGCCGTTTATGCCTCACATTTTCGCAAATTTTCGTTTGCAAGGGAATCAAAACCTAAAGGGTAATTCCAGTTGATCTAGAATTTTGATATTTGGTACGAAGCAACGTCTTATAGCACAGATAAAGGAAAAATTGCGAAAACGGTAAATTTTAGTTACATATTTTTAATAATTTTAAAGGTACTACCTCTTTCCTCATGAACGCGTAGAGGTATTAAATTGAAATTCATATTAAATACTCAAGTCTATAATACCTTTAAGCTGTAACAAAATCAAACTTCTTTGTCAATGCAATCAAAAGAAAAATCAATTTAAACCGCATATTTTCAAACTCGCAACTACTCGCAAGGGAATCAAAACCTAAAGGGTACTTCAAGTCTATTTACTTATATACCTACAGGTTTGTACGGAACCCTCGGTGCGCGAGTCCGACTCGCACTTGGCCGTTTTTTTCAACCGACGAAAAAAAACGGAGGAGGTTATCAATTCGACGCGTAGATTTTTTTTTTCTTATGTATGACCACGCATAACTTTTTATAGCAATAAATTGATAGAAATTGTATTTATTTAAATAAATTCAGTAGCACTCATAATATATACTTTCACAACTGCTGAACTGTTTGTTTAGAACGGCTGATAAGATTTTAAAAGCATATAATAGATTTGAAAATATACTTTTTTTATGGAGTAAGCAGAAATATATTTTTCTTATTCTTATAATTTATTGTGGAAGTGTAACATGAGCAATATGACAAGACTTTTGCTTTAAAAGGGGAATAAATCGATGTGTTCACGCACGTTCTTTTTGCAAGATTTGGCAACATTCCAACTATAGTCGATGTGCCGCATCTTTACTTCGATATTCTGTTAGTAAGTAATGCTATACATCAACATGCCGTTACATAAACCTTTTTTTTCAATGTATTCTTTTTTAAAAATCACCTGTTACTAGCAGACACTGACAGAGAATAGATTTTTAGGATAATAGAAATAAACATAAATAAGGTGTGAACAAATATTTTGAAACTAAGAAGCAGTATTAGTCAATATGCTGCCAGTGGGCTGAGAGCACTGCCAGAAAGCACTGCCAGAAAGCACTGCCAGCGAGCACTGCCAGAGAGCTCTGCCAGAGAGCACTGCCAGAAAGCACTGCCAGAGAGCACTGCCAGAGAGCACTGCCAGAAAGCACTGCCAGAGAGCACTGCCAGAGAGCATTGCCAGAAAGCACTGCCAGAGAGCACTGCCAGAAAGCACTGCCAGAGAGCACTGCCAGAGAGCACTGCCAGAGAGCACTGCCAGAAAGCACTGCCAGAGAGCACTGCCAGAAAGCACTGCCAGAGAGCACTGCCAGAAAGCACTGCCAGAGAGCACTGCCAGAAAGCACTGCCAGAGAGCACTGTCAGAAGCACTACCAGAAAGCACTGCCAGAGAGCACTGCCAGAGAGCACTGCCAGAGAGCTCTGCCAGAGAGCACTGCCAGAAAGCACTGCCAGAGAGCACTGCCAGAAAGCACTGCCAGAGAGCACTACCAGAGAGCACTGCCAGAGAGCACTGCCAGAGAGCACTGCTAGAGAGCACTGCCAGAAAGCACTGCCAGAGAGCACTGCCAGAGAGCACTGCTAGAGAGCACTGCCAGAAAGCACTGCCAGAGAGCAGTGCAAAGAACAGTGGCACAGAGCACTGGTGGATGGCACACGCAGAAGATACATGCGAGAATTAAAAGCAAAATGGATTGCGACACCTTTCTGATCCTCAAAGTGTATAGTTTTGCTCACATTATTATTTATCCGGTAGAGCCCCACTAAGGGGAAAGCTTGTAGCTCCCCGTAACGTGTTCGTAAGGGGACAAAGCCATGTTATGTCATGTTCCCGTTCCCATTATCCCGCGGGACATGGACGGGGTAACTGTGATGTTTTCCTTGTACTAAGAGTTAAGCTGCTGTTTGGAACATTCCTATAATAAAATAGAAAATCACAGTTAACGAGGTTATTTAGGCCAGTACCTAATCGAGAAGATTCAGAGGTGAAGGGTGCAATCAATGATTGATAATCAAAATATTAATTAATTAAAAAAATTGCAATGTTAGTACTGAATCTCGTTAAATTTTGTCTAAATCATATATTATCAGGTTCCTGGTGAAGCACGTAATTTTTAATTATCATCATATTAATCATATATTTATTTCAAAATCCGTCTAAAACATCACAAATCTACATATTTGTACAAGAGTATAAGCTGAAACTATGGACTGTCAATGCAAAAACAAAAAAAGTACTAAATAAATAATATCTTAGGACAACCAACACAACGTTATCTGATCCCAAACTAGGCAGAGCCTGTACTATGGCAACCAGACAACTGATAAACATCTAAATCTAAATCTAAATATCTAAATCTAAATATCTAAATAATATTATAAATGCAAAAGTAACTCTGTCTGTCTGTCGGTCTGTCTGTCTGTCTGTCTGTCTGTCTCGCTCTCCTGCTAAAACTACTGAACCGATTTAAATGAAATTTGGCACACAGATAGTTTAGAGCCTGAGAAAGGACATAGGATACTTTTTATCCCGGTAGTATGTTCCCGCGGGATAATTTCCGACCTCCACGCGGGCGAAGCCGCTGGCAAAAGCTAGTACTTATATATTTCTAAATACATACATATTTTAGATAAATCACACCCAGACACAGAAGAAATGATTGTGCTCATCACACAAAGATTTGTCCTGGGTGGGAATCGAACCATTAGGCTAACAGGCCTGTTGGTCTAGTGGTTAGTGACCCTGACTGCTATGCCGGAGGTCGTGGGTTCGATTTCCACCCAGGACAAATGTTTGTGTGATGAGCACGATCATTTGTTCTGTGTCTGGGTGTAATTTATCTATAATATGTATGTATTTAGAAATATTTAAGTATGTTTATCAGTTGTCTAGTACCCATAACACAAGCTCTGCTTAGCTTGGGACTAGATGGCGTTGAAAAAAAAAAAAGAAAAACAGGCTAGTCAAACTGACTTCTGCGTTTGAAAAACCGGACTCATCCTTAAGTATTGACATAACTTATGTAACAGATTGAAGTGCACAACGTATTTCGTTTTAATATTGTGAAGAGAATATGCAGTGACAGCTGGGCGAGGTGCCAACGTGTATGTATTCATATTATTAAATATATTTTACATTTTATGCCTCAAATGGAACGTGCTAGGAAGTTGTCAAACCAGATTTTTATGTACAAGGTTGTCGCGTGCACATCATTGAGACTATTAAAATTCATTGTAGGTAGATTTTTATTTCAAAAAGATTTCTTCAGGAATCATTAAGTTACGCACCAATGGTTGGCTTACGAGAGAGGACACAAGAGTTGCCGTGAAGGCTATTTGAACGATTGTCGACTGTGAGCAATATTTATGATGAGGACATCGCGACAAAGCAAGTAGAACCTGATAGACCTGTCTTTAAAACCCTGTCTTTAAAATTCTGTGTGAAAGGATTTCAGAACAGTAAGTTATTCTCATTTACCAATTAGATGTGTTTAACCTAATCCTAACTCACAATAATGAAACAGAACACACACTACAATGACAAACAATGATGAAGAAATGAGCCCTTCAAATATATCTTGGACGAAATCTAGAATCTAAAAGGTTACCTAATGAGCTAGTATTAAGAAACTTCTGAAACCCTTAAGTGGCCAATAAAAGTAATACTGTCACTCAGCCGCATCTGCGTACATTGGAGTTGACCTGGCACGAATTAGGACAGAAAGTTACGTCGGAACTTTTTAGGCTTCAATGAGTTGTAAAAGTTCAAAGCTGGTAAAGCGGCTTTGTAAAAGTTTAACAAGTTTTTGTTTTTGTATTTTGTGCTTTATCTGCATTTCTAATTCTAAATAGGCTGGCTATATTCAGTATACGATTCGGAACCCCTTGCGTTTGTTAGATAATTCATTTTGATATTTTATAACTGTTGGGTAGATAATAACATCTGTCATATTAACGAAGCATTGAACCAATATAGAAATACCTAATTTGACTAGATAAAATGTTTACAAAAACTGATTCGTCTTAAATAGTAAAAATAACTATGATTTTATTACTAGAATTAGCTTCTGCCCGCGACTTCGTCCGCATTAAATTTCTTGTTCCCCCGACCCTTCCCGTCGCGTCAAATCGCCTACCCGTGCGATTACCCCAACATTTTTCATTGTGTCCTTCGGCCTCATTCGGGGTCATATAAACATAATTTGAGTCAAGCATCTTCCGTTTTCTGGTCACACCTATAGGTATATGCAACTATCTCCTTCTTGGCAACACTATGATGACGTATTTCCGGCTTCGTTCACCAGGTGGCTGCAGCGCGCCAAATCGTTCATTGGCGTCCTGTTTTCGGACGGTTCACATCTACTTAAAATTAACGTTGTTAGCGTTCGATATTCTTGGAATAATTTAAATCAAATTCTTAACTTATTGTAGTTCTACCTAGTTTATTTTCTTAACGCTGTTAGCGTTTGGTATATGCTTTAACAATTTAAATTCTAACAATGGCGGACAAAGTACAACATAGTCGTAAAGAATCTAATTCCTCATCGGATTCGTCAAGTTCTTCAAGTTCGTCTGAATCAAGCGCGTCAGAGTTAGAGGTTGAACAGGTGGATAAATCTCGTAAAAGAAAGAAGGCCAGTAAGAAGAAGAAAAGTAAGCGTCATCGAGGGCAAAGCAAGGTAATCAAAAAGCTTGCAAAACAGGTCAGTGATTTAAAAAATTTTTACGTCTACCCTCACAATATGTGTTATGAAAATGAAAATTATGATTGTGATAATCCGATTTATAATGAAGATAATTTTGAAATTGCACATGGACAACCAGTAACCGAGAGGTTGTCAGAACCCGTATCAGATCCTGTACCGGTTCAATCATTTGATTTTGATTTGGCAACGCAATTAAAGGAGCCAGCTGTCACAGCAACTCCTTCAAATCAGTTAGATTTACTCAATTCAATTCAATATTTTAATAGTGAAAATTGGAATAATGTTCGATACATGGAATCACAAAAAGTTTATAATGCCCGTCCTGGATATGTTGACCTTGAAGTAAACGATGAAATTAAATCTTTAGAAAAAGTTACCCATCTACCCTCTGCGGATAAATTTCTTGGAGCTGTAACTCGCGCACTGGTAATGCAAAGTGATGCAATGCAACAGGGTTTCCGACAGATTTTGGACTGGGTTAAGGAAACGGGTAGCATGGACCCAGAACAATTGACATTAAAATTAAAAGACGTTTTTTCCGGTGATTATCAAAAAATTTCACGTGATTGTTTGCAACTTGTTTGTGGCCGTAGGGCCGATATAATTGAACAAAGACGCGAAGTGTTCATTAAGCAATTGAGAGATACATCGTTTAAGCCATGTTTGAAGAAGATACCGCCATCTAGTGAATTTTTGTTTGATAAAGTACCTTTTAGTGAGTTTATTAAGAATAATGGCGGAATTAATAAGATTTTTCATGCAAATAAAATTAATTTTTCGGGGCAGGAAAAGAAAACCCCTAGACCCCAGGCGGCGTACCCTGGATCTAGTGGATATCAATCGTCCAGTCGCGCTCCGGCACTGACGATGAATTATAGATTTCCTCCTCCTCAGAGTGCAGGATCCTTTTATAATAACTTTCCCGCAATGAACCCGTTTATTAATAATCCAAAATTTTTTCGTCCCCAACCGAGGGGACATCTGGCTGGACAACGCTTTCATCAGCCCCATAGTTTTCGAAAAAATGAATCGCAAAGCAATCCACAGCGGGGAAAGGGCTCGGCTAAATTCAATAGAAAGTTCTGACATAGATCGAGATTTTTGGGGGGGGTGCTTACAAAATCATGTTACGGAGTGGAAGAGTCTGGGGGCACCAGAAACATTAATAAAAATAGTGAAGGGTTATCGTATTCCATTTCGAAAGAAACCGCCTCTGGTCCTGCCAAGGCAGGTGAAACGTTGCAATCTTACTCTACCATCGCCAGAGATGGACAGAGTCATTCAAAATTTGTTGAAACAGAGAATTTTAGAATATGCCCCACTAACACCGAGTTTCATATCAAATTTCTTTCTGATTCCCAAAAACGACGGAACCTACCGTCCCATTTTCAATTTAAAAAGTTTAAACAATTACCTGATAATAAGCAAATTTCGTTTGATTTCTGTAAATCGAGTCCCCGATTTCATTCAGGAGAGGGATTGGATGGTCAAAATAGACCTCAGGCAAGCTTACAACCACGTAAATGTAGCACCCGTTCACCGTTGTTTTCTCCGTCTACTGTATCGCAACCGGTTATTGCAAATGACTTGTTTGCCGTTTGGCCTGGCGACAGCGCCCAAAGTATTTGCATCGTTGACCAACTGGACCGCAGAGATTTTCAGGAATCTAGGCATTCGAATAGTGGTCTTTCTCGACGATTATCTTCTAGTAGCACAGGACAGACTGAAACTTATCGAACACGTCGACATTGTTCTTCAAACTCTCAGCCAGCTGGGTTGGCAGGTGAACATGGAGAAATCGATTCTTGTCCCTCAGAAAGTAATAGAGTATTTAGGATTGATGTGGAATCCGTGGCAAAATCAAAAATTTCTACCAGAAAACAAAGTTCAGAACATGCAAAGAGTTTTATCAAAGCTGCTACGGCGAGGGAAGGCGTCTCTTCGAGAAATACAAAGTATCATAGGCGTTCTGAATTTTGCTCGTCTAGTAGTTCCAATGGGTCGTTTGAATTTTCGGCACCTGCTGGCTTATTGCAACCTGGTCCTAAAAATGCCAGCTCAGTCAACTTATCCCTTGCCTGCGGAAGTGCTGGTAGAAATAGGTTGGTGGAAGGTTCACTGTGTAGAGAAATCCAGACTTCATCCACCACAGGTAAAAAATTTTTTAACAACAGACGCAGCAGATGTAGGTTGGGGGGCGGAGTTGAATGGTCTTCACCTATCGGGCAAGTGGACAAAAGAAGAAGAGCGGCTTCATTCGAATCACAAAGAAATGTTAACTATTCTCAAATGTTTAATAGATTTCGGTCCGTCTCTGAGCCACTCATCTCTGCTTCTGCAGTGCGACAACAAGGCGGTTGTAGCGTACTTGCGAAAGGAGGGGGGCAACAAGTCTCGGATTTTGATGGAGTTAATATATCAAATTTATCACATACTTCAAAAGTACGACATTCAGATAATCCCCCATCACATTCCAGGCAGGTACAACAACGTCGCAGACCGACTGTCACGTCATTCAATTTTACAAGAATGGCATCTACTCCCCGAATTCACCAGTATTGTCTTTGCAAAGTGGGGTGTTCCCCAAATCGATCTTTTTGCCTCCAGCACAGCCCACGTTGTACCTTGTTATGTAACTCTAGATCAACGAGATCGGCGAGCCTGGAGACACAACGCGTTTGCTTTCAAATGGGAGTTCCGTCTGGCTTGGGTCTTCCCTCCTCCGAGTTTGATACCCCGGGTCCTGATGCATCTAAATCAGGCTCAAGGTGTGTTTCTGGTAGTTGCACCGAAGTGGCCTCGAGCATTCTGGAGAGCAGATTTGAAGAACAGAGCGATCGCGCCTCCGTTCACGATTCACAGGTTATCGAAAGTGCTAGTAGACACGAGGACCGGGCAGCCACCACCTCGAGTAGAGGAGCTGGTCTTAGAGGTTTGGAGATGTGGGGGTGGTCTGAATCTTTAGGTGGCTGGTCTGAAGAACAAAAGTGTCTGCTGAAAGAAGGTTGGAGGTCGTCTACTTTAAATACGTATCGGCCAGCATGGCAGAGATGGTTGAATTGGTGTTCCATGTTTGGAATAAATTTCTCAGATCCTTCAGGTAGTGAATTGGCACGATATTTAGCGGATTTACACCTAAAAGAAAAATTATCATATCGTACTATTTTACTTCATAAATCCGTTGTGTCCACTTTATGTAATACAAAGAGTGAGGCCCGATTAAGTTCAAACATTTTGGTTAAACAAATGATTAAAGCTATAGCGTTGCAACAGCCTAAAAGGTGTCCACCCCCTGTTTGGGATCCTCAGTCTCTAGAAGGTTGGTTGGGCAGTAGACCTCTTCAAAATCAAAGTCCATTCGAAATTTCAAGAATGTGTGCGGTCTTACTGTTATTATGTTCAGGGCGTAGGATACACGATTTAACGTTACTTAGTGTCTCGCCAGATAGGTGTATTATAGGTGAAGATAGCATAATCTTTTGGCCGCATTTTGGTTCGAAAACTGATTCTGAAACTCGTGTACAGTCAGGTTGGAAATTGTTAGGGAATCATGAGAATGCCGCCCTTGACCCGGTGCTTTGGCTTAAAAAACTTATAGAAATTGGAAAACCGCGTCGCTTGCTTTGTTCTAGCGACAGATTATTTATCACTGTATGTGGAAAAGCTAAGCCGGCTACTAGAACGATTTTGGCAGGTTGGGTTAAGTCGATTTTGAAGGAAGCAGGAATTGAAGCTACTCCAGGTAGTTTTCGTTCCGCGGTTGCTTCACGAAGTTGGTTGGACAACGAACCTCTTGATGAGATTATGGCACGAGCTAATTGGAGATCTGGGAATACTTTCAAAAAGCATTACAGAAAAGAAGTGATTCCAGTGCAGGGAAACTCTTTGATTCATCTTTTTCAGCCCATTAATTAATTACTTCAGATTATATAGAATAAATTATTTTGTGATACTGATGATCTTACAAGACGTTTGAATTATGAGAATATGATGTATTGATGAATAATAAGAAGTTTTACATGATTACTTTAGTTTATACAAAGCTATTACATGATTATGGATTCGAGGTACGTATAAATGATCTGTTTACTTTGTCATAAATTGTTAGGTACTGTAATTTTGGTCATTTATTTATACACTTTAAACTATTATTTATTTATATTACATATTAAACTATTACCTTTTAATTTATAGCAATGCAATCTTAATTACACTGGACTATATTTTGGTGTTTATTGTTGTTAATAATTTCTTGATCTAATTAAATTCGTCTTTTACTACACATTGGCGTCCCGTTCACCAGGCGATAACAAACAAAGCCTCAAATTATGTTTATATGACCCCGAATGAGGCCGAAGGACACAATAGCAGCGTTTTACCTTCAACAAAACGCTTGTTGTGTCCGGAGACTCATTCGGGGTCATAATTTTAAAGACTGCCTGGTTTTTATTGGTTTCTCAAGTTTTAGGAGTTTGAGGCCACAATGAACGATTTGGCGCGCTGCAGCCACCTGGTGAACGAAGCCGGAAATACGTCATCATAGTGTTGCCAAGAAGGAGATAGTTGCATATACCTATAGGTGTGACCAGAAAACGGAAGATGCTTGACTCAAATTATGTTTATATGACCCCGAATGAGTCTCCGGACACAACAAGCGTTTTGTTGAAGGTAAAACGCTGCTATTAATGCTCCGCTCCTCTTCATTGTAGCGTGATGTTATATAGCCTATAGCCTTTCTCGATAAATAGGCTACCCAACATAAAAATAATTTTTCAATTCGGACAATTTTTCAGTTCCTGAGATTAGCGCGTTCAATCAAACAAACAAACTCTTCAGCTTTATAATATTAGTATAGATTAATTAACAAGTATTTAATTATAATTGTAATATATCCTAGGTTTATATTGCCATTTTACTTTATTAAGTTGATCCAAATGACTGGTTAGAAGTTATTAAGCCAAAATGTGTAATGATCTGTAATTTGTTCAAAATGGCGGGAGATGTCTGACGATGATGTTAGATTGACGTTAGTAGGAAATAAAAAAAAACATTTTTACAAAAAAAAAAACCGACTTCCATAAAAACACTACATGATGAAATATAACTTTAATTTCGAAAGTCGGTGTCTTAGGATCTGTATTTGATTTTTTTGCCACCGACTTCCGAAATTAAAGTTATTTTTCAACTTGTAGTGTTTCTAAGGAAGTCTGTTTTTTTTTCTTGTGAAAATGTTTTTATTTTTTTAACTTTTTAGTTTTCATCTACCCCACACTAATTCCTTAACCACTACTCGCCAGGTGAAATTTAATACTTTACTACTGCTGTAAATCTTTGAGGAATTCCCTCGACTATCTGTCTATGGTCTCCATCATCAGACCTGTAATAGTACTTGTAAGCCTTATGGGACCTTTCTCATCAATAGAAATGAATTAAATTCAAACACCAGGTAATTGCTGTAAATCCTTGAGGAGTTCCCTCGACTGTCTTTCGGCTCCATCATCAGATCAAGTCCAGACCTTAATTAAATAGTAGTGATAAAATTGGCATTTAAAACCGTTTAAAGTAAGCCCAACAATAGGAAACGGCTGTAAATCGTTGAGGAATTCCTTTGACTGTCTATGATCTCCATCATCAGATCTGTAATGGCACTTATAACCCATATGGGTGCAAAGTTCTCATCAATAGAAATGAATCAAGTCCAAACACCGGGTAATTGCTGTAAGTCGTTGAGGAGTCCCCTCAACTGTCTTTCGGCTTCATCATCAGAGCAACTTTAGACCTTCATTAAATAGTAGTGCTTTAAGATAATTAATGAAAAAAATAATAAACGCACTAGTTGCCGCTACGATTTGCGAATGCTCCCATCGATTTCTCTGGGATCCCATCATCAGATCCTGGTTTCCTTATCATGGTACTACCCTTGGGATACCTCCTTTCCAACAAAAAAAGAATCATCAAAATCGGTTCATAAACGACGAAGTTATCCGTGAACACAAATAAAAAAAATATATATACGGTCGAATTCAGAAACCTCCTCCTTTTTTTGAAGTGGGTTAAAAAATATTGTAATTACTTTATGGGGGCAGTTTCTTGGAAGATGTTTAGTCGGTTAGTTCTAGTGCTGTTGTTGTGTGGAAAAGGTTGACCAGAGGTCACGTAAGTTAAGTAACTTGATATTATGTAACACTTATTGCTTATTATGAAAATGTTGTTGTACCGTTTATTTTGTTGCCAATATTGCTAATGTTTTAAATCATATAAAATGGAATATTCATATTCTTTGCCTAGCTATTGTTATTTTTGTGATTATGTTGATATTATTCTGAGATCTCTTGGAAAATGGTCCAATAGATAGAATTAAATGTATTTAAGATAATGATAAATTATGGAAAAACAGAAGTGTGTTGATATAATACTTTAATACAGTTTCCATGGAGTTTCTTGTCCTTCTTCTCCATGAAGACCTAGTTTTGGAACGGACAACTAGCTTTCTGGTTAATGACTGACAAGCCTAATTGAAATAAATGTCTAGTCTCGTCTTTCTGTGCTTTACTTAGTGAAACCCTTTCCCAACAAACTATATTCATAAGAACCTTCAAACACAGTAAATAAGCCGTAACCATTCTGATACACAAAGCTTGATATTTGGTGTATATATATATATACTAGCGACCCGCCCCGGCTTCGCACGGGTGCACATTTATTAGGCGCTGCGTACGTTCACCGCTAGATTCTCTTGCCCGCGACTGTGAAACGTATTCTCTTTGACTTGCGAGACGTTCAGAATTTTCGGAAGAAGATTCCCCATTGCGACGTATTTTTGCTAATCTCGCTTGGGAAGTACTTTAAGATAGCTGCGATCGTTTCTTTTTAGGCATATTGTTTATCTTGGGTTTATGTTAAAAAAACCCTACCTATCGTCAGACGAAAATAAATACCAGTTTTTCGAAAATAATTCGAATTATTTAAGAATATATTTAAGAAATATTGAATGAAATTATTTATAAGTATTTATGAAAAGAACTTTTGATAATTAGAATCTAAATAGTTCCGAAATCAATTTTAATAAGTGCATTAATTCAGTAAATTTACTCGATTTGGCCGCGTCCGCTGCGTAGAGAGCGGCAACCTGCTTCATAGATGTGCACCCCCCTCCCCTGCGGTTTCGCCGTGCGAGTCGTGCGACACCATCATTCATTTTAATACCAATTACAATTTTAAATTCGTAATATCTTTTGAATGGATTGTCCGATTGGAATAAAATAAAAAGTAATTTATAGTTATTGAAACAATCTTGCTCAATAAATAGTTTATTTGGATAAGGATTCGTATTTGACGATAATATGATCAATAAACATAGGCTAATAATTTTAATTACTTTTATTCTATGGAAAAGTGGTTATAATGGCTAAAATATAAATGTTTGGTTTATACTATCGAGGACTTTTTTGTAAGCATTATTGAGTTCTACAACTTTTCTATAGAAGTCAACCATACATCTCTAACCATTTAGGCAGCGTTCGCGAGAATCGTTAACGTACGGCAGTTTTTTCGACGCCTTACTCCACAATTTTCACTACCACGAAAAATCCTATCTATTTTCCGGGATAAAATATAGCCTATACGGATTCGGAAGAATTCTTCTAAGTAATGGTAAAAGAAATTTTGAAATCGGTCCAGTAGTTTTTGAGCCTATTCAATACAAACATACAAAAATACAAAGGTTTCCTCTTTATAATATTAGTATAGATATATATACACCAAATATCAAGCTTATATACAGATTTTTCTATTACATTCAAGTTTTTTTTCTGTTCCATTTATTCTGACCTCGTAGGTTTTTCCACAGGCAGCTGATTTATGTTTTGATAACCAACGAAAAATTTATTCACTAGGGGATCACAGATCAAGTGTTGAATTCATGGTTTATTGTTTGCACGTCACCCGTACGCACGTATAGTAACTTAACATAGCATAAGCATAGCATAATGAGCCTATACTGTTCTCCCTGCCGGGACACACAACTCTCACATTATTTTCTGTTTGGGCACTTACTCAAAAAGAAAATGATGATTTTTAGGCGTGCCAACTGTTGTATTAAAACTGATGTAATTAATACAGTGAGAACCTTTGAACTCTTATAAATCAACTCAACCAGCTTGTTAACCACGGAATATAAGAGTCTTAACCTTTTCCTAAGTAGGTATACAGAACAGGGGCGAGCAAAAATTTTACGCGGACGAATTCGCGGGCAGAAGCTAGTTTTATTATATGTGGAAACAAAGCCATCGTTGTGACTGTAAGCTTTCAAGGCAACCGGTTGCCGGTTTGATTTTTGAATGGGTACCATAAAATCTTAGGCCCACGCTCTTTCGTACAGAATTATTTTGCTTCTGTGTATTTTGTTCTGATTCGCAATGTTCTGTTTGATCAATATCATTATTTAGCCTAACATTGATGTTATTCAGAAAGGTCAAGTGCGTAGTACTGGTAACCATCATGCGTGTCAGCGTGTATGACCAGATGTAGGAACTTAAACGAAGACAAAAGAGTATGTCAGGATTATAGCACGTGGCGTTCTATAGTTTGTGCCCCCGGGCGAAAAGCCGTGAGTTTATGTATGTATAACATCACGACAAGTGGGCAGAAATAAATAAATCTTTATTTTGCCAAAAGAAAAACAACCTTAAACAAGAATTACGCAAGTACTTACATTCTATGAATCTAAAAGATTAGACATCCAATTAGTAACTCAGTCAACAATAATAAGTTCAAGTTATTATAAACTGTATTACGTTGGTAAATATACCTATTGTACACCCATATTTCACCAGATATGTTTTGAGTCCCATGTAATAGGAGGCGAACCTCTTGCCATCAATCGGGCATAAATGCAGACTTCGGACTGCTAATGAGAAATTCCAGATAGAAAAATCGAAAAACATTTAGCTCGACCTGAGAATCTCGGATTGGGATATAATGCCCTGATTATTCATTTGCTACTAATAAATTAAAAAATATGTAATAAAATCAATATTACACATTGAAACAGTTTCTCATACCGAAAATTTAATTTAAATCTTCCATTAATTAAACTTATCGGCTATCCCAACAAACGTCCTCTGCCGCACTGCGGTACGCTAGATAATGTTTACATTGTTCATTCGCAGCGTTGTTCGCATGTCACTGCAGTTTGCAAGTTACACTACTGAATATGTATACAAGGCACTGTATTGGCCATGTATTGCCTGTGTATTGCCCACGTATTTGCCCTCGTTTTGGTAACCCTGTTTCTGTTAGCTGATTGGGCTGGATTGGATCAGTGTCAACAGTTTCATGGTAGGATGTGTCCTGGCAAACTATGTTTGAAGATAGTAAATCAAGGTTAGTTTTGAAAACAGACGTAATAAGTAAATGCAATACGGTTAAAATATCAAGGTTAGTTATCGAGTTAGTCAAGTTCTCTCTAATCAAAATCACCGAAGGGCACATTCGATCAAACTTTTTAAGCTGTACTAGCTTAAAAAGTTTGATCGAAGTCTTATCCAGATTGATTTTTTATTTAAATCTTTTTCAAGATGAAATCTGTCAATCGTCCATATTTAAACGGATAATCATTTACTTCATTCAGATAATCAGATCTGACTTAGGTAAAATCAGCCCAAAGTAGTTCGGCTGTGAAAATGCAAAAGAAAACAGACTGCCAGAAAGACCATTTTGCATTACTGTCACTACATAGTATAAAACAAACTCACTTCCCTCTGTCTGTCTCTATGTATGCTTAGATCTTTAAAACTACGCAACCGATTTCGATGTGGTTTTTTTAATAGATACAAGATGCGATTCTAGAGGAAGATTTAGACGTATAATATGCGGGCGAAGCCACTGGCAAAAGCTAGTTTCGAATATTACTGAGATACCTACGAATTTATCTACTAAAACTATCATCTTTTAGTAGTAGCTATTTGATAACCTGAGAGTTTAGAGGGACTAGTAGTAAAGCTTGGCATTGTGCCCAAAACATTGTTGAGGAATTCATGTTCATTCCGTTAGCTTCAGTTTTATATTTCTTTGCTGAAGTGAAAGATGAACGCATTGTGCTTTTAAGATGCACTTTTATTTTTGCCATTTTCTTTTTAAGTCAGCTAAAAATTTTAAAGGTACGTACTTACGTACTGGTTAAGATCGGAATATTTTGAATGGAAGGGTGACTTTTCATTTAAAATATTCAGATCCCGTGAGAGCGACTTTGAGATAATCTGTGCAAGAATAGGTCGTTGGTCGTCTCAGCAAAAAATGTGATTTCGGGAAAAACCTATCGTCCACAGCGCTGATTTTTATAAACTAACATTGAATACCATTTGATCGTTACGTTAATAAAATTATGTTTTGAGGAATTTAATATATGTTATGGCGGTTTATATTTTCATTACCGTAAGTTGGGAATTTTGAAATGGGAAATAATTAACTGATTTTCTAACATCTTATTGACCTAATGATGCAGACGTTTTAAATTGGTGAACCTTTTAAACTTTTGACACTTTTAGCGATGATTAAATTTCTTTTTAACTTTCTGTCTATCTGTTACCGTTGGTCTCTTTCAGTTTAAGTTAGGTTAGAACTGTGACCGAACCCGCGTGAGCGGAGTGAACGAAACAAGCGGAACCCTGTAAGCGGCTAGACAGATCTACATTCAAGGTGGTCGTAGTAAATTGGCTTTTAAGTCTTTATTTTTCATTATTTCAGCCAGAAGACGTCCACTACTGGACATAAGCCTCCCCCATGGGAGGAATTGCCATAATCACCACGCTTAGCAGGCGGGTTGGCGACCGCAGTATGTTGTTAAAATGCATAGAGAAAGTTACTGCACATTCTCCAGTAAGTCCCTTAGTCGCTCTTAACGATACCCACGGGAAGAAATGGGATGGTGCTATTCTTTACGTCCGGCAACACACGGAACTTAATTAAGAAAGGCTTTAAGAATTCAAAATAGGCATGAGTTGAGAATCGATAAATTACAATACCTACATATGCTTTTTAAATTATAAAGAATCTATTGTATTTATTCATTGAATTTATTAACGTGAGGCAAAAACTTTGTATGACTTCTTACGAAAATTACGCTGACGGAGGAGTATGAAATTTGACACAGTTAAAGTTAAGGTGACGTAGCGAGATAAACGTGCTTTTTCTTTTTAGCGTACCTTTCTTACCGTACGGCATCCGTACTTAATCTTTTAGTGTATGTTTTTTGACTATATGATCTAGTATCCTGTAAAAGGAAAACACGATACGATGAAATTTTATCGATACAAAAAAATCGCAAAGTTCAATCTATGATTATGATTTTTTTAGCCTCAAGGCGCGATGCGTATGAATTATTAAACATAGTTTACTTTAAAACATTGATTATAATTGTATCTAAGTTTTTGTAAAACAGTTTTCGTTTTAATAATACTTTTCATTCATAAAAAACGGCGATTCGTTTTGACACATACGTTATTTTATTCCAAGAGCACACACATTATCGCCATCTCTTCTTTTGCCTATCATAAGTAGTGTCATCACTCTCGTTCGTTCATAAATCAGTCGCCCAGTAGGGCTCATCGACGTCGAACCTATGTCACTTTTTTACAAATCGGTGCGATCAAAATTACGTTTTTGAAATATTTGTGTTCACAGAAAAAGGTAGTAGTTAAGCATTTTGCTGTAATCATTTAATATAATAAGTGTTGGCTTTCCAAATAACTTTGTATTTCGACTGTATATTTGTCTTTTTTTGTGACTGTGAACAATATAAAATTCTTTTTCTATTACCATTTAGAGACGACATAAATTATGTATGAAAATGGGAAGAACCATAAACCAAAACTGAACAGTACCTTCAAGGTTAGGAGTGCCTGCACAAGGCAATTAATTTATTCATTTTGCAAGAATGAAATACCAATAAGATGATCATAACAGTGAATCGAATTCACCACCTTCACTAAAGCATTACAGCAACAATCTTTTCTCCTTTTGTAAAGTAATATTGAGTAAACACCTTATTTTCTAGAGAAGAACGTCTGTTTTATCCCAAAAACTTATAATAATCATTCATTTAGAAATAAAATAAAATATTTAATTTGTTTTTAGGTTTGAAGTATGTCAACAATATATCTATATGTCAAGTACTGTCACTTCAAATGCAAGAGCACAACGAATGAATGGAGTAGCATTAGAATTGTAAAAAAGGTGAGGTTTTACTTGACAGCAGCCCAAAGAAGGGTAATGATTTAAACAGTCTGTGTCAAACGCCGAACTAGTTAAAAAAAATATCATTGGCATGTAAAAGTGTTTGTACAAACCTACTTACAGAAATAAAATCATTTATCATTTATAGCAGATGTGAAGTTTTATTGAAAATATAAATTTTAATTTCATGTATCAATCAATCAATCAAATCAGTTTATTTCGGGCTACAAAGACCCAAGTCATAATACCATACAGAGTATCATACATACAAAAAAACCACGTAAACATAACTATTGTACACGAAGTGACGGCGACGTGTTGCGCTGCGTAGTATCGCATAGCCTTCCGCGGAATCGCCGATACACGACACCCTTCGGCCAAAACTCTTCCTTGAGGAAGGTCTCGATTTGATGACTTGGAACTTGGACCACGAATGACTTGAAGTTCGTGTTGTGGCACGGTTCCAACTTCTCGACCCTCAAAGTCCAGTTGGACTTAACACGTACAAACTCCACGATCTCCTCAACCTTCGTGGTGTAATGTAGACGGGACACATAGACCTGCGTCGTTAGTGTAGCTGGACGCAGCAGCATATTGAGTCCTGCTAGCGCGGTCCCACACTGGTTCCGACTACGAAACTTCTTCCAGTTCTTCCTCTCTACCTTCACGAAGCCATTCTTGTCAGGCACGTGCCCTGAAGCCGGGCCTAGCTGTTTCGAACCCTATATGTACCGTGTTTGATACCTAATCATTAGCAGCCTATAACGTTCCCACTGCTGGGACACAGGCCTCCTCTCGGTGAGAGAAAGTGGGACATAATCCACCACGAGGGCCCAGTGCGGGTTGGTAGATGTCACATGTCTTCGATTTTTTGGTTCTAAGACATGCCGGTTTACTCACGATGTTTTCCTTCACAGTTTTGAGAGCAGTGGTATTGAAATGATTTACACAGAGTAAAGCGCCTGCTCGGGTTCGAACTTGTAAGTAGTAGCCGTTGCCACTGAGCCACCACTGCTTCTCGATATCTAATTGATATCTAATCAAAGGACTACAAGAGTGCTTTCTGAAAACATATTGGCTATTTATAATTTTTCATTCCTACAAGATTTTATGGATAATCAAAACAATGGTGTTTTACTCTGTTTTGAATAACACTAAACGTACTTCTATAATCTTATGAAGACTGTTTAGCAAATTATTTGTGTACTCCATCTCTGAATTACTCCTAACCCCAAAATAACTGTAATGAAAAATAAAATGAATAAAAGAACAAATACACATACGAGTTAATAGGCTGATAAACACATTGCCCTCTGCACTCGGGTAAAACACCCAAAGAAAAAGGTATAATCTAGACATAGTTACAAAATATCGGCAATAATATCGGTTTTGGTTTTCTAAACGCAGTCACACGTAATTACTAAAATATGTATGTATACGTCAAGTAATTTTGACATTTATCATACACATTGCCATACGAAATTGACCTTGAAGGAAATATAAATGACTTGTAAAATAAGGTGAAAAAAATACTCATAACTAGTATTACGTAATGGACGAAGTCTACGTAAAATATTGTAATTCTCATTTACCAAATAAATGTATAGTAATCGGTGAAACGAAATTGAAGTTTTTTAATCTCTTAAACACCATCATATATTTTATTTATAGACCTCTAGAAGATTAATTCGTTATTTTTAATTTCATGTTGTAAATCTATATATTATTACGTGAAGCGAAAATTTTGGAACCCTTTTTACGAAAATTGGGTGGACGGAGGAGTATGAAATTTCGCACACATATAGTTTATACAGAGAAGAAGTGACGAATGCTAATTTTTTTTTTAATTATGCGTAAAAATACATTATTTTCAATATTAATACCATATTATTTTTTATATTCTTTTATTTCATTGTACAAACATATAAATTATATTTTTAAATATTAAAATAACAAAAATTATAAAAAACATTTAAAAATATAAAAAATAGTAGTCCAAGCTACCGGCGGTCAGGGCTCCAGAGAGAGGAACCTCCTGACAATACGAGCCGTATCCAGAAGTACCGCTTTCTGAATCAAGCCCTTGATCCAGCTGCCTAACGAGAGCCTCCTTAGATGTTGGTCGAGGCTCTTGGCTATCAAGCCGTTGACTATCGGCACAATGATCGCTGAATCCACATCCCACATGTCGACAACCTCGCGAGCTAAGTCAAGATACTTGATCTGTTTATCTTTCTCAGCTTTCACGAGGTTCTCGTCATGTGGGACCGTTATGTTAACAATCATTGTGCGCCGCTCTACTCGATCCACCACCACTATATCAGGCTTATTTGCAACAATAGTCCTGTCAGTGATGATGGATCGATCCCAGTACAATGTGATATTTCCATTTTCGAGAACTGGGTCGGGCACATACCTGTAGTACGGCACCTCTGATTCCACAAGACTGTATTTCAGAGCAAGTTGCTGGTGGATAATCCTAGCTACTAGGTTGTGCCTATGCAAGTATTCTTCGTTAGCTAGTCGAGAACACCCAGAAATTATGTGTCTAATTGATTCTCCTGCACGGTGGCATACCCGACAGATGTCAACCGTGCCATCTTTCACAATAAATCTCCGGTAGTTGTTCGTCATCATAACTTCGTCCATAATTGCACGGACAAAACCTTCGGTTTCCCCAAACAGGTGACTGAAACGCAGCCAGGCTACGGACGCTAGTAGATCTACATCGGATCCATGTAAGGCCCGGAAATAGCGTCCGTGGAGCTCCTTACTCTGCCATACCTTCATGCGGTCATTAGTGTCGAGTATTACAGGTTTACGCCAGTTCTCGTTAGCCTTGGAGAGCGAAGTGAGGCCCTTGTCAACCGCGACCACATCTCGATGCATCCCCACGTCGGTTTCTAGGAAATATTCCCTGAGGCTGCATATCTCGCGATTGTGGAGAGTCTTAGCGTTTAAAAAACCTCGACATCCACACTTTCGCGGGATATACAGTCTCATTAACGATGACCGTGGGTGATGCATTCGATATGCAGTCAACAGCGTACGGACCCTCCTGTCCAGGGCGTTGAGTTCGGTTTGAGTCCATTTGAGTATGTCGACAGAGTACATCAAAACCGGCATGACCCAACCGTTGAAGGCGCGCACCTTGTTTCCACTTGATAGAAGACTATTAAAAACTTTCTTCAGGTGGCCAAAGAAGCGCTCCTTCAACGATTGCTTCATGTCAGTAACATTGATGCCCAACGCTTCCGACATACCCAAATACTTATAGGTTTTGGCTGCGGAGAGGGCTCGGAGGTTTATGGAATCCGAGAGTTGGGTTCCCACGGATTCCACAATCTCCCCTCGCTTTACATGCATGACCGCACATTTGTCCACACCAAATTCCATTCTGATGGCGCTACTGAAGGTACTACTTTCAGTAACTCCATCAGTTGAAAATTGTTGGGGGCAAAGAGTTTTAAAATCATCCATGTAAAGGAGGTGGGATATAACCTGACCACCTCTCCTCATCCGATAGCCTATGCGTGAATCCTCCAGCAGTGTGCTTAGAGGGTTCAGGGCTAAGCAGAACCAAAGCGGACTCAAACTATCACCCTGAAATATGCCTCGCTCGATCCTTATCGGTTCGCTGTTCCCTTGGATATTTCAACATCCTGGATAGCGAAGGACCGTCCTCCACTGCCTTATACATGAAATCAGGAAGGTGCGAAGAGATGCATCGACTTTATACAACTCCAGCACCCTTATGAGCCATGTATGTGGCACCGAGTCATAGGCCTTCTTATAGTCTATCCAACATGTCGACAGATCCTTTCGGGAACGACGAACTTGTTGGCTTATGGTCATATCAATGAGGAGCAGCTCCTTAGTACCTTATATACTTATTATTATTACCTCCTTTATATTTATTATTATATATATTTTTTCACTTAATAATGTATTTCTATTCAAATGAAGCACGGTCGAATTTCGACCAATGGGCGATGACTAGTAATATAAATACTTAAATTTTTTATAATATATTTTTAATTATTTTGAGTTAAACAATCTCGTATTACCCAACATCGGTACATAAATATTAGCTAGCTTTTTCCCGCGACTTCGTCTGCGTAAATCTTACGTTACGCGGACGCAGGTGAAGTCGCGGAATTAATAGGGTTAATGGGTAACGAATAAGGTTTAGTCGTGAAAGCGTGACAGACAGACAGAGTTAGTTTCGCATTTATAATATTACGTATAGATAAAGAAGATAATTTATTGCTGTAAGATAGTTTTATTGCTTATAATTAAATATTTGTATTATTTGTCTACTCCATAGCACGCTATGTGCAAAAATTTCATAGACCGACTAAAGGATGATGGCGACTTTGGCACCAGTTGCGTATAGCGACGTGAGATATTTCAAAAAAATGCTGTATTTAAGTTACATTAAAGAATATAATTGGATATTTTTTAGGACTAGCAGTATGCCTGTAAAATAAATATAAACATTTACATTTTTTACGTTTCACTAGATTGATATTGTTTCGGAACGTACTCAGAATCTCGCTCCCTACGTTCCGTTTTACAGTATTTTTCCTTCCATAAGGTGTTTTAGAGATTTTTGATAGTATATTTAGTCATAATAATGTTTTGTTTATAACAGAGTTTATATTTTATAACATTGCATTTAATAATAAACACAGACACTGTGCAACAGACAAAAAATATTTAAAACACGATGACCTTTTTTTTTCGTCTAATGAAACGCGTAGTTCCTTGACTGACATTGCGATTGTTGTGTCATGTCATTGTCACTAGGGATGGCGATTCTTTCCGAAAAAGATTTTTAAATCGATTCGAATCGTAACTTGATCAATCGATTCATAAAAAAATCGAGGCCTAAAAGATCGATTTCTTCAACATCTATTTTTTTTGAAGTCTGCATTTACAATGTAAATATAAATCTATTTTACGAAAAACAATATACAATAAATAAACGATCACTTAGTAGTAAAATCAGGGATTTTACTACTAAGCCATCTCATATCTTTAGTTGAACTATAGTTCAACAATTATATCAAATCTAGTGAGGGTCTAGTGAGGGTCCAGTGTTACTATTTCATAAGTCAAAAGCAAATTAACTTTTTTTTTTTACTTCTTATAAAAAAACAGCAAGTTTTTAGTAAACATTTGTTTTTAAAATAGAATTAAAACATAAGAACCTAGAAGAATTCGATAGCAGTTGCAGTATACGTTAAAAAAAATAGTGGTGCCAAGCATGTATGAGACGTCGCCATTCTCCTTTATGCTACTTTCACGTACTTTTTTCTAAGATGTTTCCGTCTCTACCTTGCTATTGTAGTTAGACAGATGTGCAACAGTGACAGGAATAGTGCTTACAGCAAGGCTATGCTAAATTAGTAACGGTTTTTTATTTCGAGACATTTTTTGTCTTTAGTTCAACTATTGGCTGCTGGTTTTCCTATTCTCTATAAACGGTTCAGATATAAGTTTGTGGCGGCCGGCCACTTTAGGTTGACCCGTCATAAACCACGCCCATCCTACTATCATTCACTTTGAAGGTGGGCCCAAGGAACTTATACCCGACCCCTGGAATGTGCATTGTCAATTTGACACCATTATAAAAATAAACCTTATGTATATGTTACTAAGTTCTATTACAGACAATCACTTGGCCAGAGAGAAATTCGGTCCGAGAGAGAAAGCGTTGCGAGAGCCCTGTGTCCCTTTCTTGTAGTCCGGGAGCCAGCAACAGATTTTCATGACCAATTTCCTCTCGAGCGGTAGTTAGTAAAATGCATCAGAGTAAAGAATTATAAAGCCTCGTGAACGTCAGCTGGCGCTCGGTTGGGGGGATGAGCGGTTGTAGCCTCCCAAACACGAAGAAAAAAAAAACTTAAAAAAAAAAATCAAACCGCCGAAAAACTGAAAAGCATAAAATAATAACCCTTAAAATTTTGAGTCGGCGTTTTGAGTGATCATTGATTCATTGATTTTTCAGCGCCGCCGACTCAAACTTTTAAGGGTTATTATTTTATGATTTTCAGTTTTTCGGCGGTTTGATTTTTTGTTAAAAAGTTTTTATTTTATATTTTTTTGTGGCTTCAATGAACTAAAAATACTTGGCAAGGTATACCCTATCCAACAAAAAAAGTATTATTAAAATCGGACCAATCTATATAAAGTTATGCGTGGTTATACATTACAATCAGTGAGTGAACAATCAATCATCCCCTGTTTTCCGACCCTTAGGGTTCGATTTTGTTTTCCAAATTTATATGGGACCACCTTGAGAGTATACCCTTTCTAACAGAAGAAGAATTGTCGCAATCGGACCACTACGTAAAAAGTTATGCGTGGTCAAACATAAAAAAAAAAAATATATATACGCGTCGAATTGAGAACCTCCTCCGTTTTTTTCGTCGGTTGAAAAAATACATTCACTCATTTCCTCTCAGCTAAAAATTTGTCAAATTGTAGCTCATCTAATATCTCAACGAAAATAAATAATCATCTGGTTACAACATAGTGTATTGTACGTCAGCTGGTGTCACGAACATGAAAAATTTATTTATATTTTTAGTGATTTCCTCTCAAACAAAAATTTATCTGATGATAGCTTATATGTTACGGTGGATAAATATATAGGTCAGCTGGCTGTATCTTGGTGGAAAAACCGTCAGCTGATACTTTGAAAGTTATTACATAGGAGTTAGGCAGAAGCATCTACTGCCAATTTAAATGCATCAGCTGACTAGGTTTCCCTCGACTTATTGTTAGCTGATTTTTTTTTATTTATCGCATCAGTATATTAACAATCAGCTCACAAATTTTCATTTGGGAGGAAATGACATATCGCGTTAATATGAGAGTTGAGTTGAAATAAATATTGAAACGAATAAGTATGTAATCAAATCATTTTAGATATATTTAAAAAATTCAATAATCAATTAGCTTAGTATTTAAATTTTTAGTTAAAAATATTTTTTGTTTGAGAGGAAATCACTAAAAATAAAAAAATAAAATTTATGTTCGTGACACCAGCTGACGTACAATACACTATGCTGTAACCAGCTGATTATTTTTTTTTCGTTGAGATATTAGATGAGCTACAATTTGACAAATACCAAGATACAGCCAGCTGACCTATATATTTATCCACCGTAACATATAAGCTATCGAAACGAAATACTTTCTGTAACATATAAAAGGTACCGGAACTACTGCAATAATCTTCTGAAAAAAGTGAAAAATCAGTATGATAAAAATGCATTACAGAAGGCGGGAAAAAATAGTAAACTTGTCTGGAAATTTATAAAAACGAATACATTTACATCAAAAAGTCCCGAACCTCCAATTGATTTACTGTCTACAGAGACAAACCCATCCGAAGCAATGAATAAAGTGAACAACTTCTTTGCTAACGTTGGTAAAAACTTGGCTGAAAAATCGTTAAATTCTAATATTTTATCCCCTCATAACCCGACTGCGACTTCCTCTACATTAAATTCTTTTGTTTTATTAGATACCGACGTTAACGAAGTTGAAAGATTATTATTTGAGTTAAAGGATGTATGTGCTACTGGGTGGGATGACATTCCCAATAATACACTTAAAAGATTCAGATACCTACTTGCCCCTCCACTAACCTACATTTTTCAGCTTTGTTTATCTAAAGGAATATTCCCCAAGCTCCTTAAAAAAGCTGTGGTCACCCCTGTTTTCAAGTCTGGTGACAGGAACTGTGTCAATAACTACAGACCCATTTCAGTGCTAACAGGACTATCAAAAATTTTAGAAAAAATTATTAATTATAGGTTGATAAAATATCTGGAAGATAACAAACTACTTTCAGACAATCAGTTTGGATTTAGGCCCAAAAGATTAACTAGCCAAGCAGTGCACAAATTAACTAATTATATTGCTAGCAATCTAGATAATAGTATGCATACAATTTGTATCTTTGTAGACCTTGCCAAGGCTTTCGATACTATTTCTTATAATTTACTATTGCACAAGCTTGAAACACTTGGGATTAGAGGAGCCCAACTTTTATTATTTGCTGATTATCTTAGCGATCGTCATCAATGTGTAAAATTAGGGCAGTATACTAGTTCTGAACTTAAAAACAATTGTTTTGGCATTCCACAAGGTAGCATTTTGGGGCCCACCTTATTTTTAATCTATATAAATGACCTTTGCAGCCTACCACTTAAAAATGGTGTCAGAATTTCTTATGCGGATGACACCGCTTTACTTTTCTCAGCTAAATCCAAAACTGAGGTCTATCAACATGCACAGACTGGTTTTAACATAGTGTCTGATTGGCTCCATAATAACATCCTAACATTAAATGCAGATAAAACAAAGTACATTTTATTTACAATGAGAAATACTAACATACCGCTAACTAATCTAAACATTTACGCTCATAATTGTCGCACGTACGCTGACACCGCATGTTCTTGCCCCACTTTAGCTAAAGCTGACCATTTAAAATATCTAGGTGTCACTATTGACTCCAATTTAAATTTCCATAAACATATCGAATTACTTTGTATTAGAGTTCGCAAATTAATATATGTTTTTAAAAACTTACGGAACATAGCCGACTATAAACTAATTAAACAGGTTTATTTAGCTTTGTGCCAATCCATTCTTACCTATTGCATAACTTCATGGGGTGGTGCAGCAAAAACAATTTTACTTCCTCTAGAGCGTGCTCAAAGAGCATGTCTAAAAGTTGCTACCTTTCGCCCTTTTAGGTTTCCTACGCACCAACTCTACATAGCATGTAATGTACTAACAGTAAGGCAATTATTCATTTTAAGCATAGTATTACACCAGCACAGTGCTCTTCCTTTTGACCCAGTACCCTCTGACAAGAGAAGAAAGGATTTGGTTTGCATAAAGCCTCAAACAAGACATGCGTTTGCTAAGCGATTTTTTGTGTTCTTAGGACCTCTTCTGTATAATAGACTTAACAAGTTATTGAGCATCTATAGTTTAAGTTATAAAAAATGTAGTACAATATCATCAGAATACTTAGCGGTACTTAATTACACAGACACAGAAAAACTTCTAGAAATTATGTCATGATTATAATTTATTCCCTCGTAAGTATTTATTTTTGTAGTATTTACACTCACTTAGTTTTAGGAATTATTGTTTTATTGTGTTGTTTTACTAATGTGCTTTTTCTCATAGTTATTAATAGATTACTTTTATATAAATTATACTGAAAATATGATTGCACCAATTTAATTGAAATGTAAAGTGATGGCCCGAAACACAGGTTTCATTTAACCTAGATCGGGCGGGTCGCTACCTTACATTCTAATTCCGATGAATCATCTTCTGCACTTGTGATAAAAATACTTTAGAAATAGTTTATCTTTAGGCACTATAATTGTATGAGAATTTAATACTGTTTGCTAAATGTACTCTTTTTGTAATCGTTTTTATTAAATAAATTATTATTATTATTATTATTATCAGGTAAATTTTTGTTTGAGAGGAAATCACTAAAAATATAAATAAATTTTTCATGTTCGTGACACCAGCTGACGTACAATACACTATGTTGTAACCAGATGATTATTTACTTTCGTTGAGATATTAGATGAGCTACAATTTGAAAATTTTTTAGCTGAGAGGAAATGAGTGAATGTATTTTTTTTTTCTTCGTGTTTGGGAGGCTACAACCGCTCATCCCCCCAACCGACCGCCAGCTGACGTTCACGAGGCTTTATAATTCTTTACTCTGATGCGTCTCACGAATTATCTCTCGAGAGGAAATAATTAACGAAATTTGCACCTGGCTCCCGGACTACTGAAGTAGGGTGCCCATAATGAACGAAATTATAAGATTATTTACGGGTAAATTCCATTGACGCATTTGACCAATAAAAAGTGTCCCAACCATTTTTCTTAAAAACGACGTCTGTTAGATTTTTACGAAAATTAATACTAAACAAAATGGTTATTTGCCCAGCGCGCCAGATATTCCAGGTTATACAATAATAATCGACAGCAGAGTTTATGCGTTGCATTGCGTTTATGTTTACTGCGTTTTACTTTAATCCATCTTTAAAGCGTAACTATTTTTTTTTTAAATCAAATTATTGGTTAATATATTTTATCCTGTTATATTCGTATCTACCTACATCATATTGCTTGGTCACCCTAATGAAAGGGACAGAGGGCTCTCGCGAAGCTATCGGCAGCCTGTGCGCATTCCAGGTTGGATTTAAGTTCCTTGGGTGGGCCCTTAAGAAAATAGTGACTCTTCTTTGTCACTCAGCTAAGCCACCCCCCTTGACCAATTAGATATAGTAGTAAGTAGTAAATAAGAAAGTCGTTTTCACATTGACTGGTCGATGTAAGTCTTTAGCATAGTATACTCTAAATGACTATTATCTAATTGGTCAAGGGGCGTGGCTAAGCTGAATGACAACGATGAGTCACTATTTTCTTAACGCAAATAGTCTATTAGTATTTATGATTTTCTGTTTATGATCGAGACGATAACTACAGTAGAGACTATAAAGCATAAGCCCAGTTATCCGGAGCTTAAGTCTGAGCAATTGTCGCAGTCTTTAACAAGCCTATAGGGAACAAAGTTTGTTCCACAGTAACTGCTGTGTATGCGATGTTCTAGCAAACGTCTTCTCTTATAACCCTTTAAGCGCCCTGGAGACTTACGTGAGGTTAATACTTTGTTGTGTGAAGACGTTTAGCTTCAAATCCTACTTCCTACTTAATATTATAAATGCGAAAGTTTGTGAGTATGGATGTATAGATGTATGGATGTTTGTTACTATTTCACGCAAAAAGTACGGATTCGGATGAAATTTAGAATTCAGATAGTTTATTACTTGGATTAAAACATAGGATACTTTTTATCCCGGTAGTACTTTCCCGCGGGATAATGAATAATAAATAAATATCTTAGGACAACCAACACACCGTTATCTGATCCCAAACTAGGCAGAGCCTGTACTTTGGCAACCAGACAACTGATAAACATACTTATATATTTCTAAATACTTACATATTATAGATAAATTACACCCAGACGCAGAACAAATGATCGTGCTCATCACATAAACATTTCTCGTGGGTGGGAATCGAACCCACCACCTCAGTCTTAGCAGTCAGGGTCACTAACCACTAGACACAGGCCAGTCAAATTCCGACTTCGACGCGGGCGAAGCTGCTGGCAAAAGCTAGTAACTGAATATTTCTAAGCGGAACAGACGTTAATCAGATTTAAAGTGTAACAAATAGGATTCAAGATTAAACTCCAACTACTCTAAAAAAAAACTGCTTTTACAGAAGAATCATAATTAGGTACATATTCTGTAGCATAATGAAAATGATAGTCATCATCATCATATCAACCAAAAACGGCCACAGCTGAACACAGGCCTCCTCAAGCTCCGCTATTTCGATCGATTCTGTGCTTCTCGCATGCAGTCGATTGCTGCGGCCTTCACAAGGTCATCAGTCCATGGGAAGCGTTGTAACTCTTTGTCGTCCGGTATGCGGTCAACACTTTTAAACCGAACCTTTCGGCCATCAGTTCTGTCTTCTGTGAGAAATGTGCCCTGCCCACCACCATCTCAGTTTGGCTATTCTTCGGGCTATATCGGCTGTCTTGATTGTCATGAGAACGACATCATTTCGGACTAGATCACGTAGGAAAATTCTAAGCATAGCTAGCCGTCTCCATTGACTTTTGAGTGACTGATATCTATACTATCTATACTAATATTATAAAGCTGAAGAGTTTTTGTCTGTTTGTTTGTTTGATTGAACGCGCTAATCTCAGGAACTACTGGTCTGAATTGAAAAATTCTTTTTGTGTTGAGTAGCCTATTTATCGAGGGAGGCTATAGGCTATATAACATCGCGCTACAACTAAGAGGAGCGGAACAGTAATGAAAAATGTTGCAAAAACGGGGAAAATTTATTCCTTTTGAGAGTTTCCGTTGCGTGCGCTGCGTAAACGGTTAAAGTAACGCAAAAATCATGTATGACGGAATTGTTCCTTTTAAAAAGTTCTAAAAAAAAATCCGCGAGAGCATATGTCTATCTTTTAAGGTTGACTCACTATAACTCAAAAAGAGTGAGCCGCAAAGAAAAATGGACGAAAATTAGCAGGCAAATCGATGCGACGGGAAGGGTCAGGGAGCAAAAATTTGACGCGGACGAAGTCGCGGGCAGAAGCTAGTATCTAATAAGATAGAGATTCTATTGTGATATAATTTGATAAATTATAGTAATTTCTGTAAAATATTTCTGTAAAACACTTTTATATGTCAAAAATAACTTGTGTTTTTAAACTACGTACGGTGTTTCTTATCTAACTAATTAAGGACGAAGGACCGATGGAAACACAGACTGTTTATTTTCTTTTATTTAGGCGAGTCACGTCTTTCGACCAGAAGCATCCGAGACTTTCAATTCAACTAAATTATAGTCTTAATTACCGCCCTCCTAATATACCTTACATAATTCTCGCAACAACCGTCATGAGTTCTGCTATAAATAGATACAAAAATAACCATAAACCTTCACAGCCAACTCCTCTACATTAAAAAGCTCAACCATCAATAAGAACAAGTTGATTCCCTGGGAAGCGACAAGTACACCGTTTTATAAGGAGGTCCATAAAACGGAACGGCGGTGCGGGACCACCTTGTGAACGGTTCGGAGCTGGGACCACGGACTCGGCCAGAGATAAGAAGGACACAAAAGGTCAAAAACGAGAAGCAAAATGCACACTTAGACGTGCTGATTATGTTTTCATGTATGTAAGATTTCTGTTACGCAATGGTTCAGATCAAAACTTCTGTTTTTATCTACAACTGCTCTAATGATTTAAAGTATTATAATAAAAATACAAGATGCTACATAACAGGTTTAACGGACAAAATTATTGGAGATTTTTGCCAGCCTTTTGAACCAGTAGGTACAAATCTTGTTCATTCAATGTCTAGGGGGCCATTCATTTATTACGTAAGACGATTTAGGGGGGCAGGGGTGTCGACCAGGTGAGAAAAAAAAAATGCGCAAAGTTAAAATTATACTATAGCACGGGCAACCGCGCGACTATAAATAAATATTGAAAAAAATCGTTACTTTGAAAAATAAACATTAAAATTAAACCAAACGTGTATTCATTTTTTCCTTTAGATTCTTACGTAATAAATATTAAACAGGGGGGAGGGGGTCGGCCTATTCTTATTTTTTCTTATAATAGGGGGGAGGGTGGGGGTCAAAAACTAGCGTAAATACTCTTACGTAATAAATTAATGGCCCCTAGCCATCGTACATCACCCCGCTCGTTACGTCATTTGAAACTCGAATTTTCGATCATTCACCAGTAAAAGAGCTATTAGTTAAAAATATTGCAAAATGCTTGAACAAAAATATTGGAGCTTCTGAAACTTCTCTGACAGGACACCACTTCCAGCCCGCATTGCGGGATTATTTTTATAAGCGTCACAATTTTCATGTGGTCGGGACATGTGTTGTGGCCACAGCGGGACATTCGCGGCCCAAACATCAGTATTATGCTAACCAAACAACTATTTTATTTTTGAATATTTGTGAGGTTGGCAACATGTGTGACAGGGAATGAAACTGGCGGTGTATTGTACAAGTATCTTGGGTATAGGGGGGTAGATATCGGTATCGGTGATAAAACTGCCACTATATCCATAGAATCAGCAATATTGTTTTTTATTTGTGACGTAGTTCGCTTATTATATTTATGAAACAGTCTGTCGTCATCATCAAATCAACAAGCATTATCATCAGTGTTAAGTATTAATCGCCTACGCTTATATTATTTACTAGCCTTTGCCAGCAGTTTCACCCGCGTGGAGGTCGGAAATGATCCCACGGGAACGTCCTCCGGGATGACAAGTACCCTATGCGTTAAGCCAGGCTATAAACTACCTGTGTGTCAAAATCCAAATCCGTTCCGTGGTGTTTGTGTGACAGGGTAACAAATAACCATGCATCCTCACAAACTTTCACTTTTGTAATATTAGTAGGAAGTAGGATATGGCAACTATTAAGTCTACAGGAGAAGTTTTAAACAGTGTGCAAACTTTAACAAATTAAACTTAAACGAGTTATAATAACCATGCAATTTTTATTTTGGTATATATCTTAGTACAAAAAAAAAATAAGTTATCGTTAAAGATGTTTATATTGAAACTGGTTTTTATGGTAACTTTCGCGCGGCGGCAGCGCGGTGGCGAAGGTGAACGACCGAGCGTAGCTACTAGTACCTACCAGCTGTTCGATCGGTCAAAATTCTAAGAAGTTCGAAGTACCTGCGCGCGGTTACTGACCTATTACTAAATCGATATCAGATTACGAAATATGTAGAGTGTCCACAGTTTACTGATTTAAGGTCGGATAAAAATTTAAAAAAGTATTGAAAAAATAATTGAAATGTTGTTCTATTACTAATACTGAACCACCAAAAAAAAAATAGTGCACTGATAAAAAAAATCCTGTATAAAACATAACGGGATATTTGAAGGATAGTTACATCCATCGGATATGTAGGGATCCACGTTTCATAAAGTTTTTGTGAAACATACATTTTTAAACCAAAAAATAAGTATTTTTTCCCTAAGAGCCACACAAACATCTGCTCACTTGAACAACTGTCACAATACAAATATCTTTTTGCTTCGCAACGACACATGTGACGGTTGTGTTATTGGCACAAACAAGAACGAGTGTTGATCGTCTCTCGGGACAAACTACGAGGTTTACTTTTACGGCTCTTAGACGACCTAACTGTTGCCCAGACAAAGTTGCCTAGTTTTCGGTTTGAAGGTTCTACTCCCAAAGCGGCTTTTTGATTTTATTTGATTGGCAATATTGTTAAACGATCATACATAAAGACGTTTACGTGATCAGCACAATTTGGAAAACAAAGTTTTTCGTTGCCAAATAAAGTTGCCATTTGAACAAAAGACAGAATTTGGATTTTATTTTTTAACGAAAGTAATGTAAAAAGTCGAGATCAATGAAGAATGTTTGAAGATTTCACTCCAACAAAAGTATAAATGGGAAATAGACTTAAATCTTGTAGCTTGTGTTTACCAAAAATAATTGCCACTTTTTCTAATAAAATCTGATATTAACCTCTAAGTCCCTGAAATATCACATTTGGTATCAGACACAATAGTTTTTAATTGTGTCTGTAATTACGGTAATTGACTGGTTAAATTGTGATGAACTTACACACTTTTAAACGAAGGTTATGTCTCCAACGGGCCATTTAAAATACAGGTCCTCATTTGTAATTATCTACTGATCTCATAACGAAATTAGGGACGTACAATATTTTGAATGAGCGACAGATGTAAACAGATGTCGAATTAAATTATAACCGGACTTCCATTTCAGAATTGTTCTCAGTTTAGAATACACATTATGAAAATCTCTTGTACTTACAAGGTACCGGAGTATAACCGATTTTGTTAAAACTCATCGTTGATATCTGTATGCTAATGTATGGACTTAAAAAGACGCTGTGACCTCTGAGTTTGTTTCGGTGTTTATTCTCAGCGTAGTTTGATAGGAAGCAATAAGGACCTCATCTATATGGTTTAAAAATATAATTTAACTTCAAAATGTGTCAAAATCTGTTTAAGAGCGTTAACGTCGATTTTGGTTGTTTGACCCAAAAAGCGTACTTTTCAAACCATTTAATCACCTCATAAAACGTATCTAACGAAAGTGTGAATAACTAAATATTGTTGGAAATATTTCGGTCTAAAAAGTTGACTGAAAACCTTTTTACATTAATAAAGTATTCGTGAATTCTAACCAGATAAACAAACAGTGTTTTCTAAAATCCTTTTACAGTAGTCATTTCGAAGCTTAAAATATCCGAAACCACTAATAAAATTGACAAACTAATAAACATATTTAATTGTTCACATCCTTGAGCAAAAAACTGAGACAGACTTTTTTGATTTTCAGCGCCTAACATAATAAATAAAACAATAAACAAAGTGAAATTAACAAGAAAAAGCAGTTGCTAAATTCATTATTTCTTCCAATAAATCTTATTTAATTTTACAAAATAAAGGTGTATTGTAATAGAAGAACATCTTCTTTAAAACTTGCAATAAAAAATTTCAACTAAATTAGTTTTATTATTTTTCTACAATTATTTTAAAACTACTATAAAACCGTGCGCGGTAATAATTTTAAATCAGTCCGCCGCGAGGCTATTCAAAGAGTGGACGTATGCGTCCGGCCCTGGTGCGAGCCATGGTACGGAGCGAGAGGGAATGGGAAGCCGTCACCTCCTTCTGCGAAGCAGTAATGCTCGCGAAGGAGGAGGCGGGGCGCGTGAGGGAGTGGCAGTCTCTGCGCTCTCACGCCCCTAGCCGCCGCAGGAGGAGACGCCCCGGGCGTCGGGAGTCAATAGCGGACTCCCGGCCACCGTAGGCGCGAGCTTGCGGGTGGCGAGCAATGGGTAGCTCGCCACCCGGTAAGGACCAAGCTCGGGTCGACGGCGCGCAGTGTTCCACGCGCGCCTCAAAGAGATGTCAGCAGCAGTGTAGGGGTCTACTAGGACCGATGCCTGCCGGGGTCGCGTGATTGTTCGAAAGAGATACCGTGACCCTGGCACATGGGCAACTGATGGAACACGGGTGGGTTTTAGTCAGTAAAAGTCTGACACGCCCTCCCGCTCCGCCCAGAGCGGGAGAAGTCATTTGATGATTTCCCATTCTGAAAAAAAAAAAAAAAAAAAAAAAAAAAAAAAAAAAAAAAAAAAAAAAAGAGTGGACGTATCGCTCAGTGCTCTACGCGTGATCTCTCCCGACCCTTGGCATCGAGTGAGTTTATAGTGCGATATAACGATCTTGGGTTGGTAAGTAAAATAATTATTTTTTATTTAGATAATTGAAAACAATGTTTTTCGAAACAACAAAAATTGTTTCAGGTGCCATGGGGAATAAGAGTAAAAAAACGAAACTAGTTTTATCGAGGAAAAGGAAGAGACTCAATCAAGAGGTTTTAGCTAAAGCTAGGGCTAAAAGGTTGGGTAAAATAATATTTTGTATAGAACTTGATTTGTTATCTTTGTTGATCGAAGTTTGCTATATAAGGTCCTCGTTTATTAATTTATTTCCTTCTAGGGGGTGATTGTACTACTCAAATTCCTTTTTTTTTCTAAACGATCAATTTCGAAATTGCAAAAAACAATACTTCCTCAAACTAAACCGTCGATCATCTGATTTTTTTTAACTTGCATTGTAATAATAATAATTTAATTGATTTGATTTAATTTAAACTTTATTTCTTCTTTTTAGAGAATTTAACTAAAAGCTTGTTTTTAAAAATGTTTTTAGGGTTCCGTAGTGAAAGAGGAACCATTTATAGTTTCGCTAAGTCTGTCTGTCTGTCCGACCGCGGCTTAGCTCAGAGACCCTTAGTACTAGAAAGCTGGAATTCAACATGAGTAAACATATTAATCACGCAGACAAAGGGGTAAAATAAAATCCTGTTTTTTTATCTTCAGGCATTGTAAAGAAAATAATGTTGTTGTGAGTACGGAAGATGTTAAAATCCAAAATGAGGTAAAGGTAAAGCACAACTAACGTATTTTTTATTTACAATTTCATATTTACGTATGGGATTACATCTATCTTTTTTTTTCAGGACTTAGCCTCGTCTTCCAAAACCAGCTTGTTGATGTGTGGAACACACGTGTCGGTTATCTTTCAAAGTCGGTAAAGGAAAACATTTATTTAAATCTACATACAAGTGCTATATATAATAAATATAATATTATAAATAAAGAATTCTTCGATATTGAAATATTTTATTTTAAAACTAGAATACTTAATAATTTGCTAGAGGACCATCGCGACTTCCTACGACTTCAAAATGATGAACCCCCTTCATTATGATTTTTTCATGTACTTTTTTATCAAATGAGCAATTTTTAATCAAAATTCATTTAGTAGTTTTTGTGAAAGAGTAACAAATATACATCTACTCATCCATAAATAAACTCTCAAACTTGCGCGTTTATAATTATTATTTGAAAATATGATCTGTATGGTATTCTGATGTGTAATCGAATTGAAGTTTCATCAAAATTCGTTCAGTAGTTCTTACGGTAAATTGTTAAAATCATTCATCCATACATCCTCACAAACCTTTGTGTTTATAATATTATTCGTATTAGGATTTTACATTTGTACAATATTTCTAATTTTTCTCCCCTAAATAGTACCTACTTACTATACTACGTATCCAAAATTGCCTTTTTATTTCACAAGCATGTAATAAAAATAAGAATAGTAAATAAAAATCAACTGACGATTAAATAAGTAGGTAAGTATCATTAAACATTGAGGATCAACTTGGGTTAGTTTGACTATAATGACGGCCAGCACACCAACTCTACGCACACAGTTATGCGCGTATCTGTGTGAGTGGAAGGAGCACTGCAATTACCTAAACTTGGTGCCGTGGATTTCACGTTAACGCTCTTAAGTGTGTCTGTGGTTAGTCTTGTCTAAGTTTAAGCCTCTGTGCTTTACAGTTTGCACCAAATGTATTTATTTATTTAGCCAACAAAAGATGTGCATTGTACATTGACACATAAATAAAGGGTAACATCAGGTATTAAGTAAGTGTACCTCTTCACTTATAGGAGACCACAGCGATCCCTTCTTTTCGCATAATGTTCTTTTTCCTAATGTACTTTGGCATAACTATTTTAGGATAATTTGTTTTGCCACAATAATAGTTTGACATATTTTGTGGCATACAGTTTATTCTGGCGTACTTGAAAGCTAATTTTGTTTTGGCATACATGTAATTCGCGTAATATTACTAGGCATAATGACTAACATAGTGGCAGAAACGAATTGCTGCAGTCTTGTCTGCTAGGGCAGACAAGACTGCAGCAATTCGTTCGTTCGTAGAGTTTAATTTAAGCCCGCGTAGGCGCGGGTGGGCGAGGCGGCTTGCGAGCTAAAGAGCAGGTGGTTTTAAGAAGCTGCGGTGGTGAGCATAAAACACATCTGCGACGATAAGCACGCTTGGGACCGCCGGAGCCGTGACAGAAACTATGCCTGCTGCATGTTACATGCTGTATGCTTGCTTGCATGCTTGCTTGCATGCTTGCTGCATGCTTGCTGCAGGCTTGCTGTATGCTTGCTTGCACGCTTAGTTCATACTCGCTGCATACATGGTGTATGTTTGTTTACATGTTTGCATGCGTCTTACAGGGAAAAACCCAAATATGTTTTTTTTTTTTTTTTTTTCAGGATGGGAAATCATCAAATGACTTCTCCCGCTCTGGGCGGAGCGGGAGGGCGTGTCAGACTTTTACTGACTAAAACCCACCCGTGTTCCATCAGTTGCCCATGTGCCAGGGTCACGGTATCTCTTTCGAACAATCACGCGACCCCGGCAGGCATCGGTCCTAGTAGACCCCTACACTGCTGCTGACATCTCTTTGAGGCGCGCGTGGAACACTGCGCGCCGTCGACCCGAGCTTGGTCCTTACCGGGCGGCGAGCTACCCATTGCTCGCCACCCGCAAGCTCGCGCCTACGGTGGCCGGGAGTCCGCAATCGACTCCCGACGCCCGGGGCGTCTCCTCCTGCGGCGGCTAGGGACGTGAGGGCGCAGAGACGGCCACTCCCTCACGCGCCCCGCCTCCTCCTTCGCGAGCATAACCCAAATATGTTTACAATAAATTATGTTTACAACAAGTATGTTATATATGACCTGCTTCAGAAGATATGGTTTTTTTTCCAATCGTCGAAATAAATTGGGTTATAACATCGTTATGCGTAAATAAATTCTGCTTTAGATTGTTATGCTTAATCATTATAATGAATAGATAAATTATGCTTAAAAAAAAAAAAAAATTAAGCGTAAGCTGTTATGCGTAAATAATGTTATACGAAAATATAATTAGGAGTACAAAAGTATGCCAAGTTATATTACGTCTTTTTTTTTTTTTTGTTTTCTCAGTAATTTAATTTAAATATTTTACAATTCCTTATTCAATACTAAAATTAATACATTATGTACAGGTATATAAAGTTTATAAAAACAGAGAAAAAGAATCAGAGGGCTTCAAAAAACTCGTCCGCATCGCTGTCAATGGGAAAAGTTCCCAAAAGGCTGGCAGCATTGCCACGTTGTATGAAAATGCTGATTCTTTGGCCAAAGAATAGGCCAGCCCTCTGGTCACGTGAAGAGTCGACCAACCGCTTGGCTATGTCTCGAAAAACCACGTGGGCACTCGGACCCCATGGTCCTAATGTTTCAACCCCAAACGGCTCAAATATGTAAGTTCCAATGAGATTGGAATATTTTCGCCGTTTGAGATTTTCCGCACTTGCAGCAGCCGCTCCAGCGCATTCCATCGTACAGGGAAGGTGGGATGGCGCAAGGGTGTCGACACATGTTGCGTCCCACACCAGAGGCCTGCCCACCTTCCAGGGCATTATGGTCATTCCATCTGGTCTCTTACCATTGTCGCGTGCCAAGCCGTTGGGTTCTAAAACAGCTGGCACCCCGGCGGTGACGAGAGCACGATGGATGATGTCATTAATGCTGGCGTGCCGGGCCAAACGGCCTGCGCTCTTACTGCAAGATAGGCCATGGTGTCCGAGGCAGTCAACAGCTTCACCGCACTGGCAGCGATGCGGAGCCCCGCATGGAGCGCCCAGACGCAGACAGGTAGCGAGCCGGAAAGTATTGTCACACAACATAGTGCCTATGTTGGGTGACGGTAGTGCCTGAAGCCAGAGGCCCGACTCCCATTCTCCCACAGCCAATAAGCGGGCACGCTCAGCAGTATTGGTGGACGTATTGATTAGATTATTCCGTACCAACCTGCAGAGCGGCTCATCCCACTGTCTCTGGGAAGACGGGTTCACGGGCCGATCTGTATCCGGGCATGTCACTGTCCAGGCGTTCATGGCATCAGTCAAGCACGGCACTTCGGAGTCAACCAGGCAGGGTGCTAAAATTTTCCTGGTCAGCTGCTCAGTGCTGTGGACAGAGGACAGGAACGCCGGTAAGCTGATACTGGTAATTTTGCGGACGCCGAGGCCACCAAAACGGATTGGTAATGTGGCTTGAAGCCACGCTCGGTCGTCCAAGGCCACATTTAAAATGGATGTCAATGTGCTGCGAATAATTTGGTCAATTTTGTCCAACAGATGTGGCTGTTTCCATAAGGGGGAAGAACGTAAAAAATATATAAAATTTGGGCCAAAACAACAGTATCTAATCAAGGTGAAAGCCGAATGTAAGTTTATTTTGGAGAGTCTGTCTGAAATGTCGTTGAAATTTTTGATTTTTTCGTCGATGAAAGGATCAAAACTGTCTTCTAAAATTGGGGAACCTAGGAGGTGCAGTGAATTTTTTTCCAAAATCTTGATTTGTGGGGCTATTGAATTAAATTTTTCTAGAGTCAATTGTCTGTCAGTAACGTCAGAGAGGTAAATTTTGCATTTTGAGGGGTTAAGGTCCAAACCAATAGATTTAAAATGCTGTTTTAGAAATTGAAGATCATTTAAAACGGTGTCTACATCACCTCCTAGTGTTCCATCATCTAAGTACCATACATTAAATTTTGAATTTAGTTTCTGGATAATTGGATGAATAGCCAAACTGAAAATGACAGGCCCGAGAGGGTCACCTTGTTGGCATCCCACTGCAGATTCCAAAACATTGTCCTTATATAATAATTTGGAGGGATATCTATAACATTGCCAAATAAAACCATAAATTTCGGGTAGTTCCTTTTTGACTTCAGCCAACAAAGTGTCCCTGTTTACTGAGTTGAAGGCATTCTTCACATCAACCTTGAGGATGACCTCACCTTTGTTGGAGCTTAAAAAGGTGGAAAGGGCATGTACGGCAGCCTCACAGCCTCCTTTCGAGCCAAATCCAAGCTGCAGGGGCTGAAACTTAGCTGCTAGCGGTTCGCTGTATAGCTTACAGCAAATTTTGGCTGCCGTACGCCTATACGTGCAACCAACGGCGATTGGACGAATACCGCCGTCCCTCTTGCGTAGGGCACATAGGTTGGCCCCATATAAGATGTCGACGACGGCATCGTTCACGCGGCCGCTGAGCATGAGGTTAATCAGGGCCGCGAGCTCCTTCAAAAGCGACTCACCAGCTTCCCCGGCGCCTGAACTCAGTAGGTCTTTTAGATGTTGTGGAGTCAGGCCGTCAAGGCCGCCGGCGGAACCACTTCGGACAGAGCTCACGGCTGCAATCAATTGGGGGGCCGAAATGTTAAGAAGGGTAGAATTTAGGTCCGAAGGGTCGGGAGGGTCGGGAAAGGTGAGACCATCCGCAGGCGCAGGGTGTTTACTCTCCAGAGCTGTAAGCGTTTCTGGGGAGTAAGGCGCCACCACATCGCTGCTGAACAGTATCCTGGCAGCACCCTTAATGTCACCTTCACTTAACTTCGATTCCACATGTGCGCATACACCCTTTTGAGATTGTGTTTTAAATGCAGGTAATTTTGGATCTAAAATTGTGGTCGAATTGTTGCAGTTGTCTTTAATTTGGTTTGTTAATGTTTTTTTATTTGCCAAACTTTTCTGGACATGTAGGATCCGGTAAGGGAAGGTGAGTAACTGCTCCCAGGCAGTTTGAGAGTTCTCCTGGGTCACGAGACGGAGACATCGCGCCAGATTCAGTGCAACAGACCGTCTCGCGCCCCGGGGAACTCTCTTTAAAACAGGAGTCGAATTTTTCAATTTTGCTAATGTTTGCCATAAAGATTGTTTTGGAGTAGTTAAAGTCTCGGGTGTGGCTAGGGGGCATAATGGTACACTATGAGATTTGTGAATCTTGCCATAGTGTATCCTCAGCCCCCGTTCGCCTTTGAAAAAACGTGCCTGAGAGCAATACGGGCATCTTACCAGCTGTACATCTAGCGATGTGATTGATGACGGTAGTAGCGACGCGTCGCTACTACCGTCATCAATCATAAATATTTACACTTACCAAAAAAAATGTACTAAAATAAGGACTAAAAACAAACACTGAAAAAATAAACCTAAAAACTGATTTACTGTTTATTTACACTGACACTGTCACAGTTTGACGACTGCAGCGCAGTCGCGCTCGGGGCCTGGGGTGCCGCACATGCGGGGCGCAGCCTTCGCTGCCCGGCTGCAGGCTTCGTGTCGACGTTCTCACTTTCTTCTAATATTTTTTAGATATACTATTCATCATCAGCTTTATTCACTTTATGATGGGAAATACACAGTCAATTTAGTTTTTATATTGTAATAACTCTGACATGCTATTTTTCTGTCAATCACGAAAATCTATATTATATGATTTTATCCATTGGAATTGAATAAATCTTTTTGTGTTGGGTAGCCCATTTATCGAAGAAGGCTATAGGCTGTATAACATTTTTAAATAATAACACTAATAAATAAAAACCCGAAACCTTGCGAGAAACTCGTTGCTAGGCTCAAAAAATTCAAATTCAAATTCCCATTTATTACGTCTTAATTCTTTATACAAATTTATTGAGAACCGAGACCACAGCATGCACAATAGAGTTAACAACTAAGCTAACAAAAATAGATTAAATCAGATATAATATAAAAACAGCAGTTAGCGTCGTCGTTTTGATATACATAGACAGCCAAGAGAAAAAAACATCACCAAGGTGGACAGACAGATTGTTGGTTACAGTGTTATTGTTATCACTACAGACGCAAATCGAATATACTTTAATGTAAAAAAAAAACACATTAAAACGCAATTCAAAAACCAATCGCATAATAAATATCCGCGGCAATCGATTCCCACGTCTCAATTAATACCTCATCGAGGCTTTCAGCCGAAACCAACATAATAATAATAATTAAACCGCATGTACTTACGCTACTACTTTGTATTCAGTGCTCGGAAATACTGGATTCTGATTGGTCAGGTACACTCATTGTCTCCGTGCTCTCTACGTGGAACATTAAAGTAAATAATTCTCTTTTGAACTGAATCGGATTTTAACGTATCTGATTCAATGAAAGATTTTCGGGTGAGTTTCTATAAGGTGGTTTCGGGAAATGGTTCGTTTATTTACATTTAAATTAATTTTATTTTTAATTTTATTTTACGCACTTATCATAATTTGATATCAATCAACTCAGCCTATAGCAGTCCACTGCTGGACATAGGCCTCTCCCATGCTGCGCCACAACATCCTGTCCTCCGCCTTCCGCATCCAGTCTGTCCCAGCCACCTTTTTGAGGTAAAAAATCTAGCTGGGGGGCGAATAAAATAATAATAATAATTTGAGATACATAAAGAATATCATAAATTTCAAATAAGTGAGTGAATATAATGATGTGATACTGATAATATATTATTATGACATTTATAATATTTCACTGATAGATAGCCGACACGGTGTTGCTTGTTTTATGCTATGGTGTAGCACATTCTCTGTTACAGCGTGCAGCGTAGCTAGTTCTATGCTATGGCGTAGCTCAATTTATGCTACGGCGTAGCACGTTCTGTGCTATGACATACCTTGTTCAATGATGCGTCATAACTCGTTCTATGCTACAGCGTGGCTTATATTTTCCTACGGCATAGCTTGTCCTATGCTACGGCGTAGCTCAATCTATGCTATGGCGTAGCACGTTCTGTGCTACGACGTACCTTGTTTTATGTCGCGTTATAGCTCTTTCTGTGTTACGGCGTAGCTCTCTATGCTTAGGCGTAGCTCACGCTGTGCAATGAATACAAACGTATATTTTGAATACCTTTATTAGACTGAGGTTTATACAAATTCCAGTCTATCATTTTCCTAAACGGGCCCAGATGTTTGCGATAAAGTAATGTCCATTAGCAGCAAACGAATTAAACAGTGTGAACGATGTAATTCGATAATATAATTAGATAGTATAATATATTACAGTGTGTATTATTAGACACATAAGTGTATGCGTGTTTGAATTTACGACCATAGTGCAAAACAAACAGCGGAACAACCGAGTCAATAATCACCCAATTGTGTATTTGTCTCAATTCAGTTTAATTATTATTAATACAAACAGCAGCAAATAGTTTTCCCGTTCAATTTATTTGACAATTAAATTCATTACCCATTGCAAAAATTTTACAATAGGTAATTAAAATAATTAGTGAATGTAATAAAATGAAATATTTAGGTATTTGATTTTATTACATTCACTAACACAGGTATGCTACGGTAAAACAAGTAAAGAGTGATGTGAAAAATCCAGCTTTGCTTGAATTATTTGGGATATTTTGAATATACACGTGCCAAGACCATCAATAAGCATGATAAGCATGAGCATCTTAAGTGGCAGTTGGCAGGGCACATTGCTCGCAGATCAGATGGCCGATGGGGTTGGAAGGTTCTGGAGTGGCGACCGCATACACGGAAGGCTTCCCACATGATGAACCGATGACCTGGTGAAGGCCGCAGGAAACTGTAGGTTGCGAGAAGCACAAAGCCGGTCGAAGTGGCGGTGCTTGGGGGAGGCTTTTGTCCAGCAGTGGACGTCTTTCGGCTGAAATGATGAAGAACATCAATATAATCAGTTTACAACGTTCCAACTAGCGGGATACAGGCCTCGGTTCTGTGAGAGTGGGCCAGCGCAAATTGGCAGATGTCTCATGTCTTCAAACTTCTAATTCTAGGACGAGCCGGTTTTCTCACATTGTTCTCTTACACAGTTTTGACAGCAGTGTTGATTAAATTAATTACGCAAAGCAAAGTGCCTACCTGGTTTTGAACTCACGATCCATGAAGCGTTAGTCTTTATTTTCTCTTGCCTCTTATCAATTATCTATATAATTAAACCCGAAGAGTTTGTTTGATTGAACACGCTAATCACAGGAACTCATGGTTCGATTTAAAAAAAATAGCTCATTTATTGAAGAAGACTATAAGCTATATAAAATCATGCCACAGGAACGGAGCATCAATGAAAAATGTTGCGTAAACTAGGAAAATGTATCCCTTTTGAGAGCTTCTGTTGCGAGCGCTGAGTAAATGGTTAAAGTTCCGTCCTAATTGATTTTAGGACGGAATTGTTCCTCCATAAAAGTATTCAAATAGTCCGGATAGCAAATGTCTATCTTTCAAAGTTGGCTCACTATAACGTTTTTTATTGTAATTAATCTAAATATTATAAAGCCGAAGAGTTTGTTTGGTTGAACGTACTAATCTCAGGAACTGCGTTTAATGAAGGATAGCCCATTGATCGAGGAAGGCCATATACGATATAAAATCACGCTAGGATCCTTAGGAGTCGAGTACGAAGAAAAAACGTCACAACAAACGGAACAAAAAATTAAACGCGGACGTAGTCGCATGTCGAAGATAGTTATTAATAAATTTATTACTAGCAATGCTTCTACTGCTCCAGACAAGAAAAATATTGTTTATAATAAAACAAAAACGTTTTCTGTCATTTTATGATAATGACAATACATAATACAGTCCTTCTAAATGAATAAGACATGGCGACCGTTACAAGCACCATTTAAGCTTCGTAAATTAATGCCGTCGTGAATAATTATAATACTAGGTAGTAAATTAGACCCTGGCTTTAAACTACGCCCACTGAAGTAACCGTAAAGATTCCTGAGGTCTGCCGTGAGATTTAGATCTTAAAAAACCGGCCAAGTGCGAGTCGGACTCGCGCACCGAGGGTTCCGTACAAACCTGTAGGTATTCTCGGTTTAAAAATAAATGTTTTTTTTTATTTTTATATTTCAGTTGATTGAATGTAAGGTAAATTGCGGTTTACGATTTATGACGTTTTAAAAAAAACTACTCACTCGATCTCGTTCAAACCAATTTTCGGTGGTAGTTTACATAGTAATGTACATCACATATTTTTTTTAGTTTTATCATTCTTCTCTTATTTTAGAAGTTACGGGGGGGGGGGGGGACTCATTTTACCACTTTGGAAGTGTCTCTCGCGCAAACTATTCAGTTTAGAAAAAAATGATATTAGAAACCTCATTACCATTTTTAAAGACCTATTCATAAATACCCCACACGTATGGGTTTGATGAAAAAAAAAAAAAATTGAGTTTCTGTTCTATGTATGGGGAACCCCAAAATTTATTGTTTTTTTTTCTATTTTAGTGTGAAAATCTTAATGCGGTTCACAGAATACATCTACTTACCAAGTTTCAACAGCATAGCTCTTATAGTTTCGGAAAAAAGTGGCTGTGACATACGGACGGACGGACAGACAGACAGACAGACAGACAGACAGACATGACGAATCTATAAGGGTTCCGTTTTTTGCCATTTGGCAACGGAACCCTAATAAAAGCGGGGTTATTGAAAAGGAAAATGTAAATCTCTTAATTTGTATTTTTAGTTTTTGGTATCAAAAAACCAAATAAGCCTACGGACATCGGCCAATACCAGAGGCTTCAAAGACAAGTTGCCGTTCTAGACACAAAGCAGAAATGTTTCCAGTGTCCGTGAGTACATTAGCACCTTATAAGCCAAAACACAACTGCACTTCAACTGAAACGTGCTGGTTGTTTTATCTTTTAACTGGCTATTCCCAGCGACACATCGTTCGCATAGGTATTGAAAATTATCCCAAGGGAGTGTATTACCGGAATAAAAAGTATTCTGATTACAAATAACCTGTTTTCCAAATTTCATCAAAATCTGTTCAGCCGTTTTTCCGTGATTTAGAAACACACATCAAAACATACAAGCATTCATATTTGTAATATTAGTGTAGGACTGTGTGAATGATGGAATGGATAGAAAGGGGGTGACTACCGAGAGGACGACTAATAGAGAAGTGTGGAAGAAAAAAAGACATGTTACTCCGACCCCAAATGAATTGGGATAAGGGTAGGAGAATTATGATAGTTGTATTACTAATCCTACTGGATTCTTGACTGTAGCGGTTATTGAGCAACCCAGATTCAGAATGACATCATCCAAGGTGAAGCAAAGACTTCTAGCAAAGACATAAAAATAATGGAACCGAGGTTCATTTTTAAAACGACACGCACATACTTCGCGTCTTTTTCCGAAACACAATTTTTGATAAAAAATAATTGTTCAACAAAGTTTAGATGCAAACCAACGTAATAAGCAATAACGAGTCTGTCCTATTTCCGCTCGAAACCATGGAGCACCTACTCTCGCAATGTTCGAGCTTCGTAGATTACTAGCGTCATGAGTTATGCTATTAGGTATTACAGCGGCTTCACCTGGATTTGAGCTAGAACCTACTGTTAGAACGGTACTTAATACAGGTACCTACGTATAATTACTAGGGGAAGTAATGGACTATTCATTTAATTTATGGATCGTTATGTTAAAATGGGGAATTGCGGAATTTAATACTTTAAGCATTTAAGAAATTTCGGTACGCGAGTGACGATTCTCGAATACGTAGGCCGAGTCTTTTAGTAATTCAATAACAAACCGACTCAATTTATGTTAATGTTCACTAAATCAAAAGTAAACCGACATTTCTTTTTTGCAGAAGTTCTATAGGTTTCACAGACACTAATCTATTGTATAATGTGTGATGTGCATGACAGCAAAGGAATGAATAATGATGCTACATGTTTTTTTCGGTTTAAAGACAAAATCCTACTAATATTAATTTGATCGTTTGTATGTTTGTTAATCAATCATGCAAAATAGCCAAACAGATTTGGAAGATACTTTTTTTTTTTTCAGGATGGGAAATCATCAAATGACTTCTCCCGCTCTGGGCGGAGCGGGAGGGCGTGTCAGACTTTTACTGACTAAAACCCACCCGTGTTCCATCAGTTGCCCATGTGCCAGGGTCACGGTATCTCTTTCGAACAATCACGCGACCCCGGCAGGCATCGGTCCTAGTAGACCCCTACACTGCTGCTGACATCTCTTTGAGGCGCGCGTGGAACACTGTGCGCCGTCGACCCGAGCTTGGTCCTTACCGGGCGGCGAGCTACCCATTGCTCGCCACCCGCAAGCTCGCGCCTACGGTGGCCGGGAGTCCGCAATCGACTCCCGACGCCCGGGGCGTCTCCTCCTGCGGCGGCTAGGGGCGTGAGGGCGCAGAGACTGCCACTCCCTCACGCGCCCCGCCTCCTCCTTCGCGAGCATTACTGCTTCGCAGAAGGAGGTGACGGCTTCCCATTCCCTCTCGCTCCGTACCATGGCTCGCACCAGGGCCGGACGCGAGAGGTCGCCGCCGCCGATCGCCTCCACGAGGACACGGCGGTGCTCCGCCCAGGCAGGGCACACCTCCACCGTATGCTCCACCGTGTCCTCCAGACGATCCTCGCAATGGAAACACCCGGACGTATCCTCCCGCTTTATCCTGAACAGGAACCCACCGAAGCACCCATGCCCGGTGAGAACCTGCGTCAGGCGGAAGGTGAGGACGCCGTGACGCCTCTCTATCCACTCCTCAAAGAGGGGACTTACCGCCGCAATTGTGGCGTGCCCATTTGGAAGATACTTGGCACACAAATACTTTATAACCTGGATTAACACCAACGATACTTTTTATCTCGGTATTATTTTTCCGTGAAATCATTTGCAATCGAGGGCGAGGCCGCTGACAAAAGCTAGTTTTTAATAAAACAATAGAAGGTATGGAATCACTTATAGGAAACTTACAATAAGTAGGTTTTTCGAAAAAAAAAAAAAACGTTCTCTAAGCTTATATTTAAATAAGTTCTTATTTGAATTTTTCGATTTTGCAGTTAATTTTTTAACACTTTATATATATATATAAAGTGTTAAAAAATTAACTGCAAGAATTTCGTCCACTTACTCGGCATCGAAAAACGAACACATCATTTTTTTTTTCATTTTTTTTGAGCATTTTAGTATTTTCACATAAATAAAACAATTTATTAAAATATTTTTTGTGCGCTGTACGTAGGGCTGCGCTTGCGGCCATCGTACCGCGCGCGAGTGACTCGCTAGCGGTTCCCCCGCCGCCCGCTACTCTTCCCGCACCTCTCGCTACCCTTTCGCGATCAGTTTAGTCGTCCGATATCCGTCGCGCGATACGGGTGTGATTCCCTGTGTCATTTACGGCAAATACGTGCGTTCGCGCAGTTTCGCGAATACTTTTAATAATACCGTTTACGTATTCCAATCGAGAGTACTTAGATATGGTAGTGTGCTACATTATGACTGGTGAAAGTTTAGCTGCGGCACGTAACCGTTACCGTGAACTGTATGGTGAGCAACGACGAGTGCCTGCTGTCCAAACAATCCTAGGAGTCTACCAGCGCTTAGTCAGCTTCGTCCTCATCAAGCAATAGTAGGCCACGACTCTCCGGTGACATTGAAGATTGAGTGCTGGAATACTTCAACGACTGTGTATGGACATAGTGGCAACAACATTCAAATCGTGGACGAACTAAAAACTCGTATAATTAGTGCATTTGATTTAATTAAAAGTGACAGAGACACATTAATCGCAGTGCAAGGAAACGTAATACGTCGTACTAACTTATGCATTAGACAAAACGGTGAACACTTCCAGCACCTTTTGTAAATAAGGTAAAATTAAGACCATTAATTGTAAATAATTTTTAAATTATTGTAAATAGGTTGATTGAAATTGTTTAAACATACCAGGTTATTGGGCTAACTTAATTTAAACAGTTAAAATATGCTATTTGTAAGTATGTAGTTCGATAATTTGCCAGTCCAAAGTCTGTGAAATGAGATGGGAAAATTAGAATCAGCTGTTTACGAATTTGCGCCGTCGATTCGTGTCGCAGGGGTGAATGACTCACGCGTGCGGCGAGGCGGCCGCGATGTCGTAGGCCGCCGGCGCCTTGCGCATGCGGTGTACAGTGCGCATATTCAATAATTTTGTGCGAAGTGAAAATATTGCAAATCTCTGAAACGGGTTGTTATTTTGAAATCTTTTTTCGCCAATATTTTTTATTTGTAATACTAAACAAGTTCTTACTTTTCTTGCAGTTAATTTTTTAACACTTTATATATAAGGTGTATCTATTCATACACGAAATATTTTAAGGGTTACACCTGTAGGTGGTAAAGAAGCTATAGAAGCAAAAAGAAAATTTTTATCTAAGCGTTTTTAATTTTTCGTAGTTATATAATTTTAAAACTACTTGAGACGTTTTGCATAAAATCTTTACTCCAAATTCTATGAATGGCCCGCCTGACGCTGCGAGGGCGACGACCGGATGACACGAGCATGGCCGCGGTGTCTCGGACTGTAAAAAATAAGAAGGAGCCAGTATTTATTATGTGCGTCAAATAATTTATAAATATTAAATTTTAAAAAAACCCTTAGAAAAATTATTTTTTCGTTGCTAAAGCTTCTTTACCACCTACAGGTGTACCTCTTAAAATATTTCGTGTATGAATAGATACACCTTATATAAAAGAAAGTTGTGTTAGTTACACTATTTATACCTCAAGAACGGCTGGAAAGATTTGGCTGAAAATTGGTGAAAAGGTAGCTTAGAACCAGGAGACGGACAAAAAATACTTTTTTTTAATCCTGTTCGACTATAAAGAGGAAAGATTTGATTGTTTGTTGGTATTGAATAGGCTCCGAAACTACTGGTCCGAATTGCAAAATTCTTTTTGGGTTGGGTAGCCTATTTATTGAGGAAGGCTAAAAGTTATATAACATCACGCTACAATCAAAAGGAGCGGAGCAGCAATGAAAAATGGACGGAAACTGGCAGGCAATTCGATACGACGACGGGAAGGGTCACGGGAGCAAACATGTAGCGCTGACGAAGTCGCGGGCAGAATCTAGTATATATTAGGTCTTTACCTATGAAATTGCTGTTCTGCAGTACTGGCCATTTCAAATCAAAATAATTTTTGTTTGTCTAAGAATTCTAATTTCAAATAAATTTTATTTTAAAAACATGGAATTCTTTTTCCAAAAGTAGTCATTTGTCTATTGATTAGTGTTACATTTTCATCGCATTTCAATCTTTTTCGCCATCATGGATACGTTAAAATTCGACTAATTATGGAATATGAGTACCGTCGTGGCAGCAACGCGGCACAAGCGGCACGCAACATCAACGACGTTTACGGAGCTAACACTACAAACCAACGCACCACCTGTTATTGGTTTGCTCGCTTTCGTTCTGGAAATTTCGACCTGAAAAATGAACCTCGCGGTCGTCCGAAGACTTTGGTCGACAATGACGAATTAAAGGCGATTGTGGAAGCTGATACACAATCTACGGCTGAATTAGCAGCAGCTTTCGACGTTAGCGTCAAAACAATATTGGTCCATTTGCGTCAAATTGGCAAGGTAAAAAAGCTTAACAAATGGGTGCCCCACGCACTCAATGATCGCCAGCGCGAAGTACGCGTCGAGACGTGCCTTGCACTGCTCAATAGACACACAAATGAAGGAATTTTGAACCGCATTGTTACCTGCGGTGAAAAATGGATTCTGTTTGATAACCGCAAGCGCTCAGCAAGTTGGTTGGATCCTGGTTCAGCACCTAAACAATGCCCTAAACGAAAACTTACCCCTAGAAAAGTGATGGTCACTGTTTGGTGGTCTAGCGCCGGTGTGATTCATCACAGATTCTTACCAAACGGGGTGAGCATTACTGCAGATGTATACTGTGAAGAATGATGGAGAAGCTGGCACATCTCCAACCAGCATTGGTCAATCGCTCGTCTCCGCTGCTCCTGCACGACAACGCGCGACCTCATACTGCACAGCAGGCGGTCTCCAAGTTGCAAGAACTGGGGTTGGAAGCTCTCCGTCATCCGCCCTACTCACCAGACCTTGCGCCTACAGACTACTACTTTTCCAGAATTTGGATAACTTCTTGGCGGGAAAAAAATTCAATACCCGAGAGGCAGTACAAAATGCCTTTGAAGAATTTGTTGCATTCCGTCCAGCTGATTTTTTTAAGAAAGGCATCAATAAACTGCCACTGCGTTGGAAAAGATGCATTGATTGCATGGGCGATTATTTCGATGAATACAAATAAAAAATACATGAAAAAAATTCGTTTAATTTTTTTCATACAAAACGGCATTTTCGTAGGTAAAGACCTATTATATAAGGTGTATCTATTCATACACGAAATATTTTAAGGGGTACACCTGTAGGTGGTAAAGAAGCTATAGAAGCGAAAATATTTTTTTTTATTTTAGCGTTTTTGAATTTTCGTAATTATTATAATTTTAAAACTACTTGACTTTACTCAAAAATCTATTAATGGCCCGCCTGACGCTGCGAGGGCGACGACCGGACGGCACGAGTATGGCCGCGGTGTCTCGGGCCGTAAAAAATAAAAAGGAGCCAATATTTCTTAGGTGCGTCAAATAATTTATAAAAAAATAATTTAAAAAAAGAACCCTTAGAAAATTTTTTTTCGTTGCTGTAGCTTCTTTACCACCTACAGGTGTACCACTTAAAATATTTCGTGTATGAATAGATACACCTTATATATAAAAGAAAGTTGTGTTAGTTACACTATTTATAACTCAAGAACTGTTGAAGCGATTTACCTGAAAATTGGTGAGGAGGTAGCTTAGAACCAGGAGACGGACATAGGATATTTTTTATCCCGTTCGACCGCGTTCTCGTGTGACGTCACATAAAACGTCAAAGAGAATACAAGTCACTATAAAATGTGGTATGACAAAAACGTTGCCTTCGAAGTACCAGGTGGTCATATTCACATTATTGACATGAAATGAACTGCTTTATCTCTAGACAGCAATTCGATGCGACGGCAAGGGTCGGGGGAACAAGAAATTTAACACGGACGAAGTCGCGGGCAGAAGCTAGTCTTTGAGTAGGTAATAATCCACTAACGCTTACCTACTTACCGCTATAAATACATCTTCTCGACAGCTTCAAACCGATTTGCTCCAGACTTTTAACCATTTCCCTACGATTATTTAAAGTTCACTCTTTCGGAAGTGACAAAACTTCGAGTCTTCAAGGAAACGAGCGAAAAGGGAACATTAGGAAGCGCTTTCAACTGTAAACGGATTTAACTTCAATTCGTATAGATTTTATAAGAAGAATGTCATTTAAGAATAACAGTAGGTACCTGAATGACGTTATTTATTTTTTTTGGTAAATTGTGTTTTTTAAATTACATTCTGTTATTTATCTTCCTATTAAAAAAAAAACATATATTTATGTTTCAGTTGATAATCGATAAAGTTGATTATTGAAAACACGAATAAAAAGACATTTTCTAAAAATGAATCTTAGCTAGATCGATTTAACGCCTCCGAAAACCCCTGTATACTAAATTTCATGAAAATCATTGGAGCCGTTTCCATGATTCAGATTATATATATATACAAGAATTTCTCGTTTAAAGATATAAGATAAGATAAGATCCAAGGGACAGATGTTGACAGCATTTAAAATTGAAATTATGAAGACTGACTGCGAAGGCATGTTTGGTAAAAAAAGTAAAAAATAATAAAAAATAACTCAATCTTAAAGTACCTAAGAATGTATTAATAATTCAAAAAAATACGCCGCGTTGGGGGACCGCTTCAAACCTAACAATTTAATTACCAATAGTCTTACTACCTAACTAAGCAGTCAACGACGTCTGCACTCGCGGAGCGGTCCCCCAACGCGACGTTTTTTTTTGAATTATTAATACATTCTTAGGTACTTTAAGATTGAGTTATTTTTTATTATTTTTTACTTTTTAAAGGGAAATTAGGTTTTTGTGTCGGGGGTTTTTTAAATTTTAAATTAAATTTTTTATTTTGTACTTTTTATAGGTATATACTTAATATAATGTAGAATCAAACGAAGCTAAGAACACTCTCGATTAATTCATCAATATTCTCTTTCAGTGCGCTTTCATTTGAGACCCCACTCGAGTATATTTGCTGACATTCGGTTACTCTTCCCCACTTTCCCCCCCACAACTTTTAAACGGCTCAACCGATTTTCATCAAACATGTCTAAGAACTCTCGCAGATAAGTCACCTTTAATACATTTTTTTTTTTATTGAAATCGCATCATCCGTTCAGGAGCTATGATGCCACAGACAGACAGACAGACAGACAGACAGACAGACAGACAGACACGTCAAACTTATAACACCCCTCTTTTTGCGTCGGGGGTTAAAAAGGGGAGTGTTGAGCGTATGTCACTTAGGAATTATTTAACGACATTTTGGATAGGTAACATGACATAACATCATGCTTGTATATCCCGAAGTGGTAGTTAGAGCCACAGTTCGGCAGTTATTTTATCTGCCTTATGATCAAATGTTTACGCACGGGGCACTTTTCCAGACTTAGACAATAAAACATGCCGCCCAGTCTCCCAACCAATCTCGGTTAGCTTATCTAGGAGAGAGGATGGGTCGGTGTGAATATTTGCAAAATATTAAAATTATTTCCTTTCTTCTAAACCACTAAGCCCCGAATGGTTTTAATATTTAAATAATTTGATGTCAGCTCGTAACGCATAAATGCAAGAGTACATTATTATATAACTATAATATTTTTTTACACTAGGTAGGTTTTAAATATAATTACTAAATAAGAAACTGTAGAAATAAGTACACAAAACGAGAAACTAGCTGACGCTTGCTAGACAAGACTCCACGAGCTCTCTAATACCGCGACGTATAGTTAGACCAACCCAGCTGAATTTCAGTATTACGTCCTAACTTTACCAGACAACATGTGCTGTCTCATAAACCGTGGTTTGCGCAGAATTAGGCTGACACTAACAAATGTATTCTGTAAGACGTGCGCTGCAGAGTTCCATCTTGGGGTGCGTCATCATAATTTTACAATTAGACGAAAATGCTGGTGTGAATTTCTGTGTTCCAAGATTGGTGAATATTGCTTACGAATTTACATTGAATTATGTGCATGCCTCGTTGGTGTAGTGGTAGCAAGCGCTACTGCTGAGCATGAGGTCCTGGGTTCGATTCCCAGGTTGAGCAAAGTGTTAATGGGGTTTTTCTATCTGGAATTTCTCAGTAGCAGCCCGGAGTCTGGATTTGTGCGCGGTTGATGGCAATAGGCTCGCCCTCTATTACAAGAAACTTAAACATAACAGGCGAAATGTGGGTGTATTATAGGTACACCTCTGCCTAACCCTTCGGGGAAACAAGGCGCGATGTTATGTAATATTTATGTGCATTTAAAGGTTTATTTTTAATAAACTAGCGACCTGCCCCTGTCTGGCACGGCTTTTATGACTTGGCAAGACATCGAGATTTGTATATTATAAATTAGTTTAACTGATGTATTGACACATAAATCTTCCGGAAAACATTTTCTAAGCCGCATCAACATCCATCTCGTAGTTTAGAAGAACAATACGAATAAAATGTATGTTATTATTACAAAGAACTGAGCAGAAGTAAACAGTTTGAGTAAGCAACACACCCCTAAATAACAGTGCTACGAATTTCAGCAAGATGTTACCTAGTATAAATTTATTAGTCTTATGTCCCTCAAAGCGTGTTGATGAACTTATAACTTTCGACGCTAAACTGAGCGTCGAAAATCCAACAGCAGACATGAATTTAGGTGTTGTTTTGTGTTAGTGGAAATGGGCATTATTAACCCTTACCTTTCCTAGTTTTGGTACAGACGCTAGCACATCGAGCTACTATAATTTCACAGACAGATTTCTTTATTAGATTTTCAACTTTATCACTATAGTGTTAGGGTTCAAAGTTGATTGGGAGAGTTTGACAGTTTGGGGTAACTGGATATGCTGGCGTCTGTACATTGTGAGCAATTCTTTAAGGACATTGCTTACGTACGTGACTTCTAGCCATCATGTTGTATTAAGCTGGTAACTCTCAGTGAGTGCATGAGCTCAAACATGTTGCGAAATTCCGGGATTTTTCTAATTGAATCCCGGGCTGTTGGTGGAACTTTGATGAGAGTTTTAAAATTACCATTCTGTGTGTTTGTTTGTGTGTAATATGTGGATCTAACTTAGGGCAAAATGTGCCAGATTGATCACGTGCATATTTTTGGGACGACGTTCTATAATGCAACTTGCGGTAGGTGTAAAATTATAGAAATCGTCAAGTTACGAAAAAAGTGTTAAGTAACGAAAAAGCGATATCCTCTCCATGTCACTTTTTATTACATAAAAAAGACATAGAGAGAGATATTCATAGTTTTCATGATTTTCAAGGGTGCTAAAACTAATAGTGAGGTCAAAATGAAAATCTAAAATGGCGGCTGAGTAATTTTTCTAAACTTTTCATCATGGGTGTCGTTTTTTTGGTTTTCGAACGTGTTGAAGCCGATACTGAAGTCAAAATAATGTTTGAGTATTTGAAAGAGACAGTAATCTTTACAATCAGAGTTGAAAGAAAAGTGAAAAAACCTTTCACGTTTTAATTTTCAAGAAAATATTATAATTTTCGAAACGAAAGTTGTACATCATACCTTTATTAGATGCAGGTGACTAAATGAAAGCTAGCCGGTATAATTTATTTCTTTATTATCATTATCTTGAAGATAACTGTTATAACTTACAACACGCTACAGCACCTACTAGCTTAATCTCACGTACGGCCATAACTTATTGTACTTAGTAGCTCCCAGGGGAACTTTATAACTCAATAAAACTAACAGCTTTTCTACTTCGATTCGGTTTTATTATCAAATCACAATAATGTCTACAATGTTGCAGTTAATTGGGTAAACACAATAGGTAGGTATCTAATTTGTCTACTGCTTTGTTATGCTTAAAAAAATATACCATTCTACATTTCTGAAGTAATTTCTGTTAAAGTTGGATATTACTGTAAAGTAATTACTTATTCCTTCATCATCATCAGCCTATAATGTTCCCACTGCTGGGACACAGGCCTCCACTCGGTGAGAGGGAGTGGGCCATAATCTACCACGCGGGCCCAGTGCGGGTTGGTAGATGTCACATGTCTTAGAATGTTTGGTTCTAAGACATGCCGGTTTCCTCACGACGTTTTCCTTCACCGTTTTGAGAGCAGTGGCGATGAAATAATTTGCACAAAGTATTGCGCCTGCTTGGGTTTGAACTCACGACCTACTACTCGTAAGTCGCGGCCGTTACCACTGGGCCACTACTGCAGCGCTCCTTATTCCTTCAAGAACTGTAAATTGTTTGAATTCGACATGAATTAAAATAGGTATTATTCTTATTAGGTATTTCAATTGATTTGATAATAATACAACGCTTTAAGGCTTATTCAGACCGGCGCGACGCGACAGCGCGACGCGATTCTTGTAGAACAATTTCCATGAAGTTCACATAAAAATTGTTCTACGAGTGTCGCGTCGCGCCGGTTTGTAGGAGGCTTTAACCTGTTTACTGTTTAGCAAAAATACTGGCAATACAAGTTCTTAATGTGTATACTTATTATCTATACTTTTAATATTATAAAGCTGAAGTGTTTGTTTGGATGAACGCGCTAATCTCAGGAACGACTGGTTCGAATTGAACAATTATTTTAGTGTTGAATAGACCATTTATTGAGAAAGGCTATATACCATCACGTTAAGACCTTAAGACCTCGCACTGGCAGGTTATTCGACTGGGTGGGTCAGATGAGCAAAAAATTTAACGAGGGCGAAGAACGACAGAACAAAAGCTAATAATAAATAGCTAAGCACTTAGACAGCCTTCAGGGCAGTTAAACGCTTTGACAGTCGAGGTATAGTGGCAATTTAATGATGAATTCAAATTAATTTCTATACAAAATCAAGATGAACAAAGTAAGTAAAAAATAAAGAATTTCCCAACTAATAATAAATCTTCCGATAGGAACATATTAATATTTAATCTTTTCCATCCTATAATATGACTTATAAGAAGGAATATTTGAAACGAATCGGAATACTCGAGTGTCGTGGAATTTACATTTTTCCAATATTAGCAGGACGGTGCCCCGAGGGAGGGAGGGGGGGGGGCGTGGTTAAATAAATCGTTATCACTGGTGTGGAACGTGCCTTACAATTGAAACGATTATTGATATTTTGGTATATGCGCTAAGAGATGGTATTGTGTACGAAATGTATTCCAATAGGGCTTGAAGAAATGAATACTAAAAGAGATGTATGTATGACTTGAATAAAAATTTGTGGTTTCAATATTGGTCTTCACCATGAATTCAATAAGTTTTATAGTGGTTAAATGCAATCAATGAAATAAAATGATAACACTTTTTAAGAGAATGGACCCCGACTTACATTTATTACACACTTTATACCTATTAGCTTCATTTGTATGTTTGTTTGTAACCGACTCTTTATAGCGCGATTTTGACCCACTTTAAACGAACAGATTTCATTTAAACTCTGTAGACTTATTGAGGACCGATGACAATACTATAATTTCATAAATTTGTGCCATTATCCTTGCCAGGGTTACCAGGACAGCAAAAAAACTGTCTTCGAAAACTACGCTGACATACGTCTCAAAATTCGAAGCACCCTAAAAATAGAAAATACTATTATTTATATTATTACAGCAGTTTGAAAAATAACACCAGATAACTAACTACAACCGTTAGTCCTAAAACTACGAAGACAAAATAAATAAACAGGTATACCATTATTTTCTCACAGGTTCCGACAAAGAATTTCCGTTGCATTTTTCCCGTCACGTCTGCAATAAGGTCGGTAGCGGCACGCCGACACGTATAGTTGATTTTAATAGCACTGTCCAAAGCCGTAAACAATGCGACGTCACATTTTACCGTTTTGAGAACAGTGGTGATGAACAGTGATGAAATAATTTACACAAAGTAAAATCATTTCTCCAGCAGTGTTGCCATAATACAAAGCAATCAGTTAAATTAAAATACGAACACTTACATTTCAATTCAATTCATTTATTGCAGAACATAAAAATAAATACATTTTGAGATGTTGAGAACATGCGCAGTTAATTATGTCCTACCAATTAAGGTATGCAAAATTATAATTAATATCATTATTATTCATAATTATTATTAGACACAAGACAATTTAATACATTTAAAAACAATTTAAAAGATTGGTTAATTATGTCAAAGAAAAATCTAAATTATACAATTCTTTACATCGAAATTGACAAAAAAAATATAGCGTCATAAAAAATTAAAAATTATATTAAATCTATACTAATCTATTTTATTATTATAAAGCTGAAGAGTGTGTTTGTTTGTTTGATTGAACGCGCTAATCTAAGGAACTACTGATTCGAATTGAAAATTCTTCTTGTGTTGAGTAGCCCATTTATCGAGAAAGGCTATAGGCTATATATCATCACGCTACAAGTAAAAGGAGCGGAGCATCAATAAATAATGTTGCAAAAACGCGGAAAATTTATTCCTTTTGAGAGATTCCGTTGCGTGCGCTGCGTAAACGGATAAAGTAAGGTAAAAATCATGTATGACGGAATTGTTCCTCTTAAAAAGTTCAAAACAAAAGTTCGGGAGAGCATATGTCTATCTTTTAAGGTTGACTCACTATAACTCACAAGGAGCGGAGCAGCAACGAAAAATGGACGAAAATTAGCAGGCAAATCGATGCGACGGGAAGGGTCAGTGGAGCAAAAATATGACGCACACGAAGTCGCGGGCAGAAGCTAGTTATTGATATATTGTCAAATAAATTTACGTTCGAAATATAATCTCGTCAAGTATAATTATGTGAGTTACGTTGCCAGTCCCATTTTATAATAAGCCGAGCCTTTGAAGCAATAGATCAGTCGAGCCTGCTCAGGACCCGGCTGCTTTTGATACTTTTTCAATAGAATAAAGCCGATAATACATGTCACATTCGAGGAACAAATCCATGACCTCATACTCCGCCTGCGATCACACTCGACCCTATAACGAGTCAGTGATAAGATTAGGAATAGGCTAGCAACCTGTTGCCACCACAATCGGAAATGTTGCCAATTTAATGAGTTATTCCTATTGACTTGCCTTCAAGAATCGATATGTAATTGTTCACCCACTTTTTTCTTTTACCCACAACACGAAAAAATGTGTGTTTAATAATTAACTTACTTATTTATGTGTACCTACCTTCCTCATAAGTAATTCTTATATTTAGTTTTAAGATTACCTTGTATTTCTCATATTAAGCGAATTGTATTTTTTTTTGAGAAATAAATGTCTTAAACCGTAATTTTGTAACCACAGCTTAATAATCGGTAACGAACGCTACATTATGGAGATTCAGATGAGCTGAAGTTTCACTTTCGATGTAGTATCAAGGCCCCGCTCTTTAGTCCCTGTCTCAGAAAGAACTTGGTAGCAATAATGCGGTCAATGGTGCTCGCCTGTCTAAAAGTAACCTTTCACTTGCGACTTCAAGAATTCCAGGTATTAACTACAACGGGGAAGCTACCCTATCGTTGTTTGCAAATATTAATAACGGGTTCCAACGGGATTCGAGAAGATTTTTTTACTGGAAAATGAGGTCAAAATAGTGATTTTGACCTCATTTTCCAGTAAAAAAATCTATCACTACTCCCGTAGTGACGGGAGTAGTGGCCCACTGATAACGGCTCTGAGATACATGCTCTAGGTCGTGGGTTCGAACCCAGCCAGGCACATTACTTTATGTAATTTATTTCAACACTACTGCTCTCAAAATGGTGAAGGAAAACGCCGTGAAAAACCGGCATATCCTAGAACCAAAAATTGGAAGGCATGAGACATCCACCAACTTGTAATTGGATTATGGCCCCCTCCCTCTCACAAATTATGTCCCAGTAGTGGGAAAGTTATGGGCTGATTATGAGATCTTAAACTAGTCAGACATTATAATAACTACGCCCAAGTTAGCAATAAAATTAAAGTTTTCAATGTCCCTCATGAAAGTAGAAAAGTTTTAAAAGGGGAAGGAAAATGAAACATAATTTAGAAACTACGCTGTTTAATTTAGTGTTCGTTTAAATATTAGAAAACTTTTAACTGGAATTATTTTCTTTTAGTTGGCTTATTTCCCAAGGGCTTACGCTATCAGTCTGTTATTAGTTTTGGGTTTTTTGTCTTTCATAAGAGCTTGAGTACGCATATTTGTTTCTGCATAGCCTCTTCCTAAGTTGGGGTCAGCTGTATAGGTACCAGTATTTTGCATGGAGCGACTTTCTATTTGACATCTACAATTAAATTACAGGCTTACCCGCACTCACGCACATTTTTAATAAAAACTCCTGATTTTAATAACAACTTTACTGAATGACGTATCCACGTATTTGCACTTCATGTGTAAAATTTATATATGTTTCCATCTTCTTCAGTAATTTATTTTCCATAATTTAGGTACCTCTCTCATATTTTACTCGAACTTCAATTTATTTTTCTTAGTCTGTTCTTTACGATTTTGCCATAATATTGTACAGCATAAAAGAATCATAAATTATTGAATACCCGGGAAAAAGTGAGCCTTTTACAAATTTTGCGAAAATTATGGGCTTCCATATAATCCATAGCTACCATATAATCTCTGCACTGAACAGGCTGTGCGCTCATAAATATTGGGACTTGTAATATTATACAACTAGTGACCCAACCTTGCTTCGCACGGGTTTTACACATAAATATTCCTACCGGAATAAAGTGTCTAAATGATGGTGAAAACCGCATCAAAATCGGAGGCGTAATTTAGAAGAAACAGGCAGCCACACAGATGGACGAAAAACTAATTTAATTTATTATTTATGTACACACAGTAGAAAAACAGAGTGATAAGGCATATTAATACAATTGAGTAAAAAGGTACTGCTTATTTCTTAAGAAATTTCTTCCAGCAGACCTGGGAAATATAATAATATACTATATTATTTATTATTTGGATACTAGCTTCTAATTGTGAGTTTAGCATGTTTTTTTTTTTAAATTTACTGATATTTTTTTTTATTTTTTTTCATACATATTTCGTTAAATTTTTAAATATTTTTACAAAATAAATATACAAAAACATTTAAAAATATAAAAATAGCGGTCCATCGGTAGCGGGAGCAGGATCCAAGCTACCGGTGGTTAGGGCTCTAGAGACCTCCTCACAATGCGAGCCGTGTCAAGGAGTACTGCCTTCTGAATCAAGCTCTTGATCCAACCGCCTAACGATAGCCTCGACAGGTGTTGGTCGAGGGTATCGGCCATCAGCCCATTGGCTGATACGACAATCGGCACAACGACAGCCGAGTCAACATTCCACATGTCAACAACCTCGTATATGCATATCCACTTCGGCTTTTAAGAAATACTCCCTGAGACTGCACACCTCGCGGTAGTGGAGGGTCTTTGCATTTAAAAAACCTCGACACCCGCACTTCCGCGGGATGTACAGTCTCATCACCGATGATCGTGGGTGATGCATCCGGTTTGCGGTCAGCATTGTACGGACCCTCCTATCCAGGGCGTCGAGTTCTGTCTGAGTCCATTTAAGTATGCCGAAAGAGTACATCAAAACTGGCATGACCCAACCGTTGAAGGCGCGCACCTTGTTTCCACCTGAGAGAAGACTAATTAATACCTTCTTCAGGCGACCAAAGAAGCGCTCCTTCAACGATTGCTTCATGTCAGCATCGTTGATGCCTAACACTTCCGACATACCCAAATACTTGTAGCTTTCGGATGAGGAAAGGGATCTGAGGTATACGGAATCCGAAAGTTGGATTCCCTCGGATTCCATAACCTCGCCTCGCTTTACATGCATGACTGCACATTTGTCCACACCAAACTCCATCCTGATGGCGCTACTAAAAGTTTCAGTTACCTTCAGTAGCTCCATCAGTTGCAGTTTGTTGGGGGCAAAGACTTTTAGGTCATCCATGTAGAGGAGGTGAGATATAACCTGACCACCTCTCCTCAGCCGATAGCCTGGACCTGAATCCTCCAGCAGTGTGCTTAGAGGATTCAGTAATTACTGATTAATTATTATTACAAACACAATTATTGTATATAAATAAATAGTCTTTTCTGTATATGATATAGATGCATGTTGAATAATTGTACAAGTTGATACGCGCGCGTTGATCATTACGTACTTTGTAATGCGCAATGCACAATGGAAAAAAATAGATTTGTTTTTTAATACTTGTTCCCTACGTGGAGTCGAAATTTTTGATAGCAATTAACCGTGCTCACAACGAAATGTTAAAATATATTAATGGGTTATGGCACGTTGAGTTTGTTTTTTCAGGGCACCGCGTTAGCGACGCGTGCAGGTGTAAATAAAGGCACTGGCAAAATCGCTAAACATCCTCTATATAAATCTCTGCGCGGGGTTTGCTGCTAGCGAGTTTGTTGAGCCACTTCTTCTTCCAAGCTAAAGCACTGGGAAGTGGTGAAGGGCGGCCGATTTTGCGGGACGGTCTTATGTAATTTTGACGTCCGAAAAGTGCTGATCCTCAGCCTAATCTATATATTAAAACGTGAAGTGAAAACTTTGGATCCCTTTTTACGAAAATTGGGCGGACGGAGGAGTATGAAATTTCGCACACTTATCTATACTTAATATTATAAAGCTGAAGAGTTTGTTTGTTTGTTTGTTTGTTTGATTGAACGCGCTAATCTCAGGAACTACCGGTCCGAATTGAAAAATTCTTTTTGTGTTGGGTAGCCTATTTATCGAGAGAGGCTATAGGCTATATAACATCACGCTACAATTAAAAAGAGCGGAGCAGTAATGAAAAATGTTGCAAAAACGGGGAAAATTTATTCCTTTTGAGAGTTTCCGTTGCGTGCGCTGCGTAAACGGTTAAAGTAACGTAAAAATCATGTATGACGGAATTGTTCCTTTTAAAAAGTTCTAAAAAAAAGTCCGCGAGGGCATATGTCTATCTTTTAAGGTTGACTCACTGTAACTCAAAAGGAGCGAGCAGGCAAATCGATGCGACGGGAAGGGTCAGGGGAGCAAAAATTTGACGCGGACGAAGTCGCGGGCAGAAGCTAGTAGTTTATACAGAGAAAAAGTGACGAATGCTAATATTTTTTTAAAATTATGCGTAAAAATACATTATTTTCAATAAATAACACGTTACACACTACTGTTCATTACCGTGTATCTAATACACACATGCATAGATATTCTTTTGTTTATGGTCCAAATCTGTCTTTATTATTTTGTGCAGTGCTACCAACACCCAGAAATATTTACCCCTAAAGCTTTTTTTTTTTTCGATGGGAAATCATCAAATGACTTCTCCCGCTCTGGGCGGAGCGGGAGGGCATGTCAGACTTTTACTGACTAAAACCCACCCGTGTTCCTTCAATTGCCCATGTGCCAGGGTCACGGTATCTCTTTCGAACAATCACGCGACCCCGGCAGTACCCCTAAAGCTTAAGTTAAAAACCCATATAATTGCCACAATTACTAAAAAAATCCGTTAAAAATTATAATGAAAATAACCAACGAATGTTCAGTATTCATAGACCGGCACACAGTAGTAATATTTGTCTATATTTATTACGCGACATTTGTTAATCATTCACTCTGCATTCTTAGTATCAAGGAACCGTACTAGAAGTCGCTAATACTTTTATTGTAATCAAAAACACAATGAGAAATGTAAGATGGCGAAAGATGAAAACGTAAAAATACATTATTTTCAATAAATAACGCGTTAAACACACTACTATTCATTACCGTGTATTTAATACACACATGTATAGATATTCTTTTGTTTATGGTCCAAATCTGTGGCCCAATCGAGAACATCTGTCTTTAATATATTGTGTCTATAGTCTTACTGAATGTCAAGTATAGCCATAGGTAATAAATTAATTTTATAGACATAAAACCTATTTCATTTTTAAAATCTATGATCATGTTGAGAATATTTGTCTCTATTATTATTTGTATTAGCGACGATAGGAATTTAGTTTAGATTTAGAAATATTTTTTGTGGTTTTATGGGGAGTGTCAAGTATGGCATTAGTAAGTTTCCCATACGAAACTTAGTGTCGTGTGCAAACTGTAGAGGTTGTATGCCTCACGATTGTACAGGCTGGTCATAGATTCTACAGGCTGGTTATAATTATGACATTTGGAACAGTCATAATTAATTAAAAATAATAGGGAAAATTCTATAAAAACAGAACAAATTTCTGTGATAATTCATTCCATATTGTTCCATATCCAGCAGTTAAGAAAATTAAGAAAATAAAAAAGAGAGTCCTGAAGAAGTATTCTTTAGTCATTACACCTGCGTCCTGGTCCTGGCCATCACCATCCCGCCAGCGAACCCTCTCCGCAGTAGTACAGCATCAACAATTTGTCTATAGTGTTACTGAATGTCAAATATAACCATATTATTTTTTTATATTTATTATTATCTATATTTTTTCATTTAAGAATGTATTTCTATTCAAATGAAGTACGGTCGAATTTCGACCAATGGGCGATCACTAGTTTGAATAAATGAACGATTTGATTGAAATGTGTGGCCATGTAAAGTAATAAATACGAGTGTTTAATAAGCTGAATTATTAACCTAAATGAGTTGCCATAAGAATAACTTTAGACGCGCATGTGTGGTTATTTTTTTTCAGTATTAACAAAGAATATTCGCGAAAGTAAGTAATTCGTTTTGATGTTGTTACTTATTTTTAACCCCCGACGCAAATAGAGGGGTGTCTGTGTGTGTGTTTGTCTGTCTATCTCTGGCGTCATAGCTCCCGAACGATTGAAGCAATTTCATAATATTTTTTGTACTAAAAGTGACTTATGTGCGAGTGTTCTTAGACATGTTTGATGAAAATCGGTTGAGCCGTTTAAAAGTTGTGGGGGATGAAAGTGGGGAAGAATAACCGAATGTCTGCAAATATACTCGAGTGGGGTCTCAAATGAAAGCGCACTGAAAGAGAATATAGCGAAGAAGGATAGAAGCGAAGTCCTATGTATTTACAACTTAACAAAATCTACATTGTAATAAGTATGTACCTATAAAAAGTAATAAATAAAAAATTAAATTAAAAATTAAAAAAAAAACCCGACACCAAAACCCTATAAAAAGTAAAAAAATAATAATAAAAAACTCAATCTTAAAGTACCTAAGTATGTATTAATAATTTAAAAAAAAATACGTCGCCTTGGGGGACCGCTCCGCGAGGGCAGACTTTGACGGTCGTATCCTAAATGCAATATTTTGAAGTAATTTTATAAAAGTTTTCTTTTCTTAATTTTGTTTCTAAATTCATCGATGTTGCTTAGTTAGTAATAGACTATTTGTAATTAAATTGTTAGGTTTGGAGCGCACAAAAATAATTATATTTAATTTGTTTATATATGTGTACAAAACCGGTCGAAGTGGCGGAGCTTGGGGGAGGCCTATGTCCAGCAGTGGACGTCTTTCGGCTGAAATGATGATGATGATGCATTTGTTTATTATTTTTACAAGGCATATGAACACGAGGAACATTGCTCGCAGAACAGATGGCCGATGGGGCCGAAAGGTTCTGGAGTGGCGACCGCGTACCGGAAGACGTAGAGTTGGAAGGCCTCCAACAAGGTGGACCGATGACCTTGTGAAGGCCGCAGGAATCCGCTGGATGCGGGAAGCACAAAACCGGTCGAAGTGGCGGAGCTTGGGGGAGGCCTATGTCCAGCAGTGGACGTCTTTCTGCTGAAATGATGATGATGAATGTGATATGAACTCACCAATAAAGGATCCGTTTGAGTACGAAACCACTCGGTTCATCCGTTCAAAATATACCCAAATAAAACGGTTGCAAGTAATATTCAGGTAGGTACATTAATGTTTAATGGATGCCCCTTCACACTGTGACATTGATAACCGTGGTCACAGCTGCACCATCTCGTAATATTCAGTACTATCGTTAACACAGGGGACTGCTTACTTTGCTCTTGCTCCTTTACAATACCCATGTTAATTCACTTCCTGATATGAATTTTTATTGACTCAGGTGTGTTTGTGAATTGACTGTATTTACTTTTTACAAGCTTTTATTTAACTTGCGATGTTTGTATGTGTTTGGCACGAACCTTTGAAGTTAAATTTAAACCAGTTCCTGATGTCCAAATGGGCTCAAATGTTATGTACAGACGCATCTTCGGTTGCAATACAATAATATGGTAATATGAAGCTATTCTGATGATGGAGCTGGAAGACGGCCGTAGAAAATTCTTTACTAATCAAGATAAACCCATCGAGTTTGGAATCATTTGTTTTGTTTTGGTGAGATTTTAATGGATAAGCTAATAATCTATTAAAAGAGTTTTTTAATATATATTTTTTACAGTTCATTTATTTTATTTTATTTTCTGTTGATTACCGATATTAATCTATATATTAATACGTGAAGCGAAAACTTTGGATCCCTTTTTACGGAAATTGGGCGGACGGAGGAGTATGAAATTTCGCACACTTATAGTTTATACAGAGAAGAAGTGACGAATGCTAATATTTTTTTAAATTATGCGTAAAAATACATTATTTTCAATAAATAACACGTTACACACACTACTATTCATTACCGTGTATTTAATACACACATGTATAGATATTCTTTTGTTTATGGTCCAAATCTGTGGTCCAATCGAGAACATCTGTCTTTAATATATTGTGTCTATAGTCTTACTGAATGTCAAGTATAACCGTAGGTAATAAATTAATTTTATAGATATATAACCTATTTCATTTTTAAAATCTATGATCATTTCGAGAATATTTGTCTTTAATATTATTTGTATTAGCGACGATAGGAATTTTGTTTATTTATGAAATATTTTTTGTAGTATTATGGGGAGTGTCAAGTATGGCATTAGTAAGTTTCCCATACAAAACTTAGTGTCGCGTGCAAACTATAGAGGTTGTATGCCTCACGATTGTACAGGCTGGTCATAGATTGTAGAGGCTGGTTACAATTATGACATTTTGGACTGTTATAATTAATTAAAAATAATAGGGAAAATTCTATAAAACAGAGCTTTCTGTGATAATTCATTCCATATCCAGCAGTTAAGAAGTATTAAGAAAATAAAGAAGAGAGTCAAAAATTATGGCCAGAGGTATTCAAATGACAACTAAGAGAGGCGGGAGGGTTTTCAAAATGGTAACTCCATTCGTTTCTGAAGACTTCAAATTGATCTATGTATTTTCATACAGCAGTTACAGCACTAATCCTTTTGTGTCAACGAATGAAAAATATGGGACCAATATCAAACCAACCGTTAAATCCTATCAATTCAAGACCAAATGGAGCATAGAAGTAAGTCTACAACAATGCAATTCGAAGATACAGCATTGCAAAATGTATCACCGGGAATGAAAACCGGCGTCGGCAATAGATCGTAAAAGTTGCTAAAGAATTTCCTTTCAGGCAGTGATATATTGAATGTTCCGGCCCGGTTCGGAACCGGATGGGATGCTCTTTCCGAATTGTACGGTTTCGGTTTATATTTTTCTTTTAAAGTGCTGTTTTTGTTTAGGCTTTTGGTAGCTTTTTGTGGTTGTTAATGGGCGCAGAATGAAAAGGGCGGATGTTCTGTCATATTGTGAAGTTTCAAAGGCCCAAAAATGCTGCCATTTACATGCTTGTACGTTTTAAATGGGTACTTTGTCGTCATTGCCGAATATATCTAAACCGTTTTATACGTACCTATGTACACAAACGACGGTCTTATAATTCATAATTCTTTCACCAAAATCACGTTGCAAAATTACCGCTTTTTGCTTGTAAGTTGTTGAAAATACAGTAATATTTTGCCTATCTAATACCAAACTACATTGTGTAGGACACTCTTTTATTACGAGTGGTTCCCTACGGCATCCAACCAGTCGGATGTCGTCGCGAGCCAGCACCGGATATTAATGTTACGGTGTATCAGCCAGTATTCCTGAAGAGGAAGGTATGTTACGGAGCTTGCATTGATTTCTTGAGTTAATATGGCGCTTTTTTTCGAAAGTAAAGTAATAAGTCAGTAGGGAGCCGGAAATCTGAACTCCAACTGGATAAATCGTTTTTATAAGGTTGATGGAAAAACATTCCTAACGATTTGCGGTTTTCCATTAGCGACATGACATGTAATTTACATAGTGCTATTTAATTACTCGTCGATTATCATAAGTTGAAGTAGCAATATTTGTTGTAAGTCACAGGAACATTGCACCTTGTAAATAGGGCTTAAGTGATTGGCTTATTTACTGTAAGTACAGATATTGATGATGACGTTCTTTGTGATTGTTCAGTTGTTGTGTACAAAAAACAATAAGGAGTTGTTCTGGTTTAGGTTCCCTAAAAGAGAGATTTGTATTTGTAAATGCACACACGATACATGAAAAGTTTATTTGAAATAAACGTACTTAGCTACGTACGTGGACGACACTTGTAAGTTTTCAGTACACTGCAGTACTTTTATTAGAATTCCCATATTAAGCGAGAAGTTTACAAGCTTTTGTGATAGGATAATATTACAAGAAGCAAGCTGCATGTGTGTCATAACAATCTTTTATTCACTTCTTAACAACTCAGAAATGATAAAGCGAGCCAGCCCAGCTGCGAAGTGAGGCAAGTATTTAAATATACAATCTAAGTACCACTTAAAATGATTTGTGAACGAGTCGAAGTTGTGTTTAATGAAATTCAGTTTTTCGACTTGGCACAAGTTCCTCGCCTCAACTTCAGCGACTGGTGTAAGACGAACTTGTGTTTCGTAATAATACCAAGTTACTGTTGATCTCGTTACACAAATATAGGTAAGTAAATTCTGTTTAAATATAAACGAAAAAAATATAGTGTAACGACGAGTTATCAGTAACGAGTTGCAGGGTAACTTTATTATTAGAAGAAATAGAATACTAAATTCAATATCAATGGTAATTAAAGACAGTGGGGTTGTGGCTAAGTAATAATAACCGTACGTACAGGATAAGCTACGCTGCCGCGGTTAAACCGTAGATGGGTGAAAATCTTTACATACCAATACCCTCTATGCCTGGGAAAGCACGTCTATCGGTTGTTTCCGGCAGTCATTCATGGATCTATGACTGTCGTAACGGGTCGTCAGAAGCTCGAAAGTCTGACAACTAGTCTTACCAAGGGGTATCGTATTACCCAGAAATCTGTTTGAGGAGGTCTAATAGGCAGTCGTTCCATGTAAATACTGATATTCAGCTGTATTTGGTAAGACTGACAGCCGAATCCGTAGTTGGGTAAAGGGCATGCAGATGGTGATGGACTAATGAAAAACCGGCCAAGTGCGAGTCGGACTCGCGCACCGAGGATTCCGTACAAACCTGTAGGTATTCACGGCTTATGAATAAGGCTTATGTTTATGAAATTAAATGTTTTTTTTTTAATTTTTATGTTTGAGTTGATTGAATGAAAGGTAAATTGCTGTTTACGATTTATGACGTATTAAAAAAAAAAAACTACTTACTAGATCTCGTTCAAACCAATTTTCGGTGGAAGTTTACATGGTTATTTACATCATACATTTTTTTGAGTTTTATCATTCTCTTATTTTAGAAGTTACGGGGGGGGGGGGGACGCACATTTTACCACTTTGGAAGCGTCTCTCGCGTAAACTTTTCAGTTTAGAAAAAAATGACATTAGAAACCTCAATATCATTTTTGAAGACCTATTCATAGGTAACCCACACGTATGGGTTTGATGAAAAAAAAATTTGAGTTTCAGTTCTAAGTATGGGGAACCCCAAAATTTTTTTTTTTTTTCTATTTTAGTGTAAAAATCTTGATGTGGTTCACAGAATACATCTACTTACCAAGTTTCAACAGCGTAGCTCTAATAGTTTCGAGAAAAGTGGCTGTGACATACGGACGAACGGACAGACAGACAGACAGACATGACGAATCTATAAGGGTTCCGTTTTTTGCCATTTGGCAACGGAACCCTAAAAACCACGGGTAGGCCTCCGGGAGTGCCGGTAGAAGTGAAAACTTGAATATTTACGTTGTGCATTTTTGATATTTTGGAAAGGTTAGGGAATAATTTTACATGAATTTTATTGCTTTAGTTATCAGTATAAAAGTACTATCATTTATGTGGTAGAATACAATATTTATTTATTGCGCTATCGTACACAAACATGACAATTTATATTACATTAAAAAGTTTATCTCTCAGAAAAATCAACTTCAACCATCCATAATTTCGACGACGGCAACTACACAGACGGTCGAGCCATCAGCTGTCACCATCCATGGATGCGCGTGGCACGCTGTAACATAAACACACACGAACATTCGCGCAAGCGTCCTGCGCCGCCTAAACGAAACAGCAGGCGCAGGCATACATTTTCACCGCGCCGTAGAAAGAGAGGGGGATACTTCCTCTCCTACGCCGCGCCGGCTGTCTACTCTCCGTCCGTCTTACGAATTTTCGATCAGGTCACGTGTCCTGACGCGAGTTTAACATTTTTTACCCATTACAAAAAAAAGTGCACAACGTCGCTAAAGAAGTTTTCATTTCAATAAATTCTCAAAGGCTCTCGCTCTCAACCTCTAAAGAAAGAAGAAATAATGAGTTTCTTGTTAATCTATGATGTTTTGCAACATATGTATGTACTATACCCATACTGCTGTAGTACTTTATTTTCATGCATCATTAGTAAGCGCAAAGGAACAGATTTTTTATTTCATCTTATTTAACAGGCCGCGTCGTAATAAAACGTGTATGCGATACATTAACAGAATTATTAATCCCAGATCAAAGGCACCTCGGGACCTCAATCAGCAGAATAAACAACGAATATCAACGCGTGACATTTGTACTGATACCACAAAATAGATGGGAACAGAAGGCCAGTGCTAAGTAATAATAGCCGCACACGTTGATCGTTTAGGTTAAGCTATGCTTGCCGCGGTTGGTCTATGGATGGGTGACCATTTTTACATACCAAGACCCTTCCATGCTTCGGAAAGCACGTTAAGCCGTTGGTCCCGGCTGTGTTTCGTAGATCTTAGACAGTCGTTACGGGTGGTTAGAAGCCCGAAAGTCTGACAACCAGTCTTACCAATTACCCAGTAACTGGGTTGTGGAGGTGAGATAGGCAGTCGCTCCATGTTAAATACTGGCACTCACTCAGCTGCATCTGGTCAGACTGGAAGCTGACCCCAACATAGTTGGGAAAAGGTTAGGCAGTTGATGAGAAGGCCATCGCCATACAATTCGCAAACGTTCGCACACAGACACGCTTCACGTACAGCGACTGTAAGCGCACTCCTGGCTTGCATTTGTTTGAGATCGTCGTACGTTCGTGTCTATGTGTGCGTGCATCTCTTTTCACTCGTTGTATGGAGTCAAACTTCTGCATCTGTATATTGTGTGTCGATGTAGCTCCGGGGAATACAGATATTGATACCGACTATAGATGTCAAGATATTGTGAATAATGGGACATTATTTACGTAAATTATGCCCCGATACGATACCGGTTCTGATTGTGGGTTGAATATTGTTTTAATTGGTTTATTGGTGTGTGGTTCTGCTTTAGATATTGAATTGTTCAAACTGAGTAATTAATTTTAACTACTCTAAGGTCTACAATAATTTTTATCTCAAGAATAAGATAGTTTGACAGCTGTTGTGTAGAAACAACTTTTTTCAAAAAGTTTTTATTTTCAACCGACGAAAAAAACGGAGGAGGTTCTCAATTCGACGCGTATATTTTTTTTTTTTTTGTATGGCTACGCATAACTTTTGTAAGTCGTCCGATTGTGATAATTCTTTTTTTATTGGAAAGGGTATACTCCCAAGGTGGTCCCATATAAATTTGGAAAACCAAATCGAACCCTAAGGGTCGGAAAACAGGGGATGATTGATTATTCACTCACTGACTGTAATGTATAACCACGCATAACTTTATACAGAGTAGTCCGATTTCGATAATTCTTTTTTCAACCGACGAAAAACACGGAGGAGGTTATCAATTCGACGCATATATTTTGTTTTTTTTTTTATGTATGACCACGCATAACTTTTTACGTAATCGTCTGATTGTGATAATTCTTTTTTTTATTGGAAAGGGTAAACTCCGAAGGTGGTCCCATATAAATTTGGAAAACAAAATCGAACCCTAAGGGTCGAAAAACAGGGGATGTTTGATTGTACACTCACTGATTGCATTGTTTAACTACGCATAACTTTATACAGAGTAGTCCTATTTAGATATTTCTTTTTTATTGGATAGCGTATTGTATACCTTGACAAGTATTATTAGTAAATTAAAGCCACAAAAAATTATAAAATAAAAACTTTTTAACAAAAAATTAAACCGCCGAAAAAACTGAAAAGCAAAAAATAATAAACCTTTAAATTTTGAGTCGGCGCTGAACAATCAATGAACAAAGATCACTTAAAGCGCCGACTCATAATTTTAAGGTTTATTATTTTTTGCTTTTCAATTTTTTCGGCGGTTTAATTTTTTGTTAAAAAGTTTTTAACTTTTTAGTTATGGTATTGTGGCGACTGTGTCTCACGTACTCATCCCTTGCATAGCTAAATATTTTTCTATTGTAATTATTTTAGTAAGTTTAATTTTGTGTTTTCCCACGTTCCCACATCTGCAAAGCAATTTAAGTAATAGGTACTATTGTACTCTATAATTCTTTATAGTTATAGGTAATATTGCCTTTTGGAATTCTTTATGTTTATTTAAGGTTCATTGTTCTGTTATTTTTAGTTATCGTTTATTGTACCCATTTGTATTTATATTTCCTTTGTCTTATTATACTTTTACGTAACAATCGTTTTGCCGGATGGAGGATGGGTGGAAGGATGTTCCGAGCTTTGGACGAGGCAGGCAGTCTGTCTCTAACTACGATCGTGCGAGGTCCTTTTTCTGACCCCGATCATTACTCGCCAAAGCTCGCCGTGATCTTGTCTGTCTAGTTGTAACTTTTCATATAGCCTTATCTAATTTTTACATTTTAAGGCCAAGTGTAACTGCTAGCTTTAGTTCTTGGTATTTTAATAAATTTATGCGTTACAACTTAATTTTGTATTACTTGTTCACTCAGTCGCGAACCCGCACAGTGGTGATCCCGACGTGATTAAAACAATCATATAGCGTGAGTTCGTGACAGTGCGTAAAAAGTTTCGTGAGTGTTAAATCAAATTACGCATTAAAATGGAGAACGGTAATGGGTCGTATTGTATGCTGTCAACATTCACACCAGACTGCCCAGATTTATGGTTCGTAATAGCAGAAAGTTCAATGGCCGAGTCTGGGGTGACAAACCCTGCAAACAAGTTAACATGCTGTTTACGCAGCATAGACAATTTTGTATTAAAAGACATACGAGACATTGTGCTGGAAAAAACACCTGACGGGCGGGACGAATATGAATATTTTAAAGAGAGAATCATCCAACGCTTCACCGACTCGAAAAACGTGAGAATTACAAAGCTTCTCCAAGATCAAGAGATGGGTGATCGAACGCCTTCTCAATATTTGCGTCACCTCAAGCATCAGTGTGGAAATTCAATCACTGAAGACGCGCTGCGCGTAGTATGGGTCAAAGGTTTACCCAAGCAAATGAGAGTTATAATGGCCACTCAAGAGGACGTACCGCTCGAGAAAGCCGCAGAACTTGCGGATACAATATTAGAAACGCAACGAATGCCAGAGTGTAGCGGCAGCTCAGTCATTGCAGCCGTTAACGTTGAGCGTCAGCCTAATGATATGTTAGCAGAAATGCTGGTGAAAACCATGACCATGTTGGGAGAGATAATGCAGACCGATCGTAGATACCCTAGACAAAGGTCGCGGTCACGCTCCAGCTACAGACCACGTGGCATGTCACCATCGCAGCAGAGCCGCGATAGTCAGGGCTTGTGTTGGTATCATTTAAAATTCGGCGCGCAGGCTCATAAGTGTATACAGCCGTGCGCATACAATCGAAACCAGTCGCAGCCGGGAAACGGCAGCGGGAGTCATTAGCGGCGGATGACGCGCACTCCCAGCTCATCTCACGTCGCATTTTCATGTAGGACTGTGTATCCAAAGCACAATTCCTGGTAGACACTGGAGCAGAGCTATGTGTCTTTCCTCACCGGTTAGTGCTACCTTTAAGAGAACATACCGAGTACGAGCTTGTGGCGGCTAACGGCACCCCCATCAAAACTTATGGTACTATAACTCTAACGTTAAATTTGGGCCTACGTAGAGATTTTACTTGGGTATTCATAGTTGCCGACGTAAGCAAGCCAATACTAGGTATCGACTTCCTAGAACGCTACAACCTTATGGTCGATATCAAAGCCAAGCGACTCATTGATGGTACAACCACATTATCTGTTAACGGACAGGTGGCTGGCCATCAAGAGATATCCATAAAAACAATAACGGGTTCATCGCCATATCACCAGTTGCTCTCAAAATACCCAGATATCACACGCCCTTTTGGTACTGCCCAAGTGAAACATAATACCAAACATCATATCATTGTTACTCCCGGAGCACCCGTCGCGCAGAAACCCAGACGTCTTGCTCCGGATCAATACAGCGCTGCGAAAAAAGAGTTCGACGCGATGCTGAAAATAGGCATCGCTCGGCCTTCGCAAAGCCCCTGGGCATCACCTTTAGATATGGTGCCTAAGAAGGACGACGGATGGAGACCATGTGGCGACTATCGCGCACTCAACGCCAGAACGGAACCGGACCAATACCCAGTGCGTCAAATCCAAGACTTTGCACAGTGCCTTAGTGATAAAAAAGTGTTTTCGACTTTAGATTTAGTGCGTGCGTTCAATCAAATTCCGATCGCGGAAGAACACATTCCCAAAACCGCGATTCCTACGCCGTTTGAGCTTTATGAGTTTACATACATGACGTTTGGTTTACGTAATGCAGCCCAAACCTTCCAGCGGTTTATGGACGAAGTGCTACGTGATCTAGACTTTTGTTATTGCTATATTGATGACATTTTAATCGCCTCGCGTAGTGAAAATGAACATTTTGAACACTTAGAGACAGTATTCAATAGATTAAGGCTTTATGGCGTGGTCGTTAACCCGTCTAAATGTGTGTTTGGTTAATCAACAATTAAGTTTCTCGGCTATCTTGTGTCAGCCGATGGTACGTGCCCGCTCCCTGAAAAGGTCGAAGCGATCCGTACTTACCCAATTCCAGCCACAGCAAAACAGCTGCGTCAGTTCCTGGGTATGTTAAACTTTTATAGAAGGTTTATATCTAATGCAGCCGGTAGTCAAGCTATGTTATGTGAACTTTTACGAGGCAACCTTAAAGGCAAAACACCAATCGCTTGGACCGACGAAGCTAAAGATGCTTTTGAAAATTGTAAGCTCAGTTTAGCTCAAGCCGCGTTGTTAGCTCATCCGCGTTCAGACTCAGACGTAGCCGTTTTTACTGACGCGTCTGACTTCACAATAGGCGCCGCGCTACAACAAAGAATAGGTAATGATTGGCAACCTATCACCTTCTTTTCCAAGAAATTGTCACCTGCTGAACAAAAGTACTCAGCGTATGATCGCGAACTCCTCGCTATTTATGCTGCAGTAAAACATTTTAGACATCATGTTGAAGCGCGTAATTTTATTATTTTTACTGACCATAAACCAATTACATTTGCTTTTAGAAAGAAAGATCAACAAAATACTCCTAGACAGTTTCGTTATTTGGACTTCATTAGCCAATTTACAACCGATATTCGCCACGTTAAAGGTACAGACAATGTACCAGCTGACGTCCTATCGCGGATCGAAACACTCGATTCATGTATAAATTGGACAGAGTTGGCAGTTTCGCAGTGACATATCTTTGCAATCATTACTAAAAAATAATAATTCTTCCTTAAAGCTGAAGCAGATAAATCTACCTGGTACATCTGAACCTATTTATTGCGACGTTAGTACACCAAACGTTCGCCCTTTTATTACCGAATCTTTTCACAGAGCAGCCTTTGACTCCGTACATAAACTATCACATCCGGGTGCTAGATCTACAACGAAGCTAGTGTCGAAGCGATTTGTGTGGCCTTATATGAACAAAGATTGTAAACAATGGTCTAGGGCATGCAGTACCAGGAAATTTTGCACCTCCGTTAGCTAGGTTTGAGCACATCCACTTGGACTTAATTGTAATGCCGTATGCAGATGGATGCAGATACTGTCTAACTTGTGTCGACCGTTTTTCGCGCTGGCCTGAAGCCATATATCTAGAAAACCAAGAAGCTGAAACCGTTGCTCGTGCATTTTACACTCACTGGATATCACGCTTCGGCGTTCCCTTACGTGTTACTACAGATCAAGGCAGACAGTTTGAATCGCACCTATTTAGGAATCTCAATACCCTATTAGGAACCAAACATCTTCGTACTACTGCGTACCACCCATCTGCCAATGGAATGGTAGAACGTCTGCACAGGCAACTCAAAGCCGGAATAAAATGTCACTTACCAACTGATAATTGGGTACGCATCTTACCAACAGTAATGTTAGGTATTAGGTCAGCCTGGAAGAAAGATCTTCAAGCTACCCCAGCTGAAATGTTATACGCTCAAGGTATTAGACTGCCGGGTGAGTTTTTAGCACCTTCTGTAAATAGTAGTATCTTAGTGGTGCCAGACTTTGCTTAAGAACTTCGATCTCAATTCAATTCTTTAAAACCAGTAAATGGCTCTGCACATGGTGATAGAAAGAGCTTCATTTTCAAAGACTTGGCAACAGCCAGTTACGTCTTCTTGCGCAATGACACTGTTAAAGCTCCTTTAGTACAGCCTTACGATGGGCTTTACCAAGTCATCACAAGGAATGACAAAACATTTGTCATTCGAATTAGGGACCGTGACGTTATAGTCACAATTGATATGTTAAAACCGGCTCATATACTGTCAGAAAATCAATTTGCGCCTAGCGAGAATATCACAACTTATATTGTGAATCAAAATGATCACCAAACCACTGCTTCCGATCAGCTACTAAGGGCCGATAGTAACACACAACAACAGCGACAGCATATTCCACGCCGTTCTGGTAGGCGAGTTAAACCTGATTACTATCAGGCAAGTTTTTCGTGATCTGTATCACTGGTAGGGGGGTACTGTGGCGACTGTGTCTCACATACTCATCCCTTGCATAGCTAAATATTTTTCTATTGTAATTATTTTAGAAAGTTTAATTTTGTGTTTTCCCACGTTCCCACATCTGCAAAGCAATTTAAGTAATAGGTACTATTGTACTCTATAATTCTTTATAGTTATAGGTAATATTGCCTTTTGGAATTCTTTATGTTTATTTAAGGTTCATTGTTCTGTTATTTTTAGTTATCGTTTATTGTATCCATTTGCATTTATATTTCCTTTGTCATATTATACTTTTACGTAACAATAGTTTTGCCGCATCCTTTGTTTACAAAACTGCAGGTGTGGGAAGGATGTTCCGAGCTTTGGACGAGGCAGGCAGTCTGTCTCTAACTACGATCGTGCGAGGTCCTTTTTCTGACCCCGATCATTACTCGCCAAAGCTCGCCTTGATCTTGTCTGTCTAGTTGTAACTTTTCATATAGCCTTATCTAATTTTTACATTTTAAGGCCAAGTGTAACTGCTAGCTTTAGTTCTTGGTATTTTAATAAATTTATGCGTTACAACTTAATTTTGTATTACTTGTTCACTCAGTCGCGAACCCGCACAGTATCTACCGCGAACTATTTCGGCAAAATAGGAATAGTGTTTGGTTTTCTCATGGATGCCATGGCCAGAATTGGACCAAATGGGAAATGGTAAACACCACCTTGCAAAAAAAAAAACAAACAACGAAATCGTTTCACCCAGTCAAAAGCATAACTTTTGGTTAAATTAATATGGGACCACACGGGAAGCACCAGCTTTCAAATAAAAATCATCAAAAAGAATCATAAAACTCGGTTCACCCAGTCAAAAGTTTTGAGGTAACAAACATTAAATAAATACAGTCGAATTGAGAACCTCCTCCTTTTTTGAAGTCGGTTAAAAATAATGTCAAACCACCACATTTATTTCACAGATAAATGTAAAATTACTATCAAAAAATTGGCCTTAAACTTATTTCACATTGAACGTCTGTCCTTAAAAGAATTTGGGATTCCATAGAGTTTTTCATAAACACGTTCACGACATGAGTAAAACTCTAGTTTTCAGTAAAATGCACCAGGATAACCTTATAGAATATTCACAGTATCGTAATTTTAAGTTATTAAAGCCAAGATTAAACTTTTTATGCAACAATCTGTGGCGGACTCCGTCTTTGAAGATGATCGCAATCCATTTATCTTGGTTACCAATACTTGCCAAGCAGATTATAGATGCAGCATTCTATACGCAACTCTTTTATGACTTTAAGAGTGACTGCTTGGCACTGCTCTTAAAACTTGACAAAACATGGTATATTTCTTGATTATACTGCAATGAATATGTAACAATTATGTTTATTATTAAAAAACATACATAAACAGTCGATAATAAAAAATAACGTTCTAAGACATTAGCCCCCTCTCTGGAGAAGGATTGAGACGCGGCAGTGCGGGTTGGTAAAAAAACAGACAATTAAAAAGAAAAAAAAAGACAGGTTTAAACACACACTTTCCCAACTTTAAAAAAACTAACAATTTCATCTAGTGATCAGAGTGGATCTAACCGGCCACACAAGCAGTCACGACTCAACAACATTGAGGAACCGTAGATCTGCTCAAGCGCAACTACTTATCCGCTAAAAATATCTTCACGCGCCGACGACCCTGGCTAAGAACATTTTGTTTTATTGTGTACAATATTTTTTGCAATTTCTTATGTGTTATCTGTTATAGTTTTTTTTTTGGGTTTCGTACCCATAGGGTGCCAATACTCCGGAGGCTCTACACGGGGATCGTGCGGTCCATGGCCCTCTACGGGGCACCGGTGTGGGCGCCCTCACTGAGGCTGCGCCCAGCGCGCCGGTTGTTTGCGGCCCAGAGGGTCATGGCCATCCGGTTAATCCGGGGATACCGCACGGTCTCGTGCGAGGCGGCGAGCCTCCTTGCCGGAGTGCCGCCATGGGATCTGGAGGCAAAGGTCCTCGCGCACATGTGGGAGTGGCGCGAGGAGGCGAAACGCCGGGGCGAAACTCCGCTGCCGCGACAAATCGCGGCACGGCGGACAGAGCTCCGGTGTGATCTCATGGCGACATGGCGGGTACGATTGTCGCAACCCAGTGCTGGGCACGCCACAATTGCGGCGGTAAGTCCCCTCTTTGAGGAGTGGATAGAGAGGCGTCACGGCGTCCTCACCTTCCGCCTCCGCGTCCGGCCCTGGTACGAGCCATGGTACGGAGCGAGAGGGAATGGGAAGCCGTCACCTCCTTCTGCGAAGCAGTAATGCTCGCGAAGGAGGAGGCGGGGCGCGTGAGGGAGTGGCAGTCTCTGCGCCCTCACGTCCCTAGCCGCCGCAGGAGGAGACGCCCCGGGCGTCGGGAGTCGATAGCGGACTCCCGGCCACCGTAGGCGCGAGCTTGCGGGTGGCGAGCAATGGGTAGCTCGCCGCCCGGTAAGGACCAAGCTCGGGTCGACGGCGCGCAGTGTTCCACGCGCGCACAGTGTTTTATGGAGACCATTTTTCGGACATTGCTTTTTTATATAAAAAACGGATAGTTTAAGTTATTTAAATGCTATATTTCGTATCCCCATTTCACTAGTATGTTTAGTTTTTGAGATAGAATTTTTTGAAAATCGTCTTTTTTTCAACCGGGTATTTAGAAAAAAAAACATATCTCTGAAACTAAACATGATACGCAATTGTGACCTTAGAAACATCGACGGCGTTTTTTATCTTGCATATTTTATAGTAAAAATAAATCTCAGAACTTCATTAGATTCAGACTTATACGAGGTTTTTTGTTTTTCGTTTTTATTTTTTTTCTCGGTAATTCCATCGTATTTGGAAAAGTTATTTATACTAAAATTATGCCCTTTATCTTCCCTACATACCACAGAAATAACACATCCTAATTGCGTGGAATCTAGAAGTTATTCCAAATTAACTGTTTTTGCTAGGGTTGTCACTTTCGAATCTGAATTTTGATGACTCAATTTTTATTTAATGGGACGTATTGGTTATTAAAATTTCGACTATTAAACCTAGTAACTTTGTTATATTCAGACTTATAAAAGGTTTTTAGTTTTTATTAATTTTATTCTCGATAATTCCGTATTATTGGGATAAGTTATTTATACTGAAACTCGCACTTTGCCAGCAACTTCATTCGCGCTTGTTTTCATAAAAACTTTAACACCCTTTAAAACTGTATTTTGACGGTAGTTTTGAAAAACAAATAACGGGCCGATTCTGTTGTCACAAAATTCTCTAAACTAAACTAAAAATCACTTAAATTTGGTTTATCCCTGTCAACCGACGATTTCCTATTCTGAAATAAACTAAAGTCAACTTAACTATATTTTAGTTTGACAGCACTAAGATTGCACTTATTAGTTTAGTGAAAATGTAAATTTTGCTATTCTGAGTTTGCTGGTTTTCACCAAAAAATTTTACTATAATAATTTATTTTAACTAAATCTGACTATTTTTAATCGCGATTAAAAAGGTGTGCAATAAAACTAGTGATCATGAACTAAAATTCACACTAACGCCTCGCCTTCACGTGCAAAGACAGTACTGTATTTTTTGTTTTCCTTTTCTTTTGCTTATGTCTCGAAAATGGCGTGTCCTATCGCAAAAATAATGACATTTTCGACCCCCTATGTGATACCCCTGCACATATAAATCTCAACATCCCCCATGTTAATATATTTTTATATTTTTAAAACAAAAAGTGAAAAATACCATATAGAACACGTCTAGGCTGCCATCTTGCGCGCGCCTTCGTCTCTCAAAAAAATCATTGCGTAGCGCACACAACTAACACGTTGCGAAGCCAAAAGAAAAAAAAATACCACGTTAAGTCACGATTGTCAACTTCGATTTTCATCATCATCATCATTTCAGCCGTCAGACTTCCACTGCTGGACTTAGGCCTCCCCCAATTTGAGGGGCTTTGCCATAATCGCCACGCTTGGCAGGCGGGTTGACGATCGCAGTAGGGTGGTAAAATGCAACTTTGATTTTAGTTGTGTCAAAATAATTTTTAAATTTAGAGATGTTTTTCTTCCAGAATAGCGTTACAATTCTCAAAGCCAAAGGTAAGGAATTTTAGAGATAGTTTAGTTAGTTTAGTTCGGTGTACAACAGAATCGGCACCAATGACAATCTTTATTTTGATAAGAATTTGTGCTAACAATAAGTTTTAAGTTTTTTAACCTAAGAAATAAGATTCCTCCATACAATCTTTAAAAACCCCTAAATTGTTCTATCGGAGGTAGTTCTGAAAATCAAAAATGACATTAAACTGTACGTAAATGTGCCCTGCCCACTGCCTGTTAAGTTTGGCGATTCTTCTGATTGTGTGGATAACTTTGGTTTAAATATAGAGATAACTTCAGATCCGGATATGAACTAATATAATATGATCGCGTGACAACCCTAACGACGTAGAATACGGATCAAACTTAAAAATGTTGTGGTTTCTAGATTCCACGCAATTAGGATGTGTTATTTTTATGGTATGTAGGGAAGATAAAGGGAATAATTTTAGTATAAATAACTTTTCCAAATACGACGGAATTACCGAGAAAAAAAATAAAAACGAAAAACGAAAAACCTCGTATAAGTCTGAATCTAACGAAGGTCCGAGATTTATTTGTACTCTGAAATATGCAACATAAAAAACGCCGTCGATGATTCTAAGGTCACGATTGCGTATCATATTTAGTTTCAGAGATATGATTTTTTTTCTAAATGGTTGGTTGAAAAAAAGACGATTTTCAAAAAAATATATCTCAAAAACTAATCATACTAGTGAAACGGGGATACGAAATATTGCATTGAAATGACTTAAACTACCAGTTTTTAATATAAAAAAGCAATGTCCGAAAAATCGTCTTCATAAAACACTGTGGCGCGCCTCAAAGAGATGTCAGCAGCAGTGTAGGGGTCTACTAGGACGGATGCCTGCCGGGGTCGCGTGATTGTTCGAAAGAGATACCGTGACCCTGGCACATGGGCAACTGATGGAACACGGGTGGGTTTTAGTCAGTAAAAGTCTGACACGCCCTACCGCTCCGCCCAGAGCGGGAGAAGTCATTTGATGATTTCCCATCCTGAAAAAAAAAAAAGAAAAAAAAAGGGTGCCAATACTGCCAGGGTCGTGAGATTGTTCAAACGAGATACCGTGGCCCTGGCATATGGATAACTGAAGGAACACAGGTAGGTTTTTCAGTAAAAGTCTGACTCGCCCTCTCGCTCCGCCCAGGGCAGGAGAAGTCATTTGATGATTTCCCATCCAATAAAAAAGGGGTGCCAACGGCAACGGAACCCAATTACTAAATTTCATCTATCTGTCAGTATCCTGTATTTCATGAACTATAAAAGGAAGACAGTTGAAATTTACGCAGAGTGTGTATTGCTGTTATAACAAAAAATAAAATAACTAAAAAAAAATAAAGGTCCTGTTTCAATTTAAGATTATGAGAACAGTGATAAACAAAATACGATGGTAAGGAACCCTTCGTGTTCTAGTCCGAGTCGAGCTTGGCCTGTTCTTTTTGTTATGTAATTCACTTTGTTTTCAGTGTATAATTTTTGTGTTATGTTTTTTTTTATTTCTTTTAATATTTTTACCTTGTTCAAATTTATAAACCTAGATTGTAAATAGAGGTGGGCACGTCAATAGCAGCGTCAATTTTTGTTCATTAAATCTTTAAAAGTTCTTACTTATAGTTTTACAAAAATGTCATAGCAGCATTCTAGATAAGAATCTATCGGATGTGGATACGTCCTGAATCCTTAAGAGGAAAAAACGGGATATAAAAATATCATAAGAACAACGTGAGTGAAATATTTTCCAATTTAATGATAGCCTTGGGAGCAATAGAAATATAATAGAATCAGTTCGCCATATTTTGATATGGGTTTGTAGTCTGAGAACTAGAGAAAGGGATTTGGGAATATTGGCAAAAATGATTTAGTAGGGTGAAAAAATTGGTTTGAGTTTCATATTGCTGAATGGGAGCTAAGTTGAAGAAACGAGAGGTTTGCCCATAGCAATAATATTCCAAAAGTACACGTGTTAAGTTAGATTAGTTAGGTTCTGTATCCTTTTTTTTTCATCGACCAAGAAAGGAAACAAACCTTTTTGTCGTCAAAAAATTACATGTCACCACACTGTCAAATAATGAAGATTTAAAAAAAAACTTTTACTATCCATACTTATTAAATATCATTAATAAAACTTTATTATAATCTATATTATCTAACTTTATTATTGTGTACCGTGTGGTGCCGGACGTAAAGAATTAAACGATAAGAATAGTTGGTCGCTGTGATTAACTCATGACAATGTTTATGTTCTTTCAATCCAGAATTAGCTTTCCTACTGACAGTTTATATGGGTAGTTCATATAATTGTTTTTTTTTTTATTTTATTTTTATTTAACTGATTTTGTTAATATATTGTGGACATAATCTACTCATTACAATGATTTTAAATGAGTTGTATTGCAACATGTAGTTAGCTAGCGACCTCGTCAGCTGTTCATAATATTCTAGCCTGACCAACCGGCACCAAGTTCGTCATGCTCCCTTAGATGTCACTGCTTGCGGTAGCGTCGGGGGTCGGGTTACCACCTTCCCTCAAATATGGCGAGGGGGGTAATGGCTGACCTTTGCGTTATGCTCGTGAACGGGTGCTGCTTGTGGTGACTGGTTGACTTGCTGACCATGGTTTTTGTTATTGTTATTTGTATTAACTGTTATTTTATTTTTACTCCGGATGTCCTAGTTTAACTATTGTAACTTCAACTTAGCTATACGCATCAATGTATGTATATGTATCATTTTGCGTCGTTGAATATGTAAGCGGGCACGCCCTTTATGCCTGGAGGCTTTATTTAAGTTTTACGTTCTGTTTACGATTTTGTTTTATTATTTATTTCAGCTTGAGTTTACTTTTCAATGTTTTGTTCGTATATTGGCGTGTGCTAGCTGACATATGGCGAATAATGTATGTTTTGTTTTGTTTTATAATATTAATTAATTACACGATATTGTATAGAATCAAGTTCTTCTAACTTAACAGACAGCTGTGCTGCTGGGGAGTTTGTTCCGCCACTTCTTCTTCCCAGCTAAAGCACTAGGAAGTGTCGAAGGGCGGGCGTTTTGGGGGGACTGTCTTTTGTAACTTTGACGTTCAAAAAGTGCTGACTCTCAGCCTAGTTTGAATAAATGACTTTTGATTTTGATTTTGATTTTGACACCACCCCATTTCTTCCCGTGGGTGTCGTAAAAGGCGACTAAGGGACTTACTAGAGAATGGGCAGCAGCGTTCTCTATGCATTTTACCACCATACTGCGATCGCCAACCCGCCTGCCAAGCGTGGCGATTATGGCAAAGCCCCCCAAATTGGGGGAGGCCTAAGTCCAGCAGTGGACGTCTTACGGCTGAAATGATGATGATGATGATAGTGAAAAATAACATTCATTTCGGAAGTCTGTGGCCTAAGACCTATATTTTAATTTTTTGACACCGACTTCTGTTTTTAAAGTAATTTTCACTTTTTAGTGTTTTTTATTGATGTCAGTGGTTTTTGCTCGTAACATTCTTTTAATAATCACTGCTGTTTAAACAACAGCTGCAGGACATATTAGAACATAATTAAGATACACAAAGTGCATTAAGTACGTATTAGCGAACCTAAAGCAAAAACTACCCAAACAAAGATGAAATAATTTATATGGGACCACCTTGTGGCATACCTTATCTATTAAAAAACAATTTCTTTTACATCGATTCCCAGTTATAGGAGACAATTATTGCGGAACAAACATGTAAAAAATAAGAAGATAATACAGACCAATGGAGGAACACGTCCTCTCCTTTCTAAACTCTGTTAAAAAAAAAGTTGTGTGCAAGTTTAGTTTACAATATTTGCAGGTATCATCGCCACTGTTTTCGACATAATCTGAGTCACATAGGCTTTTACTTAACCACTAAGATAAAGTCATTATTCTCAGCCACAATTCCAGTAAGCAGTAGCCTGTAATCCCACTGTCTCTCGACTTCGCGGTCATTAGTATTTCTTTCCCTGCTCAATTTCCTCAAAGTTTGGTAAGACAAACAACCGTGAAGTTATCTGTGCAACTTTCTTGTAACTTGGCTATCCTCTGAGAGACTGCAAATGAGTTTATCGAGACGCTAAGCGTGTTAATGAGTAGTGTTACAGTAACCAGGCTGATGACGATAACCAATGTTTTTAGGGTTAACGGGTTTAGTACCCAGGGTAATGTAAGTGCGGCTGGTGTAATTTCGTTTTGAAAATATAAGTCCTATAGTCATGACGAATTACTCAAAAGTCAGAAAGTATTTTTTTCAAGGCAACATAAAATTATTTTGATGATATTTTTGAAGTAAATTTATTTATTTATTTCACCGGGCGGTCTCGTTACTTCTTTTTGTGGCAGATTGGATTTGACGTGATAAAAACTACTACCCAATCGCAGTGGTATGGTGACATGTTTCTTGAAACAAAATAAACCTGGTTTTATTTTACGACTTTGTTGGATTTGGAACTCAATAAAAACGTGGTTTTACGTCCAAAGATTTCGTGGTGAAAATAAAGTAAGTGATGGGTACTGGGCATAGTCGAGTTTTTATATATTTGTCCAGTCCGTGGTCAAAGGTTTACATTAAAGTTGGATACACCAAAGCATGTGTATGTAAATAATAGAAGTCGTACGGATCCTTCTTCTCGGTTTTAAACAACATGCAGAGGTCGAACCGTGGATGGGATATCATGCATTACATTCCGAGACCCCACCGTGTCTGTGGAGGTAAATTTGAAAACGGATGAAAAATTTCGATTTCGGAACTCTTTGGCAATCTGTAGATGAGAAATGAATTCATATATCGTTTGTTTTTACAAATGCGGCAATTTAAGTGTTTGTCGTGCGTCATAATGGATTTGCCGACAGATAATTTAGTCTCAATTATTTATTACGACTTTCATTGCGGTAACAGCATTTCTTGATGAAGCCCCATCCCAAGATCACTGTTTAAAGCTGGTTAATTGAGATTAAATGCGGTCGAAGCATACACGAGAAGGACGTCATTCTACGGCGACCATTGAAGACAACGTGAATGTTGTGCAGCTAGTGATAGAAGTTAATAACAGGGTGATATATCAACAGATTTGGGCAGCTTCAGGCATTGGTATGAGTCAAGTACTAAAAGTCTTACATGAACATTTAACCGTTTAAAATCAGAAAGCTTTGAACTCGATGGAAACCTCATAATTTGAAGGAAGATCGAGGTGCTTAGAAAAGAACGGAGACTACATCGAAAAAGCAATAAAAATATAGACAAGCTTCTACATCTTTTCGTTTTCTATTTTCTAAAAACTTTCAGTGTGTTCCACGTAGGTACAACTCTGCCCAACCAACGTAAATAAAATGAAAATTTTGTACGAATAGAATTTGTAAATGTTTTTAGGTATTAAATTATGTATCTTTTCCTGGTATTTTTCTTGTTTGTGAAATGAAAGATTGCAGAACAAATACACTGCATAATATGAACACAAATTGTTAAAGTCAATAAGTCATACGAACTACAAGTATTCTAGGAACAGAAATGTTTGCATATTCAAATAATACGATGTGAGTCAGTAACTACCTGAAAATCCTTGAGCATAATTATTTAGAAAAGCAACTTTGTCTTTAGTATAAATAAACTCATTCAGCTATATAATGCTTAAATATTGGAAGTCTATATTTATCTAAAGTTTTGCAGTAAGCAAAGTGGTTTGTTAATTATTCTCACTGTAAAATACCAACTGCAATAAATTCAAACTAATTTGACTTTCATGCAAATTGTAAACCATCGATCCCATTAAAAATGCTTTAGACATCTAAATCTCTGAAGCTCTAATTAATTATAACTACCACACCTCTAAGATTCACAGCCCGTTTTATCTCAGAAACTATCAAAAGTGAATCACGTTCAGAAAATTTGTAGACCCTTGTCACCCACTATTTTAGGCCCAAAATCCTAATTGAAGACCCCAGAATTCCATTCGGGGTCCTAATCCCAAAATCCGCCTCCTATTTTCACTATGGCTATCGCCAAAGTTGTACCAGGCGCCCATAACTCTCAGCAAGTTACTTGGGAATATGAGAACATTTTACTTTAGGCTTTCGAACGGTATTCCAATCACCCGGTTCGCCAGTTTTGGGTCAATCTGCTTTAAACCTGGCAGTAGTAGTGGTTTCGATTAACACATGTTACACTGAGAGTTAGTTAAGTAAGTTTGTTTGATGTAAAGAGTTTTTTTTAAAGCGTTTAAGATTTATCATGGTTTCCTGATAGTACCTTAGCCTAAGACTCCGTCTGCGTGTATTTTGTATTTCGTTATTTTTAGGCAATCTGCCAAATTTTAGAACTTATTTTGATTCTGGGTGATCAAAATTAGCCTATGACCGTCTCCAAATTTCGAAATAATTGTTCTATTTGGCATATAAATGTCTGTCAAATTTTATATTGATCGGTTCGATGGTATAGGCGTCACAGACAGACAGAATTAATCTATTTATTCTTATAACTGTAGATAGGTCAATTCTGTACATTGAATATACCTACATTCAAAATTAATATTGGAGGATGAATGGTGATCGATATTGATGCCAAAAATGCAATTAGTATTTTTTTTGTCTGTCTGTCTGTCTGTATATGCACGCATGGGTCAAAAACTACTGAAGGGATTTTAACCAAACTTGGTACGATTGTAGTTTATACTCCTGGGCAGATTATAGGCCATATAACATAATGCTAAGACACATAGGAGCTGAGCAGTGACGATAAATTTGAAGCAAGTCGGATGAAAATTCGCTTTCGAGCTCTTATCCTCGCATACGTCGATTATATACCAAAAGTATGTATTACAAAGATGATGGTCTTCAAAAGATCTACAAAAAAGTCCTCAATAGTATATATCTATCCTACTAAAGTCAGAACACAGTTAGTTTATAACCTGGATTAACACATAGGGTACTTTTTATCCCGGTAGTATGTTCCCGCGGGATATTTTCCGACCTCCACGCGGGCGAAGCCGCTGGCAAAAGCTAGTTTATAATAATACAGTGTGGTTGGGACGACGACGCGCATCCTGCTGTGAATAGAAGATTCTGAATTCACTGGCCATCTTCTTATCTTCGATTACTTCTTCAACAAAGAATATTCCGTTGTTATTCGACAACAATGTACTCTATTCCCTTTCAACAAATCCTTTACCATACACACAACCGAACATGTCTCGGCACATTCTTATTCGGAACTCGCAAGAATTTAAATATGTATCTCAATACTGTATGCTCCTCACATGTACTACTCGTAGGTTATCATAAATGGCAACCGGCCAGCTTTGTTGTGAAAAATTTCGTCCAAACTAGAGATAGGTACTTTCTCAAATATTGTCAAACTTACTTCGTGAGCATTTCCTATACAATTCATTATTCATATTTTGTTTAAATCAGAGTAGAAGTAAAATTATGACACAGATTTATTTTCTATAGCTTTTGCCCGCGGCTTCACCCGCGTGGATGTCGGAAATTAACACAGGTATTTTTCTAAAATAAAAGATTGTTTCTAAAATAAAAGTCTAAGTTACTCCTTGTTACATCAGCTATCTGCCAGTGAAAGTCCCGTCAAAATCGGTCCAGCCATTTCAGAGATTAGCCGGAACAAACAGACAGACAGACAGACCGACAAAAATTGTAAAAAATGTTGTTTTGGTATATGTACCGTGTACCTATACATCCATATACACTTAGTAAAAAGTGGTTATCTTAATAATACAAACAGACACTCCAATTTTATTTATTTGTATGTATGTATGTATAGATGTATAGAAGATCAAAATCAAAAAATCAAAAGTCATTTATTCAAACTAGGCTGAGAGTCAGCACTTTTTGAACGTCAAAGTTACAAAAGACAGTCCCCCCAAAACGCCCACCCTTCGACACTTCCTAGTGCTGTAGCTGGGAAGAAGAAGTGGCGGAACAAACTCCCCAGCAGCACAGCTGTCTGTTAAGTTATAAGAACTTGATTCTATACAATATTGTGTAAGTAATTAATATTATAAAACAAAACATACATTATTCGCCATATGTCAGCGAGCACACGCCAATATACCAACAAAAAAAAAATTGAATACTAAAGTCAAGCTGAAATAATGAAACAAAAACGTAAACAAAACTTAAAAACTAAATAAAGCCTCCACGCATAAAAGGCGTGCCCGCTTACATGTTCAACGATGCAAAATGATCCATATGTTGATGCATATAGCTAAGTTGAAGTTACAATAGTTAAACTAGCACCTCCGGAGTAGAATAAAATAACAGTTAATACAAATAACAATAACAAAAACCATGGTCAGCAAGACGACCAGTCACCACAAGCAGCACCCGTTCACGAGCATAACGCAAAGGTCAGCCATTACCCCCCTCGCCATATTTGAGGGAAGGTGGTAACCCGACCCCCAACGCTACCGCAAGCAGTGACATCTAAGGGAGCATGACGAACTTGCTGCCGGTTTGTCAGGCAAGAATATTATGAACAGCTGACGAGGTCGCTAGCTAACTACATGTTGCAATACAACTCATTTAAAATCATTGTAATGAGTAGATTATGTCCACAATAAATGAAATTAAAAGAAAATAAAAATAAATAAATAAATTAACAAAATCTGTTAAATAAAAAAATAAATAAAAAACAATTATATGAACTACCCATATAAACTGTCAGTAGGAAAGCTAATTCTGGATTGAAAGAACATAAACATTGTCTTGAGTTTGTCTTGAGTTAATCACAGCGACCAACTATTCTTATCGTTTAAGTAGTCGTTGATAGAATAGTATGCCTTTGAACAAAGGTTGGATTTTACTTTAGCTTTAAACTCATTAAACTCCAAATCTAGTAAGCAGAGGGAAGCTTGTTATAAAAGGTAATACCAAGACCAACAAAAGAATTATGAACCTTATGAAGCCGGTGAAAGGGAGCACGTAGTTTGTCCTTATTTCTAGTATTAATATTATGAATATCACTGTTTTTAGTGTACAGGTGTATATTTTGCCTAATATATAAGATGTTGGCGAAGATGAATTGTGATGCCACCGTAAGAATACCAATATCTTTAAACAAATCTCTCAGAGAAACTCTAGCACCTAGTTGGTAAATCGCTCGAACAGCTCGTTTTTGAAGAACAAAAATATTTTGAATGTCCGCGGCTTTGCCCCACAGCAGAATGCCGTAGGACATTATGCTATGAAAATAACTAAAATAGACTAATCGAGCTGTATCAACGTCCGTATACTGTCTAACTTTCCTTACTGCGTAGGCGGCCGAACTGAGCCTTCCCGCTAGGCTTGATATATGTGATCCCCATTGAAGTTTGGCGTCTACTGTTATGCCCAGAAAAACCGCCGAGTGTACAGTTTCAAGCACCTCATTGTCTAAAACGACATTGGGTCCCAGATTCCTAACATTCGGTAAGGCGAACTTTATACATTTCGTTTTCTTAGCATTGAGAACTAGGTTATTTGTGGTAAACCATTCCGTAGCCATTGAGAGCGCACTATTTACGTCGTCAAAATCTTGTCTATTTCTGTCTACTTTAAAGATAAGTGAGGTATCATCAGCAAATAGTATAATGTCACAGATATTCTTTAAATAAAATGGTAAGTCATTAATATACACTAAGAATAAGAATGGACCCAGTATTGATCCTTGAGGTACACCTAACTGAACTAGTAGCCCGGAAGATTTTACACCATTGACATCTACACATTGGTGCCTATTTTGCAAATAAGAACTTATGACACTGAGAGCTTCGTTTTGAACACCGTAATGACGTAGTTTACGCAAAAGTGTGTCATGGTGAACGCAATCAAAAGCTTTGGAGAGATCACAGAAAACTCCGATAGCATTTTGCGAGTTCTCCCATGCGTTGAAAATATGTTTCAGCAGAGCAACACCCGCATCTGTTGTCGAACAACCTTTTGTAAAGCCATATTGCTCATTATGAAGGAGGCCATTTAAATTAAAATGTCTTAGCAACTGCTTGAGTATTAACTTTTCAAATATTTTACTAAATGCAGGTAAGATAGAAATGGGCCTAAAATTGCCAACGTTATTTTTATTACCTGTTTTAAATAATGGTATGACTTTACTGCTCTTCATGAGGTCAGGAAAAGATCCCAAATCAACACATTTATTAAAAGTTACAGCCAGGTAGGGGGCTACGATATCTATTATATTACTTAACAGTTTAACAGAGATGCCCCAGTAATCACCAGTGTTTTTTGACTTGAGTGTGTTAAAAATATTAATCACATCACGAGGCGTTACATGTTCGAAACTAAATAAGCGACTACATCCGGGCACACTACTATGCAAAAGGTTTTCAGCTTTAGACGGGGACGAATTTAAAGAGCAGGTCGTAGTTATAGGTATGTTGGCAAAAAAACTCATTAAATGCCTCAGCTATGTCGGCTGCTTTATTAACCAATTTGTTGTTAATCATAATCTCTAGTTGTTTTTCCTGTTTAACCGGTTTACCCGTTTCATTATTAATAATTTTCCAAGTGGTTTTTATTTTATTATTGGATTTTTTTATGGTATCGCTTAAAAACTTTGATTTAGCTAAAGCGCAGATCTTTTTAAATAATTTTGAATAATTACTGACATACTCTAGAAAAGGAGTATCAAATCTGTATTTTTTCAAACCATATAACTCGTATAGTCTTGCCCTACTTTTATAAATTCCTGGAGTAGCCCATTGGTTGAAGCTAACGGAAGTGCTATTAATGTCAATAGTCTTGGTCTTGAAAGTAGATTCGTATTCTTTTTGCACAATATCAAAAAGGGCTTCATAGATTTCATTAGGATTCTCGCGTTCTACTATAGATGGTGTAATCCTATGAGCTATATTATTTTTAAATTTATTACAACGACTAGCTGTATAAGGCCTGCATTCTATTTTATGCGGCTTTTTAAGTAGTGGCAAAGGGAAGCTGGCTAATAATCCACAGTGGTCAGACGTTAAGTCACTTAAAACTAACTTATTTTTGGCATCACAATCACTAAATATATTATCAAGACAAGTCGACGAAGAAGCCGTGATCCTAGTTGGTTCAAGGAACAAGTTTATTAAATTAAAAGACCTAAACAGATTGAGCAGTCTAATACTTAATGGAGTAACATCTAAAATATTAATATTAAAATCTCCACATAAAATTATACATTTATTAATTGATTTTAATTTATTGAGTGAATCCTCCATTACCGATTCGAAACTAATAAAATCCCCAGAGGGGGGCCGATAAACGCATATTATGACGTAACGCTCCAATTCAACGCAAGACAACTCAATAACGCGCTCAATGGAAAGATTAACTAGATCTAACCGTTGTTTACATTTCAACTTGTTCGAAACAAGAACTAATGATCCTCCGCGAATAGCACTTTTCCTCACAAATGCACTTTGCACAGTAAAAAAATCATCATTCATAAATACTACTTCATGTTCCTTCAACCAGTGTTCAGTCAAACATAATACCTGAACATCATAGTTTTCAATAAATAAACTTAACTCTAGCTCTTTGCCGGACAGACCCTGCATATTTTGATGTACAACATTCAACACATGCGGCTTACCCATTGATGTATAGATTGTCTGATATCTGATCCAACTAATATTATAATTGTGAAAGTTTGGATGTTTGTTACTCCATCACGCAAAATGGTCAAACGAATTTGAATGATAATTCTGGCACACAGGTTATAATCTGAATTAACACATAGGTTACATCCCGGTAGTACGTTCCCGTTGGGGAATTTTCGACCACCGGGTGAAGCCGCTGGAAAAAGGCGTAATTTAAATCACAACAACCTAAAAAGAGATTACTGTACTCATCATCATCTTACACATTCCGACTTCACCCACTGCTGGGCATAAGCTTCTCTTTGCTTGTGCCAATCGACACGGTCTAACTTTTTTGAAATTATGACATAGAAACTGCTGTTCCCAATTTTTTTTTCCAGTCCTGCGAACATCAATATATAGGGCAGCTGTTCTTTTATTCGCGGATTCGGCCCGTAGCAAGTTATTCATAATGATGAGTACAATGGAGGTCATTTTGAGCGTTTCAGTAATTCTAATTAAACCTTGTAGTAAAATACCTACACCTTTTTTGTGGCTGGGAAAGCATCAAATTACGTCTTCCTCTCTGAGTGGAACGGAAGCGCGTGTCAAACTTTTGCTAACTAAAACCCACCCGTGTTCCTTCATTTGCCGATGCCAGGGTCACGGTAACTCTTTCGAACAATTTCGCGACCTTGGCAGGAAAATACCTAACTATGTTCCTTTTCGTACCAACTCACTTTCATTCAACCAACTTCAATTTAGACGAATCGAATATCTCTATAATAAATTGAAACATGTTCTTTACAATTTTCAATGTTCAAATAATGTTCAGATTCGAATCCATCTCGAAATCACGCCATTCAACCATTTAGGCCCAAATATCGTGTGGTGCATAGAACGCCTGGACGCTCCGGCGAGCCATGCCCGCTAAGGACATGGTTCACCGGAGCGAAGCTTCGTATTCTGTACGGAGTACACCACACTGATGGACACTGTAAATTGAACACCTTGGACGAGGAATACTGTTTGCAAGTGTAGCCTAGAGGCTCCTAGAGGTGCAAGACCGATTCAATATTTGCAGTCAAAGCCCACACCTGTACCAATGTGTCCTCTTCCGAATGCGAATGTCTCAACATATCCAGATCTAGTGGTGTAAAATATCTCGGCATTCATATAGATCAAAACCTGAACTGGCACAAGCATATAGAGATACTCTCGGGAAGAATCCGTAAACTAATCTATGTATTCAAAAAACTTCGTAGATCTGCTGATAGTAAGACCTTGAAACTTGTCTATTTTGCACTGTGCCAGTCGGTTTTATCTTATTGTATTCCAGTTTGGGGAGGGTCAACTGTAAACGTTTTTATTAGGCTTGAACGTGCACAACGGGCTGTCATTAAGGTCATGCTGTCTCGTCCACGTAGGTATCCCACATTACAGCTTTATGCCGAATGTGATCTGTTGACTGTCAGACAACTTTACGTGCAACAAATAACAATTCGTAAACATTCTTCTCGTCCCTTGGCGGAACCAGCCGGTAGGTCGATATATAGACATAAAGTTTTTCCACTAGAACCGCACAGAACATATTTTGCCAGACGCCAGTATTATATCAACAGCATAACAGTGTATAATAAATTAAACAAGGAATTGAAACTATTTTCTAAAACTAAATATGAATGCAAATGTACATTAAACAAATACTTGGCAAAATTAAGTCATAATAATACTGAAGATCTTGTTTTAGACCACCAGTTTAAGGGTTTAAACTGAAATTTTAAAATTAATTATACTTGCACTTACATATAAACCACCCCGCCCCACCCACCTTCACACACACACACACACATACACAAAACTGTCTATGAGAATGTAATTTTAATTTAGCACTTTCCTTTTTTCTTCTCCCTCCGGACCGCCGCAAGGTGTAGACGTGCACTATATCCGTAATAATCCATTTAATAAATAAAATCACAAGTCTAAAGTAAATTTAAATCCAGTGAAAAAATAGGACAGCATAGAAACGCAGGAGGTGTACAGTGCAGTTCGACGCGCGTGAGTACCGATTCACGATACTACTCAACAGATCTGTTGCCCTGGTACACAAGATTGTGACAACTAATCAGCGTACGCGCAAGTAGCGGTACCCATTCGGGTCACGCCCACTAATTACTGCCTGCTCTAGGACGTCACCCAATCAAGGCTAAGCGCCGCCTATTTCGAGGATAAGCACCGTCCCACTAAGCTGTCATTGATCGCCTGACCTGCGCTCACGCCTATTACCAGTTTTGTCTACCTATACATACATCTGCATAGCCCAGCTAACTGGGCCCGAAAGCTAATTAACTCCTTGTACTCATCGCAGCCTAGTACTTTGATCGGGTATTATGGACGGTAAAATGGATAAATCTCTCTCTGATCCACCAAATATCAGCGGAGTGATGGACACTACTCCCCCTAATTATATTAATATGCGTAATAATAAGAGATTAAGGGAAGATGATCTACCAGGGGAATTTACTAAATTCAAGGCTGAAATCAAAGAGATGTTAACCTCCTTTAATTCAACTCAAGACAGAGAACTAAAAGTTATTACTTCGAATCTCAAGGACATTCAGATAACAAATAATAACATAGAAGCGGCCATCGCAAATTTATCTAGTCAAAATGAAGAATTCCGAAAGAAAATTGAAATGCTTGAGTTACAAGGTAAAAAAGACCGGGAATACATTGTCTTGCTAGAGGATAAGATCGAGGACCTACAACGAAGCGGTAAAACAACCTGCATAGAGATAAAGAACGTCCCTAAAAAACCTCGAGAAAATAACACTGACTTAATGAATATGGTCACGAACTTAGCAAACCACTTGAGCCTCGAGATAGACTCACGCGACTTTAAGGACATTTATCGACTGCCTAGTAAAAAAGAGGGTTTCACGAGCACTCCCATAGTTGTTGAACTGAACTCCACTATGTTGAAAACTAATCTGCTAAAAAAGGCAAAGTCGTATAATATTAAAAACACTAGTAAACTTCAGGCGAAGCATCTTGGAATAACAAGCAACGAGGAGGTACCTGTGTTTATATCTGAGCAATTGACTCCTAAGGGCGCCCGACTATTTTTCTTGGCTCGAGACCTGGCCAAAACTAAGAAATACAAATTTTGCTGGACTTCTTTTGGACGTATCTTAGTCAAGAAGGATGAGAACGCTCGTGCGATCCTGATAAAAAGCGAAGCACAGGTACACCATTTAATGCAAGAAGCATGACTAAATTGTACTCTCATTAGATTATTGCTACTACTAAAAACTTTGTCATTTTCTGTTAATTTAATAATAATTAATGATTTCTCTAATCTTAACTTCAAACTATATGAATTTATGTTAAACTTTTATAACTACAAGCATGATCGGCTCGCTTTTATTTACTCAAACGTTACATTCTACACAATCCGTTCCACACAAAAATCACAAAATATACAGTTAACTCACTCAGTACACCTACACACACACCCCTTTCATTTAGTGCCCAATATATCATTTCATGACGTACCAATTCATACATATATAGCTAAACATACTCGTACGTATAAGAATGCGGACGTTACAGGACTTTTGTGCTACCGTTCAAAACTTAAGATACAACAATTGTTTAATATAATCAATAATGGATAGTAACTTATGTAATTTGCAGGAATTAGATACTGCTGAGATTGCAATTTCGGCGACTCTTGATATTGCACAATTAAATACTTACCTTCAACATAATAGCTATAACTTAACCGTCCTGACTCAAAATATAAGGAGTATATACAGTAATATTGATGACTTGGAAATAACTTTATCTCAAATTGGTGTTGAAGCTGATGTCATCATTTTAACAGAGTGCAGATTGAACGCTAATAAACAAATACCTGTGCTAAATAACTACACCTCGTTTAATACATCCAGACACTTAAATCAAAACGATGGTGTAGTAGCCTACATAAAAAATTGCCACTTACCCCGGGTAACTGAAATTAATCTGACACATGCCTCAGCTTTGCAAATCACAATCTTTAATTTCACCATTATTGGTATTTATCGGTCTCCATCGAATGTATCTGCCGATCGTTTCATTGACTCGCTTGATCAATGCCTTCAAACTATCGACGCACATAAGAACATTGTTATTACTGGCGATCTAAATATTAACTTAATAAGGAAACTAGCAGAAACATCACAAATACGGACTAACAGACTAAATTACTTAAATATGGTGGCTTTGCATGGTTTCCTCCCAGGACATTGTTTGCCTACCAGGGATGACAGCTGCCTCGATCACATGATTCTTAAGTTGGATAAATCTAGGAATTCGGCTTTCGTGGCAGTTTTAAACACGTCGGTTACAGATCATGCAATGGTACTACTAAACATATCCCACTCATACCAAGCCAAGTCTTATGCCAAAACTAAGACTGTGACTAATTTGGAAAATGCCTATGAACACCTTATGAATACGGAAGCGTATTTTCTGAACACGTATAGAGACCCAAACCTTTTGGTGGACGCGATGATAGCTATGATTAGGTCATCGCTCCTCCAAAATACTAAGATTTTCTCGCTCTCCAGTTCTAAGCGTACTCTAAAGCCCTGGATAAACGTGGGAGTCCTAAAATGTATTAGATTTAGAAATAAATTGCAACTACAGTCGAGGAGAGACCCTTTTAATGTTATCTTGATCATAACATATAAGCGTTATCGTACTTTTTGCACTAATCTTATTAAAAAAGTCAAAAGACAATATCATAAGAAACAAATTTTAAAATCTGTTAAAAATCCTAAGATACTCTGGAGAAAGATAAACGACATAACCCATTACAAAAAACCTAAGACATCTAGTGTAAGCCTACTTCAAATCACACCGCATCCTCTCGACTCGTTAAACCGTGTCAACCACTTCTTTGTTACTATCGGGAAAACACTGGCGGAAGAAATCTTGACTCTTACTGGGCAAGGGTATAGATCTGCTTTAAGCACTTTACATACACCAACTCAAGCCAACTCATTTGTACTATTGGAGACTGATCGGGCAGAAGTTGATGGTATACTCATGGCACTCGACTCGGCAAGTGCTTCGGGTTGGGATGGTATATCTGTGAGTTTCCTTAAGTTATCTCGGGACTTTGTGGTTCCCCTCATTTGTAAATTAACCAACCTGTGTTTTGAAACGGGCATTTTCTGTGACGCGTTGAAACGATCTATAATTACGCCTGTGCACAAGGGTGGGGACAAAAATGATGTAAACAATTACCGACCGATTTCTGTCTTACCGTCACTCTCAAAAATAATAGAAAAAATATTAAATAAAAGGCTTACAAATTACTTGAACAAATATAACATTCTTTCCGACTCACAATATGGTTTTAGACAGGGGCGGTCAACTCAGGATGCTGTAATTGCATTAACATCTGAAATTACAGATAAGGTAGACAAAGGATTTAAATGCGTTGCGGTGTTTTTAGACCTGAGAAAGGCCTTCGACACTGTTTCTGTTTCCATCCTTGTGCAGAGACTTGAGGCTATAGGGATTAGAGGCAAGGCTCTTTCTCTATTTGACAGTTATCTCCGGGGAAGGAAACAACAGGTTAAGGTCGGGCAGTCGTATAGCAATGAGGAAAATGTTGTTTTCGGTGTTCCGCAGGGCTCTGTGCTCGGCCCGCCACTGTTTCTAGTGTATATTAACGAGCTTTGTAAACTACGAAACAGTGGCGGGAAAATTTTCTCTTATGCGGACGATACGGCTATTGTATATTTTGGCGACACTTGGGATGCGGTACGTAGTAAGGCCGAACAAGGGTTAGCTGTCATAGATAGGTGGCTCAAAGCAAACTTGTTAACCCTTAATATTGCTAAAACAAATTACATTTGTTTCTCCCCAAGTGCGAGGTCTAAGGCACACACTAATCTCAATATTCGTATCCATATGTGTGCAAACAGCTTGGATCAGGCTTGTGACTGCGAACCCATCAAACAGTTACCGTCTGTAAGATACTTGGGAGTTATAGTCGACGAGTGTCTAACGTGGCACTCACATGTCGAGGTTATTATGTCACGTGTTAGAAAATTTATTTGGATTTTTAAAAATCTACGACATGTGATGCCTCAAAAGACTCTCAACAACATTTATGTAGCACTCGCACAGTCAGTAGTCACATATTACGTACCTGTCTGGGGTGGGGCCACAAAAACTAAGTTTCTAGAGTTAGAAAGAGCCCAAAGGTCACTTTTAAAAGTAATGTACTTAAAGCCATATAGATATCCCACAACTGATCTATACAGAATATGTGGCCTACTGTCGGTCAGGAAACTTTACCTTTTAAACATAATTTTATATTTGCATAAACACCTTCCAGTTAACCACGAGAGACAGGCTAGGAGAAGAAATGATATTGTGGCTTACTCTCCGGGAGTACGCACGGCTTTTGCGAGACGTCAATATGCTTGCCAATCAGCTTACTTATACAATAAAATTAACTCAAAACTAAAGTTCCACCACGAGGTTTCGCATCAATGCAAAAAAGTTATAACTGACTGGTTAAATACGCTAACTTATGAGGAGGTAGAGCAACTCTTGGTTAGAATTGTATGACATCCTTGACTTCTTTACTATAATGAGTATAACGTAACGCACCTTGTGGTAACCTATTGTTATTTTCAGCTTCGTGTATAGTGGCACAATCAGAAAACACGTAAACTCAAACATACACATACATTACACACACACACACAAACACACACACACAATAATACACACACACAAACATACACAATCCCACATTTATACAATTTTAATTTTATTTCACACATGCACATACAATAACAACCTACATAGAGCTGATAATTTAATATTTATTTTATTTTTGTTATAGGTCATTGTTCCTTTTTTTTCTGTTTAACAAAGTACTTTAAGCTGATCTTTTCTTTTTTAATTTAATTAAATATTAATTTTGCTTTTAATTTTGATTTATGTTTAATTTTAATCTTGATTATGGTTTTAATTTTGATTATGGTTTTGATTTTAATTTTGATTTAGATGTTAATTTTGATTTTAATTTTGATTTTTGATTTGATAATGTGATAATTTATATTTTGATTTTTTATTTTGATTTTAATTTGGATTTAGATTTTAATTTTAACTTAGATTTGAATTTTGATTGGAATTTGAATTTTGATTTGAATTTGAATTTGATTTTAATTTATATTTTATTTTGATTTTATTTTTAATTTAATTTTCATTTTCATTTTCATTTTCATTTTTTGTTTTATATAGTCTCAATTTTGTTTAACATCCTGGGAAGGAGCGAGACAACCCCAACACAAGTATTATTAATTACTTACTGGGGCTGTTTCATTTAAAATTTTGTAAATGTAACCATTTGAGACCCAATAAACAATTTTAATTTAATTTAATTTAACTTTATTTTATTTACTTAGCTTAATGGTTATGATTAAAAAAAAAACAATTTGTAATATTTAGTATGTCACTAATATTGGCTTGTGACATTGCTGCGGAGGGATACTGATCTCTAAGATACAGGGACCTCCCTAGTTTAGAGATCAGGGATTTAATGTATTGAACATAGCATAAGCCATTTAGTTATAATACCACTGTATTAGTATGTAGGCTTTCTTTCTTAAATAAATAAATAAAAATAAAATAAAAATACTAATGTTTAGAGAAAAATATAGAGATAGGGGATGGTAAAAAAAATATGTGCAGTCACATCTAAAATATGTCACTTAAGGGCTATTTTTGACTGCTCATTGTACGAAAGAATCGGCTTTACCGACTCAGCATTATATATTGCGTTGTAATGTAAATACTGCAAAATAAAATCCAGTTAGATAAATCTGACACTACGCCGATAAAAGCCTCTTTGAGAGTTTAAGAATAAAAAAGACGCAGATGACAGATCTTCTTGTCAGCGATCATACCGAATAAAAAATGTGAGACTGACAGATTATATTTTTTTAATGTATTATTTATAAAGTGGCCAGACCATTAAAATGTTTTTGGTTGATATGAACCCCACATTGGTCAAGGGTATAATTTTCATATTTTTGTCTAGTAATTAAATATAGTTTAGTGCCGTAACTTGAAAAGGTATTAGTTGTGTTTATGACATATAATAGCGGGAAGCGATGAATCAAACTACGATTCCGAGTGACAACTGCTTTATTTGCACATACCCACATATAACATTTATTAACATACCCTACACCTCCCCCTTTAAAACATTACTTAACTTAGTTTAACACTGTATCTGTCTTAATACATATATGGGGGCACTTAATTTAGTTTACAAATAAACTACCTACGAAAGAATTGTGATCATTGTCCGCGCCATTAAACATTTTAAGATGTAAGCCTTACCGATAATGTCGTGTACAATAATTTCGTTTGGCAATACGTAATTTGTAGTGCACCTCATGGCGATGTGTTAACCGTGATCATAGTATTGTTTTGCAACATGTTTATACGAAATAACCACCACGTGCACTATCTTTACGCTATGTAGTTACCTTACGTTTTAATTAATCTTATCTCTAATATTACAAAAAATAATAACACTTTTTCTCTTATTTCTAAACATGTGTATATTAAATTACTTTGCATGTTTGCCTTGGTATAAGCATTTACGCCTCAGTTTAACACTTTCTGCATCAGAAATCGGAACTGGTTCTGTTGTTAAATTCTTGGGGCCGTATTAACGTATTAACGTCTAGTTGCTGTTGATTCTGACAAGATTCTTCTTCACATGATGGTGAAGTGTTCTTTAATTGGTTGTCCGGACTGGATTCAGTTACATCAACATCAATCTCAGTTACGGACTTATCTGTGCTAGTCGTTAGGGAATGCCTAGAATGACGTTTTTTAAGTGGTAATAATTGATCGATGTGCCGTTTCCACTCGTGTCCATCAGACACGCGTACTTTGTATGTGAGTGGATCGGTTCGTGCAAGCACAGTAGCTGCTGCCCATTTGTCAGCACGAGCACGGTAGTCCCGCGCCAGCACTGGCTCGCCGGGCTCCACGTGCCGCTCGGTGCCGGGCCGCGCGCGCCCCGCTCGCTCTGCAGACGATTCCACTGCACGCTCAGTGGACAGTTTCACAATGTCTTACCGACCTCGTAATCTCCTACCAAACATAGCTACCGCTGGTGCCACTCCGGTGGTGGCGTGCTCACAATTGCGGTATTGAAACAGAAATTTAGCGAGTTCAGCATCTACATCTTTGCCTTCATGTATTGCCTTTTTCATTGCCCGTTTGACCAATTTAACTGCATTTTCAGCTGCCCCGTTACCGGCTGGTCGATATGGACTTGTGATTGTATGCTTTATTAGGTTTTTATCTAAATAGTTGGTTAATTCAAACGAGCTAAATGGAGGTCCCCCATCACTAATTATATGTGAAGGAATTCCGAAACGGGCAAAAAGTTCTCTTAACTTATTTATAGTGGAGTTAGCATTAGTTCCTGACATCTTTTGAACTTCTATCCATTTATTGTGTGCATCTACTGTCACTAAATAATATTTACCTTGAAATATAGCAAAGTCAATGTTTAATCGTTGCCACGGTCGCGTGGGAAAAGCCCACGGATGCAACTGTGCACGCGCCGGCGCATCGCGCTGTTGTAGGCATGCACTGCACTCTCGACACAATGTTTCAATTTCATTGTCTAATTGAGGCCAGTAAACATAGTTTCGAGATAGATTTTTCATTTTGACAACCCCTAGGTGTCCCTCATGTAATTCCTGTAAAATTTGCTGCCTAAGTACCTTAGGAATTACCACTCTGTGATTGTATAATATACACTGTCTGTCGATAGTAAGGCTAACCTTTCGATAGAAATAAGGCTTCTCTTCACTTCGAGTAACTACTGCGGGCCAGCCATTTATAATATAACCATAGATATTTTTAAGAACCTCATCTTCCTGTGTTTTGTTTGAAACGTCTTTTGCTCTAATATGAATCGACTGTTCTACGTAATTAATATATGACACCGTATCCTGCCCCGTTTCCACTTTACGTTCATAAGGCAGTGGTAAGCGTGATAATGCGTCCACGTTATAATTATCTTTGGATTTTACAAACTCTATAGTAAAGTCATAGGCTGCTAGCTTCGTAGCGTACCTTTGCAATCTGCTTGCCGCAGTCTGCGGCAAACCGAACTTGGAACCAAAAATGAACGTCAAGGGTTTATGGTCTGTTTTAATTATAAATGCTCGACCATAAAGATATTGATGGTGTTTTAAGACTCCACTAATTATTGCCAGCGCCTCTTTATCCAATTGACTATAACCGCATTCTGCCGAATTTAACGTTCGCGATGCAAACATATGGGGCGTTCCTCACCATTGGGGTATCTATGCGACAAGACACTACCAAAGCCGTAAGAACTACTATCCACAGCTAATACTAGTGGAAGTTCCGGGTTGTAATGTACTAACACTTTACTCCCTGTTATTCAGTTTTTGACTTTGTTAAAGCTGTCGTCACAGTCACACGACCAAATCCAGTCTGCATTTTTCCGCAACAGTTTGTGTAACGGATATAATATTGTACTTAGGTTGGAAATAAACTTTGCATAGTAGTTCACCATACCTAAAAAAGACTTCAGCTGCGTCACATCATTTGGCCTTGGTGCGTCCACGATTGCTTTAATTTTATTCTCATCGGGATGCAAACCGTGTTTGTCAATAACAAACCCAACATAAGTAATACTATCCTGCATAAATACGCACTTATCTAATTTAATCCTTAAACCAACCTCACGCAAGCGACTTAATAATGCTTTTATTATTAATATGTTCACTACGGGACGACCCAGTACATGCTATATCGTCGATGAAGGCAGCGACTCCTTTGAGTCCTTTAACCGTTTGTTCCATAAATTTCTGAAACTTTTCTGGAATACACGTAAGTCCAAATGGTGTGAAATTTTACACAAATGTTCCTATATGTGTCGTTATAGCGGTACATGCCTGAGATTCCTCCTCTAAAAATAATTTTTGATAGGCATGCGTGAGGTCAATTTTAGTAAACTGTTCACCCCCACTCAGCGCCACGAACAGCTCCTCTATTCGTGGCAGAGGGTAAGGTTCGCGCATAAGTTTCGGGTTAACCGTGACCTTGTAGTCACCACAAATTCTTATGTCTCCATTTTTTTTAATTACTGGCACGATAGGCGTACCGGCGTACCGTGTGGTGCCGGACGTAAAGAATAACACCACCCCATGTCTTCCCGTGGGTGTCGTAAAAGGCGACTAAGGAACTTACTAGAGAATGGGCAGCAGCGTTCTCTATGCATTTTACCACCATTCTGCGATCGCCAACCCGCCTGCCAAGCGTGGCGATTATGGCAGAGCCCCCCAAATTGGGGGAGGCCTAAGTCCAGCAGTGGACGTCTTACGGCTGAAATGATGATGAATGATGAGGCGTACCATAATCGGAATACTCAACTTTTCGAATCGTACCCTCAGCCTCGAGTCGTTCTAACTCCCGCTCGACGGGTTTACGTAACGCCAACGGTAACGGCCTAGCTTTGATAAACACTGGATTATTATCTACCAATTTTAAAGCAATTTTCTTTATACATGTTCCAAGCCCAGAAGCAAATACAGTCGGAAATTCACGTTGTACTAGTTCTACTAAATTATTTTCATTTAACTTCAATAAAAATTCATCAATATTAATCGTATTTATTTTTAACTAGCTTTTGCCAGCGGCTTCGCCCGCGTGGAGGTCGGAAATTATCCCGCGGGAACATACTACCGGGATAAAAAGTAGCCTATGTCCTTTCTCAGGCTCTAAACTATCTGTGTACCAAATTTCATTTAAATCGGTTCAGTAGTTTTAGCAGGAAAGCGAGACAGACAGACAGACAGACAGACAGACAGACCGACAGACAGACAGAGTTACTTTTGCATTTATAATATTAGTAGTAAAGTAGTAAATAGTAAGTAGTATGGATGGAAGTATGGAAGTATGGATAGTATGGAAGTATGGATAGTATGGATAGTATGGATAGTATGGAAGTATGGAAGTATGGAAGTATGGAAGTATGGAAGTATGGATAGTATGGAAGAATGGATTTAGTAAGCCACGACCGACCTAAAAGTGGTGGTCCACCATTTTTAACAATATACAATTTGAGATTTCCGACTGAATGTTCACCGATAACAACATGAACAGACACAAAACCGACCGGTTCTATTAGTGAGCCGATATAGGAATATATAGAAATATCGTTGCTAATCATTGGTAAAACACAGAAGTTCTTATTATAATAATCTAAACTTATAGCTGATAACTTACTTCCAGTGTCCAGTTCGAAACTTATCTGTCTGCCGTTCACTTGCGCCATAACCATGTACGGTTTATCGTTAACGCTGCACACACTTAAATTATAAAGATCACATTCTGATTCGTTATCACTACTTGCGAGGTAATTATTATTGCGTCGCGTTGAAGTGTCATGGCTCGACTCGCCGCCTCGCCTTTTGTCCGATTTACACATTATTTTAATGTCACCTTTTTGGCCACATATATAGCACGAATAATTTTTAAACCGACATATCTCAGGACGATGGTTTCTGCCACACCTCCAACATGCCCGTGTTGAGCGCGATGTTGCCGCGCTCCCCTCACTAGACGAGTTGCCGCTGCTCGCAGTTCCGCGTTCGGGCGGCCGATCCGCCCGCTTTGCCGTCGCCACTTGATGCACCGCCTCAAACGTTCGTGTGCCAACCGCTGATGCGTTCCCTGCGCCCGCGGCGTTTGAACCGCTGGTCTGCGAGTGTCGCTCGGCCGCTTCCAACGCCAATGCCAATTCGATGCCTGCCGGGGTCGCGTGATTGTTCGAAAGAGATACCGTGACCCTGGCACATGGGCAACTGATGGAACACGGGTGGGTTTTAGTCAGTAAAAGTCTGACACGCCCTCCCGCTCCGCCCAGAGCGGGAGAAGTCATTTGATGATTTCCCATCCTGAAAAAAAAAAAAAAAAAAAAAATGCCACTTCGATGGCTTTTTTGTATGTAATCGATGGTTCCGCAAAAATGCGTGATCTCATGTCATCACTAGCCAAACCCGACACAAATTGATCACGTAAATTTTCCTCCAGTGCAGTATTGAAATTACATGTACTTGCCAGGTGCTTGAGTGTTTGTAGATATTCACAGAGAGATTCACCCGTATTTTGACGTCTTTGTCTAAAAACATGGCGTTCAGCAATTTCGGAGCGTTTTGGTTCAAGATGATCACCCACTTTTTTTACTAATTCACGAAATGTTTTTTGTTCTGGATGATTAGGAGCACATAAATCACACATTAAGTCATAAGTCGCCGCTCCGACCAAAGTCACTAACGTTGCAACTTGTAACTCTGTTTTTATTTCATTTATGGTTATGAATTGTTCCACGCGTCTGACATACGCCAGCCACTTTTTGGTTGATAGGTCAAATTCTTAAATTTTCCCGATAGGCATCTTGAAGTCCCACCCTTAAACGATGTAAACCACACGAATTTAATTGTTTTCCTCGTCGCCAGTTGTGTTTATGATATATAATAGCGGGAAGCGATGAATCAAACTACGATTCCGAGTGACAACTGCTTTATTTGCACATACCCACATATAACATTTATTAACATACCCTACAGTATTATGTGGCCTGACTTGATAAAGGAAGTAAACTGTCGAAGAAATTGAAGGCTTGACTGTACTCAAATAACAGTAACACATTAAACCAAAATCAAGTTGACCATACCGACACAGTAGACCAATCTACTAGAACGAAGTTTCGTAGATTGTATTCCAGCCGGTAGCAGAGCACACTGACTGACACTCTATTACACGTTTGCTGTACGAGAATAGAACAGAGGATGTTGTCCCCAGGTGCAACACTGAATTACGTTTTAAGAATAACAATTTGAAAACAAATGTTGCAAATAAGAATAGCGTGGATGCTTGTTTTCTGCAAGTTTTGTATACAAGTCCTGGATTTAAGTATAAACAATGAACGAAACTACATAGATGTCATAACATGCAGGATAGGTTTTTTTTTGTAAGAAAGTTTGTGTCTTTGGAACCACCAGTCGGATTGACCAAATTATTTTTGCATTTAATTGCTGAGTTCTCAAGGAAGATAAAAGCCTATTTAATAACACACTACGACCTTAAGGAGCCAACCAAAAGGAAAAGAAAGTTAGAATAAACGTTAAAATAAAACGAAGTTATATGCGATGCTATGAGATATATTTTATGTTAAAAAACTTTTTACAAAAAAAAATTGTAAAAAGCTTTTATTTTTAACTTTTTAGTTACGGTAGATACCCCGCACTAATCTAATCACGTTATTCGTTCATTTGTCGCGCAAATACTTAATGCAAATTTAAGACTTATATGGTTTTCACATGGACCCCATTGTCCGAATGGAACCAAATTAAAATGAGACCATTTGGGAAGCATCAGCTTTCAAATAAAAAAAAGAATCATTAAAATCGGTTCACACAATCAAAAGTTATGAGGAAACAAACATTAAAAAAAATACAGTCGAATTGATAACCTCCTCCTTTTTTTGAAGTCGATTAAAAACAAGTAATTTCATTACTAGTGATTTATACTATGGAGTAATGGCGGGTAAGGATTAATGAATACCAAAACACCGATCACATAACTGTCAATGGATCGAAACCCACCATTTCATTTATAGTGACTGTGACAGACAGTCCATTATTTGTTCCATCGTATGCTCCAATTGACTAGACTGTTCCAATTTTATGGACTAGATATTTTAGGCCACTGATCTCTGAAAATGGAGGTGGAAACTGCAGTTTTAAAAATAAATACCTTTGTGATCTACGCATACTCATGTAGGTAGGTACTAAAAATGAAAATTAATCATTTTAGACCCAAGTTTGTCAATCATAATTTATAAGATCAAATATTATTTATTATTATTTATTTATTTTGACTGGCCTGTTAGTCTAGTGGTTAGTGACCCTGACTGCTAAGACTGAGGTCGTGGGTTCGATTCCCACCCAGGACAAATCTTTTTGTGATGAGCACGATCATTTGTTCTGTGTCTGGGTGTAATTTATCTATAAATATCTGGTTGACCGAGCTTTGCTCGGTATTTTTTGGTAAATTGATTTTTAAAATAATAAGTTTATGTTCAAGTTGATTATTGATAAAGTTGGTCATTGAAAACACAAATAAAACGACATTTTATAAAAATGAATCCTAGCTAGATCGATTTATCAGCCCCGAAACTTCCTGTATACTAAATTTCATGAAAATCGTTGGAGCCGTTTCCGAGATTCAGATTATATACCTATATATATATATATATACAAGAATTGCTCGTTTAAAGGTATAAGATATGTATGTATTTAGAAATATATAAGTATGTTTATCAGTTGTCTGGTTGCGATAGTACAGGCTCTGCCTAGTTTGAGATTAGATAACGGTGTGTTGGTTGTCCTAAGATATTAAAAAAAAAAAATTGCTACCGCCTACGACTCTGAGTGAGTGGAAGACACATAATATACTCGGCAGTCGTGTAGTTTTCTACAATCGAAAGAGTTTTAGTAATCAGAGCGGCAGCAGCTTCGCACCGTCCGAAACGTCCATTAACTCCTGTAGCATACAAAACAACGAGACACGCTGGACAAGATAGCTATTAAGGGCCCCATTGTTTATGGGACGACCACCACATTTACACACTTCTTTGCTTCGGCCTACCCGAGTCCAAAGTCTATTTAAAAACTTCCAGGTAAGTCAAGGCAACTAATGTCCAAGCGCTTAATTTAAATATATATTATTACTTTACAATATCTAGTCATACTTATTCTCTTCAATACTTTATAAGTCACACAGACAAGACCAAACTTGTATTAGCCAGCGCTAGTCCACCCACAGCCTATTGTTCGTCCACAATTAGAATGTCTATGCGGAACTCGCCAACGACTTGACAATTAGGCGTCGTCCTCATGCCCCAACTTTGATCTCCAAGACAAGAGCTGTCATCTGAAAGGTGTCAGGTTCTCACTGACATTTTGAAATACCCTCCACTTGATGTTCTTGAAATATTTTATGAATTTTGCTACACTCTGGTCTTGAGTGAAAAAGGACTTTGGTTGAGGTCGTGTTATTCAATTTTAATGTCATTAAAAAGGTGAAAACACGATGTCAAGTCACGGCTCAAAAAATATCCTTTAAAAGACACTTAGGTTAATTTTATCCACATCGCATATTACATTTTTTTATAGTTACGTTCCCTAGCCTTGTAAAACCTTACCTTAACCTCTTAAGATAATAAAATAAGTACACTAGTGCAAGGAGCTCTACGACACGTGCTTAGCTAAATAAAAATGTTGACCAACCATAGCTATTAAAAACCTAGCTTATTTACGCACTTACTGAAGGTGACTTCCGTTGTCCTAAAAATATGGCATTGTTTCACAAGAACCCTGTTTTCTCTACGATCGACTGGCTTTATGCCACAACAAGTGATATAGGTACATGGTTCTAATATTGTAGATTAAGACATAATAGTTCCAGATTGGATGGCATTTGTTTTATCAGTATTTTTGTCATAAATATAGTGATAGTGCGGGAAGCAGTAAAGAGTGGACTGTATCTTTGGGGCATTGGTTTATTACCGTTCTTGCTAACTGTCTCAGAAAAACACTTTTAAATTAACTTTTCGTACCAATCGAAAGGCATGTAAAATTAACGTTAAGTAAATACGATTATTATATCTAAAATACAACTGATATCACTTTGGTTATTTTTATAAATAACCAAACTAAGTATAATTGGTGATTAATAAAAATAAACAAAATGGTATAAGTTTTCTGTTAAATAACATTTGGTTTATATCACTAAAGAACGTACAAATAAAGTATTAAAACTACGTAAGTTAAAATTATTAATATTAACATCGTCCGAATTTACATTACGGTTACTTTGCACGTGGTTGCAACGCCTACTGATTTTCTTCGAACGCCTCCCGGTACCTGTATGTGAGCGGTATATAAATGAAGTGTGGAGGTGATCCTGCCGGGGTCGCGTAATTGTTCGAAAGAGATACCGTGACCCTGGCACATGGGCAACTGATGGAACACGGGTGGGTTTTAGTCAGTAAAAGTCTGACACGCCCTCCCGCCCTGGGCAGAGCGGGAGTAGTCATATGATGATTTCCCATCCAGAAAAAAAAAGTGTGGAGGTGATCCCAACGAGAGCTACCCTCTTCTTTTTTTCAGCAAAATACCTACGAGGAACTAAGTGCAATTTTAACCAGTCAATTACCGTAATTACAGACAAAATTAAAAAACCATTGTGTCGATACCAAATGTGGTATCTCAGGGACTTAGAGGTTAATTTTACTCGAAGACTTTATTGTTTCTAGAAGCTTTAACAGCTCCTACACACGTCTCCACTAGAAATATAACCGTAGAGCTAAGAAATTCATTTTAATCAATCGGGATCCAATTTGTAGACACAGTCCGCCTTTCCCGTGTAGGAGTTATGGAAGGAGTAATAAAGATAATGCCGTGACAAGTGTGAGGGATTATATCTTTCAAGGAATATTTAGTACGAGGTAAAAATGCTTCGTACATTTTAAATTTTGTAGAGGGAATTTAAACTGAGATAACTTTCATCATGCGTTATACCATGGGTTAGAGATAATACCATCTTGATACTGTAGGCCACATTTAGACGTAGTAACTAATTTTTTGACATCACCAAAATATTTAGTCTTTCATTATTATTCTGACCTTATTTCAATTTATTTGGGATCGACGCAACATTTCTCTTCCTGGAATACCTCTTTATTTGTCATCATCTCAGTAGTCACCTCCTTTATTTCCTCTGCAGCATATCATCATTCACATGGTCCATTGATCGTTTCTTTGGTATTTTCCTACTCTTTTAGCCACTGCTGACATTCACACTCAAAACTTTCCGCAAGAAAATTTTCTTATTCCGCCATATCACATACCCATGACAATCGATATCCACACAAGTTTTCAAAGACTATTCAGGCAATCTTGGTATTAATGCTATCTTGACTAGAATATTAACTTAACTTTGGTCGAGACTTTGTAGTGATCAGTACGATAGTGTCTTAAAGTTAAAAAGCTTAAGTAACAACAATAATGATTATACATACGTATTCGGTAATATATACCTGTTCTACCATAGTTGTAAAAGTCCTGTCATATGTTATGTATTTGACAGGAACATCACCCAAGTTGACAGACGAAGTTGAAGCAGGTACGGCACCTATCCGGTCCAATTCCAGCCGGTTTGTATAAACTAAGTAGTACCGTAAGCGAGTTTACAAGTCGGCGACAAGGCGGCTTACGACTCAATCCTACTTGTTAGTTATGAACACTTTGCTGAACAGATTTCTGCCAAGTTTTAATGTAATATGCTCCGTTTCGCGATATTTGCTGGCGTAATATCAACCGGTAACTGTTTTTAACGTTAATGCAGATTATACTGGTATACATTAGCATTATTATTATTGTCACGCATGTGTTGCCGTGCCCGACTTGGAAATCTCTAAATAGACTTCGAGCCCAAGTCCGCCGGAGCACAGACAATCTCCACTGATGGGTTCGCGGACGGCTCTGATCTCAAGTGCGTATGCTGCATCTCCTGCACAAGCAATGGTACATTTTCCATTTTGGGCCGCATGCATGTTACGTGTGCATTTGATGATCTTATGACAGCCACAAAGATTGGAGAGCTTTCTTTCTTTCTTCTACTATCACACAGCAGGGCAAAAAGAAAGAGTGGGCATTTAATGGTTGAACATAGTCATTCCTGTATTCCTGTAAAGTGCATTGTGAAGGTTTGCACTAAAAAGGTTCTATTGATGTTTGCACATAATTAGTAAAAGCAGTGTGTTTGTTGAAAAAAGAACGCAGAAATGTGGAAAAACAGGTTTACTCCAATCCAATTATGAAAAGCAAAGCTTTTGAATTCCTTTATTTCTAATTCCACTTCATTTCAAACATTTTTTGAAATTACTTTCTCTTTTACAAAATGAGTCGTTTTTCCATACCATTTGCATTCAAATGACTAAACGCAAAAATATGAACACAGCAAATCAGCATACATTATTATGAATTCAGCCAAGTTTATCGCGCCGCCATATTTAATTTCCGTCATTTCGACGCTACGGGAAGTGCCCTCGGTATGTGTTTCATTATGTCCAACGAGTTAACAGTTCGACGCATTTTCATTAAATAGGGATAAATGTATTGCTCTTGGATTTAATATTTATTCTGATGATTGTATTTACAGATGTATGTCAGCTGTCAATTTACGGTTGGGAGCAAAACTGGATGACACCCGGCTTCTGGTACTAAAAGCAACGACAGCTTAAAATTACATTTATATTATGTCAAGTCATCTGATTAGCTGTTCATAGTTTAAACAACCAATGACAGCAGTTGACATGCGTTTGCTATTGGGCTTGCATTTTTAGCAAATTTCTTACTTTATTTTCATTCTAGAAACCGGGTGTTAATAATATATTGCCCTTAATTGTTTGCCTTATTTAGGTATAAGATTTCTCCTGTATGATGTTGTATCAGGCCGCTTTTGTAAGGAGAGAGAAAATATGAAGGGTAAGCGGTTTTTTCCTGCAGTGGAACGCATAAATAATAACAATAGAACACAGACTGCAAGGGAAAAGGGATTTTTGACAAATGTGCAACCAGTAGCAAGCCTTGTGATCGTTAAGGTCTTAGGAGTTTGTCTGTTCTTTTTTTAACCAACTTCAAAAAAAGGAGGAGGTTATCAATTCGTCTGTTTTTTTTTATGTTTGTTACCTCATAACTTTTGACTGAGTGAACCAATTTTGATGATTCTTTTCTTACTCGAAAGCTGGTGGTTCCCGAATGGTCCCATTTTAATTTGGTTCCATACGGACAGTGGGATCCATGTGAAAACCATAGGTATAAGTCTTGCATTAAGTATTTTCGGCGACAAATGAACGAATAACGCGATTAGATTAGTGCGGAGTATCTACCATCACTAAAAAGTTAAAAATAAAAACTTTTTACAATAAAAAACAACCAACTTCCTTAAAAAAAAACACTACAAAGTCAAAAATAACTTTAATTTCGGAAGTTGGTGCCAAAAACCTTAAATACAGATCCTAAGACACCGACTTTCGAAATTAAAGTTATTTTTGACTTTGTAGTGTTTTTTTTTAAGGAAGTCGGTTGTTTTTTTTTTTGTAAAAAGTTTTTATCTTGTCCGCGAAGAAAGTCGGAGATAAACAAGACTGCCATTAAACATGTTACTGTTATAATGAGTGTAATATAAAGTCATTCGTGACCATACAAATAATGAGTTAATAACTCTTCTTGCGTGTAATGGTCCCGCTGCTGCAGGGACACAGGATTCTCTCTGTGTGAGGAAGTGGGACGTAATCAGGTGCGGGTTGGTGGATATCACATGCATTCGATTTTTATACGCTTATCTTCACCGCTTTGAGAGCAGTGGTGATGAAATAATTTACACTAAGTAAAGCCCTTGCCTGGATTCGAACTTACGAATTTGCGACTCGTTTTTCACAGCCGTTACCATTACGCCACCACTGTTCTCATGTTTATTAATTGCTACTTTTATTGATCCTACTATAATATTATAAAAGTGAGAAAGTTTGTATGTATGGATGTGTGGATGTTTGTTACTCTTTCACGCAAAAACTACTGAACGTATTTGGATGAAATTTGGAACACAGTTAGTTTATAACCTGGATGAACACATAGGCTACTTTTTATCCTGGTAGTACGTTTGCGGGATATTTTCCGAACTCCACGCGGGTGAAGCCGCTGGCAAAAGCTAGTTTATCTATATTTTAATCACAGAAATACATTTCACACTTGTATGCCATTCATACACAAGTAACTAACCTCCGATGACACTTATGAATGGTGGTTGAGATACTCAATTTGCAGATGAGAGCTCTCAATTCTTGGAATTGATACCCTATTTCCAATCCAATTAAGAAAAGCAAAGTTTTTGAATTCCTTTATTTCTAATTCCACTTAATTTCAAACATGTTCTGAAATTACTTTCTCTTTTACAAAATGTCGCTTTTCCATTCCATTTGCATTCAAATGACTAAAATATGAACACATCAACTTTGCATACATTATTATGAATTCAGCTGAGTTTATCGCGCCGCCATATTTAATTTCCGTCATTTCGACGCTACGGGAAGTGCCCTCGGTATGCGTTTCATTGTGTCCAACGAGTTAACAGTTCGACGCATTTTCATTAAATAGGGGTAAATGTATTGCTCGTGGATTTATTATTTACTCTGATGGTTGTATTTACAGATGTCAATTTACGATCGGCAGCAAAACTGGATGACACCCGGTTTATGATACTAAAAGCAATGACGTGTTAAAATTAAACTTACATTATGTCAAGTCATCTGATTAGCTGTTCATAGTTTAAACAACCAATGACGGCAGTTGACATGCGTTTGCTATTGGGCTTGCATTTTTAGCAAATTTCTTACTTGATTTTCATTTTAGAAACCGGGTGTTAATATTAGGTCTTTACCTATGAAATTGCTGTTCTGCAGTACTGGCCATTTCAAATCAAAATAATTTTTGTTTGTCTAAGAATTCTAATTTCAAATTAATTTTATTTTAAAAACATGGAATTCTTTTTCCAAAGTAGTCATTTGTTTATTGATTAGTGTCACATTTTCATCGCATTTCAATCTTTTTCGTCATCATGGATACGTTAAAAATTCGAGTAATTATGGAATATGAGTACCGTCGTAGCAGCAACGCGACACAAGTGGCACGCAACATCAACGACGTTTACGGAGCTAACACTACAAACCAACGCACCACCTGTTATTGGTTTGCTCGCTTCAGTTCTGGAAATTTCGACCTGAAAAATGAATCTCGCGGTCGTCCGAAGACTTTGGTCGACAATGACGAATTAAAGGCGATTGTGGAAGCTGATGATACACAATCTACGGCTGAATTAGCAGCAGCTTTTGACGTTAGCGTCAAAACAATATTGGTCCATTTGCGTCAAATTGGCAAGGTAAAAAAGCTTGACAAATGGGTGCCCCACGAACTCAATGATCGCCAGCGCGAAGTACGCGTCGAGACGTGCCTTGCACTGCTCAACAGACACACACAAATGAAGGAATTTTGAACCGTATTGTTACCTGCAATGAAAAATGGATTCTGTTTGATAACCGCAAGCGCTCAGCAAGTTGGTTGGATCCTGGTTCAGCACCTAAACAATGCCCTAAACGAAAAATTACCCCTAGAAAAGTGATGGTCACTGTTTGGTGGTCTAGCGCCGGTGTGATTCATCACAGCTTCTTACCAAACGGGGTGAGCATTACTGCAGATACAGACAGTACACACTGTGAAGAACTGAACTCAATGATGGAGAAGCTGGCACATCTCCAACTAGCATTGGTCAATCGCTCGTCTCCGCTGCTCCTGCACGACAACGCGCGACCTCATACTGCACAGCAGACGGTCTCCAAGTTGCAAGAACTGGGGTTGGAAGCTCTCCGTCATCCGCCCTACTCACCAGACCTTGCGCCTACAGACTACTACTTTTTCCAGAATTTGGATAACTTCTTGGCGGGAAAAAAATTCAATACCCGAGAGGCAGTACAAAATGCCTTTGAAGAATTTGTCCCGTAAACCCGTCGCTGCTTTTTTGTAAGAAGGGCATCAATAAACTGCCACTGCATTGGCAAAGATGCATTGATTGCATGGGTGATTATTTCGATTAATACAAATAAAAAATACATGAAAAAAATTAGTTTATACAAAACGGAATTTTCATATGTAAAGACCTATTATATTGCCTTTAATTGTTTGCCTTATTTATAAGATTTCTCCTGTCTGATGTTGTATCGGGCCGCTTTCGTAAAGAGAGAGAAAAGATATAAAAGGAAAGCGGTTTTGTCCTACAGTGGAACGCATAAATAAGACTGCAAGGGAAAGGGGACTTCTGACAAATGTGCAACCAGTAGCAAGCCTTGTGATCGTTAAGGTCTTAGAAGTTTGTCTGTTCTTTTTTCTTGTCCGCGAAGAAAGTCGGAGATAAACAAGACTGCCATTAAACATGTTACTGTTATAATGAGTGTAATATAAAGTCATTCGTGACCATACAAAATAATGAGTTAATAACTCTTCTTGCGTGTAATGGTCCCGCTGCTGCAGGGACACAGGATTCTCTCTGTGTGAGGAAGTGGGACGTAATCAGGTGCGGGTTGGTGGATATCACATGCATTCGATTTTTATACGCTTATCTTCACCGCTTTGAGAGCAGTGGTGATGAAATAATTTACACTAAGTAAAGCCCTTGCCTGGATTCGAACTTACGAATTTGCGACTCGTTTTTCACAGCCGTTACCATTGCGCCACCACTGTTCTTATGTTTATTAATTGCTACTTTTATTGATCCTACTATAATATTATAAATGCGAAAGTTTGTATGTATGGATGTGTGGATGTTTGTTACTCACGCAAAAACTACTGAATGGATTTGGATGAAATTTGGAACACAGTTAGTTTATAACCTGGATTAACACATAGGCTACTTTTTATCCCGGTAGTACGTTCCCGCGGGATATTTTCCGAACTCCACGATGGCGAAGCCGCTGGCAAAAGCTAGTTTATCTATATTTTAATCACAGAAATACATTTCACAATCGTATGCCATCAGTCATACCCAAGTATCCTGGATTAACCTCCGATGACACTTATGAAAGATGGTTGAGATACCCAATTTGCAGACGAGAGCTCTCAATTCTTGGAATTGATACCCTATTTCGGTCAACCCCATCACTCCAATAAGTGAGTAGTTTGATGTTGAATTTACCAACCGTATATGTATATGCTAATAGTACCGTATTAGCATTAGCAGTATTACATTTTTCCAGTTTTAGCTGACCTCGCATTGTATTTAGGCTTTTTTACAATGAGATGTCAGCTTATAACGGAAATGTTTAGCTTGATGTGTGGCCGGGCGTACATGATATCTCTCTGTTATATTCAAAAGACGCATCAGATATGGTTAAAATACCGTGACTTCTTTTATTATGGGACGGTTTAAGAGCAGTGGTGGTACAGAAGTAATGGGTCTTTATTTGTGGGTTAGATCCATAACAAAGAAAAATGACAAAGAAAAAATCGTAAGGATGTTTGGAATATCGGCTTGGTGAGGTTGCGCCGAATATCTGAGAGAAAACCTGAGCAGTAACTAATGTGAACATTATAGACTGAATATGTATTTTTGAAATCTACCTATTAATTATGATGACCATTCATGAAAGTAACCAGAAAAGTCATCATCATCTCAGCAGAAAGACATCGACCGCTGACCATAAGCCTCCCCCAAATTGGGGAGCTTACCATAATCGCCACGTTTGGTAGGCGGGTTGGCGATCGCAATCAGAATCAGTATCAGAATCAGAATCATTATTTATTTGCCAAACATAGGTTATCACATTATAAGATCTTATGGTAAATAGTGTTAAGTGCTCTATGTTTTGTCAGCTTACAAATATTTGTGTTATAAGGGTAATATACATTTTTGAATAATTATTATGCATGAAAAAATAAAGAAAGAAATGTAATTAAAATATTAATAAATTGTTACAGATTAAAATTAGTAAATGAATTTATTTTTACAATATTGGGGATAATTAAACATTGTCATTCAAGAACTCGTCCAATGTATAATAGCATTTGTGAAGTAGCAGCTGGTGTAGGGTAGTTTTAAATTTGTTTACTATGCACTACTATATATTATATACTATGCAATATGGTGTTAAAATGCATAGAGAACGCTTCTGATCATTTTCTAATAAGTCCCTTAGTCGCCTGTTACGACACCCACGGGAAGAAATAATAATACCGAAGTAATCTCACCAAAACTTCCTATTTTAATTCTCACTAATAACAAATAATAATAACATAACAACACAAACAAAACGTCACAACTATTAAGTTAATTATACTAATTATAGTTCTTAAGGCATGCGGATTTTTCCTAACTTAATCTTATTTTTCCTCCCAACGGAACATTCCCCTTCCTTCAGGTATTCTGCTTCGGCACAAAGTAATCTGGAAAAAATACATTGGTAGTGAGATATAAACATAAAGACAAGGTAATTGAAAAGTTCAGATTTGTTTTACATCATCTCAGTCACTCATTCCGTTGTGTATCTAAGTATTTTTCAACCGACGAAAAAAAAGGAGGAGGTTATCAATTCGACGCGTATATATTTTTTTTTTATGTATGATCACGCATAACTTCTTACATAGTAGTCCGATTGTGATATTTTTTATTGGAAAGGGTATACTCCTAAGGTGGTCCCATATAAATTTGGAAAACAAAATCGAACCCTAAGGTTCGGAAAACAGGGGATGATTGATTGATCACTCACTGATTCTAATGTATAACCACGCATAACTTTATACAGATTAGTCCGATTTTGATTATTCTTTTTTTATTGGATAGGGTATACCTTGCCAAGTATTATAAGTACATTAAAGCCTCAAAAAATAATAAAATAAAAACTTTTTAACAAAAAATTAAACCGCCGAAAAAACTGAAAAGCAAAAAATAATAAACATGTAAATTTTGAGTCGGCGCTGAAAAATCAATGAACAAAGGTCACTCAAAGCGCCGACTCATAACTTTAATGTTTATTATTTTTTGCTTTTCAGTTTTTTTCTTCAAGTGATTCCGTCAATGTAGCCCGCGAAGTTTAATATTTCTTGATGTTTTTTGCGTAATTTTTCGTTTTACATACATTTATATACAACGTAAAACTGCACTTCTGTGTGAACACAATTACCCTTTTTCCCCATGGCGGTAAGCAGAAAGTACAGAGCGCTACTTGCTACAATCAACTCAGCCTATCGCAGTCCACTGCTGGACATAGGCCTCTCTCATGCTGCGCCACAACATCCTGTCCTCCGCCTTCCGCATCCAGTCTGTCCCAGCCACCTTTTTGAGGTCGTCGGTCCATCTAGCTACTTGCTACGATCCTTACAAACTCCTTTTGCTTCGTATAAGTCCATCTAAAAGGTGTATCTATTCATACACGAAATATTTTAAGAGATACACCTGTAGGTGGTAAATCTATAGAAGCAAAAAGAAAATTTTTATCTAAGCGTTTTTGAATTTTCGTAATTATTGTAATTTTAAAACTGCTTGAGACGTTTTGCATAAAACCTTTACTCCAAATTCTATGAATGGCCCCCCTGACGCTGCGAGGGCCGTGACCGGACGGCACGAGCATGGCCGCGGTGTCTCGGGCCGTAAAAATAAGAAGGAGCCAGTATTTCTTATGTGCGTCAAATAATTTATAAGTATTAAATTTTGAATAAATACATTTAGAAAATTTTTTTTTCGTTGCTGTAGCTTCTTTACCATCTACAGGTGTACCTCTTAAAATTTCATGTATGAATAGATACACCTTATATTTGGTTATTCGCGCAGGCCTGCATTCGTTGCGTGCGAATACCACAAACGCCTCTGACCTTTCTGAAACATTAGCAATGTTGTATAATGATCCAAATTCAATATAGTGCGGTTAAGATAAAATAATTACAAAAAAAAGCATAATTAGCTATTTAATTATTTGTTTAGCTTTCATTGTTGCTGTTTCCAAGAGTTATATCAATTACTTTTTGAAAAAAAAAAAAAAAAATAGACTGTTTCGTGAAAATATGACGACTTACGATTTTAAAACGACTTTATTATTATTGTCGCGATTGTTCACAATGTTAAACAGTGCTGTAATTAACAAAAATCTAAGAAATTTTGAATATCGCGAGCTACGTGGACGGATCGCCATAGTCTCGATGTTTTACATTGAAGAATTTATCGTGCATAGACAACAATACCTGCACTTGTTAAAGTAGCTGCAGCCGTTCGTGGCACAAACTGGCACATAGTTGTCATTGCAGACGCAACTGTGGCCATCTGTGCAAAACACCGCACTCGACCGCGGAAGCAGAGGCAGAAGTATGAGCAGCAGGATTGTTACAACTTGAAGGAAAAATTAAATGCTTAATAAAGAAAACAATAGGAGCAGTAGTGGCTTCGTAAGAATAGCCGCGATCTACGGATTGTAGTTTCAAACTCTAACAGGCGCTTTACTTTGTATAAATTGTTTCATCTCCATTGCTCTCAAAGCGATACAGCAAATCATCATGAGGAAAACAGTACGTCTTATAGCCCAATATAAACATTTACTACATACAGGCAATTATAAAACAGCACTTCTTAGGAAAAGTATTATGTCAATGGGGCCTATAATTTATAACAAAATTCCTCAAAATTTTAAAGAACAACCTACTCGGATATTGAAATCTAAGCTGACTGCATTATTATTAGCAAAATGTTATTATTGTTTATAAGACTTTTTAAATGATGAAAAAGTATAACAATTTAAAATTTATTGACATATGAAAAATGTATCATTAGTTTTTACCTATGAATGCATGATTTGTATTGTTTATTTAATTTATTTTTTGTTTTAAATTTTTACGAGTCTTTGAGTTTATGACTTTGCATGCCGTAAGGTAGAATGTAGCGGAAATAATTAACGATGTACCATCTTATACTATTACGTATCTGCTTAATTAAATGGATTAAGGCAGATATATTTCAATTTATTCAATGAACATTAGAGTAGACTGGCTTCCAGAGTGTGACGCTTCAAGAATAGACTGGCTTCGGAGTAGACTGGCTTCAGAGTAGACTGGCTTCAGAGTAGACGGGCTTCAGAGTGTGGGCGCTTCAGAGTAGTTTCCCCAGAATGCGGGCGCTTCAGAGTAGTTTCCCAGAGTGTGGGCGCTTCAGAGTAGTTTCCCCAGAGTGTGGGCGCTTCAGAGTAGTTTCCCAGAGTGCGGGCGCTTCAGAGTAGTTTCCCAGAGTGTGGGCGCTTCAGAGTAGTTTCCCAGAGTGTGGGCGCTTCAGAGTAGTTTCCCAGAGTCTGGCTCAGCGGTTCGGATGCCCGTTTTTATATCCAAGTCGTCTTCTCTTTCCAAACATTTTTCAAAATATTAGTTTAGCCATCATATCATCTGACAAGTGTAGTCGGCCAGGACATATCCATGAGTGCGTGTAGCTGGCCACATGATTGCGTAAAGAATTTTATAAATATAATTTTAAGTTAAGTTATTTAGTAAACAATCGTAATAATTAATAAAATCCAATAGCTAGACATATTGATAAAAATAATTTAAAATTATATAAACCAAAAAGTAGCCATTCATAGACTAAGCAGAAAAGTAACTGACAGTTGACAATTTGGCTTGTCACAACATAAAAAATTGAGTTAATATTTTATATCAGCTATTTTTAAGTTAATAAATCGTATTCAGATCGATTTTCTGAGTGTAGACATATAAACAAATAAAAATAAGTAAAGCATGAATAGTGTAAACATAGAAACAAATAAAAAGGATGATAAATAGGTATTAGGAATCATGAATTAAAGTGTAAGTATAGGATGAACACTATAATACCTGTAACTACATTGTTGGCAAATAAATATGAATCTGAATCTAACCAAAAATTCGAAGACATGTGACTTCCATCATCCCGCACTGAGCCAGCGTGGTGGATTATGGCCTACTAACATTCACAGAGAGGAGGCCTGTGTAGCAGCAGTGGGATTTGGTTAAAAGATAAAGAGTGAACTAGAAGATTGAATACCAAATCACCACATTTATTTTCTAAAAGAATTGGTGACCAGTATGCCAATATAAGCAAAATGTAGAACACGACTGCTCATTCTTTACATTTAGTCCCATTAGTACCATTATAAAAGCACGCGATGGAAATCAAATATTAGATTTTTGGAGAACACACAATATAGGTAGGTAAATAAATAATGTCATTGAGCATACTCACCATAGTAGATCTTCATTTTTATCGATATCTTATATTGCGAGAAGAACGAACAATAATTTAAAAGAACCAGCCACCAACAGCAGCCACACTGAATTGCAAAGGTTTATGTTTTCTTCTGAATACAAAAAAGTAATGTGCGTGGATCTCCACGCTTGCTCACTAAATGTTATTCGAAGTTCAAATGCGGCTCTTTCGCATCTCACACCTCAATTATATACATACCGCAGATACGGAAATATGAATAAAAATATTTTTCTTCAATGGATATTCTCATATGGCCGTGGAAACGATTATAAATATTATTTTTCGTACCATAATTAAGATTGCGAAAAATTAATATTGAAAACGAGAAGGTTATATTAAACAACGCAATTTGATACTCTCTCTTGATCTCATTAAACGATACGTGAACAAGTTTCACAAACGAGACATATAAACTTTAGTAAGAAAAAAAAATCTAAACATATCATTATTAGTCTGGTTTTACTATAAGCCGTAAAACAGTACGCGTATATGTAAAAAAGTTGTTATTCGTTTTAACACTAGAGTTGATTTGTGTAAATTGAGAATGAAGACTTACGAGTTACAGCTCTGAGTTAATCACTTACCTGTAAGAGAAAATACAACACCATTAGTATAACACATTATTACAGTATTTTTAACCGACTTCAAAAAAAGGAGGAGGTTATCAATTCGACTGCATTTTTTTTAAATGTTTGTTACCTCATAACTGTTGACTGGGTTAACCGATTTTGATGGGTCTTTTTTTATTTGAAAGCTGGTGGTTCCCGAATGGTCGCATTTTAATTTGGTTCCATTCGGACAATGGGTCCATGTGAAAACCATATAATTCTTACATTTTCATTAAGTATTTGCGCGACAAATGAACGAATAACGCGATTAGATTAGTGCGGAGTATCTACCATAACTAAAAGGTTCAAAATAAAAACTTTGTACGCTGCCAGGCTAGACTAGACCCCTACCATAGGATTTCAAGTGCGCAGTGGAAGTGTGATAATCGTGGGGCTCTAGAGACAAGAAGTGGCGAGCGAAATTAGTCCGCCGTACGCGGAGCAGACAATCAAATCAAACACTTACAATACAACAAAAGAACTTACCTGGTGGCTGAAGGACACTGCTTCTGGGTTACCTGGAGTTATGTATGTAAGTGAGTGTATATGTATCGTGTCGTGACGTTATGAGTATTCTCCTGGTAACAATCCGCTTGCAATAAGGCTGGAGGCAATCACAGCATGCGGTCTTCAAATCACTCATTCCCAATAGCGTCACTTTGACTTGACCTTCAAACTATTTCAACAAGATATGTCCAAAACCCGTGTTATCACGTCAAATTAGGGGTTAATTACAATCACTACAATTGGGTCATGACAGATTGTCCACAAAACGACCGGGGTAAGGGATAACTTTCCAAAAGATCGCGAGATACAACCGGCGACGTGTTCCTTTCAAGAACTTCAGTTTTAACAAACGTAACCCGTATATTTTCAAATTGGGGTTATTTAACAATCAAAACAATAGGATCACGACTAATTATCCAACAAAACGATCGGTTTTAAGGGATTAATTTCAACAAAAGGGGTCGAGACGCCAAGAGGACCCGCCAAATCAAGAGAGAGTGTCAAGTGTCAAACTGACAACTGCCAAGTGACAGATGTCACTCCGTTCGGTACGCTCCGTTAGGCGCACAGAGTAAACAAATCGATCGGGACTAAACATCTACCCCCCCCCCGGACGGGCCTTCCCGTCCGCTAATCACTTGGCAATCCCGACAAGGTTGCGCTTTATCAGTCCACCTGACGCGCTGCTGGAGGATGTGCAAATACTCCAAGCTCCAACGCTTCCAAAAACTCTGAGCGAGCTGCTGCACCAACTGAAACCGCGATAGCCAATTTTGGCTCACATCGACAAAAGGGTGCTCCGGCAGGGCGACAAGTGGCTGTCAAATCAAAAAATGGCCCGGGGTTAGGGCCTTCAAGACGTTCAGGTCCGAAGACAGCGGGCACAATGGACGCGAGTTCAATACAGCTTCAAAACGGCAAAATACCGTAGCTAACTCCTTAAAGGTGAGAACGGTGTCCCCCAACAATCTGCGCCAGAGTCCCTGTGCCGCTTTCACCGCGGCCTCAAAAATACCCCCCCAATGGGGGCAGGCTGGCGGGTCAAACAACAACAAACAACAAAAACAACCAAGCAACAATAACAACCAAACAACAACAACAACCAAATGGCCCTCCTTAGGCAACAAAAGGGGGTGACGGACCCCATAAGGAAGGCTAGAGTGACTCAACCGTCAACAACCAAACAACAAAAGACCCGTATCGTCCAAAAGGGGTTCAACTTAATAACGGCTCCCGACAATATCCAAAACTCTCGCTGGAGAATGGCCAACAGCGCATTGCAACCGGCATGCGAGTTCTTAATGTGACGATCAGTCACCAACAATTCAACAATTTGTCGAGGGAGCAAAATCGACTCAACAAAAAATCAGGGTCCTTCGTTCCAACAGCGAGCACCTTGAGCCCGGGCAAAGGACCCGACATCAAGACTGGTGATCCCACCGGAGGCCTGAATGGCGGGGGGCGTGACTCCAACCGGGGACGTTCCGCCAAAGGAGGGGAGGGAAGGCGGTGCTGGTCTGGCCAGCGGTGCCTAGCAACAATTGCGTAATCGCCTTTACGCGGGGAGACCAAATGGCGGTCGCGCGGCTCCCGATCAACTTGCGCGGGGGGTGGAGTGCGGCGCTCAATATTGCGGGCCTCTCCCCGGCTCTGAACCGGCGAGGCAGAAGCCCGGTGACCAACTCCATGGTACCCCCCCGTACGCGAACCTTCAACAGAGGCTGGTCTGCCAGCGTGGTTCGCGTTAGCGCACAATATGTCCAAATGGGACCCCCCACAAATTCTACAAGGGCGGGGGTTGGGGCAGTCCCGATGGAAGTGAGCCCCCAAACAAGAGAAGCACATGCGGCGTGCATTGGCAATTCGGCGGCGGGCACTCACGTGCAATTTCAAAAAAGGCCACGTAAGTTGCCATGCCATGCCCCGTGTCCCTACAAACTCACAACCAGGACGACTCTGGGTGCCAGCAAAACGAGCGGCGGGGCGACCATCAACAGGCCCGCGAGCCCTAGTCCGTCCCTGGTCTCGTGGCCGGGAAGACGGCTGGCATGACTCAGTGGCAACGCCAGAGTTGTCCACAAACCGACACTCATCCTCCAAAAACTGGACGAGGTCACCAAATGGGGGGAGATGTGTGACATTATCCCCACCATACCTTTGCTCGAAATGAGCCCTCAAATCGGCAGGAAGCCGTTGCAGCACAACATGCACCAAAGGGTAAGACCATTGGTCCACCGGCAAGTCCAATCGCTTTAAAGCGTTGGTCGCTACCACCAACGGGTTCAACAGGTCAGTACGCAATGCTGACAAACTAGTAATGAACGGTAACCCCAAAATCAATTCAATATTAACGTCAGCCAAACAACGTTTATTTTGGTACCGCTGGGTGAGTAGTCCCAAAGCGGTAGGGTAGGCTGAGTCAGTCAACGACAGATGCTGTACCAAGGCTCGGGCCTCACCTTCCAGGACAGACAACAAATAGGCCAACTTTTGGGCGGGTCTGAGATCCGAGCGTGCATCAACCAAACTTGCAAACAGGTTTTGGAAACCGTACCAGTGGTCCCAGCGACCGTCAAGTGTGGCAGTTCCAAAGCAGGCAATCTACTCAATAGTCCGGGACCTGAAACAACCGAGGTCTCCGGCTTGACCTGGACAGGTGTCCGGCACTGCAATATTTCCATTTGTATGCCATTGCACAAACAAAACCATTCAAATAATTAAAACAATTAAATTATCAAATAACAAAGTTCAATCAATTAATAACAAGGAAATCCAACGCAAACAATCAAATAAAATAAACCAAGCAAAAGGTAATTAAGTAACAAAGTTCAAACAATCAATTACAAAATAACTACAAGCAAACAATCAAACTACCAAACTGACTAATCAGCAACTCAAGAAATAACAATATATTGGTTTCAATTCAATTCAACAATAAACTTTTATTTTAATTCAAACCCAATATCAACGTTCAAAATTCTATTTCATATTCAATTCAAATATTCAAATTCTATCCAATTCCAAATGTTAAGTTCACAAACCACTGTGTCAAAGGTACAACAATAATAAACCTTTATTCCAATTCAAAACAATGGTAATACTCAAAAATGCCAATTTCAACAAAACTACCATATTGATGGTACAAAACTCAATATTTTAATGTCTTCCTGACATTCAATACAACACAGAGGTCAATTAACAACAACAAGAGGTTATAACATAGCTCAATCTAACCAACTCTGTTAGAATATGCAAACCTGGTTGACCCCGTCAATATGAGTTACTCGACTCAATAAATTCCAACAAATTTCAAACAAACAAGCAATCATAGTTAACAAATATTTACAGCGTATTACTACTTCCCTTATAGAGACTGCCAAGTAATTAGCCTACTGTAAATTACCAATTTGGTGGTTTTATAGGTTAGAACCACGCCTCTGATACCAAAAATGTACGCTGCCAGGCTAGACTAGACCCCTACCATAGGATTTCAAGTGCGCAGTGGAAGTGTGATAATCGTGGGGCTCTAGAGACAAGAAGTGGCGAGCGAAACTAGTCCGCCGAACGCGGAGCAGACAATCAAATCAAACACTTACAATACAACAAAAGAACTTACCTGGTGGCTGAAGGACACTGCTTCTGGGTTACCTGGAGTTATGAGTATTCTCCTGGTAACAATCCGCTTGCAATAAGGCTGGAGGCAATCACAGCATGCGGTCTTCAAATCACTCATTCCCAATAGCGTCACTTTGACTTGACCTTCAAACTATTTCAACAAGATATGTCCAAAACCCGTGTTATCACGTCAAATTAGGGGTTAATTACAATCACTACAATTGGGTCATGACAGATTGTCCACAAAACGACCGGGGTAAGGGATAACTTTCCAAAAGATCGCGAGATACAACCGGCGACGTGTTCCTTTCAAGAACTTCAGTTTTAACAAACGTAACCCGTATATTTTCAAATTGGGGTTATTTAACAATCAAAACAATAGGATCACGACTAATTATCCAACAAAACGATCGGTTTTAAGGGATTAATTTCAACAAAAGGGGTCGAGACGCCAAGAGGACCCGCCAAATCAAGAGAGTGTCAAGTGTCAAACTGACAACTGTCAAGTGACAGATGTCACCGTTCGGTACGCTCCGTTAGGCGCACAGAGTAAACAAATCGATCGGGACTAAACAAACTTTTTACAAAAAAATAACAACCGACTTCCTTAAAAAAACACTAAAAAGTGAAAAATAACTTTAATTTCGGAAGTCGGTGGCAAAAAACCTTAAATACAGATCCTAAGACACCGACTTTCAAAATTTAAGCTATTTTTGACTTTGTAGTGTGTTTTTCAGGAAGTTGGTTGTTTTTTTTTTGTAATAAGTTTTTTTTTACCTGGTCTGAGTTTTAAGCTCTTAGTTTTTTTTCAAGTTGACGGTATGATACCCCCGTGCCTCGGGAAGCACGATAAGCCGTTGGTCCTGCGCCCGACCTCTCTCCGGTCGTGTCGGATTGCCGTCCCATCGGACTATGCGAGTGAGGGAATAGTGAGGGCCCCTGAGTCTGCGCACACACTTGTGCACTATAATATCTCCCGCGCCGATGATAGCTCTTCTCCGTTGAAATTGGCCGCCATGGCCGAAATACGGTCTGGAAAACTATAGTTTTTACCTGATTTAACAAAAGAATGATAATCTGAAGTACGAACAGTGCTAGACAATTTTATTTTTAATACTTTTTGAAGTGAAAACTTCTTTAGCGGCGTTGTGCACTTTTTTTGTAATGGGCAAAAAAAAATTAAACTCGCGTCAGGACACGTGACTTGATCGAAAATTCGTAAGACGAACGGAGAATAGACAGCCGGCGTGGCGTAGGAGAGGAAGTATCCCCCTCTCTTTCTACGGCGCGGCGAAAACGTATGCCTGCTGTTTCGTTTAGGCGGCGCAGGACGCTTGCGCGAATGTTCGTGTGTGTTTATGTTACAGCGTACCACGCGCATCCGTGGATGGTGACAGCTGATTGCTCGACCGTCTGTGTAGTTGCCGTCGCCGAAATTATGGATGGAAGTTGATTTTTCTGAGAGATAAACTTTTTAATGTAATATAAATTGTCATGTTTGTGTACGATAGCGCAATAAATAAATATTGTATTCTACCACATAACTGATAGTACTTTTATACTGATAATTAAAGCAATTCGTGCAAAATTATTCCCTAACCATTCCAAAATATCAAAAATGCACAACGTTAATATTCAAGTTTTCACTTCTGCCAGCACTCCCGGAGTGCAACCCGTGGTTTTTTTGTCTTGGATTACGTTTTTGCGCCACATTTTGCCAGTACACTTTAATTTTAATTTTGCATACTCTGGTTGTCCCAAAAGCTGTTTTAATTTGATAATTTATTTGGTTTCTGGTTGGAATTAGGTTTCCTAATTTCGTATCCTATCTTCAGCGACAATTATATAACAGACTTTGTTTTAAGGTGACCACAATATGCAAAACATATTTATTAAAACCCTTACTTTGATATACAATACACTGCCTGTCCAACCACCAGATAATTCATTACAGTTCAATTAACTTTCCATCAGATTGGTAAACAAATTGATTGAATTAATTGTATACAGTTGAAATAAAACCGGAATTACAATTATTTTGCAATTAATCGAATGTACCTATCATTAAATTCCCTGCCGTGCTTGGAATATCAACAAAAGTGTTTTAAATTGATTGTGACATGGTCCGTTAAATTGGTGATGTATCCGTTTAAATGACTGGGATTATAATTGAATTTAACTATTTTCAACCTCATTTAATTAATCATTTTAATACAGTCAAAATAATTAGAATGAAACATTTGCCATTCAACAAAATCACAAAGATAAAATTATTATAGTGGATATTTTTATTAGTGGACCTACAGAGACTCATCTTTGGGTTTAAAATCTACCCATAACTGACCCAAGTTAAAGGTCAATTAATAAAAACAGAATCAAATCCTAGAGCATAACCCAAATTTTAAAATCCCGTCTCAAAAAAACACATATTTCAATTTAACCCTCGCTCTACCGTCGCCCAACATTCCTAAAGAAATAAAAGGCTAAACACCCCTCCGGCAGGTTTCGGTCAAAAGTATCCCAAATTTAACTCCACAACTAGTGAAAGAACACTTTTATATTGCATCACTTTAATTATAGTGAAAAAGAAGACAGAACTATACAAATTATACAGTTGTCTCGCTCGTTTGGACCAGCTCTGGCTTTTAATCACAGTTTCCTTGTGATTAAAATGTAATTCCCTTTGAGATAGCGCTCTCAAAATTTGTTCCTGTCTGAATAGAAATACTATGTAGCGAAAATTGAAGATTTGGGACGGTTGAAACAGATATTATAGGAAAGAAATGTAGACTAGAACGAAGCTTGTAGAATCTAGCTATATAGAGATTTATAAAAAAACCGACTTCCTTAAAACACTAAAAAGTGAAAAATAAGTTTAATTTCTGAAGTCGGTGTCTTAGTCATCTGGATTTAGGTTTTTTGCCACCGACTTCCAAAATTAAAGTTATTTTTCACTTTGTAGTGTTTTTAAGGAAGTTGGGTTTTTTTATTGTAAAAAAGTTTTTATTTTTAACTTTTTAGTTATGGTATGAGTGCAAAGTTCTCATCAATAGAAATGAATTAAGTCCAAACAGAGATTGCTGTCAGTCGTTGAGGAGTTCCGTCGACTGTCTTTGGGCTTCATCATCAGAGCAACTTTAGACCTTCATTAAATAGTAGTGCTTTAAGATAATTAATTAAAAAAATAAAAAATAAACGCACTAGTCGCTACTACGATTTTCGAATGTTCCCATCGATTTCTCTGGGATGCCATCATCAGATCCTGGTTTCCGTATCATGGTACCACCCATAGGATATTTCCTTTCCAACAAAAAAGGAATCATCAAAATCGGTTCACAAACGACGAAGTTATCCGCGAGTAGGCATAAAAAAAATATACGGTCGAATTGAGAAACCTCCTCCATTTTTTGAAGTCGATTAAAAAAAACTTTTGAAACTATGTTTTTATGCGTCGCATCATGGCGAAAATATTACTGTATTCTCCAATGGCTTGGGCAGAAGTGTACCTAGACCATCAGTCATCATCATCATCATCATTTCAGCCGAAAGACGTCCACTGCTGGACTTGGGCCTCCCCCAAGCACCGCCACTTTGACCTGTTCTGTGCTTCTCGCATCCAACGCATTTCCTACTACAGTCACATTTCACCAATTGTGTGTTTTTCTTTCTCTTTGTGAAATCGCTTGCATAGTCAGAGTCAAAATAAAAACGAATCAAAAACAAATAACTTGCATGAAACCATTCCTAAGAGTATATTTCCAATCACGACATCAAATAAAAAGTAATTGAAATCTGTGCAAACAGTGAGTCGGATCCCGGTTCTAACTAGAACCGCTGTAGATATGTGTTACTCAAGCAAATCGTACTAAAAGAAATAGATCTATTGATTTCAATTAAGTTTCATAGTGATTTAAACTCTATGTCAATTAAATCTAAGACAGCAATTATAATCATTATACGTATTTCCTTAACTAGAAGAGCTCTTTGACGATTTTTTGTGTTTACTGTGTCATAACTATTTAAGCTGGAAGAAAATACATTTATTTTTACACATTTAAAGGCACATTTCTACTATTGCAAGGGATTAGGGGTTCGTGTCATTTTCGTTAGATTTTGCTTTTTGACCAACGGTAATGAAGATCTAGAAACTTTTTGTTCACAAACTGCTGTTATTCCAGATGCCAGAAAAAGGTACCATTAACGGGTTTACCTAACAAAGGATATCAATAGTGATAGTTAAAGATACAGAAATCTAACATCGTTAAAAAATGAATCTAATGTGGACATTTGAATTTATCAGTGATGAACCGATCACGTAAGATTGTGGCGCATCATGGTAGAGGCCATGTTCAGCAGTAGATTGCGATACGCTGAGTTGATTGATTAAACCGATCACAGATAACTCCAAATACCCGTATAACTTTTTAGTGAGAAGACCGATTTTGATTTTTTTCGAAGTTCGTTCGTTTAAGTGAAAAAAAAGACCGGCCAAGTGCGAGTCGGACTCGCGCACTGAGGGTTCCGTACAAACCTGTAGTTATTCACGGTGTATGCATAAGGTTTATGTTTATGAAATTAAATGTTTTTTTTTTAATTTTTATACTTGAGTTGATTGAATGACAAGTAAATTGCGGTTTCCGATTTATGACGTATAAAAAAAGTACTTAATAGATCTCGTTCAAACCAATTTTCAGTGGATGTTTACATGATATGTCATATATTTTTTTACGCGCAAACTATTCAGTTTAGAAAAAAAAATGATATTAGAAATCTCAATATCATTTTTGAAGACCTATCCATAGATACCCCACACGTAAGGTTTTGATAAAAAAAAAAAATAATTTCAGTTCAATTATGGGGAAGACCCAAAATTTATTGTTTTTTTTTTTTCTATTTTTGTGTGAAAATCTTAATGCGGTTTACAGAATATATCTACTTACCAAGTTTCAACAGCTCTTATAGTTTCGGAAAAAAGTGGCTGTGACATACGGACGGACAGACAGACATGATCCATAAGGGTTCCGTTTTTGCCATTTGGCTACGGAACCCTAATAAAATCCACCATCACCTATTAAAATTGAAAAACTTTTTGACAAAAAAAAAAATGCCGACGAAAAAGAAACTGAAACGCACATAATACACTCTTCAGTCAATTAATGTCCTAAATTAATGTAAATGTTATATAGGTTTCGAAAGAGTTACCGTGGCCCTGGCATATGGGCAACTGAAGGAACACGGGTTTTAGTCAGTAAAAGTCTGACACGCTCTCCCGCTCCGGGAGAAGTCATTTGATGATTTCCCATCCAAAAAACAACATGGTAGGTAGCTGCCACACAAACTTAAATTTAGCATTGAGTGTTTGTTTTAGGATCAGACGGTATCACATCCAGTTAAAGTTGCCGAATGAAAGGCAAAAATTAGCAAAAAGTGAAGCGCTTTAGAAACTAATTACCAATCTTTAGTGAACATTGTAACACCCACACAATTTTAGATACCGTTATTCTAGATACCGTTATTTTTCAGCAACCCACTGAAACCTGAAGATATTTCTTCAAGTACGCACTTCAACCTCGCGAGCATAAAACTAGGTTCCCTATTGTTGCAAGAGAACAATGTTTTCTTTTTTCTTTGTTCTACCTCTTTATTATCCTAGCAACACATAAGAGTGGGTAGCTTTCTCAGGTATAAAAGTAAAATGTTAACTTTATTTTTCTTTTAGAGGAGTTCTTAATCTCTATAACTTTCTGGTCCTTGAAGGCAAAGGTAATGCAATGAAATTACAGTTTTTTGAAGTGAAATTTTCTTTAAGCTCACTTTTGGCTCACGTAAAAATGAAATCTACAATACCTTAAAAGACCAACAGTAGTCAATGAGGATACGCATGTTGGCTCTATTGGTCGCCTAACAACCCGTATATCATTTTCGGTACATTTCTTCTTTTGATTTAAGTTTTTGATAACGTTGGGTGACTTATGGGGCTAATAGTACACATTCATTTTACAGTAGGTACTTCAGAGCTTTTTTGAATTTGTATCTTTGTTTTTTATTTGTTAACATTAGTTTATGTAACTATAAATCACATTAGATTAAGTTGCATCGAATTTGTCTTTTAACAGCTAGCTAGATATTTTGTAAAATAATCTGTGGATAACGTTGTTAGTAGTGTATATGATAGGTACTTCTATACACTAAGTGTTGTAATTATTTTATGTATACTGTACTACTGTTTGTTGTCACTAATAAAATCAAATATCTTTGCCCGTTCTAAACAATGAATCAAAGTCAAAGTCAAAGTCTCTTTATTGTGGGCATATGTAAGTAACAGGTCTTAACAATATATTAAAGTATCAATATGTCCTGCCTTATAGGCATACAATAATTATGTAGGTAGATATGGCATAAAAAATTTGGAATTATTATAGATGGTAAGTTATTATAAATGTAAAAGTACAGTGAAACTATCACATGGTCAATACTAATGCATGTCAAATACGGTGAATCTAATACATGGTCAATACTTATATATGTCAAAATACAGTGGAACTAATAAATGGTCAACAATTCAGGAAATCTTGGATCGTGTAGAATGCTTTATCAATTAAAAATGTTCGTAATTTATTTTTAAATATTGAAAGTTCCTTAGTGTCAAGAATGCTAATAGGTATTTTGTTGTATATTTTAGATGCAATGCCAAAGAAGCTTTTGTTAAATAGAGCCGTTTTATGTGGCACATTAGAAATTTTTAACATATGCCTTTTCGATTTAAGTTTATCAAATAGATTTTCATTTGTTTTTATAAATACAGCTACTTCATAAATGTAAATTGCAGGGAAGGTCAATATTTTTAATTCTTTGAAATATGGTTTACATGAATCTGGAACACGGATACCAACCATCGCACGTACACATCTTTTTTGCGCTTTGAACACTAAATCCCTGTTAGTTGCATTGCCCCAATAAATGACTGCATATCTCAGTGTCGCCGAAATATAAGCATGGTATGCGGTCAAAAGAACTGATCGATCAACTATTTTTGATAATTTATGTAAAGCATATGAGTACTGATTAACTTTATTGCATACTGTGTCTATATGTGTTTGCCAAGACAAATCCTTATCAATCCAAAGCCCTAGAAATTTAACGCAGTTGACATGTTCAATTTTCGTCCCATTATGATTAATATTGAAGTTGTTGTTTATAGTATTACGCCCAAAATTCACAAGTTTAGTTTTTTCTATATTGATAATTAAATTATTATTCGTCAGCCAGTTAATTATATTGCTAAGAGTGGAATTTATCTCACTTTCAAAAGTATTAATATTTTGACCAGTAAATATAGCTGTATCATCAGCGAAAAGGATCAATGGATGCTGTGAAACTTTAGGCAGATCATTTATGTAGGTCAAAAATAACGGAGGAGCTAACACGCTACCTTGAGGCACTCCATTAATTACTTTTCTGGGCATGGATTTATGTTTTTGTTCGGTATTATTTGAGATATTAATATTATTTATTTCAACTACCTGATATCTGTCATTTAGATAAGATTCCAGAAGTTTATGGACGTTACCCTCTTATGCCATAACTGTATAATTTATTTAAAAGTGTTCCATGGTGTACATAATCGAACGCTTTTGTCATATCCATAAACATTGCAGAGACAGGCAAACGTTTATCAATATTGGTATAAACTGATTTTAAAAGGTCATAAATTGCTAAATTAATTGTCTTATTCTTTCTAAAGCCTTTTTGTTCTTTCGCAAATAGGTTGAACTCCTCAAAGTGAGTATTAATTGCAATGTATATAATTTTTTCAAATATTTTAGAAAAAATAGGTATAAGTGCTATTGGTCTGTAACATGCCATGTCTTCCTTGTCATTTTTCTTAAAAAGTGTCTTCACTACGGATTTTTTAAGTTTAGTTGGAAATACACCATGCTCAATACATAAGTTAAATATATGACTAAGTACTGGGCTGATGATGGGCGCAACTTCCTTTATTGAGGATGTTGTAATGTCATCATATCCAGCACTTCTAGTGTTTTTAATTGTTTTAATTATAATATTAATGTCATAAGGTGTTACAGGGTTTAGAAACAAAGATTTATATGTACTATTAGTCAATGTCAAATTATTATTGAAAGATGTCAAATTCATATTAGGATTATTATTATTAAAATGGTCCGCAACTGATGAATTATTATTATTATTGAGTGAATTAATGGGTTTTATTAAATTAATATAATAATTATTAAATTCTTCAGCAATTATTGAACCGAACCGACAAACTGAACCGACACGGTCAGGTTGGTGAAGCTGAATCTGTACTTTTATCTATACTATATACTATATATACTATATAATATTATAAAGCTGAAGAGTTTGTTTGTTTGTTTGTTTGTTTGTTTGATTGAACGCGCTAATCTCAGGAACTACTGGTCCGAATTGAAAAATTCTTTTTGTGTTGGGTAGCCTATTTATCGAGGAAGGCTATAGGCTATATAACATCACGCTACAACTAAGAGGAGCGGAGCAGTAATGAAAAATGTTGCAAAAACGGGGAAAATTTATTCCTTTTGAGAGTTTCCGTTGCGTGCGCTGCGTAAACGGTTAAAGTAACGCAAAAATTATGTATGACGGAATTGTTTCTTTTAAAAAGTTCTAAAAAAAAGTCCGCGAGAACATATGTCTATCTTTTAAGGTTGACTCACTATAACTTAAAAGGAGCGAGCGGCAACGAAAAATGGACGAAAACTAGCAGGCAAATCGATGCGACGGGAAGGGTCAGGGGAGCAAAAATTTGACGCGGACGAAGTCGCGGGCAGAAGCTAGTAATATTATAAAGCTGAAGTGTTTGTTTGTTTGTTTGATTGAACGCGCCAATCTCAGGAACTAGTGGTCCGAATTGAAAAAATCTTTTTGTGTTGGGCCTATTTATCGAGGAAGGCTATAGGCTATATAAAATCACGCTACAACCAAGAGGAGCGGAGCAGTAATGAAAAATGTTGCAAAAACGGGGAAAATCGCACGGGTAGGCGATGCGATGCGACGGGAAGGGTCGGGGAACAAGAAATTTAACGCGGACGAAGTCGCGGGCAGAAGCTATCGTGTATAATAGGAGGTGAATCATGTATACTCAGCTCCAGTCGTAGGTTTTCACTTCTATCGTGTATTCATAACACATACAATTTATTTTGTTTTAATTTAAAATGTCTGTTGATTATGTTTGTCTACGTTAAAAGATATTTCCCTCAGTTACTTTTAAACCCAAGAGGATTTTTGTTACTTAGCCTATTCATTGTTTGTAATACGTCTACCAGTTCAATATTTGGAAATATGTATGTGTGAGCAAGTAACATTTTTCAAAAGAGATCATTTATGTACATGTTATTGCTTAATTCTTCGCTCCTGAATTACAGGTCTTCAATCTTGTTCTGGAGCCAGGGTCTCACATTTTTCTGTTACCTGTTTTTTATGGCAATAAATAAATTTATTTAACTTAGAAATACTTTTTTCCTACTTGTCGTAGTCTTGTATTGTTTTCTAGGTAAATCTTAATTTCATACGATTATAATTTAAAATATTGTAAAACATTTAACAACAGGAGTAACTATGAAGTTTCGTGCCACTTTTTTTTTCCTCAGACGAAACTACGTTTTGGAAGGGGTAACTATGATAGATTTATATCTGTTTTTTTTTCTGGCAAATGTTGCTATTCAAAAGTACGATTTAATATTAAATTGCACTTCTGAATGTCAAAATTCAGAAAGTCAAATAATTTATTTCAGTCATTATTTTAAAGAACATCTAATACAACATACGAGTATATAATATTTTTTACCTTGATCAGTAGGAAGAACTCATCCACTAATATCATGGATTGCCGTATATCCTTCACAACACATAGACTCACTCCAAACCAGCTAACGCAGTAAGCCAGCGTAATTAATGGCACGTCTGAGGCTTTGTTCTGCAGTACGGGAACAAAGACAGTCTTCACGTCAGCAAATATAATATAGGACCTATGAGAAAAAGCGCCAAACGATTTTATAAGAAAAACTGAAGTAAATTGGATTCGAAACACGGAAAAGTAGTAGTCCCCAATTCTTCATCCAATTTGTTCAGCAATTATCTGAACAGCCATTTTAATAGATAGAGCCATTGTCCCAACGTTCGTCGATCTGAAGGAATACATTAGTAGGTATCTACGTTCCAAGATTGGATGTAGACATTAGGAATCAAGGATTTGTAGAATGAGACTTCTCTCCTCGAACTAGTTTTATTGTGATCGAGTATGGTAAGTGCTATACTTGTCGCGTTTTAGCATGGCATTAGTGGTCATTGCCCTTGTTCTAATATCTCTCCGTAGGAACCCAAACAAAGAAATATGTATAGTTTTCGTTATAAGACCATGCTGTTTATCACGGTAAATATTTATTCAGAACGGTTATAGACATTGAATTATTTTTTGAATTACTAGGTCACGTAGATGGGTCAATGTCCGCTATTGCAACGCTAAAACGCGACGACTATAGTAGTGACTACTATGGACTATTCGCGTTAAGAAAATAGTGACTCATCGTTGTTTCTCAGTTTAGCCATGCCCCTTGACCAATCAGATCATAGTAAATTAGAACGTACTGTCTGAAGGGTTTACTTCAACTGGTCAATGTGGACACGGCCACAGCCACGGTACCTCTTTCGAACGAATCTCGCGACCCTGGCAGATTTACTATGATCTTAAGTTAGCGGTCGATCGAATTCGAACGGTCTATATTGGGTCGGCTCAAACCACCTGGCCATCGATCAGTAGATATGACATTTTGAACCTGAGTTCACGGTTAAATCAATTGCATACCATTTATCGTCAGGAATGAATTCCCTTACGCAAGACTCGCACGTGCACATAAACTCGTAAATACAATAGACAGAAATAAAGAGAGATAAAGAGAGAAAATCACATGGAGGAGGCATATATGTATAACGCTTCTCCCTTACGTAACCATTTTCACTACTCAACTCTAGTCAACTCAACCGTAGTCTAGTTTTTGCATCTTTATGAGACGGCCCCCTTGGTCTAGTAGTCGCAAGCGCTGCTGTTGAGCACGGGGTCCTAAGTCCGATTCTCGGGTCAGGCAATATGATATTGGTATTTTCATTCTATGATTTCTCAGTAGTTGCCCGGAGTGTAGTTTTCTGCCCGGGTCATGGCAATAAGCTCGCCTCTTATTAAACAAAACTATCGAAACGTTGGTATACTACTTGTTACTGTTGATAATGCAAAGATAAAACTGTCATTTTATATTATTATTGTATTGATCTGTGACGTTGAACGATATTTAACTATTAATTATTGTTTTGCATGCAATTGATACATATCCTGTATAGCTAAACATGTGGACCTTACATTTATACCTGACTGTAACTTTATACCATGTTTAAAGCAAATAAAGACTTATAAACAGATAAACTTGTGCCAATCCTTTCGAGACGTGATGTTAGTTTTTGTCTATTAAATACATAACACAATTTACTATGCTGTTGTCAGTAACTACGAGTATATTAGAGAAGCCATGTTAAAAAGATTAACCAGTCAGCACGGATAAACCTGTATAAGTATGTACATACTTATAATATGGATTACTGTTTTTTATGGGCTTCTATAATGTATACCAAAACAATCACGACACTGAGAGAATGACAGAAGAATTACTTTTTCTGCAAAAATCAGTCGCTCATTTTACAGGTTGGCATACGACTTGCTACTATGTATTCAGTACGTATTCTGGATCCTGCCGCACAGTGGGCCCATACTGAAAATTAGTGGACTTAAGCAACAAAGTTACCATATCGATGCGATTTTTTTTTATATGACGTGTTATAATATTCCTGACAACTTTTATTCTTATAAAATTTCTTCTAAACTTGATAGTTTGTCTTGTAAAAAATTTTTGTATGGAGCGAATCATGTTTAATTTTTTTTCTTCAATTGTACTAATATGTTGGGTGTGTGGCGTGAGTATATGATAGCTAGGGTCATTTTCTATCCATGAAAAAAAAAAAATCAGCGCCGGCCATCTGCGGCAGCGCGAGTAATCATTCGGTAAAAAAATAATAATTTGGAAGAATTTTTTTGTCATTTAAAATAAATTCAAAGCATATTATTTGTCTCATTTGGCTGTTTTCACCTTCTTTTTAGTTAAATAAATAGTTTTAATAGCGCATACGTACTTAGAACTAGTAATTCTGGTAGAGATTTAGTTATTATTGCATGTTATCGGTACAAATGAGTCATCAATCACAATGCAGGTGCTCTGCATTGTGATTGATGACTCATTTGTTTGTGCGCGCATAACTAATGAGTCATCGAAAAATGCTCCTCTCTGATTGGCTGTGTTATTTTGTAACTGCACGTTATCTATTGTTTAATAAATATATCGTAATGTTTCAGGTTATACTAATTTTGTTAATGATAGGTGAAATAATTTAAATTTGTACGGGCCAGTCGTTGATAATTATCTACATAATCAACTGTATGTATATTATTATAGTATAAGTTATCGTACGTATGATCAATATGAAACTGTGAAGTAATTGTAGCCCTGAAAAGGGCTGTTTGTCATATTCCTAACCCTGATGGGCTTTTGTGGGAATAATTTAGAGCCGGATCACATTATTTCTTGTTCCAGAAGTGCTAGTGGCTCCGGCAAATTTTCGGACTCTGCTATGAGGCATTCTTCTTCCTCCATAATTTCACTGTCACAGGGAGGCTCAGTAGTCTGTAACAACTGAGTTGCTTCAGGCAACAACTCATTATGAACCTGTTTCATTATTTTAGGCCTTATGTAGGATATGTGGGGATCAGAGCTTATTAGAAGTCCATGGAGGATGTCTTCGTTTGTTGCTATTCTCCCCGTTTACCGAGTGTGCCTCTCCCTGACGTTTCTGAAGTCCTTATTACGGGCTTCCGAAGCTTCTTCAGATAAGGTACCTAAAACGAATAAGTACATACATTTTAATTTCAAAACGCAATCGAGTCAAATAAAACATCAAACTATATTTATTTTTTACTTACCGATTGGCAAAACACCAAAGTGGTTACAGATGTCTGCACCGTGCATTAGAAGTTTATGTACACTAACTGGCATGTAGTACCACGAATAGTGTTGCACGTACACATCAGCTGTTTCTCTACAGTATCTTCTAAATTTTTCACAGTCAATGTTTTTGCCTGATGATATGGCTTGTAGAATAACGGCAAATCTGAAAATCAGATTTTTGTCAATTCCCGTTATTCTGGAAGATCTTTTGTAATCTTGGAAAAAGCGCCTCGCTGTATTCCCGTCGTTTGTAGTTCCAAAACCCTAAAATGGGAAAACAATACTGTAATATACAATACATAGAGATATAATTCACAAACAACATAAAGAGAGCGAAAATTAAATACATACCTGTTTGACTATATCAATCAGCATTCCAGTTTGCTCACGAAACTCTTGCTGTGTGGTATTTTTTTAGCTTGTTTCAAAGTCTTATGTTCGCCGCGAGCAGTCCATCGTTGAAAATCCAGATTATAAGATATATGGAGAAGACATTTCATACACCGAATCTTCATATGCAGTGAAGAAATTCCTTGTTTGTAAATTTCTTCACGAAGTGGTTTAGAAGTCAAAGCGTCTAAATTATTCATCTTACTCGGTTTTGCCAAGCAAATGGGACACGTTGCATATGATGGTACTCCAGCAATAATATTGGCCACTTTTCCATCAATCATGGTCATATGCTATTCATGTGATACAATAATATTTCCACACTGTGTAGATATTCGTTCATCAATTTGTTTTTTCATCTCAGACTCTTCAGACTTTATAAAGTCAGCTGTCTCCGAAGTGAAAGTGAACTTCACTGGTCGACAGTACTGAGTTGAGCAAGGTGTGGGGTTCTCCCAAACTAGATTTTCATTTCCAGATGATGGCCTAGTAGACACTAGCCGAAGAGGGACGATGCTTATCATGACTACTGATGAATCATCGAACTCTGTAGCTGTGTTTGACGTTTTCTGTTTATAGTTACTCTGCGACGAAGAACCATCAAGTCCCCATTTCCAGGTCAACTTGAGTTCTTCATTTTGAGACCTATCAACAGTATTTATATCAAGTAATATCCTCTCCACAGTGTGGTCCAATAGCGCTTGCTATTTAATGTGAGCTCCGTTTTCGGTAATCTCCATACTCTCTTGTGGTGGGTAACATCTTTTCTTGGCATTTACAAGCTTTGGATAAGATGGAAAGGCAGCACAGTTTTCTTCTTTCAGAAATTGTCGAAGAGCTAAGTACTTCCATTTCGAGAGCGCAACTGATGTATAAAGAGCTAAACACTTATCTTCAGAGACAGTACTTAAGCTCTGCTTTTTGAATAGTCTCTCTTCTACTTCGGATAGCGCATCTGGATTACTGGAAAGGTATTCGACCACTTTTGCCAGATTCGTTTTGCCGTTGTCTTTCAATTTTGTTATGTACCAGTGCTGCAACTCTTCCTCGGAATTTTCTTCTACTATGGAAGTAGAACGTCTTTTCTTTTGCTTATTACTTAACTCTTCGAACGGTTTTCTGTGCTCCTTTTCTGTAGATGTTCCCGCTTCCGCAGTACATACTGCAAGAGTAGGAACATGGCAATCTATATCCACAAGCTCAGATAAGGCTGCGTCCGAAAAGCCCATCACACTTCTCAGATCAACACTGTCACAAACAGGCCAGTTGATGTTTTTTTCCAACCACTTGCGATTAATTACACGATTCATAAAAGTTTATTGATTTCTACTTGACTCTATCCACTTTTTATTTAAATTTACACAAAAAAGTCGACAGAACTCCTTGATTCGGTTCTTGTCTTCTTCAGAAACTTCGGTAGTCAAGACAGAAATGATACTTTCATACAGAAACATATGATTTTTCAGATCACCGCCACTTCTTAATTTCACAAAAAGATCTAGGTTGGTACAAAATCCAGCCATAGTTATAATGTAAATATAAAAATACAAGTATTTCACTGTGTTCACAAACAAGCGACAAGAGCGAAACTAGATGGACTTAATGAATGTCTTTATATTTATAGGTAGTGTTAATTACTCAAGTAGTGGACATAACAGTGAGTGAAAATTATTCAGCCGATCAGAGACGAGCATTTTTCGATGAGTCATTAGTTATACGCTTAGCCGAGTGCACAAACAAATGAGTCATCAATCACAATGCAGGTGCTACCGATAACATGCAATAATAACTAAATCTCTAAATCTCTACCAGAATTACTAGTTATAAGTACGTATGCGCTATTAAAACTATTTATTTAACTAAAAAGAAGGTGAAAACAGCCAAATGAGACAAAAAATATGCTTTGAATTTATTTTAAATGACAAAAAAATTATTCCAAATCATTTTTTTTTTTACCGAATGATTACTCGCGCTGCCGCAGATGGCCGGCGCTGATTTTTTTTTTCATGGATAGAGAATGACCCTAGCTATCATATACTCACGCCACACACTCAATATATTAGTACAATTGAAGAAAAAAAATTAAACGTGATTCGCTCCATACAAAAAAATCTAATTAATTTTTTTCAAGACAAACTATCAACTTTAGAAGAAATTTTATAAGAATAAATGTTGTCAGGAATAATATAACACGTCATATAAAAAAAATCGCATCGATATAGGAACTTTGTTGCCTAAGTCCACTAATTTTCATTATGGGCCCACTGTGTGCCGTGAATTTTTTATCGATTATTGCAATAAATTAGCCATTCCATATATTTTGACTGTGTAAGTATGAAACACTTTTGTAAGAAACAGATTTTTATTTTTGATAACTGACGAAAAATTTCTACGCTAGACTCCTCGTCTAAGGTCAGGTGCTGAAATCATGGTCACTGGACGAGTAAACTGACAGTATACATACTACACTAATAAAAAGTAGCCAAAAAGCTTACTAGGTACCTACTCGACACATAAAATATTAAAAAAAAAACAGGAGTTAAAAATTAAATAACTTAAATTTTGGCATGAAATTTCCCTTCATTCAGAAGGTGTGAGTTTTCCATTGCGAGGATCGTCTGGAGGACACGGTGGAGCATACGGTGGAGGTGTGCCCTGCCTGGGCGGAGCACCGCCGTGTCCTCGTGGAGGCGATCGGCGGCGGCGACCTCTCGCGTCCAGCCCTGGTGCGAGCCATGGTACGGAGCGAGAGGGAATGGGAAGCCGTCACCTCCTTCTGCGAAGCAGTAATGCTCGCGAAGGAGGAGGCGGGGCGCGTGAGGGAGTGGCAGTCTCTGCGCCCTCACGTCCCTAGCCGCCGCAGGAGGATACGCCCCGGGCGTCGGGAGTCAATAGCGGACTCCCGGCCACCGTAGGCGCGAGCTTGCGGGTGGCGAGCAATGGGTAGCTCGCCGCCCGGTAAGGACCAGGCTCGGGTCGACGGCGCGCAGTGTTCCACGCGCGCCTCAAAGAGATGTCAGCAGCAGTGTAGGGGTCTACTAGGACCGATGCCTGCCGGGGTCGCGTGATTGTTCGAAAGAGATACCGTGACCCTGGCACATGGGCAACTGATGGAACACGGGTGGGTTTTAGTCAGTAAAAGTCTGACACACCCTCCCGCTCCGCCCAGAGCGGGAGAAGTCATTTGATGATTTCCCATCCTGAAAAAAAAAAAAAAAAAAAAAAGGTGTGAGTTTATCGTATGTGTGTGTATTTTCTTTCATCAGCGTCTTTAAAGGAATATTAATTATTCCGTAAACATTATTTCATGCCTTCACGCATAATTAACTAACCAACCTTAATGATCTTAACTAAATTAAGTTCACACACATGATGTATGACTCTCATACATTATCTTAATTCATGTCACCCATTGATGCTTGAAGTAAAGCGGGCTAAGATCGGCACTTAGTACGCTTTAGGAATTTACCGTACCGTGGGTAATGAAGTACGAAAATTAACGATAAGTAAGTCATTTTTGGAAAAGTAAATGTAGCGTTATGAACGATTAGCATTCTTATATATGTATATACGTCTCTTAACGTTTAATCAATTGCTAAGGATTAAACTAGACTAAAATTCTTATTTATAAACACTACAGGTCGCTAAGCAACTCATTAATAGCTGTCAAAATTCAACACCAACAGTGAACTGTACGTTTTTCATTCAATCTACTGTACTTGTGTATGTCACTGAACTCCTCCTAAACGGCTGGACCGATTTGAATGATTTTTTTTGTATGCGTTTGGGTGGCACCCTGGATGTTTTAGATTCACTATTGGACTCGGTAGGTGGCGCTGCTATCGAGTTCTAGGAAACAGGACAACGTCTGTACGGACAGCTAGTCTATATATATATAAAAGAAAGTCGTGTTAGTTACACTATGTATAACTAAAGAACGGCTGAACCGATTTGGCTGAAAATTGGTGGGGAGGTAGCTTAAAACCCGAATACTTTTTATCCCGTTCGCGCGCGCTCCCGTGTGACGTGACATAAAACGTCAAAGAGAATAGAAGTCACTATAAAACGTGGTATGACAAAAACGTTGCCTTCGAAGTACCAGGTGGTTATAACTTAACCTTAACCTAACTTGTACTCCTACTTATAAGAATAAATGCATATCATAATACAATATGACGGAGGCTATATTACCTCCCCAGTAGCCTAAGACCGAAACTACGTAATGACCTCTGGAGCTTACGAGGATAGCCTTTAACAAAGAGACAGCCTAACTGTCTTTATGAAAGACTGCCCGCTGCCGCACTCAGCCGTGGAGATGAATTATGGACCATAATCTGTTTTATCTTGAACAAGTTTATTAAGATATTGTGTGATTGATGAGAATACAGGAAGTACTTTAGAATATTACACAGCTTTGTTATCAGATGACAATAGACTTTACAGAGTTCCTGGAATGATAATAATAAGATCATACTTAGCAGACCTTACAATCAGAGTCCCTTTACTTGGAGACAGACGACAAATCAGACCATTAACATCTTTCTTCAGATTGCTTTCTGTAGACATCTGAGTCGGCCGTTTGAGTAAATCACGTAGCATCAGAATAGTACGTGATTGACTTAACAAACTTATCGATGTCTTATTATGCCCCGTGCCACGGGGCTATGTCATTTGCTCGAGCTTAAGTTTTTCAGAATGGAAAGCATCTTATGTCTATGGCGTTTTCTTGAACCAGTATACATGGCTCCACGTTTCTTTGGACTTGTAAATAACTAAAGCGAAAATAACATATAGTCACGTGAGCGAAGCAGCGGTAACAGCTAGTGTCTTAATAAAGTACCACGTTATAATAAATATCTTTTATGACAAGCATCATCAAAATTGTTTTATTCAAAGCCGTGAAAATATAAACGCGGACAAAACAATTAAGTTCAGTATCTGAAACATTAGCGCGAATGACGCAGTGTCATAATCATAATATTAAATCCATTGCAAAAAGGTTTTTATTTATTTCAGACGTGAAAATCTTATCTTTGACTTTCCTGAAGGTTGCGAGCACTGAACTCTGCATTTCAGAGATGAGACATCAGTCTGCTGACAGATCATACTAGAGAGCAATGAGATTTGCATGAATCGGAGTAGATTATTATTTTCCAAGAGATGCTAATGGAAACTGCAGTAACCGGGAGATCGGGTTCAATAAACTTTACACATTTTGGAAAAATATGTTTTTTTTAAACCATCTTTGTTAAAGGCGTTTTGAAGTTTTTGGTTATAGTAAAAAAAATATCAAGATTTTCCTGTAAAAGCTTTTATGAGAAATGTTAAAAGTACAGTAGAAACTACAGAAAAAATATCCACCAATTTGTAATTTGGATATTATAGATGACTAGCTTTTGCCAGCGGCTTCGCCCGCGTGGAGGTCGGAAATTATCCCGCGGGAATATATACTTCCGGGATAAAAAGTAGCCTATGTCCTTTATCAGGCTCTAAACTATCTGTGTACCAAATTTAATTTAAATCGGTTCAGTAGTGTTAGTAGGAAAGCGAGACAGACAGACTTTTGTATTTATAATATTATTAGTGTGGATGTGGATATAGTGTGGATAGTGTGGATTAGTGTGGATTAGTATGGAAGTATGGAAGTGTGGAAGTGTGGATAAATTGATAATTGTTACTAAACCCGTAATGGCGAATTGATGAGTCGACTAGACACTGATGGACATCTGTATTGTGTTCGGATATTGTAACGGTATAGGTACAAACGCCAGCACATAAAGCTACTATATGTTGGCGCAAGTAGCACAGAACTGGTGTCTTGAGACAGTGAGGCGGGGTCGCGGCAGACCATGTAGGAGATGGCGGGACGAGCTGGATAGGTTCCATCCAAACTGGCAGAAGGACGCGCGGCTTCGCGATAGTTGGAAGAAGTGGAGAGAGGCCTTTGCCCAGGAGTGGGACAGTGCAGGCTAGCAAAAAGAAAATATATATATAAGGTGTATCTATTCATACACGAAATATTTTAAGAGGTACACCTGTAGGTGGTAAAGAAGCTATAGCAACGAACAAATTTTTTTTTAAATGTATTTTTTTCTAAATTTAATATTTATGAATAACTAGCTTCTGCCCGCGACTTCGTCCGCGTCAAATTTTTGCTCCCCTTACCCTTCCCGTCGCATCGATTTGCCTGCTAGTTTTCGTCCATTTTCGCTCCTTGAGTTATAGTGAGTCAACCTTAAAAGATAGACATATGCTCTTGGGACTTTTTTTTTGAACTTTTTAAAAATAACAATCCCGTCATACATGACTTCTGCCCGCGACTTCGTCCGCGTCAAATTTTTGCTCCCCTTACCCTTCCCGTCGCATCGATTTGCCTGCTAGTTTTCGTCCATTTTCGCTCCTTGAGTTATAGTGAGTCAACCTTAAAAGATAGACATATGCTCTTGGGACTTTTTTTTTGAACTTTTTAAAAATAACAATCCCGTCATACATGATTTTTGCGTTACTTTAACCGTTTACGCAGCGCACGCAACGGAAACTCTCAGAAGGAATAAATTTTCCCCGTTTTTGCAACATTTTTCATTACTGTTCCGCTCCTCTGAGGTGTAGCGTGATGTTATATAGCCTATAGCCTCCCTCGATAAATAGGCTACCTAACACAAAAAGAATTTTTCAATTCGGACCGGATTCGATTCGGAGATTAGCGCGTTCAATCAAACAAACAAACTCTTCAGCTTTATAATATTAGTATAGATAATTAGTTGACCCAGCGAACTTCGTAGATTCAATAAATGTTGTTATAAACGTACCAAGTTTGACAACCTGGTACGCGGTGGTGATCTGGTAAGCGTTTTCTAGCTGACACTCATATGTTAGGTTAGCTCCTACCCAGTTATGATGACCTGGTACTTCGAAGGCATAAAGCGTTTTCTAGCTGACACTCCTTTGTTTGGTAAGCTCCTGTCAAGTTATGATAACCTGGTACTTCGAAGGCAACGTTTTTGTCATAGTACCACGTTTTATAGTGACTTGTATTCTCTTTGACGTTTTATGTGACGTCTCACGGGAACGCGGTCGTAAAAAGGGGAAAAAAAAAAAAAAAAAAAAAACGGGATAAAAAGTATCCTATGTCCTTCTCCTGGCTCTAAACTACCTCCCTGCCAATTTTCAGCTAAATCGGTTCAGCCGTTCTTGAGTTATAAGTGAAGTAACTAACACGACTTTCTTTTATATATATAGATTTGACGCACATGAGAAATACTGGCTCCTTCTTATTTTTTTACGGCCCGAGACACCGCGGCCATGCTCGTGCCATCCGGTCGCCGCCTTCGCAGTGTCAGGCGGGCCATACATAGAATTTGGAGTAAAGGTTTTATGCAAAACGTTTCAAGCAGTTTTGGAATTATAATAATTACGAAAATTCAAAAACGCTTAGATAAAAATCTTCTTTTTGCTTCTATAGCTTCTTTACCACCTACATGTGTACCTCTTAAAATATTTCGTGTATGAATAGATACACCTTATATATATTTTAACATTGTGTCAGAATGTTCCGATATATTTTATTTTTATTATTAGCCTACACTGTCCCACTGCTGTACAAAGCCCTCCCCCAAATCCCTCCAGGTAACCTTTTGCATATTATTATGTTAAATTAAATCATGTACTTTCCGTGTTTATTCCAAATATCATCGAAATGAATCAAATATATTAACTGGTGTTCACGGGAAACTATCAAGTTCTTCTTGGAAAATTAATATTTCCACGTGTAAGTTGACCTAACAGGATGTAAATTTATTGTGTCAAAGGTACTTTTATGTTACCCATAGCAACAAGTTACAAAAGGACTAACATTATATTTTATTTTGGACCGTCTTTCAATATCATGTTTTAATATTGTTGAGTTTCGACACGTAAACGAGAACGAACAACGAACGAACCTATGTATGAACGTAAACGGGTATGTAAGGATCGCCTTACAAACTTGTATACGGTCATACATTAGCTACAATTAGCTGGTGTCATTAGGTAGAGTCTACCTACCCTAGAGGGAAAAAAAAGCCGTGAGTATATTTGTATGAGATTCTCATACAGTTTTACACACGTGTGTACAATACAATGGAAGACGTTCGTTTGTTATTTTTGGCTGAGTGCTAAAGTTTACATAGGACGTATCTTTTCTGTGTTTAATCTGATCAAACAAAAAGGACATGACGGCAAATATTCCTTTGTAACACAAGAAGGCGCGATTTGCGTAAACTGTTGATTTAATTTCAGTATGCGGTGTGCAAAGTCTCCTCGGTCGTAGGTCTGGTTGACTCAGTGTTGAAGGAATATGTTAATATATCCCTTCGAGGAATTGTCGCGTCTGCGTAGGTTTGGTGGCAGATTACAATTGTTTGAGCAAATACTAGAGTTTGTGATACGTAGTAAATATAGGAGGGGATGAATTTTGATTATAAGAAAGTATTCCTGCTAGCACAATCTTCGTCTGCTTCTATATTGTAGACTTTCTAAATCTTTAGTTCTTAATCTACGAATAATTGTTCCTTTCAAAGAAATATAAATCAATCTAAAACATTTTCCACTGGAAAATAGATAGTAATAAACAGCAAACCTAATAAAAATGTATGAAAGTATTTCTTAAAGCAACTTTTCATATTTCCTCTGGCAACTTTTAGTTTGTAAACTTCATCATACGAAGTCTTTCGGAGTTGTATATTTCTTAGTTGGGGTTAACTTTCTGATTTGCAAGCATTATATCCTAAATCCCTACTAATATTATAAATGTGAATGTAAGTTTGTTTGTTACGCGTTCACGCGACAACTACTTAACTGATCATCATGAAACTTTGTACACATATTCTTGGAGGTATTAGAAGTAACATAGGATAAAGTTTATGAAAAAAAAAACCAGAAGATTTAAAAAAAATGTCAAGAAATCTCAAATCTAGCTACTTCAACGCTATCTAGAATTCCAGTAATGAATATCCAAAAAAAAGTTTACGCGGACGAAGTCGCAGGCAGAAGCTAGTAATATTGTAAATGCGAAAGTAACTTTGTTTGTTACGCTTTCACGCTAAAATGGCTGAACGGATTTGGATGAAAGGCACATAGATAGACCATTTCGTAGGTACATGGTACCAGCACATCTACATTTTATCCTGGATCACAAACGAAGTTGCGGGCAACAGTAAGTATTCTATTGTTAGAATAGAATGAGAGAAGAAATATTCTTCTGTTTTTCTACAAGTATTTCAGATTCAACTGAAAAATAATGCCATCTTTTAAATAGTGAGTGAGAGTGTAGGTAAGTGTGACTTCTCTTATTCGTGACTAGCTTCTGCCCGCGACTTCGTCCGCGCCAAATTTCTGCTCCCCTGACCCTTCCCGTCGCATCGAATTTCCTGCCAGTTTTCGTCCAATTTTCGTTGCTGCTCCGCTCCTTTTGATCGTAGCGTGATGTTATATAGTCTATAGCCTTCCTAAATAAATAGGCTACACAACACAAAAATATTTTTTTCAATTCGGAGATTACCGGTGTCCAACCAAACAAACAAATAAACTCTTTAGCTTTATAATTAGTATATAGGATATAGATTCACCTGAAAAATAATGCCATCTTTTTAATAGTGAGTGAAGAGTAAAAGTAAGTGTGTGTTCTCTTGTTCGTGATAAAGAATAGCTTACTAACTTACCACTTGTGTTGATAAAGCCGACTATGGTATGTGAAGTAAATGCATGTTTGCTTTTGTCTGCTAATAATCTTTAATCCATCTGCCAAATATGTAATTTATTATTCTAATGGTAATTTCCCAGCTAACGTCGCACAAAACAAAATATGTAAATATTAACCAAAAACAACATAAGTATAATGTTATTCAAACAGAATACCAAAACCTTCTGCTGTATTCACATATCAAATATTCTCTAAAAATGTTTTTCTTTAGCAGTTTGTTCTTTTTACAAACATTTGTGTCCAGACATTTACATCTGTATCGCTGATATTTAAAGTCAATGGCCTCAGCAGGCCAATAAATATCAACCGGGCCTCAACTTTGGCCCGCGGTCACCGTCTGGCCTGTCGTTAGGCCTCGTTACACCCATCTGCTGACAATGTAGTAAATAGCAGGTTAGTAGGAACTTTGATACTTTGAAATGGGTTAATAAGCCGAGACCGTTTTGCATTGAAAATAATAAAAAACCGGCCAAGTGCGAGTCGGACTCGCGCACCGAGGGTTCCGAACAAACCTGTAGGTATTCTCGGTTTATGCATATGGTTTATGTTTATGAAAATAAATGTTTTTTTTAATTTTTATATTTCAGTTGATTGAATGAAAGGTAAATTGCGGTTTACGATTTATGACGTTTTAAAAAAAGAACTACTTACTCGATCTCGTTCAAACCAATTTTCGGTGGTAGTTTACATGGTAATGTAAATCATATATTTTTTTTAGTTTTAACATTCTCTTAATTTAGAAGTTACGGGGTGGGGATACACATTTTACCACTTTGGAAGTGTCTCTCGCACAAACTATTCAAGTTTAGAAAAAAGTGATGTTAGAAACATCAATACCATTTTTGAGGACCTATTCATAGATACCCCACACGTATGGGTTCGACGAAAAAAAAAAATTTTGTGTTTCAGTTTTATGTATGGGGAACCCCAAAATTTATTGTTTTTTTTCTATTTTAGTGTGAAAATCTTAATGCGGTTTACAGAATACATCTACTTACCATGTTTCAACAGCCTAGCTCTTATAGCTTTGGAAAAAAGTGGCTGTGACATACGGACGGACGGACAGACAGACAGACAGACATGACGAATCTATAAGGGTTCCGTTTTTTGCCATTTGGCAACGGAACCCTAAAAAAATCCATATAAAATAATACGTGAAGACAAAACTTCGTACCCCTTTTTACGCAAATTACGCAGACGGAGGAGTATGAAAATAGGCACAGTTAAAGATTATTTGGAGAAAGAGTGCTAAAAGCTAATATTTTATATAATATTGTATTTCTACTTAAAAGGAATTATGGTCGAATTTCGACTACTGGTAGACCACTAGTATATATTTATAACTAGCTTCTGCCCGCGACTTCGTCCGCGTCAAATTTTTGCTCCCCTTACCCTTCCCGTCGCATCGATTTGCCTGCTAGTTTTCGTCCATTTTCGCTCCTTGAGTTATAGTGAGTCAACCTTAAAAGATAGACATATGCTCTTGGGACTTTTTTTTTGAACTTTTTAAAAATAACAATCCCGTCATACATGATTTTTGCGTTACTTTAACCGTTTACGCAGCGCACGCAACGGAAACTCTCAGAAGGAATAAATTTTCCCCGTTTTTGCAACATTTTTCATTACTGTTCCGCTCCTCTGAGGTGTAGCGTGATGTTATATAGCCTATAGCCTCCCTCGATAAATAGGCTACCTAACACAAAAAGAATTTTTCAATTCGGACCGGATTCGATTCGGAGATTAGCGCGTTCAATCAAACAAACAAACTCTTCAGCTTTATAATATTAGTATAGATAATTAGTTGACCCAGCGAACTTCGTATCGCCTCAGATTCAATAAATGTTGTTATAAACGTACCAAGTTTGACAACCTGGTACGCGGTGGTGATCTGGTAAGCGTTTTCTAGCTGACACTCATATGTTAGGTTAGCTCCTACCCAGTTATGATGACCTGGTACTTCGAAGGCATAAAGCGTTTTCTAGCTGACACTCCTTTGTTTGGTAAGCTCCTGTCAAGTTATGATAACCTGGTACTTCGAAGGCAACGTTTTTGTCATAGTACCACGTTTTATAGTGACTTGTATTCTCTTTGACGTTTTATGTGACGTCTCACGGGAACGCGGTCGTAAAAAGGGGAAAAAAAAAAAAAAAAAAAAAACGGGATAAAAAGTATCCTATGTCCTTCTCCTGGCTCTAAACTACCTCCCTGCCAATTTTCAGCTAAATCGGTTCAGCCGTTCTTGAGTTATAAGTGAAGTAACTAACACGACTTTCTTTTATATATATAGATTTCTTGCTACGTTAGACAATATTTATATTATCGCTTATAAATTCAGTGACGATACTAATAAATAATGCGGTCAAAATACACTCGAGAGCAATGAATCCGGGTCACTTAAAGAATCCTAAAAATCTCGGAAACTAAAAATGCTAGGTTAATGCAATAAATTGTATTTAATAGACAATGTAATACTCCTTAAATGAAGGTATTAAAACTTCTTAGTTATTGTAAAGTTATATCATAAAAAAATCAAATTTGAAAAAGGGCCACTTTCGAAGATGGAACTACGAAATTACAGCATTTGGTTTTGCTTTTGTTTGTAATCTGTCATTTATGTGGGTACATAAACCATGTTGATAGTGCTCTATATTCATTATTCAAGCTGAAATTATGTCGCTTACGCCTGAAGAATGCACCAGAATACTTACAATGCTGGAAACCGGCCGGAGTCAGCGCGATACAGCCTGGACTGTCGGTGTGTCGCTGTCAACAGTACAAAGAGTTCTCCGACGTTACGAAGAAACTGGTTCTAACCTACGCAGACCAGGAACGGGCAGAACCAGGTGTACCACAGCACGAGAAGACCGATACTTGGTGAACACCATGCTTCGAAATCGCTTTCTCACAGGAACTGAACTCACAAATCAGTTTCGACGCCTCGGAGGAAGTAACCCAAGTGCATGGACAGTAAGACGTCGGCTTGCTGAATCTAACTTAAAACCCCTTAGACCTGCAAACGGCCCTAAACTGGAGCGTGGGCATCGTATTTCAAGACTAAGATATGCCCAGAGCCACGTAAATTGGAGTATTGAAGATTGGTCAAAAGTTATGTTCTCCGACGAATCAAAATTTATGCTCTACAAGCACGATGGAAGACACAGAGTGTATCGAAGACCAGGGGAAAGATTCAAGCAAGCATGCATCGAAGAAAAAGTAGCCTACGGTGGTGGGTCTGTACTTGTGTGGGCCGGAATTTCTTCTGAAAGTCGCACAGAGCTGGTGATCATAGAAAACGGCTCTTTAACTAGCGTAAGATATGTGGAAGAAATCCTCAATGATCACGTTGGTCCATTTATGGTCAATTTAGGTGAGGATGCTATATGTTGCGTACCGTTTATTATCTGTGCGCCTAATGGAATGCGCGTGTAACGAAGTGACATCTGACTTGTCATTTTTTGACGTTGACACTTGACAGCTCTGTCGTTTTGCCGCTAAAATAGCCCCGTTCGCCTGTTGAAACCCCGCGACGCGTTTTGTTGAAATTAATCCTTAAAATCGATCCGCTTGTGACAATTAGTCGTGATCCAGTTGTTTGATTGTTAATAACCCCTAATTTGACGTTTGATAACACGGGTTTTGGACATATTTTGGATAAATAGTTTGAAGGTCAAACCAAAGTGACGCTATTGTGAGCGAGTGATTTGAAGACCGCATGCTGTGACCTCCTCCAGCCTAATTGGAAGCGGAATCTAACCTGAAGAATACTCGTAACGTCACGACACGATACACATACACTCACTTACATACAGAACTCCAGGTTGGCACCAGAGCAGTGTCCTTCAACCACCAGGTAAGTGCTTTTGTTGTATTGTAGGTGTTTGTATATTGTACCTTGTACTTGATTGTCTGCTCCGCGTACGGCGGACAGTACGCTAGCCACTCTTGTCTCTCTAGCCCCACGGTTAGCACGCTTCCACATAATAATTAAAACCTATTGTAGGGGTCTAGTCTGGCAGCGTACAATTTTGGAAGCAGAGGCGTGGTTCTAACCTATAAAACCACCAAATTGGTAATTTACAGTAGGCTAATTACTTGGCAGTCTCTATAAGGGAAGTAGTAATGCGCTGTAAATGTTTGTTAACTATGATTGCTAGTTTATTTGAAATAATTTGTAAATTTGTTGAGACGGGTAACCTGATGTTGCCAAGGTCAGCCGGGCTAATAAAGTGGATTGGATTGGGCTGTGGTGCAGCCCCTTGTTGTAGCCCCTTTTTGTGTCTGATCTGTGTTGTATTGAATGTCAGGAAGACATTAAAATGTTGAGTTTGTACCATTGATATGGTTGTTTGTGAATATTAATATTTGAAAAATTATCGGCATTTTTGAGTATTACCATTGTTTTGAGTTGGAATAAAGGTTTATTATTGTTGTACCTTTGACACAGTGGTTTGTGAACTTAACATTTGGAATTGGATTAGAATTTGAATATTTGAATTGAATATGATATAGAATTTTGAACGTTGATTTTGATTTTGAATTAAAATAAAAGTTTATTGTTGAATTGAATTGAAACAATTTAATGTTATTTCTTGAGTTGCTGATTAGTCAGTTTGGTAGTTTGATTGTAGTTATTTTGTAATATATTGTTTGAACTTTGTTACTTAATTACCTTTTGCTTGGTTTATTTTATTTGATTGTTTGCGTTGGATTTCCTTGTTATTTATTGATTGAAGTTTGTTATTTGATAATTTAATTGTTTTGTTTATTTGAATGGTTTTGTTTGTGCAATGGCATACAGATGGAAATATTGCAGTGCCGGACACCTGTCCAGGTCAAGCCGGAGACCTCGGTTGTTTCAGGTCCCGGACTATTGAGTAGATTGCCTGCTTTGGAACTGCCACACTTGACGGTCGCTGGGACCACTGGTACGGTTTCCACAACCTGTTTGCAAGTTTGGTTGATGCACGCTCGGACCTCAGACCCGCCCTAAAGTTGGCCTATTTGTTGTCTGTCCTGGAAGGTGAGGCCCGAGCCTTGGTACAGCATCTGTCGTTGACTGACTCAGCCTACCCTACCGCTTTGGGACTACTCACCCAGCGGTACCAAATGAACGTTGTTTGGCTGATGTTCATATTGCATTGATTTTGGGGTTACCGGTCATTACTGGATTGTCAGCATTGCGTACTGACCTGTTGAACCCGTTGGTGGTAGCGACCAACGCTTTAAAGCAATTGGACTTGCCGGTGGACCAATGGTCTTACCCTTTGGTGCATGTTGTGCTGCGGCTTCTTGCCGATTTGAGGGCTCATTTCGAGCAAAGGTATGGTGGGGATAGTGTTACACATCTCCCCCCATTTGGTGACCTCGTCCAATTTTTGGAGGATGAGTGTCGGTTTGTGGACAACTCTGGCGTTGCCACTGAGTCATGCCAGCCGTCTTCCCGGCCACGAGACCAGGGACGGACTAGGGCTCGCGGGCCTGTTGATGGTCGCCCCGCCGCTCGTTTTGCTGGCACCCAGAGTCGTCCTGGTTGTGAGTTTGTAGGGACACGGGGCATGGCATGACAACTTGCGCGGCCTTTTTGAAGTTGCACGTGAGTGCCCGCCGCCGAATTGCCAATGCACGCCGCATGTGCTCCTTTTGTTTGGGGGCTCACTTCCATCGGGACTGCCCCAACCCCCGCCCTTGTAGAATTTGTGGGGGGTCCCATTTGGACATATTGTGCGCTAACGCGAACCACGCTGGCAGACCAGCCTCTGATGAAGGTTCGCGCACGGGGGGGTACCATGGAGTTGGTCACCGGGCTTCTGCCTCGCCGGTTCAGAACCGGGGAGAGGCCCGCAATTTTGAGCGCCGCACTCCACCCCCCGCGCAAGTTGATCGGGAGCCGCGCGACCGCCATTTGGTCTCCCCGCGTAAAGGCGATTACGCAATTGTTGCTAGGCACCGCTGGCCAGACCAGCACCGCCTTCCCTCCCCTCCTTTGGCGGAACTTCCCCGGTTGGAGTCACGCCCCCCGCCATTCAGGCCTCCGGTGGGATATGCCCTTCCAGCGATGGCGCGTGGCTCGGGACACCGCGCGTACGAGGAATTTGAATTGCATCCTCGTCGGGAAAGACTTGGGTCTGGGTGTGGCGATCGGTCGCCGCCCAGGCATTGTTAGGACATTGGCGCCTGCCCCGCTAAGGTACCCCTCAGATCGACACGGTTTTGTTGCCAACGGCATCGGTCGGGTCTGGGGGCCCACGGGGGACTCTGTTGTGGTCCGTGTCATTTTGGACATGGGAGCCCAGGGTTGCCTTTTGTCTATTGTTTTGTTGTTTGTTTGTATTGTTTTGGGCAAAATTGTTTTCTTGAGCGCCTTTGGACTGCGGGACTTGGCTGGGCCCGAGCCAATTTGGGAAACCCTGTTGGAAGAGTGGCTCCAATTTGTATCCGCACTCCCTGCAGTCAACGAGGTCGTGTTACCCCGCGCTATTCTCCCCCCTGGGAGCTACACTGCTACCCTTGTTTGTGATGCGTCTTCGCACGGTTATGCAGCTGTTGTTTGTCTGCGCACCGTCTGCGCAACAGGCCAGGTGAATTTGTCACTGGTCTTGGTCAAGAGCAAGGTGGCCCCCCTCCGGACGGCACTGACCATCCCTAAGTTGAATTGTCAGGGGCGGCGCGTCTTGTGCGTCTATTGAACCACGTTGCTCACACTTTGGGTGGAACTGTGGACATTCGGGCTTCTTACGCCTGGACGGACAGTCAAATTGTTTTGTGTTGGTTGAAGACGTCCGTCCACTCTTTGGAGGTCTTTGTTGCGAACCGAGTGTCCCAGATTCAAAATTCTAAAACGCCTTTGATTTGGAGGCACGTGCCTGGAGATTTGAACCCAGGCGCCGTGGCCTCACGTGAGTGAATGGCACCCCGCTTGTTTTATTACCCCTTATGGTGGGGACCAGACTGGCTGACTCACGCCGAGGATGATTGGCCTCGATCGCCAGTCTTGATGTCGGGTCCTTTGCCCGGGTTCAAGGTGCTCGCTGTTGGAACGAAGGACCCTGATTTTTTGTTGAGTCGATTTAGCTCCCTCGACAAATTGTTGAATTGTTGTCTGTTGTTGTTGAATTGTTGGTGACTGATCGTCACATTAAGAACTTGCATGCCGGTTGCAATGCGCTGTTGGCCATTCTGCAGCGAGAGTTTGGATATTGTCGGGAGCCGTTAGTAAGTTGAACCCCTTTTGGACGATACGGGTCTTTTGTTGTTTGGTTGTTGACGGTTGAGTCACTCTAGCCTTCCTTATGGGGTCCGTCACCCCCTTTTGTTGCCTAAGGAGGGCCATTTGGTTAAATTGTTGTTGTTGTTGTTGTTTGGTTGTTTTTGTTGTTTGTTGTTGTTTGACCCGCCAGCCTGCCCCCATTGGGGGGGTATTTTGAGGCCGCGGTGAAAGCGGCACAGGGACTCTGGCGCAGATTGTTGGGGGACACCGTTCTCACCTTTAAGGAGTTAGCTACGGTATATTTCCGTTTTGAAGCTGTATTGAACTCGCGTCCATTGTGCCCGCTGTCTACGGACCTGAACGTCTTGGAGGCCCTGACCCCGGGCCATTTTTTGATTTGACAGCCACTTGTCGCCCTGCCGGAGCACCCTTTTGTCGATGTGAGCCAAAATTGGCTATCGCGGTTTCAGTTGGTGCAGCAGCCCGCTCAGAGTTTTGGAAGCGTTGGAGCTTGGAGTATTTGCACATCCTCCAGCAGCGCGTCAGGTGGACTGATAAAACGCAACCTTGTCGGGATTGCCAAGTGATTAGCGGACGGGAAGGCCCGTCCGGGGGGGGTAGATGTTGCGTACCGTTTATTATCTGTGCGCCTAATGGAATGCGCGTGTAACGAAGTGACATCTGACTTGTCATTTTTTGACGTTGACACTTGACAGCTCTGTCGTTTTGCCGCTAAAATAGCCCCGTTCGCCTGTTGAAACCCCGCGACGCGTTTTGTTGAAATTAATCCTTAAAATCGATCCGCTTGTGACAGTTAGTCGTGATCCAGTTGTTTGATTGTTAATAACCCCTAATTTGACGTTTGATAACACGGGTTTTGGACATATTTTGGATAAATAGTTTGAAGGTCAAACCAAAGTGACGCTATTGTGAGCGAGTGATTTGAAGACCGCATGCTGTGACCTCCTCCAGCCTAATTGGAAGCGGAATCTAACCTGAAGAATACTCGTAACGTCACGACACGATACACATACACTCACTTACATACAGAACTCCAGGTTGGCACCAGAGCAGTGTCCTTCAACCACCAGGTAAGTGCTTTTGTTGTATTGTAGGTGTTTGTATATTGTACCTTGTACTTGATTGTCTGCTCCGCGTACGGCGGACAGTACGCTAGCCACTCTTGTCTCTCTAGCCCCACGGTTAGCACGCTTCCACATAATAATTAAAACCTATTGTAGGGGTCTAGTCTGGCAGCGTACACTATATTTATGCATGACAATGCCCGACCTCATACAGGTAGGATTGTGAATGACTACCTTCAAGAGATGAACATTACTCGTATGGAGTGGCCAGCGCGCAGCCCGGATATCAACCCGATCGAGCATGCTTGGGACGAGCTAGGCAGATGCGTAAAACAACGAAACCCTCCCCCAATCACGCTTCGTGAGCTCAAAATTGCTCTCACAGAGGAATGGGAGAATATTCCCCAAAATCGTATAAGGAACTTGGTGTACAGCATGCCAAACCGCGTAAACGCAGTAATGGAAGCACGAGGAGGCAATACGAAGTATTAAAATTCAAGAAAATCGTAATAAAGTTCAAAAATTTCATGTTTCCTATTTTTGTTTTAAGGAGAGATCAGCAGTTTTTTTCTTTATGTAATTTTGTGTTAATAAAATGTATGGTGACTCATATTTTTTTTACTTTCATTTAAGGAGTATTACATTGTCTATTAAATACAATTTATTGCATTAACCTATCATTTTTAGTTTCCGAGATTTTTAACATTCTTTAAGTGACCCGGATTCATTGCTCTCGAGTGTAGAATCAGAACTCAATTTTATTGTATAACAGCCACGCATTGTAATGAGAATGGTGTCATTGGCAACAACTAGAACAAATTGTTTGTATGTGTGACACTACGAGGTGAAAATTATTGAGTTTCTAAGATCTTTTTCGTAACGAGGATGAGCTAAGGTAGGTAGCAAAATTCAAATTTTGTAATTAAAATCATTAATACAACGCTCAAGTTAATTTTATCCTATTCAATTACTTTTTGGAAAAATAATTTGAAAGGAACCTTGTGTATTGATGATCCTAATGATAATAATTCTGTAATTATTACGATCATGAATCAAATTTGAATAAATATACTTACCTTGACCTGCAATTGCATACCTACCAATTGCATCCTGGCGCTTCCCCGTTATAGTCTAAATAAAAGAAAGAAGAAAGAAAATACGTTTATTTAGCACAAACTCAAAAGGCACACAAAATAATACTCCATTAAATACATAAATTAACAAAAATCACAAATTAAAAAGAAAATCAATAAAAGTGCGATGTTAAAAACTAGCATTTATGTGTGCCCCACGGCTGCACTAAAAAGGTTCAGTTCAGCAAAAAATGCCAGACAACTAGTGCCTGACGCTAGTTTTCAATCTATAACATTAGTCACGATTTTGTTCAGAATAAGCAGTAAGCATTATTATAAGGTTTCGTATTTATTTCTTAACTTATCTCTATAATTATCTTCGCTATATGCATTAAAGCTGTAATGTTTATTTGCACTATTCTCTGGAGATATCAGTCGGATTTAATAATTGTTTTAGCATTTGACAACCCAATTCTTGACAATGGTAACGCAATTCTCTTTAACACGACCCTTAGGAGCTAAACAGAAAGAAGAAAGCCAAAAAGAAAGTTAAGCGAAAACAATTAGATAGCGTGAGGGGCCCAGCGATACGACGCGGTACTTCGGGGGCTGAAAATTCACGAGGAAAAAAATCGCCATTCAAAGTGAATTCAATATAATCATGGAAATCCATGAGATACGAATCTAACTGCCATTAAAACGCTGGATTTCAAACAAAAGCACCTCAAATTTAGATACAATCTAAACTTGATCTACTGCTAATGTGGAGCTACTCTGGCGCCCCGCCAGTCCACACATTAGCATATTTACCCACTTATGGGCAATGTCTTATCTTCGGGCAAGTTATGTTAAATACTGCTACTGTAGACACAATTATTGCTCACTTATTGCTTCGGAGGGAACCACAGACGGGAATATGAGTTTTGTTCCCGTAATAATAAGTTGTGTCTTGCAGAAATTCTATTTTAAACAGATTTTTTAAAAGGGGATTCTTTGTAGTATCTAAATTACAAGGACAAAGGCAAAACCATTAAACTATTTTGCCCATTACGAGTAAAATGTATTTGTTTTTAATGTATAGAACGTGCAAAATTATAAAATGCTTATAATTTGTGACGGTAAAATTTCATTTAAAAAGACGCTTGAGATTAATGAATGGATAATCCACATTAATATTCTCTGTCTGTATACGTGTTAACTTTCCACGGACAATATGAAAAATACTTACGAAATAACAAACAAGGATGCTTATAATTAGACATTCACAGAAATGTATGGCATATTTCGCGTATATGAAAAAAAGTTGCTTCACTGACACTTAGCGTTAAAATGTTTCGCGAATCAAACTACACTGCGTCCCTATATTTATTCCAAAGAGAGTTTTCAAATTGGTCTGAGACATTAAACCGTCTGGATACTTCAAGAAATAGTTTGGTAACAGTAAGGTTTTGTGTCATTGTTTCAGTCCGAACTTAATTTGGGTCTGAAACAAGCCCTAATGGTTCTCTGTCGAAACTAGGACAGCCAAAAATGGCGGTTAGTCCCGCTACAGTATTCTTCGGATCTACGAAAACGCTGGAAGGTACAGTTGAAAGAAAAGTGTTTAATTAAATTCAAGTTAAATTAGGCTCTACTAGATCTACATGTACTGCGTGGCAAGTTTGATTGATGACTAAGATTGTATCAGTTAGCTACGTATACTGTTTAATTGATTGATTAATTCAATCATGGTGCTGCGATTGATGATTGATTAATATTAATCTAACTGAGTTGATTGTGACCAATATTTTCAAGTTTTTGTAGTTGAACTTACCGAAAAATGTAAGTAACAAATGAATACCTACGTCTGAATTGAGGAGCCACCCGTCTTTATACGAACAGTAACATTTTTAGGGTTATAATACAAATTCCAGGATTGGACCCGCAAAATTGGCTTATTTTTTACAAAATGTCAGTAGTAGCCGCGTTTAGAAATGACACATGACTCCGTAATCTACACTTATAATGAGAACCAAACAATGCGGATTTGCTGCGGATCGGACAACAGGTGGATTAAAAAAAAGAAAACAAAATTTGGAACAAGATCATATTACGACAGTGGGATAAATGAGTAACACACAGGAATGAATGAAATGGCTTTCATTTTGAAAGTTCAATCACATTATGTACGTTGTGGAGTAGACAAACTTTTCGAACAAATAAACCAATCATCATCATCATCATCATTTCAGCCGTAAGACGTCCACTGCTGGACTTAGGCCTCCCCCAATTTGCGGGGCTTTGCCATAATCACCACGCTTGGCAGGCGGGTTGGCGATCGCAGTATAGTGGTAAAATGCATAGAGAACGCTGCTGCCCATTCTCTAGTAAGTCCCTTAGTCGCCTTTTACGACACCCACGGGAAGAAATAGGGTGGTGTTATTCTTTACGTCCGGCACCAAACGGTACCAACCACGGTAAGTTACCACACGGTAATAAAGAAATAGACTAGTAAAAACCTTCAAAATGATCCTCAGACTCTGATTAATACTGTGTTAATCAATTAGGGTACTGAATATTAACCGTTAGTAATTATGTTCAATGTTTTACAGTTCTACATGTCAGCTTATATATATCGAGCGATTCGAAACCATATTAGTATTATTTAGGTGAACAGACAGTTATGTTAGTCAAAATATTATCATTTCTCAGAGCATATTGTTGATAATTATCAGTTGTCAGAGCGTATAAAACCTGAGAGCCATGGATGGTAACATCAGTCAGTAAAAGGTAGTTGGTTGGAAAACATGAGGTGCTTACTCGGTAAGTGTCAAATAATACGTTTCCAAGAGGTACCAGGTAGAGGTCTCCGAGCTAAATGGCGTGCGATTGGACAAGCCTATGTCCAGGTGTGGACTGCTATAGGCTGCTGATGACGATGATGGTATACCATGCTACCTGTGGGCAGGTAGGCTGTCACTCCATGTAAAATAATGGAGTTCTACATTTGGTTAGAATGGAAGCCGAACCCATTAAAGTCAGGAACAGGCTAAACAGATGAAAAAGCTATATATATGAATTGTATTTGATAATTCGTATTTAATCTTCTTTGTGTATCATGATGACGTTAAATACTTCCTGTAACTGTTGTTTACATAGCGAGTACGAGCGCGTGTATGTACCATAGCTAGAAAGTGATAAGAAATGTTATACAGGATAAGTTTTTATCCAGTGCGTAAATTGTAACCATTCAGCATATCATTCTAGTTCATTCCCGCTAGCGCAGAAATTTTACGTCGGTTTTACAAAAAAAAAAAAAAATCTGCTGTTTCATAGAAAAATGCAATAACTACGGGGTCAAAATGTATGGAACAGCAGATTTTTTTTCTATAACCGATGAAAATTTTCTACACTGGGGGGGGGGTCTAGAATGGTATGCCGAAATCATGGTTACAGTTTGCGCACTGGATAAAAACTGATTCTGTATTTTTGCAACCTAGTTTTCGTCGATATTTTTGTTTGACTATTAATGTGTTTTTTTTTTCTAAAAAGTAGTGAAAAACTACTGTACTGATTGTGAAAACTTTTTTAATACAGCTAAATAAATTACTTAATTCCCTTTAGTGAGTGATTGTGTAAGAATTGAACTTTACCCTTTCACCAGATAATTTTTGAAAAGATTATAATATGATGTTTGTAATGATTTCAGTACTTGCGGCATTGACTGTGTTGATGACATACGTGTCGCAAGTTACTGCGGAGAAACCAGAATGCGACTGTCCGGACGAGTATGCTCCGGTGTGTGGCAGGAATTCCAGGACCTATCCTAATGATTGCGTGTGAGTTTCTAAATATAGTGTGCTTTGAGGTTTACTAACACCGTCCTTGGATAAATGAAGAAATCTATCAATACTTACATACAAATAGAAAAGTTCTGACTCACTAACTTACCAATGCCCTTCCACATAAAAAGCTGAAATGCACGAAGATATAAACCCTTGATGATGTAGACAAAATACATAGTAGACAAAGGGCTCGACTTAAGACATACTTAGTTATTCCTGCCTCTATTTGTTTGCAGTTTGGGCTGTAGCAAAACACTGAAAGCCTACGATGGGGAATGCGTAAGAAAAGGAGCCTTCTTCAAACGAGAACCACCGCCATTATAACGAAGAAGAATTTGCTCAAGAAATTACTAATCAACACATTTTTGTTTGGCCTCACATATTATAAAATGCAACGATTGTCTGTCTTGTCTCAACCTCCTTTATTTATAAACGATAAATTTTAAGTAAAAAATAACGTCTCCTCAACCTTAAAGTTTTAATAGTTAAGAAGGTTAATCTGTAAGTGCATTTACAACATGAGAAATAACTCTTCCGATGCAAAGATTTAAATCATTACATCTGCTCTCACCGTACTTTTATTGCACGTTAAGTGTACTGAGTATAGTGAATCCACACATACAGTAAATGGCGTTTTTTTGGCAGCTTGCGACATTGTTTGTGTCAGAGATGTCAAAACGAAACAGAATCGCAATGATCTTACGAGGCGGCAGGGCAAATACAATTTAAATCTTTGTTCTGATGAGGCCAACAACAATAGCAGCCATAAAATATGTAAGTTTAAAAGGAATTGACTGGAATGTTCCATTGTCTTTTAGCTAAGCCTACTTGTGATTCAAAAATATTATATACCTTTTTATTAGGTTAAGTTTTGTGTGACTAGAGTTTGTTTATTTAGTTTAAGAGTAAGTGATTATTTGTAAAAGCACGATGGGATTGACATCAATAAATAAAGATTACAAACAAAGGATTTCACAACAAATTAAATAGAGTGTCAGTATAAGAAGAAATGTTCCACAATTAATTTATATTAGCTGTATATATCTTAAACAAGTCATTTTTTTTCCACGTACAATGTGTTTGGCCAGTCTGAAGGACTAACTGCGGAAACCAAGCCCTTAATGGGCATCGAACTTAGAGAACACTAATTTACTCTTACTAGCCTTTAGATCGTTGTAATAGATATAATTTTTATTAATTAAATATAACTAACTATACATAACTTATATGATATTTATTTATTAACAACACCAATTTCTTACTGTTCTTTTTTTCAAGTTCCCTTAAATCAGGATGCACATTTTTTTAATGTGTGTTGGACCCGAAAACGAGTTAAAATGCCCTCAACATCATGAACGACTCTTAGTCAGTGACCAACCCTGAAAACCTGGAAGAAATCAGCTGCTACCCTCATTTAATTAATTATGCGATTAAAAAGAAAAGCTAACACGGCGTGCTTGGTGATGAGCACAGTTACCCCTTTCAAGTCCAACATCATTTACGTTACACTTACAAAAGGTCAAAGTATATCTTCTGGAGAGAAATGCCCTCTTATCTGTAAGTCAAACACCATGTTCACTATTCCATCAGTCTGCAAACTACGATGGATATAACTCAATATCTATTTTTAATGTACCCAATGTCCAAGGGCAAACTTAAAGAAAACTAGATACCTATTACTTTTCCCAACCAGGGGATCAAAACTAGGACCTCATGTTCACTAGAATGCTCTTACAACCATTAGGTATACCTACATAAACAAATCATATAGTAATTCAATAACCTGTATCAAAACAACACTGATGTTGATGCTGCACATTCTGCAAGCGTATGCTACGATGACACCGAGCATCTAGCTCCCTGCTTATACGATGCAGGTTCCGAAGCCGCCGTGCCCCGAGAGCACCTGCGTCGCCCTACATGACTGGCAGTCGTGCCCCTTCTCGAGCCAGTCATTGAGCACCAGCCGGAGCGCCTCGATGGTGACAAGGGCGGCGGTAGAGTGCAAAAGCTTGTTCCATCAATCCGCCACCAAGACTTGTCGGAGCTCAGACTGGCGCAGCGTGGATTACCGCTTCACCAGTACCGCGCCCCGCTTCCGCGTCTCCTTTTTTTTTCTGGATGGGAAATCATCAAATGGCTTCTGCGGCGCTCTGGGCGGGAGCGGGAGGGTGTGTCAGAGTTTTACTGACTAAGACCCACCCGTGTTGCTTCAGTTGCCCATGTGCCAGGGTCACGGTATCTCTTTCAAACAATCACGCGACCCCGGCTTCCGCGTCTCCTCACGCCACCGATGCAGTGACGACACTGATGTTACCTAGGCTAAGTCTTTTGGTAAACTGATTACTTACATACTTAAAAATGAAATAAAATTAAAATAATAACTCAGAAACACGAGACTAACACTTATGTTATTATTTTGGCTGCAAAAGTTATTTATCTCCGCTGCTTTTAATTTACAAAGCATTTAAAACACTGACATAAATTAGTTCCTAATCGAGCAATACTGACTCCAAATCACACTGGGTGAAACAAAAGAGGAAGTAACTTTTGTATTTTTTACCACGGTCAAACTGGGTAAATAGGCGCCCCCTGTGCGCTTTTAAAAGAGATGATAACTTTAAAAGAGACTGTGACCTCTGAGTTTGTTTCGGCCTTTCTTATCAGAATAGTCAGATAGGAAACGTCGACCTCATCTAGCTCAAAAAATATTATTGACTTGTAAGTGTTTGTAGAAATCTATTTACAAAAATAAAATCATTTATCCTAATCTTATAAAGAATAGTAAAATAATACCAGGTTACCAGGTTTCAGGAGTTTCCTAACCTTATAAAGAATAGTAAAATAATACCAGGTTTAAAGCAAAAGTACATCAGAGCCCTCTAGTTATAGACATACCTATTTCAATACTACCTACCTATAGTATCTTTTTTTTCGGAAATTAGTAATGTAATAATGGAATGTTGGAATGTATAATAATAAATGTATGGGAGTAAAAACTATGTTAAACAACCTTTGTGTTGCCGAAATATCTCTTTAATGAAATCTTTTTATTTCATAAGCGTGTGAGGTATTTAATATGTGAAACATGACGGGTCACGTTGTAATGTAGCGGTTTTATTCATAAAAAGTTATCGAACATCTGAAAGGCTTGCTAAAGAATGGTTGCCAATTTTTTTTTATTTAAAAACCTATTTTTTTTTTACATATATAGCACAAAAACGTTTTATAAACCTACTATGTTTAATGGTATAAAAGCCAGAATCCTATCATAACAGTGATTTAAGGAAAAAATGGCCGTCTCTCTACAGCAGCTGATTAATAAGAAAATGACTTTTGTCGTACAAATGTTTTTCATCCCACCATCTCGGAAAGAGTATTTTTAATCTTCAATATCTGAGTGGAAAAGCCGTTTTTATTCTCTAGAGGATAAAGTAAATTGAATTTAGAACATCGTGTGCACTAAGTTTGTAAATTCAAAACATCATTAAACCTATTTACTTCTACCTCCATGGTGCCGAATTTATCATACAACCTTTTTCTAATTTGTTAAAAACTCAGACTCGGAACCTTATTGGTGTACTTTTTTTTAATTTACTTTGCGCGCCCCATTTTCTTTTCACGTCACTAACAAAAATATTACACTCTACTTAGGCAGCTGTAGCAACTTTACTTTAAATTTTTCTTAATTATACCTAAGTATTATTTGAAATAATTTAAAGATAATTCTGTAATACTTACCTATCATAATGTAGTACCTAATAAATATTAATACCTAAACTGAAATAAAAGTATCTTGTGATTGTAAATGCTTTTTTTGCATTTAGTCATTTCCTCGCTGAGGTGGGATGAAAAGTTACGTGTTGCACTCGAGTGCAAAGATTTTTCACCTCGTGCTCTTTTGATTCCCTCGCTAATGCTCAGGATTCTAATTTTTAGAATCCTTCGCTTGCTCGGTCATCAAAATTGAGCACGCGGTTAAAAAGCAACTTTGCACTCTTGTATAACAAATAACTATTGTGCCATTAATGCCAATTTGGAAATGACCAGTTGACAGTTACGATTTCATATTCACTGTAAAATTTAAATAACAATGACTTTACCATTCTACAAGTGTCGAATCTGTTGACAGTAAAATAGTATGCAGTAGTACGTAATTTCTAGTCTCAGTTATTCGATGTTTAGACAGCTGTTCTCGTTTCACGTTTCGATGTGGAGGTCAATTTTTCGGACGAATTCATTGTAATGGTACGTAAAATTTTGATTTATAAACAACATTATGAGTTATGGAACGTATACGAATACAAAATGTTATCAATAAATGTCTAATCCCATTGATATGTTTATTTTTTTTAGGTTTAAAGAAACTTTATTCTCAATAAAAACATAACATGTCGCTTACTTGAGAACAATAACTATTACTTAAATTAATACTATTATTAGGTTCGACTACATCCATCACAAACGAATTAAAAACTACACGAAACCCAACCCACCCAACGCATTAATTTTTCAAGTAATGTCTGGTTTGCGATTAGGTATTGGTTACGCTGAGTTTTGAATGCATTGAATGAGTGTAGGTTTCTTATGCGTGAGGGTAGCTTATTGTATAGCTGTGCTCCTTCAAATGTAAGCATTTTTTTGCTATAGTTGGTCCTGCACCCCTAGCCAAGTTGATAATCTGCAATCGTTAACGGTAGTCGCTCACCGTTAAGTCACGTGGTTAGAACAAACGAACAGAAAATTCGTAGCCAAATTCACATCGTTCAATATGATAGAATGATTTTTTATCGTTTCAACAATATTCAACGCTAAATCCTTTGTTATAAGGTGTCGTTTTTCTAAAGACATTGTAGAACGAGCGGCTGACTCAGGCGCTTCAACATGGCTACCAACTTATCGTTTTCTACAATTGTTGACACTGAGGCGTTACCGATTGTAGAACGGTAAACGTTTGTGACTTGGCTAGGGGGACTGATTTTTTGTAAAACTAATAGACTTGCTCGTCGTGTGCTTCGTTGGCTAACTTGTTTATGTTGCGTAAGTATGATATTTGTGTGGATGGTTTTGTTTAGAACTTTTCTGATAAAGAGGCATGTGTTATTATGTATTTTTTTAAATGAATAAGACCGTAAGTCTTCATGTTTTATCAATAGATAAAGGTAACAGTTGTTGAAGTGAGGTACAATTCATGCGAGGTCTACGTATTCATGACTTTTGTCCTTTTTGCTCGGCTCCTAAGGGTCTTAGCGTGATATTATATAGTGTAAAGCCTTAGATGGGCTATCCAATACTAAACGTAGTTCCAGAGATTAGTACGTTCAACCAAACAAACTGTTCAGCTTTATAATATTGAGATTTGATTACAATTAAAAACGATATAGTGAGTCAACCTGAAAAGACAGACATGTGCAATAGCAGACTTTATTTAGAACTTTTTTAAGGGGATCAATTCCGTCATACGTATTTTTTGTGTTACTATAACTGTTCACGCAGCGCATGCAACAGAAGCTTTCAAAAGGAATATTTTTTCCCCGTTTTTGCAACATTTTTAATTGCTGCTCCGCTCCTATTAATTGTACCGTAATTTTATATAGCCTATAGCTTTTTCGATAAATGGGCAATCCAACGCTGAATTATTTTTTCAATTCGTGTCAGTAGTTTCTGAGATTATCGCGTTCAACCAAACAAACAATTAAACAAACTCTTTAGCTTTAAAATATTAGTATAGATTTGTCACGCTTTCTAGTCATATCACCTATCACAGTTCATCTGTTCATCTGTTCACATTTAGATACGGACAATAATAAGGTTTATTAAATTTACCCAAAAATGGAATCTGTATCATGGTTTTCACGTTAATTAACTGGCTCTTTGCTAATTATCCTTTTCAGATATTAATCCGCTGTTTTTAATGAAACGAGGAAATGTTATTATAAAAAGGATTATTCATTTTGTACTTAGTACCTACGTAATATTAAATGGGTTGTTTCAACAAAATAGGGATTAAGGTCCAAACTCTGGCAGAGATTGTGATTTTTTCGTAACACTTTTTGTTAGAAGGTAATTTTGTATACTGTTATTATGCCCGCGCCTTCGTCCGCGTCAAATTTTCGCTTCCCTTCCCATCGCATTGAATTGCCTGTCAGTTTTCATTCATTTTTCGTTTACTGCTCCGCTATTTTTGACCGTAGCGTAATGTTATATAGCCTATAGCCTTCCTCAATAAATGGGTTACCCAACACAAAAAGATTTTTTCAATTCCGACCAGTGGTTCCTGAAATTAGCGCGTTCAATCAAACAAACAAACAAACTCTTCAGCTTTATAATATATAATATATAATATAATAATATATATAATATAGTATATATAGTATAGAAGTATAGATAAGAAAAACACCGACACGCCGAGATATAAAAGCGGTACTTAGCTCGAGCGTTTACTTAGTTATCTTCTCATCTCTATCTAGCACTAGGAGTTTGGCAGTTATGCGACAGTGACGGGAGTAACGCCACGCCTAAGTACGTGCTAAGTAATGTTGGTAGATCACAGCCTAAGCACTTTGTATTTAGTTTAAAATTAATGCAAAATCGCTGTATTTGAAGCATTATAAAGTTTAAGGAAATAATATTATTTTTCATTGTCATTTCAGCCGAATGACATCCACTGGGATTTGCCATAACTGTCACGCTTAGTAGGCGGGTTGGCGATCGCAATATGGTGGTAAAATGTATAGAGAACGCTGCTGCCCATTCTCTAGTTAGTCCCTTAGTCGCCTCATACGACACCCACGAAAAGAAATATGACGGTGCAATTTTTTACGTCCGACACCACACGGATCGATCATATTAAATTAATTAATATAATAAATTATACCTATTATAATTACGCACTCATAATTTAACCGGATAAAGGAAAAATCAATACATAATTATTCTCTCAGTCATCTGCTCGGAGATTCCTTTGCAGTTTTCCTGTTTGACAGGTAAATCCAAAGAGCAGAGCTCGTCATCACTATGCTATTGCGTCTCATATTTCGCCCAACCACAGCCAATTATATTGTTCCAGATGGAATCATTGACCAATGAGATGTGAAGCGGTGCGAGTGCGTTTGGCATGTTGACATGTTTGGTTAGTTCGTCGACTTGAGGTTGGACAAATGTTGGACATTGGTTGGTTGGCTCAACATTTGTTATGCTGCAACAGTATTTGTGTGTTTCCTAATTTAGCAATTTTAGGTATAAAAAATAACCAGCAAAAGTTTGTATGTATAGGTACATACAAACTTTTGCTGGTTATTTTCTTGAAATAATGAACAGATAACCCAATAGGGCATGTAATAATTACTTGAGATAATAACACTCGTTTTTCATTAACTATGCGTTTATAAAATCACTGCGACTTCATCCGCGTCAAATTTCTTGCTCCCCTGACCCACCCAGTCTCATCGAATCGTCTACTCGTGCAAGTACATCGTATTTGTGGCTTTAATCTTTTTGGTGAGTTAAGGCTCCTAATGTGATGTTCCACAGCCTAAAGATCTTTACTAAAAAAAAAAACAATTCGAAACATTCGTTCCTGAGATTAGCACATTCAACGAAACAAATGCCTCAGCTTTATAATATTAGTTTAGTAGTAGTTCGTACAGTACGACCGACTCTATAAGTCCATCGACGAACATGGAGAGTACTTGATCCGTCTAAACAAGTGTGAAACATTATTTTTCAGGTGGATAAATGCATAACTACTGACCGATAAGTACTTACTTCGGGCTTATTTTTAGCTCGGGTCCCGAACTAATCATACATCCGTTAGTTATATGGAGTTGGAAACGCCCGAAATTACGGACTTAGTGCTTCGGGAGTACACCCCAGGCTTGTGTCTAAAGGGATTTAAACTATCGCGTCTTTGATGAAAATACCGTTAAAACTGGTGTTATGTGGGTGAACTAAGCACCTCTGCGTGCTCCTCTGCGGAAGTAATCTATACTATCTATACTAATATTATAAGCTGAAGAGTTTGTTTGTTTGTTTGGTTGCACGCGGTAATCTCAGGAACTGCTGGTCCAAATTGAAAAAAATCTTTTTGTGTTGGATAGCCTATTTATTGAGGAAGGCTATAGGCTATATGCCATCACACTACAATCAAAAGGAGCGGAACAGCAACGAAAAATGGGCGAAAACTGGTAGGTAATTCGATGCGACGGGAAGAGTCAGGGGGGCAAAAATTTTGACGCAGACGAAGTCGCGAGCAAAAGCTAGTGTTCGTATATCTATAACGGTTTATTTTGCTGAACACGTACAAAATACTATTGAAAAAGAATGCATTTATCATTCTACTAAATATACTACACGCATGCTCTGATATATACATATGTTGAAATTACTTTGCAAGTAAATAGTTAGATATCTAAGCTCAGCAGTGACGCTTCGTTCACAAACTTTGATCAAAATCATATCTAGAGCACGTTGGTTATGTTATAATTACTAAGTTGCAAAAAGGAAAACCCTATTGGCAAGGTCAGTCGGTAAGACGATGGTATATAAGGCATTTCCCGGAGCAATGATACATACTTTTGTTAATAATATAATAACAAGAACAGCTGACGCTAACATGAAGCTGGCAGTATTCGGTAAGTTAACTATTACTATTAAAGTACATGCTGATTTTAATTTTTAAACGACGAATATATATGACAACGCATAACTTTTTACAAACTTTTAAAATTGATAAGCAAAATCCAACCCTAAGTGTAAACAAGTTTATAGATTTTCCATCTCCATTTTCTTTAAACAGTTGCTGTTTCCTGACGACGTCATTTGAGTATTGTCTTGTATTTGTCATTATTATTTAGAATTAATGTGACCTATGACCTTTATATCACCACGTCTTGGGCTACAATTTTGTTTTTTACACGCTTTATACATAGCTTCACTTGTCTGTTTGTTTGTAACCGACTCCTTATTGCGCGAATTTGACCTACTTTAAACGACCAGATTTCATTCAAACTTTGCACACCTGTCAAAAACCGATGACAATGTAATAATTTCATAAATTTCTGCCATTATCCTTGCCAGGGTTACCAGGACAGCAAAAAAACTGTCTTCGAAAACTACGCTGACATACGTATCAAAATTCGAAACACCCTTAAAATAGAAAATAAATAATAGATAAAAAAAACTAAAAAACACGCTTCCATAGTAAACCAAACAAAAAAGTAGAAAATAATGGAAAAAGCGTGGGGTGCTTTTTTATTGATATCAGGCACCCCACGCTTTTTTTCATTGGTTTAGTCGTGATGACAAACAAACAGAGTTATTTTCATGATTATAAATTATATAGTGTTATTAATTGTATGATGCTTGACATGTTTCAGTACTAACAATACTACTAGTTGGAATCCTCGTGGAGGCTCGTGCATGTACCAGGGAATATAGCCCGGTTTGCGGAATGGACGGAAAAACATACGGTAACCCTTGTCTGTAAGTAGAACGTACATTTTACCATACTAAGACTTAAATAAATCTTAAACCTGAGTTTTATACCGAACACAACGCAATCAAATAAATAAATAAATATCTTGGGACAACCAACGCAACGTTATCTGATCCCAAACTAGGCAGAGCCTGTACTATGGCAATCAGACAACTTATAAACATACTTATATATGTCTAAATACATACATATTATAGATAAATTACACCCAGACACAGAACAAATGATTGTGCTCATCACACAAAGATTTGTTCGGGTGGGAATCGAAACCACGACCTCAGTCTTAGCAATCAGGGTTGCTAACCACTAGACTAACAGGCTAGTCAAAGAAGTTAATTTTAAAATCGCTTATTTCATTTTTTTTTATAACAGGATATAGTGCTGATCCAGAACCAGGGACAGCGTGTATCTTGGGCCCTATTAAATAAATCATTTAGGTACCTAATTGCGAAATTGGCGACCGATAAACTAGTGCTGTAGTATAGCTTGATATTCCAAACGTTAAGGTACTTCTAAAACGTAGTAAAATTTCTTTAAGACTTTAAAATTCACCTTAAACCTTTAAAACCACAAAAATTGAGAGTGATGGTGGCCCCGAGGGCCAATTACACCCTGTAGGTCGTGGGTTCGAACCTAAGCCGGCGATTTACTTTGTGTAAATAATTTCACTAAAACTGCTCTTAATACGGTGAAGGAAAGCATCGTCAGGAAACCGGTATTTGACGCACTGAGCCTTCTTGCTGGATTATAGCGCTCTCGAAGAGAGTAGTCCTGTGTCCAAGCAATGCGAAGTTTATAGTCTACTAGCGTATGCCCGCGACTTCGTCCGCGTCGTTCGATTTGCTCCCCTGACCCTTCCCGTCGCATCGCAGCCTGCCAGTTTTCGTCCATTTTTTTGTTGTTGCTCCGCTCCTTTTAACTGTAGCGTGATGTTATATAGCCTATAGCCTTCCTCAATAAATATGCTACCCGACTCAAAAATAATTATTCAATTAGAACCAGTAGTTCCAGAGATTAGCGCGTTCCACCCCCTATTTTCCCTAACGTGCTACTTTTTGTCTCTTTCTAACCCTCACTTCCCTAAGTGGGGGTTAGAAAGAGACAAAAAGTAGCCTATGTCACTCTCCATCCCATCAACTATCTCCACTTAAAAAATCACGTCAATTCGTCGCTCCGTTTTGCCGCGAAAGACTGACGAACAGACACACACACTTTCCCATTTATAATATTAGTATGGATTATAAAATAAAAATAAAGTTTTTGTTCTATATTAATTTATCATAATTCCTTCACAATTGAGTCTTGAAGTTACTAGGGCCATCTCTCCCGGAATTACCCTACATGGTCAATGACATGGGTCAGAATTATGTACTGAATCTATGGTGAAAAATGCGCACCGAAGTCCCTGTATTAAGGCTTCTTCAGACAAACGCGACGCGACGCCGCTATGCGACGTTGGTAGTACAATTTCCATGAAGTTTTTACAGAAACTGTTCTATGAGAGTCGCGTCGCGCCTGTCTGTGGGAGCCTTTATTAAGATATCTCGATGTTTTGATAAGTCGTTGAAACCGTGCGTAGCAAGGGATGGTTGCTTTTTATCTATACTAATATTATAAAGAGGAAAAGTTTGTATTTTTGTTTGTTTGTTTGTTTGTAATGGATAAACTCAAAAACCACTGGACCGATTTTAAAAATTCTTTCACCATTAGAAAGCTACATTATCTGCAAGTAACATAGGCTATAATTTATTTAAAAAAAAATAGGGGTCCGTAAGATATTTGAGTTTTTCGGACCCAAGGTGTAAAAAATCATCCAAAAAAGTTCCTTATTAATATGTCTTCGAAGTACCAGGTTGTCATAACTTGGTAGGAGCTCACCTAACATGGGTGTGTGATAGCTAGAAAACGCTTTATGTCTTCGAAGTACCAGGTTGGCATAACTTGGTAGGAGCTCACCTAACATGGGTGTGTGATAGCTAGAAAACGCTTTATGTCTTCGAAGTACCAGGTTGTCATAACTTGGTAGGAGCTCACCTAACATGGGTGTGTGATAGCTAGAAAACGCTTTATGTCTTCGAAGTACCAGGTTGGCATAACTTGGTAGGAGCTCACCTAACATGGGTTTTATTGATTCTGAGGCGGTACGAAGTTCGCTGGGTCAGCTAGTTTTATGATATAACAGGACTCCCGTATACCGAAAGAGGTGGGCATAGGCAATAAGTACATAAGTGAAGGAGTCTGCAGTAACTTCATACCTAACTATTGTATTCTCTGTTTGTCCACAGGTTGAAGTCGAAAGGCGTAAAGTTAGCACACGCTGGCCAATGCAAAAATGGTAACTCCCCGACAAAAATAGGAGCAAAGGCAAAAGCTTGAATAAAGATACTAAAACATATTTTTTGTTGTTTTATTTTCCCTTTCATAATATAGCATAGCCTATTAAATCATCGTATCTATAAACAGAAAAAAAAAACAATATTCCTGTACTCTACCTAATTAAGTACTAGCTTTTGCCAGCGGCTTCGCCCGCGTGGAGGTCGGAAATTATCCCGCGGGAACATACTACCGGGATAAAAAGTAGCCTATGTCCTTTCTCAGGCTCTAAACTATCTGTGTACCAAATTTCATTTAAATCGGTTCAGTAGTTTTAGCAGGAAAGCGAGACAGACAGACAGACAGAGTTACTTTTGCATTTATAATATTATATATAGTGTGGATTTTAAAACTAAAACCCTATGGTAAACGCTCCCAAATTGGGGGAGGCCTATGTCCAGCAGTGGACGTCTTTCGGCTGAAATGATGATGATGATGATGATTTTAAAACTTATTGACATAATAGAAAATATGCATTATTATACTTAAATATAAGGGAAATCTACCTCTCTCCAATGCGCTGGTAGATTTCCGTTTGTATGAAAATTACGCAGATGGAGGAGAAATTATAATATGAAAGGGTCAGTTAAAGTTTATATGGAAAAGGAGTGCAGAAAGATTTTTTTTATGTTGATAACAGAAATACATTAACATTTAAATTAATTGTGATCGAATTTCGACCACAAGGTGGCCACTAGTATAAATAAATGTAATTTCTTTCTTTTTCCTTTATCTAATGTACCTAGACGTGTTACTTTTACCTATTTAATCAAACAAGCGAATGCTCCGGGTGTACGAGCACCCTTACCTTTTAGACTTGTAATCTGCCATACGTATCTTTGATTTAAGTCTGACATCTGACGTGTGCTTGTAGATCAACTGCACTGCTACGTGAATATACGAACAGTTCACACATATTTTACCTCTGATTTTGCATAATTGTAAAATTAATTGTTTTTGTTACAGTAAATCTCCTTTTAGGTTGCTGTCACTAACTAGTATGTCAATATCACAGTGATTTTTATTCTTGTTACAATATGGTTCTGCTGTCAGAAGTAAAACTGAACGGACTATAGCTACTGAATGGGAAAGTGAACTTCTAATTCCTTAACAACGATAAGGTTCAATGTCATTTGCACTTCATAAAACCTCAAGGTCTATTATTCTTTAACACCATGTAATAGTTAGATCACCACGTTTGTAAAGGATCAATTTACTGGGAGTTTCCCTCAAATTTAACTTATAACAGGGGTGCAAATTCGACCATTAAATCAAATTAAGAAAATATTTCTGATGAAAAAAGCCTTTTCCCTAACCTTAAATATTTACAAGATGCAGTTTTGAACCTGCAAAACATTTCAGGAGGTTGTTATGAGACTCGTAAATAATCATATAACAATACGATACCAAGACAATAACCAATAGTACTTTTTATTTTAGATTTTTCAATTTTATTGTTTTTCAGAATAACTCTCTTAATAACCCTCTTCAAAACATCTATGAAAGAAATGCCGATTGCGTTTGTTTGTGTGTGTGAAAGCGCAGTTTAAGGACACGTACAGACTGGCCGCGTTTTAAAAAAGGGAGTTCACACATTCCAATTTCCGTAAATAAGAAGAAAATGAAAAATAAAATACTTGCCCATTTTATTGTTGATTCGGGTCGAGAATCACTAACATAATTACCTCCTAAAATGTTTTGCAGATCCAAAACTGCACCTAAGATAAGTACTGAATTCTGGACTGGACTGCGAACTATGTAGGTAAACAGCGGTTTAAAAAGTACTATACGAATGAATTTTATATTCTTTCCATTTTCTGTCCTCGACACTAGCGGTTTTATTCTCGCGCTATACTAATGACAAAAGCATAAATATGTTTGATATGGTTCCAAACATGATACCTCATATCCTGAAGCCATTCCATCCAATTACTCGTGAGCACATTACCATGTAGATTTTTTATTGTATGATTAGTTAATAATTTATGGAAATAATACGACCTCACCAAACTGACATTGGTTAGTGACACAGATAATGACCCTGTTGGGTTACTTGATATCAATACCGATCCTGTTATTAACTTAATGTAATTTAGGTTAATTCTAGCAGCAGTGGTGGCCTAGTGGTATAGGCCCCCACTTGGGACTTGTAGGTCGTGGATTCGAGCCCAGGCAGGAGCTTTATTTTAAGTAAATAATTTCATCACCACTGCTCTTAAAAAAGTGGAGAAAAACATCGTGAGGAAACCGGCATGTCCTAGAATAAAAAATTCGAAGACATGTGATATCTACTAACCCGCACAGGGCCCGCGTGGTAGATTACGTCACACTCCCTCTCACCGAGAGGAGGCCTGTGTCCCAGCAGTGGGCACATTATAAGCTGATTATGATGATGATGATGATGAGGTTAATTATACAAGGTGTACCTACTAATACCTCATAACTCAAGGGTATTAATGTCTCATTAATCATTTCAAAGAATCAAATGGCATGTGTTTATTTTTCGTTTTAAATTTTCATACAAAATAATTCGACGTCACGATTATTTATATAAAACAGAAGTCAGTGTATTATTTATATAAAATATTTACCTGCATACGTACATAACTGTTTTGTTAAATGATTTCATTTCTGTGAGTAGGTTTATATCTGTATAAACCTATTTACAGAAATTAAATCAATAAAAAAATGTAATTGACGTGTAAAAGTGCAGACACTATTTTAAATCAGATGAGGTCGGCGTTCTCTAACTGACTATCTGAGAAGAAAGGCCGCAACAAACTCAGTGGTTAGAGTTAGGTTTGTTGGCTGTACAAGTGTACGTAAGCGTACATAATAGCACTGTGCGGTGCGCGCCCTTTCTTGTGACATCACGCCGTCAGATAATGTCCGCTGCATTCTACCGATGTGGGAACATACAGCCGCAGGGGAGACATGGCATAGAGAAATAGAGGTCCAATTAACTTGATAATATGTGCAATTAGATTAGTTTCATAGGACTTCTAAATTAACAGAATTATGGAAATGGAATGTTTTAAAATAAGTGTAATTTACAAATAATACCCAGATTAGTTACCACTATTGATAAAACATTTTTGCTAAAAAGCAACCGTCTTTCAAAAAAGCACTTTACAATTTCGGAACTCAGTGTCTTTCAATCTATATTTTAGTTTTTTGCCACCAATTTCCAAAATTTAAGTTATTTTTACTTTAGACTGTTCTTTCGTCGTCATTGTTTTTTTTTTTTGCAGACGGTTTTATGTTTCACTTTTTAGTAATAGGTATCTACCCCGCACTAATTCGTATACTACTACTAGCCTAGTATATAGTATAGCAGTGACAGGAAGTATTAGAATATCATCACGATAAACGAAGTGGAACACTGAACATATTTAATATATACAACATTAATTTTTGTTTATGCGAAACCCGAAACACGGGTCTAGTATTTTTATGTAAAGAATCAATGAAAAAAATTTCAAAACTGTATCATTAATAATCACAAAGTTACAAGCTTGATAAGTTACCTGGTTGTCCACGCAAAAACATATGCAGATCACCACAAACAGCTAGTGTACGTACCATCTCCGTGTAATGGACGTTTGAATACGAGAAAGACATGATAAATTTAAAATCGAAACAAAACACTAAGGCCCGCGACTTGGAAGCGTAATTAAATATTTTTGGTACAAAATATAACATGGTGTAAAAATTATTGGAATCGATTCAGTTACTGATTCTGAACAAACTATATTCAGGTTTCGCATATACTAAAAATAATCTTGTATATTAGCCATACTAACGCAAAAAACTAGCACAGCAAAGCAAAAACCTATCCATTAAAATTATAATTTTTGAAATAGGTTCCCAGTTGTTGGGAAATCGGTGAACATAAGTGAAAAAAAAAAACACAGGACGCCCCTCGTTTTTTTGAAGTCGGTTAAAAATGAAATTGGCGATTACTGTTAAAAATGAAATTGGTCAGGCCTGTTGGTCTAGTGGTTAGTGACCCTGACTGCTATGCCGGAGGTCGTGGGTTCGATTCCCACCCAGGGCAAATGTTTGTGTGATGAGCACGATCATTTGTTCTGTGTCTGGGTGTAATTTATCTATAATATGTATGTATTTAGAAATATATAAGTATGTTTATCAGTTGTCTAGTACCCATAACACAAGCTCTGCTTAGCTTGGGACTAGATGGCGTTGTGTGATAGTTGTGGAATATTATTATATTATTACTGTTTCTTTTAGTAGATAGAAAACTACATACTCAGGATCTAAGTTTTGCATCAGTGGTCAACTGGTTATTACTGTCAATCTGTGAACTTGTCGTTTCCTTATCCCAAACAGTAGCACCAACTTGAAGAAACATACTACCGACAAGAATTATACTACCTATCGTCTAGATAACATTATATCTAAAGTTACAACTGTATACCTCACATATTTTCTAATCCACTTTTATTGAGAAGATTGTCATCGGGATTATTTGAAGATAAGGTTTTTTATAGGTTTGGGGGTTAAACTGGTCGTATGAATCCCATTTTTAATCTATACTATATATAATCTATAATCTATACTATATATATATATATACTATAATATTATAAAGCTGAAGAGTTTGTTTGTTTGTTTGTTTGATTGAACGCGCTAATCTCAGGAACTACTGGTCCGAATTAAAAAAATATTTTGTGTTGGGTAGCCTATTTATCGAGAAAGGTTATAAGCTATATAACATCACGCTAAAACTAAGAAGAGCGGAGCAGTAATGAAAAATGTTGCAAAAACGGGGAAAATTTATTCCTTTTGAGAGTTTCCGTTGCGTGCGCTGCGTAAACGGTTAAAGTAACGCAAAAATCATGTATGACGGAATTGTTCCTTTTAAAAAGTTCTAAAAAAAAGTCCGTGAGAGCATATGTCTATCTTTTATGGTTGACTCACTTTAACTCAAAAGGAGCGAGCAGCAACGAAAAGTGGACGAAAACTATCAAGCAAATCGATGCGACAGGAAGGGTCAGGGGAGAAAAAATTTGACGCGGACGAAGTCGCGGGCAGAAGCTAGTATATAATATAAATCAAAATCAAAATCAAAAGTCATTTATTCAAACTAGGTGGAGAGTCAGCACTTTTTGAACGTCAAAGTTACACAAGACAGTCCCCCCAAAACGCCCGCCCTTCGACACTTTCTAGTGCTGTAGCTGGGAAGAAGAAGTGGCGGAACAAACTCCCCAGCAGCACAGCTGTCTGTTAAGTTAGAAGAACTTGATTCTATACAATACTGTGTAAGTAATTAATATTACAAAACAAAACATACATTATTCACATATGTCAGCTAGCACGCGCCAATATACCACCAACAAAACACTGAAAACTAAACTCAAGCTGAAATAAATAATAAAACAAAATAGTAAACAGAACTTAAAACGTAAATAAAGCCTCCAGGCATAAAGGGCGTGCCCGCTTACATATTCAACGATGCAAATTGATACATACAGCTAAGTTGAAGTTACAATAGTTAAACTAAGGACCTCCGGACCAAAATAAAATAACAGTTAATACAAGTAACAATAACAAAAACCATGGTCAGCAAGACGACCAGTCACCACAAGCAGCACCCGTTCACGAGCATAACCCCCCCGACGCTACCGCAAGCAGTGACATCTAAGGGAGCATGACGAACTTGCTGCCGGTTGGTGAGACAAGAACATTATGAACAGCTGACGAGGTCGCTAGCTAACTACAACAACATTTACAATAATTGTAATGAGTAGATTATGTCCACAATAAATGAAATTAAAAGAAAATAAAATAAATTAACAAAATCAGTTAAATAAAAAAACAATTATATGAACTACCCATATAAACTGTCGGTAGGAAAGCTAATTCTGGATTGAAAGAACATAAACATTATCTTGAGTTAATCACAGCGACCAGCTATTCTTATCGTTTAAGTAGTCGTTGATAGAATAGTATGCCTTTGAACAAAGGTTGGATTTTACTTTAGCTTTAAACTCATTAAACTGCAAATCTAGCAAAGCAGAGGGAAGCTTGTTATAAAAGGTAATACCAAGACCAACAAAAGAATTATGAACCTTATGAAGCCGGTGAAAGGGGGCTCGTAGTTTGTCCTTATTTCTAGTATTAATATTATGAAAATCACTGTTTTTAGTGTACAAGTGTATATTTTGCCTAATATATAAGATGTTGGCGAAGATGAATTGTGATGCCACCGTAAGAATACCAATATCTTTAAACAAATCTGTCAGAGAAACTCTAGCACCTAGTTGGTAAATCGCTCGAACAGCTCGTTTTTGAAGAACAAAAATATTTTGAATGTCCGCGGCTTTGCCCGTTGCTATTATAATATATATAATAATATTATAAAGCTGAAGAGTTTGTTTGATTGAACGCGCTAATCTCAGGAAATACCAGTCCGAATTGAAAAATTATTTTTGTGTTGGGTAGCCTATTTATTGAGGAAGGCTATAGGCTATATAACATTACGCTACAATCAAGAAAAGCGAAGCAGTTATGAAAAATGTTGCAAAAATGGGGAAAATCGCACGGGTAGGCGATTCGACGCGACGGGAACGGGGGACGCGAGGGTCGGGGGAACACGAAATGTAACGCGGACGAAGTCGCGGGCAGAAGTTAGTTTGAAATAAAAATCTTTGAAATACTTAACAAAACAAATCCTAATGTCTCAAAATCACTGAGTTTCGGGAAAACCGTAAAGGGAACCCTTTTTCACTTTGTTGGAAAATAAAATGGTCTCGGAAAAAAAAACTTTTCCATACATTCCGATCTATTAGTTAAATTTTCTAGGAAATAGCTTTTTTTTTTAGAACTAGCGCACCTTGCGGTTTACCGCTACAGCGGCTGCGACGATTTCTACCAGTCATCTTCTAAGATGGATGGTAGACATCGTCACGTAAGGAAAGAGTTATGTGACTTTCTTTCTAAGGGACTTTCTCTCTATCTATGTCTCTTTCTAACAGATAAATACGTGTGAGTATGCGTGCAACTATCGCGTAAGGAACTTTGTTCCTGACGAGGGTCCCCTGATCGCACACGTTTTTAGGGTTCCGTTACCAAATGGCTAAAAACGGATCCCTTATAGATTCGTCATGTCTGTCTGTCCGTCCGTAGGTATGTCCCAGCCACTATTCTCCGAAACTATAAGAGCTATGCTATTGAAACTTGGTAAGTAGATGTTTTCTGTGAACCGCATTAAAATTTTCATACTAAAATAGAAAAAAAAACAATAAATTTTGGGGTTCCCCAGACTTAGAACTGAAACTCAAAAAAAAATTCATCAAACCCATACGTGTGGGGTATCTATGAATAGGTCTTCAAAAATGGTATTGAGGTTTGTAATACCTATCATTTTTTTCTAAACTGAATAGTTTGCGCGTGAGACACTTCCAAAGTGGTAAAATGTGTCCCCCCCTCCGTAACTTCTAAAATAAGAGAATGATAAAACTAAAAAAAAAAATACGATGTGCAGACGCCTGCACATAAAGCTACTACAATCTGTCAAATTTCTGTAATAGATTTTCAACTTTATCGCTCAAGTATTAGGTTCTAGATTGATTGGGAAAATTTGACAGTTTCGGGTAGCTTGATGTGCTGGTGTCTGTACATAACCATGTAAACTGCCACCGAAAATTAGTTTGAACGAGATTCAGTAAGTAGTTTTTTTTTTTAATACGTCATAAATCGTAAACCGCAATTTACCTTTCATTCAATCAACTCAAATATAAAAAAAAACATTTAATTTCATAAACATAAACCTTATGCATAAACCGAGGATACCTACAGGTTTGTACGAAACCCTCGGTGCGCGAGTCCGACTCGCACTTGGCCGGTTTTTTAATAACCGAACAGTTCATGTTTACTCAACGCAAATCCGGATCCGAAAGTCTCGCTGAATATGGCCAATTCTTTTTTTTTGTTAACTTGGGAATACAACTGGCCGAGTAGTCTTTGACTCAACTCAAAACAACATAGTTAGAACTGGCAAATTCAGCACTAACCCTGGACAACTCTGACCCTTCTCTATCTCGGTCCTTTTTCATGACTTCAACTGACGAAACAGAAGTTAGCACTATCATAGGAAACCTCAAAAACGACTCCGTTCTAGGCTGGGATGGTATTCCAAATCGTGTTTTTAAATTAGCTCAACACTGTTTAGCCTGTCCCATCTGTTACATTTGTAATTTGAGCATGTCGTCAGGAATAGTTCCAGTTCAGTCGAAAACAGCGAATATTTGCCCGATCTACAAAGCTGGAGATCAGATGCATCAATCCCATCAAATTACAGGCCTATTTTACTTCTTACGTCTGCGTCCAAAATTCTGGAGAAGCTGGTGAACAAGATACTATTAGCGTACTTAGAAAAGAATCAACTCCTATCGGCCAACCAGTACGGATTTTGCAATGGCAGATCAACTGAGGACGCAGTTTCTAAACTGGTAGATCATGTTGTTGACAGCCTTGACAGGGGCAAAAAGTGTGTCGGAGTCTTTTTTGACCTTGCCAAGGCTTTTGATACCGTCTCGAGACCCATACTGATTAAGAAGATGGAACGTTTGGGTATCAGGGGCATTACTTTGGAATAGTTTACCTCCTATCTTTTGAACGTAAACAGGAGGTTTGTGTGGGAGATTTCCAGAGTACCTCTGCGAGTGTGGGATATGGAGTTCCCCAAGGTAGTGTACTTGGCCCCACCTTGTTTCTCTTATATGTTAATGGTCTCTGCTCACTCAATTTGGCCATCGCGCAAATATTTGCTTACGCTGATGACATAGCTTTAATTTTCCATGGTGTCTCTTGGAAGGAAACCTATGGTGCCGCAGAGGCTGGAATGAAGACTGTGACCAGCTGGCTGCATCACAATCTACTCATCCTTAATATTGAAAATACCAAAGTGGTCAACTTCTCTGTAAGCAAAAGAACAACAGCTTCTAAATAACTCGTACTCAAATCCCACCAATGCAGCTATAGTCTAGATCTAGAGGATAGCTGCAGTTGCCCTGTCTTTGAACACGTTGAGAGTATCAAGTACCTTAGTGTCAGCATAGACAAACACCTGACGTGGACAAATACAATCGGTTGCTTCGCGCGTAAGAAAGCTTTTGTACATATTTAAAACACTTCGTTCTATTGCTGATAAAGATACTCTCAAGATGATTTGCCCTGGATTTATGTTAATCTGTACTTGGCTTTTATATAGTATCTTGGGGTTTCGCTGGTAAAAGTTATTTCATTGCGGCTAAACGTGCATAAAAAGCAGTCCTTAAGGTCTCTCATGGATTAGAAATCCGATACCCCACTGACATGTTGTATCGTGAAACGAGAGTGCTTACTGTGCGTCAACTTTATATTTTATCAGTGCTACTTAAATTTCATAAAACTGCGGTAGCCGCAGACGTAACGGATCAACGCGCAAGTAGAAGACCCAAATGGAACAGTCTTCTGCAAACTTAAGTTTGGTAATAAGGCCTGCTCATGTATTGGACCATGCCCGTGTGAAAAGGTTAACAAAAAGCTCAACATCTACTCCTTGACGTAGTTTGGGTGCAAAAAACAGGTTCAGGAGTGGCTGCTTGGGCTTGACTATACTGAAACGGAACACCTTCTATCTTTCAACTGTTAAAGTATTCGTCTTCGCATACACTCGCTCATCTCTTCTAAACAGACATCATACATACACTCTTCACATACACACTATTGACATACATAATTAGTCATCACGTACACACACTCTTCACACACAGTGTTCACATTGTGGATGTGAACACTGTGTGTTCACATCCACAACTAACACTCATCATATACTCGTACATATCTTCATCATTCAAATCATTTTCGTTACCTTTTAGTCTGTAGTTTTAGTGAAACTTACTAAACCGGCGACGTTTGTGTTTACCATAATCTCACATTGTATATCGAAAGAGACTGCATCCTGCGACACAGGGTATTCTAGTGCGGGAACCAGTGTCACCCCTAAATACTGTTAAAGTTTTTATGAACCAATAAAGTAAACTAAAACGATGACTTTTTTACGAAAATCATGATTTTACGGAATTCTTTGTTTCAGTTGGCGCGTGGATGACCCTGATACAGTGCAGGTAATACAATACATATTATTTTGATATTACTGTCAGCTTTAATTGATAGTGTATAATCTTCCTAATCCAGTGAATGAAATTATCTATTCTTATCTTATCTGCTTTGTATAAAATACTTTGGTGCGCAAACTAATTATTAGTCAGTGTAAAATTGTGACTTCGCTAAGACAATATGAAACTATTTGCGTTGGGTAAGTCAATTATAAACATTTTGTTATTAAACCCTCTATTACTGGCATTAAAAAGCTTCTGTAAATGCTCACGTAAAATAGAGATAAATAAAGCAACAAAATGTATTCACACATGAGGGAACCAATCTGAAACTAATTTGAATTCCTCAAAACATATTTGAATGCGCAAATAAAGCCGATAAACCCTACAAATTGGCTTTATCCCAATTTAATTGAAGTCGGCGCAACATGTAGTCTTCCATAATTTTCTAAAAGGGTTAGTTCTGACACCACGGAAAAATTCCCGCGCAGGCTGGAGCCATTTCTAGTCGCAATGCGAACAGATAGCAACTGAATATTGAGTATACACAAGCCAACTGTGTACCCACAGCAACAACATACAACAACATGATGTTTCCAAGGTTTTTACTACGACAAGTTTCCTCTCCGTGACAGGGAGGCTGCAAACCAACACACAGGCCCAGTGCGGGCTGGTAGATGTCACATATCTTCATATTTTTGAACGAAGTTCCTTATCGCGCGTCGCGAAAGGGGGCTAGACGGAAAAAATTAAGACCAAAAGTTGGAACGACACTTTTTGCTGTAGTTGTAAGCCGTGCGGCGTGCGCGTGTTTCTCTGTTTGTCTCTCTCTCTCTCTCTCTCTCTCTCATAGAAAGCAAGCCAGTTATTTTCGTTTCGTCTTTCTATTTCTTTTTTTTTTTCGTTATTTATTATTAACTTTTTATTTATTTATTATTTCTAATTGTTTAATAGTTTTAGGTTTAACTTTAATTTATTTATATTCTTTAATATAATTTACTTTATTTAGTTTGAGCGTACAAGTCGCGGCCGATATCACAGGGGTGGCCCTGTGACATAGAGCAACACGGACCACCGGCGGACCGGAGGGGAGACGGCATAGCGTTTTTTCCCGATACAAAACTGTCTGTCATTTTTTGCGGGGGGAAATCTGCTCTACCCACACTTTCTCAAATTCTCACACAAAAATAATCGTCTGTTACTACGAAACTCACACATAAAAATTAAAGCATACACTAACAATTTCACACACGCATAGATACATTATGTATCGAAACAGTACAATGAGATGACGCAACTACACTGACAAGTTGCTTACAGCCGTGGTTGCAACTGCTGTCGATACGCATTATCGATAAATTCAAGAACTCGGTTCGGAATATTACGTTTAAAAAGTGATACAAAGATAGATATTTTAATAAAGATTGACTTTATTTATTATGTATTACATTAATTATCATTTAACAAATAAAATGAAGGTTTACGTCATTTTAAAAGCTAGTTATAGTTGTATCTATCACTGGTTTTTAAAGTGGATTAGTTTTGTATAAATATGAATACATTTTTGTGGGTCTGCTTTTTGACTTGATTGACGAAGTACACGGAGATGTCAACGAATCAGGAATAGTGAGAGTGGCACTAATAGCATCATAGATGATAGTCTGCCATTTGGTAGAGTGAATGATTTTTAATGACTCTGGCAAATTAGGTTTAAAACTGTTAATTTTTCAAGTTGAGAAATCTAAGCTTCATTTCGCCACTATGACTAATGTGTAGTCAGAGATGTGACTTATCTAAGATACAAGTATCTAAAATACAGATACAAGATACAAAATACGTATTTTTATCTTGTATCTGAAATACTTTTTTTAAAACTCATTTTGTATCTTGTATTTAAATACCTTTTGTTGGGTATCTTAGTATCTTATAGATACTATGTTTGCTAAAATACTTTGAGTAATAGTTATGTATACATTTATTCAAGTCACAAAATGTGACAGGATTGTATGGAGACATTTACTTGCCTGCAGCAAATGATGCAATGCAATGCAATGGCCTCAGTGTCACATCCATTCTTTAAAATGAGATGGGTACCAAAAGTGCGGAAAGAATATGTAAAAGAACTTATCCTGACTGAAACACGAAAAATTAATCGAACTGAAAAACAAAAATCAGAGGCTTTAGACAATAATGAAGGTGACATAAAAAAAGTCAAAAGATGAAGCTTTTTACATGTTTTTTGAGGATTTTGATTCCTCTGTTGCAAGTGTCTAAAACACAGGATCTACTGGCAGCACCGCTGTCTTAGAAACATTGCAATACTTAAATAATAAAGATATCAACATACAGAGCTTGAATGCTTATCCAACAATAGAAAAAAAAACCGGCCAAGTGCGAGTCGGACTCGCGCACCGAGGGTTCCGTACAAACCTGTAGGTATCCTCGGTTTATGTATAAGGTTTATGCTTATGAAATTAAATGTTTTTTTTTTAATTTTTATATTTGAGTTGATTAAATGAAAGGTAAATTGCGGTTTACGATTTATGACGTATTAAAAAAAAATACTGGATCTCGTTCAAACCAATTTTCGGTGGAAGTTTACATGGTTATGTACATCATATATTTTTTTGAGTTTTATCATTCTCTTATTTTAGAAGTTACGGGGGGTGGGGGGGACACACACATTTTACCACTTTGGAAGCGTCTCCTGCGCAAACTATTCAGTTTAGAAAAAAATGATATTAGAAACCTCAATACCATTTTTGAAGACCTATTCATAGATACCCCACACGTGTATGGGTTTGATGAAAAAAAAAAAAATTGAGTTTCAGTTCTAAGTATGGGGAACCCCAAAATTTTCTTTTTCTATTTTAGTGTAAATATCTTGATGCGGTTCACAGAATACATCTACTTACCAAGTTTCAACAGCGTAGCTCTTATAGTTTCGGAGAAAAGTGGCTGTGACATGCGGACGGAGAGACAGACAGACAGACAGACATGACGAATCTATAAGGGTTCCGTTTTTTGCCATTTGGCAACGGAACCCTAAAAAATCAAATACAACTCCTGTTTGCCAAGTTCTGCCCCTGTGGAACGACTCTTCTCATTTGAGGGCATGATCATGAGACCTCATCGAAGATAAATGAGTGATAAACTGTTTGAAAAACTGGTTATGTCTGGATTAAAATCTTAAAAATACAATATTATCTTGTGTCACGTTTGCGCGATCACCGCGATTTACATGTAAAAAAATAAACTTTCATTCAAAAAAATTGTTTCCTTTCAAAAGTATTTTATCTTTAAAAAGTATTTTATCTTTAAAAAGTATTTGAAAGATACGTATTTTGTATCTAGTATTTCAGATACCATTCCTGAAAGTTATTTGTATCTGGTATCTGAAATACTTAATTTAAAAGTATCTTGCATTTTGTATTCCAGATACTTTGTGTAAGGTATCTTGTACATCACTGTGTGTAGTACATCAGGTGGACTGTACGCTGTTTTACCTTTTCGTGATATATAAAAAACTTCCTGGACAAATACAGTGTGGCGTTAGAGTTCGCCAACACATGAAAGTCAGAGGATGTCAAATGATTTGAGCAAATTACACTATTTCTTGTGGGAATCCAGGTTAGTCTATTATTACAAAATTTCTTCCATGTATCCCTTAAATTTGGATCTTTAGGAAACCTGCAATTAATAAATAAAAAAAGGATTGTGTCGTTTTTATTAAACTACGATAAAAGTGAAACATTTTTCACACTAAAGACATTAAACTACAAATTTTCGGAATATATGCAATAGCTTAATAAAAAGACTTAATTTAATGTTCATAGGAAATAAGTTAAATAATAAATTCAAGCACTCAAAATTGAAATAAATCCATAAACAACAACATGCACCAGCGAGCGCCTTTCACTTTATCCCTACTTCGCGGCCGACTGTCACGTGACATGCAACACACAGACGAAAAAGTTTGAGACGAAGTAATAAAAGTTTTACTTTAAAAAAAAGTGGTTGAAGTTCACACTAAGTAATTTTAATAAAACGTGTTAACTCGTAAGTCTTGTAATATTTTTAATTTATACAACTATGTACATTAATATACAGCTTACATTATTATAATATTTTAAATAAATCAGAAAACTTATTCTCAAAAATGTCTCTGTATGAATATAGACTCCTTTGCCAAATTTATCGATAGCTATCTACTAACAAACCAGTAACAACACTATCGCTCGGTGACAGCGTCTACTCGGAAACAAACTCGGATCAGTCGCTCGACCGATCCGCATATTGTATGAGGGCGAGCGGCCTGTGTTGGTAAACAAATCCGAAACAACACGAACGATAATTTTGTAATTTTTAAGTTTTATGGAAGTAAATGGGAATAATGTGATTAAATATTAGTTACATATGAAAGGTAACGGCATCTTATTGTAAATTTGACGTGGCAGATCTCTTTTTGCAGCAAAATACAGAACAATTCGTCATTTTTGTAGGACATCAATTTGGTCGCGCAACTAGATTTAGTCTACTGAGCAGTGCGGCTGCAACTAGTTTTATTATACGCATAGGACCGCGTGGACTTGTACTTTGACAGAGGGGAACGCCTGCGTATGGCTACTCCCCTCTGGGCCGTGTTGCTCTATGCCCTGTGATATCGGCCGCGACTGCTCTCACACACATACATGGCCTGTTCAAATCATAACCCTCCTATGGTTTTGGCAACGTTGGGTAAAAAGTAAAAAAAAGTCTTGTAAGTGACTGAATATCAAGAAATTATTCAATCGTTAAGTTCCTTAATCACAGAAAGATTAATATTTTATTGATGAATTTATCGAGATTATCTGAAGATTTTGTGCATTTCATTGATAACTGTAATCTTGTTGTAGGACGGGCTTGTCTAAAATAAGTCAAAAGGATACGGCAAGTTGGCATAGTTTTGCTCATCCACGACATAAAAATACAAGAATAAGAGACTGCCAGTGTTAAGATTTATTTAAAATTAATAGTAACAGTTGTATGATAACATGATTATCTATAAGACAGCGCGTCGAATAGGATAACAGTGATACAAGTAGAGATTTATACAAATACAACGGTGCCATAATACTATATTGGCGACAACGCTACCTAGTCCATACCGTCAGTAGCGACTGCTCATCTCTTAGCTGCCTCGGCTAATTATATACATATACCTAATTTGTTTTTTTTGCTTTTAATTACGAACTCTTTATCATAATTGTTTGTAACAATATGTTGATTCAAAAGAGCTTCCGTAGATTTTGTCGCCCGTTCTTCTCCTTTAGCTACTTTGGAATGGGCAACTGGACTATTGGAAATGACCTGTTTTAATATTATCTATACTTACTATATTTCCTATATAATATTATAAAGCTGAAGAGTTTGTTTGTTTGTTTGATTGAACGCGCTAACCTCAGGAATTACTGGTCTGAATTGAAAAATTATTTTTGTGTTGAGTAGCCTATTTATTGAGGGAGGCTATAAGCTATATAACATCACGCTACAACTAAGAGGAGTGGAGCAGTAATGAAAAATTTTGCAAAAACGGGGAAAATTTATTCCTTTTGAGAGTTTCCGTTGCGTGCGCTGCGTAAACGGTTAAAGTAACGCAAAAATCATGTATGACGGAATTGTTCCTTTTAAAAAGTTCAAAAAAAAAATCCGCGAGAGCATGTGTCTATCTTTTAAGGTTGACTCTATAACTCAAAAGAAGCGAGCAGCAACGAAAAATGGACGAAAACTAGCAGGCAAACCGATGCGACGGGAAGGGTCTGGGGAGCAAAAATTTGACGCGGACGAAGTCGCAGGCAGAAGCTAGTTTATTATAAAAATCAAATCACATCTGCACCTGTCATTACAACCTGTATGTTTCTCCTCAGTATTCACCCTGCTCCTGGTGCTGATGGGCGCCATGTTGACCGACGCATCTTGTTACTGCCCCACTATCTATGACCCCGTGTACGGACCCGACGGAACCAAGTACAGCAACAGTTGCGTGTAAGTCAGTCGTCGCCGGCTGTCATTGAAAACTAGCGTTGGGGCTCTGTCTCGCATAGGGTCACAGCATTATGCTGAGTGATGGCCGTTTTGCGTGGATGTGACGCATATTTTCCCACATCTTATTTTTTTATTTCTGTATGTTTCTAGTCTTACTGTGCGTCATGTTTGCCGCAAATAAACGTATTTTCTTTCTTCTTTATTTTTCTTTCTAACTCGACATTTCATTTTTATTAAAGTACTGATAACCCACCTCTGCTATGGTTGGTCGTACGACTTCGCATAACATCGAGATTTCCACATTATGTGTAAGTTTAATATAATTGCACAAAAAAGAATCTGGAATCAATTTCCTAAATGATATAAATCCCACATCGATAACTATTGTGCAGTTTCTAAGAACATCGCGGTCGCAAAGACAGCACGAAAACGAACTTAATTTTTGTACATATTATGTTCAGGAGAATTCTCTTCGTAATTTTTAGTAAATTCTATTTGAAGTTATTTCTCTTGTTTTTATTTTCAGCATGGCCTGCGCACTGGGAGAGCAAGCAAATCAATAAATGCAACGTTAACGAGACTACTATAGAGGAACACGATATATTTTTTTGTAACACTTTAAGCGAAAATGTTTAAAAAAATAATTATAAGAAAATGTTTATAATAAAATTATTTTCACATTAATCTCCTGTTCTTTTAATGATTTATATTTTACTAGCTTTTACCCGCGACTTCGTCCGCGTGAATGTTGGTTATCACGGACATGTACGAAGTCACGGAATAAAAAGTAGCCAACGTCCTTTCTTCTTTTCTTGGGGTTCAAACTTACCCCGTACCAAAATCTCATGGGGATAAAAGTTTGTATGGAAGTCCGACAGGTTCCAAGTTAGGATCTTAAAATTTTGTGTTTAGGCTGACGAATAAAATTTAATTTATAGGTGTCTCAGCGCTTTTAATAATACAAGAAAAGGGGTATGAAGTTGTGTACGGCAAGTCCTGCATTTTCAAAGTAAAAGAAGCAAAAAACCTTTTTTTTAAAAAGCTTTTATTTAAATGCTCTAAAATAAGAAAATAAAATTCTTTCACAATTTATATGATCATAAAAGCTTCCAACGATATGTCTGAATAATAAATTTAAAGATGTTTACTTTGAAAATGGAAGACATTCCACACACAAATTCATCTCCTATTTCAGCTATTCGGGGTGGAATTATCAAAAAGGCTGACATAGGTAAAATAGGAACGCTGAGATTTGGAAATTATTTTCAATCGTAAGTCTAAAGACAAAATTTGAAGAACCTAGCTTCAAATCTGACGGATTTATATATAAACTTTCACCCCCTACAGGGAGAGTTTCCTAAAACGCTTTCTTAACTGACGTCTCCTACTCATAATCTACCTTTTTGCCAATTTTCATCATTGTAGGTCAAGAAGTATTTGAGATTTCGAGATTAAGCCGCAAGTGAATGTATGAATGGAGTGACTTTTCACTTTTATATATGTCGCAGGTTTTTCATAAGATTAGGTTTTTGATCAAAAATCTAGGTTTTTTATTAAAAACCGGAAGATGACAAATTTTAAACTCAATTTCATCATAAACCTGTAACAATCCAGATTTTTGACCAAAACCTGAACTAGTTAGGGTTTATGATCAATCTGATATACATTTCCGTTGACAGGGACTTAGGGACTTCCCTGCTTTTGTTTCATTTTGCTTTATTTGGAGGCCAAGGTTTTAAGAAATGCTCGTGCGGAAATTCTAAAGTGCGCTGCAAGACAAATCGATGTACATGCAAAAAAAAAAAATGTTTTATGCAAATCTAGATGTCACAAGTCAACAAACTGTCATAATAAATCAAGCATACTAGCAGATTTATAAAAAAGCAAGCACGTGATAAACGTTTCTTTATTACATTTTTATTCTTTTTTTAGGGTTCCGTTGCCAAATGGCAAAAAAAGGAACCCTTATAGATTCGTCATGTCTGTCTGTCTGTCTGTCTGTCTGTCCGTGTATGTCACAGCCATTTTTTTCCGAAACTATAAGAGCTATGCTGTTGAAACCTGGTAAGTAGATGTATTCTGTAAACCGCATTAAGATTTTCACTCGAAAATAGAAAAAAAACAATAAATTTTGGGGTTCCCCATACATAGAACTGAACTCAAAAAAAATTTTTTCATCATACCCATACGTGTGGGGTATCTATGGATAGGTCTTCAAAAATTATATTGAGGTTTCTAATATCATTTTTTTCTAAACTGTATAGTTTGCGCGAGAGACACTCCCAAAGTGGTAAAATGTGTGTCACCCCCCCTGTAACTTCTAAAATAAGAGAATGATAAAACTAAAAAAAATCTATGATGTACATTGCCATATAAACTTCCAACGAAAATTGGTTTGAACAAGATCTAGTAAGTAGTTTTTTTTTAATACGTCATAAATCGTAAACCGCAATTTACCTTTCATTCAATCAACTCAAATATAAAAATTAAAAAAATAACATTTAATTTCATAAACACAAGCCTTATGCATAAACCGTGAATACCTACAGGTTTGTACGGAACCCTCGGTGCGCGAGTCCCACTCGCACTTGGCCGGTTTTTTTTAATTTTGACTCATTTTAATCGCATTTAATAGCTACGAAATTTCATTTTCGCGGCTTATCAAAATCAGATTCATATAGGTACGTGACATTGAAACATTTCATTTCATAACTGGATTGAAGGAGGAGAATATTGATTGGATTATGGATGTAACATTTTGATAAATAAATAATTGTTTTCTTTCTACTAAGTTGCAAATGATGATGGATTGTTTTATTTGTTTCATTTAAATAGATTTATTTGTCAAAAAATAATGCAAACCTGTGATTTTGACAAGAACTTTATCATAAACCCAAACTAGTTCAGGTTTTTGATCAAAAATCTGGATTGTTACGGGTTTATGATGAAATTGAGTTTAAAATTTTTCATCTTCCGGTTTTTCATTAAAAACCTAATTTTATGAAAAACCTGCGACATATACATAGATGGTGCTCATATATTTACAAACATTTTAAAGGCATTATACAAATTTCCTGACATTTTAACAAGTTATAAGTCAGTGTGTGAGTTAAAGTAATCACAGAATGCAAATCAGCGTCATAAAAAAATCTAAACTATACAATTTACATAGCAACCAGTTTGATACACTCTAGCTAGACTGTCCTAAGGAGCAAGACCATTTCTAAACATTACTGAGATTAGTTACCATTACTGATAAAAACTTTGCTGCTAAAAAAAAACAAACGACTTCTAAAAAGAACACTACAAAATGAAAAATAACTTTAATTTCGGAAGTCGGTGGCAAAAAACTAAAATACAGATACAAAGTCGGAACGAAGTTTTTTTCTTGCAGTTTTCACTTTTCACATGTTAGTTATGGTATCTAACACCGCAATTATTCGTATATTATATTTAATATACTGTCCGGTGTCACAAGCCACAAAGTGGATTTAATACGTATTATCGAAGCTTACGCAAAAATTATCAAAGTAAAGTCAGTAAAATGTAAATGGGTCCACACCTGAAACATAACCTCCTATCCATTAACTTCATTCATTTTGGCTCTTGTGACACAGGAATTCCTAGTACAAGAGCCAGGGCTACAATGATGTCTGTAACCTGAAGTGAACAATAAATAACTTATTAACAAATACTTCATGAAATCGGTTCCCATTTGATGGAGAAATCTGTGATCATACGTAAAAAAAGGCAGTGGAACATAGAACCTCCTTTTTTCATAACCAGCCTATATTGTTCCCACTGCTGGGATACAGGCGTCATCTATCACGCGAGCCCAGTGCGGGTTGGTAGATGTCACATGTCTTCGATTTTTCGGTTCTAAGACATGCCGGTTTCCTCACGATGTTTTCCTTCACCGATTTGAGAGAATTGGTGATAAAATTAGTTACACAAAGTAAAGTGCCTGCCTAGGTTCGAACTGCCGACCTACGACTCGCAAGTCGGGGCCGATACAACTAGGCCACCACTGCTCTACCTCTTTTGAAGTAGGTTAAAAATAAAAGTGGTAATTGTTTTAGTACATAGAAATGTGCAAACTCAAGATCTAAGTTTGGCATCAGTGCTCGACTGGTTATTACTGTCAATCTGTGACTTTGTCGTCTCCTTATTTCAAACTGTAGCACCTACTTGGGGAAACGCATATTTCTAAATGACCAAAATGTATACTACCGATTGTCTAGATAACATTATATCAAAAGGCATTAATTTCACAACTCCTCCACTTCACGTATTTTCTAATCCACGTTGATTGACAAGATTGTCATCAGGATTTTTTTAAGATAAAGTTTTTATAGGCTTATGTTTTACTAGCTTCTGCCCGCGACTTCATCTGCGTTAAATTTCTTGTTTCCCCGACCTTTCCCGTCGCGTCGAATCGCCTATCAGTGCGATTTTCCCCGTTTTTGCAACATTTTTCATTACTGCTCCGCTCCTCTTAGTTGTAGCGTGATGTTATATAGCCTTCCTCAATAAATAGGCTACCCAACACAAAAATATTTTTTCAATTCGGACCAGGGCTTCCTGAGATTAGCGCGTTCAATCAAACAAACAAACTCTTCAGCTTTATAATATTAAGTATAGATTTGTGTGATATAACTATCTTATATAGAACAAAGATCTTTCGAGCAGTTTGCGGTAGAAGTTGGCTTGTAGAAATCATCACTTAAGGAAAGCGTAAGGCTTCATTTACGGAGAGGCAGGACGTCGCGCGTGGCGTTGGGCGGCGCGGCCCGCACTGAATTCAAACATATAGCGTTGTATGAGTGCGTTTACGGAGAGGCGATTTTACACGCGTTTGTTTGAAATGGAGCGTTTTTTTACGGCGGAGCCCGCGGCGGGCAACAACGCGTCGCACGCGGCATTCATCGCAGCGGCGCACGCGGCGGCAATTCTCGATGAAGCGGTGCCCGCGGCGGAACCTTCTGCCTATCTTATTTGGAAATTGCACAACGCAGACGTATTTACCGTCTCAATGGACTACATATCATCGACTTTTTTTATTTTATGATAAACGTGAATTATTTAATATAAAAATTGGCCCAGTTTAGAGCATCGGAACACGAGAAGATTAGGTAATATGCAAATTATTTATAGGTCAATAATAGAAAGTGGTTATGATGTATTTCATGGCTATACACGGATGTCTACTACAACTTTTGATTATATAGTAAACAACATTGAAATAGTTGGTTTTATTGAGTACCGCGCGTGCGCCGCAGCGATGCCCGCCACGTGTGCCGCTACACACTTGGAAAATCGCCGCGGGCGACGCGGCGGGCAACGCGGCGGGCACCGCCACTCTGCCCGCCTCGCGTCTCTATGAACAACATCTTATATTGCCATATATTTGTGTTCACGCGTGCAATGACAAGGGCCGCTTCACGCGCCGCCTCTCCGTAAACAGCAAAAACGTCGGACGCGCCGCGCGACGCCACGCCGCACGCGCCGCGCGACGCCCCGCGTCTCCGTAAATGAGGCCTGTTCACTGCCAGACTAGACCCCTACAATACGTTTTCAATAGCGCAGTGGAAGTGTGATAACCGTGGGGCTCTAGAGACAAGAGTGGCTAGCGAAACCAGTCCGCCGTACGCGGAGCAGACAATACAAGTACAATTCAAGTAACTCACCTACAATACAACAAAAGAACTTACCTGTGGGTAGACGAACACCAGCTCCTTGGGGTTACCTGGAGTTATGTATGTAAGTGAGTGTATATGTATCGTGTTGTGACGTTATGAGTATTCTCCCGGTTACAATCCGCTACAATAAGGCTGGAGGCAATCACACATGCGGTCTTCAAATCACTCGTTCCCAATAGCGTCACTTCCACTTAACCTTCAAAGTTCTTCAATGTCAAGAAACTAAACTAAACCCGTGTTATGTCTTCAAATTGGGGTTAGTTACAATCAATACAATTGGGTCATGACAGATTGTCCACAAAACGACCGATTCTCAGGAATTACTTTACAAAGGGGTCGCACGCGCAATTGGACCGACCATCCCTTTCAAGAACTTCAGTTTTAGCAAACGTAACCCGTATTATTACGTCAAATGAGGTTGTTTAACAATCAAAGCAATTGGATCACGACTAATTGTCACAAACGGATCGATTTAGAAGGATTAATTTCAACAAACGCGTCGCGGGGGTCCCAAAAACGCGACGGACCCTTTCAAGCCAAATTCAAGAGGAAGTGTCAAGTGTCAAAATCAAACTGACAAGTCGGATGTCACTCTGGTACTCGTTTAGAAACGTAGGCGCATAGAGTAACTAATCGAACAGGACGCAACAAGGCCTTACGCTTACCTCTCTGTCTCTTTCTATCAGGAATAAACGAGTAACAGTTCGTGTAAATATCGTGCAAGGAATTTCGTTAGGCGCGTGGATACCCTTATACAGTGTAGGTAATATAAAAGTAATATTATTGATGTGTCTGTCAAATTAATTGATAGAGCATAATCGTTTGTTTCCGGTGGTATCAGTATTTTGATGAATCAATATTAAGATAAAAAAATATTTAGAAATCCAGTGAATGAAATTATCTTTTCCAATCTATTTTTATCACAGCTGCGTTGTATAAAATACTTTGGTACGCAAACTAGTTATTAGTCAATGTAAAATTGGGACTTTACTAAGACAAGATGAAATTATTTGCGTTAGGTAAGGCCGTTATAAATATTTTATTTTTAAACCCTCTATTACTCGCATTTAAAAGCTTGTGTACATAGATGTAAATACACGCGTACGGTAGAGATCAATTAATCAACAAAATGCACTGACAATCCGAATTTCGTTGATAGCAATTAATTGCACATGAGTGAACCAATCTGAAACCAATTTGAATTCCACAAAATATATTGAGCCGATAAACCCTTCAAATTGCCTTTATACCAATTTATTTGAGGTCGGCGCAATATGTTTTCTTCCATACGTTCTATTCGGGTCAGTCCAGACAGAAAGGAAAAATTCCCGTGCAGATTCAGAGAGAGAAGGCCAATTAATGATATGTACTTTGACAACTTACTTGTGTTTAAAATATGGTTATTTGACTGACTGTTGATATATCAACGCACAGCCCAAACTGCTGGGCCTAGAAACTTGAAATTTTGCACATAAATAAAAATCCACTCCTTTGGGGGTAGAATAGGGGATGAAAGATTGTATAAAAGTCCGTCAGTTTGGAAATCTTCAAATTAATAGTAATTCATACGTGACTCAGGGTTTTTTTTATAATTTCACCCCTAAAAGGCGAAAAGGGGGACGAGGTTGTGCATGAAAAGTCCTTAATTTTCAAAGTAAATATCACTACATTATTATGATTTAATGGTAAAAAATAAATAATCATTAAGTATCTACTAATAATATAAATTTAAAACTCTGTCTGTCTGATACCAATATCCACAAATACATCACATTCAGGGTTGGCGGTCAGAAGGGCATTTAGCATCTATTAGAGTTCGACATACTGAGGATTCAGCTCTGGCTACAGTTTTAGATAGCAGTTGCGCAAAAAGATTGTGCCGGCGGCGGCTCTGACGGGGAACAATATATTTATCGGGCACAAATAATCGACAGAAAAAGCCATGGATGTCTGGACAATCGATACATCCCCGTAAGGTCTTACAAGCAATCTCTTAATCACAACCTGTATGTTCTCCTCAGTATTGACCCTGCTCCTGGTGCTGATGAGCGCCATGTTGACCGACGCGTCGTGTTACTGCCCCACTATCTATGACCCCGTGTATGGACCCGATGGAACCAAGTACAGCAACAGTTGCGTGTAAGTCTATTTATTTTTTAATACTGGCGAACCGCTTCTGCTTCGCACGGTTTATTGACTTCACCATAACATAGAGATTTCCACATTATGTGTAAGTATACTATAATTGCACAAAAACAACCTGGAATAAATTTTCTAAATGATATAAAGCCCACATCGATATCTATTGTGCAGTTTCAAAGAACATAGCGGTCACATACACAGCACGAAAACGGAGTTTAATTTAGATACATATAAATTTATAGGAGATTCAATTAGATTTATGTTTTTAGAAATATGTACTTCCATATGCAGTAATATTTATTAATTTTGTGGTTATTTTCAGCATGGCCTGCGAACTGGGGGAGCCAGCAGATCAATAAATGCAACGTGCGTTGCGACTTGTATAGAGGAACACGATATTTTGCATTTATTTTAACGCAACAAACGAAGTTCTTTATGAGAAAATTTTTGAAATAAAATTATTTTCACATTAAGCTCCTGTGTTTTAATCTACGAGTATCTACATATATATAAAGATAAACTGACGGACTGTTGATATATTAACGCAAAACCTAAACAGTTCGACCTAGACTTGACATTTCACACATAGATACCTTACACGCTGTAGGCACCCACTAAGGAAGGACTATTCGAAATTAAAATAGCGGATGAACATTTTTATGAAAGTCCGTCAATTTTAAAGTTCAGATCTTCACATTTCGAGTTGAGGTTAACGAATAAAACGTTCATAATTCATCCTTAAAATTAATGATCGTCTTTATTGAACACGGGCATTCGTATCAAGACGAGTTAATTAATTTCATCAAGTCGAGGGTTCAATCTTCATTATACAATTTGCATTCAAATAACAATTCACACATAAATTGCAACGCATCCGATTCCAATTCCCTCGAGTGCAAGACCAACATACATAAAACATTGGCATCAAATGTTAGCGCGTCACTTGGCCAACATTACTAGCGCGTAGCTTCACCAACATTGGCGCCAACTGAACGTGACTTATCGTGGCTACTTTGTATAAAAGACCCTTGAATACAAAGTATTCATTAGTCGTGATCAAATTGTGATTTCGCAAGGACAACATGAAACTTACTTTGGGTAAGCCATTTCAAAATATTTTATTTTAAAATGAAAATAAATAAATTGTTTGTCTTATAGAAATATTTAAACTTTTTTGACAGTTTTCTAGTTGAAATCAAAGTATATTTGTTTAATTCCCTATATTTTGTAGCTTGCTGCGCCACTTTCTCCAGGCTAAAGCACTAAAAAGTAGTGAAGGGCGGGCGTTTTAGGGGATTGTCTGATATAATTTTCACTTTCATAAAGTGATGATTCTGAGCCAACTTTGAAAAAATGACTTTTGATTTTGTAACGTTACCTGGTATTCTATGAAAAAAAATAAACATAATACATGAATATTATATGGGTAGGTACTGTCATGGCATGTCAATATTATGAAATCGTTGGGTAAATTGCACTACCAAAATATCGTCAGAACTAGAGACCGCATTATATGCAACTTAACGTGGTCGATAAGCAATGAAATCGTCATAAAGTGCCAAAATATGTATGATAGAATACTAAATACTACAAAATATTTTTAGTTTAGCGTTCAATGAGAAATCCCGAAGCGTTTGCCCGTCAGTGATATATTAGAGAAAACTTAAAAAAAAAATTATAAAAATAAATTATGTAACTTTAGTAAGTTACATAATTTATTTTCATGTTTTTTTTTTTAAACATGCATTCGCAAAAATCTGGCCTCTGGTAATAAAACATATAACTTGTATTGTTCCAGTATTCACCCTATTCCTGGTGCTGGTGGGTTCCATGCTGGCCAGCGCTGGGAGAGGCTGCATCTGTCCAGCGGTCTTCGATCCTGTGTGTGGCAAAAACGGAGTCACCTACGGCAACTCCTGCCGGTAAGTTTTATCCTCATCTACCGACCCTATTCCCAAATATGGCGTGGTTAGCTTCCAGTTTTACCGGATGCACCTAAATACTAGTATTTTATATGAAGCGACTGCTTGTCTGTCCTCTACAACCTAGTTCCTGGGTAACACTATACCCTTGGCTAGACTGGTTGTCTGATAATGGGGTTTCTGTCGAGACCAACTCCTTAACGTGCTTTCCGAGGCATGGAGGAGTGTTAGTATATAATGGATGGTCACCAATCTGCGAACCGACCTTGACAAATGTTGCTTAACATAGAAGATCGATCGTGCTCTTTTACTACATTTATTTTTATATTTATTTGTTTACCATTTTTTTTTCGCTAAATTTAAGTGTGACTTCACCATAACGTAGAATAAAGAGTGAAATAAAGTATTAATTAGAACTCGCTTATGAAGTGCACAAACTAAATTCAAACATAGAAGATTAAAACAAAAAGGATAATTAATAAAAGCCTGACATGTCCGAGTCGGAATCGACGAGTACCTGCCACAAGGATATAAACACAGAAAAAATAATTTGTTGTATGAAGACCTCCTTCAGTTTTATAATTTATTTTATTTTAATATAAAAAAAAATATAAAAAAATCTGCCAATATTATAATTTATTAAGATATTGACCATAGGGTTAAGTCTTTTAGTGTGCTTTCTCAACAATCCACCCTAAATACCGTTGGTTAATTCCTATGTAGTGTATCTTCTTGTAACGTCTTTCATCTCTACTTAGTAACTTGTTCCGAAGTTTCCAAGATGTTGTATAATTATGTTATATAAGTTTGAGATTGTTGCGGCTTATGTTGGGTATTACCATGGGTATTACACATTGTTGAGCATGACTGCGACGCAACGCTACCACGAAGAAACACAACTCACACATATTAATTAGCTATAGCAAAGAAAATAATTATTTATAGAGAGCTTGAAAGCTAACATTTGGTACATCACTTTTTAGGGTTCTATACCATAGGGGTGACAACGGAAGAACCCTATAACTAAAGTCCCGTTGACCATTAGTATGTCAGCGGGCTGTATCTCATGAACCGTAATAGGTGATAAATAGTAATAGGTATAGAGAACAAATAATATAAATAAAGTTTGGTTATTAATTCTGTCAGTTTGTATTCTGTTTCACGCGTGAAATGTGCTCTTGGTACAACCCCAAAGCGGAACGTTTGCGACTCGGTGAGTGAGTACATTTGCACTATAGAGGTATTACACATGCTACATGCACAGTGACCGTTGGGCAATAGTCGCCACACGTGGGTGCCTGAAGATGGACAGCGCCACCAAAGTCTGCCCACGGAGAGGTGGCAAAACTACCTAGACGCGTATTGCAAGGGCTGGATCGAGGTGGCGTTGCAAAAGGATGCCTGAAAGGTTTTTGCTCGCTCAGCAGTAGATTAGTAAAGGGTAGTTGATAAAAAAAAAAAAAATATGTGTCTCCATACAAGAAATGTGTATATTTTGGCGAGTTCGCCTTGTTCGGAACCCTTGTGAATGTATGAATCTAACTCGCAGTTCGCCAGTATTGGTATTGAAATGCGATGCGTTGCAGCCCGATGCGCTTATAATGTGCATTTGCCTTCAAACTGCGACGAATATGCGCTGAACATGTTTCACAAATTATGCGTCTGGTCGATTTTCATGTTTAAGATGACTTAAAGTTCCTATAAAGTCTTCAGTTCCTGAATACATACCAATGAATTAAATAATGATCAACACGCACCGGGCATGCATGGTGGATTATGGCCCACTCCCTCCCACAGAGAAGAGGCCTGTGGCCCAGCAGTGGGAACATCATAGGCTGATTATCTACTATAAATAGGTCAACAATAAAACACATATTAATTGTATTTTTCTCTTTCAGTTTGAGCTGTGCCGGAGTTAAGTTGGCGCACAAAGGAGCATGTGCCGGCGACCAATCCTAGCATAACACAGACTTGATGAACACGCAATCTTGCATTTTAATCATCGTTTCGACTGAATCTCCTAATATTACCAAAAAAATAAAATATTACTCTAATCATTAATTCGTGTTTTTTTTGTCATTTGAATGAATGAATCGTACAATAGTCCAATAATGGTCTGTTGTACGATTTAATGACAATATCAGTTTTTGTCAGTGCCGTATGAAAACTGGATCATATTATTAAAACCTACTACTCCGAGGGCCGTATTTGCAAGATGATTTTCATTAAACATTTGTTTGATTTCATTGAAAAAACTTGTTACAAAAAATAACAACTGACTTCCTAAAAAAAAACACTACAAAGTGAAAAATAACTTTAATTTTGGAAGTCGGTGTCTTAGGATCTGTAATTAAGGTTTTTTTTTGCCACCAACTTCGGAAATTAAATTTATTTTCCGCATGTAGTGTTTTTTTTTAGGAAGTCGGTTGTCATTTTTTTGTAAAAAGGTTTTATTTTTAACTTTTTGGTTATGGTATATCTACCACTAATCTAACCGCGTTATTCGTTTATTTGTCGCCGCAAATACTTAATGCAAATTTAAGACTTATATGGTTTTCACATGGATCCCACTGTACGAATGGAACCAAATTAAAATGTGACCATTTCGGAAGCACCAGCTTTCAAATAAAATATATATATTTTTTTTAATCAAAATCGGTTCACCCAGTCAAAATTATGAGGTAACAAACATAAAAAAAATATAGACGAATTGATAACCTCCTCCTTTTTTTAAGTCGGTTAAAAATACAGTCGAATTGATAACTTCCTCCTTTTTTTGAAGTCGGTTAAAAAGAAATTAAACGGACTTAGTTCAACTTTAAACAGACGTAAACATCGAAATCTATGACACTGTGTATCTTGACTTCAGTCATCATTATCATCAGCAGCCTCTAATGTCCCTCCTCTTGGTAAGATCCACCACGCGGGCCCAATGCGGGTTGGTAGATGTTACATGTCTTCGAATTGTTGGTTTTAAGACATGCCGGTTTCTTCACGACGTTATCCTTCACCGGTTTGTGAGGGTGGTGATGAAAATATTTTACACAAAGTGCCTGCTTGGCGCTTGTTCGAACTCACGACCTACAGCTCGTAAGCCACGGCCGTAACAACTGTACCAACAGTGCTCTCGACAGCTCTCGCAGTGGCTTCAGTCATTCTTTCATATTAAGCCTTATTACTATGGAGTGAGAGTCTATACAGGGTCAAATAAGCTGGCAATACTTTACCTACGTGTTGGGTTATCGATATCAAAATCGAATGATTTAACTTTGCATAATTTTGCGATACTTTCGATAATACGCATTTTATCTTGATAATGTGAAATATTTCCTGTCACTGTTGCTTATATAGGAAGTAGTGGTACACAAATTGGTATGGGATTGCATTAAAGTAAAATATTTAAATGAAATCTTTCCCCCCAAAAAAAAACCCTTTCAAAGTGAATAATAAGCATTTTTTTTTGTGAATAAATAAATAGCAACAATTTGACGCGGACGAAGTCGCGGTCAAAAGCTAGTATATCATATACCGGCTAAGAATAAGAACTGTTACTACGCAAAGAAGTGAAACACTGAGGATCCCCTTCCCTTCGCAACGCAGCATTTTACTGGGCAGTAGTGCCGTTCCGTGATTGGCTATCTAAGCCAAGACAATAGTTATAACACACACAACTTGTGCAAACAGGCCGGTAGTATAAATTATTTAATATATATATTATTGGAAGGAGAATCGGGAGTGTACTCATTACGATCCATCCCGTCCTTTGCTGCCCTCTACCAGGGATGTCCTAAGCCGAAGTCCGTACCCCACAGGTGGTTCCCTTAGCAAGTAGTCGCTCTAGTTTTAAGTTTTTTAGCCCTGGCTGGAGGCCTTAATTTATTAAGGTAGCTACAAGCAAGTTGGGTTAAGCAGACGATGACTTCAAAGGTTGACTTGGAAGATGTAATTCAAAACAAAATAAAATCAATTCGGGAGCCTGAAAAACTACGAGTAAAGCTCTGTATACACAGGAATCTGAGTTGAGCAACAGTTGCGCAGCATTTTATGTTGCGAGGTGTTTCTTTGTTATGATTTTACTGCAATTAAAAACAATCAATACGGTTTACAACTGGAAGGCAATTCTCGCGTTTTCACTCGTAAATCTCACATTCGTTGTTTTCGCTCGCGTTCTAAGTCGCTTATAAAATGGTGAGATTATCTGAAATCAGCTATTCTCAGTACAAATCGATCGTAAATTACGAATTTAGGGACAAAAATGTTGCCATTATGCGTCACACCATGTAATCCATTTTACATAACGATGCTATTGTTAATAACGCAATCGTTATTTTACTTTCGACCAACTTTAAAAATGATTTTCAAGTCAGAAAAATGTATTGAGCAGCATTTGATACTTATTTTATAAACATTTATCAATATCATCATTCTTAATTTCGTAACTCCATTTTTATTAGGGTTCCGTTGCCAAATGGAAAAAACGGAACCCTTATAGATTCGTCATGTCTGTCTGTCTGTCCGTCTGTCTGTCTGTCTGTCTGTCTGTCTGTCTGTCCGTCCGTATATCACAGCCACTTTTCTCCGAAACTATAAGAGCTATGCTGTTGAAACTTGGTAAGTAGATGTATTCTGTGAACCGCATTAAGATTTTTACACTAAAATAGAAAAAATACAATAAATTTTGGGGTTCCCCATACATAGAACTGAAACTCAAATTTTTTTTTCATCGAACCCATACGTGTGGTGTATCTATGAATAGATCTTCAAAAATGGTGTTGAGGTTTCTAATATCATTTTTTCTAAACTGAATATTTTGCGCGAGAGACACTTCCAAAGTGGTAAAATGAGTGTCCCCCCCCCCCCGTAACTTCTAAAATAAGAGAATGATAAAACTAAAAAAAATATTTGATGTACATAACCATGTAAACTTCCAACGAAAATTGGTTTGAACGAAATCCAGTGAGTAGTTTTTTTTTTAATACGTCATAAATAGTAAACCGCAATTTACCTTTCATTCAATCAACTCAAATATAAAAATTAAAAAAAAAACATTTAATTTCATAAACATGAACCTTATGCATAAACCGAGGATACCTTCAGGTTTGTACGGAACCCTCGGTGCGCGAGTCCGACTCGCACTTGGCCGGTTTTTTCAATATTAAAATTAAAATAAGTTCTCCTTAGTATTTGCTGCAACGGAACGCATCACTGCTGCCATTTTGTCAATGTCAACCGATATTCGTCACGTCAAATTAAAGCCATCATTTGATTGTTTGTTTACATCGGTCAAATTCATAGAGCAACACGGACCAGAGGGGAGTAGCCATACGCAGGCGTTCCCCTCTGTCAAAGTACAAGTCCACGCGGTCCTATGCGTATAACAAAACTAGTTGCAGCCGCACTGCTCAGTAGACTAAATCTAGTTGCGCGACTAAATTGATGTCCAACAAAAATGACGAATTGTTCTGTATTTTGCTGCAAAAAGAGATCTGCCACGTCAAATTTACAATAAGATGGCGTTACCTTTCATATGTAACTAATATTTAATCACATTATTCCCATTTACTTCCATAAAACTTAAAACTTACAATATTATCGGTCGCGTTGTTTCGGATTTGTTTACCAACACAGGCCGTTCATCAGTCGCTCGACCGATCCGCATATTTTATGAGCCCTCATAAATAAACAGTAAACCGCAATTTACCTTTCATTCAATCAACTCAAATATAAAAATTAAAAAAAAAAACATTAAATTTCATAAACATGAACCTTGTGCATAAACCGAGGATACCTACAGGTTTGTACGGAACCCTCGGTGCGCGAGTCCGACTCGCACTTGGCTGGTTTTTTCAATATTAAAATTAAAATAAGTTCTCCTTAGTATTTGCTGCAACGGAACGCATCACTGCTGCCATTTTGTCAATGTCAACCGATATTCGTCACGTCAAATTAAAGCCACCATTTGATTGTTTGTTTACATCGGTCAAATTCATAGAGCAACACGGACCAGAGGGGAGTAGCCATACGCAGGCGTTCCCCTCTGTCAAAGTACAAGTCCACGCGGTCCTATGCGTATAACAAAACTAGTTGCAGCCGCACTGCTCAGTAGACTAAATCTAGTTGCGCGACTAAATTGATGTCCAACAAAAATGACGAATTGTTCTGTATTTTGCTGCAAAAAGAGATCTGCCACATCAAATTTACAATAAGATGGCGTTATCTTTCATATGTAACTAATATTTAATCACATTATTCCCATTTACTTCCATAAAACTTAAAAAATACAATATTATCGGTCGCGTTGTTTCGGATTTGTTTACCAACACAGGCCGTTCATCAGTCGCTCGACTGATCCGAGTTTGTTTCCGAGTAGACGCTGTCACCGAGCGATAGTGTTGTTACTGGTTTGTTAGTGGATAGTTATCGATAAATTTGGCAAAGGAGTCTATATTCATACAGAGAAATTTTTGAGAATAAGTTTTCTGATTTATTTAAAGTATTGTAATGTAGCTGTATATTAATGTACATAGTTGTATAAATTAAAAATATTACAAAACTTACGAGTTAACACGTTTTATTAAAATTACTTACTACTTACGTGTGAACTTAAACCATTTTTAAGCTATTGCATAGCTTCTATCGAGGGCCTTGAGCGCGGGGACCGAATCCAGAAATTCCGTAACGAAAAAAAACCTCACGCTCCCCACTCCGACGGGCACGGAGGTGTGGCTTGAAGGCCGTGCATTGTCTAACGTCGTTTCTTTTCGGCAGTCTTCGACACGGTGTTTGTGTGCGTGCAAATAGCCGTATTGTACGACTCTACGAAGCTCGCACGAATCGAGACGAGCTGCTCCGAAATCGTACAACAGTGAATAGCTGTACTTGTAAAATTTGTGTATAAAGTGTTTGTATTATTTGTCATCGGTTGCTAGGTAAAAACCCAAAATATTTATCGTCTTGTTATTTGTCATCGGTTACTAGGTAACAAACCAGGCCATAGAGTATTATGGGCATGGAGTACTAGTCCTTTTGTGCGGTGGCAAAACTAGGTACTAAAGTTTACTTATCAAATTTTGCGGTGGCAATCATATGTACTAACCTTTATGCTTTAGTTCCAAATTTTACCACCAAAAATAAGTTTTCCTTAGAGTACGATTTTTTTTTAATATCAAAGAAAAAGAAATACTGCATAAATAAAATAAATAAATAATTATAATTGCATAAGTTGATACAAAATGCTATGCAATAGCTTTACCGCGGCAGTCCCCGAGTGCCACACGTCTTTTTTTTTTTAAAGTGAAACTTTTACGTCAGCTCACACTTTTCGTCTGTGTGTTGCATGTCGCGTGACGGTCGGCCGCGAATTAGGGATAAAGTGAAAGGCGCTCGCTGGTGCATGTTGTTGTTTATGGATTTATTTCAATTTTGAGTGTTTGTATTTATTATTTAACTTATTTCGTATGAACATTAAATTAAGTCTTTTTATTAAGCTATTGCATATATTCCGAAAATTTTTAGTTAAATGTCTATAATGTGAAAAAAAAATTCACTTTTATCGTGGTTTCATAAAAACCACACAATCCTTTTTTAATTTATTTATTGCAGGTTTCCTAAAGATCCAAATTTAAGGGATACATGGAAGAAATTTTGTAATAATAGGCTAACCTGGATTCCCACAAGAAATAGTGTCATTTACTCAAATCATTTCAAGACCTCTGACTTTCATGTGTTGGCGAACAATAGGAGGAGATTAGTCGAAGGCACCAAACCAACTCTAACGCTTCACTGTATTTTTCCCGGAAGTTTTTTATATCTCGGAAAAGGTAAAACAGCGTACAGTCTACCTGATGTACTACACATTAGTCATAGTGGCGAAACGAAGCTTAGATTTCTCAACTTGAAAAATTAACAGTTTTAAACCTAATTTTCCAGAGTCATCAAAAATCATTTACTCTACCAAATGACAGACTATCATCTATGATGCCATTAGTGCCACTCTCACTATTCCTGATTCGTTGACATTTCCGTGTACTTCGTCAATCAAGTCAAAAAGCAGACCCACATAAATGTATTCATATTTATACAAAACTAATCCACTTTAAAAACCAGTGATAGATACAATTCTATCTAGTTTTTAAAATGACGTAAACCTTCATTTTATTTGTTAAATGACAATTATTGTAGTACATAATAAATAAAGTCAATCTTTATTATAATATCTATCTTTGTATCACTTTTTAAACGTAATATTCCGAACCGAGTTCTTGAATTTATCGATAATGCGTATCGACAGTAGTTGCAACCAAGGCTGTAAGCAACTTGTCAGTGTAGTTGCGTCATCTCATTGTACTGTTACGACACAAAATGTATCTATGTGTGTGTGAAATTGTTAGTGTATGTTTTAATTTTTATGTGTGAGTTTCGTCGTAACAGACGATTATTTTTGTGTGAGAATTTGAGAAAGTGTGGGTAGAGCAGATTTCCCCCCGCAAAAAATGACAGACAGTTTTGTATCGGGAAAAATCGCTATGGCGTCTCCCCTCCGGTCCGCCGGTGGTACGTGTTGCTCTATGGTCAAATTTGATCAAATTAATAATTAAATAAAACAGAATGACTGCCAATGATATTCTAAGTAAACAGATTATAGGAAGTAAACAGTTTATTGAGGTCAATAATATCAAAGCTTCTCAAGATGAAGAAGAAGAGGGGTATAACTGACGTAATGCGTGCGGTTGTGCTCCAACCGGACTAGGGATGGGCAAGTGAAAAAAATATCGATATTTATCGTATCGATATTTTTAAACAGTATCGATAAATTATCGAGTGAAAAATATCGATATATCGATATATCGTCAGTTTTCGCATAATTATTCATACATATTCTCAAAGCATTCAAAATTCGTAAAAAAGAATAGACGAAAATAGAAAAAAAAAATGTAGGTATTTTTTATTAATGCTCGAGCCAAAATAATTATGTTCAATTTAATCAAACCAGTAGTCATCAGATATGGACATTAGGAACACCCTCTGTTTGATGTGCTCGCCTATCAAACTTTTTCTATTCTTGGGTACTGTCAAATTCACGGCTAAAGCAACCCTTTCAGAAGACACTGAAAAAGCCTAGAAAATTAAGTATTTAAGGGCGACTTCTGAAAGAACCGGCGTGAAATGCTGGCAATTTATCCAAAATTTTAATGGGTCAGCTTTTCTCTTAAGGAAAAGTTGATCGAGGTATTGTTTTAGCTCATTGGGACCATAGCCAGAGCTTTAAACCTCGGGAACAGTTGTTGACGACAGGGATAATAACTTTTCAGGCCCAGACCAAATTAAAGAAGTCCCAGAGTTTTCTTGCGCTCGTGCTATTTGTATTGCTCTTAGATCAGGAGAACGTGGCGGGATTTTTTAAAGTTAAGGATACGCGAGGAGCATGCAAGGAGTATTTAATAACATTAAACACGAAACCAAAGTTGCGTTAAAAAAAATCGAAATTGATACTAATTCGATACTCTAAAATAAATATCGAATATCAATATATCGCGATTAAAAATATCGACGATATACATATATCGATAATTGTATGGAAAAATATCGATATTTCGATATCGATATTTTTTGCCCATGCCTAAACCGGACTGTCCTGCTGTTCCAATGATGCAGCTGTATACCTATGTGATTCATGAAATTCGGTTTCGGTTTAAAGATTCTTTATTTATTCTAGAAGAACATACATTGTTCACTTATCGAATAAATACATAATTAAGGAAAGTGTAGTCTAGTAGCTAACAGTTTTGTTTTTAATGCAGGTAGGTACGATGTCGACATTTTATCGTGTCTAAAGCTACCTTAAATCGTTAACATAATAGTTTTGTGTTGTTAGTGACGTACTGCTTGAGTTTAGATTTAAATATGTTGAAAGAAGATGTGCTCCTGATTTCTACCGGTAGATTATTATAAAGTTGAACGCCTTCGTATTTTATGTTTTTCCTGCCATATTGTGTTCGCAGAGGGCGTGTCTGTATTTGGTTAGGGTTTCTTTGGCTGTATTTGGATGATTTCGTGTTGAAAGATAATTGTGTGTGTATGGTTTTGTTAAGAATTTCTGATGAGAATGCAGGTGTAGAATGTGTATAGTTGATTAATGCTCATAAGTTTAGTATTTTTGTATAGCTCGACTGTAGGTGTGAGGTAATCGTAGTTGAATAGTAGTTTAATTATTTTATTTTGTGCTATTTGCAGGTCTTTAATCGCAGATTTTGTTGCACATCCCCAGATTTCGATTAGATAATTTATGTGCGACCGAACTAATGAGTTGTAGATGTTGAAGCGTATTTTTTTCGGAATGTTATTTATGTACCCGCGCATTGATCCCATTAGCGATGTTATTTTTGATTTTATGTAATCTATGTGTGCTTGCCAAGTAAGTTTGTTATCTAATCTAAGTCCGAGGTACTTTTCGAATTTACTTTTTATGATTTTAGTGTTGTTTATGTGTAAAGCCGGGTGGTCGGGGAGCTTTTTATTTTTAGCTGAGAATATCATGTATGATGTTTTTGATGAGTTTATGGTAAGTAGATTGGAGCTAAACCAGTTGTACAATACGTCCAAATCTTTTTGAGCGTCATCTATAATGGTGTTTATGTTATTGCCGAAGTAGAAAAGGCAAGTATCGTCAGCGTACAAAGTAAGTTGCCCAGTTAAACCTAGCTCTTTAATATTATTTATGTAAATAGCAAATAAGAGGGGGGATAACAAGGATCCCTGGGGAACACCGAATTCTATGGGAGATTCTCCACTCATCGCGTTTCCTATTTTAACTATTTGTTTTCTGTTGTCTAGGTATGAGGAAAGGATATTGTACATTTCTCCAGTGATGCTTATGCTTTTTAGCTTTAATAATAGGATTTTATGAGACACCGTGTCAAACGCCTTTTTTAGGTCAATAAAAATCCCGAGTGCAACATTTTTACTGTAAATAATTGTTTTAATGGTGGTAACTAAATCGATTGTGGCGCACAAAGTGTTGGATTTCGGCCGGAAACCGAACTGCCGATCATAAATATAATTGATGTTGTTTAGATATTTTTCTAGTCTCGTGTAAATTAAACGTTCAAAAATTTTTGAGAGTACCGGTAATACCGATATGGGTCGGTAATTCCCGGGATCTGATTTTGTTCCGGATTTGTATATGGGGTTGACTTTTGCAATTTTGAGGGTATTTGGGAATTTGCCATTTTTGAAACAGTTATTGATACAGTTCGCTAGGTTGTCCGCAATTAGGTTTTTTATGCATTTAATAGTTTTAGTAGTGATGCCATCAATTCCTGCGCTACAACACGGGTCTAAATTGTCAATTATCTTTATGATTTCAGCGCTAGTGCAAGGCGTGAGGGTATCTATTTGATTTGTGTTAGGGTTATTGTTTGTTATGGTGTATGTTAAGTTATTGTGAAATTTGGGCGGTATTTGAGTGGCTAGAAGCTTCCCTACAGACGCAAAAAAGTTGTTGAACGTTTCACATACCTCGATAGGGTCATTAATGGCTTCGTTGTTTACGTTTAGTTTAGGTATGTTGCAGGCGGTGACCGGATTGTTATTAGAAAGATAGTTAATAAGAGACCACATCTTCTTTGGATTTGATTTGCATTCAGAAAATTTATTAAAGAAATATTGACGTTTTTCTTTCTTCATAAAATGTTGTACTTCGTTTCTCTTTGTTATAAAATCCGTTTTGAAGTCGTTATTGTTTGGATCATTTTTCAATTTGCTCCATAGTGTATTTCGCTTGTCAATTTCCCTCATAATTTTCCTGTTGATCCAGTCGTCTCTGGGTAGGTTTAGGATTTTAGATTTATTTTTCATGTTTGTTTTTATTTTATCTTTTATGAGACTCTCTAGAGCTTGGTAGTCGTCGTTTGTTGTTATATGCACGGTATTAGAGACGTCTTTGTATAGGTTTGTGTAGTCAATGGCTGCATAGTGGTGTTTTTTTTTTGGTGGTCGCTTGAATTTCTTAAGTTCCAGGTATATATGGTTGTGGTCAGATAAGGATGATTCAATGACAGCCATGTGAATGTCTTCTTTAGAGAGGTTTGAGCAGACGTGGTCTAATATTGTATTGGTGGTAGCGGTATTCCGAGTTGAATATTTTTGTATAGTTTTGTTTAGTATTTTGTATCCAGCCTCCTTGATCATATTTGTGTAGGTAGTCGTAGTACGGTCCGGTTTAAGTAAATCAAGGTTGAAGTCGCCGAAAGCAATGCATCGTCGTTTCTGTTGAAGTAGTGAAGAATAGTATTCTATGAAGTTTTTGTTGTTCGTATCTGGAGGTTTGTAAATAATGCCGACGTTCAGCGCATATTTTTCCAGGAAAATCCAAAGATAGTTGTTCCCTTCAATGTAGTTTTGTTGAATATTTTTGTGTTCAAGGTCATTGACAAATTACTATACAAAGGCCCAAACGAACGTTGGGAAATTCTTGCGTAAACAAACTTCGCCTGCGGGTCGCGTTAGGACTCTTATCAAACACGAGTGCCAGACGAAGGAGATCCTGCGGGCCAGAGGATTGGCCCGCAAGGAGTCGCTGGAGACTCTGAACAGGGACCCATGGGGACGGCCCTACAAGGCCGTCCGGGAGAAACTCCGCCCATGGGCTCCTCCGCTGACTCAGAGTCTCCGGCCCCAACTCGTGGAGGGCGTGGTGAGCGCTCTGTTCCCTTCGCGAGGGAAACATAGTCCCCCACCCATGGCTCCGCCTCCTGCGGTGCCCGACGCTGCGGATCCCACCACCGATGACGACGACAACGCTCCAGAGGTGACCGGGGTAGAGTTGAGAGTGGCGGTACGAAGGCTTAATGCCAAGAATACCGCCCCAGGACCCGACGGCTTGCCTGGCAAAGCCTGGGTCCTGGCCTTAGAGGCTCTCGGGCCTCGACTCAGGGGGCTCCTAAGCGCATGTTTGGAGAGGGGCCAGTTCCCACTTCGTTGGAAGACGGGGAAACTGGTCCTCATTAAGAAGCCTGGGCGCCCAGTGGACTCTCCGTCCGCTTACCGGCCCATCGTGCTGCTCGACGAGGTGGGCAAGCTCTTTGAAAGAGTAATTGCAGACCGCCTCGTTGGGTGGCTGGTGCGGGAGGGGCCGGATTTGGCGGACAGCCAGTTCGGTTTCCGCAAGGGGCGCTCTACGGTGGACGCCATCATGCGCGTGCGAGCCCTCACGACGGGGGTTGCAGTGGCCCGGGGTGGGGTCGTCTTGGCGGTGTCTCTAGACATCGCCAACGCCTTTAATACCCTGCCCTGGAGTTGCATTAGGGAGGCACTCCGGTATCACCGGATGCCGACCTACCTCCGTCGCGTGGTCGAGGCTTACTTGACGGATAGAGCCGTCATCTACCCCGGTCACCAGGGAGACTGGAACTGGCGAGAGATGTCGTGCGGTGTCCCACAGGGATCGGTCTTGGGGCCGCATCTGTGGGAAATTGGTTACGACTGAGTGCTGCACGCCGACCTCCCTAGCGGCGTCAGCGTAGTTTGCTACGCTGATGACACCCTGGTCCTGGCGCAGGGGAGGTCGCACGAGGCGGCGGCCGAACTGATGACACGCGGGGTTGCGACAATCGTCGATAGGATCCGGCAATTGGGACTCGAGGTGGCATTGCACAAGTCCGAGGCCATGGGTTTTCATGGTCCTCGGAACGCGCCACCTGTGGGTTCCCAGCTCACGGTGGGAGGGGCTCACATCGGCGTCGAGTCGACGATGAAGTACCTGGGACTTGTCCTCGACAGCCGGTGGAACTTCGTCGAGCACTTCCGACGTTTGGCTCCCAGACTGGAGCGGGCTGGGGCTGCCTTAAAGCGGCTCCTGCCCAATCTGGGGGGTCCAAACGCCTCCTGCCGGAGGCTCTATACGGGGGTTGTGCGGTCCATGGCCCTCTACGGGGCACCAGTGTGGGCACCCTCATTGAGGCTGCGCCCAGCGCGCCGGTTGAGTGCGGCCCAGAGGGCCATGGCCATCCGGTTAATCCGGGGATACCGCACGGTTTCCTGCGAGGCGGCGAGCCTCCTTGCCGGAGTGCCGCCATGGGATCTGGAGGCAAAGGTCCTCGCCCACATGTGGGAGTGGCGCGAGGAGGCGAAACGCCGGGGTGAAACTCCGCTGCCGCGACAAATCGCGGCACGGTGGACAGAGCTCCGGTGTGATCTCATGGCGACATGGTGGGTACGATTGTCGCAACCCAGTGCTGGGCACGCCACAATTGCGGCGGTAAGTCCCCTCTTTAAGGAGTGGATAGAGAGGCGTCATGGCGTCCTCACCTTCCGCCTGACGCAGGTTTTCACCGGGCATGGGTGCTTCGGTGGGTTCCTGTTCAGAATAAAGCGGGAGGATACGTCCGGGTATTTCCATTGCGAGGATTGTCTGGAGGACACGGTGGAGCATACGGTGGAGGTGTGCCCTGCCTGGGCGGAGCACCGCCGTGTCCTCGTGGAGGCGATCGGCGGCGGCGACCTCTCGCGTCCGGCCCTGATGCGAGCCATGGTACGGAGCGAGAGGGAATGGGAAGCCGTCACCTCCTTCTGCGAAGCAGTAATGCTCGCGAAGGAGGAGGCGGGGCGCGTGAGGGAATGGCAGTCTCTGCGCCCTCACGTCCCTAGCCGCCGCAGGAGGAGACGCCCCGAGCGTCGGGAGTCGATTGCGGACTCCCGGCCACCGTAGGCGCGAGCTTGCGGGTGGCGAGCAATGGGTAGCTCGCCGCCCGGTAAGGACCAAGCTCGGGTCGACGGCGCGCAGTGTTCCACGCGCGCCTCAAAGAGATGTCAGCAGCAGTGTAGGGGTCTACTAGGACCGATGCCTGCCGGGGTCGCGTGATTGTTCGAAAGAGATACCGTGACCCTGGCACATGGGCAACTGATGGAACACGGGTGGGTTTTAGTCAGTAAAAGTCTGACACGCCCTCCCGCTCCGCCCAGAGCGGGAGAAGTCATTTGATGATATCCCATCCTAAAAAAAAAAAAAAAAAAAACGATCATTTTTCGACATTCATAAAGAATTTGCCCGAGAGGTGAAATGAACCGGCGATTTCTAAACTTGAGGCTAGCCCGCGATCATGACTCCGACAATTCGTAATAACTAGTGATTTTTATAATGTATTGTTTACGTAAAGTATTGTTGTTAGTACTTAATTTAAATTTTGCATGTATACTAGCTGTGTTTTTAATTTATAATACCTAGTTTATTTATTTATAAATACCAAATTTAAAAGCTAACTTTCTTAAAATAATAACATGTGCAAGGTACAAAAGTAATATATATCTTATCTTAAATGTATAAATTACGAGTCATGTTTTTGTCCGGGATGGACTCCTAAATTACTTAACCGATTTTAATAAAATTTGCAGACCACGTGCAGTTTGATCCAACTTAAAAGATAGGATAGTTTTGATCTCAATGACTGATCTCAATATTTGTAAATTAAATGTTTTTTTATAGGACAATGTGTGTGTTCATTGGTTAGTTCTATGAGTTCCTAATAGATGGTGTGGGTTTCAATTTCTAGATAATCATCTTTACATGCTTAGATTTTTAAACTGCGCAAAGGATTTAACACGGTTTTCACCAATAGGTTGAATCCAGAGGTTTGTAAGTATAATACGCGGGCGAAGCCGCTGGAAAAAGGTAGTTACTTATAATACATGCTTGATTGCGTTAATCAATTTTTATTTAATTAAAAATGTTCAAATAAATTCTCCTTTGTATTTGTTACAACAGAATGCATGGCCGCCTATAGAAAGATGCTGATTTGTAAATGTCATGAGTTTTATCATGTCAAATTAAAGTCATATTTTATTGTTTACATTGGTTATCTACCTATAGGTACATGTAATGTAATTTAAACAGAATGTCTGCCAATGAGTAAACTGATAACTACTAAATAACATTAAAGCCTAACACGATGGAGAAGACGAAACGTAATTGTAACGACCGGAACGAATCACTGGCTCTCAGTATAGCTTTTGCGTCCAACCGTTCCAACGACAAAGTTGTATCTATATACATATGTGTTTCAGCTACATTACTCTACGAAGTCTGAAAATATTGTTAATATTTGTGTAAACAAATTTCCTGCCTGAAGGACAAGCGGTAGGAGTCTTGTCGAACACGAAATTCAATTTGTTTGTGGTAAAACTGCTGGACGACCGTGTGTCCACATCAAAGAGAATCTAGCATAAACAAAAATTAATGTTGTATATTATATTATAATATACAACATTAATTTTTGTTTATGCGAAACCCGAAACACGGGTCTAGTATTTTTATGTAAAGAATCTATGAAAAAAATTTCAAAACTGTATTATTAATAATCACAAAGTTATAAGCTTGATAAGTTACCTGGTTGTCCACGCAAAAACATATGCAGATCACCACAAACAGCTAGTGTACGTACCATCTCCGTGTAATGGACGTTTGAATACGAGAAAGACATGATAATTTTAAAATCGAAACAAAACACTAAGGCCCGCGACTTGGAAGCGTAATTAAATATTTTTGGTACAAAATATAACATTTTGAGGTCTTCTGCTACAGGTATCTCCATACTTAAAAGGAGGCCTCTACAACTTATTTGTTAAAAACCTGTTGATTATGAAATAAATGAATGAAACATGGTGTAAAAATTATTGGAATCGATTCAGTTACTGATTCTGAACAAACTATATTCAGGTTTCGCATATACTAAAAATAATCTTGTATAGTCTTTGGTCCACATTCACGTAGACTTTGGGCAAGGGGTGTACAGATTCAGCGATTCTTAAGCGGGCTACTGAACAGCATACCACACATGATGCCGACTAATCATGTAAACTAGTGTTTCTTATAATGTATTGTTTATGCACAGTATTGTTCCTATTTATAAGTTTAATATTGAAAAAATACAATAAAGAAATAATTATTGTTTGAAATGTCTTTAATATTCTCCACAGTATTGGCCCTGTTGTAAGATAATAATAATAGGTGACAAAGGAGCCTTTACAAAAATACACCACAGACTAGTTTACATAAATCTAAACTTCTAAACTAATATTATAAATGCAAAAGTAACTCTGTCTGTCTGTCTGTCTCGCTTTCCTCCTAAAACTACTGAACCGATTTAAATGAAATTTGGTACCCAGATAGTTTAGAGCCTGAGAAAGGACATAGGCTACTTTTTATCCCGGTAGTATGTTCCCGCGGGATAATTTCCGACCTCCACGCGGGCGAAGCCGCTGGCCAAAGCTAGTTCAGAATAAACCACAAAAACAGAATTATTATCACACCACACTTGGGTTTAGTCATGCTTCACTGTAACGTGTAAACTCAACACAAGCCGAGAACAATTCTGGGCTAAGGACGATGGACTTTTACAGCGCAGGAACCTCAATGATGAAGTACTTATAGTGTGTAGTAGTGCTCGACTTCATTCGCGACAGCTACAGCAACGTCCTTCCATTAGTACTCATTTGGCTTTGGCTTCTTCTCTATCTATGTGTGGGTGAAATCGGGAAATATGCAGAAGGATGGTGAGCACTGCAGCTCAAAAATCGTCGCTTGGAGTGGTACCGCGTATGTAATGATTGCCACGCGATAGACCTTTCTACGAGGCCTGAAGATTTCTTCGTATGTGTTTTCCTTGTCGTGGCGATCGCAGCGTCTTCTGTGATGTTTATGAACACGTAACATATTTCGTTAAAAATATTTATACATTTCTTTCGCAATTGACACAATCATGATAGACCGACTGTTTGACGTTCGAACGCCCCTCGAAATGACGTCATGGCCGTTTCGACTGGTCTCCACCACTCTTTGCATGTCGCATGTAAACGAGGGAATATCGCGTGGCTTTCCTTCGAGATATGCTCGAATCGACGTTGCGAGAATAGCTCGACTTGATTTTAACGAGTGAACAGTACGAATTGAGCGACAGTAACGAATCCGAATTGCGCGAGAATTGGCTTCCTGGTAGCCAAATAATTAATCTTATTACAAATCTAGTGATAGCTACATCCAAACACCGGAAAAAATAACAGCGTATCTAATTACTTAGTAAAATGACACGTTTAACGATAAAAAATATTTGAAATGGAGGTCTATAGCTATTCAGTCTCATTGCTGTGCAATACGTGCTGACTCGTACAGCATGTCACCGCGAGTTGATCAAAGATATAACGAATACTGCATGAGAAATGTTAGCTCAACACAGCACAGGAGAGAGCTTTTTTTTGTGGGTCGGTAATCATCAAATAACGTCTTCCGCTCTTGGGTGGAGCGGGAGGGCATGTCAGACTTCTACTGACTAAAACCCACTCGTGTTCCTTCAGTTGCCCATGTGCCAGGGTCACGGTGTCTCTTCCGAACAAATCTCGCGACCCTGGCAGGCATTGGTCCTAGCAGACCCCTCTAGTACTTCTGACATCTCTTGGAGGCGCGCGTGGAACCCTACGCGCCATCGACACGGGCCTGGCCCTTACCGGGCGGCGAGCTACGAATTGCTCGCCACCCGCAAGCCCGTGCCTGCGGTGGCCGGGAGTCCGCGATCGACTCCCAACGCCCAGGGCGTCTCCTCCTGCGACGGCTAGGGACGTGAGGGCGCAGAGACTACCACTCCATCACGCGCCCCGCCTCCTCCTTCGCGAGCATTACTACTTCGCAGGAGGTGACGGCTTCCCGTGCCCTCTCGCTCCGTACCATGGCTCGCACTAGGGCCAGACGCGAGAGGTCGCCGCCGCCGATCGCCTCTACGAGGACACGGCTGTGCTCTGGCCAAGCAGGGCACACCTCCACCGTATGCTCCACCGTGTCCTCCAGACGATCCACGCAATGGAAACACCCGGGCGTTTCCTCCCGCTTTATCCTGGACAGGAACCCCCCAAAGCACCTATGCCCGGTGAGGAACTGCGTTAGGCGGAAGGGGAGGACGCCGTGGCGCCTCTCTATCCACTCCTCAAAGAGGGAATTTACCGCCGCAATTGTGGAGTGCCCAACAAGAGAGGGCTTTAGATTCGTTACCCTTTGTCATGGGTTAACATAACATAACTTTACCTTTAGTTTCCCCGAAGGGTTAGGCAGAGGTGTACCTACAGTACACCCACATTTCGCCTGTTATGTTTAAGTCCCATGTAATAGAGGGCGAGCCTATTGCCATCAACCGGGCACAAATTCAGACTCCGGGCTGCTACTGAGAAATTCCAGATGGAAAAACCCAATAACACTATGCCCGACCTAGGAATCGAACCCAGGACCTCAAGCTCAGCAATAGCGCTTGCTACCACTAGACCAAGGCAGTCTAGTAGCTAATTCTTTGACATCATGCTCTTGAGTAAGCCATTGTGCATTGGCTTAAAAAGTTATTACGGACACGATCCTAATCCTAAGTGATATCATTCATATGAAATTGTGTTTGTTATGTTTGTGCTTTCACGCCAAAGAGCTGAATAGATTTGAATGTTTGGCACACAGATAGACCATGACCTAGCTCAGGACATAAATGGTTTTATCTCGGTAGTACGTTCCCGTGGGAAAATTAGCGACCTTCACGCTGGCGAAGCCGCGGGAAAAGTTTGAAATAAAACCGGCCAAGTGCGAGTTGGACTCGCGCACCGAGGGTTCCGTACAAACCTGTAGATATTCACGGTTTATGTATAAGGTTTATGTTTATGAAATCTAATGTTTCTTTTTTTTAATTTTGTATTTGAGTTGATTGAATGAAAGGTAAATTGCGGTTTACGACTTATGACGTATTTAAAAAAAAACTATTTACTATATCTCGTTCAAACTAATTTTCGGTGGAAGTTTACATGGCACATCATATATATTTTTTTTGTTTTATCATTCTCTTATTTTAGAAGTTACGGGAGGGGGGAACATATTTTACCACTTTGGAAGTGTCTCGCGCAAACTATTCAGTTTAGAAAAAAAAATGATAGGTATTACAAACCTCAATATCATTTTTGAAAACCTATCCATAGATACCCCATACGTATGAGTTTGATGAAAAAAAAAATTTGCGTTTCAGTTCTAAGTATAGGAAACCCCAAAATTTATTGTTTTTTTTTTTTGTTTTTTGTGTGAAAATCTTAATGCGGTTCACAAAATACATCTACTTACCAAGTTTCACCAGCATAGATCTTATAGTTTCGGAAAAAAGTAGCTGTGACATACGGCCGGACAGACAGACATACAGACATGACGAATCCATAAGGGTTCCGTTTTTTGCCATTTGACAACGGAACCCTAAAAATAACTGGCACTACACCTAACACCTTGTGAAAACAGGTATATGTAAAATACCAGCAGCCTAGTGGAAAGATTAAATTTTTATCCGTATACCAAATAGTTTGTTCTACTATACATGCGGAATAGGGTAACTCAGATATTTTTATGTGTGAACCTTTAGAGCGAATTGTATTGAAGTGGAACGTAGCAAACAGGTAATGAAGCTTAGTTGAAGAGGATTAGCAAAACTGCTAACGCCGCAACTAATGGTACCTAACACGTAACTAATGGCTTTGAAGTAATTAATTAATAGTTCGGGGTAATAGCGAGTCTTAGACGACGGTAATTACTAGAAGGACCTATTAATCAATAAGCAATATTGGAGGCGCACCGTCATTAATTATTTGTTTAGCTGCCATATCGTGTTATGTCAGGAAATTGGCAGTCGTGAAGACTTCTAGAAACAGCATGTTTGTTACGAATATGCAGTTTTTACTCGGCTTTGGCGAAGGAAGTGAAAAATTAGCGAGTGGTGCCGGACTTAATGAATAGCACCATCACATTTCTGCCCGTGGGTGGCGTAAGAGGCGACGGAAGAAACTAGAGAATGAGCAGCAGCGTTCTCTATGCATTTTACCACCGTACTACGTTCGCCAACCTGCCTGCCAAGAGTGGCGATTATGGCAAAGCCCCCAATTTGAGGGAGGCCAATGTCTAGCAGTGGCCGTCTTATAGCTGAAATAATGATGGTGGCAAAGTACAAAAGAACGATATGATTTTGATCGGTATGTATGTATGTTCATAAGGTTCCTCTGAGCTTTTAAACAACTTCTCATAATTTGATAAATGAGATGATTTATCTTTAGAGGCGTATTGATAGATTGCTGGTTATAGGCTATTTGACGCCACATTAAAATGATTATGGCATCCTCTAGAGGACGCCAAGGAATTAACTAAAAAAGGGCTTAGTTATCATAAATATAAATACTGTTAGCTACACTCTCAATAAAGCTTGAAACAAGCATATATTCTCATCTGAAAGCCGTGGTCGTAAGCCACATAAACCATAAATAGTAGAAGAAGTAAGCGATCATAAGCAAAGGCCAATTGGCATAAGACAACGGCTGTCAGATAAAAATATTTAACCAGATTAAAATCAAGTAGCAATCAGCTTAGGGAGCTGACATGATGTAAAAACGTAGATCCAATTCTAGAACTAATTATATACATATTTACATACGTAAAGTTACACGTCCTTCCCATGAGGGTAAATAGAAATTACAGAACGTCACCTGCTAAAATTTTTACACACTACTTTCACTTTGTTTACGTTCATACATCTGGTTATACACATACATACGTATGCTGTGGGTACTTCGGATCTGAGCTTTCTGAAACACATCACCAATAAGGTCACTATTTGTCTTCCGAAGGCGTCCCTTCCCGGCATTTCTAATCACATCTGCCTTATAAATATCTCTTGTTAGTCGCTTTTCATTCATCCTCTCAACATAACCTAACCACATAAGCATACTTCATCTTATTTTAAACCGTACCGTTGCCTTATCACATCATTCCTGATCCATAGTCACACCACACATCCAAAGAAAATAAAAATCCAAGTTGATACTACATATATTTACGCATTTATTTAACCGGATACCGTTAGCTCGCCGAGAGCTTAAAGTACTGTCTATGTGTATATGATAAATGATAAATGATAAATGACTTTATTTTTGCAAGTAGGTTTGTACAAACACTTTTACACGTCAATCATATTTTTTTAATCTAGATGAGGTCGGCGTTTCCTATCTGACTACTCTGAGAAGAAAGGCCGAAACAAACTCAGAGGTCACAGTCTCTTTTAAAGTCCAGACATAATTTGGTTAGATCATGTGAAGACCATGTGGATTGGTGTCTGAAGTGGTCTTTTAAGGAAAGAACCACACAGATTGAGTGGACCTGTCCAATCAGTGCACGCATTTGTCAGTAATCATGCAGCTCAACTCAGAACTTAAGGAGGTCAATGATTCGACGAACAATACCAAAGAAGGGACATTTGTGTAGGTCACATAAATTACTCAAACTGCCAGACTGTGATAAAAAATAAATGAGAAGAAAAAGAACCTAGAAAAAAAAAATAACACCCACTTAATCTTCACATTTACAATAATTAAAACAATATAATACTTTAAAAGTAAATATTAATGTTATTGTATAGGTAAAATTCATCAATATCAATGTGTATATAAAATCAGGAGATAGTCGCTGTCTGATAATTTGAGGATCATGTACATGGAGGTGTCTGAAATGGTCTTTTGAGGAAAGAACCATACAGATTGAGTGGACCTGTCCAGTCAATGCACGCATTTGTCAGTAATCTTTCAGCTCAACTCAGAACATAAGGAGCACAACGATTCGACGAACAATACCAAAGAAAGGACATTTTGGTAGGCCGCATTAAGTACTCAAACTGCCACATTATCATTAAAATGAAATGAGTAAGTATAAAAATAGTGGACATCCGCTCTTATATATTTTAAATATACGTAACAGCATATAAAGGGCAACCTTCGTAACTTAATCACTTGCCATTACCACTGGCTGACGTTTGACAAATGTCCGTAAAGTAATTAACAGCGCCGTGATAACAAATTGTGGTCATTATCAGATGTCTGTTCTATCAATCAGTTTACGATAGTTGGAATATAGGGGAGCATAGATGGAGTGGCACTGAACGGAGGTAAGTTTAAGCGGATGAGGACAAATTGCGGCAATTAAGCGACGTTGGATCTAGTATTGACGAATCACGGTTGCAATATACGGGGTGAGAATTGGAACGGGCCCGAATCGTTTGTGATCAAATTGATATAGTATATTAAAAGATGCAAGTATGATTGAAAGATGCAAGTAGACATCAGTCAGTATAAATATAAAGTTTTCCTACTTAGTACTTATAAGACAACTCGTTGGTTCTGCAGTCATTATTTCAATTTCCGAACACAGCGTTAAGTTTTTAAGTCGATTAAACAATAGGATATAGCACTTCTTATCACGGTAGTACGTTCATGTCGGATAATTTCCGATCTTAAATCCTATCCTACTAATCCTTTCTACTAATTTTATAAATGCGAAAGTTGTAGTATGGATGTGTGGATGTGTGGATGTTTGTTACTCTTTCACGCAAAAACTCCTGAACGGATTTGGATGAAATTTGGTATACAGTTATTTTATAACCTGGATTAACACATAAGCTACTTTTTATCCCGGTAGTACGTTCCCGCGGGATATTTTCCGACCTCCACACGGGCGAAGCCGCTAGCAAAAGCTAGTTTAGATATAGCAGATTACACCTAATTATGCATAATATACTTCAACTGATCTACTTCTTAACTTTAAAAGCCATATAGAAAATATTTAATGAAAGTCTTTTTATTCATTTTGATGCAATAATCGAAACATCAAATCTGAATACGCTGCTCGAGACAAAGCCTAGCTTCTATAGACCTATTTTCTATGACCTAAAGCTAGACTAGGCTATTGTCATTGCTTCTATGCCCAATTAATCGTAACTGCTCTAATAAGGGTAATATCAAATAGTTGGACATTGGCCAAGAGCTGGTCATTGTGTGCCTTAATGTGAAAACATAGAGATATATATTTATGATGACGTTATGATTATGAACGCTGTTGAATATCTACGTAGCCGTTTACTGGTCTATATGGTTTTGGCTGAGTAGATTATGGTGGAAGGATACAAAAAGACAAAACCGCGTACTCTTTAGGTAGTGCCATAGTCTACCTTAACTAACTTCCAATACAGTAGGTCAACAACGTGACAGTTTTTGCAAAGAGTCGTGTGGGAAGTGCGGAGGAAAGGGGCGGAATTTATGTTTCAAACTACAATTACCAATTTTTTGATAATATATCACTTTGTATGATGGTACTCAAACTTCAGTGGGGATCACATATATCAAGCCTAGCGGGAAGGTTCAGTTCGGCCGCCTACGCCGTAAGGAAAGTTAGACAGTACACGGACGTTGATACAGCTCGATTAGTCTATTTTAGTTAATTTCACAGCATAATGTCCTACGGCATTCTGCTGTGGGGCAAAACCGCGGACATTCAAAATATTTTTGTTCTTCAAAAACGAGCTGTTCGAGCGATTTACCAACTAGGTGCTAGAGTTTCTCTGACAGATTTGTTTAAAGATATTGGTATTCTTACGGTGGCATCACAATTCATCTTCGCCAACATCTTATATATTAGGCAAAATATACACTTGTACACTAAAAACAGTGATTTTCATAATATTAATACTAGAAATAAGGACAAACTACGAGCTCCCTTTCACCGGCTTCATAAGGTTCATAATTCTTTTGTTGGTCTTGGTATTACCTTTTATAACAAGCTTCCCTCTGCTTTACTAGATTTGCAGTTTAATGAGTTTAAAGCTAAAGTAAAATCCAACCTTTGTTCAAAGGCATACTATTCTATCAACGACTACTTAAACGATAAGAATAGTTGGTCGCTGTGATTAACTCAAGACAATGTTTATGTTCTTTCAATCCAGAATTAGCTTTCCTACCGACAGTTTATATGGGTAATTGGGTACTTCATATAATTGTTTTTTTATTTAACTTATTTTGTTAGTTTATTTTTATTTTCTTTTAATTTAATTTATTGTGGACAAAACTACTCATTACAATGATTTTAAATGAGTTGTATTGCAACATGTAGTTAGCGACCTCGTCAGCTGTTCATAATATTCTTGTCTGACCAACCGGCAGCAAGTTCGTCATGCTCCCTTAGATGTCACTGCTTGCGGTAGCGTCGGGGGTCGGGTTACCACCTTCCCTCAAATATGGCGAGGGGGGTAATGGCTGACCTTTGCGTTATCCTCGTGAACGGGTGCTGCTTGTGGTGACTGGTCGTCTTGCTGACCATGGTTTTTGTTATTGTTACTTGTATTTACTGTTATTTTATTTTAGTCCGGAGGTCCTAGTTTAACTATTGTAACTTAACTTAGCTGTATGTATCAATTTGCATCGTTGAATATGTAAGCGGGCACGCCCTTTATGCCTGGAGGCTTTATTTAAGTTTTAAATTCTGTTTACGATTTTGTTTTATTATTTATTTCAGCTTGAGTTTAGTTTTTAATGTTTTGTTGGTGGTATATTGGCGTGTGCTAGCTGACATATGGCGAATAATGTATGTTTTGTTTTATAACATTAATTACTTACACAATATTATATAGAATCAAGTTCTTCTAACTTAACAGACAGCTGTGCTGCTGGGGAGTTTGTTCCGCTACTTCTTCTTCCCAGCTAAAGCACTAGGATGTGTCGAAGGGCGGGCGTTTTGGGGGGACTGTCTTGTGTAACTTTGACTTTCAAAAAGTGCTGACTCTCAGCCTAGTTTGAATAAATGACTTTTGATTTTGATTTTGATTTTGGTACTCCATTATATAAAACGTTTAATCGAATGTTGTAAATAATCGGAACATTTAAAAAACATTTATTACCATGCAAATTTGCATCAAATTAAAAATGCTCGACGACTAATTTCGTACCTCATGTTTCTTAGCCTTGAACACTAGGGCTATTATTTTGACTAATGTAAGAAATTACGACACAGCGTTCCAACAAACATTTAAAACTACTCCGAGCCTCCTTCTTACCTATTCATTCAAAGCTGAAAACTCCTCTCTCCGTGTGTTTTCACCGGGTCATTAGAGGTATAGACAAAGTGCTATCACGTGGATGCAGATCGAGGCAATCCGTCTCGGGTCTTCGACGCGAACAATTGAACTGTGGGCTGCGTTGAACTGTGGGCTGACCAATTGAGTCGCTGCGTTTAATTGTGCAATCTGTGGCTGTATGTATACTGATGCCGGCTGCATATATTGATACTGTTTTGCATATATACTTGTATAGGTCAGTAACGTGTACGATTAACATAATAACAATAAATATAACTGCAAGATATCTTTTGGAACGTAATATCAAGAATTTTTTTTTACATCGTGGGAAACCCACACAAGACAAGATTTAAATATTTAAATGACTTGGCAATTGGCCATGTGCTTCAACAAAAAACATTATTGACTCTAGAATTATCCTTTAGTTGACTGGGGAGCGGACCTGAGGACCTTCAAAATATTATTGACATTATTTAACATAGGTATAGTCAGGGAAATTATTTTCTAAGCTAATTGTTCATTTATCGACACTATATATATATTATATATAATATTATAAATGCAAAAGTAACTCTGTCTTTCTGTCTGTCTGTCTCGCTTTCCTGCTAAAACTACTGAACCGATTTCAATGAAATTTGGTACACATTTAGTTAGAGCCTGATAAAGGACATAGGCTACTTTTTATCCCGGTAGTATGTTTCCGCGGGATAATTTCCGACCTCCACGCGGGTCAAAAAAATAATTAGTGGTCTTCAAGTGGTCGAATATAATATAAGTTTATTTAAATTTAAATCAAGAATAATTAAAAGTATTAGCTTTCCGCAATCCTTCGATATATATAATTTTTACTGTGCCAAATTTCATACTCCTCCATCTGCGTAATTTTCGTGAAACAGGGTGCAAAGTTATTCCTTCACGTATTACATATATAAACACATAAAGTGTCCGTTTGTAACATCGAAATAACAGCTTTTTACTAAATGCATAATAAAGTCTCTAAAGTATCTACCTATAAAAAATAAACAGCTTTCAAAATTTGTATCTGTCTGTCTATTTGTTACGGCTAATTTGCAAAACGGCTGGACTTATTTTGACGGAACTTTAACTGATGTTATAAGAAGCAACATAGGATACTTTTTGTCTGTGTAGCACATTTCCGTGAGATGATTTCCAAAATCAACGTGGGCGAAGCCGCGGGCACGCTAGCTAGTGGATAATAGTGTGCTGAATATGATTTTAAACATGATACTTTATGTATTTTGCTTACATGTATGTGCTTATTTTAAACACATATTATACTATTCTGCCGTATTTCGGACAAAATAACAGCCCAGTTTCTACAAAAAACAAACGTCGAATACGGGCAACCTCTCCAGTGAAGCAACCAGTTGTTTTCAAAAGTTTATCATACAACAACATCAGGCGATCGATAAAGATAATATGACAACAGCTGAATATCCAATGAACTGATGCTGTGTCTAAGGGTGTAACGTGTAAAGAAGGGCAATGGAGCGTTATCCTGGTAATGGTGTAACTTGATAGTTTCTTGTTACGTGAGAAAGGTGAGTCTACGATATTCTGAAATATAACTTTAAGCTTACGTTATTCTGGGCCTGTATCTATATATTTCCAGATTTATGCTTACGATTTTTTCTTTAAGTGTTGATAATGTTCAGATATTTAGGTTGCCCCACCCCGAAGGGCCAATGTTAAATAAAAAACTTTTTAACAAAAAATTAAACCGCCGAAAAACTGAAAAGCATAAAATAATAAACCTTAAAATTTTGAGTCGGCTCTGAAAAATCAATGAACAAAGATTACTCAAAGCGCCGACTCATAATTTTAAGGTTTATTATTTTATGCTTTTAACATTTTTATTTTCAACAAAAAATTAAACCGCCGAAAAAACTGAAAAGCAAAAAATAATAAACCTTAAGCGTACTCCGTTTTTTTCGTCGGTTAAAAAAATTATCTATAGTTTTTTAACTTACAACTGTTTTTACTGAATTATTATATTTATTTCTATTGGCTGACGAATGAATTGAAAAAATGTTATGGATAATCCAATTGGGCAAATCCGTCACTTAAATCCTACTGGTGACCGATGATCTTACGAATGACTAGGTATTTTATATAAGTAATTTTATATAGTCGAAAATGAACATAAAAAAAAATGCTTTTAGTACTTTGAACTGTTACACTTTAGCTTACGTTAACCTTTATGCATGCTTATCGTTATTTTGTTCGACTACAGATGTTTACCTGTTTATAATGCAATGTACTTAAATTATTCTTTCACGATATTTCCTGTCACCTTGGATGTATTTGTGCATGCAAGACATAAACACGAACGTAGGTGCTTTTATAGTAATAGGTGCAGGTACACGTAACATGCGGAAACCTGGTCTATTTTAGCGCTGGTCTAGTTATTATTGCCAAGGTCCTAGATGCGATTACAAGGTTAGCCTAATTACTAAGAAATGGTACAAAGTGAAAGTTGTTTTTAAATTAAATACTTAAGGGAAATGTTTGTAGATTATTTCTAGTAAGTATTACTGCGAATAATGTAACGTAACATAAAAAAGTTTTTTTTACGAATAAACAGATGTCCTTCTATCGCGGTGTGAGTGTGAATCAGAAAGATGACGATGTCGCAAATGACTGTCAAATATTTCGCCATTTTGACTAGGTAATAGGTAGAACGGGCTGGTTTCCGCAACTCCACGTCTGAGCGCGTATTTTGCGTACGGTTTGACATTTGATGCCATTTTGACTAATCTATACTAATATTATGCAACTGAAGAGTTTGTTTGTTAGTTTGATTGAACGCGGTAATCTGAGGAACCACTGGTCCAAATTTAAAAAATATTTTTGTGTTGGATAGCCTATTGAGGAAGGCTATAGGCTATAAAACATCACGTTACGTTCAAAAAGAGCAGAGCAGCAACGAAAAATTGACGAAAACTGGTAGGTAGGTAATTCGATGCGACGGGAAAGGTCAGGGGAGCAAAAATTTAACGCAGACGAAGTCACGGACAGAAGTTAGTTTTAACAATATTCAGAAACATGTGATATCCACCAATGGGCCGCGTAGTTGATTACCTACGGCCTTCTCCCACTCACAGAGAAGAGTCCAGTGAGAATACTACAAGCTGATTATATTACGCTATATATTTGTAACGTTGCCAAGTTTGTGATTATGCAAAATGATAATACTTCTTGGAGAAAGAATTCAGTGGTGAATTTGTGAAATCTGGCATTTTTTACCTACAATTCTTATTCCTCTGGTGTCTACCATTAACATACCCAAATACCGTACTTAGGACACGTACTTACCTGATATAGGTAGGTTTGTGAACCGTAACGGGTGTTAAAATGTCGCATGTCTTGAGATTGAGACCTCTAATTTGTCAATGTTTCTCAGGACCTACCCATTTTTTTACGAAAGAACAAAATACGTGCGGTTTTACGACAAATGATTCGGTTTGGTGGATTTAATTTCGTTCCGTAATAATGTTTTTAAAACAAAAAGGCTGTTTCTATACATTAATACGTGAAGCAAAAACTTTGTACCCCTTTTGGTGAAACTTACGCGGACGGAGGAGTATGAAATTTAGCACAGCTAAAGTTTATATAGAGAAGGAGTGCAGAAAGTTAATGGGTTTTTTTATAATATCTAGCTTCTGCCTGTGACTTCGTCTGCGTAAATGTCGATTATCGCGGACGCAGACAAAGTCACGGAATAAAATAGCCTATGTCCTTTCTCAAGCTCTAAACTATTTGTGTACCAAATTTCATTTAAATCGGTTCAGTAGTTTTAGCAGAAAAGCGAGACAGTAACACACACAGACAGAGTTACTTTTGCATTTATAATATTATATAAGGTGTATCTATTCATACACGAAATATTTTAAGAGGTACACCTGTAGGTGGTAAAGAAGCTACAGCAATGAAATAAAAATTTTCAAAATGATTTTTTTCAAAATTTAATATTGATAAATTATTTGACGCACATAAGAAATACTGGCTCTTTCTTATTTTTTACGGCCTGAGACACCGCGGCCATGCTCGTGCCGTCCGGTCCCCGCCCTCGCAGCGTCAGGCGGGCCATTCATAGAATTTGGAGTAAAGGTTTTATGCAAAACGTCTCAAGCAGATTTAAAATTATAATAATTACGAAAATTCAAAAACGCTTACATAAAAATTTTCTTATTGCTTCTATAGCTTCTTTACCACCTTCAGGTGTACCTCTTAAGATATTTCGTGTATGAATAGATACACCTTATATAGTGTAGATGTATTAGAAGTACATTATGTTTTATATGAAATTTCAACCACTAGACGACCAAATTTTTTTATAAATGAGCTTATTAGGATCACAACAATCCTATTGAAACTTATTAACATGTAAGGCAAAAAAGCATCTATAAAAAAGAAACGAGCTATTCCTAGGAGCCTATATGTTGTTAAAATAAGGATAACTATATAAAAAAATAACCATAATAAATAATACAAATATTAACTTGCCTTCTCTATATCAGCTTAACATACCCTCGTAAATTACAAAAAACCCAACATGTACTCATGTACAAGTCTGCATAAACGGAAACCTCTTGAACGCCTACCAATAAACTAACAAGAACATAAAAACCACAAAAACTTGCCGCGACATTTCCTTCAGTATATTACCGTAACCTCAAACAAATCTTGTGTACAGTGTATTTTTCCGTCCAAGTCACATTTGGTAAACAAACACGGTTTGAAAATCACTGGTTTACTGCATCGAAATTTACACTGGAAAATCTTAGAGCGTATTCCACCAATAAAATTGAACGCGGTTTAAATGTGCTTGAACGCATTCAGTCTTTATTGGTGAAGTTCATACTGCATCATTATGGTGAATAAAGCATGAATTACATTAAAAAAATGCTATGATTTCAGAAATCCAACTCTCAGTTCACCATATTTGTTAACTAAATGAAACAAGTAAAGAAGAATACACTTTACAAACGTATGGCGATGTCACCTCAGCTTTTTTACGCCATCCATGAGGCAGTAGGCAAACCATTAATATTCCCATACACGGTCGTATATTTAAGTAACAAAATGCAAATACTCTGATTTATTTTGGGGAAGGCACGCGATATTGCTGTGCAATAGATGGACGCAGAAGACCCAGTTTTTTTACTTGAAAAATATGAAAGTGTAGTTGAAGAGACGTCAGAATTGATAATAATTTTTTTTCTGCTAACCCATGTGAATGAAACGAGTGTCTCAAAGCAATATTTTATCATAGAGCAGTTTTTAAGATTTCTTCCGTTTTAGAATTTGACCTACTGTATTTCCATACTCTGTTACATAACACATATTCGTATGCGCTAGTGATGGTAGTCGAACTTACACTAGTGTAGAATTTTTACTAAATAAGTTTAATGAACTAAATGAATCATCTAAAGACACTGTGTCTCTTCTATAGAAAGATAGCTAGAGTTTGTTAATTTATATGACTTAGGAAATAACGATAGATCGATAGAATATGGGTATAGAAAGATGTGTACTATTTTTATAAAAACGGGAATTAAGCTAAGTTTTTCTTAACTGGTAGAAAACTTTACCACACTCGCTTAAAATCTGTACACTTTAAACCTCCCAAATTGACATTGCTTTCAAATCACATTCAAGCAGCAAATAGTCACACTGATCTAAAAATAATAGAAGAATAAAACTGAACGTTTCACTTATCCAAACAGCACACGTTCTGATCTAAGAAAATAACCAGTTTTCAGCGCTAGAATACTTGAAATGCAGAACGACGTACAGGAGCTACATGACTGAAATTTTGCAGTTTAAATTACTATAGTTAGCTTCCGGGAATAATTCGAGAAATAATAGCTGTACCCTGATCATGTTTGGAATTCTGGTAGGAATATTGTAATGACTGGAGTAATTTACAGTGCGATGTTCTTTGAAGCCATACAATTCGGTCTTTTTCGGGTATTGAAATTACATATTTTAAAGTGCGGTTTTATTCGGGTACGTGCAGTGGAATTGTTCGAATAATTTTGGTGTCCAATGCACCGCCATTCTTGATTACATGGTTATGATTTATAGGAAGAGACAGTGATTGCTGGCTTTAATTTGTTTTTATTTCTTTTATCGGTCCTTCGTACCTACAATATATTAGCTAATGATTATCGAGATAGCTGGCGAGCTATAACTCTAAGAACTCCAAACAGTGAAATTCACATAAATCATTCCTTTTATTTAAAACCCACGTACGGAAAATTTTGGCCACAAAAACAGCCAACATCTAAACAACGACAAGCATCCACAGTCGCACACATTTTCATTTCGTCGTCTCTTTGTCAATCCAGCTAATTGCGAGCATTCCCTTTGACTGCCAGCCAATTCGTGCCAACCAACCCGTTCAGATAACATCTCGGAATGCACTACATTAGCATAACACCAGCACTAATTCGTCTCTAAATTTAGTGTAGCATATGTCGGTATTTGCATTAGTAACCGATAATAATTAGTTTTACTGGCACTCTCTTTGTCACATCCCTATCGTATTTTTAATTGGCACGTTTTGCATCCACCAATTCCAATTTGTTTATCATTTAAGAAATGATAGGTTGTGGTATTATAGCTACCGTTTATGATAGCGTTAATTAATTTGTGATTAATAATATATCAAATAGTTTTTGATAGATCTAGATAGTGTTGGGTTAAACCAAAGTCCTTAAAAGGTGAGGTGTATGTTTGTATTGCATGAAGATATCGTTTGTAAAGTTGTGGACCTATTGAAGTATAACTCTTTCAATCAGAGTATTGACTATCAAAATCAGTTTTAGTTTTAATAATTATTATTGTACTGAACTGCAATCCTGGTCAAGACATGTAATTATGCCTCACATCGCTAACATACCACACAGGTGACTGGTTAGTTTAATTGCCTCTAAGAAACTAAATTATACCGGCAGACATTATGTTAGCCCCAAGATTACCTTTATTATGGGACGGCAAGATACAGCTGTATGGAACTTGTATTTAGAAACGGGTTTCTCAAAGCACACATTTGAAAATAGTGTAAATTAACAACACTGCAAAGCCAACCAAGGGGTTTAAAATTTGGGCTATAATTACCAAGCATAAGTAGGCAGTCATTAAGAATGAGCTCATATTAAGGCCCTTATGCGGTGAAAGTATTGGCACTTTTCCACATTAATTCCATTTTTTTTGCATTTGTAATAATTAAAATAGAATAATAAAATTCTATAAGTATTATTGTTATATAATATTGTCTATAAGTCAAAAAAACAGTAGAAAATAAAGAACACAATATTTTCTCTTACAATATTTTCATGTTTATAGATTTAGAATCTATAAACATGAAAATATTGTAGTATAGCTTCTTGGCACATCTTCAAAATCTGGACACTGCCACTGGTTTGTAAGAAAGTAAAAACAAAACAACAAAAAAATTGAACTTTTTAAAAGCCAGTCCGTATTGTTTTTAAAAGGAGGCTTAAAGGAAAAAAGTAAAATGGAACGCTCGTTAGTGAGTTGTCACTTGTATCCGTCACTTTGGTCCTGAGATCCGGAGATTTTAGGATAATTTGTCGATAAAAAGGAGGTCGTTACAAAGCCTTAAAGGGATGTTAACAAAGAGTGGTTTTACTGTAGAGAGTATCATTTATAGTCTGCAAGTCAGTAGATATTGAGGATAACGTGCCATATTTTGAATTATAACATTTTTCTAATTAAATAGTGCAATCTTTGGCCTGTTTTTTCCTATTGTGTGAACATTGATAGTCATTTGCCTAGCCTTTTCCTAACTGTAAAAATAAATAGATGAATTAAAATAAGAAACGGTATCACAAAATTGTTCACTCAAGTTCATGAATGGTTTATTATTATTTACTTTGTATTCATTGTTCCGGACCGTATAAATTAGTTACTTTATGCGCCTACGTTTCTAAACGTGTAACAGAATGACATCTGACTTGTCAGTTTGACTTTGATACTTGACACTACTCTTGGATATGGCGCTTGAAAAATAGAGCACGTCGCCGGTTGAGTTTCGCGACCAGTTTGAGTTAATCCTTTTAAATCGATCCGTTTGTGACAATTAGTCGTGATCCAATTGCTTTGATTGTAAATAACCCCAATTTGGTGTAATAACACGGGTTGAGTTTCTATCTCATATCTTGTTGAAATAGTTTGAAGGTTAAGCAAAGTGACGCTATTTGAAACTGAATGCTGTGATTGCCTCCAGCCTCATTGTTGCGGCTTGTATCCTGGAAAACCCATTAACAATGTCACTACACAATACATATACACTCACTTACATACATAACTCCAGGTAGGCACCAGAGCAGGTGTTCTTCTACCACAGGTAAGTTCTTTTGTTCGTATATTGTACGTATTGATTTGAATTGTACTTGTATTGTCTGCTCCGCGTACGGCGGACTAGTTTCGCTAGCCACTTCTTGTCTTCTGGACCCCACCATCATAACTTCCACTGCGCTATTGAAATGCTATTGTAGGGGGTCTAGCCTGGCAGCGAACAACCTAGAAATTGAGAAGGTTATTTTTTATAAAAATAACCTTGTAAAGTGAAAAGATGAAAGCGACAACTTAAGTAATGATTAGTCGTTCCTTGGGATTCGTTCTCGACAGTTAATAATTGTGTCTAACGAGAATTGAATTAAAACTGGTCGACAATTTAAGTACAAGCTTTCCACTAATTATCTGGCATTCTGTCAGATTTGTTAATGTAAAAGGACCAACAATTCTGTGATAGTATGAAAATTCACTTATCCTCATTCATTTTCATTAAGTTTTCATGATTTAACAGCGTGCAACATCACGTTGGAGAATTTCCGATTCATCGTTTACCCATTGTTGATCACTTGTAATCACCTCACAAATAAGCCAATGACAGTACATTTCATAATGAAAGATATCTCGTTTGTGTTTTGCAATTAACTAAAGTGCATCTCCTTGGCAAAGTATTAAATTCGTTATAAGTTCAGTATGTTCGAAGTTGCCAAACAGCATCGTATGAGCAGGGGAATATGCTTAATAAATAAGTTTCCAGAAACTTCTGCATCTTTCCTTGTAAGGTAAGTTTTATGATAGGAAAATGTATGCCATCTTCTACTATGCAAGAATTTAAATAAAATATTGTGATACCTGCCTACCTTTTTTTTTTTTCAAAAGATAAATTCAGAGTATATACTGCACAAAATTGTAAACAATAATGTCTAAAATGCAGAATTATGACGACAAAACTACGTACCATTGTAAAAATCTGATCAAATCAAATAACCCATTGGAAACCATTTCAGAAACATATTTTTTCAAATATGTTAACAGTTTGCGAGCTTTTTTTTTGTCAAATCGGTTATACGTAAATATATTTTCCTTATTACATTTGTAAGAGTTTTGATATACGCCACTGACATGACATAAGACATATGTAGGTAGGTTGAACAAAATTAGTGAATTATTGGTAGGTACTCACCTGTTCTTGCTTGTGATCCTTCTTCATGGAGCCGCCATGGCCGCCCCCTGTGCTTTGTACCGTATTCATGTCTAACACAATGACATAATAACACTACTGATAAACCAACTAGTTTCAAAATGGACAGTTTCACTACTTCAGGCACTGTTTAAGTCATTTCGTTCACAGCACATTTTAATAAATATTTTATTAACTTTTTGGTATTGCGGTATGTAGCTTGAAATAAGGTTGTTGTATTATTTTTCGGTGATTTGTATTGAAATATTAAGAAGCAGAGAAAATATAAGGAAAGTAATAATGTGTCTGCAAGCGGATTAACTTTGATGAGAAAAGGGAATCTGGTAATGAAAGAAATAATGTAAAGAAGGTGTAGCCCTAAATGTGTTTTTTTTTTTGGAAATTACATATTTTTTGGTAAATTATATTTTAATAACTAATGCGAAGGTGAACATGGGTAAATTAAATGCCAAGGTTAATTGAGTTTTGAGCTTTGTTACATGACAGTGAAGTGGTATTTTTCTAAGTGTTTAACACAATTTATGACTGGTTGTCACCCACAGTAACACACTTAGAGAGGAGATTGGAAACAACCCCTTATTACAAATGGGCTTATTATGAATATGAGCCATTCTAGCAATAAAAATATTCAAGCAACCGCCTGTACTAAAATACCATCGGTTTAAAAATCAAGACCTAATTTCTAAGCCTACCAAAACTTCGTAGCCCTAAGAATTGCCTCATCAGTATGCAAACTACAATAGAAAGAAACCTATACACTCTTTCCGACTGACCCAATTCTGTGTCTCAATAGAAATATAAACGACTCACGTGGATGGGGAGGGGCCCACCCCTCCCGGTTTGAGGCCTCATCCGTAAGATTTGCATAAACCAATTTGCGGCCAGTCACGCGAGCTCCTAATGCTAGCAGACGGGGAAGCACAACATGGCGACAGTTGCGACACTGTTGCGCCACTACTTTGTTGTTTCTTTAATCTCTCTTTTTTATTAAGAATCGGATAGTTATTAGATAGGATGAGGAATTCATTTCAATGTCTAATTGCTACTTCAACTTAGCTATATACATCAATGTATGTGTATGTAACATTTTGCATCGTTGTGTATGTAAACGGGCACGCCGTTTATGCCTGGAGGCTTTAATTTAGGTTTAAAGTTATGTTTGCGATTTTGTTTTATTATTTATTTCAGCTTGAGTTTAGTTTTCAATGTTTTATTGGTATATTGGCGTGTGTTTTCATAATATTAATTAAATACATATTATTGTATAGAATCAAGTTCGTCTAACTTAACAGACAGCTGTGCTACTGGGGAGTTTGTTGCGCCACTTCTTCTTCCCAGCTAAAGCACTAGGAAGTGTCGAAGGGCGGGCGTTTTGGGGGATGGTCTTATGTAACTTTGACATTCAAAAAGTCCTGACTCTCAGCCTAGTTTGAATAAATGACTTTGGATTTTGAAAAACACGTACGGCTGAGTTTATGTAAATAAGGTCATTGCCCTAATTGGTAGATGCTGAAAAACAGCATGTAGTATATGACAGTGGTGACCACACAAGAAGACTAGTACAGAGCATGTGCATAGTTACAGAAAAGAAGAGATGTAAGATCATGAAATTAAAGTATTTGATGTTACGATGAAATGTCATCTTGCTCAAAGGAACAAATTATTTGTCATAGCGTGGAACTCAGGAACACATTATTCATGATAATAGTTTCCAAAACACATAATTTACACAAAGTTTTCTACATACTGAAAACTGTTTCAGGTAGTTCATCTTCACGAATTCCTCTAACATTCTAACCAGTCGTCGTCGTCGCATTAAAATAAATTCGATTAAAATCGACAACCAGTCGGGTTCCTTATAAAGTAGTATAGTGAATGGGCGACTTGCAGCGTGAATACAGAATCAAGCCACAACACGACACGAGGTAAATGCGACCTAATAAAGTGGGTTTTCTTATAGCTGCTACGAGGTTGCTACGGCGTAGCTGTCGTCTACGCGGTGCTTGCTACGTGTTGGATGATTTACGTAAAATAATTTGTCACAGAGTCAACAATCGTAAGAATGAGATTGAATATAAAAATGTGTGTATTAAAAATATTATAAAAAGAGGAATATTGAGAACATTACATTTAATAACAAGAAGATAAAAACAATCTTATAAATATGATTGACACTTATATTTTTTATCTACAATTCCTTAGTGCGGTGTAATCAGAAAATAATTTAAGTATGTAATATACTTCTATGATTCCAGTTCAATTTTTGGACTTCAAAATTATCCTAATTATTGAGAACGGTATTCAATATGTATATACTTCTTTTTTGTAGGACTTAGCGGTCATCAGTTCCACAACAGAGGCATCCTTATCTTACATATCAATTGATCCACATTTAATCTATTTATCCATAAGACCCTTACTAAATATCAATCCACTGAGAAACTTCTAATCTCAACCCAATATCAAGCCACCGATCTTTCCCGACCGCAAGTCCCTTCAAATAAATTGAGCAACATCATAACCATATTGACATTTCATCACAATAATCCCTCCCTTAGAGCCTGCTATTACGAGGCTCTTCGAGGATAAATAAGGCTCATAGCAAGTATAATAGAGCTCCTGAATATGCCATTATGTTGTAAGATGAACTTAACTGAATAACTTGAGTCAATATCTAAGGAGATCGATCGGCGTTTGTTATTGTTTATGTTTGTGTTGAGTCTCTATTGAATAATATTGTTTTGTTTTGTGTGGTAGCTCTGTTAAAGGAGTTTTGAGTGAGTTCACCTGTTTGAGAAAACGCTTCGAGGAAATAGTTTGCTTAATAATCAGTCTCTTACCTATGTTTTGCGCCCACGGAAATATAATAAGTAGAAATAACAAACAATAATACTCAAAAAAGCCAGCCAAGCCGGCGTTCGTCGCCATGGGATCTGGAGGCAAAGGTCCTCGCGCACATGTGGGAGTGGCGCGAGGATGCGAAACGCCGGGCTATAACTCCACTGTCGCAACAAATTACGGCACGGCGGACAGAGCTCCGGTGTGATCTCATGGCGATGTACGGGTACGATTGTCGCAACCCAGGGCTGGGCACTCCACAATTACGGCGATTAGTCGTCTCTTTGAGGAGTGGATAAAGAAGCGCCACGGCGTCCTCCCCTTCCGCCTAACGCAGGTCCTCACCGGGCATGGGTGCTGTGGGGGGTTCCTGTTTAGGATAAAGCAAGAGGAAACGCCTGGGTGTTTCCATTGCGAGGATCGTCTGGAGGACACGGTGGAGCATACGGTGGAGGTGTGCCCTGCCTGGGCGGAGTACCGCCGTGTTCTCGTGGAGGCGATCGGCGGCGGCAACTTCTCGCGTCCGGCTCTGATGTGAGCCATGGTACGGAGCGAGAGGGCATGGGAAGCCGTCACCTCCTTTTGCGGAGCAGTAATGATCGCGAAGGAGTAGGCGGGCCGTGGAAGGGAGTGGCAGTCCCTAGCCACCGCAAGAGGAGACGCTCCGAGCGTCGGGAGTTGATCGCGGACTCCCGGCCACCGTAAGCGCGGGCTTGCGGGCGGCGAGCAATGAGTAGCTCGCCGCCCGGTAAGGAACAGGCCCGTGTCGAAGGCACGTAGTGTTCCACGCGCGCCTCAAAGAGATGTCAGTAGCACTGCAGGTGTCTGCTAGGACCGATGCCTGCCAGGGTCGCGAAATTCGTTCGAAAGAGATACCGTGACCCTGGCACATGGGCGAGTGAAGAAACACGGGTGGGTTTTAGTTAGTAAAAGTCTGGTCCGGGAGACGACATTTGATGATTTCCCATCCAAAAAAAAAGCTGGAATGAGTCTCATTTATGGCAAACCCTCCCAAATTGGGGGGGGGGGGGGCCTATGTCCAGCACTGGACGTCTTTCAACTGAAATTTTGATGGTGATAACTCTAAAAAAGAAGAATTGTTCTGATAGAAAATCGTTTCATGTTTACTGAAGACTGAATCAACCAAACTCATAACACAGTTTTTCATTCTTATCGGAAAGCTAACATATTTCTTTACACTATACTATCTTAACATTTACATTCGTCAAGAAATGGGTAAATGTGTGTCACTATTACCTTGCCAACCACCTTGACGCATGATATAAAAAATTGCTACCAGAAACCCGTGTCAAGATTTTCACAGGTAGAAAAACTTTACTGGATTTTGAATGTAATACCTAAGATACTTTATGAATACTAACACGAAACAAGAGTCAACCGAGGAGACCCAAAAAGTTGAGACAGCCCACATTCTTGTACAACTATGAAGGCGATATAACTTAATTTGGAAAATTACCTACAGCTAAAGCTGAACACCGACGTCTAAGTCACGTCAAAGTTGTGCTAGTTATGCTGACAAGTAAAGATTATGAAACAGTTCTGGCCTATATTTTTAGATAAAAGACAACTTTGCCATGAATTTTTATTTTGTTTTAAAGAGGGAAAGACGGAGCATGGCCAGAAAATGCTTGGGAACATCCAGGCATTTTCTACCTATAAAAAATATGACATAGAATTATATTCCGATCTTTAAATGATCCGCCGAGTACCCTGTAGATGGAAGGGAGGCGATGTTGGTACAAAAAATGGCAGCGTTAATAGTGATTCTGCCAGCTGGCCAGAAAATTTTTGTACGGTTGTATCTTTTTGGGCATGTGACAAGTTAGAGTAACAAAATCAAATCGCATCAACATGTTGTAATAATAATGATTATTTTGATATAATATTTCATCTATATTATTTTTCCATAATATTTTTCACCAACTCAAAGTTAAATTGTAAGAACATTATACCTACTTACCCAGTCCCAAAAAATGATCTAGGAATAGAAAGTAACCTCTAACTCGCGTCAACCTCCGGTTTGCTTTAGTGAGTTTAAAACCCATTTAAAAAGGTACACTTTAAACGGAGCCTAGAGGATTTAAAGCTAAGTACTGTAAGGCTGTGAACGCAGCAGACTCTGTTTGAGAAACGAGAGGGAACGGGACAGAGGTTTAAAATATAGTGAAAATATGTTTTGAGGTGAAACTGTTTGTTAGGTAAGTTCAACTATATTTGGTAAAATTTTCAGTCCACTATTATTTTAAAGAAATAACCTGATACTACAATATTGGTATCCTTTTGGATAACGTAAATACGATCTAATCTTTAAAGCATAAAGTTTTTACTTTTAAATATTGGGCTTATCGTTTTATGTTGGTCTTATTCTCTTTACCATATTTTTATTTGACCCCCAGTGTCAGTAATTTGCTGTGTTATAGCTATTTCCTCCATGGCACTTAATTTGCTTTACAATTAATGTTCCTTTCTTACTTACCAAAAGATTGTTCCACTTGATAAAAATGTTTATTCCACTTTTTTTAGTTATCATCTGATGCTTTAATATTCCTTTTGGGTTTATCGGTACCGAACAGAAAATTACATTTTATTAGGATGTCTGAGTTTGTATTGGACTTCAGCGAATTTATTATTATTGAGTTTTCGAGAAACAAAACTTCGTTAGTCTGAGCAAGTGTAATAAAAGTTAATCAAGGCTGTTTATTACAGACAATTGCAGGACGATTATAACGTTTAATACATTTTTTATCATCGCTCGTCACTTATCCCTCAAACTCCTGCTTGAAACTTTAATACCCCGCTAAACAATGGTAGCTCGAAGCCGGTAATATCGCCGTCATATCGCGGCATTATCCAGCTATGACGACGTAATGACTCTATACAGGTATTATCCAGGTATGACTCTTTATTGCTGGTGTATCTATCGCTGTGGTGGATAGACAGCTAGTTGGATAAAATGTGCCTTACGTACTAACCCAGGTCATAGTCGATCCGTACCTATGCTGAATTCCATCCAATAGTCTAATATAAAAAACTTTTTTACAATAAAAAAAAAACAACAGACTTCGACCAAAAAAAAACAACCGGAGTCGGTTGTTTTTTTTTTGTAAAAAAGTTTTTATTTTTAAATTTTTCGTTATGGTAACTACCCCGCACTATTTCCAAACAAACAATGCATATTTATGCGATAGCAGAAATCGCGGTTGATTTGCTGTCATTTTTTAAAGAGTTCCGGTATGCGTCTCCGGAACTCATCATCAGATCTATATGAAACTAGCTTTTGCCAGCGGCTTCGCCCACGTGGAGGTCGGAAACTATACCGTTGGAATATACTACCGGGATAAAAAAGTAGCCTATGTCCTTTCTCAGGCTCTAAACTATCTGTGTACCAAATTTCATTTAAATCGGTTCAGTAGTTTTAAATCGAGACGGACAGACAGACAGAGTTACTTTTGCATTTATAATATTAGTGTGGATTTATATGGGACCATTTCGGACTAAACCCCTTTTGAACAAAAAAAGAATTTTGCAAATCCGTCTATATATGACGGAGTTATGGCCGAACATACATAAAAAAATAAAATAAAACATCAGAATTGAGAACCTCCTCCTTTTTGAAGTCCGTTAAAAAATATGTATAAATAAAAAAACAATGTTCAATTTTCACTTCATTCCGATTCAGTCTATCTCTTGTTGCCCTCTACCAACGATGCCCAAAACCAAGGTCCGTACTACACAGAGTGTGCCCATAACGTGTAGTCGCTCTTGTTTTAAGTTTTTAAGTCCTTAATTTATCAGGTAAGTCTGGTTAAGCAGCCGATATATGAAATTGTCGGCTGCTTAACCCGACTTGCTCGTCAAGAGCGAGATGTCATTCCGAAAAAGAAAAAAACAATTTTCACTCGGTTACCATTTTATTGTATGTACCCATAGATTACCTCAGAGTATTAATAAGACATAATATAAATCCCACAACCCAAATGTTATTTTTTTTCCCCCGGAAACCCGGTTCAATCTAAAAGGTGACAAAAAGCAACCCATGTTTTTTTACCACAGAGCATTTGAAAGATAGAGCTGCCTATTTATTGCACTTGGTTTACGCAGAAATTATTTTCTCTTCTACATTTTCTATGTATAAATACAGGAAACATGAGGTAAACTGACACTATTGTAGAATAATGATGCGTTGTCAAATATAAACAAAAAAATTGCACTTTTTAAAGAAAAATACACATTATTCTTCCTAGCTCTCTAACCCACGCTGGATTACGGCATAAAATTGCATTCTAGAAAGGATGGAAGTCATGCTATCTTTCACGTAATTAACTTATCTATAATTCCTTCACTTTAAATTATTTTAACCTATTCGTTATATGATTCCTAGGTACATCGTCTTCATATATAAATCTATATATTTATACGTGATGCAAAAACTGTACCCGTTTTTACGAAAATTATCCGGACGGGGAGTATAAAATTTAGGACAGTTAAAGTTTATGTGGAGCAGTGCAGAAAGCTAATATATTAAGAAAATAATGCATTAGGAGTACATTAAGTTTTAAATGCAGTATTGTCGAATTTTAACCCCTGCGCAACCACTAGTGTATGTTATTAATGTTAACAAAATATTGAACAATATTTTGAAACAGTAAATGTAGAGTTTTTTTCCCTTTTTTTAAAGGGGCAACTATAGAATCGATTCAATTTTTTTGTTTTTTTTTGTCCGTTTGGAACTTTCTTATGTGCCTGATTAAAATGAATGATTTGACTTTACTACTTGTGTAGATATCCGACTGCTACTTAATATTTGGAATTGAAGTAAAGCTAACTTCATTGAAGGGGTCTGCTAGGACCGATGCCTGCCAGGGTCGCGAGATTGTTCGAAAGAAATACCGTGACCCTGGCAAATGGGAAACTGAAGGAACACGGGTGGGTTTTAGTCAGTAAAAGTCTAACACATCCTCCCGCTCCGCCCAGCGCGGGAGATGTCATTTGATGATTTCCCATCCAAAAAAAAAAGTAATGTCAACTTGGCCAAAATATCAAACCACTCGAAGTAGCACTAGTCTTGTGACCTCTAGAAAAATGTACGCAGTCGACCTCTCTATTCTTCATAACACTCTGTGTTAACCCTAAATCGTCCCTCTCAACCTTATCGTTACCATTTACCCCGTAACTCTGTAAAGACGTGCTTCAGGGAAATAATAGCTCATGGCATCCTTCAGGGGATTCCTACTACGAATATAAAGTAGGTAGCGTCCTGTTTCGTCATATTTGCGTCCCAATATTGGATTTTTAAAAGATTCCTTTTATTTGCTGGGTAGAGGTGAGTCCTGAGGGAGATAAAGTAATGTGCATGGAGATATCATACAGTTTTTTTTCACAATTTTCTATAAATAGTGTAACATAAAGCTTTTCTAGTTTCTGTTTGAACTTTCGTTCTCAACTATTTGTCCTCCAGGCCGTATTTCGACCATGGCGGCTAATCTCAATGGAGACTAGATTTTTGCGCGGGACATTATATAGTACAAGCGTGTGTGCGCGTACATAGGTGCACTCTCTCTCTTCTCTCATCTCATAGTCCAATGAGGCAGCACAGTGGTCCGACACGACCGGAGAAAAATCAGGCGCAGGATCAATTAATGTCCAATCTAAAATACACATTTACACATACACACAGTTTTCACCATTTATTAGAGAATTTATTGCGGAAGTTTTTACTGTGTATAAAAGATATTAATTTAACTTAGCTATAGCATTTAGATATTTTGACAATGTCGCTACATCAACAAATTGAACCTGTGCCAAGCAATGGGGATCGGTAGTTACTTATAAACATACTAGCTTTTTCCAGTGGCTTCTCCCACGTAGTATACTTATAAACCTCCCTCTTGATTCACCCTGTCTATTGTTGAAAACCATGTTAAATCCCTTGTGTAGTTTAAAAGATCTAAGCATGTAAAGAACATTATCTAGAAATTGAAAACCATGCCATCTATAAGGTATTCATAGAACTAACCAATAAACACACATTCTACTATAAAAATTATTTAATTTGCAAATACTGAGATCACTAATTGAGATAAAAACTATCCTATCTTTTAAGTTGGATCAAACTGCACACAGTGTAAAAAAATTATTAAAATAAGTTAAGTAGTTTAGGAGTCTATCCCGGACAAACAACGTGACGCGTAATTTATATATTTTATAAGATATTAACATTCTAGCTAGATGACTGACGAGAGATTTTAAGAAAAACTAAAAGCCAAGCTCAGCTTTTATACAAATATTCAAATCGATTCATTTGCCCTCACCGTACTAAGGACGCACAAATGTGTCTGTAGTCTTCTAGACCGTATTTCGGCTACGGCGGCCAATCTCAACAGAAACTAGCCATCGGTGTGGGAGATATTATAGTTCTCAAGTTTGTGCGCACAGACACAGGGACACTCACTCTTCCCTCACTCTCATAGTCCGATGAGACGACAATCCGACACGACCGGAGTGAGATCAGGCGTAGAACCAACGGCTTAACATGCTTTCCGAGGCACGAGGGTATCAAACCACCAATTTCCAAACTCCGGGCTGTTACTACGAAATTCCTAATGGAAAAACCCAGAACACTTTGCCCGACCCGGGAATCGAACCCAGGACCCCACGCTCAGCAGTCGCACGAGGCAGTTACCAATGTGTCTACAAATACTGAGAATGGTGTACTCACACAACATGGAACAGTAGATAAATTCAGTGTGAGTATGAGTGAGAGAGACAATAACATTCATGCCATGCCATTGTCAGTAAAAAGGAAACGTAACCATCTTTAGACGCAGCCTCACTTGTATATCATAAATCCATAACCGTCGGAATAAAAATGTACTTCCTGTGAACCCAATCTCTTTCGGCTTACATCTTGAGTACAGCATAATTTTCTCTCCACCAAAAACTCCCTCAGGACAAGGAATGAAATATAGTGTTCAAAGTAAAGTACTAGATTTAGAACGAGCTACAAGCGACTATGACGGTTAAGTTTCAAAGAGTTAATTTTAAAGTAAGCATACATTTTGGGTTTCAGTGCCAAAATTGGAAAAGCTGATGAAACAACGTAGGGTCTCCCTCAGAAGCAATTCTCCAAAACTAGGTAAGTTAATTCAAGTTGTGTTGGTTGTCTTAAGATAAGATATTATTTATTAATAAGTATAGGATCTTAAAAATACTTTCTGTAGTTGAAAGTGACTAGACCCTGTAGGTCTAGTCACTTTCAGCTACCGTAAGGTCCGTTCACAGGAGGGTGATCAGTACGATATTGTACTGTACTAGCTGCTATCCGCGTCCTAGCCTGCGTGGGTGCCGCAAATTATCGCACGCCAAGGTGCTACCGGGACAATATAAAAATGATATGATGAAGATAAGATAGTTCTTAGAACATCAGCTATCTGACAGTCAAAGTCCCGTTCAGCCATTTCGGAGATTAGCCGGAACAAACGCACTGACAGACAAAAAAGTAAAAAACAATGTTTTTTTTCTTAAATAAGTATCGCATATACTTTAATGTGCATTTAGTCAAGCTGTTATTGTGACGTTACGAACAGAATCAATTTTATTTATTTCTATAGGTGTAAGATAATTTTGGGATCACATGGCAGTTTCATACTGTACATTTTCGATTTCGTTAACCGTATGACCGACCCCTAGTAATTCGTCAGTGATAGAACAAGTTTATTATCAAACCGTAAAATTAACCGGATACTACTAAAATACTCAAATTTAATAATCCTGAAAACGACACTATATTCGCTTCGTTTTATAGGCCGCAGTCACTGGCAGAATATAACCAACCTACCTAACTAACCGTGGACACTAGCTTATAGTAGTTAGTTCGGGTTATCCCATAAAAGGATCCTACGTGAAGTTCAGACATACAACCACAATTTTACCAAAACAGTTAATTGAGTTTTCGACTTGGTATAGTGTTGACAGAATAAAGGATAATTCGGTATGAGGTGACGAAAAGAAAGAATCCCCTAACCAGAGTAATTTCATTGGCAAGAATGTTTTATTCCAACATAAACCTAATTTGTTAATGCGTAAAGTTGTAATTTGATTTGAACTGGGATATGAACGTATGTTTTTGTTACTCTTTAACTAGCAATGTATTTATGTATGTATGCATGTAACTATGTTTACTTGAGTCAACTCTTGCAACTCAATTTTGAAGCAGATATCTTCAAGCCATTGAGCTGAAATTTTGTATACATGTTTAAACACGAAGTTTTTATTTATTTTACAAACTTTTACTGTCAACTTATAAGGTATGTACACAATTTACATACATGATATAAGTTGGTAGTATTATATTTTTTATCGTATTTAAATAAGTTTGTTTTTAAAAAAAGTTTATTTTTTATTTTTATTCAATAAACTTAATTTTCGGTGAAACTGCTGTCTCCAAGGATCCAATTACTTACTCGGTTTCCTTACTGGTGTAATGAACAAAAGCTAAATAAATAACCTTTCATTCATTATCTTCCGACAGTTTCCTCGGAAGTTATTACGGTGGAGCCATTGTTCTCACTAATTAACGGTTTGGCCAGTATGACGTTGAACCTATGTATTGTAGTAACACAGAAAGTAAAAGAGTGCTTTGGTCTGTTGTTTTTATTTCTGCTACCATATAATCAATTCCCGTATCGATGTTGTGTTTTAAATTACTAGTGGTTGCCAACCATAATTCATTTAAATATTAAATTTTGACGATAAATTACATCATCATAATTATGAGAGACCTTAAGCACAAGCATATTAATGTCTTCAAAGTTTGACCACAGACTTTAACCATAAACAAAAGAATATATGTATATGTCAATCGCATGTAGTGGGTAATGTTTTCTAATCAATTTAATGTATTTCTAATGCATTATTATGTACAAATATTAGCTGTCTGCTCTCCTTCTACATATAAACTTTAACTGTGCCAAATTTCATACTCCCCCGTTCGCGTAATTTAGGGAAAAACGGGTACAAAGTTTTTGATTTACGTATTAATATCTATACCAGTTTTGTGTGCTGCGCACAGCACACAAAACTGGTAGGTATACCTCTGTGAGGTCTAAGTATTTATGCGGTGCGGGTTGCAGCTGCGAACTTAAATTTCTATTAAGTTCATCGCTAAATTAATGTAGCAAAGATGCTGCTGACTAAATCAACATCTTACCTACATAATAAACGCGGTTTAGTTCTGAGTTTATTTATAAAGAGGTTGGTACATCATTATTAAAACAGATTCAAATGTCTTTTGAGGTTTTGGTTTGGGTCTCTTAATAAATGTGCAAGAGTAATGTAAAATAGTTGTCATCAAGGATGAGAATAGAGCTTGTAATAATATCCAGGGAATTTCAATTGATTTAGTACACACAGCTCATTTAATTGATCGATGGATATATCGATACAATAGTCTTTATAAACCACAACAAAACAATCTGTACAAATAAATAAAATTTAAGTATCTATCCATTTGTAATCTCAAAATAACAACTTTTTCTAAATGCATATGCAAGTATTAACAATACTTATATAAAAACAATATTTAATTGTTTTTCGTCGGTCTGTTTGTTCGGGCTAATCTGCGGACGCTAATCTCTCTTGACAGGACTATCACTGTCAGATAGGTGATGTTACAAGGAGTATCAGTAGGCTACTTGCTTATTCTGGTCGCACGAAGCCGTGGGATAATTTGCGACATCCACGCAAGCGAAGCCTCGGGCAACAGAAAAGTAAGAGAATATAAATATTTACTTCTATTCTATATTATTATATTATCTATACTAACATTATAAAGCTGAAGAGTTTGATTGGTTGAACGCGGTAATCTCAGGAACTACTGGTCCGAATTAAAAAAATATTTTTGTGTTGGGTAGCCTATAATTCGATGTGACGAGAAAGGTCACGGGAGCAAAAATTTGATGCGGAGGAAGTCGCGGGCAGAAGCTAGTTTATATTATAAAGCTGATGAGTTTGTTTGGTTGAATGCGGTAATCTCAGGAACTAGTGGTCCGAATTGAAAAAATCTTTTTATGTTGGATAGCCTATTTATTGAAAAAGGCTATAGGTTATATAACATCACGCTACAATCGAAAGGAGCGGAGCAACAACGACAAATGGACGAAAACTAGCAGGCAATTCGATGCGACGGGAAGGGCCAGGGGAGTAAAAATTTGATGCGGACGAAGTCGCGGGCAGAAGCTTATAATAATACAAAAATAGTGGCACAAAAAAATTTTACATGCACATAGTGCATATCTTGTAGTGCTATCATTCTGCCGAACAGAATAATAACGAACTACTTCTGGTTAACCAAATCACAGGCGTAAAGTTATTAAAATAAAATACAATATCTTTCAGCAGTTGTTCATATACCAAGCTTGGAACAATAGGGTATTATATTACAAAAGGACACTGGATACCAGTTTTACGGCTTAGTTAAGTCCCCCGGGATCTAGCATAAAATATTACAACGATCTAAAATACCGTAGTGGTATAATGAAGCTGTGTTCGGAAAAGATGCTGTATTTTGTTGGTAACTTGTTCCTTTTTTTCTACTCGAATTCGGAACCTGTCTTTTTTTTTTTAAGACGCGTGTTAGAATTGCCAAATATATTTTAAATGGCTCCTTTTCTGTTTTCATCTGTTCCGTTTGTTGGTCCTGGGGTACCAATCGGTTACGATTTTACACCATTTCTCTCCTTGTTCTCTCAGAAAAGGAGATGGGAGGACGAGCTCAAACTTACAGCGGGTCCTAACTGGAGGGGAGTGGCTCGTGACAGAATTCAATTGAAATTGCTAGAGGAGGCCTTTACCAAGAGGCATGCTGAATTAAGAGATATACTTTAACTTACTATAAAAACTAAAAATAATTCAGAATAAAGAGGCATATTATTTAATAAAAAAAATAAGAGAAATTTAGATTAAACTGTTATTTATGGTTCTAAAGTATATTTTTTGGAACCCCGTAAAAGGTCCTTTTTACATAAGTAATTATTATTAGTCTGGTGGAAGCTACTAAATTTCTTTACATGGAGAGCAGAGGTTTGTATGACCTACTCCGTTAATCACACGATCCGCAGTTAACATGACCGGAAAAAGTTGGCACAAAATATACATGCCTTTTATGTTTCTTTTGTTTTTCAAAAATGTCCAAGAAGAAATATTGCTAATTTTTTTTTACACATACGTAGGTCGCTCAAGTCAAATAAAGGAAACGTTCAGAAGTTCACAATTAACGCATTCCGGATGCTGCTGAGACTCTCTCCATTTTGTAGCGCGTCTGCCATGTTCATGGAGGCATGCAGAGACGGTTTCGCGGCAATCCTACGCAAAAAAAAAACAACCGATTTCCTTAAAAAAAACACTACAAAGTCAAAAAAAACTTTAATTTCGAAAGTCGGTGTCTTAGGATCTGTATTTAAGGTTTTTTGCCACCAACTTCCGAAATTAAAGTTAATTTTGAAGTCGGTTGTTTTTTTTTTGTAAAAAGTTTTTATTTTTAACTTTTTAGTTATGGTAGATACTCCGCACTAATCTAATCGCGTTATTCGTTCATCTGTCGCACAAATACTTAATGCAAATTTAAGACTTATATGGTTTTCACATGGACTCCATTGTCCGAATGGAACCAAATTAATATGGGATCATTCGGGAAGCACCAGCTTTCAAATAAAAAAGAATCATCCAAATTAGTTGACCCAGTCAAAAGTTCTGAGGTAACAAACATTAAAAAAAAATACAGTCGAATTGATAACCTCCGTCTTTTTTTGAAGTCGGTTAACAAAATGGATCATGTTGGCTGAATTAATAAATAAATTATTATTATTAACAAACTTTAGTAGGTTCCATCATTAAGTTTAATCAATCGTTTCTCGCGTGTCTCGAATCCCACAAAGGAATGTCATAAATCAAATTTAAGGCAAAAGCTTTGATTTCTCAATAAACCCGTCAGCGCAATTGAAAGGTTCGTATCGACTACGGCTCGTAATGAGAACATACGAGCACGTCAAGCTGTCATCATACATAACAGTACACGTTACAAAAGTTATACACGAGATAGTTCAGTGTGCTAGTTCACTCATATTGTGAATGAAGTTACGGTAGTCCGTAGCTCGTACATTAGGACCAGGACCTAAGTTAAAAGAGAAACAGTTGTTCCTATTTTAAAGTAAGATGGATCGATAACATAGTATACGCTCCTAGGTATAATACTTGAAAGAGTCAAAGTCAATCTTTGGCTGGAGAAATAACACATCAATGTGCAGTCGCGGGCAAAGTGCTAGTTTTAAATAAAAATATACCACAAGTCTTACCACAGAATAATAATCGTTTTTCAGTTTTCATTCGAGAACTATATGAAAGCAATTTTCAGCTCAAATTGGGCGCTGTATTTTAAACATCATACATCTACGTTTTAGAGCCATTAAAGTAAATTGGGCGCGATATTTTACATTTATCTTGTCTAATAAATTCTTTTCAACCGACGAAAAAAAACGGAGGAGGTTCTCAATTCGACGCGTATATTTTTTTTTTTTTTTATGTATGATCACGCATAACTTTTTACATAGTAGTCCGATTGTGACAATTCTTCTTCTATTGGAAAGGGTATACTTCCAAGGTGGTCCCATATAAATTTGGAAAACAAAATCGAACCCTAAGGGTTGGAAAACAGGGGATGATTGATTGTTCACTCACTGACACTCACAACTTTTTACATAGTGGTCCGATTGTGACAATTCTTCTTCTATTGGAAAGGGTATACTCCCAGGGTGGTCTCATATAAATTTGAAAAACAAAATCGAACCCTAAGGGTTGGAAAACAGGGGATGATTGATTGTTCACTCACTGATTGTAACGTATAAACACGCATAACTTTGTACAGAGTAGTCCGATTTTGATAATTCTTTTATTGTTGGATAGGGTATACCTTGCTAGTATTATTAGTACATTAAAGCCACAAAAAATAAAACTTTTTAACAAAAAATTAAGCCGCCGAAAAACTGAAAAGCATAAAATAATAAACCTTAAAATTTTGAGTCGGCGCTGAAAAATCAATGAACAAGGAACACTCAAAGCGCCGACTCATAATTTTAAGGTTTATTATTTTATGCTTTTCAGTTTTTCGGCGGTTTAATTTTTTGTTAAAAAGTTTTTATTAGCAAATATGATACGTAGATACGTAACTTAGTAAGAATTTTGTTACTCTGAAAGACTCATATGAAATTCCCTATTAATAAATTAGAAATACTCGTATTTATCTGATCCTTTAAAAAGATATTGAACTTCCTGTCAGGCTTTTACTGACTGAAACCCACGTGTTCCTTCAGTTGCCTGTGCCGGGGCCACGGTAACTCTTTCGAACTAATTTGCGACCCTAGCAGGAAAGTGACAAGTCTGAGTTTGAACTTTAACGAAAATCAATTGGTAACTTACGATTACGTCGAAGTCAAAGTTTTTAGATGTAAAACATAGGTAGGTGTAAAAACAGATGTTGTTAATAAAATATGTATACAGATCACTAAGTTTTATCGCTGACGGCTTAATAAATCAATGAAGCTAAGAAACCAAAATGACACTTAAATAGTGTAATCTATAAGGCACCTATGGGCTATGTATGTGCGATTATCAAAATACTTTAACTGAAAGCCAAATATTAATACAAAAGTTTTCTCCCACGCAGTCCTCTTTTATTTGAAACCCAATCCAATTTATCAATAAAGTTCCTTATTGTATAGCTAAAAGCGGCATTAAATAAGCTCATCTCACCGAAATTAAATGCCGGTCACCTCTAACCTCTGAAGCGGAAATCTTTCCGCTTCTATCTTTAATAAGATTCCTATCGTGATGAACGGCGCCAAATTATCGCGAGCATTGGGCTCTGATCTGCGGCCTAAATAATATTGGTCCTTAGGTACAGTCGACAACATGTGCTTGGTAACAGCTCCAAAGAATTACGTATATGCTCGAAGCGTAATGAACAACATTTTTTTTTAAATCTTTTTCATTAAAAATTTTGATATTTATTAAATGTCTTTCGAATAATGGGGTTTTCGCTTTACATAGCAACACCGTGTTGATTTTGTGTAAACAAATTTTCTGTCTAATATGACTAAGCGTAACAAATTAGTGATGTTAGAAATCGTCATGTACAAATTGAGAAAAGCTGATATGAACATGATTTTGTTGAAGGATTGACGACACTAGAGAAGTATGGAAGAAATAGATATGTTGCGCCGATCTCGAATTGGGATAAGGGCGGGTTAATTATGGTGACTGTGGGATTTTTTATGGGATATCTTTTTCGAACAGGTGGTTTATTTATAGTAACGATGTCTTGTTTTTAGGCTATCAAGGTCGTCTTCTGTCTTATTATTAAGTGTGTCGTAGGTCATTAGGATATTATTATAGTTGAGATTCAATATTATTTAGGTGACTAAGCTATAAGTTGAGCTCTTCCTTTCTACAATTGTATTTTACATAACAATCTTTGAAAATACTTAAATAATTTACTGAGGTATATGCTGTTTAATCTGTGTTACCCTAGCTTGACATATGGTTCGTTGAATAGTTTCGGTGTTCTCTGTCATATTTTCAATTAATTTATCAAAGTTGTGTACTAATATAATAAATGACATTGCCGGAATATTTTTGGGGTGGCCATAATTAGTTCCCCCTTGAGAACGAGAGGTTTAATTAATCACAAACGAGTATGTTTCGGGGTCGCTTCGGGTAGTTTCGGGTTAGTTTGCTTCGTTATTACTTTGATTCGCATTTATTAATAGGCACTGATGAAAATATTTCAGTCCTAAGGGAACCGCGTACCGATTGATATTGCTTAAATTTTATTGGTACCTTTTCATGGCTATTTGAAATATTGGCAATATAGTAGATGGTGTGGTTTTAGTTGCTGAATCGAATCGATCGAAGATCGAAGTCAAATGTTTTAACCTTTATTCTATATAATACCTACATACTACATACAAATAAATAAAATTGAAATCTGTTTGCAATCTCAAAATAACAGCTTTTTAAGCCACAGCAAGTATCACAGCATTATGCTGAGTCTTACTCTTTTATTTTTATATCTTTTAGTTCTAATTTTTTATTTGTATCTTAAAAGTTTAAATGTCCTTCTTTTTGTTTTTATGTCCTGTGCGAGTTTAATTTTATTTCTTTCTTTCCTTCTTTGTAAAAAAATACATTTTCCAATTTTGAGATATGTACCTGATTTTATAAGGACTACATATGGTACAACCATTTGGTCCCAATAGCACGTCCCCGTGGGATAATTTCATGCACGTGCGTGACCCCGCGGGTACAGCTGGTACTTAAATATAAAATATTAGGGATCTTGGTGATGTGCTTCAGGTAGGTACGTCAGGTGCGTATTATTCACGCACATGGCGTCCTGTAGTTTCTGCCTACCTTCATCAAAGGAATGCGTGAATTTTTGTATGTATTATTATTTTATTATTTACATATACAAACAAGCGTAACATACAACTATAATATGTGTGTTAACCTATCCTAACATAACGACCTAGCCAGGATCTTTAGCACATCGAGGGTCCTTTTTTGCAGAACAATGTCATCGCGTCGCTCCCAGTTTTTATCGACCTCCATAATTATTATAATGAATGTAATTAACTTTACGCCTGCACTTTCTAAAGAGGTGATAAGAGGTCACTTACCCTATTTATTAAAAAAAAAACAATTTGAACATAGTAATCAGGTTCTTTAAGGGTGATAATCAGAATAGCATAATCATAATTGGCATAATCAGAGTGATTATAACGTTATAATCAGAGTGATTATAACGTTATAATGTTCCCGCTGTTGGGACACAGGTCTCTACTCTGTGAAAGTAAATAGGCCATTGTCCACCACCCGGCCCAGTGCGGGTTGCTAGATGTCACATGTCTCTAGGACATGTCGGTTTCCTCACCATGTTTTCCATAACTGTTTTTGAGAGTAGTCGTCAAGAAATTATTTACACTAATTAAAGCGCCTACCTAGGTTGTTTCCGTACTCGTAAGTTGGAGCTACTGCTGCTCTCAATCATGGTAATCATAACAGTAGGAAAAGTTCAATCACAGTATGATTCTATGATGTCATCATAAATGAAATATTCTCCTGTCTTCAGTGCTTTTAGGTAAAGCAATTAATTGTTGAGCAAATTGACTACAAACAATCATAGCTGTCATTCTTTGACAGTTGCATTTAATGGCTACAATATGGCGAAATGACTAAAACTTCGCAAAATGTGACTTAAACAATAGGTACAATATGATAAGGTAAAATTTGTCTCTTGTTCTTGAAGAACAAGAGACAAATTTTACCTTATCAAACGTTGAGACATAAACAGACAGTACTTTTTTTTTGGATGGGAAATCTCTTCTCACGCTCTGGGCGGAGCGGGAAGGCGTGTCAGGCTTTTACTGACTAAAACCCACCCGTGTTCCTTCAGTTGCCCATGTGCCAGGGTCACGGTATCTCTTTCGAACAATCTCGCGACCCTGGCAGGCAACAGACAGTACTTGTGACAGGATCATCTTCTCGGAACCGATTCTTTTGAAATAAAAGTTGGTAGAAAATAATGAGGTGTAGGACGTAGGGAAAAACATCCGCTACAACACCTATCGATTTTTTCTCTGAAAAATGTACAAAAATAAACTGATAAAAATACTCTCAGGTTATCCCATCTTCTATTTTGATATCCCCCAATTTAGTATGAAAATAAATAGTAGTCCATAACTTATAGTAATGAATGCAGTACCATTAGTTATTGAACTAGAACTGTTTCATTTATTTACTGTTAATCTTAGCGGGTGGGTGTTTTATTTAATTCCTTCGTAAACATTTTAAACGTTTGTTTTCTTCCGAAACTATCATTTTTAAAAGGTGTACTTAGTATTTTTAGTAATATCAAAATCTTTTGAAAACGTACTAGAGTGGCAGGGACATCGTCGCGCAACTTCATGCATACATTCAGTAAATGATTCTGAACGCCCCTGCGTTGAAACTGTTCGCATCAAAAGCAAAAAACGCCAAAAACAAAACACGTTTCTTGTTCGGAGACCCCTTTATTATTTACTTTGTTTTTATCATTTGTTGTTATAGCGGCAACAGAAATACACATAACAGAAAATTTCAACTATCTACCTATTACGGATAATAAGATACATCCGAGGTTTAGTAATAGGGTCCCGTTGGTTACTCTTCGGATACAGAACCCTAAAAATGACCCGTTCCATACATTTTGAACGCGTAGGTATTGTGCACTGGCACTTTTCTATGGAATAGCATTTATTTTTTTAATATTAACCAACATTTCTATTGTAGTCTATATGTCGCATGTCTGGTCTAAAATCATGGTGCTGAATTCATGGTCATAGTTTGTGCGTCTAAAACCCTGCTACCCTTCGTGTATCGTTTATAATGAGACGCATATTAATTCCATTCCATTTATGGAATATCTGAGCTCGACTCTAAAGGCCACTTAAAAATTGTTCCTAATGGTAAATTTGACAGCCAGCACGATTCTTCCCACATGAATAGGTTATTGCTGATTGCGGTTATAAATTTCACCAGACAATGTTGCTTTCTGGTCTACAAAATATGAGCTGGGGCGGTTAACGAACCATTCTTAGGGTACAGTACCCTAAGGGTAACTAACGGGACCCTATTACTAAGCCTTCGCTGTTCGTTCCCCAGTTCGTCCGTCCGTCTGTCAGCCGGCTGTATTTCATGACATAGTTGAAATTTTCATAGAATGTGTATTTGTGTTGCTGCTATAAAAAAAGTGCGTGAGTGTGTGTGTGTTAGTATGTGATTTCAAGTATGAATCACAATAAATACTTTTTCTTTTTAAATAATAAAAATAAAAACAAAGTAAAATATTAAAGGGGTCTCCATACAAGAGACGTGTTTTTTTCGGCGTTTTTTGCTTTGTAGTACGGAACCCTTTGAGTGCGAGTCCGATGCGCACTCGGCTGGTTTTTTTATTATGACGAGCATGTAACGATAAATATGTTACCGTATCTAACCCACTGCTGGAAAAAAAAATTGTCATATAGAAAAGAGACACAAACTGGTTCACTGCGTGGTGACGTATTCAGGCCGCTACCTAAGTCGAGGTTATCTTGTGACGTTTGGTTCAATTACTTCACCAAAATAAATGAAAATGTTTGCAGTGTTTTGGACTGCAAGACTGGATCTCACGACACAAGGAATCCTAGTGTGGGTTTAAGGAGTTTGTAAAAATTTTGCACTTAAGGCTTCTAAATAATTTGTTTCTAGTTTTTTTAATACTTTGTTTTTATTAACTAAATATATTTTATATTTTATTGATTTACATGACTTACGTTACTGTTATTTTTTTCATTACCAAATTAATTTTATGGAGGTATATGTTTGTTTGACACTCAAACCAGACACTTGATAGTATGTTCTTACTTTCAAAAAAAAAAAAAAAAAATAAGTAAACTGTAAAACTTTGAAAAAACAACAAGTCTCAATAAAACAAATGTTTCTTTTCTTAGGAAAGTGCCTCATGAAAAATATTAAATAGCGAATTAAATAAAATTTCAGAAAAGCTCTTATTTTTTTAGTGTCCTAAGATAATAGCCCGAGAGCCTCTCACGATGATTCCAGAAGATAAGAAAATACCTGATGTTATGGCGAAAGCCGTCACTACCTACTCTGCTCATGGAAGACAAAGAGTCCACGACGTTATCACAACACACTATGTTGTTAGGCCACTGTTATTTCAAAAAATGTTATTTTATAACACAAACACTATTATTTTACAACAATAACATTTATCCCGAAAAAATCTTTGTTTTTTAACATTAAAAGTTTAAAACATTTAAAATTGAAACTTGGTTTATTTTTAATATTAAAATACTTATCTTTAAAATTACAAAATCGAATCACAAACACTAGATCACATATTTTAAGATAAAACACGAATTACGATTAGACAAAGAGAGCGAGGAAATTGAAACTCTATTTACTTAATGGAAAGGTTTGAAATCGAGTGTTAGATACAATCCACCTGTAGATTTAGTTGTAATAATAATTGATATTTTTTATTCGATTTTTAGTTAATTCCTAGTTTAAGATGATGGTATTGATAGACAAACATGAGTTAATAAGGTTTAGGATAGGTAAGTAAGATAAAAGATGTGGCCGGGTGCGTCCGGCGCGTGCCCCGTCGGGTTGTGTACTGAAGGTTTGCCCAGCAACGGCGAACTGCGGAGGATCGTATGCGGATCCGTGGCCGCCGCCGGATCCGGCCCGTTGCGGCATAAGCGTCCTTCTTTGAAGGATGCGTGCAAAATTATTGTGTATTTTCGTCATTTAGGATCGGGTGGGCTTTTTATTGGGAGATGAGCATGTAGCAAGCAAGTACCTATGTATCTTTGTAGTGATTTTAATTTTGTTACGTTGCTCTAGAGGAGTAGCTATTGTTGTTTTGGTTATAAGTTCTAAGCATTTTTAGCAGAAACAATGTTGTTTTCTATTTACCTTGGTTATGTATCCTGTTTACCTTTTCGAAGGTTATGTACCTATGTACTGTAAATGGCACTACACCACACACAACTAAGTAAACAGTTTCAGTTTTTCATTTTCAGGCTTGTATTTGCCTAAGTGTATTGGGATCAGCTTTCAGTATAAATTGGCAAGAATTTCGCCTGAAATTGTTTTCGGTAAGTATCTGGTCTTATTTTTTAAGATCGAATATTTTTAGCAGCATCTAATAAACTTAATAGTCTCTCAAATTGGCTCAATTTCATTTTGCTCTGTTAAAAATATTATGGAACATTATAATGTAATGATTGTGCCTCTTTTTGTGAACCTCAAATAATTACTAAATTGGTGTTTTGAAAATACAAAATAGCCAAATAACTGGATCAATATCTATACTAATATTATAAAGCTGAAGAATCCGTTTATTTGTTTGATTGAACGCGCTAATCTCAGGAACTACTGGTCCGAATTGAAAAATTATTTTTGTGTTGGGTAGCCTATTTATCGAGAAAGGCTATAGGTTATATAATATCACGCTGTAACCAAGAGGAGCGGAGCAGTAATGAAAAATGTTGCAAAAACGGAGAAAATCGCACGGGTATGCGATTCGATGCGACGGGAAGGGTCAGGGGAAGAAGAAATTTAACGCGGACGAAGTCGCGGGCAGAAGCTAGTTAAAAATAATATCCAACACTAGAAGTTAAAAAAAATTAAAGTATCCGATAAGTATTTTCCAATTTATTAATAAGGAATTTCATATGAGTCTTTCAAAGTAACAAAATTCTTACAAAGATACGTATCTACGTATCACATTTGCTGAAACGAATTTACTCGTATTAGACAAGATAACTGTAAAATATCGCACCCAATTTATTTTAATGGCTCTAAAATGTAGATGTATGATGTTTAAAATATAGCGCCCAATTTAAGCTGAAAATTACTTTCATAGGGATCTCAAAGAAAACTGAAAAACAATTATTATTCTGTGAAAAGACTTGTAGGGTATTTTTATTAAAAACTAGCACTTTGCCCGCGACTTCACTCACGTGCAATTGGTAGCTAATGTTACTCCGGAATAATTTAGCTTTCCATAGGTGAAAAAAATGTATGCGTCAGTCAAAAACTAACAGCGTCACAAGTGAAATTTTGTATGTTATTCGAAAACTGTCAATGAGTGTGCAAAAATACATTGCAGTAAAAAAAATGATTTTAAATTATAATAGGAATGATTTATAATAAAAATCTATAGATTATCCCGAATTAATTACTACGGAAGTTTCACTTGTACGTATTTGTATATAGGTTTAAGTATACATATGTAGGAGACCGCTAAGATTGTCCGCCTCCGATTTCAATGATTTTTATATATGTTGTTATGTTTGAGTAACTGAGTAATTACCCAAAAGGAATTCACGCAATGCTCAATAGTTTCAGAGTTGCTTCTACCGAGCAACTTAAATATAAGTTCTGACATAGGCCTCCCCCAAGCTCCGCCACTTCGACCGGTTTTGTGCTTCCCGCATCCAGCGGATTCCTGCGGCCTTCACAAGGTCATCGGTCCACCTTGTTGGAGGCTTTCCAACTCTACGTCTTCCGGTACGCGGTCGCCACTCCAGAACCTTTCGGCCCCATCGGCCATCTGTTCTGCGAGCAATGTGCCCTGCCCACTGCCACTTTAGTTTAGCAATTCTTCGGGCTATGTCGGTTACCTTGGTTCTCCTACGGATCTCTTCATTTCTGATTCGATCGCGTAGGGAAACTCCAAGCATAGCCCTCTCCATCGCCCTTTGGGTGACTTTCAGCCTTCTAATAAGGCCCATTGTGAGCGACCACGTTTCGGTTCCATAAGTCATCACTGGCAACACACACTGGTCAAAGACTTTCGTCTTGAGACACTGCGGAATGTGGGACGAGAAGATATTGCGTAGCTTCCCGAACGCTGCCCAGCCGAGTCGGATTCGACGATTGACCTCTTTCTCGAAGTTGGACCTACCTAACTGGACAGTCTGTCCTAAGTACACATATTCGTCCACAACTTCGAGTGTAGCGCCTCCGATCTTCACTGGAGTGGGTATCACATGAGCATTGGACATGACCTTTGTCTTGTCCAAGTTCATCTTGAGACCCACTCTTTCGGAAGCTCTACTGAGGTCATCGAGCATTGTACTGAGGCCCTCCATAGTCTCAGCCATGACAACTATATCATCGGCAAATCGAAGGTGAGTGATGTACTCGCCATTGATGTTGATGCCAGCCACTTTCCAGTCCAGAACCTTGAAGACATCCTCCAGTGCAGCGGTGAACAGTTTCGGAGAAATAACGTCTCCCTGTCTCACCCCACGCTGCAGAAGGATAGGTTTCGAGGTCTGATCCTGAAGTCGGACTGACATAGTGGCGTTTTCGTACAGACACTTTAACACCTCGATGTACCGATAGTCGATCTGGCACCGTTGAAGAGACTGCAGTACAGCCCAGGTTTCGACCGAATCGAAGGCTTTTTTGTAGTCCACAAACGCTAAACAGAGAGGCAGGACCGCTATGCAATTTCAAAAATTTCAATTTCAATTTAAATGATTTTTTAATAAAATTATCATCAAATCAAACATTGCAAGAAATTTGAACCTTATGTCTCTACAGATAGAGTTGCAAATATTTTTGAGTTTGTATACTGCACCTATATGAAGCAACTCTGAAACTATTGAGCGTTGTGTGAATTCCTTTTGGGTAATTACTCAGTTACTCAAAAATAACGACATATTATATAAAAATCATTGAAATCGGAGGCGGACAATCTTGGCGGTCTCCTTGTTAGTACATGCAAGTGAAACTTTAAATGTGAGGGGTTAGTAGGGGGGAGGGGGTTAGTATGAGGTGGGGAGGTTCTTATTTGCCCTTCTACGTAAGATTTTACAAGTCTAAACTAGTCCTAAATGTTATAGAAAATAAATAACATCAATACTGCTTGACTCATATGCAGTACATTTATTGATAAACTTTCAATAACATGATCGCCGTCAGTAAACAATACCCGTCGACTATTCTCGGCGTCTCCTCTTTGTGCGAATCTTCGTAAACTTTTTTCGCCTCTCTCACTCTGCTAGAGTAAATGGTAACTAGAAAAAGACAAAGAGTTTAACAGATTTGTTAGATCGACGAGTTAACTCTCATGCCAAAACTCTAATGTCCCAAAAAAAGGCTCACTTCAGTAATTTTTAAAATCGGTTAAGTAGTTTATGAGTTATCCATTACAAACCATTTTTCCAACAATCGAGATTTACCTCTTTATAATATTAGTGTAGAAAATGCTATCGTCATCTAAACTTCACATGGTTTAAGAAGATTATCTAAAGGTTATCAACAGAAAAAAATCCGTTTGAACCAGAAAACGGGCAAAACAAAAATGATTTTTGACCAACATCACTTAACATGCTAAACTTATTTTCTGAAATACACACATTTAGCGAGTAAATTAGCGGCAGCTCAAATAATTTACCATAAAGTCCTAGTAACTGTTTGCACTAGAGAATTTCACTAATTTACAGTAAAAATAGGTCATCTACACAGAAAGGTTCAGTCCTAACATTGTGTAACGGCTACGATTAACAGTCAAAGGACAAATCATCATCATCATCACTTCAGTAAAAGGAAAATGGCTGGACATATACCTATCCCGAGCACCGCCACTTCAACCGGTTCTGTTCTTCTAGCATCCAGCTGATTCCTGCAGCCTTTACAAGGTCAAGAGATACGTGAATAAGAATCCTACTAATATTATAAAAGCGAAAGTGTGTATGTATGGATGTATGGATGTGTGGATGTGTGGATGTTTGTTAGCCTTTCACGCAAAAACTACTGAACGGATTTGGATAAAATTTGAAACACGGTTAGTTTATAACCTGGATTAACACATAGAATACTTTTATCTCGGTAGTACGTCCCCGCGGGATATTTTCCGACCTCCACGCAGGCGAAGCCGCTGGCAAAAGCTAGTCGATAATTAGTAATTGTAATCATTCATGCCTTTATTCTGATTGACGTGCTTAATCAGGTTCTCCGATGAAGAAATAACTCTTATAAACATAAACATTAATGTTTTCTTACTTCTTTGAAAGGAGCAGTCTCACCATGCAGAAAGGGTATTAATTTAAATCCTTACCTGAAAAGAAAAAATAAAACACAATTTTATTAATTTTGAAATTAAACTCGTAAGTAGTTTTATTTAAAAGTAAACAAATTTATCATTCAAACGTTCCGTTTTCTGTTTCTTTAATTCATTTTCAATTATTGTTTAATAGCTGCTGTCCGCGAATTCGTCCTCGTTTAAACAAACAAACTGTTCGGTTTTATTACTGGTACAGATATAGATTCCATTCCATTCGAAAGTTTTAAGAAACAAAGGTAAACTCCTTTTCTCATTATTAGGGGCACAGGACACTTGACCCGAACCCCGAACCAACGACTGTATCGAAAGAATCCTTTACTGAAATACTGTTAAACCAACGAACCGTCTCCGTAGCTTATTGTGATACCAAACTAGAGTATTTCTGTATTTTGTAGAGCATTGGGGGTAACCGGGTCCTGAGGGAAATCGAATCGCTTTCAATGTATCAGCTAAATTGACCGAATTCGACATTATGTGAACAATGCAAAAAAGGTATAGCGTATTTCGGGAAAAAAAATGGAAAATATGGGTTCCATCCACTATGATAAGGAATGTTTTGTCTAGAAAGGTACATCTCTGCGATTGACCATAATTTAAGGGTTCTCAATTCCACCCTGTGCTTCTTTATAACGACCATTGTCTTACTCAGGTTACAAACTGGAATCATCCATGACGGAGGAGAGCAAACACTTCGGTGGCGGGCGGTGCATACATGTACCTAGGTTTTTAATAGTTTTAATTTGCGTCGTGGTTTGAGAAAACCATGTTTAATATGTGTGATATAAAAGATTGAAGAGGGAGGTTAGGAAAATCTTTTGTGAACACAAAATATACCATTGATATCATCGATTAATATCAGGTGAGATCGAATTCAACAGGGGGCATAAAAAAAATTGGATGAATTGAAAACCTCCACCAATTTTATTGTCGGTTAAAAAAAAACTGTCAATCTACAATGTTTATTCTTCAGATAAAAGTTATCTGTAGATAGATAAATCGGCTCACATCACCATCAGCACAACATCAGCCTATAACGTTCCCACTGCTGGGACACAGGCGTCCTCTTGGTGAGAGGGAGCGGGCCATAATCCACCACGCGGGCCCAGTGCGGGTTGGTAGATGTCACATGTCTTAGAATTTTTGGTTCTTAGACATGTCGGTTTCCTCACGATGTTTTCCTTCACCGATTTGAGAGCAGTGGTGATAAAATAATTTACACAAAGTACAGCGCCTGCTTGGGTTCGAACTCACGACCTACTACTCGTAAGTCGTAGTCGTTACCACTGGGCCACCACTGCTCAAATCGGCTTTAGCTATTTAATATTGTTAATAAATGATGAAAACTAACTATTTACCTAGGTACTTCATCCTTTCTTAACATTTCCGACTTCTAAAAATATTCAGCTATGAAATGCGACGCAGGTCCTTTCTCAAACTTACCTCCACGTGTCAAGTTATTGACGGCCGAACATAAATGAGGACAGATTATCCGTCAGGCGACCTTTGACCTCACTATGGCAACACTTGGCTTCTCACTTGGCAGGTCAAGGGCAAAAACAGATTTTGTTTTGCATAGGTACTTACGTTATAATACCTTACACGTGTACCACAGAAAATGTAATTACCGAATATCTTACCCCAAAACCAGTACATACACCAGTTCAGTCACTAAATCAACCAAGAAAAACCAATTTGTAGACCGTCAAAAAGCTAATAATTTTCCTTTTATTGCTATCCCACCATTAGGAAAACCATAATATAACTCACATAATCTCGTTTTGTTCGCAAGCAGGTAAATTGAAAAACTTGGTCGGCAAGCAAATCTGCTATAACTGAGGGGTAAAAATAAATGTATCATCATTCATTGGCATTCGTAAGTATACCTATGTATAGATAAATGTAGCTAAAGCTTTTACCAAGCTCTGTTGTATCATTTCGCTAAGCATTTTGGGAGAGTGGCCAGAGAGCACGCGGGTAAAGTAAATAGCGGTTTTTGAGAGCGTTTATTTATGAGTACCATTTTCGTTTGAATGCTTGTGGATCGTTTTTAGGGTTCCGTTGCCAAATGGCAAAAAACGGAACCCTTATAGATTCGTTATGTCTGTCTGTCTGTCTGTCCGTCCGTATGTCACAGCCACTTTTCTCCGAAACTGTAAGAGCTATGCTGTTGATACTTGGTAAGTATTAAGATTTTCACACTAAAATAGAAAAAAAAAACAATAAATTTTGAGGTTCCCCATACTTAGAACTGAAACTCAAAAAAAAAATTTCATCAAACCCATACGTGTGGGTTATCTATGAATAGGTCTTCAAAAATGGTATTGAGGTGTCTAATATCATTTATTTCTAAACTGAATAGTTTGCGCGAGAGACACTTCCAAAGTGGTAAAATGTGTCCCCCCCGTAACTTCTAAAATAAGAGAATGATAAAACCAAAAATAATATATGATGTACATAACCATGTAAACTTCCACCGAAAATTGGTTTGAACGAGATCCAGTAAGTAGTTTTTTTTTTTAACACGTCTTAAATCGTAAACCGCAATTTACCTTTCACTCAATCAACTAACACATAAAATTAAAAAAAAAAAAACGATTAATTTCATAAACATAAACTTTATGCATAAACCGAGGATACCTACAGGTTTGTACGGAACCCTTGGTGCGCGAGTCCGACTCGCACTTGACCGGTTTTTTTTTTGTTAGTGGTTCGGTTTTCAGGATTAATTAGCGTGGTCAACTAATATTTGTTGTTTTTTATTTACGGGTAGTTTCTAACGGATCTTACCGCAAAATTTATGGGGATTTTCATATGTAAATACACCATTTTCTTTCTAGCTGCTTGCAACCTACTAAACTAAACTATTCTGAATCTGTACTTTAATATTATAAAGCTGAAGAGTTTGTTTGTTTGTTTGATTGAATGCCCTAACCTCAGGAACTACTGATCAGAATTGAAAAATTCTTTTTGTGTTGGGTAGCCTATTTATCAAGAAAGGCTATAGGCATATATGTATAACATCACACTACAACAAAGAGGAGTGGAGCAGTAATGAATAATGTTGCAAAAACCGGGAAAATCGCACGGGTAGGCGATTCGACGCGACGGGAAGGGACGGGGGAACAAGAACACGCGGACGAAGTCGCGGGCAGAAGCTAATACATGCTAAATGGTTTATTCAAGTGTAATTAATTATTGATTTCTATGTTTTCATTTTCTACAGTATTCTATTACTATAGTTTCTCAATAAAAAATAAAACCTAAAATACCTATACAAAGACGTAACGAACCAAGAAATACATTCAGAAAGAACACCTCTTTTGTTTCATATTCTTTTGTAAAGAATTCCTTGATTGTCAAAGTAACTATCACTTCTGTACGTGCTCGCTGCAGAAACAAAGATTGAAACTGCTTTCGAATTCTAGTCATACTTGTGGCCAACTTGGATAAAGCAATGTAGATTCTCGATGTTTTTAAGTTTCACTTGTTAATTTACAGTAGGTTAGTTTATCTAATATTAACTTTTCCCTGCAGATAATATTACGCCTGAATTTTCCAGAGGGCTAGCAGAGGTCACATTTTTATCGACTTCAAAAAGGAGGAGGTTATCAATTCGGATGTTTATATATATATTTTTTTTATGTATGTTCGGCCATAACTCCGTCATATATAAACGGATTTGCAAAATTCTTTTTTTGTTTGAAAGACTTTTATTTCGAAATGGTTCCATATAAGTTTCATATAAATCTGATGATGACTTCCGGAGACAGACACCAGAACTTTTTTTAAAATGACAGCAAATCAACCGCGATTTCTGCTATCGCATTTGTTTGTTTGGAATTAGTGCGGGGTAGATACTATAACTAAAAGTTTTAAAATAAAAAAATCAGGTGTAGATTTTGTAGGAAAACATGTTGAGTAGGATCGGCAGAAATACCCCCTTGACGAATACGGGTGACTAAATGCACCATCCCGTTATAGTAAAAAACATTATTATAACGGGATGGTGCATTTAGTCACCCGTATTCGTCAAGGAGCTATTTCTGGTGGAAGAATCACCACCCTTTATAAGTCTGTTGTCATAACATAAATTAGCTTGGTTTTTCCAGTGGAATACGCAGTTTGAACCAGCCTATAGTACACCTATTTTCGACATTTCATCATCATCATTTTGGTACTAAGGGTGCTTTAATTGAAGAATATGATCATGCGAACACCACGCAGCTATCACATAATATCTTTATGTGTCAGTAGTGTCTAGTTGCATCTTTTTGCGCTTTTTGCTCATTCTTTTCCAAATGAAACTACTAATAGCTTTTTATGTTCCTAATCGAAATAAATGATTTGACTTTGAAATAGATGGACATGAAATATGCAAGCTATTTGCTATTGTCATGGCCCGACTGCTAAAGGTCATGGCCTCGCGATGGTGTCTGCACTAATATAAATGGTGGAGACCCTGGTATTTAGTTCCCACCGGCCACTGAGCCACTACTTAGCACAAATAAATACAAGTGCTAGCTTTACAGAAAAAAAAATCATTCATTTGTTTATACGAGTAATGTAGGTACTTATACAGATAAAATGATTTTTTATGTTAAGTCCCGGTACGTTATATATGTATTATGTAAAAAGATTAAATAACAGATTAAAGGTAGGTATGCTTTGTAGAATATCATAATATATTCATAAGCCTTCCTTTCCACCTTTGCTGTAATCGGGTAAAAACATAAACACAATGAAACTCAAGAATCATCCAAGCGTAAGAAGAGAATAACGTGAACTCGTATTCACGTTTTCCTCTTCTTCGTACAATCCGTCATTGTAAGTTATTAATATATTCACGATATTCGCGTCCCGGTGATAATGACTGCGTTTAATATTGAAAACGTACTAAGCAGGTATTGAGGACGAGTGCCGAGTGCCGAGTAGGGTGAACAGGAGCCGAATACCCCCCTATTCATAAATCTACATGTTTCTTGAGAAAGGAGTACCGTCGTTTAAGCTGCTGCAAAATTATGGGAGTAGGAAAACAATGAATCATAACAGTGGTTGTTTAAGGTCTCAATCATTGAGGAAAATTACAGATTTGACAACAGTTAATGGTTATGTGTGACGGCACCGGTTTCTTAGAAAACCCAAGCTTAAGCTGAGGTTCCGTAAGGGAGTTTTTGTTGGAATGAAGATCATAGGTTGCGATAGGATTTAAATAGCAGAAATCGTCACGTAACAGAAAAAGCGCTATGCTTCGACATGCGACTTTTCATTATAGAGGGAGACAGAGGGACAGTGAGATAGTTTTCATGGTTTTCGAGGGTTCTGAAGCCCATAGTAAGGTCAAAATAATGTTAATGTAATGTTTAAAGATAGAGTACATACACGACGTTGCATTCGGAGTTCAAGAAAAAGCGTCAGAAAAGAAAAACTTCGTTCCTAACTAGCGTCCCCCTGAACCCACACGTTTTTTTTGGAACGAAGTTCCTTATCGCGCGTTGCGAAAGGGGGCTAGACGGAAAAAATTAAGACCAAAAGTTGTAGCGACACTTTTTGTTATAGTTGTAAGCCGTGTGTGCTGCGCGTGTTTCTCTGTCTGTCTCTCTCACTCTCTCTCATAGAAAGCAAGCCAGTTATTTTCGTTTAATCTTTCTGTTTCGCATTGAACAGTGTGGTGTCGCGACGATTATTATTGTTGAGTGTATATAGGCTTTTTGTACATAATAAATAATAAAAATAAAATTATTACAGTTCCTTCAAGGCACTTCGTTCCACCCGGGTGTCCCTTGAAACCTCTCAAGTTTTTATGATAGTAGTATAGTATAGTGGTATAGAAGTTTTGATTTCCAAATTCTTTAGAATATAATTATTAGAATAGCAATAGATAAATAAAAAGATGTGTTTTGTCGTGTGGTGCCGGACGTAAAGAATAGCACCATTTTTTTTTTTGGATGGGAAGTCATCAAATGACTTCTCCCGCTCTTCATGTCAGACTTTTACTGACTAAAACCCACCCGTGTTCTTTCAGTTGCCCATGTGCCAGGGTCAAGGTATCTCTTTCGAACAATGATGCGACTCCGGCAGGCATCGGTCCTTCAAGTTTGCTGACATCTCTTTGAGGAGCGCGTGGAACACTACGCACCGTCGTCCCGAGCTTGATCCTTACCGGGCGGCGAGCTACCCATTGCTCGCCACCCGCAAGCTCGCGCCTACGGTGGCCGGGAGTCCGCTATGGACTCCCGACGCCCGGGGCGTCTCCTCCTGCGAAGAATAGCACCATCCCATTTCTTCCCGTGAGTGTCGCAAGATGCGACTAAGGGATGGACTTTCTGGTGAATGGGCAGCAGCGTTCTCTAACCACACTGCGATCGCCAACCCGCCTGCCAAGCTTGGCGATTATGGCAAACCCTGTCAATTCGGTTGAGGCCTATGTTCAGCAGTGTACGTCATTCGGCTGAAATTATGACAAAGAAAGATGTGGAAACGTACCTATCGTAATATCATTAAACAATTCTGATACAAAATGTAAATTTGTAGGAAAAATAACAAACAATTCATTTTCCTCACTACACGCACCAACACATAAAACACACACTCTTTACACTCCCTACTCACACACATGTAAATATGTTGGCAATATAATCAATTGGTATTATAATTTTTCCTTCGCTTTTTTTGTCATGTATTTAATAACTATTTTAATCATAATTTTAACTTCTTTTAATTATGAATATATCTATTATTTTGCTATTTCAATTATATTTTTTATTAATCTTAAACTAAATATAAACAATGTATATTGCATAAAATCTCGAACCTACTGATTGGGAACGTACCTAGCGCATGAGTCAGGGCTTCACTTTGTACACATTTTTATGCCAATAAAGAATTTATTTATTTATTATATTTATTATATATTCATAGGTGTTCTCCCCCACAAATATGTTTTTATCCTAAAAAACCTCAATTTTATGCGCTGCGTTGTGTATTGTCTCAAAGAGCACAAATACAGGGTGTCCAAGAACCTGGCGTCCAACTGGATTCCCACGATGCCCCAAGTTCTAACAGTACTCAGAAAAATATTTTAAAAAATCCACCCCATGTACTTACAGAATTATACTGATTTCAAAAAAAAAGGGGAAATGAGCACCCTGTGACATACTTTTGAATGCTGTGACTGCTAATGCTGATAATTTCGATATTTCTTGGAGGTTTTGTAATCTAGGGTATTGCTGTGTCTAAATAGAATGTAAAAATAAAGTACTTATTGTACCATTTTAAAATAAAATATTATTTTAACTAAAGGTGATATGGAAAACTATTGAATTTCGCAACTTTGACCGACTGTAGTGTAAAAAAAATGTACCAAAATAGTATGGCAAGTGACGTCAAATTTTGACGCGTTTATTCCTCTTTTTAAAAAGGTATAATACTTACACATTAATTTGAAAAAAAAAATTTTTGATAATATTTTTACTCAACAACCCAATTTTTACGATGTCTTACAGATTTCTTAGAAAGAAAAATTTACGACGAATTGAATCTAACCTCTAAAGAATTACTATTGTATGCTCATAAAAATAACAACAGGCCTCTCAAAAAACAGGTTAGACCGTAAGGGACGGTATGTGCATGCATCTCACCATAGTGATTCGTTATTACAACAGGAGGGAGCAAGACAGAAACTATCTTTGCGATTTGCTGGTTCTTCTTTATGGTACCCCATTATTCAGGTAAGAGTGAGGGAGAAAAAGGTTAGAGGTGCGAGTGAGATAGATAGTGACGCTATCTGGGATCGTGCTATTTAGGATAACAGTACGGTCAGTACGCGTCACTGCCTCCTGCCGTTACTACGCACCTCTCTCTTATTGTTACCATTGATCACGTACTACGATTTAAAGCTTTGTTTATTGGACTCGATTACTCTTTGTGCTCTGGACTTTGAAACGAACTCTTTACGACGACCTTTGCCTGTGTTTGGACAGTTTGTGTTTTGTGTGTGCTACCATGGCGACCTACACTCCGCAAGAATACGCAAATATGCACTACATTTATGGAGAATGTAGAGGTAATGGACGAGCTGCAGCGAGACTTTACAGAGAAAGGTATCCGAGGGCTACGCGATATCCCGACCATCGAGTTTTCATTAATGTGCACAGATCACTATGTGACGGGCGGTTCCCCAATCAAGTAGCTGGTGAAGGACGACCCGTAAATGACTTCATACGCGATGAAGTTTTAGAGGCGGTGTCGGCAAATCCAAGCATCTCTGTGCGAGGAATAGAAGCTGATACGGGGATACCGAAGAGCACAGCACACAGTATTCTCCAAAAAGAAGAATATCATCCGTACCACGTACAGCGAGTGCAAAGTCTTTTACCTCGAGACTATCCGAGCCGAGTCGCGTTTTGTGAAACAATCCTGCAAAAACATCGAGAAGACGAAAACTTTATCGACAAAATTTTGTGGTCAGATGAATCAACATTTAAGAAGGATGGCTACATGAACCTACACAACTTGCACGAGTGGCATGTGGAAAATCCGCACTTGATGCGAGAAGATAGATTAAAAAATAAAAGTATAAGTACCGGTTCAAAGTGAACATGTGGACCGGTATTCTCTGTGGGAATATTATTGGTCCATTTGAGATGCCCGAGAATTTGACTGGCGAATCATATTTAAATTTTCTTCAAAATGATTTGCCAAACTTACTAGAAGAGACCCCACCAGATATGTGGTTCCAACACGACGGCTGTCCAGCACATTTTCGCGTATCCGTTAGAGAGTTTTTGGACGAGCAATACCCGAACAGGTGGATTGGGCGATCAGGAACAATCCCGTGGCCAGCCCGCTCACCTGACTTAAATCCGCTGGATTTTTTTTTCTGGGGAACTATGAAGGAGCTCGTTTATGCGAAGCCCATTAATGACATCGCTGACCTTCGTGAGAAGATAACACAAGCAGTGCAGGTGATACGTCAAAAAAGTTACTCGCGAAACATAAAGCGGTCCTTTTTAAGGAGAGTGAGAGCTTGTATTGTATTGACACGCTAGGGTATAGACAAGTAACTTGATGCTACGTCGGGTACTGGCACGCTGAATACATTATCGATGACATATTTTTTATTTTACTTTTCACACTATACGTTATCCTATTAAAATTTATTTATTACTGTATTTGTCCGTGACATCACAACACACTAGGCCCTATCAGAATACCAGCGCTGCGACACTTATTTTTAAATGTCGTAGCATCATGCTGAGATAGGGGCCTTTTGGCCTCGCACAGGACTTTCTGTTTTTTTTTCTGTTTTTCTTTTAAATTTTGTTTTTTGTTTCTTTTGTTTAGAACTGATTCATTTTTGTTAAGTATTGTTTTTGTATTGTTTCTGTGCGTGTCCCAATAAATACTTTTTCTTTCTTTTCTTTCTTTCTTTATTGCCGCGGGTGGTCAACATTTTGAACATTTATTGTAATAAAATATCTTTAAACTAACATTCTTTGCTTTTATTCTACTGGGAACCCATCTACCTGTGTGTATTTCCTTCTTGCTCACTCTTGGAACCGAAGTAAATAATAGTAGTAACATAACAGTTTCTAAGATAAGAAAGGGTCCGACAGTTACCGTTAGTAGGTAGGCACTTCGTAAAAATTGGGTTGTTGAGTAAAAATATTATCAAATTTTTTTTTTTCAAATTAATGTGTAAGTATTATACCTTTTTAAAAAGAGGAATAAACGCGTCAAAATTTGACGTCACTTGCCATACTATTTTGGTACATTTTTTTTACACTACAGTCGGTCAAAGTTGCGAAATTCAATAGTTTTCCATATCACCTTTAGTTAAAATAATATTTTATTTTAAAATGGTACAATAAGTACTTTATTTTTACATTCTATTTAGACACAGCAATACCCTAGATTACAAAACCTCCAAGAAATATCGAAATTATCAGCATTAGCAGTCACAGCATTCAAAAGTATGTCACAGGGCGCTCATTTCCCCTTTTTTTTTGAAATCAGTATAATTCTGTAAGTACATGGGGTGGATTTTTTAAAATATTTTTCTGAGTACTGTTAGAACTTGGGGCATCGTGGGAATCCAGTTGGACGCCAGGTTCTTGGACACCCTGTATACTCATTTTATTTATTCACGCAGGATGGCGATAAAAGTATCTCTCAGTAATCCTCGCGCGAACATTAAGACAAATTAAAGAGATAATGTCGAAATTAATGTGAGCATGTATACACTGGGAAGAAAACACTACCGCTAATGAGTTTTGTAAGTATCATTATGTCAACTTGGCCTTCACATTAATTTCCGCCATTGTAAATACTATAGCAGCTGTTTGGTTATATCATCTATATTTCACGTCTTACGGAATGTAGCCAGCTATATAGGTAAGGTTTATCTATTCATACACGAATTATTTTAAGAGGTACACCTGTAGGTGATAAAGAAGCTATAGCAACGAAAAAAAATTTTTTCTAAGGGTTTTAATTTTTTTAAATATTTATAAATTATTTGACGCACATAAGAAATATTGGCTCCTTCTTATTTTTTACGGCCCGAGACACCGCGGCCATGCTCGTGCCGTCCAGTCACCGCCCTCGCAGCGTCAGGCGGGCCATTCATAGAATTTGGAGTAAAGGTTTTAAGTATGCAAAACGTCTCAAATAGTTTTAAAATCTATATATTAATACGTGAAGCGAAAACTTTGGATCCCTTTTTACGAAAATTGGGCGGACGGAGGAGTATGAAATTACGAACACTTATAGTTTATACAGAGAAGAAGTGACGAATGCTAATATTTTTTTTAATTATGCGTATAAATACATTATTTTCAATAAATAACACGTTACACACACTACTATTCATTACCGTGTATTTAATACACACATGCACATACGAGTATTTATTTGTTTTTGGTATTATTTGTCTATAGCCATAATGAATGTCAAATATAATAATGGATTACGAAATTACAAAAGTTTACTGTCGAAATCTGTGGTCCAATCGAGAATATCTGTCTTTAATATTTTGTGTCTATAGTCTTGCTGAATATGTCAAGTATAACCATAAGTGACAATAAGTAATAAATATGACAACATGAAGTAAATGCTGTTCTGTCACCTATCAAAACTGTAATCTTATGATATATTTTGAAATAATCTATTTAATGTATTAATACGTGAAGCAAAAACTTTGCACATCGTTGTACGAACATTGTGCGAACGGCGGTGTATGAAATTTGGCACATTTAAAGTTTATTTGGAGAAATAGTGCTGAAAACTAATATTTGTATATATTAACGAATAATGGTCGAGTTTCGACCTCTGGGCGACCACTAGTTATAATAATTACGAAAATTCAAAAACGCTTAGAATTTTTTTTCTTTATGCTTCTATAGCTTCTTTACCACCTACAGGTGTACCCCTTAAAATATTTCGTGTATGAATAGATACACCTTATATATTAATACGTGAAGGGAAAACTATGCAGCCCTTTTTTACGAAAGTTTATTGTTGAAATCTGTGGTCCAATCGAGAATATCTGTCTTTAATATTTTGTGTCTATAGTCTTACTGAATGTCAAGTACAACCGTAGGTAATAAATTAATTTTATAGATATATAACCTATTTCATATTTAAAATCTATGATCATATCGAGAATATTTGTCTATAGTGCAGTTACTGAATGTCAAAAATAACCATATTATTTTTTTATTTAGTTTTAATGGATTTGCATATAGATTTATATTATAGTCGCATGTCGACCACTGGGCGACCACTAGTTAGTATAGATTTAGAAGTGGAAACGCCACAATTATCAGTGAATACAAAAAGTAAACTTATACTAAAATGGCTGACATCCAAACTTGTCTACTCCTCATGCAATACTTTAACCATTAACCTATTGCTTCCAACAACTTTCTCGCTTCCAAAAACTACACAAATAAAGAGTTACAATCTTACGAACTTTTCCATCTGGTTTCAATTCTAATGCCGTCATAACTCCACAATGGTGTTACGTCACGACAATAGCGTCATAGTACTCACGGTGCTTCACTTCGCTTGTCCATTAGCCGCCTGCAAATGGGTCGTGAGTTTTTTGGCGATGTGACGACGTGTCATCAATCGTAGTGGCGTAACGTGTGTTTGTTTTTTCTGAGGACGTGTGAAAAAAGCAGCAAATTGTGTGCCCCTCACTGTGTTAAATAAACTGTGGTTTTAAATACATAATTACATAGATAAATTCACCCCTTCTTTCTATGGGGGTCGGTAGAAACTACAAAACGAGACCCGCTTCGATACTTCCGCACTTAATTTACTTCGCTTACGTTCATACACCTGGTCATACACGCACGCCAGTTATGAATACTACGCTCTTGACCTTTCTGAAGAACAGCACCAATAAGGTCACTATATGTCCTTCCCGCCATTTTTCCGTTTTCTAGTGTGAAATATGTTCTAAAACTTGACAATGGCAGGCTGCCAGAAAATCTTTGACATAATACTTGATGAACTGATAAATGTAAATAGGTATGTGATAAATGAGTAAACTCACCTTTATTCAACTGTGCACATTCATACTTCTTGATATTGAAACCGTTCCTCAGACAGCGGTTTTACAAGCAGGCAATCCAATTTATTTTATTTCTTTCACAAACTGATTTTATTTGTAATGGTATCCTTTGTTTTCTAGATAAAACTAAAAGGGATTTTCTTTTTCCTTTTTCGGACCTATTTTCTTCACCCACTAACTCACTGCCCCAATTCGCAAAAATAATTTTGGCTTCACCTACGGTAAATTCTCCGAAACACCCCTTTGTTTAAGAAAACATTATACTGTGCAAATATCCTCCGACCAACCTGTCAGCCAATTCGTCGGGCAACAAGTTGGTTGTCTGCATCATGACAAAGTGTATAAGCAGTAAGAACTTAGATAATCTAAACGAATTGTATATCGTTTGTTTTATAACTATGTTTAATAAGTTACGTCAAAACTAAACTCCTATTTGAGACTTTTCACTTTCGTTTATAACATAAACATTATCATTTCAAGCTTCTACAGCTAGACGTACTTGCACATATCAAGGATTGCCACAAGTATTTTCAATCTCTGAATTTATAATCATTGTCAAACAATCAAGGGTTTTCTCTCCAAAAAATGACAGATACGAAAAATGCCAAAAATGGAGAGCTAAAACCGTCGGACACAAAATGGAAAGGAAAAAAATTCCATCCCACCATTGCTATGCCTTTGTCCCACTCGTCAACGTGTGTAATTGTTACGGCCAAAAGGAATACCGGTAACATCCATACCCACTTTTACAGGAGAAATTCTGAAGAAAATTCGTGCATGGTGCCTATTAAGTGGTACCTTTCACGATGTAAAATCGAACTCAAAGGAATTTTAATACCTTGACTTCATCAAGCTATATAGGTATTTGAAATTTATGATCATATGTGTTACAGACTGTCAAACTGGAGAAATTTCTTCATGGGACGAACATAGTAGGTATCTAATGATGAAAATAAATTATCAGAGGTTCCTACGAATTAAAGTAATTTTTCACAGTGTTTTTTTTTTAATACGGTTGTTTTTATTTTAACACGCATAAAAGCGTGGAATCCTTTATATTAATGAATGGTAATATTTTATCGTAGTAATGTATTTATAGGTACTGATTAAAGTAGAGTCATCTATATATTCATACGTGAAGCGAAAACTTTGGATCCCTTTTTACGAAAATAAAAAACGGAGAAATATAAAATTTCGCACACTTATAGTTTATACAGAGAAGAAGTGACGAATGCTACTATTTTTTTAAATTATGCGTAATTATACATTATTTTCAATAAATAACACGTTACACACACTACTATTCATTACCGTGTATTTAATACACACATGCATATATATTCTTTTGTTTATGGTCCAAATCTGTGGTCCAATCGAGAACATCTGTCTTTAATATTTTGTGTCTATAGTCTTAGGGGGCGTCTATTAATTACGTGAGGCATTTTTGAGAATTTTTCGACCCCCCTCCCTCCTTGGTGAGATATCGTAAGATTTTCCTCAACTCCCTCCCCCCTCCCCTAATCTCACGCGAGATTCTTCAAAACTTCTATTTGGGCTGTAAACGTGTTGGATTATTGAGAATTTTCTTAGACCAAGAATAATTTCTTAATTCAAGAATTTATTCTCTTGACTTAAGAAAATCATTTTCTTCAAAATTGTGTTCTTGGTTCAAGATTTTGGCTCTTGAATCAAGTTAATTTTTTTTATCAGTGTACTATTGTCTCAGATTTGACCATATCTTTTTGTAGAAATAATTTTTCACGCAATTTTACACCGTTTTCTGCGAGATAAATAATTTCGTGATATTTGCCAAGACCTTCCCCTCCCCCCGAAGTGAGATTTGGAAAGATTTAGCTTGATCCCATCCCTCCCTTGAACACCTCACGTAATTAATGGACGCCCCCTTACTGAATGTCAAGTATAACCATAGGTAATAAATGAATTTTATAGGTATATAACCTATTTCATTTTTAAAATCTATGATCATATCGAGAATATTATTTGTATTAGCGACGATAGGAATTTAGTTTAGATTTACATAAATGTTTTTTGTGGTTTTATGGGAGTGTCAAGTATGGCATTAGTAAGTTTCCCATACAAAACTTAGTGTCGTGTGCAAACTGTAGAGGTTGTATGCCTCACGATTGTACAGGCTGGTTATAATTATGACATTTTGAACTGTCATAATTAATTAAAAATAATAGGGAAAATTCTATAAAAGCAGAGCTTTTTGTGATAATTCATTCCATATCCAGTAGTTAAGAAGTATTAAGAAAATAAAGAAGAGAGTCCTGAAGAAGTATTCTTTACTCATTATACCTACGTCCTGGTCCTGGCCATCACCATCCCGCCAGCGAGCCCTCTCCACAGTAGTACAGCGTCAACAATTTGTCTATAGTGTTATTGAATGTCAAATATAACCATATTATTTTTTTATATTTATTATTATATATATATATTTTTTTTATTTAATAATGTATTTCTATTCAAATGAAGTACGGTCGAATTTCGATCAATGGGCGATCACTAGTTATAATAATACCTCAAAAGCACCCCACGATTTTTTACATTAAAATGATTTTATTTATTAATTACTTAGCTTTATATGGAAATTTTTAGAAATTATTTTGCACTTTATAGTTTGATTTTCTATTAACGCGTGTTTTTTTTAGTTTTTTTTTTAACAGTATTATTTATTTGTCAATAAGCTTTTTATTATGCAGTGATAACATAGTAATCAAATGTGCCAATGAGCCATCAATTTATTTCATACCTAACACCAATCCATTATACAATCAGTACCTTAATAAAAATCGTCGATATATTGGAAATTTGGAAACCATGCCTTTTAGCCTTAGGGGCACACAATCAATCTATCAAAAATTCTAGTACCAGCACTGATTGATTGAACGGCGAAAATGTAAGCCCCTTTATATTACAAGTATTTACCCATAGAAGACATTTTTGTATCCAATTAATAAAACCCAAAATTGCATTTCTGAATCATAATTATGCCCATTAATATTATACTGGTCCAATTTAATTGGTTAGCACTTTGTGGGTTTCCTATCACAAATTCAATATTATATCGTTTTGTTGTGATCAAATTATGTAGGTCATTGTAAGGTGTATTTGTCGAGCCTTTTTTATTCACTCCCAACTCATTACGTGACTTATTGAAAAGCGCCAGTACATTTAAATATTGGTTAGCTTTAAAATCAATAATGTCTCTGTTTTAGACACTAAACTTTATCAGTTTATTCTACCTGTTCGTTACATATTCATTTCATTAGCGAAACGATTGACTAGATAAGGTTCAACCAGGTATAGAAGTAAGAAGCTCTTCCTTTCAAAAGCTTATAATTTACTGCAATTAAACTTTTTGACATTCCATGTTTCAGTCATAACAAAATTTATATGCCACATATGTACTCAAATAGAATCACTGTTTCACATGTCATTCACTGCTATAACCCAAGTGGTTTCTAAGTTATCATCGCTTTTAAGTAAAATGAAAAACTTTTTCAACAATCAACGCAGATCAATCAAGGTCTTCTTCAATCTTAGATGTTTGGCGTATTTATTTAGGTTAGGCGCTGACTCAAAATTAGTAATTAACATTAATTAATGCATTACGTTAGACTAACACTAACACTTTTAGCTTTTCAGTTTGTTTTTGTCATTGGTTAAATTTTTTGTTAAAAAGTTTGTTTTAGATTATTTTTTCTTTACGTCCGGCACCACACCGTACACGGGACGTAAAGAATAACACCACCCCATTTCTTCCCGTGGGTGTCGTAAAAGGCGATTAAGGGACTTACTAGAGAATGGGCAGCAGCGTTCTCTATGCATTTTACCACCATACTGAAATCGCCAACCCGCCTGCCAAGCGTGGCGATTATGGCAAAGCCCCCCAAATTGGGGGAGGCCTAAGTCCAGCAGTGGACGTCTTACGGCTGAAATGATGATGATGATGATGAGATTATTTTTTATACTTAGGGGTGCACTTGTGTGCTCAATTTTAAATGGGACTAACACAAAAAAGGAATACCCATCCAACAGTAAGTAAATTTTCACAATCGGACTACTGGGAAAATAATAAAAATAAAAATAAAATACGTGTCATCTTAAGACACTCCCCTTCTTTTCCCTCGTTCAATTAGCTAGAAATAGAGGCATCACCCATACGTTTCCATTGTAGAGACCAATATGAAAATATGTCTCATGTAGGCACTTGAGACCTGTTTTCATCTTGGTCTCTACAATTACAGGCGTATTAATCGCCCAGGCATGCATGGTGCACTTCAAAAGTAACTCTGCTATGCGCTAGAAATGGATAGGCATGATATAAATTCTCGAGTGGTGGTCTTTCAAAGAGAGCTCTAATAATAACAAAACTAATATCAAGTTCCTCATCATCATCATCGTCATTTCAGCCAAAAGACGTCCACTGCTGGACATAGTCCTCCTCCAAGCACCTCCACTTCGAACAGTTCTGTGCTCTCGCATCCAGCTGATTTCTACGGCCGTCTCCGAGTCTTAGGCCTATCTTATGGGAGGTTATCGTACGCGGTCGCCACCCCAGAACCAGCCGGCCCCATCGGCCATGTTCTGCGTGCAATTTGCCCTGCCCATCATCATCAGCCTACAATGTTCCCACTGCTGGGACACAGGCCTCCTCTCGGTGTGTGGGCCATAATCCACCACGCGGGCCCAGTACGGGTTGGTAGATAGTACATGTCTTCCAATTTTTGGTTCTAAGACATGCCGGTTTCCTCACGATGCTCTCAAAATGGTGAAGGAAAACCCTTCACCATTTTGAGAGCAGCGGCGATAAAATAATTTACACAAAGTAATGCGCCTGCTTGGGTTTGAACTCACGACCTACTACTCGTAAGTCGCGGCCGTTACCACTGGGCCACCACTGCTCTGCCCACTGCTAATTAATTCTGGTAATTCTTCAGGCTAGTCGGATACCTTGGTTGTCCTGCGGATCGCTTCATTTTTTACTTTCTTCCTTCTGTGAGGCCCATTGTGAGCGAATACTTTTCGGTGCCATAGGTCATCAGTGGCTATACAAATACCAAATTATTTATGTAATAAACAAGTACGTTATGTGACAGATACAATTTTCCGAGTTTTAATTCAGATTGAAAATAATACTATAAAGCCAAAACACTGCACTATTATTTCATAATTTCACCGCTGCAATAAAACAAAGGAGAGCTGTACATGATCCCAACGGCGCAATATAATTGGCTCCTACTCGAATGAAGTAAATACGAATACCTCGAGAGCAGCAAATAAAGTAAATAAACATTAACATTTTAAACGCAGCTTATTTGCCTTACAAGGTAATTTGTTAAGCAAAACAGACAGTTCTCATAATGTTACATATTCATTGTTATTGTAAAAAAATATGACAAGTTTGTGTGATACGCAAGATCTACAGGTTCTGTAGGTATAAAAGCTATTAATAGTAAATACCTCTTTTTTTTATAAAGACTTAACCCATTGAATACCGTAATTACAGACACAATTAAAAACCATTGTGCCTATACCAAATGTGGTATCTCAGGGACTTAGAGGTTAAATATTACTTGAATTTCTATTTCTTTACATCAGATGTTTCCAAAAAAAGAATAAGTGCTCAATTCTACGCCAATATGGTATTTTTTTTTTCTAAATTATATTTAGAAAAAAAAAATTACCACGCACTGCCTTTTACTCGGTATGCCGATTTTGAAAATCTTTTTTAATGGAAATTGAAATTGTACAGATTTAAAATTGAAAACAAAACCCACTCTTCTGTGTAGAAAAAAAATCCTAAAAATAAAAGGAACCGATGAAAAAAGTAATTGAAAAGCAGAAAATAAACCTTTTATGCTAATTAAGCTCCTAAGTTAATATTAATTATTAATTTTGAGTCTACGCATTTACATTATTTTAGGAGCCTTAAAGGTTTATTACTATAGCCGGTTAAATTTTCGGTAAAAATAAATTATCAGTATCAAAATCAGAAGTTATTTATTCAAATTGGACTGAGAATCGGCACTTTTTGAAAGTCTACGATATCTACTCTACACTACTAATAATAAAGCTGAAGAGTTTGTTTGTTTGAACGCGCTAATTTCTGGTGCCACCAGTCGGATTTGATTTTATTTGTATTCGATATCCCAATTCTTGAGGAAGGTTATAGGTTATTTAACATCACGTTATGATCCTCAGGAACTTAAAACAAAATCTAATAGCCCGGGAGTTAGATACAACAATAAAAAGTAGCTTTTGTCCTTTCTCAGGTTCTGAACTATCTGTGTACCAAATTTCATTTAACTCGGTACAGTAGTATTCGCAGGAAAGCGAGACAGACAGACAGACCGACAGACAGAGTTACTTTTGCATTTATAATATATATATATATACAACATTAATTTTTGTTTATGTGAAACCTGAAACACGGGTCTAGTATTTTTATGTAAAGAATCTATGAAAAAAAATTCAAAACTGTATCATTAATAATCACAAAGTTATAAGCTTGATGAGTTACCTAATTGTCCACGCAAAAACTTATGCAGATCACCACAAACAGCTAGTGTACGTACCATCTTCGTGTAATGGACGTTTGAGTACGAGAAAGACATGATCATTTTAAAATATACGTATTGTCGTTCGGTGTCCTACTTGGAAGCGTAATTAAATATTTTTGGTACAAAATATAACATGGTGTAAAAATTATTGGAATCGATTCAGTTACTGATTCTGAACAAACTATATTCAGGTTTCGCATATACTAAAAATAATCTTGTATATATATTAAATATATTAATAATATATTATAAATTATGTCTCCAGGCTCACACCCCTTGAAACATTATCACAATTACACAGGACAGTCCCCCAAAACACCTTGCCTTCTCTTCCTACTACTATACTCTTTGAAAACAGTCATATATTATAATCTCTATGACAATTAGTACAAACTAAAGAAACAATTTTCTTAATAATAACCTACTTAATGGAAGAAAGAAGATATAATTTAATTTCACGATGCCATATTTCCCACGCAACCCTAATACCTATTTTGAAATTCTCATAAAATATGGAGAGCACGACACAAGGTAAAAGCGACTTACAGGTTAAGTACGCACTTGTAATTCTTACAATTTATGATCGAATTAATTCTTTTAAAAAAGTATTTCAATTGATATCTCTGCTATTATACCCCTGTGAATAGTGTATGGGGGGGGGTCTGTATTTATGCTTTTGCGGTTGCACAACGACACGCTTTGCTTGGCTTTGCTTGGTAGTATAGATGCAGGCCTACTCGGCCGCCTCCCTCAGAGGCGGTAGAGTGGCGGGGTCTTGAGGGAGAGCGCTGAAGTCGTGTAGATCCTCAAGGCAAGTCTGGCGGATATACCTTCACGAGGTTGCCACCCTGTTCTTGGTCTAATTCCTTATGAAATAGACGTAACTGAAACCGCCAGGCGACTTCACCTCACTTTTCTCCCCTCCCCACTCCCGCACAACCCCTCATTCCCGTCCCAAACAGCCTTCCTGCCCCAAATACCACAACCCCTCCTCACACTATCCCACCCAAATCCCCACTCTCCACCCAACTCCCACCTGCCCAACTTCCACTCCGGAACGTGACCACCTTGTGACTGGGTGGTGGCGGGCTCGACTGTCACTAAAAGCAGCTGATGGCGAGTTAGGAGGAACCAGTCACCTGCGCTAGGACCTGCGCAGTTGAGCGCCGTGTGCGGGGATGAAGGAGTCCTGGGGGGCTGAGCCGAACGGCGCTGGTTGTTATGTGTCCGTGAGGCAACACGCCCCCTTTGGTCTGGCTTTCAAGCGAAACGGTGGCCCTACCCCCTAGCCAGGGGTAGGGAAATGGCCATAGTGTCCCGTCAGAGGGCCACAGGCGAGGTGCGTGAGGTCCGCGGAGGTTGTCCTCGGATGACCGAAGCGGTAGGTAAAGGTCATGCTGACGGTGTAAGAGAGGGTTGTTCAGCTCGTTGGGGGCCAACCCGATCGAGCACCCGATGTCGCACTGTAAACCAGCCTTGCGCCCCTATATCTCTCTGGTAATCCTAACGTTCGAGCTTTTTCATAGCAAGACGTTCCCAGGTGCGGGCTCCATGGAGGGTGGGAGCCAGAGAGACGAATCCTTTCACAACTTTTAACATGGAGAACTTAACCCCAGTTAAAACCAACAAACTCGGAGTGGAGGCGAAAGCCGATGAAACTCTCAAGAGTGGTGCTTGCACTGCTCTTGCCCCTGGACACCCTGCAGCTAACGCCGCGGGTACCAGCGCGGGCGCCGGTCTGGCTGTGGCGAAAGCCACAGGTAAGACCAAACAAAAAAAGTCCCAAAATAAACAAAGGGCGTCGGCGCTGATTGGGACCAGTACCAGCCCTTCCAAAACTCAGGGGAGGACCACGGCGAAGTCTAACACCGCTGCCGGTCCAACCCTTCCTAAACTAACACCGGTGCCGGTTATTACTGGCACTGGGAAACACCATCCCACCTCTGCGGCTCCTCTAGCCTCCTCCCATAAGGAGGTCGCCGCCGATCAAACGGTGACCGACAGCCACGAGGACGCGATCTCTCGCGCCTGGAAGGTTGTTCAGAAGCGGGGCAAGGGCAAGGGTAAAAGCACTCAACAAGCCCGTTGCCCTTGCACAAACGCCTCATGCGCTCCAGCTGCCACAGCTCAGCGTATGACGCGGAAGGAGCGCCGTCAGGCTCGCAGAAGGCCAGGTAGGGGGGCTCCAAACAACCAGGCCACTGCCGCTAGTTCGGGCAAACCAACTAGCGGCCAGCTAAACTTCGCCGCTGGGAAGCGGTCGCAGGCGGAGGCCGGCTTAAGCCGTCCGACGACCAGTCGACCGTCATCCAGTGCGCCGGCAAAGACTCAGCAACCCGGTGGGAAGGGTCAGGCCGCGGCCAAGCGAGCTCTCAACGAGACTATCACACCTCGTGGAGAGCATAAGCGGCCGCGTCTTGATCAATCCAAACGGGTTGCTCAAAGAAGCTACGTCCAAGCTGCTAGTGCTACCCTCGATGTAGCGGTCACCTGTGACCGCACTGGGTTCATCAGCGAGGACGTATCAGACCAGGTACTCGCTGCTATTCAGAAGCAGATACTAGTCGAGGCCTGCTCACCGAAACAAGACACCACGGCGCCGACTTTTAACGCAAAGCCGCTGTATGCCGGTGGTGTCCTCAAACTGTGGTGCGAGAATGACCACACCTTAGCCTGGCTAAGGAAAACAGTCTCCGATATGACTCTCCCTACTAACTTAACGTTAGTAGTCAAGAGTCAGTCGGAGATCCTAAGACGGGCACGATGTGGCATTGTGATCCCCGACGAGCAGGGGGTCCTCGGAGAGCCGACCAATATTGGCCGTGCTCTCAGTTACCAGAACCCCTGGGTCGACGTCAAGCGCTGGTTGCTGCTGCACGCCGACAAGCAGGCCCCGGCATGGTTCGTGGTGGTCGGTGTCCCGGTGGACCAAATCCCGACCCTGATGGGTGCGGGTCGCCGTCTATCTTTGGGGGCAGGGAAGGTGTACCTGCAGTTCCAGGGTAGGAACGGCAGGTTCACCGATGTCCCCCAGGGATGGGACTCCGCCACGGGAACCATTTCGGAGGCTCTGTTGCAGCAGCCACAGACACCAGCGGGGGAATCGACTCCCCCACAGAACAACCCAGTAGCAACCGCGGCCGAACCTGCTGTAGCAGAATCGGCCGCCCCAAGTGCCGCCACCTTGGGAGCTGTCCCTTCTTCGGGCGAGGAGTCGGACGACATTACCTTGTCTCCGGCTTCGTGCCGGGAGGGGGATGACTTCGAAGAGGGCGGTCTGCTTGCCGGGCTCAATCTGGAGGAAGACGATGAGGAATCGACCAGCAATGGCGTCCTCCTCGTCGATATGTAAAATCCTCCAAGCAAACCTCCACCACAGTCAGACCGCAACGGCTCAGCTCCGGAAGTGGTTGGAGGTGCAACAAACGGCCATCGCCCTGATCCAGGAGCCGTGGATTAGAGCGGGCCGCATACAAGGACTCTCCAATCTTGGCGGTAAGCTCCTGGTTACTACTGATCACGATCAACCAAGATCGTGTATCTATGTAACAGGAAACCTTAAAACACAGCTTCTAACTGAATTCTGTTGCAGAGACATCTCTGCAGTGAAGCTGATTATACAGCGTGACGGCGCCATGGAGATGGCAATCGTCTTCGCTTCGGCCTACATGCCCGAAGCGGAGGCGCCACCCCCGCATGACTTCGCCCGCCTCGTGAGCTATTGCGAGAGTTCCGGGCTTGAGGTCATCATCGGTGCCGACGCCAATGCTCACCACCAGCTGTGGGGTATGGAAACGCAAAACGAAAGAGGTAAAGCCTTGGTTGACTACTTATTCTCGACTAACCTATCCCTACTAAACACTGGCTCCGAACCGACATTCGTAACCAGACGAAGCCACACAATCATAGATCTCACTCTGGCAACAGAGGCCGCGGCGGAAATTACCACTGGGTGGCAGGTCTCCAGGGAGGCTTCCTGCTCCGACCACAGATGGATCCGCTTTGACATCCAGGCCTCTGTCCCGCCAGTAGCTCCGCGCCGCAAACCGCGCAACACAGATCGTGGTACCTACACACGCAGCCTAGTTTCCAAACTTGCGACACCAAGCGAACCGACGTCATTTGCGGACACTACACAGATTGAGGTACAAGTAGAACACCTCACTAAATCAATGATAGACAGCTACCAAACTGCGTGCCCAGAGACGACTCCTCGTAGTACACCGGGCAAACAGCCATGGTGGGGTGCGGATCTGGAGCGAAAGCGCGAGAAGGTAAGGAAAGCTTTGAATAGAGCAATGAATACATGTGCGGATGAGGACTGGGATGAGTACTACGCAGCCAAATCCTGCTACAAAAAATGCATCAGGTTCAGGAGCACCTCGGGATGGCGCAAATACACTGGTAGCATTGAGTCCTGCCAGGAAGCAAACAGGGTTGTTATTTTGATATAGTGGGGGTGTGGCAATAATGATATCAAAACTTTTTTGTACGTTAGCGAGATAACTGGAACTCATTTTTTGTTGACACAACACGAGAAACACTACAATTTAACTGTTTTTTACAACTTAAATGGGTCTGGGACCATAACCTATAATAGAGAAAGAGAGTGACAGGAAAGAGCAAGAAGATGAAACAAGTAATGTTCCTCAGACAAACTATAATGAAGCAAAGAAAAGGCAAAGGAAAAAACCAGAAAGATATGGATGGATTGCAAATTTGAGTACTACACCTATAGGAGAAAATGAACTGACTTATGCAGAAGCTATCAGCGGTCCTGAGAAACAACAGTGGTTGCAGGCGATGGCAGAAGAGCTACAGTCATTCAACGACAACCATGCATGGGAAATTGTCGATGCTCCAGATAGTGCTAGTGTAGTGCAGTGCAAGTGGGTCTTAAAAAAGAAAATTGATTGTGACAATAAAGTGAGATATCGTGCTAGACTGGTTGCAAAAGGCTTTACGCAGAAGGCTGGTGTGGACTATCAGGAAACATTTTCACCTGTGATTAGGCACTCAACCTTGCGGTTACTATTTGCTTTGAGTGTGCAATTAGATATGGATATTACTCACCTAGACGTCACAACAGCCTTTCTTAATGGTTTTTTAAAAGAAAGCATCTTTATGCATTTGCCAGAAGGATTTCCTGTTAAAGATTCTAATAAAGTACTAAAATTAAAAAAGGCTGTTTATGGTCTCAAACAATCATCTTTAGCTTGGTACCAAAGAGTAGATGAGACATTGTGTAATTTAGGGTACAGTAGATGTAAACTTGAACCTTGTGTATTTATAAAAAGTCATAATAACAATAAGAAAACTATTGTTGGTATTTATGTCGATGATTTTATAATTTTTTCAAATAATGAAATAGAAACCAAGTCGCTAATAGAAGCATTGAGTCAAAACTTTAAGATCAAAAATTTGGGTCAAGTTAAACAGTATTTGGGCATGAAAATTAATATAAATAAAAATGTTATTACAATAGATCAGGAGAATTATATTGAACAGTTGGCAAATAAGTTTAATATGACTGATTGTAATTTAGCAAACACACCCATAGAATGTAAATTGAACATAGAGAAAACTAATATGTGTAATAATAACTTACCTTTTCAGAGACTAATAGGTAGCTTGATGTATTTAGCGGTCTTGACGAGACCAGATATTGCATATGCAGTAAGTTATCTTAGTCAATTTAATAATTGTTATTCACAATTGCATTGGAATTATGCCAAGAGAATTTTAAAGTATTTGTTGAAAACTAAAAATTATTGCTTAAGATATTCCAAAGAAGGAGCAGAACTAGTTGGTTTTGTGGATGCAGATTGGGCCAGTGATGCCATTGATAGACGTTCATATACTGGATTTTGTTTCATGAAATCTGGATCTGCTATTTCTTGGGAAAGCAAAAAACAAAGAACTGTAGCTCTCAGTAGCTGTGAAGCAGAGTACATGGCTTTGTCAGAATCATGTAGAGAAGCTTTATATTTACAGAATTTAGAATGTGAATTCACAGGTGGTTGCAATAAAATTGTTCTGTATAATGACAATCAGAGTGCATTGAAGATGGCAAGCAATCATTATTCTCATAAGCGTTCCAAACACATTGATGTTAGATATAATTTCATCAGAGATGTAATTAACAATAATAAGATTGAGGCAAAGTACCTGCCAACTTCTAGTATGCCTGCGGATCTGCTAACTAAAGGATTGTCAGTAATAAAACACTATGAGTTCATGCAAACACTTGGTATTGTTCAAAAGTAAATTGATTGTTATATAGAATGTAAGCTTATTTGTTATTTTGATATAGTGGGGGTGTGGCAATAATGATATCAAAATGGTACATGGCAACATCTGTTGGTCATTGGGTAAAATAAGCTGTCAATGTCAGTCTGTTTTTTTAATAAAAAAACGTCAGTCGTTAACCTGCAGCAACGTGTTTTACTTATAGAAAGTACTGGCGCAACAAACTACACCAGGGCCAACTACCCTTCGCAAGCCAGACAACACTCTCACATCCTCGCTAGAAGAAACGAGACGCGTCCTTATCGAAACACACTTCCCGGGATGTATTTTCTCGCAAGCAATCGACTGGCAAGATGCGACTCAAACACCATCAGACAATGATTGGTTTTATGCTAGCAAGGTGATCACGCTGGAGAAACTTCAATGGGCCATCCGGAGTTTCCATCCATTTAAGGTCGCTGGCCCGGATGGGGTGTTCCCCGCCCTACTACAGTGGGGTGGAACCCTCATCGCAGAAAGACTGGTGCCTTTAATGAGAGCGTGCCTGGCCTTTAGATACGTTCCCAAAGGATGGAGGGAAGTGAAAGTAATATTCATCCCTAAACCAGGTAAGGGCGACTACACAAACGCCAAATCCCATAGACCAATCAGCCTGACCTCTTTTCTTCTAAAGACCCTGGAAAGACTGTGCGACAGGGAGCTGAGGGACGGCGCTCTGAAAACCCTACCGTTGCACGGTAACCAGCATGCATACAGCTCGGGTAAGTCCACCGAATCGGCGCTTCATCTGGTAGTTAGCCAGATAGAGGAAGCGATACATCAGAAAGGGACCTGCCTGGGCACTTTCATAGACATTGAAGGAGCCTTCGACAAAACAAACTTCTCCAGCATCAGCAGCGCCCTCTCCAGACATGGAGTTGAACAGGTACTCATAGACTGGATCACAAACATGTTAAGCAAGCGCGTGGTTCGCCTAGAGGATGAGCAGCAGCTGGCCATGATTGCCAGAGGCTGCCCCCAAGGAGGGGTGCTGTCACCCCTTCTATGGAATTTGGTGATTAACGAATTAATTGCCACACTCAATGCCAATCATTACTACACAATAGGTTATGCGGACGACCTCGCCATCCTTGTCTCAGGGAAGGTGACGAGCACGATTTTTAACCTCACCCAGCAAGCACTACGTATCGTAGAGAGATGGTGCAGTGAATATGACCTCTCAGTGAACCCCACTAAAACGGAGCTAGTCATGTTCACCCATAAACGAGCTTTAGGCCCCTTCCGCCTACCGAAATTGTTTAATACAGAACTTCAGCTGGCCAAAGAAGTCAAGTACCTCGGGGTCATTCTTGACAGTAAGTTAAACTGGAGTAGCCATTTAGACAGTAAACTAAACAGGGCCTGCATCACATTCTGGCAATGCAGGAAAATGATAGGTAAGAAGTGGGGCCTATCCCCCAAAATCATACTTTGGCTGTACACCGCAGTGATCCGACCCATGATCACCTACGGGGCTGTGGTCTGGTGGCCCCGCACCAAGCTTATTACAGCCTGCAACAAACTGCAACGCATGCAAAGACTAGCCTGCATGGCGGTCACGGGCTGCATGAGGACTACTCCGACTGCAGCCATGGAAGCCATGCTGGGACTACCACCGCTCCACCTGTTCATACAGCAGGAAGCCACGATGGCGGCGGTGCGTCTGAACGCAACCAACCTCTGGAGGAAGAGAGACACACAACACACCGCGCTGCTTAAGGAACTCAACAATGAGTTCCCCATTACTAAAGCTATAATGGACCGGGAGCCTAAACAATTCATTTTTGATAAAAAATACAGAATCCAGCTGCACGAAGATCGCCGATGTGAGGGTTTGCGCCCCACTGAGCTGCGCATCTTCACGGACGGATCAAAAACAGACAGTGGCACAGGTGCTGGAGTCTTCTCGCAGGACTTCAACATACATATAGCCACACCATTAGGAGTTCACAACACAGTGTTCCAGGCGGAATGCATTGGGATCACTCTTGCCGCCTCAGCCATCATGGCCAGGGCAGTTAAAGACCACTCGATCCGCATACTCTCAGACACTATGGCTGTTCTGCAAGCGCTGGACAGTCACTCGATTGATTCTGGGTTAATATACGAGTGCCACCAGCGCCTCAACCAGGTGGGTAGCCTCAATAATATAACCATTCAGTGGATAAAAGGACACAGCGGTTCGCTTGGTAACGATGCCGCCGATGAACTTGCCAGAAGGGGGTCGAGCATGACACCGGTGGGACCAGAACCCATCGCGCCACTCCCCTTTGGGTTTCTACGCTCTCTGGTAAGAAAACGTACCAGGGATCTACACTTTAAGCAATGGGTGGACCAAAGTGATTGCAGGCAGGCCAAGGAGGCTTTGCCTACCATCGATGCCCGACTCACAAAACAGCACCCCTAGCCAAGTTGATAATCTGCAATCGTTAACGGTAGTCGCTCAACGTTAAGTCACGTGGTTAGAACAAACGAACAGAAAATTCGTAGCCAAATTCACATCGTTCAAAATGATAGAATGATTTTTTATCGTTTCTACAATGTTCAACGCTAAATCCTTTGTTATAAGGTGTCGTTTTTCTAAAGACATTGTAGAACGAGCGCCGACTCAGGCGCTTCAACATGGCTACCAACTTATCGTTTTCTACAATTGCTGACGCTGAGGCGTTACCGATTGTAGAACTGTAAACGTTTGTGACTTGGCTAGGGGGGCAGGTCCTTCGGCTAGACAAACGACAGCTGCGTATGGTTACAGCAGCAATAACTGGCCATGGGTCGTTTAATAAACATCTATTTGTCATAGGAGCTACAGACAGTCCGCTGTGCAGGGCCTGCATTGAGGACGACGAGACAGCAGCGCACGTGCTTCTAAACTGCCCGGCGATCGCCACATACAGGGCCAAGTACTTCGGTAACCCAGGTACCCTACGTGAGATAGTCAGCAACATCAAGGCGTTGCTGGCCTTTCTCGAGGAGCTGGGGTGGATCGAATAACCGATTTCCCACCCGTACGCAAAATACGCGCTCAGACGTGGAGTTGCGGAAACCAGCCCGTTCTACCTATTACCTATTATAGTGTACGGCTCGTTGTACACGGCACGGTATGTTTACGGTATGGCGTTTTAACCGCGCCGTAGAAAAATTGTGTGAACTTGTATACGAAACGGCGATAGCGCCGCGCCATGCCGTAGTGCCGCCGTATCTGTGAACAAGTTTCCAGTGTGATCCACAACACACTGTCGACCCTGCCTACATCCCAATCAAACGTAGTTTTTCAAGAAACAAAAACGTATGTGAACATGAGCCAATGAAAAATGTAATAAACCAAATTAAAATCAACTGATTTAAAACGGCACGTGCACATTAAACAAAATATACCTCTATTTGCCTTCCCGTAAGGCAAATAGAGGAACTTGTATACGAAACGGCGATAGCGCCGCGCCATGCCGTAGTGCCGCCGTATCTGTGAACAAGTTTCCAGTGTGATCCACAACACACTGTCGACCCTGCCTACATCCCAATCAAACGTAGTTTTTCAAGAAACAAAAACGTATGTGAACATGAGCCAATAAAAAATGTAATAAACCAAATTAAAATCAGTTGATTTTAATTTGGTTTATTACATTTTTACACGCTTTATATTAGCTTCACTTGTATGTTTGTTTGTAACCGACTCCTTATAGCGCGATTTTGATCCACTTTAAACGACCAGATTTCATTCAAACTTTGCACACCTTGCTCCTGTCAAAGACCGATGACAATGCAAAAATTTCATAAATTTGTGCCATTATCTTTGCCAGGGTTACCAGGACAGCAAAAAACTGTCTTCGAAAACTACGATGACATACGTCTCAAAATTCGAAACACCCTAAAAAATAGAAAATAAATAATAGTTTAAAGAAACTAAAAAACACGCTTCCATAGAAAACCAAACTAAAAAGTAGAAAATAATGGAAAAAAGCGTGGTTTTCTATGGCATCGTGTTTTTTTTTTAAACTATTATTTATTTTTCTGTGCCGTAGTTTCATAAGTGGAAGACATAGGTTTAGAATTTTTATTTGAAGTATGAAGTTAAATATCCTCCTAGTCCTAACTTCAGATTCTTATCTCACTTAATAACTAACTTTTGTACATTTTATAAAGCAAATTAAATACTACAGGTGCCTTGAAACCATAATAAAACAAAGATAAAGCTCTAAAAAAGACAGTAAAAAGCGAATAACGATACAAAAGTTCAACGAATTAAACAAATAAATTACATGAACGCGTTGTTGTTTTTTTTTGTAATGTTGCTCCATTCGCCCCGAGCTATGCGACGGAGACAAATTGCGTAAAGGGACTTTTTCAAATATTTTATCTAAAATATTTTGTTAATTGTTGTCATTTATAATTTGGCTGGTCCTGCTCTACAGTCACTTGGGCATACAAGATAAAATTAAAATTTTGGAAATGAGAATACCATGGCTCTTTAATCCTATGGTTTATACTGTTATTATGATGTATGTTGACTTGATGGGGCTGATCCGCGTGTCATGTTCTTGATACGGCGCCGACGGTTATGACTGGTCAATTGGTCATCTACAAACTTCCAGAGCTTATTTTTTATCTTTTATTTAGAAATGGCTTTTTTATATTTGTTTTCACATATAGAAGCAACAGATTAATGACTGATTGATTGGCCTGTTAGTCAAGTGGTTAGTGACCCTGACTGCTAAGTCTGAGGTCGTGGGTTCGATTTCCACCCAGGACAAATCTTTGTGTGATGAGCACGATCATTTGTTCTGTGTCTGGGTGTAATTTATGTATGTATTTAGAAATATATATGTGTGTTTATCAGTTGTCTGGTTACATAGTAATACTCTGCCTAGTTTGGGATCAGATAATGTTGTGTTGGTTGTCGTAAGATATTATTTATTTATTATTTAATGTAGGAACCCTCTTTTAACACTCTTTTAAATCAACATATTACTAAATCCTAGTAATATGTTGATTTAGAAGAGTGTCCTTAGATTTTCCTGCCCTGCCTTATATTGAGCTCTAATCGTAAACAGCGATTTTGCTCACCGAAAATTAAAGAATTTTTCTAGCAATTATTTTTGTGGAATGTTACTTATTTCGATGTGATGGGTCTTTTACACCCTGTTTGTGATTGCAACGATACATGGGTCGTGGGAATACTTAAATTTAAGTTATACAATTTGTAGAAAAGTTGAAACTTTGACCTTAAATATTATCTTTTTTTGAACGAAGTTCCTTATCGCGCGTTGCGAAATATTATCTTTTTTTGAAGGAAGTTCCTTATCGCGCGTTGCGAAAGGGGGCTAGACGGAAAAAATTAAGACCAAAAGTTGTAACGACACTTTTTGCTATTTGTAAGCCGTGCGGCGTGCGCGTGTTACTCTGTCTGTCTCTCTCTCTCATAGAAAGCAAGCCAGTTATTTTCGTTTCGTCTTTCTATTTCGCATTGAACAATGTGGTGTCGCGATGATTATTTTTGTTGAGTGTATACAGGTTTTTTGTACATAATAAATAATAATAACAAAATGAATCCAATTCCTTCACTAATTAATCGAAAGAAACTTCGTTCCATCCGGGTGTCCCTTGACACCTCTCAAGTTTTTATTTAATTTTTAACCCGAAACCCAGGAGTGTTATTATAAGTTCAACTTGTCTGTCTGTGGTATCGTGGTTTCCAAACAGCTTATCTCATTTTCTTTTTTTTTAGTTTTGTTTGAAAGGTAATCGAGAGTTATGATTCAAGAAAATCTGTTCAGCAGTATGAGGATTATCAGCTCTTTACTGAAGAGATGTGAGCATCTTCCATAGGTCTGATCGAGTCGAAATGTGGTATTATATTACTTCAATGATATTAGAAGAACAAAGTAACCTTGAATTGTTGCTGCCGCATCACTTGGGATTTGCAAGATATCTAACCACCTTACCAACAAACTGCAGAAGTATCGTGTTTGAGAGCATTTGAAAGGACTCAATATTTAGGTTATAGATAGATGGTGATCAGGATGTGATGATGATAAATGATCCATGATAAAAAACCGGCCACGTGCGAGTCGGACTTACGCACCGAGTGTTCCGTAGAATATCATTTTTGACGACCTATCCATAAATATCCCACACGTATGGGTTTGACGAAAAAAAAAAAATTGTTTCAGTACTAAGTATGGGGAACCCCTAAATTTATTGTTTTTTTTCTATTTTTGTGTGAAAATCTTAATGCGGTTCATATAATACATCTACTTACCAAGTTTCAACAGCATTGCTCTTATAGTTTCGGAAAAAAGTGGCTGTGTCATACGGACGGACAGACAGACAGACATGACGATTCCATAAGGGTTCCGTTTTTTGCCATTTGGCTACGGAACTCTAATAAAAAAAACGATGTTTTTATTACGTTACGTCGTTGTTGTGTTGCCCCAAGCAATGCGACGCGACATGTACTAATGAAACTCTTGCTACATTTCATCCCTCCTTACATATTTTTATTCTTGAAAATTATAACGTAACATGCTTTAAATGAAATATTTAAAATGTCCCTAATTTGAATCGCAGTTAAACTTCTGGTTATGTAGATGTAGGCTACCTAATTAGAGGTTAAGTATAACATATTTTAGGTTTTAGAAATAAAGGTAGGATTGCTGTTAGATAAAATGGAGGTGTAAAAAATATAAATAAGTAATTGAAATCATCACCGAGCCATTATTTTTTTGGTCGAAAGTTTCGTAACGTACCAGAACAAAAATAAACATCTATTTTTGTGGGTACGGAAACCTCCCGTTAAAAGATTGCTATCAATTGATTGATTCAATCAACTTTAAATAAGATTAATTGTACAACCAATCTATAAAGCATTATACAATATTACTTTGATGTTTGACTGCTACTGAGTACGCTACAGAATACGTAACAGAAAGATTGATTAGTTTGGTGTAAGCTCGTAGCAATTGACAAAATTGCTCGGCTTTCATAGACAAAAATCGAGGGTCGAGGGATCTCCGGCAGGAACGAAGTTCGTTACGCTTTTTACCCAGCTTCGAATATAATAACGTCATTCACTCCATCTTTAAAATACTTAAACTTTATTTTGACCTCACTATCGGCATCAGCACCCTCGAAAATTTTGAAACGACACCTATAATGAAAACTATGAAAATGTTCGTAGCCGCCATTTTGATTTCACTATTTCTTTCAGCACCCTCGAAAACCATAAAAACTGTCTCACACTCTCTTTTATTTATTAGCAAAAGTCGCATAAAGGGGGCATAACGTTTTTACGTCTCGTTACGCTTTTTTCGTTACGTTACGATTTCAAAAATTTTACTCTTACGGCAAGCTAGGTTAAAGAACTTCGTTTCAAAATCTTGTGAATATTTTAGTCGAGATTGCAAGAACATGTAAAGGAAGAATTTCATAAATATATCTTTTCTCGTCTTTATAAAATTAAAACGTCATAAAATACCTTTCTTACTAGAGCCCCTTTGAGTTCAAAGTAGCTCCGCAGAAAACCTTACAAATGCTGGTCGTGACAATTTTTAGGAGAGAGATAGAAACAAAACAGATGAAACGGGTTTCTGCTTTGAGCATAAAAGGCTTTCTGATAAACGACATCCTGTGTTTAGAGGGAAAATGATCCGTAGACGACGTGCGACGTAAAGATGATTTAAGAATTATGCCAGTAGAAAAATGGCGTATTCTTCTTCTTCTTCTTTCGTGTCGATGGTACACGTACAGTTTTTACTATATTGTTGGAGCCCAGTAGGTGGCCCCGTTTATTGCGGCATCAGTGGCATTTTTTAGATCATCTGAGGTGCAGGTGAACGGGCACTTGGGACACTCTAGCAGGTGGGTCATGGTCTGAACAGACGTACCACATTCGCACTGGGTGTCGGATGAGTATAATCCCCCACTTTGACAAATTGTGACGTATTAAAAAAATCGTAACTTGCCAGCTGTTAGTAACGGTTGTCAAACGAATACCTTTGACGACAAAGGTATTCGTCGTAAGAACCATGAAATGGCCTGTTGTTTGGATGGATGTAGCGATTAAAAATCACTATGTAAATGAGTTTCTGAATGGTCATGAGTAAATCAAATGTAGTTTAATCTAACTACCCTGTATTGTCCCACTTCAGGGCAAAAGCCTCATAAATGATAAAAACGTTACGAAAAATAAAATGTTAACTTGCTTTTTAACTTGCATTTATTAGCTTTGCCTGTATCTATCTATGTAATGAAATCTTGGACCTCAAATTCCACCCACTTCGAAACCTCAAATTAATTTGAAATTTTGCAGACTCATCAAGGACTGATTTTTCTATTAATGCGTATTTTTTTTATTTTATGAACTACAAGTTTTTCCAGCGGCTTCGCACGCATGGAGGTCAGAAATTATCCCGCGGGAACATACTACCGGGATAAAAAGTAGCCTATGTCCTTTCTCAGGCTCTAAACTATCTGTGTACCAAATTTCATTTAAATCGGTTCAGTAGTGTTAGCAGGAAAGCGAGACAGACAGACAGAGTTACTTTTACATTTATAATATAAAGTTTGGATTATTTATTATGTTAAACATTAGTTGTCAGAAGTAGGTAGAAACTATAAGAGTATTTAGATTAAAGTGGATTAAATGATGACTGATTTTATTTCTCTTTAAGTAGCTTTGTACAAAAACTTTTACACGTCTATCATATTTTTAAAACTAGATGAGGTCGCCGTTTCGTATCCGATTACTCTGAGAAGAAAGGTTGAAACAAACCCATGGGGTCACCATTTCTTAAAATCCAGACATAATTTTGCTGAGATAATGTGAAGACCATGTTCATTGATGTCTGAAATGGTATTTTGAGGAAAGAACCACACAGATTGAATCAATCTGTACAGTCGGTGCTCGCATTTGTTTTAACTTGAACGGATTCAGAATGAATTGATTATATAGAGTATACAGAGTTTTAATCAGTAAAAGTTTAACATGCCCGTGGAGCAGAACCACTCGGAGCAGGAGACGTCATTTGATGTTATCCAACCCAGAAAAAAAGAGTATCAGGGTGGCAGGGAAATCGACGCGAAACTTGGTATGGATTTAGTATATGATTCTGAAGATCCCTAGTTTGAATTTTTATCTTATTTATAAAACTTTTTAACAAAAAAATAACAACAGACTTCCTAAAAAAAAAACACTAACAAGTGAAAAATAAGTAAAAAAAAAAACAAAAAAAATTTTAGGAAGTCGGTTGTTATTTTTTTGTATAAATTTTTTATTTTTAAATTTTTAGTTATGTTAGACGCCCCCCACACTAATCTAATTGCGTTGTTCGTTCATTTGTCGCGCAAATACTTAACGCAAATTTAAGACTTATATGGTTATCACATGGATCTTATTGTCCGAATAGAACCAAATTAAAATACAACCATTTGGAAAGCACCAGGTTTCAACTAAAAAAGAATCATCAAAATCGGTTCACCCTATCAAAAGTTATGAGGTAACAAACATAAAAAATAAATAAAAATAATACAGTCGAATTGATAACCTCCTCCTTTTTTGAAGTCGGTTAAAAAAAGAAATTTGCTGTTCCATACACTATAATTGATCACAATATGGAATTTGGTACAATAAGCAATATTAAAGGAGTAAATCGATAAAATATTACGTCCGATAACATATTCGTTCTGACTTTATTATCAACCAATTTAAAAACGATGTATATAAAACTTTCTGTGAATATAAGAATTTCATCAAAGAATAATCGCCTCTCAAAAACTTAAAATCATAAATCTAAACTGTCTCTTTCACACATTTTCATTGGTTGGCAATAAAATTTGGATGTTCCAGATCTTTTATTTATTCTACCCAATCCTTAACTTCTCCTGAAATGAACACGTAAAATATTTTCATCATAAAATTAATGAAAATTTATGTTAAAATAATGCTGATGCGACCACTATACATATCCCATTTCAATATAATTACAACTATAATTACATTCCCAGCCCATAAATTAAACCTCTGGAAGCGTATGTTCATACTGAAAAATGGTTCTATTAGATACGACATTGTGCTATGTGGGAATTCTATTCTTATTAATTTCTGTTCTGTATTTACAGCCCGAAAACAATGTACCCGTGCTCTTTGTGCTGTGCCAACATTGACTTCATGTAATCTTCTTTTGTACGATTTAAATATATTGACTGATCCCGGTATTGAACTATGTATATATTTGAATGCTGTAATTATTTTTAAAGGCATTCCGAGTTATTTCAACGTCTTGGAGACACTGTTACGGTTAACATAGGATCTCCGGGTAGACTATATTCCTCCAATAAAAGCCACTTAAAACACAGAAGTTGCTCTTCAATGGTTATCTACACTAATATTATATAGAGGAAAAATAACTTGGTAGGAGCTCATCTAACATGGGTGTGTGGTAGTTAGAAAACGCTTTATGTTTTCGAAGTACCAGTTTGTCATAACTTGGTCTAACATGGGTATATGGTACTTGGTGCTCTTTGCTTTGTGTTGGTGGGATCTGATAAGTTAACATTTATTGATTCTGAGGCGGTACGAGGTTCGCTGGGTCAGCTAGTAAGGATATATATAATAAAATACAAAAATTATATAAGGAACTACCAATCAATCGTTTTAAAACAGCGTTATTTAAATGGCTTGTAGAAAAATCATTCTATTCTTTGAATGAGTAAATAACGTTTAAAGATTCCCATTGACATTTACTGCTATTATAATTTGACAAATGAGTGACATTACTATTCCTAATTTAATAACTATGATTTATGTTTTAATTTATTATCTTCGTTTATTTAATTAATGTTATCAATTATTTTGCATGCTAGTTTTAGCGGATTATGTTAGAAACTGTTAAAAAATTCGACCATCTGTAATGTACTACAATTCTTGCAAATACATTTCATTTCATTTCTATTTTTCTAGTTATGACGACCACACTAACTATCCCCACTGCTTCGCCCGCGTGGATGTCGAGAATTATCCTACGATAAACTGCTACCTGGATAAAAATGTTAGCTATAAATGTTAAGGTACTTTTAAAATAACACAATCTTGTTTTGATTAAAGTGTCAAGTTATTTGATTTGTGTAAAATGCTAAAATGGCGCCCTGTCTGTCTGCCTGTCAGTCTGATAAAGTGGAGGGATTTTAAAAGTTACGTGGTAGCGCCATTTTAGCAAGCAATGTGGTTTCAGTTGTGAAAGTGTAAGGATCTTGTAATACCCATGTAAGTACTCAGAACTGTAATATTATAATCATAAATGCATTGCCGTAATATTTGTGCTTTTATTTTACCCGATGTCTGAACCCAGTAAATAAATCAAACTTTGCTAAAGTAAATGCTTCTGCTTCCCTTCTACTCTGGCTAATCCTACAAAAAGGAATCTATGTTTTTCCTTATAACAATACCAGCTTTGTACCCGTGAAAGTCCCGTAAAACTCGGTCCAACAAACAGACAGACAAACATTTAAATATACCTTCTTTCGTATGAATTTAATAAAGACCTGTCATTTTGATAGTACAAACGTGTATATTCTATAGATAAAAGGTTAGCACTTGGCTATGAGTCCATTCATTAAGATACCACCTTCAAAATTGACAGCCTGATGATTATACTTAATCATTATGGCTTTTATCCAAAATAGCCATATTCCCATCTACCAAAAAGCTAATCAACCATTCCCTCCGCCTCACTAGTTCAGCAAATTACCGAAAATAATAGCGTGTAACAGGAATAAACAACAACAGTCGTTCTAATGTATACGAGGAATAAACATGGAGTACGTAAGCAACCAAATTAGATACAGTTAGTTAATTAGAATAGCTGTGGTGTGTTTGCATTATGTTAATAGGTGTTTGTGTGTATTTTTATGTGACAGAAGTTGCTAATGGAAAATGGTTGTAGCCACTGAAGGCTGTGTTTTTCTAAGAAACCGATACCGTCTTATAGCCGACGGAAATATGGGACATGAAAATGACTCTGGGTACTAACAGTGTCAAAACACGCCCTCCACATGAACAAATGACATTTTGAGCCCTACATAATGCTTTCTTAGGAAATAAGCTGGAGGTGTAATTATATGCAAATGCTTCAAAATCCTAGTACAAAAGGGTTATTGGTAAAAATCTTCTCATCATGACTGCTTGTACCAATATACTTAATTTGAGTCTCGTTTTGTAAGAGGGTGCTTCTCCAGATCGTTTTATTGTAATTTCATAGTAGGTTCTTTGTTTTTCGCATTTATATTAATCATAAACTCTCTTATTACAAATGTTGGATTAACTTTAATATTAAAGACCTAGATCGAATCAAGTAAAAGTAGGCAAATAAACTCACACTGCACATTGCGGGAACATCACAACAGGAACAATAATACTCACTTTAAAAATTATTAACTCGTTTATTTCTTAATAACCAATATTTATTCACTATCCACAGTACAATAAATTCGTTAAGCACACTTAAGAAGCACTCAAGGGTTATGCCCAAACTCGACAAGAGCTGAAATCAGAATGCCAGTCCCCAATCCCACCGAACATCTCCCCATCCATAATATTTTAAACGTTTCTTTCTTTAACATTACATCCGGTCAAGCACGTGTTCAAATGTCGCCCGAAAAACAACTTTTAAATCAAATTAAATACCGCCATTCTTAAAACCCTTACACCCATAATATTTTAAATGTTATTTCCTATTACTTCCGGTCAAGTAAGTGTTCAAATATTACCAGAAAAACAACTTTTAAATCAAATTAAATACTGAAAATCTTAAAAACCTAACACCCATAATATTTTAAACGTTATTTTCTATTGCTACCGGTCAAGTATGTGTTCAAATATTACCACAAAAACAACTTTCAAATCAAATTAAATACTGAAATTCTTAAAAACCTAACACAAAACAAGGTTTTTGTTTAGATCTGGTTTAAACCGCCAAACCACACTTTGAATTAATCACTAATATGAACATAAATGCAGCTAGTTTTAGGAAATGACACACTTAGTCCTAGTAGTAGTTAGTTACTGAAATCACATTCAACATGCCAGTGCCTACACGAGCGACCTTATAGTTGTAAGAATTTTCTTCAAGAAAATAAAACTAAATTAATTTTGTTTGTTTCAACTCTACTCCGAAAGATCAACAATGTTTACGTACAAAATAAACTGATGTTCGCGAAAATATTTAAATTAAAGTGTGCGTCAGTTCATATTAGTTTTTGACGGTCGGGTTGGGTAGTTTCTTAGTGTAGTATGAAAAAAAGTAAGTATGCGACGGCTGATAAAACTTTAATGGGAAAATAACGTGACATAACATCACGCCTGTTCCCCGGAAAGTTAGGCAGAGGTATACCTATAGGTCATCACAATCAGCCTATATTGTTCCCACTGCTGGGACAGAGGCCTCCTCTTGGTGTGAGGGAGTGGGCCGTAATCTACCACGCGGGCCGAGTGCGGATTGGTAGATGTCATATGTCTTCGAATTATTGGTTCTAGGACAAGCCGGATTCCTCACGACGTTTTCCTTCACCGTTTGAGAGGAATGAATTATTTACACAAAGTAAAGCGCCTGCGCTTGTCTGGGTTCGAAACCACGACCTACAAATCGTTAGTCGGGGTCGATACCACTGGGCCACTGCTCACTATAGGTCGTAAACCCACATTTCACCAGTTATGATTCCAATGTAATAGGGCGCAACTCGAAAGAGATACCGTGACCCTGGCATATGGGCAATTGAAGGAACACGGGTGGGTTTTAGTCAGTAAAAGTCTGACACGCCCTCCCGCTCCACCCAGAGTGGGAGAAGTCATTTTTAACCGACTTCAAAAAGGAGGAGGTTATCAATTCGGATGTTTATATTTTTTTTTTTTTTTTTTATGTATGTTCGGCCATAACTCCGTCATATATAAACGGATTTGCAAAGTTATTTTTTTGTTCGAAAGGGGTTTATTTCGAAATGGTCCCATATAAATTTCATGTAGGTCTGATGATGAGTTCCGGAGACAGACACCGGAACTCTTTAAAAAATGACGGCAAATCAACCGCGATTTCTGCTATTGCATTAATATGCATTGTTTGTTTGGAATTAGTGCGGGGTAGATACCAAAAGTAAAAATTTAAAAATAAAAAACTTTTTTACAAAAAAAAAAAACAACCGACTTCCTTAAAAACACTACAAAGTGAAAAATAACTTTAATTTCGGAAGTCGGTGGCAAAAACCTTAAATACAAATCCTAAGACACCGACTGCCGAAATTAAAGTTATTTTTCACTTTGTAGTGTTTTTAAGGAAGTCGGTTGTTTTTTTTTTTGTAAAAAAGTTTTTATGATTTACCACCCAAAAAAAAAAAAATAGGGCGCAACTGAATTGCCATCAACCAGCCACAAATCCAGACTCCGGGCTGCTACTGAGAAAATTTACATAGAAAAACCGAATTACACTCTGTCCGACCCGAAAATTGATTCCTCAGCAGTATCACTTGTAACCACTAGAACACGAGGCAGTCAATGTAAAAATTAAACCTCCGAAAAAACCGAAAAGCAAAAAATAGTAAACATTTGGCGCTTTGAGTGATCTTTGTTCATTGATTGTTTGGCGCCAACTCAAAATGACTGAAAGGTTATATTAATAAATAAATTAAATATTATTCGCTTTTCCGTTTTTTCGGTGGTTTAATTTTTTTTTAAGTTTTTATTTTATTATTTTTTTGTGGCTATAATCTGCTAATTACTACAAGCTTGCAAAATCAGACTATTCTGTAAGAAGTTATGCATAACAATCAATCATCCCCTGCTTTCCTACCCTTAGGGTTGGAATTTCCTTTCCAAATTTACACGGAACCACATTCGAGATATACCCTTTCCAATAAAAAAGAATTATGAAAATCGGTTCACTCTGTAAAAAGTTATGCGTGGTAATAAATAAAAAAAATATGCTTCGAATTGAGAACCTCCTCCGTTTTTTTCGTCGGTTAAAATTCATCATTTTACTATTTTAATCTTCAAATAACATTTCTTTAGTAAAACTTGCTTATTATACACAAATAACATTGTTGCAATTTGCAAAAATCTTCTAAACAACACGGCAACGTCGCATGCGATTGTTAACCTAATTGTCTGGTGTCAGTTTTCAATAAACTAATGCACCGTTGCCATTCCGCACAATAACGACTTACAACAATGTTTCCTTTGTGTGGTCGAAATGCTCTGACGGGAGATTCTTTTGTTTTATTTCCATGAATTGCACGTTGTTTTGCACGTTGTTTTGTTTCACTCTCTCGGTTTTTAATTGCTAATCCTAGTAAAAAGTGCATTACTATACCTCAAAGTTATACCAATACAAAGCTGAACTCAAGTGTTATTAAACAGTGCCAGTGAACTCGAAATATAACTGCAATTGCAGGAGTAACAACAGTTTTTAAATTGGTGCAAAACATAAACTTTGAACGGTTGGACCGGTACGGGTGAGTCACCGCGCGAGCGCCGAACTACAATATCACACTACATCTGTCTCAGTCACTCCACTGCAATACGGGCCGCAGCTGCGCTGCTCACACACTCACTACGCGCCCATCTGACACACGCTCGTTTGCAAACCAAGTTTTTTTTTGTATTATAAACTTGTAAACAAACGCACTATGAATACTCTGTGCGAAGCTTGTAAGCAGGACATTACGACGGATAGACTTATTAAATGCTCTAACTGCGAAGCTAACTATCACAAAATAAGTGTTAATGCAACTTTCATCGATTGTTTAATTGGTCACGACGCACTTCCCTACTAGAACTTGTACTACTGCCAATCTGGCTGAGCGAAGGATATTCCAGGGATACAAATTAAAACCACTATTTATATCACAATCACATATAATGTAGTACTGAACTGACTAAACAAACAATAATCGCGGAGGGTCATTAGATCGTGGAGAATCTTAACACCGCGCTCTAGAAAATGGACTTAAACTAACAACACCATCTGTGATTAGAATTAGGAACTAATTTTCCTTTAGTAACAATTTTAAAATGAAGATGGCGACACTTGAACATCCCGCCCCCCAAGGACATTATTGAGGAATGTCCTTCAAACAAAAGATAATATTCTGTGTACATTAATATTTTTAGAACTAGCACTTACATTAAAGGCAAAAAAAAACTAAATGGCATACAAGTTGTTTCTACTATTAACTATTATAGCCTGACATAAATCTTTGTATAAAATAAATCAGAATCCTAACTTAAATACCTAAAATCTTAACTACAAATTCACAACAACTTAGCGCTTATATTCACTTGCCTAGATATAGCATAGATATAAACAGTTCTTACTTAACAAAAACTAGTTTATTCAATAAACCTTCAGTTACTGAACTATTAATGTAACCTTTAACAATAAAATAACAGACTTCACAAAACATTCTGGTTTTAAATACAATCAATTATGTTTATTCATTGACTGGCAAAATACAGAGCTTGGACGTAGGACGTTTCAGCAAACCCTTACTAGTTCGTAGCGTTACTACTCGTGTGATTTCATCGGGTCCTGGATGTTTCTCAATAATTGTACCCAGAAACCAACAAGCAGGGGGCATATCGAATTCCTTAACGAGAACTACATCTCCGACCTTAGGCTCAGGAGTCTTGTTCGACCATTTATACCTATGAACTAAGCTACTCATATATTCTACCGACCAGCGTTTCCAAAAACCTTGGACCATTTTTTGTACATGCTGCCATCGAGATAAAGAACTGATATTAGATCCTTCATAACTAATATCCGGAACAGTGACTAGCGGCTCACCGATTAAAAAATGACCTGGGGTCAATGGCATCGGTTCATGAATATCTTCACCATTGATCACAGTCATTGGCCTGGAATTTAAACACGCCTCTATTTCACTCAACAGAGTGCTCATCTCCTCGTAAGTCAATGTTGAACTACCTATTACACGTTTTAAGTGATATTTGGTAGATTTCACTGCTGACTCCCATAATCCACCGAAATTTGGAGCATGCGGTGGTATGAAATGCCAAGTAGTATTACGATCTTCTAACTTTTCTGCAATATCTTGTTGGATCGAAGCTAATTCCCTAAGTTCTCTTGCTGCACCTACGAAATTGGTGCCATTATCGCTCCAGATGTTTGCACAATGGCCACGTCTCGCTACAAATCTACGAAAGGCTGCGAGAAAACCCTGAGTACTCATGTCACTCACCACCTCTAAGTGTATAGCTCGAGTACTCATACACACATACACACAAATGTAGCCCTTGTGAGAGCGATGCCCTCGACCCTTTGTCGTCCTAATTTGAACTGGACCTGCATAATCTACACCACTATTCAGAAATGGTCGCGATGGAGTACAACGTGATGAAGGAAGCGAACCCATAAACTGACTATATACTTTAGCTTTATTTTTTACACAAATGACACATTTATTTACATAATTTTTAGCAAGACCTTTTACTCCTATTATCCAATAAGCTGATCTTAAATAGTTAATCATTATCTGAGGACCACCGTGTAACGTCCTATCATGTGCGTCTGCAATCAGCAACTTAGTAAAATGGGTATTATGCGGTAAAATTATAGGATGTTTTTCGTTGTCACTCAATGAGGCATGATGTAATCTACCACCAACTCTTATTATACCGTCTTTATCTAAAAAGGGACATAAAGAACTAATTTTACTTGACTTATTATTTACAGGCATATTCCTTTGTAACTGTATGTACTCAATTTCGAACTCCACTCTTTGACATCTTCTTATACAGCACTTTAATGCTTCGTCTAGTTCTGTCCCCTTTATGTATTTGGGTATATCTCTAGACTTAACATAATGATAAAAGAAAATTCTACATAAAGCTACTATTCTTAATAATTTCCTTAACGAACTATACTTATCCCACGGTAAACCTTTATGTTCTACCGTAACATGGCATTTAATATTCTCCTCCAAATTAATATCTACATTCAATGGTCTACTATACTCTATAATTACATTATGTAAGAATTGAGGCCCATGAAACCAAATTTTATTTTCATGTAAGAGAGACGGTAAAACTCCCCTTGATGCACAGTCTGCGGGATTATCTTTTGTAGATACATGTGCCCATTGATCTGCTTCTAATGTGGTTAAGATCTCTGAGACTCTGTTGCTGACAAAGGTTTTCCATCGGCTTGGGTGGCTATTTAGCCATGCCAAGACTACTGTGGAGTCCGTCCAAGCGCGCACCTTGTCCTTGGGAATGTTCATAGCCCGTGCCACATCGGTCAACAAACGTGTCAAAAGTACTGCTGCACATAGTTCTAGGCGAGGGATACTGACTGTCTTTATAGGTGCGACCTTTGTTTTTGCTGTCAAAAGAGTGACTTGTATATTGCCTGAAGGATCTATACATCGAGTATACACAACTGCTGCGTAGGCTGCCTTTGAAGCATCGCTGAAGCCATGCAACTCTATAACCGAACCATTTGATGTTCCTAACCACCTCGGAACACGCACTTTGCATAGATTCTCCAAGTCTTGACGGTAAGTGACCCATTCTTCTTTTATTTTATCCGGTACACTATCGTCCCATCCTACTCCTGCTAGCCACAATTTTTGTATAAGTATTTTAGCTAGGATCAAACTAGGCGCTATCCAGCCTAACGGGTCAAATAAACGCGCGATATCCGAAATAATAATACGTTTACTTAAAGTTTCAGATGCTGAAGGAAGCAGCACCGTGTACTTAAACTGATCTACACTACGACACCAGGTAAGTCCTAAAATTTTTGTACTATCATTTAATATTTCCTTTTCATCCTTACCTTCATATGTCTCGATTTCCTTCATTAATTCCGAACTATTGCTGTTCCACTTTTGTAATTCAAATCCAGCCTTTCCTAACAAGGTTTTCATTTCAATATACAAAGTCCTGCCTTCTTCTATTGTGGAACACCCTGTCATTAGGTCATCCATATAATAACTTGTTGGTACTATTTCCGATGCTGTTGGAAATTCTTGTTTATAATCCAAGGCGACTTGATGCAAAGTCTTAACCGCCAAATAAGGTGCTGAAGCTGTACCAAAAGTTACGGTTAATAACTCATAATCTTGTATTTCTTCATCAGGTTCCTTCCGCCAAACTATTCTCTGGTATCTTACGTTATCTTCGGCTACTCTCACTTGTCGGTACATTTTTACTATGTCTGCAGTAAGTGCTATCGGGTGAACTCTCCAGCGAAGAATGATATGCCGCAAATCCGACTGCAAGGTAGGTCCTATCATTAATGTATCATTCAGTGATACTCCCTTTTCGTTCTTGCAGGACGCGTCGAACACTACGCGCACCTTTGATGTAGATTTATCCTCCCTTATGACGGCGTGATGAGGTAAGTAAGCTGCTTTATTTAACTTTTTGTCCGGTTTCTGTACTCTTCTCATGTGGTTCAAATGTAAATATTCCTCTATAACCTTTGTGTAATTTTCTTTCAGATTTAAATTCTTCGCGAATTTTCTCTCTAATGCCTTGAATCTTCTTACAGCTATTTCTTTTATGTTACTATTTACACAGGCCGGTATTGCATCCTTAAATGGTAAATTAACTATGTATCGTCCATCTTCTCCTCTTGAAGTAGAAGCTTTATAAAGCTCTTCACATCTTAATTCTTCCTCGGATAAGATACTAGTTTGCGGAACTTGGTCTTCGATCTCCCAGAACTTCTTTAGTAGATCATTTTGGTCTACCGCTGTGTGCATAACTGTGATATTACCCGCGCTATCTTTATTTTCAACTTGTGTGACACCAGAAAGAATCCAACCTAATTTGGTACACTGTGCTACCATTGATCCACTGGGCGCTCTCTTAAGACCCTCTTTCAGTATCTTACTGTACACGTCTGCACCTAATAAAATATCTATCCTATTGGGTGTAGAAAACTGCGGGTCTGCCAGTGTAAGTTGCTCTAATTCAGACCAATCAAGATGGGCTACCTGTCTTTCCGGTATGTATGAGGTAATATTTTTCAAAACATATGCAGTAACTTCTAACATAACACTGGGTTCTGTCATTGATTTTAACACCAAGTTTACAATTGAATTTGCTGTTGATTCGATGCTACCTAGACCAGAAACAACACTCTTAACCGGACTTTTCTTTAAACGTAAATATTGTGCTGTAGCTTCTGTGATAAAGGAAGCCTGGGATCCCTGATCCAACAAGGCTCGAACTGTATGATAATTCGCCGTAGCGGTTTGAACCTTAACCAACGCAGTAGCTAGCAATACTTGCTTAGGACTTACGATGTGTTTAGTCGACATACACGAGACCACTGGACGTACATCAGTTGGTGTATCATTGTTAGCTGAACTAGCAATTTGCTCCTCTTCTTTAGCCTTCTGTTCATAGTTAACATGTAAAAGTGTGTGGTGTTTCTTTTTGCAAATATGACATACTGATGATCTCCTACATTGATAAATTAAATGGTTGCCACCCAAACAATTGAAACAAATTTTATTCGATTGCACAAAGGCTCTTCTTTGATCAACACTAATCTTTGTGAACGGAATACAAAAGCATAGTTTATGGCGATCGCCGCAATATTCACAACTTATTTTCGTTTGACCAGATGGGCCAGGATCTTCGCTCCGAGCGAGCAAAGTCTTTTGACTGGAAACCCCTTCTGTTCGCGAACCCCCTCGCCCCTGTCCCGATGTTTTCTGTGGTTCTATACATTCAAGCGCTCTAAATCTACTTTCTAAAAATGTCTTGAATTGTGATAGTGTTGGTGGCTCAGTTGGATCGTCCGCGTCAGAGGATATCTTCAACTCCCACTGCTTACGGGTTTCTGGGTCCAGTTTTGAAGAAACTACATAAATTACGATAATGTCTACAACGGTGTTCATGCTAAGACCTAGATTATTAATTGCATTCATACAATCCGACGTTGTGTCCAATAACTGTTTTATGGTTACAGCTGATTCTGTATTAATTTGTTTTTGATTAAATAAACGTTGAAGAATTGAATTTGCTAAATGACGTTTGTTATTATATCTTTGTTCTAACTGCTCCCAACATACTGAGTAATTTCCAGCCGTTATTGGTATTTGTCGAAGTAATAGTTCTGCTTCGCCTGTCAGACATCCCTTTAAATAGTGAAGTTTTTGCACGTTGTCTAAGCCCTTTTCGGAATGTACTAACGATACAAAAAGGTCCCTAAAACTAGTCCATTCACTGTATCTGCCAGAAAATGAAGGTATGCTAATTTTTGGCAATCTGACGTTTGAAGATGTTGTAGTACAAGGTTCACTTATTTTACTGACAGACTTTAATTTATGAATACCATCTTTCAATTCTGATTTGTACGTTATATAAATTTCTTCAGTCTCATTGTGGCAGTCAGAAGTAAAGTAACTATGTTTTAGATCCGTTATTGTGGCAGTTTCAATCATTTTCTCATGCCTTTTATCAAATGTAGACCACTGTTCTTCTAAAGATTCTAATCTGGTTTCCATGTAACCAAGAGTTATTCTTTCTTTGGGAGATTTTTTGAAATTAGTTCTCCCTTTCTCAATTGTGTTTTTTAAATAGTCTTGTAACTTGAATAAGGACTCCATATTTAACTATTAAAATGACTTAGTAAATAATTGAATAAAGCCACATTAATAACAATAACTAACAAACTACAAACCAGTGTACGGACTCAACACATAACTTCGCTGTAACACGTACTCTCCCGGCTCCGCTGCTCTCGTACTCGCCCGGCTCCGCTCGACTCGTACTCGCCCGGCTCCTCCACTCGACTCGTACTCGCCCGGCTCCTCCACTCGACTCGAACTCGCCCGGCTCCTCCACTCGACTCGAACTCGCCCGGCTCCTCCACTCGACTCGAACTCGCCCGGCTCCTCCGCTCCGTTCTGCTGCTCTGCGCCGCAACCTCCGGTGCTCGTTCTGGTTATTGAACCCGGTGCAACAACTCACCAGCACCTTGGTACCATCAGCAGCGATCCACTACTGTGTCGGCACCCTCTCCGGAACCACTCACTGTGACTATGTCACCTCCGGCTCGTAAGGACCAATGTTTAATTGGTCACGACGCACTTCCCTACTAGAACTTGTACTACTGCCAATCCGGCTCGAAGGACCAATGTTTAATTGGTCACGACGCACTTCCCTACTAGAACTTGTACTACTGCCAATCTGGCTGAGCGAAGAATATTCCAGGGATACAAATTAAAACCACTATTTATATCACAATCACATATAATGTAGTACTGAACTGACTAAACAAACAATAATCGCGGAGGGTCATTAGATCGTGGAGAATCTTAACACCGCGCTCTAGAAAATGGACTTAAACTAACAACACCATCTGTGATTAGAATTAGGAACTAATTTTCCTTTAGTAACAATTTTAAAATGAAGATGGCGACACTTGAACATCGATAGTCACAAGCAAATTGATATATGGGTTTGTCCTACTTGCCGGGCTAAGACACCTCGTACGGATAACAGCAACACTCCCGCTCGTCAAGCAACTACGAGCGCCGAGCTCGATGTCTCTAGCATAAATACCCTATCGCGCGGACACAAGCGCATGGCTGTTGGATCTCCCACCAGAGATGACCCCGACAACTCAGTTTCATATGCTGAGCTTGTCTCTGAAATAAGGCTTATGCGCTCGGACATGGATGAAGTCAAATTGTCACTGAAATCATTGCTTGATGGTGTTAACAATTGCAATGCCCGTCTTGACAGCTATGAAGTAAGAATTAAATCGCTCGAACAAAGGAATTCGCAAGTGGTCATTTTGAGTGAAACAATTGACAACCTAAAGGATCAATTAAACCATCAAATGCAATCAACGATGCGTAATGAGATCGAGATTATGGGCATCGAGGAATCTCCTTCCGAAAACCTTCAACACATCGTACTGCTAACCTCGTCTAAGCTTGGTGTTCAGCTGTCTGTGGATGACATCGACTGGACAAGTCGGGCAGGCCTAAAGAAATCCCCTGCGTCTAATTCAACTACGAATTTCCCTAGGCCAGTCATCGTTAGATTGCTGAGACGGGCTAAAAGAGATGAGCTACTAAAGGCTTCCAAAACCAGACGCAATCTGTCTTCCAAGGACATTGACATCCAAGGACCTGTCAGAAAGATCTTTGTCAACGAGCATCTAACGAAAGACAACCGCATCTTGTTTCGTGAAGCTCGCGCCCGTGCACAAAGCACGGGACACAAATACTGCTGGACTAACAACGATCGTATACTTATCCGCAAGATTGAGGGGCAACCAGCTATTACTATCAAGAGTATCAAGGAACTCGATCTTTTTCTTGGAACGCAAATTGAATCAAGTGTTACCGGATGCTTTACACTAAAATTGTTTTGCTTGCTTTATTTTTAATTATGTGCTCTTTTAACTTTACTGTTCATATTTTCATAATCTTATGTAAAATAACAGTTTATACATTCACACCACCTCAACACTATAAACTTCCACGTCAAAAACACCTTTTGTCAATGCACACTCTAATAATAACTCAGAACACACACACATGCCGTAGTACTCTTTACACCAAATTAAGAATCTCTCTTGGCTCCCATTACTCTATGCACTTCTCGCAAACACCTTCAAGCAAAATTGCGGCTTTAATCATTCCTCTGTCTGCACTTACTCTTAAAATTATTTTCGATAATGGATAAAACGGACCTGTTAAGTGAAATAGACGAGACGTTGAGCATATCTTGCCGCACTGTCGAGAAACTTGAGTTATGCGGGAACCTACTATTGGAACATAACTTAAGAGTATTGACTTCAAATATCAGGAGCTTGCAAAAAAACTTTCGCAGCCTCCAAGCATCGCTTAGCCGTCTTGACTTTGAACCAGATGTTATTATCCTAACAGAATGCTGGTTAAATGAAAATTCCGTTATTTTCCAATTGCCCGGATACAAAAGCTTCCATTCCACCAAAAAAATTAACAAAAGTGGCGGGGTAACTATTTACGTTAGGAATTGCTGGACCGCGTCAGTCTCCGAACCAGAATTTGACGATGCCAATTGCCTGCAGGTCAAACTGCAGAATGAAATCACACTCCTTGGAATCTACCGATCACCTTCATTCACCAACATCGATCGCTTTCTAAACTCTTTGGACGATAACTTAGTGAAACTAAAGAACGAAACATGTGTCATCGTGACGGGTGACATCAACATTGACCTACTAAATGACTCACCTAATGCTCTCCATGTGCCTTATCAATGCTTGATGGCTGAACATGGGCTATTGCCAGCTATCACTCACCCAACTCGAGATAAAGCTTGTTTGGATCATGGATACGTTAAACTAAAAGGCAGTACTGCTCAGGGAATCGTCTGTGAGGCCTCGGTGACGGATCACCACCTAGTGCTGCTCGGAATCAACAACTGTATTCCTACAACCAAACCCAAAAACAGATTCAAACTCAAAACTGACTACTCTATGGTAATTGATGAACTAAGCAGGGTCGACTGGGCCGATGTTACGTCCGCAACAAATATTAATGATGCAGTACTTCTATTTAATAAGACCCTGACTGACATAATCAAAAAACACACTATTAAAATTAAAATCAGTCGTTCTAAATTTAACTTAAAGCCCTGGATCACGCCGGGTCTTCTTAGATGCATCCGTCACCGAGACACGCTTCACGCTCAAACAAACCAGCAACCCAATAATGAAGCACTAAAAATTGTCTACTTGAGGTACAGGAACTACTGCAACGACATTCTGCGACGACGAAAAACTGAACATGACAGACGAGAATTGGAAAAAAACAGCAAAGAACCAAAAAAGCTCTGGCGGACTATTAAAGAAATATGTCAAGTCCCCAAGCGAGCCAGCGACAACCAAGACTTGCTGAAAAATAATGGAAAGAACAACATATCCATTGACAAGTGCAACGAGTTTTTCGTCTCAGTTGGTCAAAACCTGGCAACCAACATCATAAATAGGCAACCGACAGCGAGGGTCGAACCATGCGTTGGTGTTGAAGGCAAAATCCCACCCAAAGACTCACTCTTCTTGCTTCCAACTGACAATCAAGAAATCAGTAATGTCATAGATGATCTCAAAGACGACAGTTCTCCAGGTCTCGATGAATTTCGGCCTCTGCTCCTTAAACACGTAAAGAAATACATTTTAGAACCCCTAAAATACATATGCAATCTGAGTATGGAAACTGGAGTCGTGCCTACTTGCTGGAAGACATCTGTTATCACACCCATTCACAAAAATGGTCCCAAAAATGTCCTTGATAACTACAGGCCAATTTCGTTGCTCTGTGTAACCTCTAAAATCCTAGAAAAGCTTATAAACAAGCGCCTCGTCAGCTTTCTAGATAAAAACTCTCTACTCTCTGACCGACAGTTTGGCTTTCGGCGAGGAAAGTCTACTGAGCAGGCTGTGAGTCTACTGACTGACATTATCTCGTCAAATATCGACAAAGGCCAACGTACAGCTGGCGATTTTAATATTAATATTTTAGATGTTACTCCATTGAGTATTAGACTTCTCAATCTTTTCAGGTCTTTTAATTTATTTAACTTGTTTTTTGAACCAACTAGGATCACAGCTTCTTCGTCAACTTGTCTTGATAATATATTTAGTGATGGTGATGCCAAAAATAAATTAGTGCTAACTGATTTAACGTCCGACCACTGTGGTTTGCTATCTAGCTTCCCTATGTCATTGTTTAAAAAGGCACATAAACTTGAATGCAGGCCTTATACAGCGAGTCGTTGCACCAAGTTTAAGAAAAATTTAAAAAACCCTCGACACAAAAACCTAATTTACCTTTAAAAAGTAAAAAATAATAAAAAATAACTCAATCTTAAAGTACCTAAGAATGTATTAATAATTCAAAAAAAAAAAATACGCCGCGTTGGGGGACCGCTTCAAACCTAACAATTTAATTACCAATAGTCTTATTACCTAACTAAGCAGTCAACGACGTCTGCACTCGCGGAGCGGTCCCCCAACGTGACGTTTTTTTTTTTGAATTATTAATACCTTCTTAGGTACTTTAAGATTGAGTTATTTTTTATTATTTTTTACTTTTTAAGGTAAATTAGGTTTTTGTGTCGAGGGTTTTTTAAATTTTAAATTTAATTTTTTATTTTGTACTTTTTATAGGTATATACTTAATATAATGTAGAATCAAACGAAGCTAAGACCACTTTCGATTAATTCATCAATATTCTCTTTCCGTGCACTTTCATTTGAGACCCCACTCGAGTATATTTGCTGACATTCGGTTACTCTTCCCCACTTTCCCCCCCACAACTTTTAAACGCCTCAACCGATTTTCATCAAACATGTCTAAGAACACTCGCAGATAAGTCACCTTTAAAACGTATTTTTTTTATTGAAATCGCATCATCCGTTCGGGAGCTATGATGCCACAGACAGACAGACAGACAGACAGACAGACAGACACGTCAAACTTATAACACCCCTCTTTTTGCGTCGGGGGTTAAAAATAATGTAGCTCGTAAAATTACACCATCCATAGTAGAAAACGAGAATCCTAATGCAATTTATGAAGCCCTCTTTAATGTAGTGCAAAAAGAGTACAAATCTACTTTCAAGACCAAAACCATTGACATTAATGGCACCTCCGTCGGCTTTAACCAATGGGCTACTCCAGGTATTTATAAAAGTAGAGCGAGGCTATACGAGTTATATGGTTTAAAAAAATACAGGTTTGATACTCCTTTCCTAGAGTATGTAAAAAAATATTCAAAATTATTTAAACAGGTTAGTGCTTTTGCTAAATCTAAATTTTTAAGCGATCAAATTAAAAATTCAAATAATAAAATAAAAACCACTTGGAAAATCATTAACAATGAAACGGGTAAATCGGTTAAACAAGAAAAACAACTTGAAATTATGGTCGACAACAAATTAGTAAATACGGCAGCTGACGTAGCACAGGCATTTAATGAGTTTTTTGCCAACATACCTATAACTACGACTCGCTCCTTAAATTCCTCCCCGTCTAAAGCTGAAAACCTTTTGCATAGTAGTGTGCCTAAAAGTAGTTGCCTATTCAATTTTGAACATGTAACGCCTCGTGATGTAGTTAATGTTTTTAACACACTTAAGTCTAAAAACACTGGTGATTTCTGGGGCATTTCCATCAAACTATTAAGTAATATAATAGACATCGTAGCCCCCTCTTTAGCTGTTACTTTTAATAAATGTGTTGATGTCGGAACTTTTCCTGACCTCATGAAGAGTAGCAAAGTCATACCATTATTTAAATCAGGTAATAAAAAAGACGTTTCTAATTTTAGGCCTATTTCTATCTTACCTGCATTTAGCAAAATATTCGAAAAGTTAATACTCAAGCAGTTGTTAAGACATTTTAATTTAAACAGCCTCCTTCATAATGAGCAATATGGCTTTACGAAAGGTCGTTCAACTACAGATGCGGGTGTTACTCTCTTGAAACACATTTTTAACGCATGGGAGAACTCGCAAAATGCTATCGGAGTATTCTGTGATCTATCCAAAGCCTTTGATTGCGTGCACCATGACACGCTTTTGCGTAAACTACGTCATTACGGTGTCCATAACGAAGGTTTAAACGTAATAAATTCTTATTTACATAATAGGTTCCAATGTGTAGATATTAATGGTGTAAAATCTACCGGGCTACCGGTTCAGTTAGGTGTGCCTCAAGGCTCTATACTCGGCCCATTCTTGTTCTTAGTGTATATCAATGACTTACCATTCTTTTTAAAGGGTATTTGTGACGTTGTACTGTTTGCAGATGATACTTCTCTTATTTTTAAAGTAGATAGGAACAGACAAGATTTTGAAGACGTAAACAGTGCACTCTCAATGGTTACGGATTGGTTTATGGCAAATAACTTAGTTCTCAATGCCAAGAAAACGAAATGTGTAAAGTTCACCTTACCGAATGTTAGAAATCTAGGTCCCGAAATCGTCTTAAATAAAGAGGTTCTTAAAACTGTAGACTCGACAGTTTTCCTGGGCATAGCAGTGGATGGCAAACTACAGTGGGGCCCACATATTTCAAGTCTAGCGGGGAGGCTCAGTTCAGCCGCCTACGCCGTCAGAAAAGTAAGACAATATACTGACGTTGATCTAGCTCGGTTAGTCTATTTTAGTTATTTTCACAGCATTATGTCCTACGGTATTCTACTGTGGGGCAAAGCCGCTGATATTCAAAATATTTTTGTCCTTCAGAAACGAGCTGTTCGAGCAATTTACCAGCTAGGTGCCAGAGTTTCTCTAAGGGACTTTTTTAAAGATATTGGTATTCTTACGGTAGCATCACAATTCATCTTCGCCAACATCTTATATATTAGGCAAAATTTACACTTACACGCTAAAAACAGTGATTTTCACACTGTTAACACTAGAAATAAGGACAAACTACGTGTTCCCTTTCACCGGCTTCATAAGGTGCATAACTCATTTGTTGGGCTTGGTATAACATTTTACAACAAGCTACCACCTTATTTACTAGAATTACCTTTTAATGCGTTTAAAGCTCAAGTAAAATCCAACCTTTGTCTAAAGGCATATTATTCCATCAACGACTATTTAAATGACAAAACTAGTTGGTCGCTGTGATTAACTCAAGACAATGTTTGTGTTTTTTCTCCAGTACTAGCGTACCTAGTGATAGGTTATATAGCTGTAATATAATTTTTATTATATATTTTTTTTACTGTGTTTGTCATTTTTTTTTTGTGTATTTATTGGTTTTGACATGTTCTATGCTTTGACATATTATAATGATTAGTATTGCATAAAATGATTAGCTAGCGACCTCGACAAGTTGTCATTCAATTCTTGCCTGAGCAACCGGCAGCAAGTTCGTCATGCTCCCTTAGATGTCAATGCTTGCGGTAGCGTCAGGGGTCGGGTTACCCCCTTCCCTCAAATAAGGCGAGGGGGGTAATGGCTGATCTTTGCGTTATGCTCGTGAACGGGTGCTGCTTGTGGTGACTGGTCGTCTTGCTGACCTTGATGTTGGTATTGTTGTTAATTACCTACCTGTTTATTTGTTTTTACGCCGATGGTCCTAGTTTATCATTTTGAGGCCTCGAGTTGTAACTCGGGTCGTAACAGCTATGTGAACGTGATTCAGCATTGCATATGTAAGCTGTCACGCCCTTATGCCAGGAGGCTTTTATTTTGGTACCTTTATTTACATGATAAAAATATTTTTTGCTTTTGCTTGAGTATAGATTTCATTTTATTTCCTGGATTATTGGGTTGGCTAGCTGACAGATGCCAAATCATTTAATTTAATGTTTTGTGTCTCATAATGTTACCTCCTTACAATTGTATAGAATCAAGTTCTTCTAACTTAACAGACAGCTGTGCTGCTGGGGAGTTTGTTCCGCCACTTCTTCTTCCCAGCTAAAGCACTAGGAAGTGTCGAAGGGCGGGCGTTTTGGGGGGACTGTCTTTTGTAACTTTGACGTTCAAAAAGTGCTGACTCTCAGCCTAGTTTGAATAAATGACTTTTGATTTTGATTTTGATTTTGCTGGTGTCTTCCTAGATCTGGCCAAGGCCTTTGATACAGTCTCAATTCCCACACTACTAAAAAAACTCGAATCCTTCGGTGTCCGAGGCCTGTCCTTAGAATGGTTCAGGAGCTACTTGTCTGGTCGACATCAGCTTGTTAAAATTGGGGATAGTGTTAGCGGGAGTCTTCCGGTCTCCTTCGGGGTGCCACAGGGAAGTATTTTGGGTCCCACCCTCTTCATTATGTACATGAACGACATTCTGAGTCTTAATATTGATCACTCGGAAGTAATTTGCTACGCTGATGATACAGCTGTTATTTTTCATGGATCTACTTGGAAAGAGACTCTTGAAACAGCTGAAAAAGGGATGAGCATCATTTCAACTTGGCTGAAACATAATCTATTAACATTAAACTTAAAAAAAACTAACTTCTTGACATTTCACGTCACTCGATCTAGTAGACCAAATATAAACTCCTTAAAAATACATAACAACAAATGCCATGTCCTAACAACAGTACCCGTTTGCGCTCCTGACTGCAACTGTAATGCCATTGACAGAGTAGAAAATACAAAATACCTAGGTGTCATAATTGATCAGAACCTGTCCTTCAAAGCACAAATTCATGCACTCTCAAAAAAGACTCGGAAATTCATTTACGTTGCGAAACTCCTAAGAGCCAGTGCGCCCAAAAAGATACGTATTCAGGCCTACATTTGCCTATGCCAATCTGCTCTGCAATACTGTGTTAGTGTCTGGGGCAGCGCCGCCAAGACCTACATGCTTGAACTGGAACGGGCCCAGCGGGCCGTTCTCAAGGTATTTCTGGGAAGGCCTCGGCGTTTTTCTACGGACGAACTGTATAAGGAATCTGGAGTTTTACGCGTACGACAACTGTTCATCCTAGGGGCACTTACCAACCTGTTAAAACTCAACATTTATCGGTCTAGCTGCAGTAAGAAGGGTAGGAAAATAGCTGAAAGAATCCCACTTCCAAAAACAAAAACCCTCTTCGCGGCCCGGCTTTCGTCGTCTTTACCCATTCGGGTGTTCAATGCTATAAGCAAAAATTTTACCATTCCGAAAAACTACACTGAGGCCAAAACTAAACTTAAACCTTGGTTGCTGAGCCGGACATATGACGAAACTGAGAATCTACTTTGTATCTTACGCTAATTTTCACAACACTCTCACAAATACACACACATCACACACATTTCACTCACCTAACTGTTTTTCTTGTATTGCCTATTCTGTGTAATCTCTTTTCACTCAGGCTTTTATTTAATTTAATTTATTTTTTTCTTTAATATTTTTTTTTTTTTTTTTATGATTATGAGTTGAATTTAATTTTTATTTAATTTTATTTTATTATGAATGTTACTATGAAATATCAATTACCATCTTGCGCTAGCAGAACTTCTAAATCATTAACTCGGTGTATTGTTTGGGTCACCAAGATACAGGCTGTGCCTAGTTTGGGACCCGCTGTTAAATCTAATTTAAGTCTTCTGCTGCTTATAATATTATATCGCATGCCACTCTTACATCTGTAAACTATGTGAAAGTTTAAAAAATGAATTTGAAAATGAAAAAAAAAAAAAACAATTTCGAAATTGGAGTTTCAAACAGATAGACTGGCCATTGGAAATGCATCTCTAAAACATGGAGTATTTTAGGTACTTATTTTGAATGTTACTAACGAAGTGTTATTACTACGCCAAGCGACTAGTCTCATATTTTGAAAAGTCAAAAGAGTCGTAATTTTAATGGTGGATGCAACCGCCTTGTTTGTATGATTCACTGAGTAGCCACTTAAAACTTATTCACCAATTTATTTACGAACAAACTATGGTTATGTCCAGTACTTTTATATAGCCCTCATAAGTAAACTGCTTGTGCCTTGACATGATTTCCCTAGTAAGGAACCGCAAGAAGGATTTATAGGCGTAGGCATAAAAGGCAGTTTTCACATGCGTTCTTATCTAAAGATAAAGAATAATGAGGTGCAATAAGTGACAAATTGTGGGCAAGGAGGCATGGAATAGTTGGGAAACAGAAATACCATTTCTTACAAGAATTAAAAAATATGGGACAAAAATAGGTGTGTTCCTCTGTGGCCGGACCACAGTTTAGTACTCAGATGCTATAGTTCGAAATAAATCCTACCTAAAGTCTACTTTCATCGGAATATATAGATATTTTTAGTACCTCAAGAGATATCTTTTTAATTAACAATTTATGTGGGCCGGCCGCCAGGCAGTGCTCTCTGGCCGCGCCACCTCAAATTAAGTAAAGTATAATGAACTATTAATAAAGCAATATCCCGAAAAAAACTACCTAAAGAGTACCTTGCATACGACAAATATGGTCCAATAAACCCCTTTAGTTAAGGAGTTATTGGCCGTAGGGTGTGGTCCGGCTGGAAGGTATACTCTGCAGCAAGTCAATTTTGCAATATTTAATATTAACTATCCATAAATCAATTTATATAATAGTACCTTTTCTCTACTCTTCGTTGATACTTTTTTCTCTCAAGAAACTATTCATTTTGATTAATTAATCTTTAAAGTACGTGGCGCGGCTAGGGAGGATTACTTTCAGCAAATATAACGAAATATGCTTTATTTCTTTATGCGAACGAAAACTGCTTAATAAGTACTTTGTAAAATGACCTGGACTTCATCTATTAACTTTTATTTTTATTACCAACAATGATTTTGAAAAATCACTTTTTGGTTTTTGTTTACCTATCTACCTAAGAATAGGTAATTAATTTGACGAAGTAAGTGAACATGTTGGTTTTTAAATAAACAATAAGTATACGAATAACAAATATATAATAAAATAATAATAAATAATTGCGGCGGTAAGTCTCCTCTTTGAAGAGTGGGTAGAGCGGCGCCACGGCGTCCTCACCTTCCACCTGACGCAGGTTCTCACCGGGCATGGGTGCTTCGGTGGGTTCCTGTTCAGGATAAAGCGGGAGGAAACGCCCGGGTGTTTCCATTGCGAGGATCGTCTAGAGGACACGGTGGCGCATACGGTGGAGGTGTGCCCTGCTTAGGCGGAGGACCGCCATGTCTTCGTGGAGGCGATCGGCGACGGCGACCTCTCGCGTCCGGCTCTGGTGCGAGCCATGGTACAGAGCGAAAGGGCATGGGAAGCCGTCACCTCCTTTTGCGAAGCAGTGCTTGCGAAGGAGGAGGCGGGGCGCGTGAGGGAGTGCAGTCTCTGCGCCCTCACGTCCCTAGCCGCCGCAGGAGGAGACGCCCCGGGCGTCGGCAGTCGATCGCAGACTCCCGGCCACCGTAGGCGCGGGCTTGCGGGCGGCGAGCAATGGGTAACTTGCCGCCCGGTAAGGACCCCAGGCCCGTGTCGACGGTGCGTAGTGTTTCACGCGCGCCTCTAAGAGATGTCAGCAGCACTGAAGGGGTCTGCTAGGACCGATGCCTGCCAGGGTCGCGAGATTGTTCAAACGAGATACCGTGGCCCTGGCATATGGGTAACTGAAGGAACACGGGTGAGTTTTAGTCAGTAAAAGTCTGACACACCCTCCCGCTCTGCCCAGAGCGGGAGAAGTCAATTGATAATTTCCCAGACAAAAAAGGCCTTGCATTTTAAAGTTGGAAAATAACTTCAAAAATCCTTTATTTGTAATATTGATGACTATATTTTGAATACGCGGTTTTGGTACACCTCTTTTTCTCATTGTTATTTCTTGTTTAAAGGATTAAATGCTTAAATTCAATCTATTGACTTTAGTTTATAATATAAAAGACTTTTCCGTCACTTACAATACCTTGTATTAACAATTGTTAATATTTGATTATGGACATATATTTGTTATTCCTATACTTATCGTTTATTTTAAACCAAAATTTTCACTTCGTCAAATTAAGTACGTATTCTTAGGTAGATAGGTAAACAAAAACCAAAAAGTGCACCTTTATCATAATCATTGTTGGTAATAAAAATAAAAGTTTATTGATGAAGTCCAGGTCTTTTTATAGTATGCAGTTTTCGATGGCATAAAGAAATAAAGAATATTTCGTTATATTTGCTGAAAGTAATCCTCCCTAGCCGCGCCACATACTTTAAAGATTAATTAATCAAAATGAATAGTTTCTTGAGAGAAAAAAGTATCAACGAAGAGTAGAGAAAAGGTACTATTATATAAATTGATTTATGGATAGTTAATATTAAATATTGCAAAATTGACTTGCTGCAGAGTATACCTTCCAGCCGGACCACACCCTACGACAAATAACTCCTTAACTAAAGGGGTTTATTGGACCATATTTGTCGTATGCAAGGTACTCTGTAGGTAGTTTATTTCGGGATATTGCTTTATTAATAGTTCATTATACTCTATTTAATTTGAGGTGGCGCGGCCAGAGAGCACTGCCTGGCGGCCGGACCACATAAATTGTTAATTAAAAAGATATCTCTTGAGGTACTAAAAATATGTATATATTCCGATGAAAGTAGACTTTAGGTAGGATTTATTTCGAACTATAGCATCTGAGTACTAAACTGTGGTCCGGCCACAGAGGAACACACCAAAAATAGAATTCAAATAAAATAACTATGTATAATATTTCTGAAACACCGCTACGGCAAATGACAAATTAGTCTAGACAATGTTTAAATATTCAATAATAAACAATGTATGTGCTTCTCGATTGTAGCAATAACAATTTATCCATTCATCATTCATCATTTCAGCCGTAAGACGTCCACTGCTGGACTAAGGTCTCCCCCAATTTGGGGGGCTTTGCCATAATCGCCACGCTTGGCAGGCGGGTGGGCGATCGCAGTATGGTGGTAAAATGAATAGAGAATGCTGCTGCCCATTCTCTAGTAAGTCCCTTAGTCGCCTTTTACGACACCCACGGGAAGAAATGGGGTGGTGTTATTCTTTACGTCCGGCACCACACGGTACAGAACACGGTACGGTAATTTATCCATATTAACGCGCATTTTCGAATTTTCTTCTTAGCCTGTTGATTAGCAAATATTTTTGGCAGAATCTAATAACCTAATAATCTCTCAAATTAGCTCAATTTCATTTTGCGCTGTTAAAAATAGTATTGAACACTATAATATAATGATTGCGCCTCTTTTTGTGAACCTCAAAGAATTCTTATCTAAATATAGTCAGCCCAGAATTTGGCTACGAGCTTAGCACTTTCAGAGGCATTCATCAAGTCCGTTTTCGTATGGAAATACTACAAAGGCCTCCACGAAGCAGGCTCAACCTAGTGTAAGTTCATATGCAAAGACACTTTCTTTGCAATTTATGTTTTAAAATGTAATCCAATCTATTTATGTAAACATTAAGGAATTGTAAAGCACTGTTTTCGGCAAAGAAACAATAGCATTATTAAATAACGCTGAGTAGAACTTACATGCAAACCAGTACAACATGGAAAATGAATTTAGATGTTATCAAAATGTTACCAATTAATATCTAAATTTTTCACGTTGGTTCACATAGGAACAAATCTTGCTAAGTATTCTATACTAAAATAAAAATTGACAACAAAAACTCCAGCTTTCTTTCTATCGGAATAGGCATAAATTATAGAACTCTACCTGCTACGATCCTTACATTACCTACTCCAAGAAAAAAAAAATTGAATTCCTTCGATCAATAATAGCACTTCATTAGTTTTTAAAGTATCTTAATTGCCTTAAAAGCAAGCCTTCTGAAAACGTTTTTCTATATCAAGGACCTCCGTATCGTCGTACCCTATACAACAGATGTGGGTGTGAGTCAAGGTTCGGTAGTCGGCCCTCTCCTTTTCATCTTGGTGATTAATGACCTCCCAGACGTAGTTGCGAATGCCAGATCCCTCTTATATGCTGATGACTTAAAACTGTTTTATGAAATAAAATCTGAGCTCGATTGCCAAGCTCTGCAATCAGACATTGATTCAGTATATAAGTGGAGCCTAGAAAATCAAATGGAATTTAATAAATCAAAATGCTACGTGATGTCCTTCGGTCGTATGCGGCACCCAGTCAACTTTGCATACAAGCTGAATGGAGAGGCAATCACAAGAACAGATTCCATGAAAGACCTGGGAGTCGTATTCGACAGTAAGCTCACTTTTCACGACCACATCACATCCACTGCTAAAGAGTCTTTCAAGCGCCTTGGTTTCATCTTAAGGAACTGTCGTGATTTTCATAACCCCCACGTTATCAAGCTTATTTTTGGGGCATTGGTCCGTAGCAAACTTGAGTCTAGTGCATGCGTATGGAATCCTTTTGAGAAGCAGTATGCGTTAGCTTTAGAAAAAGTTCAAAAAGCATTCCTTAGATATCTTTACAAGCGTTTGTACGGGTTTTATCCTTTCTTGTATCCCACTAAATTTCTGTTGGGTTGCTTAAGCTTTAATTCTCTAGAAGTAAGAAGGTCGCGCGATCAGATGACTGTAATATTTAAAATTATTAGGGGGATTATTGATGCTCCTTATTTGCATAATGAGATCTGTAAACTATTTGTCCCAGACAATTACTGTCGTGGCAGAAAACACCGCTTGTTGGCTGTTCCAACTTGCCGTACTGTTGCGCACTCCAAGTCACCTATTCCTCGGACATTAGCAGCTACTAACGCTCTCCTGAACTCAAACACAGATATTGATATATTTGCAAATGAATGGAAGATGATACTGTCAGAATGTTTGAATTTTTGTGAGAAGAATGCATGACTGTGCTAAATGAATTGTGTCAAATAGTTTTATTATATGTCTAAATAGTGTAATTGGCTTCGGCCGTTCTATTTAAAATAAAATAAATAAATAAATAAATAAACAGGGCTATTACGGCGGTCGCAGGCGATTGATTCCCCTCATTCTATTCAAGTACAAAAAAGATAAGCTCACGCATTTTTTCCTTAATACGACTTGAATTGGAGGGAAAATAAACAGCATAAAGAGTGGGGTGTGCTGATCTAGATATTGTTTTTCAACTAAGTAGCAGTTTAAATACCTTTCTTCTAAAGTCTCAATTTCTCTACTTTATTTTTTTACTCTCAATTTTCTATCTGTAACCATACCTGTGTTTAACAAAATAAATTATTGATTGATTGATACTACATAGTATCTGATGGAATAACAGTTCACGTCCCTTACGTTTTCACGGTGACATTTTTACAGAATAGATCTGCTGGATCTACGAATGAGACTTTTTTAAATGTCATTCTCTTAATTTTTGAGAAAGGAAAAACTTAATCTTTATGTTGACCTATTTTTTGAATGGGAAAAGAAGTAAAGCTGCCTTTGAGTACAAGTTAAGTGTCTGGTTGATTATTGTAATACAAACCCCTCTTGGATTTGTATTATAAAATCAACCAGACACTTAAAAAAACGGCCACGTGCGAGTCGGACTCACGCATCGAGGGTTTCATACAAACTTGTAGGTATTTATGTAAAAGTTCACCCATCACGACAATCGAGTCATTGTTATGGTATTTTCATTATTAAAAATGTTTTTGATAAATGATGTAACTAAAAATTTACGGTTTTCGCAATTTTTCCTTTATCTGTGCTATAAGACGTTGCTTCATACCTTTCAAGATTCTGAGTTCACGGGAAGTAACCTGGTTTTGATTCCCTTGCGAGGAGTGTCGAAAATTTGCGGAAATTTGCGACATAAACAGCTGTATCTTCTGATTGCGTTAGCTTAGAAGTTTGATTTTTTCACAGCTCCAAGGGACAGTAGACCTGAGTATTTGATATAAATTCCAGCTCGATGGATGGACGGACAACAAAGCAATCCTATAAGGATTCCGTTTTTTCCTTTCGAGGTACGGAACCCTAAAAATAAGAAAATTTTAACATTTCAAACCCGGAGAAAAATCGTAATTAAACCGAAGTAAATCTCATTATCTTGATAAAGTTAATATTAAAGAAGCAAAAGTTCTTATAACCTTTTGTTTCTGTATAGCCCGCGGCGTATTTGATGAGAGAATTTGTTCTGTTTCAATCATAACATTCTTTCTTCGGTGTTTTTTGTATAAAAAAAAATAAAATAAAAGGAGAGAAAAAGAGTGATATCTTTCTTTTTTTTCGTGTTATAAAATGTGCCTAAACGTGATGCGTCCTTGAAATTTAATTCTCAATTTTCATCCAATAGGCAAGGCAGCTGCCAAAATATCACCGTCGTAGATAGTTCCCAAATCAATCGTCATGTCGCTGGCCCCGTGCAATAAAGCGGTAATATCAAAATTCTGTTCATTACCAGTTTAACCTTTTAAAAATAATTGTAATGGTATAAAGATTTAATGAAATAATTGAAAAAAATATAATACAAATTAAAGACGATATTGTTTCAATTGCAACATCATTAATGACTTTATAAACACACCGTCCACTGAGATTCAGGTCTGTAAGAATATAATACGACGTATTTTCCGCTTTAGATCTCGTGCGTACGAGCCGATTACCACCTTCTTCAGGGAAATTTTATAGCCAAAGCTTAGCTGTGTCATCCACTAATCGCTATTTTAGAATCCTATCAATAATATTACTGTTACTCTTTGTTCAGAAATGTAGTGTAAAGATGTTCACCGGTTTTTTGTGTTATGTTTTATAGAGTAATGCAATAATACATTTTTAGTCCTAAGAAAATTTTCCATGCAATAAAAAAAGCTGTAATTGGCATTTATTCTAAAGAAATATTAATTTTAAAAAAATGAAAAAAATAAGAGTGATAGACTCAAATAACATTAAAAAGGGCGTAACCGGCGTTTACCGCAATATTGCCCGAGGCCAGCGATGTCTCTGTCTTCTTCAAACGATTGACAGAAACATACGTTTAGCGCCAAATGAATATTTACGAATAAGCGAGTCTTCGTGTTTAATACACAGAATTAATAATAAAATTATCGGCAAATCTTTTCGTGAGTTTTAATAAACAAATGCGCCAAATATTTTTATTTTATAATATCCAGTACAGCGGTTGACCTTTGTAACCTAATTATAACGCTTGAAGTATTACAAATTAATGAAAATTCTTAACTTCGACAAACATTCTTCTAATAATATCGGACAGGGGTTAGCAAACTTTTGGTAATTTTCATCAGTTCGGCTGGTTACGCACTGATATAGGATTACAGAACGAGTATTGAAAGGACTCACATTTTGTTATATGTTTGTTATTGTTTCGGTTATCAGAAGTTGTTTTTATTAATAAAGTTGGGTTCTTGTCTAAAAAAAAAATTTTTTTCTATCCCTTAACACAATTTATAGTTATTGTGTACAGTGTGTAGGTATAACTTTTGTTATTATATGTGATTAACCTATCAATTAAAATAACATAACATAAATCAAAACCTACTATCAATATCTAAGGTAGGTACAGATATTGAAGTAGTTAGGTACCGTTTCTACCTTTTATGTAAAGTGAAACACGACTTTTTTGCAAATAAAAACCTATTTCACAAAGGAAAAAAATGACACTTTACTCAAGAAATATGTTAAAAGAAAATGTTATTACCACACAAATACAATGCGGCCATTACCTTTCGCACCGGAACAGATAATGTCACTTTGTTTTTTGAATAAAAAACATGCATATGTATATCACTTGTTTCGGTAACTCACACACCATTATATTCTATGCACACAAAGACAATTGCACACATGCAAATGCCTTTTAATGTTTCCTTATCACTTTTGTGTCTGTTTTATGTTTTATTTCTTATATAACTAATGTAATAGTACATTATGGTACAAGTGTGTAATGTTGGTGATTACCGCTGAGGCGCCATTGAGACCCGAGCCGTCAGGTGAGGGTCTTAAGAGAGCCGAGGACGGTAATCATCAATACACACGTGTATCATACGACGTTTTTCAACACACTTGCGAGGAAAAAACAAATATGTATTGCATAAATCGTTTAATTATTAAAACAATTGGTGAATGTACAATTTTCAAAACGATATTGGATTGTTTTTGATGGCAATTTCACAGTTTGTGTTACATTGGTACTTGCCACTTCCTTAGTACCTTCATTTACTTCTTGTGTAAATGTCGGCGACAAAGGTAAATCATACAAATTACTGGAAGGAGAGGGCACCAAATAACTCACGCTAGTAGATGTACATGGTTGTGGTTCGGGGCAAAACTTTTTTGCCTTTGGCTCCAAATTAATGGCTTGCGTTATTTTGTCATTGATTTTTGCTTTGTTATGAATTGAGTCTTCTATGTACGATTCAGCGATTGCGTCAGAACGCCATCCACCATGTCGCTTCAAAGTTAGTATATCAGCCCCCGAATCAGCCAACATTGTAGCCGACGTTCTTCTAAAACTGTGTCCAGTGTAAAAATCGGCCTCAGGCAAACCTAAATACTTCGCTATTTCTCTTGGCATATTACCAAATTTGTTAATACCGATTGTTTGTGCAGTACATTTTCCTTTCTGAAAGTTTTGGAAAAAGCGGTCATTCTTTGTTTTTGTTGAACGGAGATCTTGGTATTTTTTCACTATTTCACGAAACGTTCCTTGGATTGTAAAAGATCGTGGAATCTTGGTTTTAGTCTGGGTAATTTTGACAAGAAGCATATCTCCGTGGATTTCTACATCTTTTGTTGTAATATTGTACAGCTCTTGTCGTCTACAAGCACCAGTAACACCGAATATTAAGGCAACCTGCAAAGAAATCAATTAATTAGTTCTAAGAAATTATGCTAAAGTTACACACTTGTATATTGTAGATTCGTTTCGATTAAAAATATGAAACGTACCTTTGTTGCTAGACTGACTTACTGACTATCCGGAGCCTCTTTCAAAAACTTTTCAACGTCGGCTGGTGACAAAACTTTAGATTTCCGACCAATATATCCATCCGAGCGTCTCTTCAAAAATGCCATCAGGTTACAGTACGTTTTGATATCAACACCATGTTTGAGCTTAACCATGCTTCTTAACATGGAATAGATGCACCACAGGGAGCTAGGTTTGTATGTATTGGCGAGTTCAGAGAAATACGCCAAAAACACATTTTCAGAAAATGACTGGGTTTTTTTGTTGCTCTTCCATTGCAGGAAACTATCGTAAGCAGCTAAATACTTTTCTCTAGATTTTGCAGGTATTAGGCTTTCGTTTGCATTTTGTGCTGCATTTAGTATTTCTGGCGGGGTTAAATCAATCAATTGTTCATCTTCTGTACTAAAACCTGACATTTTTATAATTATTTACCACACAGCAACAAATGCGATACAAACAAAATATGAAAATTAGGGGAAAATTGGGAAATGGCGCGCAATTTTTTTTTTTGCACGCGCCAAATGTAAGTTGATTGATTACAGCCATACAGCCTACTTCAAAATGATAATTTTTGTGATAAAATGCAAATATTTTATAAGAAATTATTGTGAATTATAAATAATTTGATAATAATAAATGTTTTTTCGTCTTAATTAGGGACACATTTATTTATTTCAAAAATGTAAATAGATTTTCGGTGGCATAAAACCTCTTTGTTGTTACAAAAAAAAAAAAAAAAACTGTATTACCCGGTTAAATTGAAAATGCTCTGTTTACTCGCATATAATTTGCAGTTAGGTACTAACTTAACTTTGTAGGGATCATTCTATTATGCACTAGTGTGTAATATTATTATGCACGTGTATGTTATAGTTCGGTTTATGGCCCTAAGAACGATATAATAAGGCTCACTTTACGAGCAAGTGTGTTGAAAAAAACATAACACTCCTGTGTATGTTTTCTTGACACACAATTTATTGATAGTGATTGGGTTGACGTGCACTTTTACACTAAGTAAGAAAGAAGAAAAATCTGAGTCTTATGGGCCGTCCATTAATCACGTGATGTTTTTTAGCATTTTTGAACCCCCCTCCCCCTTGGTGATACATGGTGAGGTATAAGACTACCCTCCTATATCACGTGTATTTTTTTAGTACCTACAATCTATTTTTTTTGTATTTTTTTTTAAATACAGCTATAGGTATAATCTAATTAAAAAAAGAAAGAAATACACGTGATATATTACTACACCCCCCTCCCCCTTTGTGATATTTCGTAATTTTTCATGGACCCCTCCCCCCCTTTCGAGCCTCACGTGATTAATGGACAGCCCCTTAACAGTTATCAATATTAATAATTATAATAGTTATTTGTTATACAAGAGTGCAAAGTTGCTTTTTAACCGCATGCTCAATTTTGATGACCGAGCAAGCGAAGGATTCTAAAATTGAATCACGAGCGCAGCGAGTGATTCAAAAATTAGAATCCTGAGCATTAGCGAGGGAATCAAAAGAGCACGAGGTGAAAAATCTTTGCACTCGAGTGCAACACGTAACTTTTCATCCCACCTCAGCGAGGAAATGACTAAATGCAAAAAAAGCATTTACAATCACAAGATACTTTTATTTCAGTTTAGGTATTAATATTTATTAGGTACTACATTATGATAGGTAAGTATACAGAATTATCTTTAAATTATTTCAAATAATACTTAGGTATAATTAAGAAAAATTGAAAGTAAAGTTGCTACAGCTGCCTAAGTAGAGTGTAATATTTTTGTTAGTGACGTGAAAAGAAAATGGGGCGCGCAAAGTGAATTAAAAAAAGTAAACCAATAAGGTTCCGAGTCTGAGTTTTTAACAAATTACAAAAAGGTTGTATGATAAATTCGGCACCATGGAGGTATAAGTAAATAGGTTTAATGATGTTTTGAATTTACAAACTTAGTGCACACGATGTTCTAAATTCAATTTACTTTATCCCCTAGCGGATAAAAACGGCTTTTGCACTCAGATATCGAAGGGCACAAATACTCTTTCCGAGATGGGGGGATGAAAAACTTATTTGCAAAGGTCCCGTAATAGCCATGAAAGGACCACTTAGACATAATATAAATTAAACTCCCCTGTTACATGGGACATAAATAAAATTGGCGAAATGTAGGGGTTGTATAGGTTCTCTGCCTAACCCTTTGGGGAGGAAATGGCAAGATGTTATGTAATGCTTTTAATTAAATTCTTTTTTGCGCTGTTTTTTTTTTAAACCACGTAACGGATTTTGAGTATGACCCATCAATAAATAAAAATAAAAATACCGGGCAAGTGCGTTCGGACTCGCGCGCGAAGGGTTCCGGGTTCCGAAGGGTTCGAAGGGGTGGGTTCTGGGTTTAGGGTTCTTTAAGAATGAAAGGTAAATTGCGATTCACGATTTATGACGTATTAAAAAAAACTATTACATCATATATTTTTTAATTTTATCATTCTCTTATTTTAGAAGTTATGGGGGGGGGGGGGGATTTTATCATTTTGGAAGTGTCTCTCACGCAAAAAAAAAAAAGTGGCTGTGACATACGGACGGACAGACAGACAGACATGACGAATCCATAAGGTTTCCGTTTTTTACCATTTGACTATGGAACCCTAAAAACTGTAATATTTATGTGTATACTACACACTACATTTATTTGAACAGATTTAGTACAGAAATTCTAATGTTTTCCAAAGTCGCAAAGACCGCTCAAAGCTGGGGTTGTTCATGTTCACTAGTATAATATATTATAAAATCCTACGCATGAAATGTATCTGACAGCGAATTTAGACGCAGTATTCGCGTTTCATTCTGTTTATAATATGAGCTTTTATATTTGAATGTAACCGATTTTCTTGGTTTTTCTAATTTCATCTGTTCAGTAGATATTATTACCACTTACACGATAATGCCCTGAGGAGGCGGATCAATGTACAAACACACATTAAATTCGACAAATGGTTTCCGGTTGCAAATCCAGCTACAATTTGTTAAGTCTAAGAAATAAATATAAACTAAACCGAATTTTTATGTTTTTCATTCAAAATGTTTCACATCCCTGATAAAAAATATTGGGTCGTTGTAATTAAATACCAGTTTTATAAACCAATCAAAATTGTACTGATTCAAATCATTAAAATATATTACATTTCAAGCTAAAATCCCTTCCCAGCAATTAATACATAATTAATTTAATAAAAACGATAACACAACATTTAGCAAACAGTTTTATATTTCCCATATAATTATAGTTCCTGAAGATAAAATATTTCAAAAATATTTTTATTAAAAGTGCAAACAATAATTTATCAGAATTAAAATGTAAGAAATAAAAAGTTGGTCGCGAGATTTGCTCGAAGGTCGCGAGATTTGTTCGAAAGAGTTATCGTGGCCCTGGCATAGACAACTGAAGGAACACCGGTGGGTATTAGTCAGTAAAAGTCTGACACGCGCTTTCGCTCCATCCAGAGCGGAATACGACATTTGATGATTTCCCACCCACAAAAAAAAAGCAAAAACAAGTTAGCATTAGCACGCTAAAACTAAAAGCGTCAAGTCTTCGCGCAGTTCCGGTGGGTGGCGGAAATACGTCATTACCGCGGAGCCACAATAGCGCCTGTCTTTCTAGCCACACCGCAGTGTTTGCAGTCATTATGTCGCAGCTCCGGGGTGTAGGCCATGTGTGGACGTAACTAGGCGGGTACGTGGGAACATCTTGGGCTTATCACTTGTGAAGGGAAATAATGAGCTATTTAGTTTTGTCTTAAAGACTGCGTATAACTTAAAACATCTTAAACTGAGTTTCTAAAAGAAAGTTTTGAAAGTCTGAGGTCAAAATTAAGTAGAATGATTATCCTATTATTATTAAACTGCTGAGACACAGGTCTGCTCTAGGGGAGAGATGGTGGGCAGTAACGCACCAAGCGGGACCAATGCGAGTTTTTAATATTTCTCTTCGAATTTCCGGATGTGTGATATTAACGGCTATTTACTGTATATAGTCCTCCAGACCATATTTCGGCCACGGCAGCTAAATTCAACGGAGACTAGCCATCGGCGCGGGAGATATTATAGTGCTCAAGTGTGTGCGCAGACACAGGGGCACTCACTCTTCCCACACTCTCATAACCCGATGGGACGGCAATCCGACACGACCGGAGAGAGATCAGGTGTAGGACCAACGGCTTAACGTGCTTTCCGAGGCACGGGGGTATTACACCGCCTACTTCCAAACTCCGGGCTGCTGCTAAGAAATTCCTAATGGAAAACCCAGTAACACTTTGTCCGACCCGGGAATCGAACCCAGGACCCCACGCTCAGCAGTCGCGTTTGCGACCACGAGACCAACGCGGCAGTTACTTACTGTAAAAACCTACCGAAACATTTTCCAATAGACCATAAGATGACATAACATATAGTATTCCCTAAGTTGTACTCTATTCATAGATATCCTTTGATGGTATAATTATTGGTTCTAAATTGTTTACGTTTGTGTCTCGCCTATCATCATACTAATATAGTTAAATTAGTACTTCAAAAATTCTGAATCCGAAACACATTTGTAATTAATTTTATTCATAATATTCAATTTGAAGAATTACTTTACCAACGCAAGAAAATCTTTTGATGTAGGTATCTGTCCATCTGTCTGTCTGTCACACAGAATAAGGTTGTTATTTCAAAAAAGCTTGTCATGAAAAAGCTTGGATTTATACCTGGACATGCCATTAATTTCTGTCAACTTAATTTCCCGAAAAAACGGTGGTATTTATTTTCGTGGACTCCCGAAAATTAATATTTCGCATAAAATTTTCCATGGCGTCATTCATAACGTACTTTATATGAGAAAATCAATGAAACGTTATTTGTAACATTAGACTTACCCAAACTTAAGATATGAGCGTTTAGATTTTAAGCCCTAAGTCTACTACTAAGAAGAGTTAGTCTTGAACTTCAAACCCATTGCATTTCTTTAAATTAAACCATTTACAGGCACTTTTGAACGGCTAAAATGTCGATCAGTTGGTCAGAAAATTGAAGCTAGTTACCCACTTTAAAACGTATACATCACTGTGAAGAAGAACGGACAAAAAACTCCAAGAACAATCAATTGAATAAAGATATTACTTTATTCTGGGTACATCATTCTTGTTGTTGCTACACGTGAGATAAATATTTAAAAAATAATTGAAGAAACTATTCGAAATATAAGATTAAATATAATCTCTGGCAGTTAAGAGATGGCCAGTTTCAACCGACGGCCAACCTTTCTTCAGGGGTTTAAAATGTAAGTGCAGTACCCATACAAATTTTAGAGAGAGACAATCACAGGCATACAACTAGTGTACAGGTTTTTTGTATTTTATATTCGAGTAATGTAACAAATCGTAGCGAATAAGGTAAAATAAATAGGACAGTAATCCCCCATCAACGCACAATTCTCAAAGTACAAATTGCGTCACACTTTTTGCGTCAGCTTGTAACGATCTCGTCAATCACTTGCTATCTCGCAGAAGGTTTTAGGCTGCTACCACCACGCAGATAAACATAGAAGATTAAATCCTAACAACTGTTTGTTTTAGTATTTTAGTAGTGAATATTTATCACTCCGGGCACGGATCGGTGAGTATTGTTTAAACGTATTGGAAAGCCTTGAAGTGGATATTTGACGGTATTGGCCTGAAGGTGGTGGAACATTTAGTTTTTGGTCAGTCGTTTTACATCATAAACAGTCTCAAGGCCAAATGGAAACAACAATGCCTCTTTAAATCTAGCGGCAAATAATTTTTCTGTTTTAGGTTTATATAATAAGACGTCAGATATTTAGCAATATTGCCTATTTATTCAATTTTGTTACATTTTTATTATTTTATATATTCGTTACTATTTTTTCTCGTCTGATACATATTTATTTAATTCATAAATGCATACACACATCACGTTGCATTACTGATATAAAACTGATTTACATTCGTCACCTCACTCTTCAGGTCCAGTTGAAAACCAGCGTCAGGCACTAGTAGTCTGGCATTTTTACTGAACTGATTTTTTTTTTGGCACAGCCGTGAGGCACACTATAATGCTAGTTTTAGATATACCTTACACTTTCTTATTTTATTTTTATTGTACTCATTCCTGCAATATACCTATTGTGTGACTTTTAAACTGTGCTAAATAAACGTGTTTTCTTTCTTTTATATACATAAACAAAACAATACAATTATATTCACTCCTTATTGTCCCCCCAAATAAACCGTTTAACCTTCTTACCTTTATCTGTGGTGCGTCGCTATCAGCTTCATCCCGAGGGGTAGACGTGATCGAATGAGTCACATGGCCGGTAATAGGCTGTTGTACGCTAAGAGTTTAATACGAACATACGATTATATCGAGGATCATGCCATGTTCATTTAGCAGTTTGTGGAAAAATAAAAAAAACCTGTGCAACGGTTAAATATGAAAGATCACGTGTCGAAATAGGCGATATATCCATTTATATCGATTGCCAGCGTTCTTCAATGGTGAAAATAGTCAATTATCTAACGAATTTCCAAGTATGTATTAAACCTGCCAGGGTCGCGAAATCTGCCATGGTCACGAGATTTGTTTGCTACTGAAAGATCATGGGTGGGTTTTAGTCAGTAAAAGTCTGACACGCTTTCCCGCTCCCGCCCAGAACGGGAGACGTTATTGGATGAGTTCCCACCCTTAAGAAAAAAGTACGTATTGAACTGCCGTCATTTTTAATGTCTCCCTACTTTCCAATTCTTACAAGCCTCCACAAATCTATCAGCTAAGAGTCGTGATTGTCTTTCCCTATGATACGATACTCGTATGTACGTGTATATGGGACAGCTTTGGATTTAATTTGCGATCTTCTAAAGGGTGGAAAATTTCAACATTTTGTCTAATAAACATGGTGTCAAGTTGAAATGTTAATCACTTTTACTAGACCAATCCTACTAATATTATAAATGCGAAAGTTTGTATGTATGGATGTGTGTGTTTGTTTCTCTTTCACGCAAAAATTACTCAACGGATTTGGATGAAATTTGGAACACAGTTAGTTTTAACCTGGATTAACACATAGGCTACTTTTTATCCCGGTAGTACGTTCCCGCGGGATATTTTCCGACCACCACGCGGGCGAAGCCGCTGGCAATAGCTAGTGTTAAATGAAGTTAGTATTTTATTTTCCTCTAAAAGAGAAGAAAAACACGCCTTTTCTAAGTCAAACGGCTTGAAAACTCTCCATAAAACAAAGAAAGCTTAGATAAGTGCTACCTCCTCAAATGCTTAGCTCGCTACAATGCAGCGCAGTCGAGCGTACATACTGATACCAATTCTGTTACTGGCTGACTTTAGAATAACGTGTTCTTGTTTTACTTGCACATAACATTACTACTACCGTTCTGGTAATACAAGGGATTGTTATATTATACAATGCAAACCATCTAACCATCAATGCATCTATTCTTCAGATAATAGAAATCAGATGATACAAAAATCAGCCCTCAATCGTAAATTGAGTCGAACCGATGCTATGTTGAGTGAACTCATCCCTTTATTTTCCACTCAGCCAAAAAAAAGTTCAAAAACGAAACCTGAAAAAACGTTCTAAAAAATATGAAACATTAAATATTCTCATGTTAAAGCCGTGTGTTTTCTTTTTATTTAAATATGATAACTTAGTGATTAGCTCACAACGTATATATATTTTTCTACACTGTATGTCCTCTAGAGGCCGCCATATTTCATTTGTAAAATATGATACGGACTTTAGAAGTTATGAGGGAATAGATGAACATAACCCATATATATATATACATACCGGTCAAAAGCATAACCCTCTTTTTTCCCCCGTAGTCAGATCAAAAAACACGCCTTATCTAAACCAAACGGCTTGATAATTTCCCATAAACAAGCAAGCGCAGATATGAAGTGCTATTCTATACGTTGTGTTTAGCTCGGTGGCTCCGTATAGTGGCGCGTAGTCGAGCGTGTATCCCGATACCAAGTCTGTGTCACCGGTTGACTTTAGAATAACATTGTTTTGCTTGCTAGCAAAATTGTGTTGGAAGGAAGAGAACTAGGAAATTTACCCTATTTTAAAGTATGGTCTAAGTGATATGGGCAACCATATGACTTAGACCAGCACAAGCTAGGGGTATGTTAAAGAGACGGGTTGGCACCAGTCGGTGATCGCGGAAGTCGCACTAAATCCCGTGATCTCCGACGTAGGTGTGGCGACGGAATACCGGGATGGTTTTAGTCAGTAAGAGTCTGACAGACCCCTCACCGCTCCAGGGCCGAGGACATCCATTAGGATTTGCATCTTGAGATACAATAAAAAAAGGGCACGTTAATGCTTAAAGTACAACGGGTTGGCATCAAACTTACGACCATTGGCTAGTCTACGCCCTAGCCTGCACCACACTGGTAAAGACCATTGGAAAACAGGCTGTCTTCATAAAGGCTACAAAGGAAATATATAGAGTGTTTTCTTTTTCAAGCTTTTGTATATAAGGTGTATCTATACACGAAATATTTTAAGAGGTACACCTGTCGGTGGTAAAGAAGCTATAGAAGCAAAAAGAAATTTTTTATTTCAGCGTTTTTGAATTTTCGTAATTATTATAATTTTAAAACTGCTTGAGACGTTTTGCATAAAACCTTTACTCCAAATTCTATGAATGGCCCGCCTGACGCTGCGAGGGCGGCGACCGAACGGCACGAGCATGGCCGCGGTGTCTCGGGCCGTAAAAAATAAGAAGGAGCCAGTATTTCTTATGTGCGTCAAATAATTAAATAAATATTAAATTTTGAAAAAAAAACATTTAGAATCTTTTCTTTCTTTGCTGTAGCTTCTTTACCACCTACAGGTGTACCTCTTAAAATATTTCGTGTATTAATAGATACACCTTATATAAATTCTGATCAACTGGTCCAAAAACGCTAAAAAGTAAAAAATCCGTAAATTTTAAAGAAAGTTTTAATGACATCAAGTAAAAACTAAATAGTTTAGATCTTTATCTAACTAGTTAGATAACCAGAAATACTGTTTTTACTTCCTACATTACAATTCAATTGAAAGACATACATGCCGGGCACACTCACCTGGTTACACATAGTTTCTAGTTGTTCTTTAGGACCTTCTACATTACCAACTATAAACAACTCCAAAATGAAAGCTAGATGAGGGTCTCAAGTTATTTGTTCGTTCTAATTTCAACATCCACATTTTCTTGTACACGATTCATTAAACTTTTTAACACTCGCTGATTTGAAGCGCTTTACAGCTGAACGTTCCAGCGTTACAGCCCATTCCTTTGTTTTATGCCCCTCATAACAGGAGATAACACGGAGTTTAGCACTCCGCTGAGTTACGGCATTCGCTAACATTTAAATTATAGGCATTATAACAGAAGTGAATTATTCACGATTTTTGTGAAAAAAATTGTGCCTTATTCAGCAAAAACGCGAGGCACAAAACATTTTTTTGGATATACTCGCAAATAAATATTTCATATTCAACTTTATTTTTGGTGTGTCTCCTGTTTTTGATGAATTTGTTTTTTTTTGAGTTGTACAGGGTGCTTACTCTCGAATATAATTCCAATAGATCGACATTGAAATTATCAGTTAAACGTCAGGGATTGGCTGGACTCACTGAGTCCAGCCAATCCCTGACGTTTAACTCAACTAACTGACGTTTGACTAATGTCGATCTATTGGAATTATATTCGAGAGTAAGCACCCAGGTCGGATATGCAATTACTCCATATAAAATACTAGTATTCAGTTACAGTATCCAGTTAGACTGCCACTGGAAACCGACACTTCGTAGATGGCTTAGTTGGGAAAAGGCTAGGTAGATGAGGAGCTGCCTTCATCACTAGCAAAGCAGCCACAACGCAGGCAGTCGGTTCACTTGACGGTAATAAATCGCCGCCAGCTTTCGTAGCATCATGAGAAAGCGAGCGACCTTCTAATTGTACTTTATCCGAACAAGCGCCAACAGCAATTTGAAAGTAAATACAGTCCTTTTCTTAGACATTGGATCGCACTCCACGTGTCTATTTAATTTAATTTGTTTTTCTTTTCGTGATTTACTAAGTTCTGAAGTACATTTTATCATAGATTTAGATAAATACATACGGTGAAAAATACCTTGACTGCGTTGGTCTTGTGGTAGCTTATTTCTGGGTCACTTCACCTAAGTTCTCACGGTGAGGTTGGAATAAAATAGGTCTGACTGTACACGAGCACCAAGGATTGCCCTGCAAACTGTAGTATGGCAGAAAAGTTAAAAACTTAAGCTGTAAATAATATAGCTTTAAAAAAAAACAAAGTCGTCATAGGAGACTATTTATTAAAAACAGAATTGAATTCTATTTACATTATTACAAAGCTATGTTTTTATAAAATACTATCTATTATAATACATGTCGATGTACATTAGCAGAAGTCATATTGTTATCGATAACAGTCAAATTAATATTTAATGATTGTTTAGTCTGTGTGCAACGTCTGGAAATACTGCCAGCTACATTAGTAGAAATTATCTATGAAAATATATTTTATGAAAGAAAAATTGTTTTAAAAATGTGACAAACATAGCAGTAGAAATTAACCGTCAGAATAAATATTCTTTAAAACAACAATTTAATAAAGACTTGACATTTACTGAAACTTTGTCAAAGCTTCATTATGGCGGTTGATGAGACCGAAATTAAACGTTGTTTTAATAAGAAATGACTTAAGACACGCCTCCGGTGGTGGCGGCTGAGTTGTGTCGCCCAAACTGTTTCATTGCCACCCCGTAATGAGCACGTCGTGAGGCCATGAAGTTAGGTGACGCGACAATATTAGGGTACACGTTTAAAGATTATAGTCTCAAATTAAGTACCTTATTCGTTTCAGAATTTAATAATATTATCATTTCTTAACACGCTCACGGCTTACGTTTCGTAATATATTTTTCATCCCACCATCTCGGAAAGAGTATTTTTAATCTTCAATATCTGAGTGGAAAAGCCGTTTTTATTCTCTAGAGGATAAAGTAAATTGAATTTAGAACATCGTGTGCACTATCACAAACTTAGTGCACACGATGTTCTAAAGTGACGTGAGTGAAAGTTACGTGTTGCACTCGAGTGCAAAGATTTTTCACCTCGTGCTCTTTTGATTCCCTCGCTAACGCTCAGGATTCTAATTTTGAATCACTCGCTGCGCTCGTGATTCAATTTTAGAATCCTTCGCTTGCTCGGTCATCAAAATTGAGCACGCGGTTAAAAAGCAACTTTGCACTCTTGTATAACAAATAACTATTGTAGTTTCGGTGGAGTAACCATTAATAGTTACTGCTACCAACTGTTCCCTATTTAACTCTCTCACCGCCACGCATAAATACAATGCTTTCCAAAGCAGCAGGCCATGTGGGCGGCGCGCCGCCCAAAAGCCATTTCTTTCGCAACTCGCCACGCTTAATTTAAGAAAACTTTAGCGGCACGCCAAGTGGCACGCCGGCAGGACACGCTGTAAACTTTATCAGCAGGCCGTGTGGTCCGCTGTGACCCGACGAATTCATTTATATTTTTTGGCTTAGGCTTGCCCGATATGGAGTCAACAGTTGTAACGGACAAAAATGGAAAAGTTTTAGCACATTTGTGGGGCGCCGGCCGCCCACATGGCCTGCCGAAACAAATTCAAAAATCAACAACGGCTTGCTGCACTAGAATTTGTATGGGCGGCCGGCGTACCACGTGGCGGTGAGAGTGTTAAAAACAATTGAATAGAATGTCTTGATTTGCCAGGAACACGGATTATACACAAGGATATTATTAAGACTACTAAACGAATAGATTGCCTCTGCTTAAGCTAGGAATCGCAGAAAAGATAAATAAATGGAGCTGCATGTCTTTTTATGAATTTGATATTAAAAAATAATTAACCGCTGAAAAAACTGAAAAGCAAAAAATAAGAAGCCTAAGTAATTTTAAGTCGGCCCCAAACAAGCAAATTAATTAACTAATTTGACTTGATTATTTCTATAGATTTAAGGTAATTTTGTGATCCTTGGTCATTTGATTGTTTGTTCAAAATTACTTAGTCTTCTTATTTTTTGCTTTTCAGTTTTTTGGCGGTTAAATTTTTTTGTTAAAAAGTTTTTATTTTATAATTTTTTTGTGGCTTTATTCTACTCTAATTACTTGCTTGAAAAATCGGACCATTCTGTGAGAAGTTATGCGTGGTGATACATTACAATTAATGAGTGAACATTCAATGATCCCCTATTTTCCTACCCTTAGGGTTGGAGTTTGTTTTTCCAATTATATGGGACCAACTTCGGGGTAAATATTTAAAAAAGAAATACCAAAAAAAGAATTACCAGAATTTTGTTAATATAAATAATAATTGAATCGGAAAAAGTAATGCATATTAAAAAAAAAATATATGCGTCGACTTGAGAACGTCTTCCGTTTTTTTTTTTTTCGTCGATTAAAAACAAATGGATTAAAAGTTAATAGTTCCGATAGCATGACTGTATCTTTGTACTGATTCATCTTGTTATAGAGTGCTTTTGTAAGAAAGTAAAGAAAATTCACTTAAATATGCCATTCTTAACCGTGTTTGCAGAACAAACCTTCACCGAAAAATCCTTTTCCAAACAAATATTAAACCAACGCCATCTATCGCCTGCAGAAAACATTTCATTCAGCTTCACTACCCAGCGTGACTCCACGTAGCCGATGGCAATGTCGTTAACCAATTATTAAGTCGCCCTGCCCGTTTAGGAGCCCCAACTGAATTATACGGTAAAATCAAATTACCCGGCGATTTCATTTAGAACGCTCGTCTAGCTTAGCTAACTCTGTCGTGAGATACGGTGATCCGAGGAGACTGGTCTTTTGACTTTAATTGTGGAATTTATGCGATGGAATTCTACTTTAGCGCAAGGTAAATAAAGGAGTCCTCTCGGTAATTCAGTAATTGTGTTTTATGGAAATGCTGTAATTGTTAATGTTGGTATCTACTTCGTTATTCGGCGTCAGTCGCTGATTTTACTTTGTGTTTGTATTTGCCACATTTAGAAAACCAAGTATATACATTTGAATATAAATGTTTAAAACAACTATGATGACTGTGAGTGATGGTTTCAAAATGGCATGAAGGTTTGGGGATATGTAATAATGTAGCAGATTGACAACATACGTCGACTAACCTCAGTAATATAACCATTTCATATAATTAATGACGTTTAATCAAGCTAAACACACTTGCTTCCTTATCTTTAAAAGTACCGAGCACAGACTTTACCAGAGTAATAAAAAAAAATATGTTACCTACTTCCTCTATTTACTAAAAAGTTATGTGAAAGACAAGCAAGTTAAGACAAGTTCATGTAAGCGCGAAGCTTAGAAATGTTACAAATGGGAATTATTACATTTGTACATTTTCATTTCGGTGCCATCTATGGAGAGTTATGCTAACTGAGAGTAAACTTGGTGAAAGTAGCTCGCTGTTGATATCGCCATTCGCCACTAGATGGCGCTTAATTGGAACTTCTGTAACCCTTAGGTTAATAAAAAACAAAATTTTCACAAAATTATGCTAAAATCTAAACTAACCAACTTGTTTTTCTATATTTAAATGACTTAGAATGCAAAAATAAAATTGATGATTTTTAGTCCAGCTACTAGGCAATAGATGGCGTTAATAAACAAAGTGGCATCCTGAAGGTTTCGAACATTTCCATGATATTTTTTAAAAATTACTGAGGGTTCCGAACATTGAACTTTGACACAGGAGTTATTTAAAAAAAAAAATGGTTCAAACATTTCCAAATGCCCTTTCTTAAAGTGGCTTCAAGATTTTCTCAAGAAAATAGTAGAAAAGCCACACAATTCACATCCACAACAGTATCTCATTCAACTCCCAAAGCTACTTAGAACAGTTCCAACACAAATCCCATAAGACCCTTTCCAATAGGACGCAAAGCTAGAACACTAAGAGAAAAGGCCAATGGAAAATTAAGTAAATCGAATACATTTCTAGGATACAAGTGTATTTGTACTAAATCCCTTTACCCGTTCAGTGTGATACGGTGTGGCTTGATTTCCCATGGGGACAGTGAGACGGAATGCTTGCTAGATCTTTCATGATTTATAGTGAGGGTATCCATGTTCCTAGTGGAAGGTTTGCGTTTGACAGATGTTAAGTATGAGTGATTTTGTTTTTTGATTTGGATTGTGGGAAGTCTGTGGTAGATGGTTATAAATATTAGATTTTAATGCAACGGGTCACATGTTTGATTCTCGGTACGAATAAATCTCAATCTTTTCTCCCGGAAGATATCTTTTCCGGGGTTTTGCTCAGAATATATTAAATGAATTGATTATCAGCCCGTGTGTTACCTTTCCATGCCTTAGTAGCTGAACAGATTTAGACGAAAAGCATACGAATGGGTCATAACCAGTGATCGGATATTCGGATGCATATTTAACTACTTAATGTTACTATTTAGCTGTGAAAGCACGGAAGCTTCTTGGATCATATTTATTTAAAATTAATGTTTAACCCCAGATGCAAATACATAATTACATATACATATGTGTGTAGGGTGGTCTGTGTTAGTTAAAATAATACACAAAACACGGTAAAAACGCGCATTCCATATTAGTCAACATTTCAAGTTTGCATTTTTTTTACCTAGTTTCTAAATTATCTGTAAGTTAAGCACTATATTTTTGTATGCCATCAGGCAGAATGTACTGGGAATATATCTAAAGTAACACCATTATTGTAACACTTGCATTCTATACAAATAAAGAAATGATTTGATTTTGATTTGATTCATCTGAATATCCGATCTCTAGACATAACCTAGGTTAGGACATTGGATAGTTTCAGTCCTCGTTGTACAGACGCCAGCACATCAACTTACCTCAATCTGTCAAATTTCTTTAATAGATTTTCAACCTTATATCAGAATAGTGGAAGGTTAATTTTCGATTCGTAAAATTTGACAGATTGGGGTGGCTTGACCTGCTGGCGTCTGTACGTTCCTGCGGGATAGTTTCTGCCTTTTTTCGGAGGTCACGTCCATAAGCTGGTAGATTAATGACGAATTCTTTAACAGACAAATGCCCAGAAAAACTGTTCCCCACAAAATAATATTTACGCGTAATTTCTCATTTAACCATTACCCCAAATAAAAATAATCATCCTGTCTACCCAACTGAAGTGGCTCGATTTCCTGCGGGTCGTAATTCGATTCCCTGTTTAGGTATTTCTTCAACGCAACCTAGCCTGATTGATGATCCAGGGTCGACGTTACGACAGCCTTATTACAGGCATAAGTTGCCAATTTCAGATAGTAGCCAATGTTATTTGTGCTGAGTATTACTCTTGGTTTATGTGTGAGTATACGTGTTTCGATTTTTTACGGCAATGAATGGTAGTTCAATCAGACAAAGATTGTCGGGTAGACGGTAAATGAGGGTAGTCGAGGATTTAATCCATATCTCATACCATCGTACGCTGCTTTTGAGCCTTTTATTAGAAAACTCCTTGTTGGATGTACCGCACGCTCATGGTAATGATATGCCTTTTATAGTACATTTATGACGTGGTGATAGTAATATTGATTCTCTCTGTTCACATGTTACACCAAACTACTTCGTATACAGAACTTCAGATTAGCATTAATATTCTGAATATAAATCTGTTTTTCAAATTCCTTAAAAATAACTGAATCATCTCAAAAATCAAAAGCTTTATTTTATTAAATTAAATTGCTTTTTACCCGCTTTATATTAGCTTCACTTGTATGTTTGTATGTTTGTTTGTAACCGACTCCTTATAGCGCGATTTTGACCCACTTTAAACGACCATATTTTATTCAAACTTTGCACACCTGTCAAAGACCGATGATAATGTAATAATTCCATAAATGTGTGCCATTATCCTTGCCAAGGTCACTAGGATAGCAAAAAAACTGTCTTCGATAGCTACGCTGACATACGTCACAAACTACGCTGACATACGTCTCAATATACGTCATAGTACATACGTCAAAATTCGAAACACTCTTAAAAATAGAGAATAAATAATAGTTTAAAAAGCACCCCACGCTTTTGTTTCATTATTTTCTACTTTTTAGTTCGGTTTTCTATGGAAGCGTGTTTTTTTAGTTTTTTAAAACTATTATTTATTTTTATTACTAAAACAAAGTACTAAGTCGTGTAAGACTTCAAGGTTCGTCGTTTTGAGTTAAATAACTATTACAAAAAATATGGTTCTTTGTAACACAGTTCATTTTATTGAAACGGGCATAAATAAAAATATTTCAATAAAAGATATCGGTAAAGTCAATTATGTGTTGTAGTTCTACATATAAATTCTACTACAATTCTATTGTAATGTGTGCTTTTTAAGTGCCTATTTGAAATAAATGCTTTGACAATGATATAAAATATTCTCAATCGTCGCCATGGAATGTCTTTTGCATGAACATGTACAGGTACCTTCACGTTTGCCTACAATACTATGCAGGGTGGCAAGTAACTCGACGCAAACTGTAATCAAGAATTCAACACATCATTTTAGATCACGTGTGCTAAATTTTTTTCGTCACTACAAAAAAAATATAGCCGTTAGCCATATTGATCGCTTAAACATTGCACGTCGAAGTTTCTGCTACCTCTACCCTATAACCGTGTGAGCAAGCGAAGGTACTCGTAATAGATGAATACGTACCGACGTTTCCGCATAAAACAAGAATGATTAACTTTTATGTGATTACGCATTGCAGCCAATATATGCATGTGATAAAACTTTTAGCGCTCATAAAATTATTGAATATCGATAAACTACCATAAGCGATAAGTTCAGAACAACGAGCACACTTCAGTGTGATGTGTTTCCTAATATATTTAACAATAATACTATGTACAAACTCTATCATCAATGCAAATTACGAGAAAAATGAACTTACCGAAGCGGATAACTTAACAGTCTACGATGTCTCGAACAGATTATTAACTCTAGGCAAAATTCATTATGACAAAGGTAGACTCAAAGAACTAAAAGAAAAATTTGATAAAATCAAGCAATACGTAGTCGACCATAATTTGGTAGCAGAAGTCCTTACCAATGTAACAACGGAAACCAGACTGAACGAAACCAATTTCTATGAAGCACTCAATGAAAATGATCATTTTAGATACTTGACAACAAATGAAACGAAGAATTTATATCTAAAGTTGAAGGAAAAGATGACTCGTGATGATATTATGAAGGTTGTAGCTGAGAAAGGTAAACGGAAGAAATTGGTGAGGTCAGCTCGAAGAATGATGGAATATGGTGCTCCCAAGCACGAAGATGATGAGAAGATGAACGACGTAGTTGATAAAATGTTGGCAGAAGCGCCTAACGATCGTCACAAACTAAAAGCTAAGGAAAGTCAATATTGGGGTATGTTGGAAAATAACCACTAGGTATATTTTATGTAATTTTTCCAATGAAAAACCAATTAGAAGTATTCTTTTTCTTCCTATCAGTACGAACTAAATGTGGACGGTTCCTGCCGTGGTTAAAATATCAGCCAGTCTCTAAATAGTGGGCTTGACCGTACGAAGGTTGCTGTAAAGTGTTCGCACAAAGAGGCAATTGACAATATTTTATAGCTTAACGAAACACTAACGTGCCGAGTTTCAGTGCTAACTGTTTTTATAATTTTACTAACATGAGAGCGAAAAAAATGGAAGCTAACGTAGTTTAACCCTTTGTATTCTGGAACTTAGCTTCACACGTGACACAACGGCTTTTTAATTGTTTCTGTTACTGCGACATTCAAATAGTTAAGTGAGATATACTGTGAGGTCATCTTAATTTGTGATAAGATAAAACTTGTCTTATTAGAAAAATATTTATCTTCATTTATTCCAACAATACAATTTTTGGAGAAATGGTAACGACCAAGGTGTCTTATGAGTTATTGATATTGGTGCAAACTCAGAATCGCGCTTTACTTTTTGTAAATTATTTAATCACCTCTGCTCTCATAACGGTGAAGGAAAACATCGTGAGAAACCATGTCCTAGAACCAAAAAATTCAAAGACATGTGGCACATCTTCTAACCCGCACTGCGACCGTGTTGTGGATTACAGCCCACGACCTCTCACCGAGACGAGTCCTGAGTTCCAGCGGTGAAATCATCTTAGGCTGATTTTGATATGGCAACTTTTAATTTTCACCCTCTTTTCCGCGTTCAATCTCTAAATATTTAGTGCCAAGACACACCACTACAGAATACCAGACACATTAACCATTTTCCCCCAGATCCTCAAGGTGAACTGAAAGAGTTGAAGACCTACCATGACAGCAAGAAGAGTGGGCGCCGCATCTTCAAGGGCGAGCGCACGACCATTAAGTACTACCCCTTTATGGCATCAGTCCACCTGATGGGGAGGTTCTGGTGCGGGGCGGCACTGGTAGGAGGAGATCTAAGCATCACTTCTGCTTCTTGTTTACAGCTGTAAGTAGAGACGGACGGAGGAAACCAAGGACACACGGAAGTCATAAATTTTAACCTTTCGTCGATTCTCATAAGATTTACGAACCTCGATTGTGTCTAACCACCAAAAGCGACTTGATATTGTCATGTGTTAATGTTTTAATGTAGTCGAATCTTGAGGTAGAGGACTACTTAAGAACCGATGAAAGGCTTGTGAAGGTTGATAAGAATCACAAGATGGGTGACAGTTAATCCTAGAATGGAAAATAAAATCATTTTGTGACAATCCCAAGTCGCATGTGAACAACAGCTGATAGGATGTTGCTTTATTCCCCCTATAGTTAATCTTTCATTCTCCAGGATGCATAACAACCGGTTCTTCCGCGAGAACCCTCGGGTACTGCAAGTGAGGATAGGCAGCAACCATAGCAGGATCGGAGGCGAGATGATAGACGTGCTCGAGGTGAGTCACAACTAGCAGTGGCAGACGGATAATCCTTAAATTATTAAGGATTAATAGACGTTTTGTTATTCAACATTTACGAATTAAGGCAGTGCAGCTGGTATTAGTACCTTTGCCCTTTTTTTTTTTTTTTTTTCTTTTTTCAGGATGGGAAATCATCAAATGACTTCTCCCGCTCTGGGCGGAACGGGAGGGCGTGTCAGACTTTTACTGACTAAAACCCACCCGTGTTCCATCAGTTGCCCATGTGCCAGGGTCACGGTATCTCTTTCGAACAATCACGCGACCCTGGCAGGCATCGGTCCTGGTAGACCCCTACACTGCTGCTGACATCTCTTTGAGGCGCGCGTGGAACACTGCGCGCCGTCGACCCGAGCCTGGTCCTTACCGGGCGGCAAGCTACCCATTGCTCGCCACCCGCAAGCTCGCGCCTACGGTGGCCGGGAGTCCGCAATCGACTCCCGACGCCCGGGGCGTCTCCTCCTGCGGCGGCTAGGAATGTGAGGGCGCAGAGACTGCCACTCCATCACGCGCCCCGCCTCCTCCTTCGCGAGCATTACTGCTTCGCAGAAGGAGGTGACGGCTTCCCATTCCCTCTCGCTCCGTACCATGGCTCGCACCAGGGCCGGACGCGAGAGGTCGCCGCCGCCGATCGCCTCTAAGAGGACACGGCGGTGCTCCGCCCAGGCAGGGCACACCTCCACCGTAAGCTCCACCGTGTCCTCCAGACGATCCTCGCAATGGAAACACCCGGACGTATCCTCCCGCTTTATCCTGAACAGGAACCCACCGAAGCACCCATGCCCAGTGAGAACCTGCGTCAGGCGGAAGGTGAGGACGCCGTGACGCCTCTCTATCCACTTCTCAAAGAGGGGACTTACCGCCGCAATTGTGGCGTGCCCAGTACCTTTGCCCTCTAACCGCGCACACCCTGGTAATACCTAATGTTGACATTCGGTTGATATGAAATCTTTTAGAGGTTTGTAAAACTACACGAAACCTTTCTGGTGTAACAAACAATCTTTTGTCTAGATGTATGTGTATGAACGTAAACGAAGCAAAAGAGTATGTTAGGATCGTTAACAACTTTTTCATCAAGATGACGAAAAATTATTGTTTTTTTTTTTCAACGTCACACATTTATTTCTACTCATCTTCATAGATACAGGCACTTGTGAACAGTCAAGCAATCGGTTAGTTAATGCTGCAAAATAACCCGCCAGACTTAGATTGTTATGGAAAAGAACTGGCAAAAAACTTCATAAAGTCTCTTTTAAAATTTCTATAATTTTTAATTATTTATTTTAGCCCTAAGTCCTGCAATTATTACCTTATTATCCCTTGTTCTCAGGTCTACTTTCACCCTGGTTACAATCCTCGAACCCTAAAGAGCAACTTGGCAGTGATCCGCCTGCGTCGCCACCTGTTCCTCAGACCCAAGTCTATGCTAAGGTTTCTCCCCATCGACCACATGGGGCACGCGCTACCGTCTACCGCCGAGGTATTGCTGCTAGGCTGGGGAGTCACCAAGGTATTGTTTTAGTTTGCACACTCACTATTACGGTTAGTAGTGCGCAAATGCGTTTGTAGTTATATTATTGTAAACAAACCAAGTGCCCGATGGGGTTTCCCTTCGGCAAAAATGGCCAGTTTTTATTGTTTTTTTTTTTCACTGACGTGCGGCCTTCTGTCTCCGTCTGGAGTTGGACAGTAGACACGCCAAAGAGGATAGATACACGTTAAGCATCTATATCTCATACATTGATAGTCTTCAGTAATAATAATAGTGAAAGAAAAGAAAAGAAAGAAAATACGTTTATTTAGCACAAACTCAAAAGGCACACAAAATAATACACCAAAAAATACATAAATTAACAAAAAACATAAATTAAAAAGAAAATCAATAAAAGTGCGATGTTAAAAACTAGCATTTATGTGTGCCCCACGGCTGCGCTAAAAAGGTTCAGTTCAGCAAAAAATGCCAGACAACTAGTGCCTGACGCTGGTTTTCAACTGGGCCATAAACCTACTTTCATTAGCATTTAATTTTAATAAAAACAGCCATTTTAACAAAATAATAGCCACGGAGACTATCAAACAGGGACGTGATAAACAGAAATGATGATAAAATAAGTCGTGAACTTGTCGTTACGATGGCTAATAATTGAGATTTTTGCGGCAGCTCTCCAAGAATGTGGGTTAATGGTCAGAGGCAAGGAAAGCGACTTGTTGCTGGCTTCAATATTTCTAAAGACTTTTAAAAAAGAAACGCAGAAAGCCTGTTGATTATTAATTTGACGAAGGTGGTCGTGAAAGGGTTTGCGTACTCAAAATGTGTTTTTGTATTGCAAATTAAAGTACTGTTTTACTTCTTGTAATTATGTTTTACAATCTTTTAAATACAGTTCTTACCTTATGTTGCGTACCGTTTATTATCTGTGCGCCTAATGGAATGCGCGTGTAACGAAGTGACATCTGACTTGTCATTTTTTGACGTTGACACTTGACAGCTCTCTTGATTTGCCGCTAAAATGGGCCGGTCGCCGGTTGAAACCCCGCGACGCGTTTGTTGAAATTAATCCTTGTAAATGGATCCGTTTGTGGACAATTTGTCATGATCCTGAGTTTGTTTGTGTAATAACCCCTTTTGAAGAACTAGAACGGGTGTATCTTTGTACTTTGGTTGAAATAGTTTGAAGGTTAAGCAAAGTGTGACGCTGTTGGGACGAGTGATTTGAAGACCGCATGCTGTGATTGTCTCCAAGCCTTGTTGAAGCGGATTCTAACCTGAAGAATACTCGTAACGTCACAACACAATACACATACACTCACTTACATACATATCTCCAGGTTGGCACCAGAGCAGTGTCCTTCAACCAACAGGTAAGTGCTTTTGTTGTATTTGTAATTGTTCACTTGTATTGTCTGCTCCGCGTACGGCGGACAGTACGCTAGCCACTCTTGTCTCCAGAGCCCCCCATCAAAAACTTCCACTGCGCAATTGAATTGAGGTTTGGTCTGGCAGCGTACATTTTGGTAAGCAGAAGCGCGGTTATAAGACATAACCAACAAATTGGTAATTTACAGTGAGCTAATTACTTGGCAGTCTCTATAAGGGAAGTAGTAATGCGCTGTAAATGTTTGTTAACTATGATTGCTAGTTTATTTGAAATAATTTGTAAATTTGTTGAGACGGGTAACCTGATGTTGCCAAGGTCAGCCGGGCTAATAAAGTGGATTGGATTGGGCTGTGGTGCAGCCCCTTGTTGTAGCCCCTTTTTGTGTCTGATCTGTGTTGTATTGAATGTCAGGAAGACATTAAAATGTTGAGTTTGTACCATTGATATGGTTATTTGTGAATATTAATATTTGAAATTGGCAATTTTGAGTATTACCATTGTTTTGAATTGGAATAAAGGTTTATTATTGTTGTACCTTTGACACAGTGGTTTGTGAACTTAACATTTGGAATTGGATTAGAATTTGAATATTTGAATTGAATATGATATAGAATTTTGAACGTTGATATTGATTTTGAATTAAAATAAAAGTTTATTGTTGAATTGAATTGAAACAATTTAATGTTATTTCTTGAGTTGCTGATTAGTCAGTTTGGTAGTTTGATTGTAGTTATTTTGTAATATATTGTTTGAACTTTGTTACTTAATTACCTTTTGCTTGGTTTATTTTATTTGATTGTTTGCGTTGGATTTCCTGGTTATTTATTGATTGAAGTTTGTTATTTGATAATTTAATTGTTTTGTTTATTTGAATGGTTTTGTTTGTGCAATGGCATACAGATGGAAATATTGCAGTGCCGGACACCTGTCCAGGTCAAGCCGGAGACCTCGGTTGTTTCAGGTCCCGGAGTATTGAGTAGATTGCCTGCTTTGGAACTGCCACACTTGACGGTCACTGGGACCACTGGTACGGTTTCCACAACCTGTTTGCAAGTTTGGTTGATGCACGCTCGGACCTCAGACCCGCCCTAAAGTTGGCCTATTTGTTGTCTGTCCTGGAAGGTGAGGCCCGAGCCTTTTTTTTTTTTTTTTTTTTTTTTTTTTTTTTTTTTCAGGATGGGAAATCATCAAATGACTTCTCCCGCTCTGGGCGGAGCGGGAGGGCGTGTCAGACTTTTACTGACTAAAACCCACCCGTGTTCCATCAGTTGCCCATGTGCCAGGGTCACGGTATCTCTTTCGAACAATCACGCGACCCCGGCAGGCATCGGTCCTAGTAGACCCCTACACTGCTGCTGACATCTCTTTGAGGCGCGCGTGGAACACTGCGCGCCGTCGACCCGAGCTTGGTCCTTACCGGGCGGCGAGCTACCCGTTGCTCACCACCCGCAAGCTCGCGCCTACGGTGGCCGGGAGTCCGCTATTGACTCCCGACGTCCGGGGCGTCTCCTCCTGCGGCGGCTAGGGACGTGAGGGCGCAGAGACTGCCACTCCCTCACGCGCCCCGCCTCCTCCTTCGCGAGCATTACTGCTTCGCAGAAGGAGGTGACGGCTTCCCATTCCCTCTCGCTCCGTACCATGGCTCGCACCAGGGCCGGACGCGAGAGGTCGCCGCCGCCGATCGACTCCACGAGGACACGGCGGTGCTCCGCCCAGGCAGGGCACACCTCCACCGTATGCTCCACCGTGTCCTCCAGACGATCCTCGCAATGGAAACACCCGGACGTATCCTCCCGCTTTATCCTGAACAGGAACCCACCGAAGCACCCATGCCCGGTGAGAACCTGCGTCAGGCGGAAGGTGAGGACGCCGTGACGCCTCTCTATCCACTCCTCAAAGAGGGGACTTACCGCCGCAATTGTGGCGTGCCCAGCACTGGGTTGCGACAATCGTACCTGCCATGTCGCCATGAGATCACACCGGAGCTCTGTCCGCCGTGCCGCGATTTGTCGCGGCAGCGGAGTTTCGCCCCGGCGTTTCGCCTCCTCGCGCCACTCCCACATGTGCGCGAGGACCTTTGCCTCCAGATCCCATGGCGGCACTCCGGCAAGGAGGCTCGCCGCCTCGCACGAGACCGTGCGGTATCCCCGAATTAACCGGATGGCCATGACCCTCTGGGCCGCAAACAACCGGCGCGCTGGGCGCAGCCTCAGTGAGGGCGCCCACACCGGTGCCCCGTAAAGGGCCATGGACCGCACGATCCCCGTGTAGAGCCTCCGGCAGGAGGCGTTTGGACCCCCCAGATTGGGCAGGAGCCGCTTTAATGCAGCCCCAGCCCGCTCCAGTCTGGGAGCCCGAGCCTTGGTACAGCATCTGTCGTTGACTGACTCAGCCTACCCTACCGCTTTGGGACTACTCACCCGGCGGTACCAAATGAACGTTGTTTGGCTGATGTTCATATTGCATTGATTTTGGGGTTACCGGTCATTACTGGTTTGTCAGCATTGCGTACTGACCTGTTGAACCCGTTGGTGGTAGCGACCAACGCTTTAAAGCGATTGGACTTGCCGGTGGACCAATGGTCTTACCCTTTGGTGCATGTTGTGCTGCGGCTTCTTGCCGATTTGAGGGCTCATTTCGAGCAAAGGTATGGTGGGGATAGTGTTACACATCTCCCCCATTTGGTGACCTCGTCCAATTTTTGGAGGATGAGTGTCGGTTTGTGGACAACTCTGGCGTTGCCACTGAGTCATGCCAGCCGTCTTCCCGGCCACGAGACCAGGGACGGACTAGGGCTCGCGGGCCTGTTGATGGTCGCCCCGCCGCTCGTTTTGCTGGCACCCAGAGTCGTCCTGGTTGTGAGTTTGTAGGGACACGGGGCATGGCATGGCAACTTGCGCGGCCTTTTTGAAGTTGCACGTGAGTGCCCGCCGCCGAATTGCCAATGCACGCCGCATGTGCTTCTCTTGTTTGGGGGCTCACTTCCATCGGGACTGCCCCAACCCCCGCCCTTGTAGAATTTGTGGGGGGTCCCATTTGGACATATTGTGCGCTAACGCGAACCACGCTGGCAGACCAGCCTCTGATGAAGGTTCGCGCACGGGGGGGTACCATGGAGTTGGTCACCGGGCTTCTGCCTCGCCGGTTCAGAACCGAGGAGAGGCCCGCAATTTTGAACGCCGCACTCCACCCCCCGCGCAAGTTGATCGGGAGCCGCGCGACCGCCATTTGCTCTCCCCGCGTAAAGGCGATTACGCAATTGTTGCTAGGCACCGCTGGCCAGACCAGCACCGCCTTCCCTCCCCTCCTTTGGCGGAACGTCCCCGGTTGGAGTCACGCCCCCCGCCATTCAGGCCTCCGGTGGGATATGCCCTTCCAGCGATGGCGCGTGGCTCGGGACACCGCGCGGACGAGGAATTTGAATTGCATCCTCGTCGGGAAAGACTTGAGCCTGGGTGCGGCGATCGGTCGCCGCCCAGGCATTGTTAGAAACTTGGCGCTTGCCCCGCTAAGGTACCCCTCAGATTGACACGGTTTTGTTGCCAACGGCATCGGTCGGGTCTGGGGGCCCACGGGGGACTCTGTTGTGGTCCGTGTCATTTTGGACATGGGAGCCCAGGGTTGCCTTTTGTCTATTGTTTTGTTGTTTGTTTGTATTGTTTTGGGCAAAATTGTTTTCTTGAGCGCCTTTGGACTGCGGGACTTGGCTGGGACGAGCCAATTTGGGAAACCCTGTTGGAAGATTGGCTCCAATTTGTATCCGCACTCCCTGCAGTCAACGAGGTCGTGTTACCCCGCGCTATCCTCCCCCCTGGGAGCTACACTGCTACCCTTGTTTGTGATGCGTCTTCGCACGGTTATGCAGCTGTTGTTTGTCTGCGCACCGTCTGCGCAACAGGCCAGGTGAATTTGTCACTGGTCTTGGTCAAGAGCAAGGTGGCCCCCCTCCGGACGGCACTGACCATCCCTAAGTTGAATTGTCAGGGGCGGCGCGTCTTGTGCGTCTATTGAACCACGTTGCTCACACTTTGGGTGGAACTGTGGACATTCGGTTTTCTTACGCCTGGACGGACAGTCAAATTGCTTTGTATTGGTTGAAGACGTCCGTCCACTCTTTGGAGGTCTTTGTTGCGTACCGAGTGTCCCAGATTCAAAATTTTGATACGCCTTTGATTTGGAGGCCCTTGCCTGGAGATTTGAACCCAGGCGCCGTGGCCTCACGTGGGTGCATGGCACCTCGCTTGTTTGCTTACCCCCTATGGTGGGGACCAGACTGGCTGACTCATCCCGAGGATGATTGGCCTCGATCGCCAGTCTTGATGTTGGGTCCTTTGCCCGGGCTCAAGGTGCTCGCTGTTGGAACGAAGGACCCTGATTTTTTGTTGAGTCGATAAAGCTCCCTCGACAAATTGTTGAATTGTTGTTTTTTTGTTGTTAAATTGTTGGTGACTGATCGTCACATTATGAACTCGCATGCCGGTTGCAATGCGCTGTTGGCCATTCTGCAGCGAGAGTTTTGGATATTGTCGGGAGCCGTTATTAAGTTGAACCCCTTTTTGGACGATACGGGTCTTTTGTTGTTTGGTTGTTGACGGTTGAGTCACTCTAGCCTTCCTTATGGGGTCCGTCACCCCCTTTTGTTGCCTAAGGAGGGCCATTAAATTGTTGTTGTTGTTGTTTGGTTGTTTGTTGTTTGTTGTTGTTTGACCCGCCAGCCTGCCCCCATTGGGGGGGTATTTTGAGGCCGCGGTGAAAGCGGCACAGGGACTCTGGCGCAGATTGTTGGGGGACACCGTTCTCACCTTTAAGGAGTTAGCTACGGTATATTTCCGTTTTGAAGCTGTATTGAACTCGCGTCCATTGTGCCCGCTGTCTACGGACCTGAACGTCTTGGAGGCCCTGACCCCGGGCCATTTTTTGATTTGACAGCCACTTGTCGCCCTGCCGGAGCACCCTTTTGTCGATGTGAGCCAAAATTGGCTATCGCGGTTTCAGTTGGTGCAGCAGCCCGCTCAGAGTTTTGGAAGCGTTGGAGCTTGGAGTATTTGCACATCCTCCAGCAGCGCGTCAGGTGGACTGATAAAACGCAACCTTGTCGGGATTGCCAAGTGATTAGCGGACGGGAAGGCCCGTCCGGGGGGGGTAGATGTTGCGTACCGTTTATTATCTGTGCGCCTAATGGAATGCGCGTGTAACGAAGTGACATCTGACTTGTCATTTTTTGACGTTGACACTTGACAGCTCTCTTGATTTGCCGCTAAAATGGGCCGGTCGCCGGTTGAAACCCCGCGACGCGTTTGTTGAAATTAATCCTTGTAAATGGATCCGTTTGTGGACAATTTGTCATGATCCTGAGTTTGTTTGTGTAATAACCCCTTTTGAAGAACTAGAACGGGTGTATCTTTGTACTTTGGTTGAAATAGTTTGAAGGTTAAGCAAAGTGTGACGCTGTTGGGACGAGTGATTTGAAGACCGCATGCTGTGATTGTCTCCAAGCCTTGTTGAAGCGGATTCTAACCTGAAGAATACTCGTAACGTCACAACACAATACACATACACTCACTTACATACATATCTCCAGGTTGGCACCAGAGCAGTATCCTTCAACCAACAGGTAAGTGCTTTTGTTGTATTTGTAATTGTTCACTTGTATTGTCTGCTCCGCGTACGGCGGACAGTACGCTAGCCACTCTTGTCTCCAGAGCCCCCCATCAAAAACTTCCACTGCGCAATTGAATTGAGGTTTGGTCTGGCAGCGTACACCTTATACTTATTCTGAATACTCTTGTCATGATTACGGTGTCTGTAAAGATACACTATTTATGAAGTCACATATTATTATAGAAAGGAATCAGATGCTTCATAAACTGACCAGGTATTAATTTGAATTGTGTATCATCAGACACACAAAATGAACACTGCAGTATCTCAATCTGATAAACAATACCTTTCCTTGAGTGTATTACGTTCAGTGTGATGTTATTGCAGTATTTTTACAGCCACTTATTTATTTTGTTACAGATGTCTCAGAAGCTATCGTACGAGCCGATTTACTTGCAGAGAAAGATCTTACCGGTGTATCCAAATACATTCTGCAAAGAAGTGTATGGAGAGTAAGTAGCAAACACTTTGTAAAGTAATAGGCTCTCTTAAAAACGAAGATGCAACATCAAAACAAAATGTTTTCAATAAACGATTTGAGAAAAACTCTTTGGAAACCTGAGACTCTTGTCAAGCAGCGCGGCACTAATAGCTTTACAAATGAAATCTTCCCCTGTTATCGGTACAACGAATAATTATACTGCCGACCCATTGCCTCTTAGAAACTGTGTGGCTGGTAGCAGCTGGACGAGAATACCCGAAGATCCATTTAAATGGCATTGGACTGTAGAGACCCACAATGGACTGCCATAAACTGATGATGATGCACTAGAGGATTTAACTATTAACTATTAAATTGCAGGAAGTTTCTAGCAGAAACTATGTTTTGTGCCGGCACTCTTACGACCGGAGAGGGGGCGTGTGATGTAAGTACTGAAACATAAAAGACAAAACTGTATTGTACTTCTTATTTCCTTACTTTTTACTTTCCCAATTAAATACATAAGCCATACGATTGTTGAAACGCAGTAAAATGAATGAAGTCAAGAAAATATACAGGATATTTTTTTTAACCAGTGCGCAAATTTGAACAAATTAAACTTAGAGGCAATTTTTATTTTGATAAATCTTTGTACAAAAAAAACTAAGTTATCGTTAACGAAGGATGTTTACTTTAAAACTGGTGTTATGGTAGCTCGGGCGCCATGAACGAATGCGCGTAAGTAGGTACCTACTACAATATAATTGTTCAAGCCGGTCAGTGACCGCTAGTTTTATCAGGTTCGAACTAGGTTTTTAAGTTTAGGCTGTGACCTGAAGTTATTTGAAAGGTAATAAAAAAAATTCTTCGTACTTTCATGGGCTTAGTACCATTAAATACAGAAAATATATCAATATTAAGATTACAGTAGGTAATGTTCAATCAAAAATAACCTATTCGTTAAAAGATGTCATTAAAACGAGTTGCTTACACCTACATGCCACGAATCACTGTATTTAAACTGTTGGCACACCAAAGTGACGTGCCGTTTTGTGGAAATTGAATGTGGCTACTGAAATGGTCCTTCCATTAGAGACGGCGGGGTTTTCGATCCCATGAGCTCGCATACAAGGTCTACTCTCCTTCGCATACATCCTGCGCCCTGCTCGTTATTTTTTACTACTTAATAAGCACACTCGCACTCATCTCATCTCATAACACTCATGGTTGGGGTAGTCTGACATCACCACCTACGAGTTACGACACGTTTGGGGCGACGCTTGCGTGGCGCTGCACGGGAATACATTAGACACGGCGTATTGACAGCGGATGCGTGCGCAGACTGTCGCTGCACCACCGCCGCGTGAGTGACGTTGTGCCACGCGCTATTGCCGATATCGATGTTACGAAATATGTAGCGTCAACATATTTTACTGATTTAAGGTCGGAGAAAAATTAAAAAAGTCTTGTAAAAATAATTGTAATGTGTTCTATTACTGATACTGAATCACCAAAAGACATTTGCGCACTGGTTACAAAATTTTCCTGTAGTTAAATCTCCTACCACTATGCTGACATAATCAGCCTGTAATGTTCCTACCGCTGGGACACAGGGCTCCTATCTTCGAGAGAGACCACCAATCTGACTGGATAAAAACAGTTCACTCGCAGAGAACTTGATTGATAAGCCAAGTGACTTACAAGTCTAACAACTTATAGTGCAACAAGCTTATTTGATCCAGTAGCTTGAATTGAAACTAATGAAATCACTCTCGACCAAACAGCAAAAAAAAAACCGATCAATCTAACGTTTGTCAATTAAAGTCTCTCTCTCTTTCTTAAAAATAAAAATAGTTAGGTCTGTCCCAACGGTTCTAATGGGCTGGCGGCAGTGAAAATCTAAAATCATAACTATCGTTCATTGTCAGTGCTAGCAAATAATCAGCACGTTGTTCAACAATTAACTTCGGGGAAGGTTCATTGCACAGCTGCACATCGACTATTTATATACCCATTATATTTCCAAGCACGATGCGGGTGGTCCAGCGATCCTATCCGGCCGGTTAGTCGGCATCATCTCCTTTGGACCGTCTATCTGCGGGTTCGCGGACGCACCTACTGTTTTCACGAAGGTTGGCTTCTTTGCTGATTGGATAGAAACCGTCAACGAGAGCGTAAGTATTGAACTAGTTAATAATTATAATTTATTTCTTTCACAAAAGTACTTTAAAAACTTACATTATAGATGCTTTGACTAATATTTATGTACACAAATAGTTTTAGCATCTGGAGCCAAACTAGGAGGAACCTGTATTTCGGCTTACAGCGTCGACCCCCTCGAGTTACATTAAATTAGTTTTCTTAAATGCTTGCATTTTACAATTCTATTGAATATTTTGTACTCTTATAATCTTATGCTATGTAATAGTGATCTGTTCCTCTCTTTGTAGGTTATGCTAGGTGAATGAGTGAGTGTGAGAGCGTGTGTTAGGTGTGAGTGTGATACGTGAGAGTTTATGAGGAGACATGTTAATGACTGAGATACGGCTATTTGAATATACATATATAATAATGTATGTGAATCTTACTATCTAACTTGATACGATTAGAAGCTGCTCCGTCTCATCATAAGTGAGACTTTGTAGCTATTCCAATACTTTTATCTTGTAACGATCTTTATTTAGTGGATATATGTTTAGAAGTTTATTAATTTTGTTGTAGATATAGGGGCCGAGAGAATTAATGAATTTTGTTATAAATTTTGTGGTAGAAGATCTTTGTCGTGAGCAAACCATGTAATTCCTGCGTTTATGTAAAATTTAGGGGTTGTAAGTTATTTGTGTGTGTTGCATTGTGATTATTTTTAGTGAAAATTATTGTGTCACGGTTAGTACACCACATAAATGATAAAATAAGGCAGTAGAGAAAAGTTAGAAGCGAACTCTTGACTACATAAGCACAGAAACATGTTAATTAGAAGGTTTATGGGTGTTCGTAATCGGACGACCACAAGGAGATTAACAATCTCGATCTCATTAGTTTTATTTGGAGTTAGTTCAATCTTAGGTGTGGGTGTTGACTGGTTGTGTAACTCGCCGCTTGGGAAAGTGATGGTGCGATGACTTCGCACTGAAGTAGGTGCACAAAGGCTGCGCTGACATTCAGTTTGGAGGCATGAGGAATGGGATGTAAAGACTACTCATACTCCATAGAAGGGGATTAGAGCTTTATTCATAACTTCTACATCTTCTTTAAAATCGTATCAGTGGTTAGCAAAGAGAATGGGACCTCTACTAAGCTCTGTTTAAGAGAGCTGCGTGGCCGTGCGTTTCTCCATGTGCTGATCGCGCGGCCATGGTAAACCTTTATAACTGTCTAAATATTGGATCTACGAATTTGCGACTTTCACTGTTAATGCTTTACAAATTCCTTCATAAAGTAGACGTAGTCGTTTTTCTTCTACGACACTATGTCCGAGCAGTCGAAACGGACACGGCGAATTATAGCTCACTCCCTATCACCTGAGGAAGACCCAGGCTATAATTATCAGTGGGAGAATTATAGGCTGCTGATGAAGATGAAAAGTACTTTCTAAAGCAACCTAGAATATTTAAATTTGCAAAAAAATGATCAATGCTATCTAATCTCTTGAGTAGTTTCTCAATTAACTAATTCTTGTTTGAATCACAGATGGCAGCCGACTATTTAGGTGCAGCGCGTACCACGACCACCATGAGGTCTAAACTCAGCGAGTACCTGGCGACGTACAAGGTGGGGAATCCTCCACGTACCACACTCATTGAGCCGCACCCCCACAAGAAGGAAACTACTGTTATTGAAATACCTGTAGAAGAGGACATAGTTCCAGTTACCACTACAGAAGCACCCACAACAACTGAGGCTACTGAAGCTGAGGCTGAGGCTGAGACTGAAACTGAGGCTGCATTGCGTTCACGAAGTCCACGTGACCGCGTTGGCCACTCTAGCCCGGTGCCGCCAGCCGCTGCAGTGAGGCTTAAAGGAGGTCACGACTCATATGACGACTGGAGCGTGGATTTAAGTAAATAAATACGAGGAGATTTTCATTTGGTTTTTGTTGAGCTGTTTATGACGTAAAACTAACTATACGAATATGCTAGCTAGCATGCTAGCGCGTTACTAGCTTTACAAAATTTAGCGCGACTTCGTCCGCGTAAAGTTTTCATAGCAACAGCACGAGTATAAATGCAAGGTTTGCCTTTAGGCCCTCTCTTGACGGTAGTCAGGTTCAACGCGGTTCCAGCGCTGCGGCTCCGGTGGCATGTACACAAAGCCTAATGGTACACGTATGCCTAATTAGTGAGCAATTTGGGGAAAACAGGCGCAATGTTATGTTTAAAAAGCTATCGATATCACTGACATGTCGGTAGTACGGAATTCTTAGTACGCGAATCCCAATCGCACTTCAAAACCTGACCCATATTTCTAACATAATACATACGCATCCTACAGTACCATGTACAGGGTCACGTTCTGTTTTTTTTACACCACCTATAAACACTACGTGGATGTTTCAGGCAGTTACAATTAAGTGCTGGAGTTACCAGTAGATGGGGCTCAGTGCGTTATCGAACCTTTCACAGAGGTTTATGGTACGAGGCGCGTGACGTATACGTATGGATGGGACTGAGCGGCTTTTTGTATGCTCAGAATTTTATTCTGTTTATGTTTCAAAATGATTTTGTGAGGCTATGAATTTATTGCTGTAGTGATGTATGTATTGTGCACCGGCCATTGTTGCGTTTTTAACACGCTTTTATTAGGTCGACCTGTATGTAACTATGTAATGGAATCTAAGGTAACTAATTTAACCATCTTTCAAGGATCATAGCGTCATGAAAATTGGCAGCTGTAAGTAGTTCTGATGACAATACAATAATATGATACAGATGAATTGATCTGATGATGGAGCCGGAAGATATGAACTGGAGCTTCATGATGGAACATCGTATCATAGCTGTGTTTGGACTTGTTAGAAAAGTCTTGTAATGAACTTTCACTACAATTAGGTTTCAAGGTCTGATGATGAAGCCGGAAGATAGGCACTGGCATTCCATGATGGAATATCGTATCATAGCCGTGTTTGGACTTCTTAGAAAGGTCTTGTAAGGAACTTTGACCACGATTAAGTTTTTGGTTTTTACTTGCATTTATAAAAGCGTGTTTTTCTAGTGTTTTTTAAACTATAACTTTATTTGTGAAAGGCTCATGTCTGGCAGTGTATATGCCATAGACCACTAAACATTAGTCTCACAAGCGATATGACCTCCATGTATTACTGTTTAGGTATGTTCCCGGCACTTCCCTACCTCGCCACGCTCAATACCCTCCTAATTCAGTGTTTTAGTGATTCGTGCGTATGCATTGCGTCCAAATGCTTTTGATTTACGGAGTTTCAGCGAATTAATAGTCTCACTGAGTAATGTGTAGTGATTACGTGTAAAATGCGTTTAATAACTGAAGTAACATCTTTTATGATTGAAGTAATTTAACAAACAGGTGTCGAGTATTTTATCATGTGTATCTTATGGAAAAATGATGTACATATATTTAAGTACGAACAATAAGTAAAGGCGTATATTTTCTGTAATAAAATTGAAATTCTGTATTTTTTTAATGAGTCTAACTATGACAATGATGAACAAGAACTCACACGAGTACCTGATGAGCTTTCAGACTCTCAGCGAGAAGATAGCTTAATGGACGACCTCTGAGTAAACATTGACGTAAGTGATGAAGCGTTTTTGGTCTCTTTCGATGAGGAGCCAAATATTGTCAGTATTTTTAACCGACTTCAAAAAAGGAGGAGGTTCTCAACTCGACTGTATTTTTTATAATTTTTTATGTTTGTTACCTCAGAACTTTTGACTGGGTGAACCGATTTTGATAATTCTTTTTTTATTTGAAACATGAACACATTCCAACATGGAATCCATGAGAAAACCATATAAGTCTTAAATTTGCATTAAGTACGCGCGCGACAAATGAACGAATAACGCGATTAGATTCGTTTGGGGTACATACCATAACTAAAAAGTTAAAAATAAAAACATTTTACAAAAAAAAAAATAACAACCGATTTCCTAAAAAAAAAACACTACAAAATGACTTTAATTTTGGAATTCGGTGGCAAAAAAACCTTTCTTACAGATCCTAAGACCCCGACTTCCGAAATTAAAGTTATTTTTCACTTTATAGTGTTTTTTTTTTAAATATCAACGTGGAATCAAAATTAAACGCACGCACATCTTAACCACGTTCAAGAGCTGGCAGTGTTAAAAAATGCTTTTAAATAGGGTTTAGACTTCGCCCTTAGTCGTGGAAGAGGAAATGATATATTTTTTAAACTTTAATTTCGGAAGTCGGTGGCATAAAAACTTAAATACAGATCCTAAGACTGTTTTTTTAAGGAAGTCGGTTGTTATTTTTTGGAAAAAAGATTTTTACATAAAGAGTTTAGATAGAAAAACCCGAGCATTACCTGCAGCATGAAGAAGACTGATTTAATTTATTTATACAGTACCCGATGATACTCTAGACCTGCTGTTTCTGCCATAAACTGCAATCACATAACAGATGGATAGCCCCAATGCATATTTTATAATATGCGATACTTATCTATTCACTGCGTATGTTGTTTACGTATCTGACATGGTACGGCACGAAAAAAGCGGCTGAAACGCATTTGTGAAAATATTGGCCGACTATCCCATTGACCTACGGGCAGCGGAACAATAATATATGTTTGAGACAGAATATGAAGGGCAGTATATTATATGTTGCAAATAAAAAAAATTGTGTCCAGTACTTTTCCAGCACAGACAAGAGAAACGAAAAAATTGTGCAATTTGCCCAAGGCCTTGAACCAAGTGTCATTTGTGACGAATATATCATTCTTGTTTTCGTAAACTGACAGACTAAATATTTTATAAAGTTTCTAAGAAACTATAATAAATGTCGCCTCACGTTACCTATGGTAGTTCATTTTGTTAGTCAAAAACAATATTACTATTGTTTAGTGACATTGTAATACGAAAATATGTTTAGTGAGCTAGGGTGACAGATAATAATCAATCTGTCTAGCCTTTGGGTTGGCGTCCAGTCTAACCGGATGCAGCTGAATACCAGTATTTTACATGGAACGACTGTCTATCTGAACTCCACAACCCAGTTACTGGGTAGGCACGATACCCCTTGGTAAAACTGGTTGTCAGATCATGGTATGTAATAAAGTACGCAAATGTTTTCGAATTAGTTCAATGTTTCTTTTTTTTATTATCTCGTAAACGCTGATTGTTAATCAAAATCAAAATCAAAAGTCATTTATTCAAACTAGGCTAAGAGTCAGCACTTTTTGAACGTGAAAGTTACAAAAGACAGTCCCCCCAAAACGCCCACCCTTCGACACTTCCTAGTGCTTTAGCTGGGAAGAAGAAGTGGCGGAACAAACTCCCCAGCAGCACAGCTGTCTGTTAAGTTAGAAGAACTTGATCCTATACAATATCGTGAAGTAATTAATATTATAAAACAAAACATACATTATTCGCCATATGTCAGTTAGCACACGCCAATATACGAACAAAACATTGAAAACTAAACTCAAGCTGAAATAAATAATAAAACAAAATCGTAAACAGAACGTAAAACTTAAATAAAGCCTCCAAGCATAAAGGGCGTTCCCGCTTACATATTCAACGATGCAAAATGATACATATGCATACATTGAAGCATATAGCTAAGTTGAAGTTACATTGGGGCACTGATGATTACAGTGATCATGCTACTGGCTCTTGTCATATTGTTAGCTTTAAGATACTTCTGTAAAAGACATCGCATCATCTCCAATTCAGAAGCAGTAAGTAACTCTGTATTATTTACAAATACGTATACATTGTATAAAAAAACTTTAAAGATAATCTTACAGTAAAACACAGAACACAACGTTAATATTTGTCTTAGAATGTTAATTCGTATTGAAAGTGTAACCTTTCGCCCACACATCACCTAATAATACATAAAAGTGAGTTTTGAAACGAAATTGTTTCTTTCTTTATATTTATTTGATAAATTGTTTGTATAGACTTATACAAAAAAAGATAAAACATTTTCTTTAATGAAACATTTTCCAGAGCTTCGCTGTTTGAGTTTGTTTTATTTGTAAAATGGTTTATCGCGCGAAGGAGTAAAGGACACCATCAACTCACCAGATAAGTATTAGGTTAGGGGGGCGACCCTAATATCATCCATTCGGGGACCAAATTCACACTCCAGTCTGATACAATTTAGGAAAAGACTCTTCTGATCACTATCTTTAGGCTAAAATGACAGTTAAATTAAAATATACGTTGCAAGTTTGCAACAATGTGTATAATACTTCTTCGTTAAAAACCTTTGCTCCCACAACAAACCGTAAGTATATAAACGTCTGTAGTATAATTACCGTTTTGCAGTAAGTGATGACAAATGCGGCCTCTAAATCCTCTCCTAATACACCGCGGCCCAGACGTATGGCACCCATTACAGCGCACCGCCACTCTTTGCCACTATTTGTTAGACTCGTTGTGTGGGCGCCAGTGGATCAAATGACACATTTTTTAGGCGTATGAAACAGTTATAGGTAGTTTCTTAGATGCTTTGGGTTGATGAGGTATACCTAAAGGACAATTTAGTTAATCCAAACGAATAAGTATTGTACAGCAAAAAATAAATTGTATGAGCAACTTAATCTACTTGCTCTACCGACGATTTTTTAACTCTCAGCAGTAGCTATCTGAGATTTCATCCCTAAATCTCTTCTAACTCTCACAGCAAAAACGAAACGAACACACTATAAATCAAACTAAAAAACAGAATGTAGCAAAAACTGCCTCCACACGAGATTAAACCTTAAAGTGCAAAAAAACAAGGACTCTCAGCGTGGTTGTGAAAAAGTTTTTTTTTAGAATATCATGCCGCAGGTCAACCTTTGAGGTCGTTGGCTGCTTAATCGGACTTGCCTGCGGCTATCTTAATAAATTAAGTCCCCCAGCCAGGGCTCAAAAACCTAAAACTATAGCGACCACGCATAAAGGGTACCCCCTTTGGTCTACGGAGATGGGTCAGTGGTTGTATGTTTGATGCAAGTAAAACCTATGACGTAATAAGGCTTTTTAAATTAAGTGGAATGCCTGAGACGCAATGATTATTTAAAATTTAAAACGAGATGCCTAAACCCACTAAAGAAGCTGTCCCGAAGTTAAAGCTAACGGCGTAGATACTGAGTACCTACTCATTTTTAAATCTCTTGTCGTAGGTATGTATCTAAAAATGTTACTTATTTTATCCCCCCTTATAAGTATCAACACACACATCTGAAACATTAACAACCACATAAAAGAAACCACCACCTTTATTGCAAGTTGTAACATCTTTCCAGACAGTTGATCATCGAAGGTACCTTCGCTCGTACCTCTTTAAGAACCAACCCGCGTGTCCGAGGAACCTTCAACCTACCAATCATTTTAAGAATTATTTATGTTGCTACCCCACCCACTACCTGTACAGTAATAAGATCATGCAGGTCAGCGATGGCTGCCGAAGTAACATGTTAGTGTAGGGTATGAACGTGACTGCCACACGTATTGATGTTGTCCAGGTAGAAAACAGGGTCAGCTGTGTTTTGTTTATTTATAGCAAATCGAAGGCGGAATAAAAAACACCGTTTTTCTGTTAAGTTTTTCGCTTACAAATAGTGCCTTTTATCAAGAAATGACAAGCAAAAAAAGAAAACAACCGACTTCCTCAAAAAAATACTACAAAGTCAAAAATAACTTTAATTTCGAAAGTCGGTGTCTTAGGATCTGTATTGTAGGTTTTTTGCCGCCGACTTTCGAAATTAAAGTTATTTTTGACTTTATAGTGTTTTTTTTTAAGGAAGTCGGTTGTTTTTTTTTTGTAAAAAGTTTTTAATTTCAAAGTTTTAGTTATGGTAGATACTCCGCACTAATCTAACCGCGTTATTCGTTCATTTGGCGCACAAATACTTAATGCAAATTTTTGACTTATATGGTTTTCACATGGACCCCATTGTCCGAATGGAACTAAATTAAAATGGAACCTTGGAAAGCACCAACTTTCAAATAAAAAAGAAATATCAAAATCGGTTCACCCAGTCAAAAGTTATGAGGTAACAAACATTAAAAAAACAGTCGAATTGATAACTCCTCCTTTTTTTGAAGTCGGTTTAAAAGGCACACTTGTTGACACGCCTATAACAAAAAATAAATTTATCTATGTTCAGTCGACGTAAGTCAGTTATAAATAACAATTTGATCATAAAACGGCCTAGCGTTGTACCTATGAAATTTCAATTCGATTACGAAATGATTCTTTATTACAAACTATCGTGTTTACTATACCTGCATAAAAAATGATCTTTTTTAATAGACTTTTGGAAAACATTCAAGTCCCAAAAGTGATTTCTTCATGATGGTGACTTGCCTTGGTAAATCAGATAGATGTGCCATATTAATTTACATATCCAGTACTCATTTGTTACTTAGACTTCGGAACTTCGGGTAAACATTATTTGAACCCAAATAAATTATCCTGTGACTATAATTTTCATTTTCATATGACAAATAAGCTCAGTAGAGTCAGTGAAAATACGACGTGATTGGCAATCGAAGTGTGCTTGCGTTGACTTCCGACGAAAATACCAATTAATGAAATTAATGTGCTGTCACTGGTCTTCCTATACATATGAACCAAGTTCATTTATGTATTTAATTGGTGTTAGCAAAGTGCAAATTACGTTATTACGGAGGTTAATTCGCAGTATGTTGTGGAAATCAGTATTAACTTTGTGAGCGTGGATAACTTGATATTAGTCGGGTGTATTATACATATACACCTTCGTCTTGAATCCCTCTATCTATTGATAAAATCCGTTGCGTAGTTTAAAAGATACGTGCAGACGCCGGAAGCGACTTTGTTTTGCACTATGTAGGGATTACAATTTTTAAGCTCGATGTTGACACAGTTTGAACCATTTGTTTATTCTATAGAAACCGCACCAAAAACGGAATCTATGCGGTGTGCAATTAAATCGTGTTTTCTTTCAACCACCTGACACATTAGTCCTGCTAGTAATAGCGGATACACAAGCTTACTAAAAGCTTTTTTAATGAAATATCACTGATGACCTCGTTTAAATTAAATGATCCTGCAATTATGACGATAGTAAGTTTACACCACCACCTCATGAATATAATTTTGATCAAAGAAATAGAAGAACTAGCACTCTTGTATTTACGGAAAATAAAAAAGATTTCTAGCTTGGTACAGCCGGCCAACATTATATCGGTAAGCATTTACATTATTGACACCTATTGGTTCTTCGACATTGTTATTTAGACAAGTGACAAATACACTATTATCGTATACTTCTACTTATCTTCCGCTATAAAATAGACACTTCGTAAATACTTTGTTTGATATTATACTGTAGCTTTTGTTTGCACATAAAACCAATCGAATAATGTGTAAAGCGATAAAAAAAATATGATTGTCTTATTAAGGTATTTCACTAATGCTTACATGAAACAAATGAGCTTACAATCACTTTATTTCAATTTTCAACCGACGAAAAAAAACGGAGGAGGTTATCAATTCGACGCGTATATTTGTTTTTTTTTTATGTATGACCACGCATAACTTTGTACATAGTAGTCGGATTGTGATAATTGTTTTTTTATTGGAAAGGGTATACTCCCAAGGTGGTTCCATATAAATTTGGAAAACAAAATCGAACCCTAAGGGTCGGAAAACAGGGGATGATTGATTGTTCACTCACTGATTGTAATGTATAACCACGCATAACTTTATACAGAGTAGTCCGATTTTGATTATTCTTTTTTTATTGGATAGGGTATACCTTACCAAGTATTATATTTACATTAAAACCACAAAAAAAATATAAAATAAAAACTTTTTAACAAAAAATTAAACAGTTTAAAAGTTTAGTTAAAAAGTTTTTTGACAATAGCAATCCATCAGCAATCCTATTTATATGGAAATAAAAATGACTGATTTCGACAGTAATGTAATATAAGTTGCAAAATAACTGTGAAAGAAATGTAGACCCGTAAACTTTTGCAACTCGAGTCCCACAAATTGCAAACTTCGAACATTCAGTAAAGTGCTTTAAAAAATTCCACACTGTAGCGCTCTCGTTAAAATCCCTTCAGCACATTCTTCACGGTATAACTATCGGCGGCAGGTGCATTATAGTTAAGTGCACTGTTTCTACGTCGCGATTGGTTGAATTCTCGATCAGGCCGTCTATCACACCGTAGCGTAACTCATAAATATTTGATACATGAAGGCTTTTATGAACCGTGCGGTTGATATCGAAGTTTGAAACAATGAAGGTTTGTACAGTAGGGTTGTTTCATATAAGAGTTTCATATACAGATATTGTAAAGTCTTTAAAATTTTAATGGCAGTCCGTAGACGACGCAACAACGATTGGTAATTAGCGTTATTAACACTTTACTTTTGAATAGTGTCGTGGACGATGGGACTTTATATCTTGACTTCTATAACAAATTGACCTTTTCATAACCATGTGTTTAAAAAGATGTATGGTAGTAATTTTGAGGCCTTTTCCAAATCATCTAGAATCATCTGCTTTAGTTTACGACATACGCTTTATTTTTCCTGTATGAAAGTATTCATATTTTATATAATTCTTCGCAAAATTTTAAAATGCAAAATTCTACCCACTCTCGCCGCATTGGTGTCAGCGTTCAACCTTACTTTCTCAGTGACAAATGTGAGTTCATATATTCGTGTAGCGATGTGTGGCGCTGCCATTAGTTGCCACTCAACCCTGTAATTGCTACTGCTTCTGTGGGCACGAGGCATGTGCTCGCGTGCGCAGGGTTAATTGTAGGCAATTATGGGAGGTAATTTTAGTGTTAGCTCGTTTTGAGATATACCTTACTACCTTGTTTAAAGAGATACACAATAGTTCTGAGATTTTGTAAAAAGCATACCATGTTAGTTTATAAACACAATAAGGTTTTAAATCGTTCTACTGTCAAGAAAAATGTAATCATATTTCAGCTGCCGTATACCGTAGGCTCCCGCTGGAAGGCTTTCATGGTTACATTTTATGATCCAGTGGCTGTCAGTGTATTGCCACAAAAAAAGAATACATTCTTAATAATAAAACTTTTTTTTACAAATAAATAACAACAGTAAGTACCTACCACAAAACCCTGACAATATTATATGAACCGAAACCAATTAATTATCTCATGAAAACACGAACAAAACAACAAAATACTAAACCGCGTACCCTAGTACTAAAATTACTCACAAAATGTATGAAAATTAGTCCAAATTTCAACATCAAATAAATCACAATTTTCAGACTGAATTAAAACAAAACAAATATACATCATTTTATCTGATATCTACAGTTTGACATCGCTTCACATCGGTTGTCAGCGGCGAGCGGTGGTTAGAACCGGATCCAAGTGGATTCCACCAGTTATGACCGCGCGAACAATAAAAATGGTGGATTTATGTAACACTCGTAAAACAAGAGTGGTTTTAAAATTTTAAATGAAACGGGAGAGGTTTAGTGTCTAGCACTGATTTATTTATGTTCGTAGCTTGTGGAGTTGTTGTCCTAAATAGGATTATTTAGTTAGAAGCTACGCGGGAAAAATTGACCAAAACTATCACATTAATTTAAGTTAGTTAACAGGGCATAAATGAACCTATTAACAGTAATAATATTGTTAAAGACTATTATCATCCATAACAGACTCACAGTATTGTGAAGTGAAATGAAAGCTGAGGTTTAGTGAGACCCTCCTGCCAGGTTCGCGAGATTTGTTCGAAAGAGATATCGCGGCCCAGGCATATGGGCAACTGAAGAAACACGGGTGGATTTTAGTCAGTAAAAGTCTGACACACCCTCCCGCTCTGCCCAGAGCGGGAGAGGTCATTTGATAATTTCCCACTCAAAAAAATAGGTCTAGTGAGACCCATCATATGCATACATAACGCATACGATGGGTCATACTACACTTAACCAATTTGAGTTTGACCTAAAGTGTAATTGGCGAACATTCAGTATTAGCAAGGTTTAACTACTATCAACCGCTTAGATCCGACGTCAAGGGGTTTGATCCGGTTGCAGGCGGTGTAGTCCAAATACAGTGCGTAAGGAGTTATTACTTGCTTTATTTGACCTGAGATAATTTGACCTAATAGGGTGTATCTAGCCACCTTTCCATATGATTAGCATTATTTACAATTACATTGTTAAAATAATATTTGAGTATTTCTTTACCGAAAAACTTTTTACAAAAAAATAACAACCGAGTTCCTTAAAAAAACACTACAAAGTCATAAATAACTTTAATTTCGGAAGTCGGTGTCTTAGGATCTGTATTTAAGGATTTTTGCCACTGACTTCCGAAATTAAAGTTATTTTTGACTTTGCAGTGTTTTTTTAAGGAAGTCGGTTGTAATTTTTTTGTAAAAAGTTTTTATTTTTTTAGTTATGGTAGATACCCTGCACAAATCTAATCGCGTTATTCATTCATTTGTCGCGCAAATACTTAATGCAAATTTAAGACTTATATGGTTTTCACATGGACCCCATTGTCCGAATGGAATCAAATTAAAATGGGACCATTCAGAAAGCACCAGCTTTCAAATAAAAAAGAATCATCAAAATCGGTTCATCCAGTCAACAGTTCTGAGGGAACAAACATAAAAAAAAAAAAAAATACAGTCGAATTGAAAACCTCCTACTTTTTTCGAAGTTAGTTAAAAACCCTCGAAAATATGGTGTAAATGAGTTGACACCCTTGAAAAATAATTTTTTCGATGACTGTCAAATAGCGTACTCACTGTACATTAGTTGGACCGAATAGCTGCCAGGGCTCGTAACTTATCTTTTAATAGCTCTTTTTAGGGCGGTCATTTCTGTTTGTCCATTTCTTTTTTACTATCTTTTTCACGTACGTTAAAAAGTGCTCATGAGAGTCAAACTTAGTACTAAATCGTAAACCTTAATGTCAAATGACAAAAGTACTTCTTACTGAGATTAACAACTCATAATAGTGCAGAAGGTTGGCTCCATACAACAAGCAAAAACCATTATTTCAGCCGAGCCGTCCATCGGTGGACATGATTCTGCCCCAAGCACCACCACTTTGATCGGTTCTGTGTTTCTCGCATCCACCGGATTCCAGCGGCCTTCGCCAAGATATCAGCCATCTTTGTTAGTGGCCTCCAACGCTACACCTTCCAGTAAGCGATCGCCACTCCTAGAACCTTTCGGCCCCATTGGCTATATGTTCTGCAAAGAATTTGCACTTCTTGACCCATTTAAGGATGGCAATTCTTCGGGCTACGTCGGTTACTTTGGTTCTCCTACGGATCTCTACATTTCCGATTCAATTACGTAGGGAAACTTCAAGCACAGCCCTTTCCAAGAGCGAAAATAGCCGCACACACATAGACGGGAAACAAATGCCAGTCGCAAGTGCGCTTGTACTCGCTGTCCATAAAGCGAGTATAGGTGTGCGTGCGTGTTCGCTCGTTGTTTGGAATCGGCCTTCTGAACTATTCTGTGGGAGCACTTTACTACGTGAGAGAATGAAACCTTTTACTTTCAAAACAATTGTCAGTTATTATGTATCTATGTACCCTCGTTTCATTTGAGATGAAATGTGTTGTCTTACTCAACATTTCGAGTAGGTCACGTTTGTTTTAGGCTATCCATCAACATGGTTCTGGATGGATGGTTGTTTTGTTAGATTGTTTATTGAATCGCTAAATAAATGCTATAGCCTCACAGTAAGTGCTTGTTATGTTTTCCAAGAAATAGACCTCAGAGAGATTGATAAAAGCAGAGTTTGGCCCTGTTAAGGGGCCGTCCATTAATCACGTGATGTTTTTTTGGCATTTTTTAACCCCCTTGGTGATACATGGTGAGGTTTAAGACTACCCCCCCCTCCCCCTATATCACGTTTATTTTTTAGTACCTACAAAGAATCTTATTTTTTTTGTATTTTTTTTAAATACAGGCATAAGTATAATCTAATTAAAAAAAGATAAAAAATACACGTGATATATTACTACACCCCCCTCCCCCTTTGTGATATTTTGTGATTTTTATGGACTCCTCCCCCCCTTTTGAGCCTCACGTGATTAATGGACAGCCCCTAAGTATAAAACTACAAAGGATTCCTAAATACACACAAAAACACAATAATTATTTTGATTTACATTTAAATGTATTAATCTGTGACCCCGAAGAATCCATGTTCTGAATCATTGTTACTGTATCGGAGCTTGTAGGTAAAGTTAAGGAAAGGTTTTCCTAGTTCAAGTATTACTACTGACGAGCGCTTGATCATACCCACTTACTTAGCTGTGCAACATTTAGGGAGGCTACATAAATGATGCGGCTGGAGCCACTCGTGAAGTACTTACCTGAAATGAGAAAAGTTTGCGTCATTTACGAGTAATGAGTTGCGTAGGGTCTGTTTACCCCTTTGAGCTTAGTTAGGTCAGTCAGGAAATGAGATCTCTTTGAGAAGGACATGATGAAAAAGAGATAAAGTTCCAAGTGGTACCTATGTAAGTACCTCGTTGTATGAAATGAAGTGTTTTTCTTGATTTTATTATGTACCTCTATCATACACTAGCTGTTGCCCACAACTTCATCTGCGTTCTCGGACAAAAAGTGATAGAGATACATACTTTTCACATCATTGCCTGTTTTTTTAAAATAAATGTCGAAAAATTGCATCGCAGGGAAACTCAGAATCATGTACCAAATCTATGGTAACAGGTTGCGCATTGTCCCTGATACCCAGTATAGGTTGTACAAACATACGTTACTTATAACAAGCCTAAAAAGCCTAGCAAAATGGGTATGACATATACAGAAGTTAAATCTTTGATGAATTGATGAACATAAGTCTCACGAGAAAACTGGATTGATGTTAATAGTATTAGAATACCGACATTAATTTAAATTATTTTTGTAAACCAACCTCCTTTATATACCTACACTAGCTTTTGCTCACGGCCTCGCCCGCGTGGATATCGACAAGCGTACTCTAGGAACCTACAACCGAGATAAAAAAACCGGCCAAGTGCGAGTCGGACTCGCGCACAAAGGGTTCCGTACAAACCTGTAGGTATTCTCGGTTTATGCAGAAGGTTCATGTTTATGAAAATAAATGTTTTTTTTTTTAATTTTTATATTTCTGTTGATTAAATGAAAGGTAAATTGCGGTTTACGATTTATGACGTTTTAAAAAAAAACGACTTACTCGATTTCGTTCAAACCAATTTTCGGTGGTAGTTTACATGGTAATGTACACATACATTTTTTACCAGTTTGTAAGTGTCTCTCGCGCAAACTATTCAGTTTAAAAAAAAATGATAATAGAAACCTCAATACCATTTTTGAAGACCTATTCATAAATACCCCACACGTATGGGTTAGATGAAAAAAACCATTTTTGAGTTTCAGTTCTATGACGTATGGGGAACCCCACGATTTATTGTTTTTTTTCTATTTTTGTATGAAAATCTTAATGCGGTTCACAGAATACATCTACTTACCAAGTTTCAACAGCATAACTCTTGTAGTTTTGGAGAAAAGTGGCTGTGACATACGGACGGACAGACAGACAGACAGACAGACAGACAGACAGACATGACGAATCTATAAGGGTTCCGTTTTTTGCCATTTGGCAACGGAACCCTAAAAAAGCGGCCAAGTGCGAGTCGGACTCGCGCACCGAGGGTTCCGTACAAACCTGTAGGTATCCTCGGTTTATGTATAAGGTTTATGCTTATGAAATTAAATGTTTTTATTTTTATTTTTGTATTTGAGTTGATTGAATGAAAGGTAAATTGCGGTTTACGATTTATGACGTATTAAAAAAAAACTACTTACTGGATCTCGTTCAAACCAATTTTCGGTGGAAGTTTACATGGTTATGTACATCATATATTTTTTTGAGTTTTATCATTCTCTTATTTTAGAAGTTACGAAGTTACTCATTTTACCACTTTGGAAGCGTCTCTCGCGCCAACTGTTCAGTTTAGAAAAAAATGATATTAGAAACCTCAATACCATTTTTGAAGACCTATTCATAGATACCCCACACGTACGGGTTTGATGAAAAAAAAATTTTGAGTTTCAGTTCTAAGTATGGGGAACCCCAAAATATATTATTTTTTTTCTATTTTAGTGTAAAAATCTTGATGCGGTTCACAGAATACATCTACTTACTAAGTTTCAACAGCGTAGCTCTTATAGTTTCGGAGAAAAGTGGCTGTGACATACGGACGGACAGACAGACAGACGGACAGACAGACATGACGAATCTATAAGGGTTCCGTTTTTTGCCATTTGGCAACGGAACCCTAAAAACATTATATGTGTTAATCCAGTTTACTATCTGTGTACCGAATTTCATCAAAATACTCAAGGCATCTCTAAAATAATATATAAAATATTTATTGAAGAGCAGTTTCTATAAAACAATTTATTTGCTTGCTATAAAATAACACTCAAATGAAATGGGTGCATAGTAAACTGTCAAACGATTCAAATTGATGCGCGCTGGGAATCGAACTCGGTACCCTGGGAGATTGGGGTGAATGACACTATATCGGCTTAGAAGTAATTGCCCTTTCTTCAATGTCATAACTTGTATAGCATTTGGTAGAGAGTGTAAGAAGGTACTTAAATTATATTAAAGGGGCTAGTGGCTATATAAACACTAATATTTCCAGCTATTGCCCGCGACTTCGTGCGCGTCAAATTTTTGCTCCCCTGACCCTTCCCGTCGCATCGAATTGCCTGCCAGTTTTCATCCTTTGTCATTGTAGCGTAATGTTATATATTTTATAGCCTTCCTCAATAAATTGGCTACCCAACACAAAAATATTTTTTCAATTCGGACTAGTAGGTAGTTTCTGAGATTACGCCGTTCAATGGCCAAATTCAACCAAACAAACAAAAAAACTCTTCAGCTTTATAATATTAGTATAGATATCCTGCACGAACAGTGTTTTCTAGAATTAATGACACTTTAACATAAAAAAGTTTGCAACCCCGTAATTGTTGGTGAACAAATTCATATGCTTTTGAATTTTTGTTCTAGGATATTCTAGGAGGTTCTAGGACACGATATTTTCCTTCGTCGTTAGCAGTGCAGAGCAGTGGTGATGATATTATTTACACAAAGTAAAGCGCGGTGTCATCTACCAACCCGCACTTGACCCGCGTGGTAGATTATACCTCACTCCCTCACACCGAGAGGAGGCCTGTTTCCCAGCTGTGGGAACAATATAGGCTGATTATAAAGTCATATGCGGTCAGGCCACTAGGTATGGCCAATCTCATCACTGCATTGACTACTTCACTATAGATAACAAAAAATTCCAACTGAAAGTTGACACTAATTCAAATCCCACTTCATACTACAAAACCCGTTCACTTGAAAATACATTATTTTCAAAGAGACCGTTTTATGTTATTACTTACAAGCAGCTCAGCATATTCATATAATACAGTAGACAAAATGAATGTCAAAATCCAATATAATTCAATGTAATTCGGAACCACTTCCAGCGTACATTCACTTAAACCCTCTCATCTTAACACGTGATATTTCTTGTCTCCGGAATATGTCACCATGCATAGGTACAGAAGGTCACTTAGCTCCATACAACGACCGAAAACGCAATCACACATAGGCTCATACAGATGAACCGCCGTAGGTAAATATCCTCCTTTCGACGAGAGCAAGCCTGTTTCCCAGAGAATTTACAGGCTTTTTTTCTGGGTGGGAAATCATCAAAGGTATGACATGGCTTGTCAGACTTCTACTGACCAAAACCCACCCCTGTTCCTTCAGTTGTCTGTGCCAGGGCAACGGTAACTCTTTTGAACAAATCCGCGACCAGGAGACATTACAGGTTGTTTATGCTACACTAACAATTTTCATTTTATTTGTGCGTAATAACTTTTATTACCTATGTGTGTTTTACTTTTGACACTTGAGGAACTCTTATAACAGTGATGTTAAAATACTGCTAAGTAAAGAATACTCACAAAATAGTCGCAAGTTAGTTACAATGGCAATCTGTTTGTTTAACTGTACGTACAGCGGTTTTAAGCAAAAGCGAGTCGCGGGTGCATGCGTGCGTTTTCGTATGTTATGTGGAGCTGGGCTTCTGTAACTATCTGTTCCTTGGTGTCGGTGAGTCGGTGTCGGCGCTCTCAAGTGTCGGCGTTACTTTAAACACGTCTGTCGCTTTGTGGCACTGTTTGTACAAGTGCTTCAGTTAGAGGACATGTGGAGAGAATGATGTAAGAGAGGGTTTAGTTGGATCAAGGATAGGGGTGATATTCAATAAAATTCGGATGTTTGGTAATGTGTCGTGGTGAATTGAAGATTGGGAATCCACTTTTTTATGCCAGAGTGCGTAGTTGACATTATAGTATTGATAACGTCAATCTTACAACTGTCTTCCAACATAGATTGGCTAAATGGCATCCCGCCCTAGAACGTAGTCATCGCTAGAAATTGACAACATATCTTACCGGAATTATTAAAAATGCCGTGTGTCTGCTGGGAAATTTGTGGTACCACTAGGAGCACTAACTATTAAAGCACTAGGAAGTGGTGATATTGGGGACTGTCTAATTGGGCCGTTGGAAAAGTGCTGACTCTCTGCCTTATTTGAATATATTACTTTTGATTTTTACTTGTTATAAACAACATTGAGTACCAACTTCACTGTATAATCAAATCACAACTGTTATTCTTTGACGGTCTTTTTACACGACAAACGGACGTAGGGTTTCAATTTTTTTAACACTTAATTTGACTGACTGTATCTTGCTTTGTTACTGCTTTGCAACAGATAGAGGTGCGGTGAAAGCCTCTGGCGAATTCATATACAAAGCGCTCCAAACCCTTATACAAAACTCATTTAACATAGGGCGGAGGCCCTATGTGAAAAAATTAACGTCTCTTCGTATTTACCTCTCGCATGAATAAGTTACCAACCGTAACATAATTACAAGTACGCGCGACGCTACGTAAGCGAGTTACCAGCAGAAGTCCGTAAGTTAATTAATGGAGCAACCACGTTATGACGTCACATGCAACTTTGACTTCGAATTTGCATGTTTGAAGTCGATGTCTGAATTGAGTTGTGAACGGTTGGTTATTGTTCTCATTAACGTGGATGTATAAAAATGTGCTCTACATGCGTGTGATGTGTGTCATGATATGAGTACGTGGTACGGAGGAATAGGGAAAATGTCGAGAGGAAAGTTTTGATTATGAATGTCTATGGCTATAAGAGTAGAGGGAGACCAAAGAAACGATGGATGGACTGTATGAATGATGATATGAATAGAAAGGGGGTGACTACTGAGATGGCGACTAATAGAGAAGTGTGGAAGAAAAGACTTGTTGCGTTGAACCTAAATAAATTGATAGACAAATTGAGAGATATGTGTGCCTTCTCAGGAAACAACTTCGTCGAAAGCACCTGCGTCGTGAGAGTAAATACACAAACGCTCTGGATAGTTGCGTTTGGCTAATGGAAACCAGCCAGCAAGGCATAAAATACGCGCTTTAATACTTTACTGTGTTAGAAATTCGTGGTTTTCACGAATTTTCTTAAATAAGTAGCCCCATCTACAGTAACCCGACTTGAAGGTGAATACTCCAAGTAGTCCGCGAAGTTGATATTTTCATCCGTTTTTTGCAATTTACTGGTCAGTTTTAGGTTGTATATTAAATATTATATCTTTAAACGAGCAATTCTTGTATATATGTATATATATATATATATATATATATATATATATAATCTGAATCTCGGAAACGGCTCCAACGATTTCTCATTTCATGAAATTTAGCTAGGATTCATTTTTTTTAATGCCGTTTAATTCGTGTTTTCAATGACCAACTTTATCGATAATCAACTTGAACATAAACTTATTATTTTAAACGCAATTTACCAAAAAATACCGAGCAAAGTTCGGTCAACCAGATATTAAAATATTATTGGCAACTGTTACACATATGTATTTACAGAATAATAATCATTGAATCAAATCAAATCAAATCATTTCTTTATTTGTATAGAATGCAGATGTTATAATAGTGGTGTTACTTTAGATATATTCCCAGTACATTCTGCCTGTTGGCATACAAAAAATATAGTGCTTAACTTACAGATAATTTAGAAACTAGGTACTTATATTTAAAATGAGATCTTGGATCAGCTAAGTCTATAATTATTTGCATAATAAATGAGATATAGTGAAGTAACTATTAGAATTCATCATTTATAAAATCGGTAACAGAGTTAGCTCACACATTTAGCTGTCAGCAACGACGTCAGGAGTTTTTTGAATTTTGTTATAGGCTGATCCTTTATACAATTTGGCAATTTGTTAAATATAATAGGTTCCATACCAATAATGTCCTTTTTAAGCAAAACAGTGTTATATCTACCAGTACACAATAGACTCTGATATTTCTGAAACATCAATACAACTCTCTTAGTTCATTTTGTCCTATTTAATAACTTTTTCATGAAAAATTCGAAAGAAACTATGAAATTCGCGTCATACTCTGGCGCTTCCACATTAAATAGAGTACTTGTCTGCTTAATATCTTATACTGCAGCGGGGACGGTTTAGTACTCAAATAATTTCTTCCAAAAACTGTCGGAAAATACTAAGATGTTGTACCTAAAATCTGAAAGATTTAAGAAATCGGATATTTATTTATTTTCCTTTAAAAATCAAATCGATATTAATCGTTGTTGGTTGGCTAACCAACAACGATTAATATCGATTTGATTTTTGCATAATGTTTTACTCAATCGGGACAGTTTTACAAAGCTATAAGACAGTCACAAAAAGGCCGCATTTTGTTCAAGTTTCTAGACTATTATCACTACAACGGTTGGCCGATGGATTGGGTATTGCAGTTCATTGTTGCGTATCCTTTTAAAACCTGTTTTTTTTTTGTTGCAAGTTAATTGCATGTACATACCGTATGTTGAAACAATGACGGTACAACTTTTATTTTTGCTCAATGTTATAACTACAAGCAAGAAACTTAAATCATGTAAATGGGGCTATATAGTTACTTTTATCAGTCAGCTACCCTACAAATTACTGACTAGGTTATTTTACCCTAGTAAAATCATTTTAGGGAGGTATCATATCTCGTTAATATCACAGCACCGCCCTTACTACGAGCTTAAAGCTTAACGTTCTGAATGATAGACGATTTCGTGAGTCGTTATCGTGGCATAAGTGCTATCGTAAACCTTACCGTTCTTTGTCCGTGCGGCACATATACACATTTTATTTGGGACGTCACAGAGACAAGATTTTAGTTCACGATTTTACTTATATTACATTCATGGTGGATTTAATATTAGAACTTAAAAAACTTACATGACTATTTCGCCCTAATTTAGTTGTTAGTTCACTTCATATATGAATAGTGTAACGATTGGATATCGAATTCACGATCTATCATAATTCGCGCCTTATGAGCCTTAGAAGAGACCATGACCTCTGATTTTTTGTCGTCAGCTAAGATGTGCGCATCAAGTTTTAAATGACTGACCAAAACATTGACATGTAAAAGTTCTCAAACCATCTAACAGAATTAATATCATTTCATTGCCAATATTGTGAGAACTTTGGGCTACAGCCGCTTTTTTAACAATTGGGTTTTATAAACGCACAGTTATTGAAGCCAATAGTAACAAGTATCAGGCTTACAGATATATTTATAGTCCACAAAGAGAAACCTAAATGTTTTACTCTGGGGCGAAAAGTTTGTTAGAGTAATGGAAGCTACCAGACAGGAATAAATTGTGCCGTTTTTTCGGTTAAAATGGGTCTTTTGTTTTTTTTTTTTGTGCCGAATTCGATCAGATAATTCCAGAGTAACCGCCCACGGCTTTCAAATTAGACGTTTTTCTTTTTTCACACTTTTTAGAGCGTGATGTGTCAGTAGTGAGTTTTTACACAATATATTATGTTTATTTTTAGCCTTACGTGGAATACAGTGTTAAATAAATGATGACGAAAAAGTTGGAGTTCCAGTCAAATATTCGATTTGGTCAGTTAAACAGTGCGCTAACAGAACTGCCGTAATTTCTTTCTAAATAACCCTAGAGCTAACCCACTTGCCAAGCGAGATGGTTATGGAAAAGCCCTGCAAATTGGGGGACGCTTATGTCCAGCAGTGAACGTCTTGTGGCTGAAATGATGATGCTCAGGTTCAGTAGGTTCTCATCCGCACTCAGAGTTTATGCAGGGAAATGAAGGAATTATCAACAGATATTATTATTCTATAGCGACATATTCTGGATCGTGGTGCAGATAGAGCTTCAGGTTGTCTTTATAAGATTTGGAAGCTCAACTTAAATCTTCAATCGTATATTGTACTAGCTTCTGCCCGCGACTTCGTCCGCATTAAATTGCTTGTTTCCCCGACCCTTCCCGTCGCGTCGAATCGCCTACGCGTGCGATTTTCCCCGTTTTTGCAACATTTTTCATTACTGCTCCGCTCCTTTTGGTTGTAGCGTAATGTTATATAGCCTATAGCCTTCTACTGGGTGTTAGTGTAAACACCGTTATCCTTGAAACCAGTGATTTGGTTTCGTTAATAGAACGTAAAATCAATGAAAAAAAAACAACTTTTTTTTTTAAAGAAAATCTGCATTTTTCCACAAGAATATTTCACCCTATGCGCGAGGGCAACAAACTTCGGGAACTACACCTACACCGCGTGCGAACTGCACGACGCGACGCCGACACGGGTCGCGACCCCGCAGTCAGTCAGCTGGCAGTCTCGCTAGCGATCGCACGTAACGCCGCGTCTTAGCGTCCGTCGCTCATTTCTCGCGCGTGAATTGAGTGTGTTACAATGTCTTACACAAATGAACAGTGAACCGAAATGGTTCGGCTTTACGCCATTGTGGGTAATAATCTGAACGGGGCGCGTAGGATGTACGCAGATGTTCGCAGTGGCTTATCAATAACCTCGATAACAACAGAATGTTGGACGGGGAACCCATTTTGAACACGTGTTGAGGTTAATGTAAGTCGGTAAGTGTTGATATTTTATTCAGTCAGTGTAAATTTAATTTAATTTTTAATTAAACTGTACATAAAATTGTGATTAACTTTTTAAATACGCCAAAAGTACCTACCCAATGGTTTGGTTTATTAAAAACAAAATGTTTTTAAATCATTTAGAATCCAAAGCCATTTCGAATCAAATTTACATTTAGACTCGTCACGGTAGGTATTTGTGGCTGTCCTAAGCCATATGATGGGAAAGTTACATCACAGGTAATGTGTATTTAGTTGTGTGGACGGAACGGCTGGCGATCGTTGTAGTGATTACGTCACTGATGCGCATATCCATGAATTTGCGGGCGGTCTGGGATAAAATCTGTTCTAAACCTTTTTAGGAATTTTTATTTTTTTAACTCGCTCTGTTATTTTATATTTAAGTCAAATTACCCATGGGTTAAGTGACAACGGTGTTTACCCTTACAGTCTGTATAGCCTTTCTCGATAAATAAGCTACCCAACACAAAAAGATTTTTTTAATTCGGTTCAGCAGTTCCTGAGATTAGCGTGTTCAGTCAAACAAACAAACAAACTCTTCAGCTTTATAATATTATATAATAAAATATTATATAATAATATAATGCAGTATATAGATTTTAATTCGTAACAAAGATTCTTCTTGAAAATGTTGGAGCCTCTTTACTTAATAGCATTTTGCAGTACACACCAAAGAATTCTACAATACAAGTAAATGACGACCTACAATTCTGCAGTAATGAACTTTGCAAAATAAACACTATTTAAGCCCAAAGCTTATTTCTACTTACAAACTGTAAATAAGACGTGCAGAATTTCAATCAAGTCGAAAAGCGTATCACTGTGATCAAGGCCTAAACCAACAGCCTAAGTAAACACTGCGAGGACGCCGCGCTAAGGAAGCGCACACAGAGACAGACGGCGCGGTTTGCTAACACAAATAAATTGCTCGCTACTTTGTTAGATGCCATGTTTGAATTGGGAAATTGTTTCATTATGTCGCTCTTGTTTCTCAAGAGAAACAGAAAACTATGTACATAATTTGTATAATATGTGTTTGGATAAGTTAGTGGGATTAAATATCATATTGTAAGATTGTTCCACTGCACTGTACGGTGCATGAAAACCGGCAAAGATTGCCATCAACACTTAAAATGAAAAGCATACCTTCATCAAGATAAGTCTCGACTAGGTAGATACAAAATAATAAACACGTTCTTTTAGCATTTCTAACATTTATCTACAGTAACATATCATAATCACTCCCCCTCACCACGAGCTGGCCTGTGTCCCAGCAGAGTGGGAATATTGCAGACTAATTATGATAAATATGTTATCTATATATTAATACGTGAAGCGAAAACTTTGGATCCCTTTTTACGAAAATTGGGCGGACGGAGGAGTATGAAATGACAATGCCAGATCCTGCCCCACCTTTTACCACCATACAAGAAATTTAACTTAATCATAAATATCGCATGAAATTACGACCCTTTGTTGCTTAACTATTATTCTGTTACACTTGCGGATAATAAGTTAGTGATAAAAGGAATTTAAAAACCCAAGGCATATGTTTCCTGTTCCTGTTTTTATCGCGACCATCTGCGTTACTTAGTACTCACTCACACGGAACAAAAACAGTTATTTAATTTAAAAATAAAATGATAAATGTTCATTTATTATGTACGGATTTCAATATGTATTTAATTAGTTTAATTACACATAAATAATGAAAATAATGTTTGTTAAAACCTATATAATATTATTATGAATATATATTTTAATAAATATTTCGCATTTGATCACTAGTAGGTTATTAGGTGTAATGAAACGTCATTGACAAGCTATGTCAAAAAGTAATTCATTGACTTTTGACTAGGGATGGGCAAGTGATAAAAATATATCAAATATGTATCGATATTTTTAAACAGTATCGATAATTATCGAGTGAAAATTATCGATATATCGTCAGTTTTCGCATGATTATTCATACATATTCCCAAAGCATTCAAACTTCTTAAAAAAAGAGTCATCAGATATGGACATTAGGAGCACCCTCTGTTTGATGTGCTCGCTGTCAAACAGCTTCTATTGTCCCGTACTGTCAGATTCACGGCTGAAACATTAAACACGAAACCAAAGTTGCGTTAAAAAATAAATCGAAATTGATACGAATTCGATACTCTAAAATAAATATCGAATATAGATATCTCGCGATTAAAAGTATCGACGATATATATCGATTAATGTATGGAAAAATATCAATATTTTGATATAGTATCGATATTTTTTGCCCATGACTACTTTTAACATTCGCTTTGTTCTGTTTGCCGTTGCATTGCTGTTTGTATTTTACGCTCCCTAATCTCAAAGTGATCAATATTATTACTGTTATATTATCCCGACGACTTTTGCTTTTGTAAACGGATTCTGATTATTGCTTCCATTTTGAATAATGCTAAACTTGGGTAACGATGTTGACGTGCATAAATTGTCATTTGTGCGTCGTCAGGATGCTAAGATATGTTGTGTCTTCCTTACAATCTGCACTGCAAACTCTCCTCGCAACATGGAAATTGTTGTAACAGGTAAATACGATATTACCGATATTACGGTATTTATTGATCGTATTTGACTGTAGCGAAAAATCCTAAATTATAATAATTGTAGATTTAAACAGACAAAGCAAGTTCTAAAGGCATTTAAATATGATTTAGATATCTCTAATACGGCAGCAATAGAATGCTACATTTTGCATGCTTGTAATCAAACTTTTATTTCATGGGTCAAAGCTCTATAGAGTTTCTGGCATTGTCTTTTCGCACACTTATAGTTTATACGGAGAAGAAGTGACGAATGCTAATATTTTTTTTAATTATGCGTAAAAATACATTATTTTCAATAAATAACACATTACACACACTGCTATTCATTACCGTGTATTTAATACACACATGCATAGATATTCTTATGGTCCAAATCTGTGGTCTAATCGAGAATATCTGTCTTTAATATTATTTGTGTCTATAGTCTTACTGAATGTCAAGTATAACCATAAGTAATAAATTAATTTTATAGATAAACCTATTTCATTTTTAAAATCTATGATCATATCTAGAATATTATTTGTCTATAGTGTTACTGAATGTCAAATATAACCATATTATATATTTTTTCATTTAATAATGTATTTCTATTCAAACGAAGTACGATCAAATTTCGACCAATGGGCGATCACTAGTTAACATAATTATGTAGGCAGAAATCTCAGGATCATCAGTTTTGTTAACTAAAAGAAGAACTCTCACAAAAATATTTTTTTTTCTGCTTAGGTCTGAAAAATACCACACAAACATTACCTAGGTGTTACACGGACATGGCAGATTGAAATATTAAAATCTCTCGGTAGAAGACCTCAAATGGAAGTGTTTAAAGTAGATTTTTTAATGTGAAAAACCTGTTGATCAATAAGGAATTTTGTATTAACTAACATAAAAAAGTTTAACTGAAGTTCGCCATTCTTATAAAATATTAGTAGATACACTTAATACTTAGATGGCTATGCCTTATCAAAGTCCAAAAAATAATTACTCTACGGAACCCCATCAAGGTCTCGCAAATTGTCTGGTAAACTTAATTAAAACGCCGAATCGAAGTAAATTCAATTAAGTTTTTGTTCATCCTCGGCTTAGGAGAGATCATAATATTTTTCCGAACGTTACCAATAATATTTTAGGCGCCACTGGATGATAATATTTTTGATACAACTGATTCATTTTTGTTATTCGGTTGGATAATTAATTTAAGTAACCAACGTGTCATGTTTAAACTGACATGCCCTTTTTAAAATTAATTTAATGTTAAATATATCTATTGTAATAATGTTTTTGATAATGATATTTCTATTGAATATTTTGGACCTACGTTGACATAAGTAATTGTGTTTCATTTGACATTAATATGGAAAAATTTGTATTTAACTTCTAAATATTTCTAATTAAATATGTAATCAATCAGTTTAATTTATTTTATTCACTTATGTTAGTGTTGTCCATTTTCATTAAAGTTGCTATTTATTTTTAATTCCTAATTTGTAATAATTTAATTAATTTAATTGTCTTTATTAATATTTGCACACCGTGATAATATGGTAAATATGTTGCATAACTCTATGTAAGTATAACACCATGCATACTTTTTCTTTTAGTAATTGTATGTAAACACCTGTTTAAAGTTATCTGAAGTGAAAAGACGAGTTCTTTTTTTGTATGTTCGCCGATTTCTCTGACAATTGTGGATCGATATCGAAAATTGTTTTTTTTTATGTGTGTAGGGTATTAAAATAAAAGTAATTTATTCAAACTATGCTGAGAGTCTGCTCTTTTTGAACGACAAAGTTACATAAGACAGTCTCCCCAAAACGCTCGCCCTTCACCACTTCCTAGTGCTATAGCTGGGAAGAAGAAGCGGCGCAACAAACTCCCCAGCAGCACAGCTGTCTTTTAAGTTAGAAGAACTTGATTCCTTACAGTAACATGTAAGTAATGAATATTATGAAAACAAAACATAAATGATTATTTATTTGCTATATGTCAGCTAGCACATACCAATATACCAACACATAGGTATACCTCAGGGATAGGAGATTTAAATATAATTAACTTTCCTTACGTAGTTGTTGCGCTAGCTTCGATAGTGGTGTAGGATAGAGCAGTAGTGGTTCAGTGGTAACGGCCGCGATATACGAATTGTAGGTCGTGGGTTTGACTCAGACAGCCGCTTACTTTGTGCAAATTATATATCACTACTGCTCTCAAAACCGTGAAGGACAACATTGTGTGGAAATCGGCATATCCTAAAACCAAAAATTCGAAGACATGTGACATCTACCAACCCGCACTAGGCCCGCATGGTGGGCCCACTCTCTCTGACAAGTGGTGATAAAAAATAAAATAAAATAATTTACTGAAATTCTACCGCATTTAAGTATTTTTTTACTATGTTGTGTCTTTTTTTTTGTTTTTATAACACTCATTCCAATCAAGGTAAAATCGTCAATCAAAATTTTTGCAAAGTATTGCTACTAAAAGCTTTAAAAAAAAAACCGGCCAAGTGCGAGTCGGACTCGCGCACCGAGGGTTCCGTAAAAACCTGTAGGTATTCTCGGTTTAAAAATATTTTTTTTTTTAATTTTTATATTTCAGTTGATTGAATGTAAGGTAAATTGCGGTTTACGATTTCTGACGTTTTAAAAAAAAACTACTCACTCGATCTCGTTCAAACCAATTTTCGGTGGTAGTTTACATGGTAATGTACATCATATATTTTTTTTAGTTTTATCATTCTCTTATTTTAGAAGTTACGGGGGGGGGGGGACACACATTTTACCACTTTGGAAGTGTCTCTCGCGCAAACTATTCAGTTTACAAAAAAATGATAATAGAAACCTCATTACCATTTTTGAAGACCTATTCATAGATACCCCACACGTATGGGTTTGATGAAAAAAATCATTTTTGAGTTTCAGTTCTATGTATGGGGAACCCCAAAATTTATTGTTTTTTTTTCTATTTTAGTGTGAAAATCTTAATGCGGTTCACAGAATACATCTACTTACCAAGTATCAACAGCATAGCTCTTATAGTTTCGGAATAAAATGGCTGTGACATACGGACGGACAGACAGACAGACAGACAGACAGACAGACAGACAGACAGACATGACGAATCTATAAGGGTTCCGTTTTTTGCCATTTGGCAACGGAACCCTAACAAAACAAAACATTGTAGGTACTAACTCTGGAGGAGATAAAATGAGCGAAAAAACCTTGTAATTTATTCAATCCATTCTACGCTTTGTCACCAAATACACAAAGATCTCTCCCAACAAGCATTTAAAGGTCAAGTATCAAAATATTTACAACACAGCTTTCAGTTGAGTCAAAGTAATGCCTGAGGCAAAGACGTCACTGTAAGTGGAATAATAATGTGAAAATAGCTGAAGAAAATGAATTACTAAGGACTACATAGGGTTCAAAATTGGTATACAAATGTGAATATTCACTACAGTAAGTTAGGAGAACATAAGCTCAAGTGAAAGAAATCTGGAATTAGTCGCTCTGCACCTTACTTATCCCAGATTCGAAAGTGTCCACATTGTCGAAAAGCTTTATTTATAAGAAAAAAGGAATGGCCCTTATGATCGTGTAGGTCTATGTATATCTTGCGCCTTAGCAACTGAGTTTTCCCAAGACGGACCCATACCACATGAAATGAATGTGACTAGTTTCTGTAACACTTTGTAAAATACAATTCAGCAATTCCGATTTTAATCAGAATAACGCAATGGACACAATTGTAAACCTACACGATAATGTGTATCGCGAGCTCGCGGCTCGAGCTCAGGGAATTTATTCGAGTTATCAACTGCTAGGATTGTTCTCTTAGCACTGAATCACTTTAATACGACAGTGGTCTCGGGGCTAGCTGGATTGCACCAACGCGGATGTATACGTACATTCGCGGTGGGGCAACCCAGACTGCCAGGCACTTCTTCTCCTGGGTTCCGGCCAAGCCGGGGAATCCCACACCGCCACGGCGGTCAGCCCCCATCGTATTCTGGGGGGGCAACCGACTGCAACTTTTTGCCGCGCTCTTCAGCGCACTCGGCTGCTGACTCAGCGCCATTCTCACAGGCAGCGATAAACGCGCCCAGACCCTCGACATCGGCTGCGACAAACGCGCCAATAACCACACCCACGGCTGCGACCCACGCGCCAAACCCCACGACGCAACGTGCGCCTCCCGCGAGCCTCTGGCAACAGAGCATCGTGCGGAATAGCGTGACTAACCCAGACAACGACACAGACTGACACAGACAAAGAGGGATGGGGAAGGATGGCGAGCCTGGCAGCTCTAAAACTTTCTCAGGTGATGGAGTACGCCTGCTGCACAAGCGCGGAAAAGTCACACCCCGAGAAAGAAAAAACCGGCCAAGTGCGAGTCGGACTCGCGCACAAAGGGTTCCGTACAAACCTGTAGCTATTCTCGGTTTATGCAGAAGGTTCATGTTTATGAAAATAAATGTTTTTTTTTTTAATTTTTATATTTCTGTTGATTAAATGAAAGGTAAATTGCGGTTTACGATTTATGACGTTTTAAAAAAAAACGACTTACTCGATTTCATTCAAACCAATTTTCGGTGGTAGTTTACATGGTAATGTACAGCATACATTTTTTTTAGTTTTATCATTCGCTTATTTTAGAAGTTACAGGGGGGGGGACACACATTTTACCACTTTGGAAGTGTCTCTCGCGCAAACTATTCAGTTTAGAAAAAAATGATATTAGAAACCTCAATACCATTTTTGAAGACCTATTCATAGATACCCCACACGTATGGGTTAGATGAAAAAAACCATTTTTGAGTTTCAGTTCTATGTATGGGGAACCCCACGATTTATTGCTTTTTTTCTATTTTTGTATAAAAATCTTAATGCGGTTCACAGAATACATCTACTTACCAAGTTTCAACAGCATAGCTCTTGTAGTTTTGGAGAAAAGTGGCTGTGACATACGGACGGACAGACAGACAGACAGACAGACAGACAGACAGACAGACAGACAGACAGACATGACGAATCTATAAGGGTTCCGTTTTTTGCCATTTGGCAACGGAACCCTAAAAAGGCAAAGGCACAGGCAGTACGCGACCAGACGTCGGTCCGCACAGGGGAAACCCCGAGCGAAAAGCGTCCGGACGCGGAGCCACGCGACCAGCCGTCGGGCCGCACAGGGGAAACCCCGAGCGAAACACGGCCGGACGCGGAGCCACACGACCAGCCGTCAGTCCGCACAGGGGAAACCCCGAGCGAAACGCGGCCAGGTGCAGAGCCACGCGATCGGCCGTCAGTCCGCACAGGGGTAACCCCGAGCGAAACGCGGCCGGACGCGCATCAAAGCGGGCGAGGGCAAGTCCGCGCGTGGGAAACCCAGCGCGAACAGCCTCCGCACGCGGCGGGATCTGCCAGGGTCGCCAGACGACCCCTGAACTCCGGCAAGACCCACGACCAACCCGGACCTAGGACGAGGAGGGGGCGGCAGCCTAGACCAACACACGCACGGGCGCCACCGGCAACAAACACCTTGCCAGGGCCCTCCAAGCCGCAGCCTGGACCAAGCGGTACAGGGCCGGTGAAAAGAGGACGCCCGGACGATACGGCTTCACCGAGCACGCTCCAAGGGGACGCCAAGCGTGTGAGCGTCCACTCTGCTCAGGGGGAGCAGAGAACCTACGCGCGAGCCACGAAGGATATTCCTGCGAGGCTGGCCGTAGCGATCTGATTCCCTCCCCCCTCCAGAGACCTGACTAAGGAAGAGGCCGAGCACATAAAAACGGCCCTAGAAGACTTTCTAATGGACACCGACCCGACAACACCACTCCCAGCCTTCCGTGGGTACCCACGGGTAGCGGAAGGCACCGTGCAGATGTGGTGCGAGGACGAAAATGCCCTGACCTGGCTGACACAAGCCGCACCCAAAATCAGACTCCCTGACACTGACTTGACACTGACCGTACTAAAACAGTCCGACGTGCCCACCCGTGTCCGAGCCTCGCTCTTCGTCCCTCGTTACAAAGGTGACGTGGCCAGGCTCCAGAGTATTCTGATCCGTCAGAATACTTGGTACGACATTGCCAGGTGGTCATTGTACAGAGCAACTACCGTCGGTGGCGACAACTACGGGACGTATCTGACCCTAGGTGTACCACCGGAGGAAGTTGACAGGGTCCTAGCCCGGGAGCGACGGATATCGTACCTCCTTGGGTCGATATACGTGCACTTTTGGCCCACGACCCTACCCTCTGTCACCAAGACCGACAGCACTGACGTGACAACCGCACAACCACTGACACAGACACAGACGACTGACACCGACATTGCCCAACTCGAGCAGGTCATGGCCCGAGCAGCAATGGAGGACGACAGCGACACCTTACCGCCCTCATCACCCGGCTGGAACGAACGATTACTCGCCTCGTCGCCGGGTGACCTACACGAAGACCAGCTCAGGGTGGAAGTAGAGGAAAGTCTTTCCGATGGATGCGGCTCAGACTAACTCCACCCCACCACCGTCAACGCCCATACATGTCATCCAGACCAACCTCCAACACAGCCAAACTGCCACGGCCAACTTACGCAGAGCTCTGGAGGTTAAGCCCCGAACCATCGCACTGATCCAAGAGCCGTGGATCAGGAACAACAGAATCTGCGGCCTCAGTAACATCGGAGGTAAGCTAATTCTCAACACACACGGCGCAGACAAACCACGAACCTGCGCCTACATACCCAAAGAAATCCCTACCACACCACTCACTCAATTCTGTTCCAGAGACCTGACAGCAGTCAGGCTCCAGACCGATGGTAACGTTCCAGACGTCGTACTAGCCTCGGTATATATGCCAGGCGAGGACGCTAACTGCCCGCCAAAGGAGATGGCCGACCTAGTGCAGCACTGCGAACGTGCCAAAATGGACCTGATCATCTGCACTGACTCCAACGCCCACCACCCGCTCTGGGGTAGTGACTCGCCGAACTCTAGAGGAGAGGTACTATCCACCTATTTATTCTCTACTAACCTTAACATTGTTAACCGAGGCTCTGAACCAACTTGGGTCACAGTCCGAGGACAAACAATCATTGACCTGACGCTTGCTACAGAAAACGCGACAAACCTCATCACAAACTGGCACGTCTCGGATGAACCATCCTGTTCCGACCACAGAAGAATCCGATTCACACTAACTACCCACACTAGGGAACCCGTACCGAAACGTAACCCGCGGCGCACTAATGTGCCCGAGTACAAACGCCTCCTGGGCTCCCTACTAGCTAGACATCTATCACGAGTAACAGTAAAAACCCCCGAACAACTAGAATACACCGTCAGAAAACTATCCGAATACCTAATCGAAGCATACCATGCATGCTGCAAACTAAGGGCGCCACGAAACAACAGCGAGAGAAATCCCTGGTGGAACGCCAACCTTAGTAAACTCAGAGATACACTACGCAAACAATTCAACAGGGCCAAAAACACAAGGCTCCCGGACGACTGGGAGCAATACAAAGAAACCCAATACACATACAAAAAGCAGATCAGAACTGCCAGAAGGGCAGCATGGCGGAAATTCTGCGAATCCATCGAAACCAACAACGAAACCGCAAGGGTAAGAAAAATCCTCTCGACTGATCAGGATCGAACCCTTGGTGCGCTCAAAAAACCCGACAACTCATACACACTAAGTGACCACGAAACCAGTAAGGTTCTCCTGGAACCCCACTTCCCCGGCTGTAACCTCCAAGAGGTCAGGACGTGGGAAGCTGAACCAGAATGGACCCCAACAAACCTAGATTGGTCCAGGGCACAAAGTATGGTAACAGAAGAAAGGTATGGTAACGGAAAACCCGACCTTGAGCGGGTGGATCACCAACATGCTCAAATTGAGAGCTGTACAAGTTACTGTGAACGACACTACAAGGGCGGTAGTGGCGAAGGGCTGCCCGCAAGGGGGCGTCCTCTCGCCACTTCTATGTAACCTGGTCGTAGACAGCCTCATCAAAACACTCAACGATAAAGGTTACTTCACCGTAGGATACGCCGATGATGTAACCATAATAATAAATGGGACCCATGAAAACACCCTAGGCCACCTCATGCGCCAAGCCCTGAAAATAGTAGAGGACTGGTGCAATAAACACCAACTATCAGTAAACCTCACAAAAACCGAGATGATCCTCTTTACAAAAAAGAGAAAACTCGTGAAACTCGAACTGCCACGACTGTTTGGCACCACCCTCAGCCTATCAACTGAAACCAAATACCTGGGCATATTTTTGGACAAACAGCTGAATTGGGCAAAGCACACCAACTAAATTACTACAAAAGCCAGCATAGCCCTGTGGCAGTGCAAGAGAATGCTTGGCAGGAATTGGGGAATCAGCCCCAAAGTCACCCACTGGCTATACACCACAGTTATTCGACCAATTATTACATACGGCTCAATAGTCTGGTGGCCCAGAACAGACCTGAGCACAGCCCAAAAAGACCTTGAAAAGGTGCAGCGGTTCGCTTGTGTAGCCATCACTAGCTGCATGAGGACTACACCCACCGCTGCCCTACAGGTAATGCTTGGGCTACCACCTCTACACCTGATCGTGCGGGAGGAGACTGCCCTGGCTGCCCTAAGACTGAACATAGCAGGGACCCTAAGCAATGACTCGAGGGTCAAGCACTCACGCATTAGGGACGATGCGATCAAGCGACAACCAATGATGGCATCACCCTGCGATAAAACCCCAAAACTACACTTCTTTCAAAAGCACTACGACGTTATACTCACAGAAGAACAAAACGACCACTCGGGCCCGGAGGAGCTAAGAGTCTACACTGATGGCTCAAAGACCTCCTCTGGAACCGGAGTCGGAGTTTTCTCACACGACCTAAACATAAAAATATCCAACCCACTGGGAATGCTCAACACCGTCTACCAGGCGGAATGCGTGGGCATCATACAGGCGGCGTATGCCATAGAAGCCAGAAGAGTTACGGACACCCATATACGTATACTCTCCGACAGCGCCTCAGTCCTCCAATCCCTAGCCAAACAATACATAACCTCGAGCCTTACACTAGAATGTCATAATGCATTAGAACGGGTAACAGTTTCTAATCGCAACAAAGTGACACTGCAATGGATAAAAGGACACAGTGGATCACTAGGCAATGATGTTGCTGACGAACTGGCCAGAAAGGCATCCAGCGCGTCAGTCTGCGGCCCCGAGCCCATCGTGCCCATCCCCTTCAACCAGCTACGCAGGTGGCTGCAGGAATTTACCCACACACAAGCGGAGAGCTGGTGGACCTCGGCACCAGGCTGCAGGCAGTCCAGGGAAGCTATGCCATCCCCGGATGGCAGGCTAACCAGACGTCTGCTACGCCTGGACAGGGATGGTCTGCGTCTGATGACGGGCACCATCACAGGACACTGCCCGCTAAACAAACACTTTTACACAATAGGCATAACGGACAGCCCCCTGTGCAGGGCCTGCATGGAAGCTGAGGAAACCGTTGCGCATGTACTCTTCGAATGTACAGGCGTCACCCAGATTAGGACAGATACCTTCGGGACACCCAAATCTTACACGGACGTTCTTAGTAGACCAGGAGACATTATAAACTTCTGGAGGGAGGTGGGCTGGTTGGAGTAATACCGACGGCCGCCATGGCCCACGCACAATGGTCCACTCAAAGGATTAAGTGCGGAAACCAAAACCCCATAACATAGAACATACGACAGTGGTTGAACGTCAGACACTTTTTTTTTTCTGGATGGGAATCATCAAATGACTTCTCCTGCTCTGGGCGGAGCGAGGGGGCATGTCAGACTTTTACTGACTAAAACCCACCCGTGTTCCTTCAGTTGCCCATGTGCCAGGGTCACGGTATCTCTTTCGAACAATCACGCGACCTCGGCAGGCATCGGTCCTAGCATACCCCTTCAGCGCTGCTGACATCTCTTTGAGGCGCGCGTGGAACACTACGCGCCGTCGACCTGAGCTTGGTCCTTACCGGGCGGCGAGCTACCCATTGCTCGCCACCCGCAAGCTCGCCCCTACGGTGGCCGGGAGTCCGCATTGGACTCCCGACGCCCGGGGCGTCTCCTCCTGCGGCGGCTAGGGACGTGAGGGTGCAGAGACTGCCACTCCCTCACGCGCCCCGCCTCCTCCTTCGCGAGCGTTACTGCTTCGCAGAAGGAGTTGACGGCTTTCCATTCCCTCTCGCTCCGTACCATGGCTCGCACCAGGGCCGGACGCGAGAGGTCACCGCCGCCGATCGCCTCCACGAACGTCAGACCCTTTCGCTTAAACTGCTAGTTCTAATTCTATTGCATTTGTAACTATCAGTTACAATAGGTTTTAATTTAATATGTTGCTTGTAACAATTCTTGGAGCATGATAAATGACTTTATTTTTGCAAGTAGGTTTGTACAAACACTTTTACACGTCAATCATATTTTAAACTAGATGAGGTCGGCATTTCCTATCTGACTACTCTGAGAAGAAACGCCGAAACAAACTCAGAGGTCACAGTCTCTTTTAAAGTCCAGACATAATCTTAATCAGATCATGTGAAGACCATGTGGATTAGTGTCTGAAGTGGTCTTTTAAGGAAAGAACACACAGCTTGAGTGGACCTGTCCAATCAGTGCACACATTTGTCAGTCATGTTCACGTCAGTATAGCGATAGGTTGAGATAATACTCAATCAGTTTCAGTTTGCTTATGCCAATGGCCTTCCAACGTTTTTACTAATTAGACGACTGCCCAAAAAGGAGTGTTACAGTTATATTGTAACTGATTGTAGGAATTATTTACTTTCAACATGGTTTCAATGTCAGGCTCAGGTTTTAATGTCACTTTAGTAAAAATCATTGCCCTTCTAAATGACTTTTACTTTATTTAGTAACTTAAGTAAGTAACGGATAGGACAGAGGCTTTCAATAACTTGATACTTTATATATTATTAACGCTCGAACGAATTCGATGGTTCTACAGAACAAGTCATAAGTGTCTCGCTATATTATTTCTGATAGATTGTACGTTTAAATAACATAAAAGTCTTTGATATTATAACAAAAAGTCAACACAGCTGAATTTATAAAGAACCAATTTTCCATTTTGTTTGAACCTTTGTATAATATTACGCCAATAAATACCCTCTGTAGAATAATACCCAAATTAGTGCAACACAGTATTGAATGAATGAATGAATTATATATTTATTTGCAGCTAAATTTTTAAGATCTATGGGTCCACTAAGTTCGGCATTTCAGCCGTGCAAATACTTACATTTCCCGTCATACAACTGTCCATCTTTGATTAGAGGTTATGTACAAGATATTGCTACTTTTTGCCATGCACTTTACTAAAGCGAATTCTTCAGATACTTATTTTATTATTTCTCCTGGATTAACGTTTTCGTCAAATTTGAAAAGGACATGATATAGAAAACAATCCTGGATTTTTTTTAAATAACCGGGTTGGTATTCGTTTGCCTCTTCACGGTACCACGTACCGCCGCAAAATGTCTCTAGCTTATAACTTGGATCCCATCTGGTAACAAATTACCAAGTACGGGCTATTTCTCAGCAGATGGCCATTTCCTGCGCAAATTGAGAGCTAGCCAGCTTGTAATCTTAGCCAAGCGTCCGTACAACTAACATTGAACTATATAGCCCTACATATGTATGTACATATTCAGTCAACCACACGTACATGGTAACAGTTTGACGTTGCGAGCACCTAAATGACGAAAAGCAGGTATTAGACTCTTCACCTTTTATTCATGTTTGTTTTTTGTTTCATTTGACATCTTTCGTTACATGTTTAACGTCTAAACGGAAAACGTATTAAAATAGAAAGATGAGATTATTAGTAAACAGATCCAACGATGTTGAAAGACAGTGCTCATTAGTTTAGACTCACCGACAAAAATTAAATGAAATAAGCAGATCACCGTTTATTCCTATATCATTTCAAGTTCATCAAGTTCTTCTAACTTAACAGACAGCTGTGCTGCTGGGGAGTTTGTTCCATCACTTCTTCTTCCCAGCTTAAGCACTAGGAAGTGTCGAAGGGTGGGCGTTTTGGGGGGACTGTCTTATGTAACTTTGACGTTCAAAAAGTGCTGACTCTCAGCCTAGTTTGAATAAATGACTTTTGTTTTTTTATTTATCGGTTAAGTGTGACCGTAGAATTAAACAAAAATGAACCTTCACTAGAGTTAAGTGTTACTACAAGTGAGGATGAGCGTACTTTCAACATCATACAAATGTTCATACAAACTACAGCATGTTAGTATGTTGGTTAGATTGCGGCGGACACGGTGTATGGAAATTAGTGCCTTTATTTATGGTTTGCAAGCGACAAGGAATATTATACAAAATTCTAGCTGTGCCTACAGCTTGGCCAGCCTACAAATGTGACTTTTGTGAATGGGCATGATTTCGGACAAAATTGATGTTTTATCCTATATGCAACCAGATATTATTTGAAACGAAACGCGATTTAATATAAGCTACGTGCCATACGTCTGACAGGATTTCACATCGCCAAAAATTTCAAATGTACACCACTGTCTGGTATGAATTAAACAATTGCTAACTTTTCTTATATTACAAGTAACTCTTTAGCGAAATTTCAAGCTTCTAGACCCACAATAAGGCTGTGTGTAGTCTGTCGCGAGATGTGGTCAGCTTTTTCTTTGAATTTAACCCACGAAAACGGGAAATGTCATACTGAACATCAAGTTTAAAACACCGATGTCCTATGTTCATAGAGTTGCTATAAAGTTAAAAGTAGTCAATGGCTACATTGACATGAACATGCACATATAGTGAAGCCGCAAAAACCCCTATCGATGGATCATTAATGCCAGATTTACTTTCTTGGCAACAATGCGATCCGAAGTCAAAACCTCGTGAAGATGAAAGTGTTGTCACTTTGTCAAGTGGGTGGGTAAGTAGAAATACTTGTCGCGAGCAGTGACGGAAACTGAGAGAAATGTGCACACTGGAGTGACGATGGGGGACTATTGTTAAAAGAATGTTACGGCTTTACGATGAGACGTATTATAGAATTGTGTGAAGACGGAAAAAAAGGCTTTATCTGAGTAGTTATCGAGGCCTTATTTATTTTAACATGTTATCGGCAAGTCTTTAGCATATTCTTAGTTTTATACCAGCACTTTACTTTTTGAATTATGTCCTTCGATTATTTCTCAGTTTCATATTATACGACGGTTTTAAATTGAAATTTTATAAAAATGATTTCAGAGGCTTTAATTAGGAGAAATTATAAAGGTTTAATGCATGCATTATCGTATTATCGTGTAAGCTCCTTGGCTAGGAGCCAGGACGCGATTGGTTGCCTGTACAACTATAGCGTCGAGAAAAGTCGGATGTAGGGGCGATTGATATTAGGGTAGTAAGGCCTGGTGCCTGCCGGGGTCGCGTGATTGTTCGAAAGAGATACCGTGACCCTGGCACATGGGCAACTGATGGAACACGGGTGGGTTTTAGTCAGTAAAAGTCTGACACGCCCTCCCGCTCCGCCCAGAGCGGGAGAAGTCATTTGATGATTTCCCATCCTGAAAAAAAAAAAAAAAAAGCCTGGTGTATATTGACAAACGTACTTATGTATTTGGTAAATGAATGAACAACAGATTAAAAAAATCACAAGAAAAAATTAGCTTAGTTCGTGCTACATTAGGAGTAGAACCGTCGAAATGTTTCAAGACAGCAAATCAGCAAATATAAGGTTATGCTCGGTGGCTGGTGGTGGAAAGACTGATAGATACGCAAGGTGACTCGTTTCTCGACTCTTTGCGTAGATTTTAAAGAAAGGAAGCGGATTTGATTCCGGCTTGGAACTAAAAGAAAAAAAATGAAATGTGGAATTGTAAAGTCCCGAGCATAGTTATAATAGAAAGACACTTTTACACCTTTGAGTAGTAGTTAGTATAGTTTTGAAAAAACTACGGTCGTAAACTAGCAAGATGATGAAAATTTTATCAATAGTTTTGATAAAACTTTATTGAATCTTGCGCAATTGTACTGTATTTATGCCCGTGACTTTACAGTTTACAGATAAATCTTTTAAATCATCTCATATACAAATGCATACAGAAGGAAAGAATAACGACAATAATATCTAGATACTGCCATGACAACAGGAAGGTAGTCTGAAAGTAGCGCCGGTAACTGAAAATTTGTGCGGAAATAAGTCGTCATAGAAAAGGCATGTGATACGAAGGAATGAAGAAAGTTTTTAGTATGAATGTTGATGGCTATAAAAGTAGGGGAAAACCAAAGAAACGATGGATAGGCTGTGTGAATGATGACATGGTTAGAAAAGGGGTAAACGAGGTCGACTAATAAGAGAACTATAGAAGAAAAATATGTACATGTCTGTTCGACGCCAGGCCAGGGCCTCACCATGGGATTTTAATTGAGTAGGTGGAAGCGTGATGCTGGGGCCCTGGAGCAAGAAGTGGCGAGCGAACTGTCCGCCGTGCGCGGAGCTAATTAATACAATCAAACAAAAGACTCACCTGGTTGAAGAACACCTGCTCTGGAGCCTACCTGGATTTATGTATGTAAGTGAGTGTGTATTGTATTGTGTAGTGACGTTATCAGTGGTATCCAGGACACCAGGCCGCTGCAATAGGCCAGAGATTTTCTCCAACATGCGGTTCACTGTCACTTCAAACTATTTCCAACAAACAAACTGAACCCGTATTATTACATCAAAGGGGGTTGATTTGAAAAACAATTAGATCACGGCAAATTGCCACAAACGGATCGATTTAAAGGGATTAATTTACAAACGGGGTCGGAACAGCAAGAGGACCCACCATCCCTTTCAAGAACAAAAAACCAAGAGAGAAAGTGTCAAACTGACAAATGACAGTTGTCACTCCGCGACGTCTAGAAACGTAGGCGCATAGAGTAACCAATACAAACGGGACGGAATATGTCGTACCGACCACAAATAAAATTAGATAAGGACAAGACAATGATCATGATATTGTCGTGATAATCAATTTGTAACCACGAGCCATTAATTCAAATAACCCTTGTACCAGTAACAGGGACTGTTACGTAATAATAATTTCAGATTGTAGATTTATTAGGGTCACTTCATAAATAGCGTTTCAACTAGCTTTGTGGTCTTGGAATAATATAACAAATAGGGAGAACTTGCCTGCTTACTTAAACCTTTGTGCTGAGTTGAATACAAGAGTACCCTTTGACTTACTGGGAACATTCAGCTATTAAATCTCAATTGGGGCCACATCTTGAATATGTAACTATAAAACAAATCTCAACAGATAATCGAAAGCTCGAACGCAACTATTTATAGCCTACACGATTAATAACGGTTAGAGGTTTCAAATATTGGCGGAGGTAACCTTTCGTTTTTGTCACCCTATTATCAATTTTGCCAAAGCGATCCATTTTCAAACGATTGCTAGGCTGTTGTTAGAATTCCTGTCAACAAATCTCAGGTATATTGTATAAGTACAAATTAATAAAAGAGTTTTTCAAACATACACCAAAGTTGAATTCAATGTTACGAAAACAATCTCACGAACAAAGTTTCGTCGCAGATTATTACAAAACTTCACCGATATTCAAATGAATTGATCATTTTCAAGTAATTAATGTAATTATTCATTCAGAATATTGATGAACGATTGGTCACTTGGCGCGTCAGCGAACTTCTCCTTAACGACTTTCTGAACGTCTAAAAATACAGTCAACCACACGGCAGTCGCAGCACTTGTGAACTTCGAAAATAGCCCTTACCGCTAAGGCATTAAGGCACTGTGGATCTCTATTGGGAAGTACGGTTCACTGGTTCACACATTTATGTTAATATTGCTGAAGATTTAGTTAGAGAGAAAACGTGCCGTACATTTTGTCAATTTTATGTAGCTATCGAATATATTTTTTAAAGTACGTAATGTTATTTGAGCTAAATAATTATTCTTACTCACTCTCTCTCTCTCTTTTTAAAATAAACGCCTTATAAAACTTTTTGGAAAAGACTGGAAGGTTAGTACTACGTACTCGCTACCGCGTTTTTCGTAAGATCAGAAATAGTTCTGCATTAAATTAATTAAATTCATCAAGCAAGAGTAGTCTAGCTAGATGCTGATAGGTGTTTTAACTATTATCTCCTGCTTAGCTGTTAAGAAAATTCCGGCATTATAAACATTATGGCTACTAAATGTTTACAATACTTTTCCAAAAAATTACACGAACGCTGTGCAAAGGCCTTCCCAAACTCCTACCAGGAATTCGTCTCCATCCAGCCCTTCATATAACACACAAGACTACAAAATAACTCCTAGCTCCCTAATAAAGACAACTCACAAAAGACTACTTTACCCACAACTGGTACGTAAGGGTGCGGTTATAGGAGTCTAGCATAGCGCGGAGCGAAGCGATAAGCACTGAGCGTTCATAACACGGAGATTTATATTGCTGGTTTCGTCAACGACAGTGATTGTACCAATGTTACATTTGTGGGTTGCCCACGGTGAATTTTACGTTCACGTAAGTATTTACTTAAAACCCACTTAAGTAGTACCTAAACAAATTCATTATTATAAATTAAACAAACGCATCATAAGGGTTTCATACATTTCTTATTTGACTCTTGTTCGTTTTTCCGTCTGTTAGATTTTTAGTGCGCTATCGCTCAAAAGCTACTTGAAAGATTAACATTTTCAATTTTTTATTTAAAAATAAATGTTTGTAGTTTGTTCTCATTCTTACCTTGCAATGTAAATTGGTTTGGGTCAGAATTTGAATTGTTTACTTATGGATGAAATCTGGCTAAGTTTTTTTTTTCAAAGAAAGAAAGAAAACCGCTTATTTGGACACAATTCGTGAAACACAATACAATAGCATGAAAATAAAAATAAAAAACTTGAGAGGTGTCAAGGGACACCCGGATGGAACGAAGTTCCTTTCGATTATTATTGTCTGTATAAAATCTCTACTTACCTAACTCCATCAGCAATATCCGGAATTTGTGCAGAAACACAGTCAGGATTCATTTTTATTATGTACAAAAAACCTGTATACACTCAACAAAAATAATCGTCGCGACACCACACCGTTCAATGCGAAATAGAAAGACGAAACGAAAATAACTGGCTTGCTTTCTATGAGAGAGAGAGAGAGACAGACAGACAGCGAAACACGCGCACGCCGCACTGCTTACAACTATAGCAAAAAGTGTCGTTACCTCTTTTGGTCTTAATTTTTTCCGTCTAGCCCCCTTTCGCAACGCGCGCTAAGGAACTTCGTTCCAAAAAGCACCAAGTTCAGTGTGTTAGTCAATACAAGGGAAGTTGTGGGGCATTTCTATTTAATAAATAGATTCTTTCTACAATTTGCTTCTTTGTAAGCCCATCCATTCTACCCTAATCAAGTTCACTCATAATTAGCCTCGCTGTGACGAGACAGAACTATCGCTACATATCTCACCGCCATCCTTCTTCGTTAGTCTTATCGTTTAGAGGCGCGGCTCAGGGCCCGTGTTCAGCTATTCAGGCTAAATAATGGGGTTGCCGATAACAGTTTCGTATCGATTTTATTGCTATTTGCTTGCTAATGTGATTTTATGTGATAACCATGTTGGAAATTATTCCACGGAAACGTGCTTCTGGAACAAAAAACCCTATGTTACCCCTTATAATGTCAGCTATCTGCCAGTGAAAGTCCTGATGAAATTGGCCCAGCTGTTTCAGAGATTCCTTAACAAACAGACAGACAGACAAAAATAAAAGTTTTTAATTACTACCGTATATAAATTCATTCAAATTTTTATTTAAGTAAAAAGTTGTTATTTTAAATTTTAAAACAGCAGTGGCGCAGGTAACTAATAAGCCCATTCCTGTCGGCTTCCCTTACGAAATTATGACAGTCAGTAGTTCTCAGCATTGTTTAATAATCACACTGAATGTATTTAATCGTACACCATAAAATTAAAGTATTACAAAACCGCAACCTACATAATAAAATATTTGTCTTTATATTCCAACGAAAACAAAACATTTAAAGTGCGCGCGAATTTCGCGCGGCACCGCGCTTGAACATTTTTCTGTAGTATAACATGCTGACAACGCCGGCTTATGAAGTACATCAATTTCTATACAAAACGAACTGAGTAGCAATATCGTCTTTTCGTTGAATTTCGTAAGTGTTCGGGCCCTTCCCCCGCCCCCTTGAGCCCCCGCTCGATGCGACAGTACTTTTGTTATTTTAAATGTTTGTTTGACCATTGACGTAAATAGAATTATAACCTTAAAACAAAGCTTTTATTTTGTTGATACTTGTGGTTAATTTGCATTTATTTCGTTGTATTCATATAAGTTATTAGTGTAGTACTAGTGTAACAATTACAATTTGATAATTATGAGTTTGTTGTGAAATTGTGCGTTCGCAATTAGGAATTTGTGGTAAGTCCTTTGATTATATACCTGTCTAGATGACTCATTGGCCGTACCGAACGGCTCAAATAAAGTCTACTAAATTTTGTAGACTCGCTTCTTACCGACGTCGGTGTCATTTGAATTACTTACGGTAATGTGCTCACGAAAAATTATTAATTACGCTGATGTTTGCTGTCAAACTGTGTCGCATTTATGTGGGAAAGCTATATAATAATACCAAGATCAGATTTCATCGCTAAGTTTTGTTATTTAACCACATTTTCTTAAAGAAAACATGAATTTTCAATTCAATACTTCGTAGCTTACTTTGATTAGCCGGTGTTGCCAGTTTATTACTAGGGAGATTTGGCGAAAATATGGGAAACATTACAAATATCATTACAACTTATGATTGTCTGCCGTGACCGAAATTCGATCAGAAGAATAATAAATTATTATTTATAAACTGACGGTATTTATTTGATCTGAAAATGATAAATTACATACATAAAATAAATTAAGTCATGACGTCATGCACTAAATAGTATTGTTGTTAGTTCTTTCTAATATTTTGGGTTTCAGATTTCCTTCGGATTCCGTACAATACAATTGCTGATCTATACTAATATTATAAAGCTGAAGACTTTGTTTGTTTGTATGTTTGTTTGTTTGATTGAACGCGCTAATCTCAGGAACTACTGGTCCGAATTGAAAAATTATTTTTGTGTTGGGTAGCTTATTTATTGAAGAAGGCTATAGGCTATATAACACTACGCTGCAATTAAGAGGAGCGGAGCAGTAATGAAAAATGTTGCAAAAACGGGGAAAATCGCACGGGTAGGCGATTCGACGCGACGGGAAGGGTCGGGGGAACAAGAAATTTAACGCGGACGAAGTTGCGGGCAGAAGCTAGTGTAGTATATTTTTGACACTTCCCGTTACAGTTGCATCCGCGGAGAGGTCGTTTTCGGCTTTGAAGCGAATTCATACGTACATGCGTAATTCTCAAAAACAAGAACGATTATTTGATCTAGCCATTTCTTCTACAGAAAAACATTTAATGCTAAAAATTAAGAATCATCTCAGCTTTTATGATAATGTCTTAGCGGACTTTGTACTTAAGAATAGACGAATAGCTTTAGAGTATAAGTAGTATTTAAAGTAGAATAAGTCAGTAGTCTTGTAGTTAAGTAGTTTTTTCTAGTAGACATCATACGTCAACGTCATCACACTGATCACACCACAAACGGCTTTTTTCAAAGCCACTTTTATTATACTTGCAAGACCAATTCAATCACCAGTGCTTACACGTATAGTAAAGGTGGACTGAAGACATCTGCTTATAGAAGACTGAAGCCAGGAAGTCAGTCACAGATTTTAAGTAACTGGACTACGTGCGCCACGTCCGGCCTAGGTAAGCATTTTTTTTGCTCCGGCTTACCTCTCTAATAAAATCACCTTCGCCACTGTAAAATAGACTATTAATTTGTACAGAAAACGCATATTTTCCTTCTACTACAACTAAATGATTAAATTAACCATAAACTGAGTCAACCAGGTTTTTAATCTAACAGTCCTATCTTATATTTAAAACCTGGTTGACTCTTCATGCAAGTAAATAGGGAAATAAGGAAAGGGGAGATAAGTGGTCTATTTCACTACCAGCGAATACGGTTAACTGTGAAACATCCACTTACATTGTCTCACCCTTTGTTTTTAGTTTGCCTCAATATTTGCTCATTGTAGTGATCCTTCAAGGTCATATTATTATATCAAATATCAACAAATACAACGTCCTTTCTTCTCCGACATATCCAACATCTGATTATAGACAGTAATGCGAGAGGCTCAAGTCAACAACCCTATCGTATTCGTGACGATGTGTAGTGGCTCTGAGGTCACATTATCGGGTCGCCACCCATCAGTAATGGACACTTTGTCGAGGGCTTGTTAAACCTTTATTTGGGTTTTGTAAATAAAGTATTGCTTGTTGTTTTGCTCAGGCAAATATTCATTGGAAGAATACTCTACAGTAAATACTACAGTTACTTGGACGTTTGTTCATTATCATTTCAGGCGAAAGACGAAGATAAAGGCTGCTGGACATGGGGCTCCCTCAATTTAGGGGAGTTTGCTATAATAGCCACGCTTGGCAGGTGGATTGGCGATCGTAGTATAGTGGTAAAACGCATAGAGAACGCTGCTGCCCAATTATCTAGTCTTAGTCCCTTAGTCGCCTCTTACGACACCCACGGGAAGAAATGGGGTGGTGCTATTTTTTACGTCCGGAACACGTTTATTGCATTACTTCAAAATATCTGCAAGATCGGGAAAAAGATTAAAAGTAACGAAAAAATAACATGTTAATTCAGCTCATGTCAGATGAAGTCGACACCTGCAAGGACTAACATCGTAACTCAGTTTCAGGCAATTTTAAGTTACAATCATATTCATGCTGTACAAAAAATGCTGAATTTTTTTGCACTTACCCCTGTGTCTAATCTCTATTGCACACCGATTTGTACAGTGTAAAAACATTGTAAGCAAGGGTCAACTGTAGTTAATAAAAACGTATATTTAGTTAGTTACACATCGTTACACATCATTACCATCATTGTTTTATGCTCGCTATTATTAATATAACATTGTAATTCAAAATACATGTTCTTGGAACTAATTATTTCAAGAAATGAGCTTTTATCATACTTTATGCGATTGTATGTCTGAGTTACAATCTAAGTTACAATTTTAAACAGTATATGTTGTGGAATTTCATTGTAACTCACAAAAAGTCTTAAAATATACATATACATAACAATATAATCATACGAAAGTGTAGCTAATCCCTCGCTGTCTTATATTTTCATGGTTGGTTGGCAATAAGACTTAAGTCAAGATAAGATAAGATTAAGATTATTAGATTCGTTTTTTTTTATTTTTTATTTTTATTTTTTAGATTTAGATTTTTTGATTCGAGAATAATCTCAAATCAAAAAATCTATGTAAACAAAAAAAAAAACGAATCTAATAAAAAAAAAAAACCTAACAAAAAAAAACAAAAAATCAACAAAAACAAGTAAAGTTACTAAATATTAGTTACAATGTTATTCCTTGCAGGTGTCGAAGTGACTGATCATTATCATCTGCCTTACCTTTTCTCAAGTATGTTCGGGTCGGCTCCTAGTCTAACCGAACGCAGCTGAATTCCAGTATTTTACATGGAGCGACTGCCTATCTGACCTCCACAACCCAGTTACTGACTAATACATTACCCTTGGTATGCCTGGTTGCCATACTTTCTGGCTTCTGTAACCCGTAACTATTCTCAAAGTTTGAATAGACTAATATATTATGGTAGAAATTAATTCTCGAAAAAAGTTAATTAGGTACTACATAAATACTGTTTAGTTACCTGTAACCTAAAAACCTTTAACCCCAGCTCACACGCAGTTGATATTTCAGTATTTTTAGCTCGTACAGTAGGTACCCTATTTCATAAACGCTTAAAATAAGGCTTCGCTGCGATCCTCCAGGGGATCGATACTGTAATCCTCGACACATCCAATTAATTTTTAAGAATCCCGGGATAAGCCTCGGATTATTTCGGTGTCAATAGGTTGCCGCAACCTTTGACAAATACGTTCAGTTTTAACCAAAATGAATTAATAGCAAAGAGGATTAAGGAATGTTTTGAGCCACTTTTAATTAAAAACTAAGTCAAATTATGAAAAATTTTAGGTTTTTTTTTCAGACAATATTGTATTCTAGTCGACATTCTTTAAAAATAAATTTAATTCTTGTATTTTCACACTTCTGTATTAGTGTAAATCTAAAAACACTTCGTGAAATTAAATGAAGACTATACGAATAAAACCCATGTTCCAACCACTATTACGTTGTCCCACATGACATTGATAAATGTTAACAATCACTACGGCAGACGCTCTCAACCTTTTTCATGTATTCTTAACGCACAAGATACCACTTTGTGGCAGCCTTCGTACCAGGCAAGGGAAGGGACGTTGACAAATGTTGACAATCCCTGGCGTTGACGATTCCGCAATTTTTCGTTCAGAGCTATTTATTGAGGGTCCACAAATCGATCGCTGAAATAAATAACCTTTATTGGACGAAAAAATTGAGGTCAATAAAATTTAAGAGGTAGCTCGAACCCTCGCGTTTTGATAGAAAAAAATATAGGGCGTCTAGGAATAGAAGAAATATAGAGGTGCTAGGAACATCTGTTAGGAATACATTCGGAGTTTGTGACTGATTGTCGCAAATGGAATTGAAAGAAAAATCGTAAATCGTGTAGATAAGATTTTATAGCCCAGTCACCGACTCTGCTCTCGTAGCGCTACATTTCTACGGCGTAGCAATTTCGTAGCGACGGTGTAACATTTTCGTAGCGACGGCGTAACATTTTCGTAGCGACGGCGTAGCAGTTTCGTAGCGACAGCGAGCCATTTTCGTAGAAGTACTAACTTTTGCTCGTTATTTTAGTTACGTTGACATACAGCCAGTGATAAAGTTGGCAAATGGTTGTATTTTAGACTCTAAAGTTAACTGATTGAGATGAATCACGTTACACATTCAAAGCGGCTTCATGTAAAAACCAAAAAACATAGCAACAAAATATCGTTTTCTTCTCCACGACCAAGACTAAAGTCACTGTATTTAAGAGCTGTCAATTCCAATATTCCGTAACATTTTTTAACACTGACAGCTCTTAAACACGGTTAAGTTGTTCTGAACGCGTTCAATTTCATTAGTGACATCCGCGTTGTATTTCGTTCCACGTTAATATAAAATGAATGACTTGAGTGTTGCCTATCACGATAATAATTACGAAATTACGTATTTTTTTAATGAGAATACATGTTTATTTTACAAAATTATATTACCACTAGCTTCTGCCCGCGACTTCTTTCGCGTCAAATGTTTGCTCCCCTGACCCTGGCGAATTGTATATCGAATTGCTGCCAGTTTTCGTCCATTTTTCGTTGCTGCTCCGCTCCTTTTGATTGTAGCGTAATGCTATATTGATAAATGAGCTACCCAATACAAAAAAAAAATCAATTCGGCCAAGTAGTTCTTGAGATTACCGCGTTCAACCAAACAAACTCTTTAGCTTTATAATCTTTACATATTATAAAATAAAGTCACTTCGCTGTCTGTCTGTCCCTATGTATGCTTATATCTTTAAAACTACGCAACGGATTTTGATGCAGTTTTTTTAATAGATAGAGTGATTCAAGAGGAAGGTTTATATGTATATAACATGCATAATATAGTAAAGAAACGCTGATAATTTTAGAGGTTTCTAATGTGATGTCATAAATAAACACATTTTTTTGCGCTTACATTGCGAACGCTGGCTGAACCCTACGAAATAGCTCAAAATAATGTACTACAGTATTGTACACCTTAAAAAGTTTTACAAAAAAGTCCGCGATGGTATATGTCTAACTCTTAGGGATAACCCATAATAACCATTTTTATCCTTTACTTTTTACGAGAAATAATGGCTTATTTATGAATGCGATTTTAAGCAATACAGCATTAATCCTTATGCAATTAAGTACCTTAAATAAATTGTGCATTTCATGTAGATCAAAATTGCCCTTTACAGCATATCATTAAAATTAATATTTTAGAAGATATCAGAGATTATAATAAAATTGCCGCAGAGCGGCTAGCGGGCCGTCCCGCGTCCGACCGTCCCGGTTGGTAGTGGTCGGGTTGAGGATTGCAATAATATTGTAATTCATATTACTTTGGCTTCATAGTAAATGCGAATATCATGTGTGTTCGAAGTACTCAAAATAAACCTAATTGTATTATTCCAACTTTCCAAGTAAGAGACCGCGAAATATTCCTTAGATGTTTAGATTTTTGGATGGATTTGGATTTTTGGTTATCCTGGATACTTACCATATAAAGCATACCATAGATATTTTATCCCGGTAGTAGTTTCCCAGGTGATATTTTCCGACAGCTATACGGGCAAAGCCACTGGCCAAAGTACTATTCTTATAACTATGTTTAATTTGGTGTCTGGTAAATAACTGAGTGTTTATATAGGTAGAATAGGAGCGTTAAGAAAAGCCAGGAAGACATATATTCAGTTCAATCCAGCCCTATGTCGCAGTCTTCTTACTCTGAATAGTTTTATTTTAAGTACATCAAACACACAAGATATGTAAGGATCGTAGCAGGTGGCGTTCCGTAGTTTCTACCTACCCCCATGGGAAAAAGGCGTAATTTTATGTATGTATAACATGGATTAATACATTCTTACCGCGGTAATACGTCCTCTTGCGATAATTTCCGACATCTACGCGGGCGAAGCCGCGGGCAAAAGCTAGTATTAAGTATAGATGTAACCCAGAATACATGATTATGAGAAATAAAAGCTTGTATTTATGGTACACAGAGAGTATAAACATAATGTTGGATCGGATTATGACGTCACGTGTCAGATATCCGATCTTCGGTCGGACGGCGATCCGATATTTGTTCAGGTCGATGTGGAGTCGAAACTGAATATTGTGTGCGATTTACTAGCGTAACTAAATTATTGATATTATGCTGAGCAAGACACATTTTATAACGTAGCAAAAAGCGTAGCTGCTAGGTGTGTTGACATGGACTATTATACAGTAACACTTAGCCAGATTATATCCATGATTTTAATATCAATTGGTAGTTCCTGAGTTACAAACACACTTAACGCATAGACAGATATAGAGACGTTACCTTGGTAATTAGAAAATATTTAAGAAACCATCAAAAGCTACAAAACTTCAAAACAAAGTTTGCATTATGAGCTCTGAGTAGCAACATGCGTCAGTGCAATCCTGTAACACAAGCAAAAGCAATATAAATATGCAATATAAAGAAAGAAATAGTCAGTTTTCCCACAACATCGATGCGGACGAATATTTTGATGCCCAATGACCTCTTTTCTTTCATTATTCCTTTATTTACTTATAGTATTAGGGTGATTACTCAATTAACAGGTAAATTAAGACGTATAAATCGTTACATTTTATAATTTTTTGAACATTATAAAATAATTAAAGTTACACAGACACAGCTGTACAAACACACTTTGTAAAAAATTGCCCGACATCTGTTAAATATCGGAGAATGTCCCAACAGAAGGCGATTATCTTCTTAGATGGTATTATCTCTTTGTCTAGTTGCATTAAAAGGGCTTATAGCGACTCGCCAGTACACACTTTAAATATAATATTCAGAGGATGAGGAAACTCTTGCTAAAAAATATGCATAGTCGATTCAAAAATTGGATGGATTTCATAGTCAGTAGGTATTAAGAGATGGTGTCCGCAACTCCACCATTGCGCGTATTTTACGTACGTAACTCACGAGCACTCGTGACTCGTCATAGTAACTCTAAAAGAAACTGTGATAAAACCAAATATGTCTGCGGTTGTAATAAAAACATATCATATTTGAAATCATAGAAGCTATGGACTTAAACAGCTAAGTCACTGATAAACATAATCTCTATAACTATGGGATCTAACAGAACATACATCACGCTACTATACAGTTTTTTTTTGTGCCACCATTTCTTTATCCTTTAGGATCTAGATAATAAGTGCACATTTTTTGGGCATTGACAGAACATTCCAGAAGGCATCCTCCCAAAGATTTGCTATTATCTCCAGTTAACTCGCCAAGCGTCATTCATGACTATGTTAAAATTTACTCGCAGCCAATCTGTAAATCCAATGATCTTTAAAACATATTACGCATACTTTTAGCATGTCTAAAATTTTTCCAGGAATTGCTGCGATACGTTATTTTAATTTTATTACTTAGCTGAGCTTAGCATGATTTATGCTCGACCGCGACGGGCTCGAGCTGAGCGCAAATGCATTATGCTACTTACATGTTTGCTAATCTTTTAGATGAATACGACACGGTACAGCATGAACGTTTAATACTATCTAATGGCCGGCCAGCGGTGGAAATTCGACCATAATTCATTACATTTTTAAGGGTGAGTCATATAAAAATAATAGCTTGCTGCTCTAGATTTTCATTTGATTTTAAAATGTGGCAAATTTTATACTTCTGCCTCTCTTAAGGTTCGCGTAATTTTCGTAAAAATGGGTACAAAGTTTTTGCTATACCTATTTATAAATAGATAAATATTTGTACTATTTTCGCTGGCTTCAGCAGGAATTACTCAGTGGCAACCGGATTGATCTTAATAAGAGGCTATGCTCTCTAGTACACACAGCTTCATTTTGTGGTTTCCCCCCCAAAATGCATGTGCGTTCGAATGCGTGATAGACCCAAGTTGATTTTGGTATTTCGCAAAAACATTATAATATGGTTAGTATATTGATTTTGTTAATAAATAAGTTTAAGTAAGCATTTCTTTTTTATTTATGTTTTTTTATATTGTTATTTTCCAATAAAACGTTAATACTTTTATAATTACGTATAAGGACAAGCAAAAATATGGTGAATACTTACAAGAACTTAATCATGGTCTAAATAGACTGGAGGTTTTAAGACCTCATGTCGTGTATAAGATTGCAGGTTCAAATCTCAAGCTTTTTGTGTTTTTTTTATTTTTTATTTAACGTATATTTTTAATTTGTTTTAGTAATATTTATAAAGAATTTAAAAATAAAAATACTTTAATCATCATTTTATAATATTTATTATTGCTATTACTTAACAAAACATTAGTATTATTTTACTACAAAGATTTATATTTTCCAATTTGTTTTGATAATTTATTTACAAATAACATACTATTTAAATATTTTACCAACAAGTCTCTAGACAAGTGACATCCGCGTATTAACGCAAACGATAAAATAGGAAGCACTAAAAATATTTTAGATTAACATATGCTAACAAGATTTCACTTGATCTGTCTTGTTGTCTCTGCATACAAATTTGAAATTTTACATTCTGACGAACGACAACAAAAGAGCCAAGCTTTGAAGCGTTTTAAACTTGTCTAGGACCTAAAACTTAATTTAGCAGGATTACAATCATGAGCATAAAAAGTGAATAAACATGTTATCTATAGATAATAATCAATTAACATCTCTTATTAAGTCATGATATCTTAGCTCATTTTGTTTTCAAGTAAAATAGTGGGATCAAATGAGTTTAATGTCTTCGTTGTTAAAATATTTTTTTAACAAAATGTTTTCCTTACAGATACAATTTTATTAAATTTAAATTCATCTTGGACTTCACTTCACTTGAATCCCATTTTAAAACCATTTGACCCCACATATTTTCTATTGGATTTAAATCCGGATTTTTCGATGGCCAACAGATGACAATAATATCAGCCATGATGATATTGAGTTCTGGGGGAACAGCTACAACATATTACAGTGTCGATGAGTTCATTGACGACAAACGAAGGCCTTAACTAAACGATTTGTAAATGATGACTTGTGTGTATGTTTTTTTTTTTGTACTGATTTTTGACTTTTTCTACTTAAATTATTTTTTATTATTTTACGATATGAATGCACTGATGTAGTTAGTATTATTGATTTTTCTATTTGATTTATGATGATTTTCAACACAATGTATTTTGTTGAGAAATAAATGACTTATGACTTATGCCTGAGTAGTTAAACATTCCATCACTATACGCGAACGATGGACCGAACAGTTATCTTGAACAAAATCGATCTGTCCTTCTGGGTAAGCAACTTGCACTGTTGGCATCATAACATCTTGCAAAATTTGCAGATTGTAGGTCTGGCCGTTTATGTGCCCATTTGTTTCTATTAATTCTCCCGGTCCGATGGACGAAATCCATCCCTATTACCCTGAAAATAACAACAAAGGTTTTTTTTTAGATATTTGTCTGCAAGCAATTGTCATGAAGTTCAAAATATAATAAAATCTCTAACACAGTATACATATAAGAATTAAATACTTTTATAAAATTATATAAGTAATAATAATTCAATATAATTACTGTGTTAAAATTATAATAAATAAATAGTTATGTAAATAAGACTATATTGTTAAATACAATATTAGGTAATTAAATGGGGTGGTATACATACATATTAATTTACTTATTAAAAGGTAACTTACCTAGTGTAAAGTGGATGTGAACGGCGATGTAGTGTGAACCTTAACCATATCCCGAAGACGTTCAAACTGATCCGTATAGATCCCAGTAGTCCTTCGATCTTTAACGATCGATGGACCTTGTCTTATCATCGCCGGTTTCTTGGCATCTGCAAACCCTTAAGCGCACCGTTTGTCTGCCTATAGAAAACAATGGTTTTAAATAAGTTATTAAATACCACTCACAGGATGCCGCAAAATCTCAAAAAAAGAAATCTCCGATCACAAATAATATTATAATTATCTTACTCCTATACCAAGCTGTCTTGCAATTCCTTTCATGCTCTCGTTTTGCTCATACAGAACCACTATTTTTGTTCTGATAAAATAAGGAATCATTTTTATAAAATGATTCCTTACCAAAGTGTAAACGAGGACCTCGTTGATACTTTGTCAATCACGTTGTAGTTGTAAATGGAGGGTGTAGATTACATTTATAAAGAAAACGTATGTAATTACCCTCAAATTATAACACGTATAGATTAGACAGATACCTAACGATAAAGTGACTCGGACGATAGTAGATAACAATTTCATTCACAATTCACATGAGGTCGCTAGCTAGTTCTTCAAACTGTCGGTATGAATATGACGACGATCGGTGAAGCGATGGTTCGAATCCAAGTCGAATCTCTGAACTCTTTTTGAAATATTCTTTAGATTATTCGTAAGGAATTCAATTTTGATGCGGTGTAACATTTTAAAACTTGCGGGGCTACCACATAATGACGCTGTGTGTACAATGTATTAGAAATAATATCTGGCAATACGTCACACATATATCATTAAGGCATTATTATGCGATAAATGTACCGTGTAATGTACTAATTTTATCGATAGTAACATCTGTAACTAATTATAATTACTATAGGTATAACTCAACCAATTCCTTCGGAGCCTGTTTTCAGGTCTGTCAACCTATGCAAACATATTATGTTTGCATGGCTTACATGTCTTTCGTCATTTCGTAACACAATCACGTCTAAATCAGACCAAAGCCTCACATAAGCTTCACCTCGCACTTCCCGCATGTAATATTATAATAATACTTGCAAACAATTTCCTATTAAATTAAAATTCTCCTTTTAAATTAAAATGGTTACAACATTCGATTCAACGCCGTCACAAATAAATTCACACCAAGTTCGAAAAACTATTCAAAACTATACAATCTCAAGAAAACTTAAACCAGTGGAACACAATAATCCAATCATTGCTAGAATATCTTCCACGAAGTATTCTTCAAAGAAGATCGCTCGCCCGAGTGTGCCGCGGTACAAATAAAGTGCAAAGTTGGTGCTGCGAATGACCACTTTTAATCTCATATAGAATTTAAAAGTTTATGTTTTATTTTAATGTTTAATTCGAGTAAATGATAGTAACTAATGAAGTTCATATCACAAGACTTGCTTAATCATACACAAGTATGAGCCTTCCCTACTGAAGGTCCCTGCTCACACAATGCCTTTGTCAACATTCTTAGATTTACTATTAACGTCCCGTATTTACATGTCCCACAATGTCACCTTGGTTCAAACTATGTACCTATTTTCATGTTTAAAACTGCTTTGTAGAAATGAATTCTTTCACCGATACCGCCAAGACATTCCTACATGGAATGCATTAAAAGTACCTACCGTGAACTTTTAACAGAATATCGCTATAGAATACAATTCCTATGAAAATTAACTTACCCATATTCACTGACATAACGCCATTAGTCTTTTAAATCAACAAGAAAGGATCTTAAGGAAGTATAGGCAACCTTAACAGCACTGTTGAGGAATCATGTTTAGATAACATCAACTTTTTCCAATTAACACAAATCCTGTTTGACAGATAACCATTCTATTGCGCGTCACTTTAAAATAACCCTCCGTAGATCCAACGTTTATTCACAGTCACATACTAATATACCACAATCGCTGCTATGCTAATGGTCCCAGACGTCTGATATCTCGCTCACAATCCGAGAGTAACTCCCCGCTGTGTGTCAGACTTGGATTAGTATTATCAGGTACAGGTCTGAGGCAAAGTGAAGTTTATCGCTAAATAAAAGCAGTTGTAAAGGAAAGTGTGATGTGTTGGATGATTTTATTAAATTGTGTAAAATTATTTAGAACTGTTGTAAGTACCTAGTTATTTTTTATCGGTGATTTTCAATAGTTCGAAAATATTGGAAACCTAAAATGCAATATTGGTGCTGCATGTATTGCATTTTACCAATTAAATGGAAAATTTTATAATGAAACTTAAATGATTTCCATTTGTTTATTTTATCATTCTGTTATTCGTTTAATTATTTATTATAAAATGTTCTCTTATTGTATTATTGTTACGTATGAATTACCAAAAAATGTTGCATAATTTTAATTGTAAATATCCTTATTGTCTTTGTAATAATATGTAAAACCATAAATGGTGCATGATGTGTTAGCCTATAATTAATTGTTGCACTTAAGAATGTACTGTTATCGAAATTATATTTAATGTATTGTGTAAACAATTGTTGGCTAACCTAAATAAATAAATAAAAAAAAACAGTAAAAAGTGTTGCATATGACCCAGATTTCTGAGCGGTTTCCCAAAGAGCTCTGTTGTAAAACAGACGGCAATCAGCTAAATAACGTTTGGCAATTTTCCATAACTACTGAACTTTAACACACAAACCTACCGTCAAAGCGAGAGGGAATGGGAAGCCGTCACCTCCTTCTGCGAAGCAGTAATGCTCGCGAAGGAGGAGGCGGGGCGTGTGAAGGAGTGGCAGTCACTGCGCCCTCACGTCCCTAGCCGCCGCAGGAGGAGACGCCCCGGGCGTCGGGAGTCGATTGCGGACTCCCGGCCACCGTAGGCACGAGCTTGCGGGTGGCGAGCAATGGGTAGCTCGCCGCCCGGTAAGGACCAAGCTCAGGTCGAATTATGTTTGAGGCGTCATCGCATAAAGATTGTTTTTTCCTACAGAAAATCGATGTGCAAGTAAGTGACTTATGTTAAATAGTATGTGGTATATTGTTATTAAGGTGTATCGCAATGATTTAATCTTATAAATCTACTATTTCTTGAATGATTGGAAAAGGTAATGATGCTTGATATTAGGTAAAGTTACCTCGCTTAGCACGAAGGCAACTTTACCTATGACTAGGGTTGTCAAATTTAGCACGCCTAAGTAATTTACTTTTATGTGGGAACTGTTTTGGACGTTCGTTCAGTTATTCAGGACTTTAAATATAATACCTATCGATTTTTTTCTATTCGTTTATGAAATATTTTTGTGTGAATGAAATACATGTGTAACAAAATTCAATGACTGGCCTGTTAGTCTAGTGGTTAGTGACCCTGACTGCTAAGACGGAGGTCGTGGGTTAGATTCCCACCCAAGAAAAATCTTTGAGTGATGAGCACGAGTATTTGTTCTGTGTCTGTGAGAGTTCTTTTTTATACTGTTTACCAATATTCTTGATTATAAATACGCTTAGTATTTAATTGTTTACTGTTTTTAGGCAAAGTTTTAATGTCTAGAATAGTTTTTGTTACTGTGTTTACTACCACAATAGATATTAAACTGTAATGCATAAACAAAAGTCCCTATTACTTGGTTCCTTAATAAATAATTAGTTATTTTTTTTTTAAATGTCAACGATTAGATGCTATGTAAACAGTGTAAAATGCGTTCTAAGTTTCGCCTCTCGAAGTTCTGTGTGCTATAACAATACAACAATAAATAAAACGAGTAATGCGAATAATAATGCAAATGATAATAATGTTTTTAAGGAAAATTTTAACATAAAGTTTTATCTTAAAATCCTAAAAATACTAAATAGTAAACTCGGAAACTGTAATTTAATGAAACAGCTGAACAAATAAAGTAGCTGTTTTGTAAAATGGCTCGCGGTTATGTAAAACAGCGGACATTCTATCTGCGGCATACACTACGTTACAAACCTTGCACTGAATAATACCTGTTGACCTAATTAACTAATTGAATGCCCTAATTAACAGGCTTATGCTTAATCGTACGGTCTGTGGTCGTGATCTTTTGGGTTCTAAAAACGAATGCTGTTCTTCATATAAATAATCCAATAGCACCTAATGTTTGAGTCGCATCTGGTCGTTCGAACTACTTTTTTCAGACAAATTAAGAAAATGGCTGAGGAATGATGTGATGAGACAACGGTGTGGTTTAAAAAAAGATATAGTGACAAAAATTAAAAGAGAATGCTTAGATTGTTTGGTCATTTTGAGACGATGAATGTAAGATGGCGTACAAAAGGTGGAAACGCCGCGAGGAGACGTAAGAAAATTAATTGAACAAGGAATAGACAATAAAGTTTCACCTATTGATATTGCTGTACTTGGCCTGTAGTCCTTCAACATCGCTTGCACTGGATACCTCCTCTAAATTCACGTATTAATTATACAGCTTAATTCAGGGTTGCGGAAACCAGAGAAGGAAAAGGCATGCCATCACAGTTTCTTCTCAATTATCTATAGAAATCGTAATATTTATACCCTTAGGCCTCGAGGTAAGGTCAAGGTAAGTTTCAAATATTATAGAACAAGTTAGCTTGTTTAGATGTTAAATGCCTATGCGATGCCTATGTAACTAAGATAACACTGTCACTGGCAAAACGCAATGGCGTTTTGCCAGTGATGACCTTAGAAGGCTTAAAGTCATCCAATGCGCAATGGAGAGGGCTATGCTTGGAGTTACCCTGCGTGATCAAATTAGGAATAAGGAGATACGCAGGAGGATCAAGGCCGATATAGCCCGAAGCATTGTCAAACTAAAGTGGCAGTGGGCAGAACACATTGCTCGCAGAATAAATGGCCGATGGGGCCGAATGGTTCTGTAGTGACGACCGCATTCCGGAAAACGTATAATAGAAAGGCCTCTCACAAGTTGGACCGATGACCTTGTGAAGGCCGCAAGAATCCGTTGGATGCGGGAAGAACAGAGCCGGTCGAAGTGGCGGAGCTTGGGGATGGCCTGGAATTTTTAACGTTTATAAGTACCTTATCTATGCTTAAAAATCATTTAACTTTTACGGTGAAACAGTGCCATCCCTAGCGGTGCATTCTTGAATTAATTATTGAGATGAAACTCGCTCCAGAGACCTCACGTATGGGCTGGAGGACATTCTCAAGGCAGTGTATTAATTGTGCTCAGAAACGCGCGATGCACGTTCGTTCGATTAGCTATTGAAAGTCAATGGGTCATGCGGTCGAACTCGAAGTGAATGACTCATAAAAGGAGGTCCTAATCCAGCATTGATGATCCTGACTGTAACACCAGTATTATGTTCATAGGTACCTGTGCTAGCAAGTACAGTATCCGGCAATAAATGATAATAAAAGAAACTATCGATGTACTGTAGGAAGTGGCAACCATATCTGTGGTTCAGCAGTTTCAATATCATCAGAATTATGCTGGAATATAGCAGTTTGTCGAGTACGTAGTATGACAGACACCATCGTACCTTCGATGCGACGCTCTACTAGTACCTGTTATCAGCCAGTGTCACTTTTTCTATCTGATCTTTTCGGGCGATTCTAAAAATTTCGTAAGAGACGAAGCGGTGCCACTTTGTGTGGCATCAGATATAAATATAAGCTTAGAAAAGAGGGGTATCCTGTTAAATCAGCTGACAGGGTTATATTTGCGATCCCAAACAAATCGGGATAAAGGCAAAAGAATTGATATTCCGTTACATAGTCTCAAATGTGAAAGTTAATCAGGGACTTCAGTATTCTGGAAAGAGCCGCCCCTAACTCTCAAATTAATTATTGAGCCCCACTTTGAGTTCGTTGGGACGTCGCATTAAACTTTGACAAAGGGTGCCATATTTATAACTACGTTCGGAACTGTTACATATTCAGTTAGTGTTATCTGCACTGTCTCGGATGAGATGAACTTTCACTTGACGTAGATAGTATGTGAAGGAGGAAGTTTATGATTGCTTATAAAGAGTCGTCCGTTTGCAGTAAACCAAAATTCAGATTTCTCAAAGCCTCTCTTCTCTATACGGGCTTCGAAATACCCCATGTCTGTTAAGTTAGGGTACAACTTAGCTTTTATTCCGTTCGACAAAATTTCATAACAGAGTATTAGTCTTTTCATGGTCTGAAACTCTGCAAAGAAATGAAAAGTAGTGAGGCAATAAAAATCCTAAAAGTTTTAAAAACTCTAATAGAACGTCTTGGAACTCTATGGCTTGCCTTTTTCAGTTTCTTATTTGGTGTGGTAACAAAATCTAATTCTCATTTATGTATTAGTAGCAGTTTATAATAATATAATTTTAACGTAATAATAAGTAACGTAAAATATATATTAAAAAGTATAATGTATATTTTATTATAAAATTTAATTAGCAGAAGAAGAAGAATGATCTATCTCTATAACCAAATTGGACTACGGGACTACTACTAACGTACTTGATAAACCAATATCAAAATTATTAGGCCCGCTTCAGTAGACATCGGGTCTATAACGAAACCACTGTTCCAGAATGATGATAATTCATTTGATTACACAATTCTATTAATATCGAAATAACTTATTTGTTTTGTTTTTTAAATTATTTTGTTTAATACGTTTCTGCTTGTTTACTATCTCGTTACTATCTCAAAAGTAATAAATTTCATCAGGATTAACAAAAAGCAAATTATTTTAATAGATAAGCTAAGTTCTACGCTATACCTATTGCTTACTGGTGTCTCAACAAAATTAGTAGGAACACGCGTTATTAAAGAGAGCATATTGCTAGCAGCGTCTAATAAACGTTGAGCGCTAAGCTGTGACTAAGCTTGGCTTAATTTGGTAAGCCTAAATATGTGCACATTAGAGATTTATGCTCATAAGCTAGCATATTGTACCGGTGTTCTCGCGTTACTTAAATTGAAACACGAGAGAGTGTTTTGTTTATCATTGGTATATATCTTGGGAGTGAATGTTATTAAATTTTATTGTGTTAGAGGTACTTATAGATTCAAAGTATAAAATCACAAAGTGGTACGAAAATACCAATACGGCTGTGCGCAGTATTAAATTAAGACTGTTTTTACACAGACTGATTGTCACTCTATGAGAACAAACGCGTAAAGAACTCAATTTTTTCTCGAATCTTTTAACAAAACCTTTTCGAAAGATGGACAAAAAACTGATAATAATTGGCTGGCGTTTTCCCGATTAAGGACGGAAACCTGAAACTTCTTTGGAATGTTGAACCACTCCAAAAAACGTCGTTTACGACAGGCAATACTCTGAAGGCCAATTCCCAAACTAAAAACGTTGAAAATCTAGTCGCAATCTTATCTCTCTCGCTCGCTCTCTTTCTCTCATCTCATGAAAAACATTTAAAAAATTTAGTAAAATCAAAGGCTTTTTTGACATTGAATATTTAGGAGTTACAAGTCTAGTATGCCAGTTAAAACTTGATGAATTCGTGTAAAAGTACATGCGAATAGTTAGTAGTGTTACGATACTACAACCATCACACAATTTACACAGTCATGACTATAACTAACTTCCATAATATCGAACTATTCTAACTTCCAACTCACAGCACATTCAAATGTTCGTTTAGTTCATATTTACGTTGCTAAGTGAATAGTGGACGGTATTATAATATGCAATGAGCGTGGCTGGCGGGACGCCAAATTTTGTTAGCAAAGAGTAAATAGGTACAGAAGGTCTGCTCCATGCAACGAACGAAAACAGGCGCACGGACACATAGACGCGTACTACTGTTAGATTAACTTTATCACTAAAGAACTGAACCGATTAAAGTACAAGTAGGCAAATAAATCCGCACATTGCAGGAACATTACAAAGGAACAATAATACTCACTTTAAAAATCACTAGATCATTTGTTTCATAACTAGCTTCTGCCCGCGACTTCGTCCGCGTTAAACTTGTTCCCGTCGCGTTGAATTGCCTACCCGTGCGATTTTCCCCGTTTTTGCAACATTTTTCATTACTGCTCCGCTCCTCTTAGTTGTAGCGTGATGTTATATAGCTTATAGCCTTTCTCGATAAATAGGCTACCCAACACAGAAGAATTTTTCATTTCGGACCAGTAGTTTCTGAGATTAGCGCGTACAAGCAAACAAACAAACAAACTCTTCAGCTTTATAATATTATATAGTAATATATAGTAATATAGTATATAAGGTGTATCTATTCATACACGAAATATTTTAAGAGGTACACCTGTAGGTGGTAAAGAAGCTACAGCGACAAAAAAAAATTTCGAAATTTAATATTTATAAATTATTTGACGCACATAAGAAATACTGGCTCCTTCTTATTTTTTTGGCCCGAGACACCACGGCCATGCTCGTGCCGTCCGGTCGCCGCCCTCACAGCGTCAGGCGGACCATTCATAGAATTTGGAGTAAAGGTTTTATGCAAAACGTCTCAAGTTTTAAAATTATAATAATTACGAAAATTCAAAACGCTTAGATAAACATTTTCTTTTTGCTTCTATAGCTTCTTTACCACCTACAGGTGTACCTCTTAAAATATTTCGTGTATGAATAGATACACCTTAACACCTTAGTATAGATAATAATTTTTATTTACTATCCACAGTACAATAAATTCGTTCAGCACATTTGACAAGCACTCCAGGGTTTTTTTTTTCGATGGGAAATCATCAAATGACTTCTTCCGCTCTGGGCGAAGCGGGAGGGCGTGTCAGACTTTTACTGGCTAAAACCCAATCGTGTTCCTCCAGTTGCCCATATGCCAGGGCCACGGTATCTCGTTTGAATAATCTCGCAACCCTGGCAGGACTCGAGGGTTATGTCCGAACTCGACAAGAGCTGAAGTCAGCCTCCCAGTCCCCAATACCGCCAATGATATCCCCACCCGTAATATTTTAAACTTTATTTAATACTAGCTTTTGCCCGCGGCTTCGCCCGCGTGGATGTTGGAAATGATCGCAAAAGGACGTACTACCGCGTTTAATGTATTGAATCCAGGTTATATAGGTAATAAGAGAGCAGTTGAGTGAGAGCAGCGGTGGCTCAGTGGTATCAGCCCCGACTTACCAATTGTAGGTCGTGGGTTCGAACCCAGGCAGGCTCTTTACTTTGTGTAAATATTTTCATCAGCACTACTCTCAAAACGGTGAAGGATAACATCGTGAGGAAACCGGCATGTCCTAGAACCAAAAATTCGAAGACATATGACATCTACCAACCCGAACTGGGCCCGCGTGGTGGATTACGGCCCACTCCCTCTCACCGAGAGGAAGCCTGTGTCTCAGCAGTGGGAATAATATAGGCTAATTATATAGGTAATAAATACTATCTGTGTGCTTTTGCGTGATTGTGAAAAAAACATCTAATCTTACAAATGTTCACATTTATAATATTAGTAGTAAGTAGGTTTATAATTGATATTACTTCGGATTCATAGTTTATGAGAATATCATGTGTGTTTGATGAATAGTATTCAGAGTAAGAAGACTGTGAAATAGGGTTGGATTGAATTGATATAAGTCATCCTGGTTTTTCTTAACGCTCCTATTCTACCTATACAGACACTCAATTATTTACCAGACACCAAATTAAACATAGTTATAAGAAAAGTACTTTGGCCAGTGGCTTCGCCCGTATAGCTGTCGGAAAATATCACCCGGGAACGTACTACCGGGATAAAGTATCCTATATCGTAAGTATCCAGGATAACCAAAAATCCAAATCCATCCAAAAATCTAAACATCTAAGCCATATTTCGCGGTCTCTTACTTGGAATAATACAATTAGGTTTATTTTGAGTACTTCGAACACACATGATATTCGCATTTACTATGAAGCCAAAGTAATATGAATTACAATCTTACTAATCCTGCAATACCCGACCGCTACCAAGCGAGATGGCCGGACGTGGAACGGCCCGCTAGCCGCTCTGCGGCTATTTTATTATAATCTCTGATATCTTCTAAAATATTAATTTTAATGATATGCTGTAAAGGGCAATTTTGATCTACATGAAATGCACAATTTATTTAAGGTACTTAATTGGATAAGGATTAATGCTGTATTGCTTAAAATCGCATTCATAAATAAGCCATTATTTCTCGTAAAAAGTAAAGGATAAAAATGGTTATTATGGGTTATCCCTAAGAGTTAGACATATACCATCGCGGACTTTTTTGTAGAACTTTTTAAGGTGTACAATACTGTAGTACATTATTTTGAGCTATTTCGAAGGGTTCAGCCAGCGTTCGCAATGTAAGCGCAAAAAAATGTATTTATTTATGACATCACATTAGAAACCTCTAAAATTATCAGTGTTTCTTTACTATATTATGGATGTTATATATATATAAACCTTCCTGTTGAATCACTCTATCTATTAAAAAAACCCGCATCAAAATCCGTTGCGTAGTTTTAAAGATATAAGCATACATAGGGACAGACAGACAGCGAAGTGACTTTATTTTATAATATGTAAAGATTACTTCCGGTTAAGTATGTACGTGTTCAAATCTTACCACAAAACAGCTTTTAAATCACATTAAATACTGTATTCTTAATAAATAATAGTTTTAAAAAAACTAAAAATCACGCTTCGTTAGAAAAAAGCGTGGGGTGCTTTTTAAGGTATTTTTTTTATGGATATCAGGCACCCCACGCTTTTTTCCATTATTTTCTACTTTTTAGTTTAGTTTTCTATGGAAACGTGTTTTTTATTTTTTAAAGCTATTATTTATTTTCTATTTTTCAGGGTGTTTCAAATTTTGAGACGTATATCAGCGTAGTTTTCGAAGACAGTTTTTTTGCTGTCCTGGTAACCCTGGTAAGGATAATGACACAAATTTATGAAATTATTGCATTGTCATCGGTCTTTGACAGGTGTGCAAAGTTTAAATGCAATTTGGTCGTTTAAAGTGGGTCAAAATCGCGCTATAAGGAGACGGTTACAAACAAACATACAAGTGAAGCTAATATAAAACGTGTAAAAACCTAACAGTTTGGCGATCTAAAAACAAATGACAGTCGCAATTGCGCTTGCACTCGCTGTATGTGAAACGAGACTTATATTGCATGTGTGTTTGCTCGTTGAATAGAGCCCGCCTTCTGCATCTATCTATTTTGTGGTGTTGGTTAGTAAACGATGCCCTGCGGGAGCTGTGAGCAATTGGGTACGAACGATAGATGATTGATAGGAGGAAATATTGATGGATAGACTTGTCGAAATGTTTTATAAGAAGTGTCCTCAAAATTTTTTATTTCACTGAAATACTAACAGCAGTGATAGGGTTTTGCAAGCATTGGTAGAATAATCACGGCTACTTACACCTGTTTTCTCTTTTTATTTCCTTTGTTTCTTACTGAGTAGCAAAAAGCATGAGATAAATAAGAAAAATAATAATTGTGAACCTCCTCCTTTTTAGCTCAGTTAAAAAGTACCGTACTTTTAACATAATAGGAATTCTATTTCAGAAACAGATTAGACACAGCTGTGGACAAGACCGTCGGTAGCCCCAAAACGTAATCTTCTACCTTAATATGCATGTAGGGCAGCTAAAATATGTGTAAAATATTGAGTTACTGAGCAGGTGCTTATTATATGGTATTCTGTGGAAAACTGAGCCTTTCTCCCTAAATACTATAAAAGCGGTTCATAAAACCTTCGAAAACATTATGTAGATACCTATTGCCCGTGACTTCGTCCGCGTTAAATTTCTTGTTCCCCCGACCCTTCCCGTCGCGTCGAATCGCCCACCCGTGCGATTTTCCCCGTTTTTGTAACATTTTTCATTACTGCTCCGCTCCTTTTAGTTGTGGCGTGATGTTATATAGCTATAGCCTTTCTCAATAAACAGGCTACCCAACACAAAAAGAATTATTCAATTCGGGCCAGTCGTTTCTGAGATTCGTTCAATCAAACAAACAAACAAACTCTTCAGCTTTATAATATTAGTATAGATAGATCTAGTGTACACAGTAATATAATAATATCTACATTATAGACGGCGTGGAAACGTGTGGATTTCATCAACTGTGCATATTAGTGTTATGGTGTTATGAATGATTTTAATTATCATGTCAATTACGGGCAAATGCGTGCACTGACTAGACAAGTCCACTCAATCCGTGTGGAAACTGAAAATGAGATTTTAGATTGCTTGAATGTTTATTAGAAAGAAAACTAAACTTAATAAATAAACTAACGTTTCTCTATTTACAAATTTGACATTAATGTTGCAAAGGTACCTTTAAAATATATTATAAGAAGCTCACTTTGATCTCTTTGAGAAATTAGATAAAAAACCGGCCAAGTGCGAGTCGGACTCGCGCACCGAGGGTTCCGTACAAACCTGTAGGTATTCTCGGTTTAGAATTTTTTTTTTTTTTTAATTTTTATATTTCAGTTGATTGAATGTAAGGTAAATTGCGGTTTACGATTTCTGACGTTTTAAAAAAAAAAACTACTCACTCGATCTCGTTCAAACCAATTTTCGGTGGTAGTTTACATGGTAATGTATATCATATATTTTTTTTAGTTTTATCATTCTCTTATTTTAGAAGTTACGGGGGGGGGGACACATTTTACCACTTTGGAAGTGTCTCTCGCGCAAACTATTCAGTTTACAAAAAAATGATATTAGAAACCTCATTACCATTTTTGAAGACCTATTCATAGATACCCCACACGTATGGGTTTGATGAAAAAAATCATTTTTGAGTTTCAGTTCTATGTATGGGGAACCCCAAAATTTATTGTTTTTTTTCTATTTTAGTGTAAAAATATTAATGCGGTTCACAGAATACATCTACTTACCAAGTTTCAACAGCATAGCTCTTATAGTTTCGGAATAAAATGGCTGTGACATACGGACGGACAGACAGACAGACAGACAGACAGACATGACGAATCTATAAGGGTTCCGTTTTTTGCCATTTGGCAACGGAACCCTAAAAACGCTTTAAAGACGTTTTAAACACGTAATCTGCACACTTATCCAATAAACGAACTCAAAGTTATTAACAAAGTAAAAAGCTAAAGTTCACAAAGAATTTTCCGAGCGACTTGCAAAAGGCATGGAGGATCAAATGAACACAATTCTTCATACACAACACAAAAATAACCAGAGAAACTTGACCTCCCTAATTTCACCTGTAAAACAGAAAGCAAATTATTCAAAACACGAATCTTTTGATGTTCCAAAGAATTTCACATTTACTTACTGTGAAAAAATTATAATATCAGACTCAAAGTCAGCGTATGATTTTAAATTGGCTTTATTTGGCTTTTTCTGTTTTGAATAAAACCAATAGCAGTGTATGAGGCTATATTATTGTCAAGTTCTGAAAGCTTAGTGGTTTTTAATCAACTTGGCTGGCGACTGCTTTCGGAGATATAGGTCGCCTTTTATTTGTCGCTTTAGGGGATATCCGTGTTTATTGAGTTTTATTCTACCAGCCGCTAATGAAATACGGTTCCAATTACGATTTCGAATTCCACGTCACGTTCCATGTGGGAATTGGAAACTTGTAATCAGAATCGTCCGTGAGGAAATCGAAGAACGATATAGAATTGCAAGTTATCAGGAGTCCAATTAGGTAAAGTTTTTTGTACCCATACACCATCCCATTTCTTTCCGTGGGTGTATTAAATACGACTAAAGGACTTTCTAGAAAACTGGCATCAGCGTTCTCTATGCATTTTACCACCATACTGCGATCGCCAACCCGCCTGTCAAGGGTTACGCTTATGACAAAACCCCCTCAATAGGGAGAGGTCTATGTCCAGTGGACGATTAACGGCTGAAATGATGATGATGATGATGATGATGATGATGATGATGATGATGATGATGACTTAATTATGGGTCGTAGGAATCGTAATTCTTTTATTACTTTTTTTTCGTGATGTATTTCAATTTAATTTGTTTTGATTTAAGGTATTTTTATTCAATGTTTTATTTGATTTAATGTATTTGAATGTAGGTTTAAAGAAACTTTATTCTCAATAAAAACATAACATGTCGCTTACTTGAGAACAATAACTATTACTTAAATTAATACTAATATTAGGTTCGACTACATCCGTCACAAACGAATTAAAAACTACACGAAACCCGACTCACCCAACGCATTCATTTTTCAAGTAATGTCTGGTTTGCGATTAGATATTGGCTAAGCTGAGTTTTGAATGCATTGAATGAGTGTAGGTTTCTTATGCGTGACGGTAGCTTATTGTATAGCTGTGCTCCTTCAAATGTAAGCATTTTTTTGCCATAGTTGGTCCTGGTTTTTGGTAAAACTAATAGACTTGCTCGTCGTGTGCTTCGTTGGCTAACTTGTCTATGTTGCGTAAGTGTGATATTTGTGTGGATGGTTTTGTTTAGTACTTTTCTGATAAAGAAGCATGTGTTATAAATGTAAAGTTGCTTTATGTTCATTATTTTTGTGTCTCTGTATATTTTTGTAGTTGATGTTAAGTATGGATAGTTGAAGAGCATTTTTATCAGTTTATTCTGGGAAATTTGTAGTTGTGCTAGTTTTGTTTTTGCGGCACTACCCCATATTTCGACTAAGTACAGTAGATGTGGCTTCACTAGGGAACTATAGATGGTGTAACGCAACCCTCGTGGAATACATCGAACTATGTTGTGCAGAGCTCCGACTAATGTTGAGAGCTTGTTCTTTATATATTCGATGTGAGCATTCCAGGAAAGGGAACTATCTATTCTGAGACCGAGATATTTTTCGCAAGTTTTTAACTGTAGCGGCGTATCGTTAATTGTAAGTGGGTTAAATGGGGGAATATGTTTATTTTTTGCCTTATATATTACATAGCATGTCTTGGAGATGTTTATTGTAAGAAGGTTGACCTGAAACCACATGGATAGCGAATTTAAATCCTCTTGGGCTTGTGAAATAATGTCTTGAATCGAAGACCCGAAGTAAAATAAACATGTGTCATCGGCATACAAGGTAAGGTGACCGTGTAACTTAATTTCATTTATATTATTTATATATATTAAAAAGAGCAAGGGTCCTAAAATTGATCCTTGTGGAACGCCACATGTTATAGGTCTTGAGCCACTTTGATTATTACCAAGTTTAACTACTTGCGTGCGGTTGGTTAGGTATGATTCAAACATTTTTAGAGCATTTCCAGTAATATTAATGGATTCCAGTTTCTTTAAAAGTAGTTTGTGAGAAACCGTGTCAAATGCCTTTTTCAGGTCTATAAAGATACCTAAGCATATATTTTTACAGTCTATATTGTGCTTTATTTTGGTTACGAGATCAATTGTAGCTGTAGTGGTGTTGCTTTTTGGTCTGAAACCATATTGACGATCGGTGATAAACTTTATAGAGTTTAAGTACGTTTCTAGTCGGTTGTGGAGGATTTTTTCTAGTATTTTTGACATTACAGGTAATACTGAAATCGGACGATAGTTACCAGGATCAGTGGCATTTCCTGATTTGTAGATAGGAGTGACTTTTGCTATTTTTAGCGTTTCAGGAAAGTTTCCATCCGCTAGTAATTTATTAAAGCATTTGCTTAGGGCATTTACAATTAGGTTCTTCGTACATTTTATTACTTTTGTATTAATGCCATCTATGCCCGTGCTACAGTTTGGATCAAGGTCTGTAATTATTCTAAGTATCTCTTTAGCAGAACAAGGATTTAAACAGGACAGCCCTTCGAGGTCTTTGGGAGGAAAAAGAGGTAACGCGCGGTCACAGTCATCATGAAATTTGACAGGTATTTCATTCGCTAGTAAGGGCCCTACCGTGGAAAAGTAATCATTAAATATTTGACAGACGTCATTAGGTTCTGTAACCGTTTTTGAATTTACTACCAGTTTTGAAGGAACACAGCTTTGTTTTGTTTTATTATTTGCTAAGGAGTTTATTAGACCCCACATTTTTTTAGGTTTTTTAATACATTTAGTAAATGCTTCATAGTAAAAGGTATTTTTTGTTCCTTGTATTAGTTTGGCTACACAGTCTCTTTTTTCAGCAAATGCTTCTTTGAATAAGTCATTGTCAGGATTGTTTTTAAGTTCCGTCCCCAACATATTCCTTTCATTGATTTGGGCTATAATCTCTTTATTAATCCAGTCTTTTTGTGGAAGATTGAGTATTTTGGTCTTCGTAACTCTGCTTTTTTCTACACATGACTTTATCACATTTTCCAATGCCAGGTAATCATTACTAGGGTTCTGATAGTCAGTTCGTTCCATGACGTTATATAGGTTTGTGTAGTTTATTGCTTCGTACTGTGCTCGCAGTTTTCGAGGGGATTTCACTTTTTTCAGTTCTAAATACATTTGATAGTGATCGGACATAGATGATTTTAATATTACCATGTGAAAGTTGTCGTTCTTTAAGTTAGTGCTGATATGGTCGATAATACTTTTTTTCGTTTTTGAGTCCCTTGTACAGTATTTTTTAGTTATTTTGTTCAGTAGTACGTACCCAGCCTCTTTAGTTGCTGCTTTGTATTGTTTAGTTTCTTTGTTGGTTTTAGCTAATAGGTCGATGTTGAAATCGCCGAAAACAATTGCTCTCTTTCTTTGTTGTAGTTGGTACTCATATTCTTCAAGGAACTCCTTATAGTTGGTGTTACCAGGGTTGTATATAACTCCGATTTCAAAAGCGTGCCTTTCTAAGTGTATCCATAAATAATTATTTCCACCTGAGTACTTAGATTCTGATAAACTATGTTTTAGATCATTATGGATGAATGCTGAAACTCCTCCTCCTTTTGAGTCTGTTCTATAGTTATAATAATGGGTATAATTCTCTATTTGCAGTTCCAAGGCTTGAGTTTCCGATCTTATCCAGGTCTCTGTTACTAGAATGCCATGTGTGGTTTTTGGTAATGATTTTAGGATGCATTTTAGCTCGTCTAACTTTCCGCTTTTCCTTATACTTCTAGCATTTAGGTACAAAAATCTTAGCCGTGACTTGCCAGTATTAATAGTGCGATAGTCATTAAGTGTTTCATAGGTGTTACAGTACATATCGGCAGTTATATTATCGCTGATTAATTGAGGTTTTTTGGAGACTTTTTTATAACTGTTGGTGTCCCGTGTATGTATTTTATAGTAAGGTCAGTCTCGCCATCATCTGTACGGCGTGCTAGTTCCTCTTTCAGACTTTTCAAATATAGTTGCTGCGTCGGAGTCTGGTCTGAGTATACCTTTATGTTTTGTGGCAGTTTGTCTCTATTTTGTAGAAGATATTTAGCAGAGTCTGAAGTGTCGAACCATGCTTTAATGCTACGGTGTTTTCCAGGAATGTACTTTCCAATTCTAAAAATCTTTGTGGGTTTCGGAAGATCGTGGCACACGTTGGTTGTGATTGCCCAGACCTCTTGTTCGTCTTTAGACATTCTGTCTTGTGCGTCGGTGGCAATTTGTTCCGGTATCCCAACTATGATAATGTTTTTTTCTCTGGCTTTCCGATCTGTTACCTCTTTAATTATTTGTTCATTCGAATAGAGTTGATTATTTATTTTAGACGAGTCTGGCTGGAAATTGGATGATTGTTTGAGGGAGCTGAGGTCCGATTCAAGTGATACTATTTTCTGTTGGTCCTGTCGGACTTGGTTTTCTAATTGTGTCACTGTTGAGTGTAGTTCTTTTTGCCCTTGTGCGATGTTAGATGTTGAAGATTTGATCTCGTTAATCTGGGTAGTATTTTCGCGAATCAAGTGCATTGTTTGCTCTTTAGATAATTTTAGTTCAGAAATTTGTGTACTGACCTCTGTTAGACTTTCCTGCATTTTATTCATGATTTGCTCATTTGATCCTACATATTTTTCTAGTAATCGGCTGATACGGCCTAATTCTGATCTGATTTCTTTTATTTCATCAGCATATTCACAGTCATGATCTGACGGCGGTTGTTTACGTTTACACCGGAAGGTAATTTGAGAATCCGCTGCGAGCGCACTTAAATTGGATAAGTCGGGGGAGCTGTGTGTGGTGCCTATAGAAGAGCTTGCATCCGTACCGACAGGTGTACCGGGTGTTCGTGATGGTGGTGGTGGCGATCTTTGTACGCTCATTGTCGTTAAAATAATTAGTTTCCAATAGCAATCAACGTATGAATACTTCACACGGCAGTTTGTAGTAAATAATAAGGTATTCTGTGATTTGTATAAAATCGTACAACTTACTGTTCAGAACGCAGGGTCACTGTGCGAAAGAGTCAAAAAATAATAAATAGCCACTGCACTTTTTTCGCGGAGGTGAGGTACGGTTCGGCCGAACGCGGAGTCACTGTGCAAGCGAGATAAAAAATGTTCGTCTTTGTTGCGCGGAGGTGAAGCACGGCGAGCGCGGGGGCTTGCCGGCGCGGCGGCAGGCACTTATTTGTTTTAGCGGTATTGAACACAGTGGCGTAGCGACGTAATGATCAATCACGGTTTTCAAAAATTTAAACTCTATTTTGAGTGCACTACTATTTGATTTTGAAAAACACTGATTTAAATGTTTTTAAGTAGAGTGATAACACGTCTGCTCCGTATGAAGTCGAAATCTATATATTAATACGTGAAGTGAAAACTTTGGATCCCTTTTTACGAAAATTGGGCGGACGGAGGAGTATGAAATTTCGCACACTTATAGTTTATACAGAGAAGAAGTGACGAATGCTAATATTTTTTTTTAATTATGCGTTAAAATACATTATTTTCAATAAATAACACGTTACACACACTACTGTTCATTACCGTGTATCTAATACACACATGCATACATATTTTTTTTGTTTACCGTCCAAATCTGTCTTTATAATTTTGTGCAGAATATTATTACCAATACTCAGAAATATTTACCCCTAAAGCTTAAGTTAAACCCCCTAAAATTGCCACAATTACTAAAAAAATCAGCATTTCGCACACTTATAGTTTATACAGAGAAGAAGTGACGAATGCTAATATTTTTTTTTAATTATGTGTTAAAATACATTATTTTCAATAAATAACACGTTACACACACTACTGTTCATTACCGTGTATCTAATACACACATGCATACATATTTTTTTTGTTTACGGTCCAAATCTGTCTTTATAATTTTGTGCAGTGTTACCAATACTCAGAAATATTTACCCCTAATGCTTAAGTTAAACCCCCTAAAATTGCCACAATTACTAAAAAAATCAGCTAAAAAATTATAATGAAAATAACCAACGAATGTTCAGTAATCATAGACCGGCACACAGTAGTCATAATTTATTACGCGACATTTCTTAATCATTCACTCTGCATTCTTAGTATCGAGGAACCGTACTAGAAGTCGCTAATACTTTTATTGTAATCAAAAACACAATGAGAAATGTAAGATGGCAAAACATCCCTAAGAATACCCCTAAAAATGGAACGCCCCTAAAAAAACTCAATCCTGTTATTTACCCCTAAATTTGGGAAAACCCCTAAGTTGGTAAGCCTGATTTTGTGTCTTTACTTGCTATAGTCTTACTGAATGTCAAGCTTAGATGTCAAGTATAACCAACCATAGGTAATAAATTAATTTTATAGATAATTATATAACCTATTTCATTTTTAAAATCTATGATCATATCGAGAATATTTGTCTTTAATATTATTTGTATTAGCGACGATAGGAATTTAGTTTAGATATATAAGAAATATTTTTTGTGGTTTTATGGGGGGTGTCAAGTATGGCATTAGTAAGTTTCTCATACAAAACTTAGTGTCGTGTGCAAACTGTAGAGGTTGTATGCCTCACGATTGTACAGGCTGGTCATAGATTGTACAGGCTAGTTATAATTATGACATTTGGAACCGTCTTAATTAATTAAAAATAATAGGGAAAATTCTATAAAACAGAACAAATTACTGTGATAATTCATTTCATATTGTTCCATATCCAGCAGTTAAGAAGTATTAAGAAAATAAAAAAGAGAGTCCTGAAGAAGTATTCTTTACTCATTACACCTACGTCTTGGTCCTGGCCATCACCATCCCGTCAGCGAACCCTCCACAGTAGTACAGCGTCAACAATTTGTCTATAGTGTTACTGAATGTCAAATATAACCATATTATTTTTTTATATTTATTTATTTATTTTTCTACATATTTCATTACATTTTTAAATATTTTTACAAAAAAAAAAAAAATACAAAAAACATTTAAAAATATAAAAAATAGTGATCCACTGGTAGCGGGAGCTCTCATTTTTATATTTATTATTATCTATATTTTTTTATCTGTATTTCTATTCAAATGAAGTACGGTCGAATTTCGACCAAAGGGCGATCACTAGTATATTTAATTTAGTGTATTTTATTTTAATATTGTAATGAATTTAATGGCTTTTTTAAAGTTATAATGAATTAAATTTATTTTGTTAATGTTGTAATGAATTTGATGTATTTTGTTAATGTTGTAATGAATTTGATGTATTTTGTTAATGTTGTAATGAATTTGATGTATGTATTTGTGATTTAGTTATTGGGACTTTGTGCCTTAGAAAATAAATAATAATAATAATTACTGTTTCTTTTTTCAATTAATTTTAATAGAAATCCAAAATAATACGTACACTCAAGACGACCTCCACAAATAAAACCATTTGTATTGTACAATACTTCTAAAATACTTTCCAAACACTTGCATTTCTCACACAAATTGTACTAGAAGTTGTATTCGACTTGGAAATAAATATTGGTTCAGAAGCTTCGCCAATACTTTAAGAACGGTACTTGAAGATTTAAGAAGGAAGCCAAAAGGAATTCTTAAGAATTTCTGTTGAGTAATTGTTTCCAACAAAATGTCATATGAAATTTATTATTTTGAGAGATTATCTAGACTAATCTAAACGAATATAAATGAAACTGAAGTGTCTGTTTGTAATTCCAAATAAACAGCTTTTCACTAAATGCATATGAAAGTAAATACGGTACTTACACCAAAAAATCTTTTTTTTTTAACTTTTGTCTGTCTGTCTGTTTGTTCCAGCTAATCTCTGAAATGGCTGGACCGATTGTGACGGGAATTTTATTGGCAGGTAGCTGATGTAATAAGGAGTAACTTAGGCTACTTTTATTTTAGAAAAAATATTTTATTTTAGAGAAATAACTGCGTTAATTTCCGACATCCACGCGGGCGAAGCCGCGGGCAAAAGCTAGTCTAAACTAATATTATAAAGAGGATAGATTTGAGTTTTTCTATGTATGTTTGTAATGGATAAACTCGAAAACTACTGAACCGATTTTAAAATTCTTTCATCTATAGAAAGCAACATTATCACCAAGTAGCATAAGCTATATTTATCCCGAAAAAATGCACAGTTCCTGTGAGTCAAGCGGACGCAGGCGAAGTGCTCGTTTAAAATAAAGACAAATTATTTGGTATAAGCCTTTGCCGGGGGCTTTTCCGGCGTGGTAAAAATTATAATAATAAAGCCCGATTCCAGCTTGCACAGTTTAATGTCTAAACTAAACATCTGGAAAATCATGATTGATTTCCTTGTTAGATTTGACATGACGTCTTTTTTGGCAAACGAAGCTAGGGGTAACGTAGCATTAAGTGAGATAGTCAGTAGCACCAAGGCGTTGTTGGCCTTTTTTTTTTCAGGATGGGATATCATCAAATGACTTCTCCCGCTCTGGGCGGAGCGGGAGGGCGTGTCAGACTTTTACTGACTAAAACCCACCCGTGTTCCATCAGTTGCCCATAAGCCAGGGTCACGGTATCTGTTTCGAACAATCACGCGACCCCGGCAGGCATCGGTCTTAGTAGACCCCTTCACTGCTGCTGACATCTCTTTGAGGCGCGCGTGGAACACTACGCGCTGTCGACCCGAGCCTGGTCTTTACCGGGCGGCGAGCTACCCATTGCTCGCCACCCGCAAGCTCGCGCCTACGGTGGCCGGGAGTCCGCAATCGACTCCCGACGCCTGGGGCGTCTCCTCCTGCGGCGGCTAGGGACGTGAGGGCGCAGAGACTGCCACTCCCTCACGCGCCCTGCCTTCTCCTTCGCGAGCATTAGAAAGAAAGAAAGAAGAAGTCTCCACCGTATGCTCCACCGTGTCCTCCAGACGATCCTCGCAATGGAAACACCCGGACGTATCCTCCCGCTTTATCCTGAACAGGAACCCACCGAAGCACCCATGCCCGGTGAGAACCTTCGTCAGGCGGAAGGTGAGGACGCCGGGGCGCCTCTCTATCCACTCCTCAAAGAGGGGACTTACCGCCGCAATTGTGGCGTGCCTAGTTGTTGGCCTTCCTCGAGGAGCTGGGGTGGATCGAATAACCGATTTCCCACCGGTACCCAAAATACGCGCTCAAACATGGAGTTGCGGACACCAGCCCTTTCTACCTCGGGGTCGCGAGATTGTTCGCAAGAGATATCGTGACCCTGGCATACGGGCAACTGAAGGAACACGGGTGGGTTTTAGTCAGTAAAAGTCTGGACTTGCCCTCCCGCTCCACCCAGAGCGGGAGGAGTCATTTGATAATTTCCCAACCAAAAAAAAAGCCCGTTCTACCTAACGTAGCATTAAAATGATCAAGAGTCCAAAGTCCAGTCACGATGACATAAACATTAAATATAAAGGGATAAAACAAATGAAAACAGTTACATATCAGTTTACCCATAGCTTTCGATATTTACGAAATAATGAGAAGATTCACTGGATTGCAAATAATCTCCATAACTTGTTACAAAGCCGTTTAGCTTAGCGTCGGAAAAAAAACACATTGGTAAAGCAATCGATTTCAGACCACGAAAAAACTCGTATAGAACATAAAATGCCACTGAATAATGCATTAAAAGTTTACTTTCACAATCGTTTGTACTGAATAAAGACACCGATCATATTTAACTTTGGAACTGGACCCTTATTGCTTGAAACACTATTAATTAGAATCTAAATAATTTTGAAGAATATTGCTAATCTATTTCTATAAATGTTCGAAAAATGTGTCTGCTCAACAAACTAGATAGCGCAATAAATGTTGTTTAGCAATCAAAATGAAACTTTTAGTGGGTTACGTAATGTCCCCGCTGGTCTGATGATGCAGCCGAAACTATTTGAGTTCCTTAACTAAATAGGAAAATGTCATCGTAATTGAAATTGCCGTTGGTCAACCAATACTTACAAATATTTAAGCCTGAATAATTATTAAAATGTACCGTGATGCCGGACGTAAAGAATAGCATCACCCCATTTCTTCCCGTGGGTGTCGTAAGAGGCGACTAAGGGACATACTAGAGAGTGGGCAGCAGCGTTCTCTATGCATTGTACACTACCATACTGCGATCGTCAACCCGCCTGCCACGCGTGGCGATTATGGCAAACCCCCCAAATAATGACAAGCACTTATAAAAAACGGCCCCTAGTACCCGGCGGCCCACCTACCCTTGGCTATGATAGCGGTCAAGGCCACGGTGAGGCAAGGGGTGCTAAGAATCCCCGGAAGAGATCCAGCTACCACAACCACCGACAACTCTACCTGGCAACATACAACACGCGTACACTCCGGACCGACGAGAAAATCGCCGAGCTCGAGGAAGAATTGAGCAGGTTACAATGGGGCATAGTAAGGTTATCTGAAGTCCGAAGATAGGGGGAAGAATAGATAATCCTGAATTCCGGAAACCTGCTCTATTTCCGGGAGGGCGACCAGCGGTCCCAAGGTGGTGTCGGGTTCATCGTTTATAAGTCCCTTGTGAGCAACATTGTGAAGATCGAGAGTGTGTCGACCACGGTGGCGTACCTTATACTCAGAATATCCGCAAGGTATTCGCTGCAGGTCATACAGGTGTACGCCCCGACCTCGACACACCCCGACGATGAGGTGGAGACCATGTATGCGGATATTTCCAAAACTCACTTACCGTTGTTAGGGGGGACTGCAACGTGAAACTAGGCAAGCGAAGCGATGATGAGTTGAGAGTGGGGCAATTTGGAGTTGGACGTAGGAACCACCGGGGTCACCTACTGGCTAGTTTTATGGAGAAGGAACGCCTCTTTATGATGAATTCCTTCTTTAGAAAACGTGAGCCCAGGAAGTGCACCTGGCAGAGTCCTGACGGTGCAGCCAAAATGAAATTGACTTCATTATGTCGACGAAGAAGCAAATATTCAATGATGTCTCTGTGATCAATGCGGTGAAAACCGGGAGTGATCACCGCATGATAAAAGGCACATTAAATATCAGTATCAAGCTGGAAAGATCTCGGCTGATGAAGTCAACGCTCCATCCAGCACCGATCCAACTTCAGAACCCCGAGAGCTTTCAGCTCGAACTCCAGAATCGTTTTGAGTGCCTAGGGAGCTCCGTGGACGATTATAACGATGGGTTCGCATAAACTGTATATACGGTCGGATCTAAGTTCTTCCAGACCTGCCGTACAAATAGCAAAAATAAACTCTCAGATCCAACATTACAGCTCATGGAACAGAGGCGCGAAATGATCTTGCAGTCTTCAGGAGCTGCACTCGAGTACCGGCAGCTAAATAGACGGATCTCTAAGTCTTTGAAAAGCGACCTTCGCCTCTTTAATACGGAACGTATTAAAGACGCAATAGAGCGGAACAAGAGCTCCAATGCCTTTGTAAGAGATCTGTCTATTGGGCAGAGTCAGCTTGCCAAACTGAAGACCGACGACGGCAGAGTCGTGTCCGCCAAACCTGAGCTGTTAAGAGAGATCGAGAAGTTTTATGGACAGTTATACACGTCCACCAGAAACCCCGTTATGAATCTGGCTAACAACCCGAGAGCTAGGTTGACTCGACACTACACTGAAGATATCCCGGACGTCAGCTTGTACGAGATTAGGATGGCTCTGAAGCAGCTTAAAAACAACAAGGCGCCGGGTGATGATGGAATTACGGCTGAACTCCTGAAGGCCAGCGGAAAAACCATTCTAAAAGCCCTTCAGAAGCTGTTTGATTCCGTCATATTCGAGGGCAAAACGCCACAGGCATGGAACAGAGGTGTGGTGGTACTTTTTTTCAGATGGATGGCAATACCCTACTTAAGAATTATAGGCCCATTTCACTTCTGAGCCATGTCTATAAGCTGTTTTCAAGAGTCAAACTTAAGTGGCAGTGGGCAGGGCACATTGCTCGTAGAACGGATGGCCGATGGCGCCGGAAGGTTCTGGAGTGGCGACCGCGTACTGGAAGACGGAGCGTTGGAAAACCTTCCACAAGATGGACCGATGACCTGGTGAAGGCCGCAGGAATGCGTTGGATGCGGGAGGCACACAACAGGTTGAAGTAGCGGTGCTTGGGGAAGGCCTATGTACAGCAGTGGACGTCATTCGGCGGAAATGATGGTGATGATGATGAATTATTTAAACTGTGTAGTAGTACCTAAAGTTGTTTTGAATGTTTCACACATATTTCGACACATTCCGTTATTGTATGTAAAACTTAATAAAATCAGCAAACAGACTATTTACTGCTAAATCACATATTAGCTGTTGTCATTTGTTGAAAATGAAACGATCATCATATGAGATGAGAAGAGATTAGGAGTGTTTCATAAATAAATAAATAGTTTTGACTAAATACCAAATTCGCTTATGCTAGAGGATATCGATACTAAGTACCTTCGGATGGAATTCAAACTACGATATTTCACTAAGTCAGATGCTTAACTGATGAACTATAAAACTGCATTGAAAACCATTGTATACCTCACTGAGGACCAAAAAACAATCAGGTCAAATAATTCAGAGCAACTTTCTTCGTTTATTCATAAGATGTGATAACACAGGCCCACAAAAAAAAAAGTACCCTGCGCGAAAGACCAGACCACCTGAACTGTATGTTTTCGGGGTCGCTGAGTCCGAATATGGTACCAGAATAGCGAAGTTGGTTCGCGTTTTTTCAGAAATCAGCAATAATGCTGAAAATTTAATTTTTTCGTATAATATGGTTTATGTTGGTAAAAAACCCGAAATTAATAATAATAATAATATTCCACAACTATCACACAACGCCATCTAGTCCCAAGCTAAGCAGAGCTTGTGTTATGGGTACTAGACAGCTGATAAACATACTTATATATTTCTAAATACATACATATTATAGATAAATTACACCCAGACACAGAACAAATGATCGTGCTCATCACACAAACATTTGTCCTGGGTGGGAATCGAACCCACGACCTCCGGCATAGCAGTCAGGGTCACTAACCACTAGACCAACAGGCCTGTCAAATGAAGAGTTTTAATTCCAATGTGCAATGAAATAAATTATACAAAAAATGTCTCGCTGAATCAATAGAGTTTTTACTTAAAGTTAAAATCACTAATTGATTTCATATTTTCTCATCACAGAGGAAAAATGCTGAAAATCTATACTAATATTATAAAGCTGAAGTCTTTGTTTGTTTGAACGCGCTAATCTCAGGAACTACTAGTCCAAATTGAAAAAATCTTTTTGTGTTGGATAGCCTAATTATCGAGAAAGGTTATAAGTTATATAACATTACGCTATAACCAAGAGAAGTGGAGCAGTAATGAAAAATGTTGCAAAAACGGGGAAAATCGGACGGGTAGGCGATTCGACGCGACGAGAAAGGGTCGGGGGAACAAGAAATTTAGCGCGGACGAAGTCGGGGGCAGAAGCAATTGTAGATAAACTAGTTAAAAGCTATTAAAAATTGGGGTCAACATGACATGAAACCTATGAAAAATTGCATTTTCAGCGAGATCGTATACTGTGTAATGACAAATATCCGATATTTCTGCCCACGACTTCGTCTGCGTTAAATTTCTTGTTCCCCCGACCCTTCTCGTCGCGTCGAATCGCCTACCCATCCGATTTTCCCCGTTTTTGCAACATTTTTCATTACTGCTCCACTCCTCTTGGTTATAGCGTAATAGTATATAGCTTATAGCTTTTCTCGATAATTAGGCTACCCAACACAAAAATATTTTTTCAATTCGGACCAGTAGTTCCTGAGATTAGCGCGTTCAAACAAACAAAGGCTTCAGCTTTATAATATTAGTATAGATTTTCAGCATTTTTCCTCTATGATGAGAAAATATGAAATCAGTTGGTGATTCTCACTTTAAGTGAAGACTCTATTGATTTAGCGAGACATTTTTTGTATAATTTATTTCATTACACATTGGAATTTCGGGTTTTTTACCAACATAAACCATATTATACGAAAAACTTAAATTTTCAGCATTATTGCCGATTTCTGAAAAAACGCGAACCAACTTCGCTATTCTGGCACCATATTCGGACTCAGCGACCCCGAAAACATACAGTTCAGGTGGTCTGGTCTTTCGCGCAGGGTACTTTTTTTTTTGTGGGCCTGTGTAATTATTATAGTCTATGCTTTATGATAAAATGAGAAGATATAACTCTAGCACAAAGACCTCATTAAGTACTGAATCAAGACACCCCTTTGAACGTTTCAATGAAGAGTTTTAATTATTTTTAAACTAGGGTTGTGCCGCTGCTTATGTTGAGTCGAGTTAACATAAGCATCGGAAAAAAAGAAATAAGGCAACTCCACAAAGAAAAATCTCCCCAGAATTCAAGTCAATTAAACCAGTTTATGCTAAACATGGAATATTGGCAGCAGACTCTAATAAACTGATTTAATTGATGAAACTGAAGGGATCCAGTTTTTATGTTATCGAAAGTTTTTTTAAACTTAACAAGGTTAATTAATCGTGCATGTTCTAGTAGGTGCCAAATAACTGTATTTTCTTTCGTTCTCTTTTTTTAACCGACTTCAAAAAAAGGAGGAGGTTATCAATTCGACTGTATTTTTAAGCTATTCGCATAGCTTTTATCGCGGGCTTTGAGCGCGGCGACCGAATCAAGAAATTCCGTAACGAAAATAAAACCTAATACAAGTCACTTCCCGGTCTGTCTGTCCATATGTATGCTTAAATCTTTAAAACTACGCAACAGATTTTGATGCGGATTTTTTCATAGATAGAGTGATTCAAGAGGAAGGTTTATATGTATATAACATGCATAATATAGTAAAGAAACGCTGATAATTTTAGGGGTTTCTAATGTGACGTCATAAATAAACTCATTTTTTGCGCTTACATTGCGAACGCTGACTGAACCCTACGAAATAGATTAAAATAATGTACAACAGTATTAGACACCTTAAAAAGGTCTACAAAAAAATCCGCAATGGTATATGTCTATCTCTTAGGGATAACCCAAAATAACCATTTTTTATCCTTTACTTCTTACGAGAAATAAGGGCTTATTTACGACGCGATTTTAAGCAATACAGAATTAATCCTTATCAAATTAAGCACCTTAAGTACATTGTGCATTTAATATAAATTAATATGGCGATTTACAGCATGTAATTTAAATGAAGATCTTAGAAGATATCAGAGATTTAAAAAGCGGGGGCAGAGCAGCTGGTGGGTCGTACGTCCGTCCCGTCCATCCGTTGGCAGCGGCCGGGTAGTACCTTAAAACAGATCCTAAGACACTGACTTTCGAAATTAAAGTTATTTTTCACTTTGTAGTGTTTTTTTTAATGTTCTATAGTTGCTTTCCCATTTACTAAACCTTTCCGTTCGAGCAACAAATAATGTCAGTGAAGTAACCGACTGAATAGATAAACAGATAAATCAAAGCCCAATCCTTCCTCGTAATTTGAATAGTCGATAAATCACTGTCTCTAGTCGATCGACTAAGAATTAATATTCTCGACTAATTAGCAGCAGCGCCCATCACTAGAAAGTGTTACGACAATTTTATTGGATTTCACAGCGAGGTACCTTTATTTAGAGTTTGTACCACAGACATATTTCGTCTTAAAAGTAAGTAATGGAAGTGTCTTCGAAAGAAGATGTTTAATTTATTTACACTTTAATGCTTAATAGTGTCACATAAGGCGGACCTGTTTACTTTTAAAAAATCCCACCTCCCACCGATCCACCATTCATTATTTCAAAGTACAATATTTTTTTTAATGTTTCTAATTTATCTTGCGTACAAAATTCTCTGATTCCAACTTAATATCTATAAGTGAGAGTAGAGCCTCAACTTCTGAATAAAATTTAAGCTTGCATCACGCGGTGTTTTTGTGGAACGAGTTTCCCTATCCACATTTTCACCCCTCGACATTGACGTATACTTATAGTTTTAAATGAAGATATGGAATTTAAAAAAAAAAATGTTTTTATTGCATCTACAAACATTGCATTTATAACATAAATTGAGGCAGCCCCAGTAAGTTACAAATCTTACACAACAATTTTGAGACCGTATTAATAAGCATCGGTGTTCAGAATATTAAAAATTGATATAAAAATAAGTGATAAATTGATATAAAAATTGTAGCATTTTTCTGTGGTTCGCTTATATTCATACTTACTACAAATCTTACGTATTGTTATTATGACGTAAGTATCTAGACCACAAGCTATCCCCGTGTCAAAGACAATTGATCTGCAGTCGCCAAAGTTGGGCAAATAAATATACCCACGTTCAAACACCTACATATAAAGGCTCCCGAAGAAAAACGCGACAAAACGGTGCGATGCTATTCTGGTAGAACAATTTTCATGATGGTTTTATGAAAATTGTTAGACTATTCGCGTGGTGTCGTCACGTCGCGGCTGTCCGCGGTAGGCTTATTGAAACAATAAGAGAAGCTCAGTCCATGCCCTTTCACTACACATTTGACTGTCTCCCATTCAAACAAACAAGCTGACACTTCTATTCACTCATTTAGTCATCTGTGATATCTGCTAAGAACATTCCTTTGTTTGTGTTTACGGTGAGTTTTACTAAAGCTAACGCCATTTTTGCTGAATCGCTGAGACTGTATCGTCCTTTGTGCTCGTTTGTTTAATTTGCGCAAAGAATGAAGAAACTTTGCGGTTAGGGTTAAAGTTTTGCTGTTTATTTCATTACTTTTACAGTACCTACTTACAGTTAAGTTTCTGGGGTTACCATACAACTACATAACAACCAGAATTGTCGGGATAATTCGAGATAATGTTATGGAGAACTCTTGTATAGTACAGTCAACCTAGTATCTACATGCTGTGCACCTTTTCACGAACCTTCAAAGAAAATTTAGTTTATTTGTCAATCAACATACGTTTGTGGGATGAGGAGTTATGAGTGAATAGATTAACATAAACAACCTGTTTAAATCGTAACCCACCTTTGGTTGTGGTCAGGTAAAATAAATTTGATGTTATATTATGTGTAACTTTCTATCAACGTTAGGGCGATAAAGTAGTTACGAAAGTGTTTAGTCACTCACTCCACGGCCAGGAAGAAGCCAGGTGACCCCACACAAAGAATCCGCACCGAAGAAGATATTTCTCGGGTTTTTGGACCTGTCAACGAAACTGCTTGATTATTTTCTGGTCTTATATTTCTCTGTGTTATTTTTTAGGTACTTGTTGTTATTGTTTAAGTTATTTTTAATTACTTCTAAGTGGGAAAATATGCGTCTCAACTACTTCTATCAAGTTTTTCACCACTGTTCGGCTAGTTCATATAATAAGTTACAATTAATATTTTTTTATATATTTGTTACATTTATCAATACCCTTAAAACACCTATCACTACAACATACCCTAATATTAACAAAAAATTATATACAATCAAGTTATTTACAATTATTCTAAACTATTATAATTACAGTACATTATCAATCAATCATTTAAGCTCACTGGAACCCACTGTTCAACATATTTTCTACATCTACATAAATTTACACATACTTAATATAAATACACAAATATACAAGACATATATACAATACACGGATGGTATATGCTAATGACTCCAAAATGCATCAAGTTTGGTCTACTGAATGCGGGCTCTCTAGGGACTAAGCAGGATGAATTTCTGATAGCCATGGGTAACCATTCTGTGGATATCATGGCTATCAACGAAACTTGGTTGCGTAAGGGTGAGGAGGACCGAGCGCCTAGTGTACCTGGGTACAAGCTCAAGCACATACCGCGACCTATGTCTGTACGTGGTGGGCGCGGCGGAGGGGTCGCATTTTACATTAAAAATGGTGTTGCTGCGCGTGTAAGAGCCCATCCAGACCACACCAGTGTTGAACAGCTTTGGTTAACTCTTACTGTCAATAAGAAAAAGTTACTGATTGGCACTGCTTATCGTCCGCCATGGTTGGATTTGGAGTCTTTTCTCGAGGGCTTGACTACCAGTATTGGTGGTATGGCTCCCTACGATAATGTAATATTATTAGGGGACTTCAATGTCAATATGCTGGATGCCAGCTCAAAAACAAAACAGCTTTCAGATTTTTTTAGCTACTTCAACCTCAACCAAGTGGTCCAAACACCCACACATTTTGTAGGTGATAGTAGTTCGCTTATTGACATAATCTGCACTGATGCTTTAATCCGTAATGTCATAGTGACTCATATTAGTGAACTTAGCCACCACTCGTTCATTACATGCGAGACGATTTATAAGAAGCAGAAGTCCAAACCAAGATCTATCGTTTTTCGTCCGCTCAGTGACATATTGGAGGACTACTTTAATATAGACTTAGAATTGATACCATGGTCGATAATTGGTGACATGAGTGATGTCAACACTATGGTTCAAACATTCTACTCATTTATGATCCAGCTGTTCGATCTTCATGCTCCTCTTAGAAGGAAGACCTTCAAAACCCGCCCTACTCCTTGGATAACTGAAAACATAAAACTAATTTCAAAACTAAGAGATAAAGCCAAGGATAGATTTCGTAAATCCAAACTATCGGGTCATAAGGAATATTATCTTGATCTGAAGCACCAAGCGATCACAGCACTTGCTAATGAGAAGACGGCATATTTCGCCAAGAGTATTAATGAGCAATTGAAGGACCCAAAACTATTGTGGCGCAACTTAAAATCGGATGTGCTTCCAGACCATAAGCAAAAATTGCTGCCAAGTCACTTCAACAACGCTGATGTGATTAATGCGGCGTTCCTGGACGTTCCAGGTAATTGTCATCACAATATCTCACAATTTTCTTACTTTGAGTCTCATAGGCATGGCCCTGCCTCTTTCTCACTTACAACAACCAATCCCGAGTCAATCTTAAAGATAATTAAAAGTCTAGGGTCAAATGCACAGGGTGTTGATGGTATGAGTCTCGATATGATATCACTTACATTGCCAGCTACCCTACAAGCCATTACTGACATCATTAACCGGTCCATTGCCACACGTACGTTCCCAGAACTCTGGCGATGCGCTATTGTACGCCCTATCCCTAAAAACAATAACCCGGTTAATACTAAGGACTTAAGACCAATTAGTATACTACCTTGTCTGTCTAAGGTCTTGGAACGTGTGGTATACTCGCAGGTTATTGAATATCTCGAAACCAATGACATTCTTCCTGACCTACAGTCGGGTTTCAGAAAGGGTAGGGGTACGGCAACGGCTCTGGCTGATGTTGTTGGGAATATCCTTGAGGCACGTGACCGGGGAGAGGGAACAATTCTGGCTCTGCTAGACTTTTCTCGGGCTTTTGACGCAATTAATACCACTCTACTGCTGTCAAAGTTAGCCTTTTATGGCTTCGACAGTGATGCGGTGGAGTGGTTCAAAAGCTACCTTACAATGAGGTCTCAATATGTAGAGATGCATAGGGAGGACGGGTCAACAGTGGCATCCTCTCCCCTCCAAGTGTCAAGGGGTGTCCCTCAGGGATCGATTTTGGGCCCTCTGTTGCATATCCTTTACAGTGCGGATATCATAAAGTCATTTGTTAATTGTAAATATCATATGTATGCTGATGATATCCAGTTGTATATATCTTTCAAAGGGGATGAAACATCTTTAGCGGTGCAAAAAATAAACGAGGATTTGCATAGGGTGGTTGTATGGTCTGAGGAGAACTCTCTCGTTCTGAATCCCCTTAAATCTAAATTCATGGTACTGGGTTCTAAGAAACAAGTTAGTGCAATACTGTCTGCCAACCCTGAGATAATCATTATGGGAGAGAAAATTGAGAGAGTGGCTTATTATGGACCCAGAGCTGCGTTTTGAGGCCCATGTAACCAACGTCCTTCGTAATTGTTTTTATAGGCTAAAAGTATTATATTATTATTATTATTATTTATTTATATTTAAGCCAACAAGGACCAATTACAAATCATAAAATCATAACATAAAATAATACATAAATCAAACACAGTCACAACATAATATAAAATACAATTCCAAAATAATTAAAATAATATTTCCACATTATCCCGTACGTGTACCATGTCACAGTGATACACGTACTGGCAGTCGAAACGCTGGGCGAAGGCTTTCAGGATACTGTTCGGGCTGACCCGCACCCTGCGCACCAGGGATGTGCACCGCTTGCGCATGGTAGTGTGAAAACAATCCACGCGCGCTTCGGCAAACATCCCCGACGCGCTACAGAAGCGAGGCAGCCCCAACAGCACCCTGAACGCATTATTGTATTGGATGCGTAGAGCGCTGTACTGCTTTTGCGTATAATTCACCCACAGACTGCTCGTGTAGAAGGACGTGCAAAATGCCTTGATCTTGACGTCTCTTGAACAGCGAGCAAATCTGCGTGCTATCATATTCGCACGAACAGACAACGCTCTACGCTCTCTTTCTATGTCATTATCGTCCTTCAGATCCGGGGTTAGTAAATGTCCATGATATTTAAACTGTTCTACCCTGCTAATGGGGTAGCCATTCAGTCTAACTAGCGGTGTTTGACTTATGGACCTTCCCCGAGCCTGAAAGACCATCCACTCACTCTTCTTAACATTATAAAGTAACCCGTGTCGCTCAGCATATTTTTCACATATGTCCAGCAGCTGCGACAGTCCACCTACAGAAGCACTCAGCAGCACCATGTCGTCAGCGTAACTAATATTATTAAGGCAGACTCCATCAATATGACAGCCGACATGTGTGCTGCTGAGCTCCTCCACAAGCGCGTTCATATACAGGTTAAAAAGTTTTGGCGATGTCAGCCCCCCCTGCCTCACGCCGCACTCCAACCTGTACGGAGTCGAATATGCCCCCGACCACCGAACAACGTTGATCTGGTTCCCATACCAATATTTAAAAGTACGTATTAGTTCCTCGGGCATCGTTGTTTGATGTAGTTTCTGCCATAGAATATCGTAAGAAACCAGATCAAACGCCCTCGATAAATCAAGAAAACACCCAAAAATAGGCGTATTTTTATTCGTGTAGTACTTGACAGTTTGCTTCAGACACAATATAGCCGTTTCAGTTGATAGGCCTGACTTGAAACCAAATTGGTTGTCGTGTATCTGTAAATGTTTATCAAGCTGAGTGTTCAGCAAACTGTCAAGCACCTTGGCGACAATAGTGGCCAAAGAAATCGGTCGATAATTACATTTATCACCAATATCACCGGTTTTATTTTTGACAATTGGCACCACCACAGTCCTCATCATCGGCGCTGGTAAGTATGAATGTCCTACACACAAGCAGTAGAACATTGCCAGCACTCTTGGCATATGATATCCCGCGTACCTTAGGTGTTCAATGCTCAGATCGTCATGGCCCGGAGACTTCCCCCGTGACATAGATTTAATGGCCTGTCGTACGTCTTTGGCTGTAAACCGGATGCTAATTTCCCGACCACTACAACCCTCATTGCTCGAGGACTGTGTCGATGCCAAAGGTGATTTAACGGTAAAATGGTCCCTAAATAAATCTGCTATTCCCGAGAGGTCACAGGCACCATTGACACTCACAGGTAGACCTGGTTTACTATTATGTTTGTTTGTAGATTTCCAGAAACTACGGAAGTCGCTCCTGGAATGATGCGACGCAAGGATGTCCATTTTTATTTGTTCAGTATGATTCTGACACCAGCGTAAACGTGATTTAAAAATCTTACGCGTCGTCTGCATGTCATTCCACAAGCGACCCTCCGTCGGTCTGCCATACAACACCCACAACTCAAATTTTTCCCTGGCCGCTCTGTGAGCATCACTTACGTGCCTGTTCCAACCGAGAACAGGCTTTCTGTTTCTGGGAACACTTGACGAACGACTATCACAAGCTGCCTGGCTCATTATTTGAACTATTTTGTTGTACATACTGTCAATAACAAGTCTGTGGTCCACATTATTACATACATAATCACAACATTCATTCATTTCAATAGGAAAGTCAATTAATTTTAAATTATCATTACATAAATTACTATACATGTCACATTGTTCCGAGTTTCTATCACCCCAGCGCACATCTTTATAATGCCTACAATTATTTTGAAATTTAGGTTTGATGCTGTCTAACAAAATTTCAATCTCGAGTGGAAAGTGATCGGACCACAGGACGTCTTCTTTAACTTGCACACTTACAATAGTGTCCCGGGCTGATTTAGTGACTATGCAATGGTCAAGCCAGCGCTTAGACCCGTTTGCCTCACTTATAAATGTGCAAGTTCCAGAATCCAACCCTAGGAACTCGATGTCCGCACATAACCACTGCGCTTCTACACAAAAACTCTGGAACTCACTGTAAAATCGTTCATGCGGATGAGAGTTAAAATCCCCGAGTATGTATACCGATTCTATACTACTATTGTTTATGACAGCACTCACCAAACCGAGACAATCCGTAAACTCCGTCAAATTCACATCTTTATCCGTTGGCATGTACACACTGAACACCAAGAATGACCTTTGACCCACGTTTACCTTAACGGCACACACTCGTGGATTATCGCACTGCACAACCGATACATCGGTAAAAACACTTTTTCGCCACAGCAGCGCTACGCCGCCGTAGGGGCGGCCGCGCAGCATGCCGGCGCCGAGGTCCACGGCCGACGTCCCGGTGCAGCCGTACTCCACATCGATCTCGCTCAGGAACGGAATATCTCCCGGCAGCAACCATGTCTTCTGTAAGGCTATTATGTCAGATGTGCGACATAACTGCCTTACACTATCCACGGAGCGCTTCACGCTCTTGCAATTGTAACTAATAAGTTTGTATTTAGACTTTATATTCATTTAACTAGTTACAATGAGCCGGTCACGGTGCCTATGTTTACACCGTTCATGTTCGAATTTCTTAATTTGAAATTCACAAATCGTCTGAAAATAATTCCTTCAGGCCATAATCCGCTATTCAGAAATAAGGATAATTTCGATTCCGCCACAAGGAATTTAAATGCGTTATACGGTTTCGGATATTTCAACAATATTCGTTCAAGAGATATAACCTCTTCCGTTTTTTGATAGACGTAATCGGCTATATCTTTCTCTGTCGTTTCTTTGTGCACCTTCGTAATAAATATAGGCACTTTTTTCACGGCAGCCCTGAACTTCCCTGCATTATCTCTGGCACTGCCAGCCGTACCGTGATAACGGTAATTCATATGTCTTCTACGATGTGACACACGTTGCCATCCTTCATCGTCATCATTGCAAGCCGACTCGGTTTGGTAGGCAGTCATAATATTACTCGTGCACTCCGTCCCATGTTTGTTTTCGCAGTTAGTAATTTTTGTAACAGCTGATCTATGTTGTTGTAATCTCAGCGGCGACGCGCACGGTACCAGTCGCGCTGGAGACGTCACCGCAGCCGGCCGACCGGATTCGCTCGGGCTGGTGACAGCCGTGACGCCTGGTGGGGGACTCTCGCTCGCACCTCGCGCTCGCTGCCTCGTCGTAGCCGTTATATTTTTGTCAGAAATTTCACCGTTTACCTTCTTTATGTTTCGAAATCGCGATATGTTGTCAAGCCCACTTAGCGATGATTCATCGACTGCGTTTATGCACTCATCCAATGACGAATTTTGAACGTGTGATAATCCAATAGGTCCACTATCCATTACCCATCCTCCTCGCTTCATATTATTAACTTTACAGGCAGACGCCGGTATAAGTGAGTCATTCTGCATTTTTAAAATATCTGCCTTAACTTCCTCCAACTGAGCATGCGTGACATACGTTTCCGTCACTTCTTTAAGTTCGGTCTGCACTCTAAGCAGGTCTTTAAGTAATTTGGTGCAATCGAGGTGATCAAATAAAATCGGCGGTAACCGTTCCAGATTTTTCGCAACGAAGATAGGAAATAAATCTGGTTCCACAGTTTTAAACACGCTCACTATGTCCACCAGATCTCTTCGCTCCTTACCCTTATTTTTGCGTTTTATTTTGGCTTTTTCCACTGGAACCGATTCGAACAATAACTCCTTCGATTTCTCAATCTCTTCGCTGGTAAACGCAGAGGAACATATTCTTACTAGTGTATCTTCATCAATAACCGATAATTTTTTTTGCACATACGATAACATTTCGTCAATAACAATATTGCAGGAAACACATTTCACAGCTTTCGACATTTTTAAAGTTTTAAACGTTCGTTAGTAACACGCCCGCACGGTGGGGATGCGCGCGCAAGACTGTGGACTGTGTTACTGTGTGTGACTGTGTTATATGGAATACGGAAATACCTGAGCATACCACTCCGGAAACAGCTTGTTGATAGTCTCATCCTATCCAAGTTAAATTACTGTGATACAGTGTATGGACCATGCCTGCTCTCAAAAACGGAGCGTGTGATCCAACGCATTCAAAATGCCTGTGTTCGCTTCTGTGTCAACGTTCCACGAAGAAGTCATATTACTCCATATGCTAATGAACTTAAATTATTAAAAATGGCTGCCAGAAGGAAGCTTCATTTGGCCAACTTGTTGTTTGGCATTGTTACTTCTCAAAAACCACGCTATCTTTATGAAAAGCTGGCCTGGAAGCAAAACCATTTGAGGTATGGTCTTCGTTCCATGGTGAGCCCTCTGACAGTGCCAATGCATAGAACTACAGCTTTCAGGGGGTGTTTTAAGTTTGCGGCCACGCGCTGTTGGAATGATCTCCCACCACCAATGCGACGCCTGGAAACAATACAATCTTTCAAATTTCAACACAAAAAGTTACTTATACATAAGCAAATTTCACTGAACTCCTAACAATAAACTTTATGTGTTGTTTCATACCTCAGGTGTCATGGCCCGCAGGCTCTGGTTTGGGATCATCTATGGCGTGAGCTGTGTGAATTCGTATTTTGCTCATCTGAAAGTGGAGCTGTTTTGTCTCCTTATTTCTTGTTTTATCCTTTGTCCCTGTTAATTTAAAATAAGAAAAATTCATATAACATACATTAAATTAATCCTAATTTATTTTAATTAATTATCCATTTTAATTTGTTTTTTAATAATAATATTCATTTATTTTGAATCACATGACGTATTTATAGTTAAGTATTTCACTACTGCATTTGTGCCTAACTAATTCTATTTTGTAACTTTACTTACCAACTTGTTACCGAACTGTGTTCGATCTCCTAGTTTTAATTCACCGAGTCAGTGATCTACACCATCCCACACTTTCATACACACCTTTTCCATAATCAATAACACTTAACAATTTCCTAAGATAGCATCGTATAGCATTCTCGAATTCAATATTGTTAATTACGTAATGCCAACTAAGCGCCGCCATGATGTTTTTTTTTTTTTTATTATGTAACCCACAGACACAGTCAAAACAAACATTATGCATGGACTTTGTCAAGAATGGCACAGATAAATAATATCCTGCGGCGCGTGCGTCATATTGCTGTTGCAACGATTATTATGTTGCCACTTTATTGTAGTGTGTTTCTTAATGCTTAAGTTTTAAAATTGTATTTCGCTCTTTATTTGCCTTTTAATATTGTGTTATTTATTATTTAAGATTTAGTATTGTTACTTCTTTTAATTATGATTTGCTGCACCGTCCGACGTCTCACGTCAGCGCCGGCTGTCGCTGAAAACCAGCGCTGGGGCTCTGTCTCGCATAGAGTCGCAGTATTATGCTGAGCGATGGCCGTTTTGCGTGGATTTGACGCATATTTTCCCCAGCTATTTTTTTATATTTTTGTTGTGTTCAGTTTGTTTTTGCGTCTTATTTACCGCAAATAAACGTATTTTCTTTCTTTCTTTCTTTCTTTCACTCTGTACTCACATAAATCTAAAACTTTTTAACAAAAAATTAAACCGTTAATGTACTAATAATAATCAGCGAGTGAACAATCAATCGTCCCCTGTTTTCTAACCCTTAGGGTACGATTTTGTTTTCCAAATTTATATGGGACCATCTTCGGAGTATACCCTTTCCAATAAAATTTATCAGAATGGGACCACTATGTAAAAAGTTATGCGTGGTCATACATAATATATATATATATAAATATACGCGTCGAATTGAAAACCTCCTCCGTGTTTTTTCGTCGGTTGAAAATGGAATAATAGTTCTGTACTGTCACTGCTCTCAAAACGGTGACGGAAAATATCATGAGGAAACCGATATGTCCTAGAAGCAAAAATTTGAAGACACGGGAACTCCACTAACCCGCACTCCTTCTCCCCAAAGGGACCTCTGTATCCTAGCAGTTGCAGTGGGGACATTATAGACTGGTTTTGCTTATCTTATTGTATTGAGATCAGTGGTGGCCTAGTGGTAACGGCCACGACTTACGAGTAGTAGGTCGTGAGTTCAAACCCAGGCAGACGTATTACTTTGTGTAAATTATTTCATCGCCACCGCTCTCAAAACGGTGAAGGAAAACATCGTGAGGAAACCGGCATGTCTTAGAACCAAAAATTCGAAGACATGTGACATCTACCAACCCGCACTGGGCCCGCGTGGTGGATTATGGCCCACTCCCTCTCACCGAGAGGAGGCCTGTGTCCCAGCAGTGGGCACATTATAGGCTGATGACTGTATTGCCTTCACATTTTAATTGATATTATGTAAATGTGACAAAGATATAGATAAGTTTCACTAGGCTACGAATAAAGACATTAACTACAGAACATGCACTCTTAAACTTTACTACTAACTGCATGCACGAACATTAAAATGTCCCAGTTTTAAATGAACCTCAAATATTCAGCGTACAACCACTAGGCAAGTGACTTTTTCAAGTTTTAGTGCTAAAACTTTACAAGTTGGGCTCGCAGCAAGTTCGCCGTGAGAATATCTCCGAAGAAGGTGCTATTAGAGGCTGTATACAAAAGTAAGCAGGTATTTTTATGTATTATGTACATTATGCATTAAAGGGGACTTGAAAGTTTCTTTTAAAAGCTTTTCATCTGAGTTTAGTATAAGAAAATTAGGTTTACAGGTTGCACTAGTAACACATTTCTGGACCATGATTTAACTTTAAATAAAAATGATTTGCTTTAGTTATCATAGTTTCGATTCAAAGTTCTTTTACCAACATTTACCCTGTTTTTGTACAATTTTAAAAACCTTGTACGATTCAGACATAAAAATACGTAACAACACACTCACGCATCGAACAGGATTTAAAAAATATTGTACAGTGCCTAGTGACTAAAACTGCTGAAAATAAATATGAATGTTACTTTATTTATTTATTTAACTAATACTTCAAGCACAGAAAAGTACAGAGGCGGACTAAGTGCCATAAGTATTATTACATTTAGTGCCTTCGAAGAGATACAAGTATCCCTACTTGCCCCATTCATCAATATACCTACTTACAAATAAAGAATGTACTACCTCGCAGGCTTTTAACTTCGTTCACCCTTTTGTAAACTTATTGACACCTTTAGTCCGTTATTTACATAAAAAAGGAGCGTCCGAGCGAAATACATCGTCCACGTACACAAAGTGATCCTCGGCTTTCATCCAATAAACCTAGAGATTGACTCGCACTACGCCCCGCACGTCTGCACCTTTAGTTACCGATAACTGTCCGTAAATTTTAAGTCGCTCAGCGAGCTATGGAACGAGCTATGCTTGGAGTATCGCTGAGGGACAGAATCCGGAATGAGGTGATTCGGCAGAGAACCGAAGTTATTGACATAGCTCACAAAATTAGCAAGATGAAGTGGTAATAGGCCGGCCTCATTAGCCATAGAACCAATGACCGTTGGGATAGACGTGTTCTTGAGTGGAGACCGCGAATCGGCAAACGTAAGGTAGGACGCCCTCAGGCTAGGTGGAGCGACGATCATCGCAGGGTGGCTGGTAGAGAGTTGCCGAGAATCAGTCTGAATGGCGTGCAATTGGAGAGGCCTATGTCCAGCAGTGAACTGCTATAGGCTGATGATGAACTGTCCGTAGGTGTATACTGCAAGGGATGTATGTAAGCACCTATGGATAGGTAGGTGTATTAACAAAATTGGGTAGTTGTTTGTGTTAAGTTTGGCTCTGCTGTGTTGGGTGTTAGAATTGATTTTCGGAGAGGTTCTATATCGGCTTTTGATCGTCACTGACACATAAACGGGACAAGCAAGTGCGTGTCATGAACGCCAACGACACAAAATAATAGGTCTTTACCTATGAAAATGCCGTTTTGTATGAAAAAATTAAACGATTTTTTTTCATGTATTTTTTATTTGTATATATATATTATATATATATCGAAATAATCACCCATGCAATCAATGCATCTTTGCCAACGCAGTGGCTGTTTATTGATGCCTTTCTTAAAAAAATCAGCTGGACGGGAGGCAACAAATTCTTCAAAGGCATTTTGTACTGCCTCTCGGGTATTGATTTTTTTTCCCGCCAAGAAGTTATTCAAATTCTGGAAAAAGTAGTAGTCTGTAGGCGCAAGGTCTGGTGAGTAGGGCGGATGACGGAGAGCTTCCAACCCCAGTTCTTGCAACTTGGAGACCGCCTGCTGTGCAGTATGAGGTCGCGCGTTGTCGTGCAGGAGCAGCGGAGACGAGCGATTGACCAATACTGGTTGGAGATGTGCCAGCTTCTCCATCATTGAGTTCAGTTCTTCACACTAGACATCTGCAGTAATGCTCACCCCGTTTGGTAAGAAGCTGTGATGAATCACACCGGCGTTAGACTACCAAACAGTGAACATCACTTTTCTATGGGTAAGTTTTAGTTTAGGGCATTGTTTAGGTGCTGAACCAGGATCCAACCAACTTGCTGAGCGCTTGCGGTTATCAAACAGAATCCATTTTTCATCGCAGGTAACAATGCGGTTCAAAATTCCTTCATTTGTGTGTCTGTTGAGCAGTGCAAGGCACATCTCGACGCGTACTTCGCGCTGGCGATCATTGAGTTCGTGGGGCACCCATTTGTCAAGCTTTTTTACCTTGCCAATTTGACGCAAATGGACCAATATTGTTTTGACGCTAACGTCGAAAGCTGCTGCTAATTCAGCCGTAGATTGTGTATCATCAGCTTCCACAATCGCCTTTAATTCGTCATTGTCGACCAAAGTCTTCGGACAACCGCGACGTTCATTTTTCAGGTCGAAATTTCCAGAACGGAAGCGAGCAAACCAATAACAGGTGGTACGTTGTTTTGTAGTGTTAGCTCCGTAAACGTCGTTGATGTTGCGTGCCGCTTGTGCCGCGTTGCTGCCACGACGGTACGCATATTCCATAATTACTCGAATTTTTAACGTATCCATGATGACGAAAAAGATTGAAATGCGATGAAAATGTAACACTAATCAATAAAAAATGACTACTTTTGGAAAAAGAATTCCATGTTTTAAAAAAAATAATAATTTGAAATTAGAATTCTTAGACAAACAAAAATTATTTTGATTTGAAATGGCCAGTAAAGACCTAATATATGTGACAAAAAATGCGATACACTATAACTCGAAATAAATATTTATATCATTCCTATTATGTATATAACTTTCGTAATAGTGCGTGTAACGCATTTCAGATAAGATAAGATAAGTTTTTATTTGCTTTAAACATGGTTTATAGTTGTTACAGTTTGGTTTTATATAATGTCCACATGTTTAGCGATACAAAAATTGTATTAATTGCATGCAAAATAATTACACATTCACGATTTAAATATGAACTAAACAATATCGCAGATTACCTAATACAATAATAGACATTTACATTTTAATTAATTCATGTACAACATATTATATGTACATATTACATATTATATCATAAAAGTTATGTCCATTCAGCCATTTATATAATTGGTGTTTAAATGAGTTTGTGTTGGTTAATAATTTTAGTTCATTTGGTATTTTATTATATATACGTACACACATTACATGGCAGCTTTTAGCATACTTGGCTGGTTTAGGATTATCCTTTAAAACAAGTCTGTGTGGATCCCTTGTTGGTCGAGTGATTACTTCTTACCTTTTTTTGAACAACCGCTTATTACTGTACCTACACATATTTACAGATTTCATAAATATTAAGTGAGGGAAGTGGTAATAAACCCAGCTTTTAAAAAAAACGGTTTGCAAGACTCGTCAGGTTGAATACCACAAATGGCCCTGATGCATTTTTTCAGGTGCTGTGATCAGGTTTCTACTTTACTGAGGTAAGCTCATCCTAAGATACAAAATTGGACAATTCACTGCAAAGCATGTTCGTGTAGATGCAGTGTGCTAATGTGCTGAGATAACGTCAAGAGAAAGAAGATGGATTGCTACAATTGCAGGGTGTTTGAGGAAGAAATGGAATGGTCTTGAAGATATACGGTCAGTAGGTACTAATAAAATAATGCTTTATCAGGATACTTTAACAAACTTTGGATCGGCGATTGCAAGTTGCAAGGCAAAGAGTCTAGATCCGTCATACGTTTAGTATTAAGTTATGTTACGGTTGGCATATGCGGTGGTTAAAAACCTCCTTTTGATACAGAATAAAAATATTACATTTCAACCACATAATTGATTAATTAGCCGTTTTTATTTCCATCAACCAAACACAGCAGTTAACATGACTTCTGTCATCAGGTTTCCTGATCGCTGATTCCGGTTTATTCGACAGTGTTTCAGAGACCAACTGTTAACCTTCTAAATCCTCGTATTGAGTGGAAGTAAGTGGCTCTGGCTAGCAATCCAATAGTGGGTCGCGTCAGGACTAACTTTGTACAAAGTCTCTTCAGTAGCGGATAGTCGCGCCTTAGTACTGCCATTTGCTAGTTGAGTTATCTCCGCTTAGACCATCGCGTCAGTGGCAGGGCTGTGTCTAGGAATTAAATTAGTAAAGTACGTATTGTTTATATAAAAAAAAATGTACTCTATTTTGTACATTCAGATAAGTATCCACTATGGGGAACTGAGGCCAGGCCTTATTTAATATTAGCTTCTAGCCACGGCTTCGTACGCGTGGATTTAAAAAAATATCCTACGGGAACTTACTACCGGGATTAAAAGTATAGTAATTAACACATAGTTAATTCAGATTAAAAACTGTCTGCGTGACAATTTTCATAGCGTTCAGTCGTTCAGCCGTTTTGCACCAATACGAATCATAAATCAGACAAAAAAAATTCTTACTGTTACTAAAGTTAGTACTAGTAAGTTCTTTTGCTACACTCAAAAGTCGTTTATAAAGAACAAAATAAAAGGGACACGACGCATGACCGAAGTTAGTAAATGTTCATAAAACTCGCGTGTGTGTCACCATCACTTAGCTTTACTTGAAAGTTACCAACGAGCTCAGTCACGTACAACTTTTCTTTTAGCTTTCTATTAGAAACATCTTCAGTAGGTACTGGGAGAAACCTGTCTCTCTTTATGTTGGCTTAGAAACGAATGTTACATTTGTTAACATAGTTTTGGAGTAGACGCACCAAAACCTGACCGGGTAAATGGTATAATTTTTTTTTATAAGTATTTTAAAGTCCCACGTTAAATGTTGTATGTTTAAATATCAGTGCCTGGATGACCAAGCTTTGCTCGGTATTTTTATTTTTTTTGGTAAATAGTGTTCTTTTTAATTTATATTTAAATAAAAATTACATTTTGTTATTTTTCTTCCTAAAAACATAAGTTTACGTTTAAGTTGATTATCGATAAAGTTGATTATTCAAAACACGAATGAAACGACATTTTCTAAAAATGAATCCTAGCTAGATCGATTTATCGCCCCCGAAACCCCCTGTATCCTAAATTTCATGAAAATCATTGGAGCCGTTTCCGAGATTCAGATTATATTTACAAGGTGCAGTTTTGGATCTGCAACACATTTTAGGAGGTAATTATGTTAGTGATTCTCGACCCGAATCAACAATCAAATGGGCAGGTTTTTTTTTCATTTTATTCTTATTTACGGAAATCGGTAAGTGTGAACTCCCTTTTTTAAAACGCGGCCAGTTTGTAGGTTTCCTTAAACTGCGCTTTCACACACACAAACAAACGCAACTGACATTTCTTTCATAGATTTTTTGAAGAAGGTTATTAAGAGAGTTATTCTGAAAAACAATAAAATTGTAAAATCTAAATAAAAAGTATTATTGATTTATTGACTTGGTATCGTATTGTTATATGATTATTTACGAGTCTCATAACAACCTCCTGAAATGTTTTGCGGGTTCAAAACTGCGTCTTGTATATATATGCAAGAATTGCTCGTTTAAAGATATAAAATTAGTAAGAGATGTAGGTTCTGCTTAAAACTTACAACAACCTAGACAAAGCTGAGATTTTTGTGCTGGAAAAAAAATCCAATAGGTCCAGTTTTATTGACGTTTTAAGCCTGTTTCTGGCCTAATAACGCATCCATAAACAAACCGGCCAAGTGCGAGTTGTACTCGTACACGAACGGTTCCGTACCGCCATACAATATTGAACATTCTCGATTACCTCGTTGGTCTAATGGTCACAAGTGCTACTGCTCAGCATCCCGGGTTCGATTTCCAGGTCGGGCAAAGTGTTATTGGATTTTTCTTTATGGAATTCGTGCCCAACTGATGGCTATAGGCTGGCGTGATGTTATGTTAATGTAAAAAAGAATACGGCTAATCTATGGAGACCGTTTCTAATGTTTAACTTATTTAATTTAAATTAATTGGTGTTATACTGGCAATGGAAATACACACTCCGTGAAAATTTCAACTGTCTACTAATTACGGTTTATGAGATATATCCCACTGAAAGACACACAGACGGACGGATGAACGCAGGACGAACGGACGGACGGACAATAGAGGCTTATTAACAGGTTCCGTTGGCACCTTTTAGGTACGGAACCCTAAAAAATTATAGACAAAAATACAGACCTACCAAGTATCCTACAGTTTATTCCTAGGGATATACTTTAAAAAGTCCATCCGTACATTTTCCAGTGATCCTTATCGGAGCGCGCTCGGAACGCGCAGTTACATCGTTGGCGATTTAGCGCGAAAGCCGTTGATGGCTGTGGGGCCAGTAAAACAACAGAGGCGGGAAAATTTCGTTGTATACAATTGAATTATCTACTTATTTATCCTGTTTAATGCTATCGTACCAAAATAAGACAAGGAATTGGTAAACAATTGGGTTGGGGGCTGACTTTCTTAACAGTTGATGTTCCAAAAGTTTTTATCCTCAAACTAATTTAAATGAATGATTAATGATTTTAAGTTATGACTCGAAGGCAAAGATTTAGTAAAAAAGGACAGGTATTAGTTCAAGTTATTATTAACTAGCTTCTGCCCGCAACTTCGTCCACGTCAAATTTGTTGCTCCCCGATCCATCCCGTCACATGGAATGGCCTATCCGGGTGAGTACCTCATATTCGTATTTTATTTCTTATTGCTCGGCTCGTAAGGGAGCGCAAGTGTGATGTAAAATATCCTATAGCCTTTCTCGATAAATGGGCTATCCAACACTAAAATATTTCTTTCATTCAAACTAGTAGTTCTTTAGATAATAAAGAAAGAGAGAAAAAGTATTAATGGTGACTCACACAGAAAATCACATACTAAACTAAACACACAATTAGCGCGTTCAACCAATCAAACTCTTCAGCTTTATATAATACTAGATTTTGCCCGCAGCTTCATTCGCGTTAAAAATAACAATAAATTTAGTTTTTTTTTTAAATATAAAAAGCGAATTATGTTACTTTTAACACCTCTAAGAATATGTGTACAAAGTTTCATGATGATCGGTTAAGTACTTTTCACGTGAAAGCGTAACAAACAAACTAAAATTCACATTTATAATATTAGTAGGATTAAATAATAAGTGTAGAGTAATTTGGTAGTCCGACTAACCTAACCTGAATATTTTCGCTCACGATGTACTATTTGGCTTTCCTAGTCTCGATTTACATTACGATTAGTCATTTTATTTTTCCTTACTTTCCCTACCTTCACATTTCAGAAACGACCGGCCACTGGTGTCGTAGCCACACACGGTAGGTGTGAATGTGGACTGGCCGCGCCATCCAATAACACGACCCGTACAGAGCCAACGTGGCACACTGTTTAATGGCCGTGTACACAGTGCCCGCTATCCAACACTTTTCACTCCATTACTTCATCTGTTTATTTTTTATAGACGTAGTTTCATTTATTCTTTTTACGTTACTGCCATAAAAATCTAGAATAGAGCAATCTTTTATTACTAACAACTGGTTTCCGAAAGTCGCATAAAAAAGTGCTTGCACAATCTTTTGGTTTTTTTTTTGTGGGTCACAAATCATCAGATGACGTCTCCCGCTCTGGGTGGTGCGGAAGTGTGTGTTAGACTTTTACTGTCTAAAACCCAGCCGTGTTCCTTCAGTTGCCTATGCCAGGGCCACAGTAACTTTTTCGAACAAATCCGCAGGCATCGCTCCTCGCGGACCCTTTCAATAATGCTAACATCTTGATTTTGAGGCGCGTGTGGAACTCTTAAAATGAACCTATACGCTTTACTATTGTCAAATAGTTAAATTCAAATCATTTAAGTTTTGAAACTCAAGGTTTAGATTTGCATAAAAATAGTTGAGTAATCAAAGTTGTGTGATTTATTGAGCGAAATGGCAGTAGCCGATCAAGTCACTTGATGTGTTACCGGATTTCAAATAGACCACAGGCTTAGTAGCGGCCACTGCTCTCCTGGCTAACCTTTGCTTAACCGGTTGGTAATAAATATCATGGCCCAACGATTTAAAGAAAAAACCGGCCAAGTGCGAGTCGGACAGACAGACATGACGAATCTATAAGGGTTCCGTTTTTGCCATTTGGCTACGGAACCTTAAAAAGTCAGCTTTGTGGAGCGTCATCTCTGTCACATATAGGTACAATTTATGACAGTCTAAATCTCGCGGTCCGACCGATATACATATACCAGATGACATTTTTTACCGTCTCGACCTTCATTCGGTGTGTTGTGTAACTAGAATAGAAGGCAGGAGGGCCTTCAGATTAATCGCAGGTGACTAAAAGTTTGCGCAAAACCGAACTGACGGCTTCCACGCCGTCATTCGCAAGAAAATCGCGTCGCTGTTGTCTAGGTTGCGGGCGAGTGGCAACAGCGTTCTAAAAACTATGGCGGAGAGTATTGACTCACCAATTATTATAAGTTTTGTGAGAAGGACAATCACTAACATTAATTTGGTTATGTCCTTTTCACAATATTATTTATTTATTCTATGTCATTTTCTTTTTTATTTTAACTACTAACACTAGTATTAAGTTGTTTTAATGTTTTACTAACACTCTGGATCATTGTTGTCCGATAATAAAGAATATAATAATAATAATTTCTTAGATTCACTAAACGTACAGTTACAAAGTCTTACAACTTTTAAACACATAATTCTAATGGGGGACATTAATATCAACATTGCTTCCGGGAAAATGGACATTCATGCACATAACTATGTTAATATCTGCTCATTCCACGGACTCTTGCCAGCTCATTACCACCCCACGCATCAAAGTGGTTCATGCTTAGATCATTTCATTATAAAAACAAATAAACCAGCCAAAACATTTGTTACTAACTCTTCGCTTACTGATCACCAAGCAGTTTTACTAATATTACAAGTTTCTTTACCAAGAAAAAATTGTTTACGCAGCTATACCAATGTCAACATGACACACCTCGAAAAAGACATACGTAATATTAATTTTGACCCAGTTTATAATTCCACCGATGCAAACTTTGCTATTAATTATTTTATAAATTCACTTCACTCTGCAATAATAAAGCATACAGTCGCCAAAATAACGCCAAGGAAGTACAAGTGCATTAAACCTTGGATTACACCCGGACTTGTTCGATGTATTAGGCATAGAGACAAACTTCACATAAAGTTCAAACTTGAGCCTGAAAATGAAATTCTTTCCATTACTTATAAAAGATATAGAAACTTCTGCAACAACCTTCTGAAAAAAATAAAAAATGAATATGACAGAAAAGAACTGCAGAAAGCAGGCAAAAATAGTAAACTTATTTGGAAATTTATAAAAACAAATACATTTAGATCAAAACAACTTGAACCTCCACTTGACTTATTGACTATAGAGAACAACCCAATAGAATCAACAAATATAGTTAATTACTATTTTTCTAACGTAGGCAAAACCTTAGCAGAAAAGACCATACAATCTAGAGGTTCTTTCTCTCAAAACCAACCTAAATCTTTCCCCAGACTCAAATCTTTTGTCTTACTAGATACGGATGTCGATGAAGTATTAACAATCATTTCTGGATTAAAGGACGTTTGCGCGGTTGGGTGGGACGACATATCAAACAACATACTTAAACATTTCAAATACCTCCTTGCTCCGCCGCTAACTCATATTTTTCAGTTATGCTTAACTAATGGTGTATTCCCTAAGTCGCTTAAAAAAGCAGTGGTTACTCCTGTATATAAATCTGGTGACAAAAAATGTGTTAACAACTACAGACCCATTTCAGTTTTAACAGGGCTCTCCAAGATCTTAGAGAAAATCATTAATATTAGATTAATGAAATATCTAGAGGATAACAAATTGCTTTCGGATAGACAATTTGGCTTTAGGCCCAAAAAATCAACTAATCAAGCAGTACATCAAATGACGGATTATATAACAACTAATTTGGATCAGGGCATGCACTCCATTGGGATCTTCCTAGACCTCGCCAAGGCCTTTGACACAATTTCCTGTCCTTTATTATTGGGCAAGCTTGAAAGACTCGGAATAAGAGGAACAACGCTTACACTGCTTTCTGATTATTTAAGAGACCGCGAACAATGTGTAAAAATTGGTCAGTACGTCAGTTCTGAGCTTCGAAATAGTAATTACGGAATACCACAAGGTAGTATATTGGGTCCTACTTTATTCCTAGTATATATTAATGACCTGTGCAGCTTAACACTCCAAAATGGTGTCATAATGTCTTATGCAGATGACACAGCTCTATTGTTTTCAGACAAGTCTCGAGAGGAGGTGTATAAACAAGCCCAGAACGGTTTTAATATAGTGTCTAATTGGCTACATGAAAATCTCCTAACACTAAATGCAGAAAAAACTAAACACATTTTATTCACTATGAGAAATACTAACCTGCCAACTACTAACATAAACATTTATGCGCATAAGTGCGGCAAGTACGCTGACAATGCATGTAATTGTCCTACTTTAGCAAAAGCCGATCATATGAAATATCTTGGTGTGACGATTGACACAAATCTGAACTTCCGTAAACACATTGATTTATTATGCACTCGAATGCGTAAATTAATATACATTTTTAAGAATTTACGATATATAACGGACTACAAATTAATTAAACAGGTCTATTTAGCTTTGTGTCAATCCATTCTTACATATTGCATAACTTCATGGGGAGGGGCTGCAAAAACAATCCTACTACCATTAGAACGTGCGCAGAGAGCTATCCTTAAGGTAGCCACCTTTCGCCCATTTAGATTTCCCACATACGAGCTTTATACGGCATGTAAGGTTTTAACTGTGCGTCAACTATTTATATTAAAGATAGTATTACACCAGCATAGCAATCTCCCTTATACCCCCATACCTATACATAAGAGAAGAAAAGACTTAGTTTGCATAAAGCCTCAAACTAGACATACTTTTATAAATAAATTTTATGGTTTTTTAGGTCCGTTCTTATATAATAAAATCAATAAGTCTCTAAGTATATATAGTGTAAATTGTAAAAAATGTAGTGAAATGTTAAGTGAATACTTAGCGACATTAAATTACTCAGACACTGAAAAATTGCTAGAAATCATGCAATAAGTTTATTAATGTTAAGGCAATTTTTATTTAATAATATAATTATTATGTATCAATGCTAGCTCTATGTACATTAATTTAATAGTCCAATAAAACACTCAGCGTTGTTACGTGAAGGCCTGAAACACAGGTTTGAATAAACCTACATCAGGCAGGTCGCTATTGTTTTTCATTAGGCCTTTATCCAATATATTATATAAGTTATACCTACACTAGATTTATTTTAGGCATAGTTTAATATTTGCTTAATAATTTTAATATGTAACTCTGTACTGATGTCACTTCTGTGTAATTTATATGTGAACTTATGAATAAAAAAAGTATTTATATATAATAAAGGAGCGCGGAACGCGGGCTGACGGGGATGCGTGTGCGGCTTGTGCGCCTGCGAAATATCAATTTGGCCGCCTATCAGCAGGCTTCAAAGGGTAGGACCGCGCTACAAAATCATTGATACATGCCGCGCATTGAGTAAGGTGCGTATGATTTGAGTTTCGATTAATTTTAATAGATTTTTTTATTTTATTTTTTCCAAATTTCTGTTTTTGTTGTTCTAATATGAAAATGTTACTTTAAATGTGTAGTATTTATTGCTAGATTAATTTCATTACATTTTATTCAAAAATAAAAATAATAAAAATTTCTATGCCAAAGGCTTCTATTCCGTTCACCTATTACACCCATTTTTTTTCAAGACGTTAAAAAAAGTCACCCGGTATAATAATTGTATTCTTCTATTTGATGAACTGGCCAGCCGATCACGATCACTTATTCACGTGACGTCAGCTGATCCTCAATGAAAGTGAACCACAGTGAGGGGTTCAAAAGTTCGTGCTCAAGTCCCTCTGAGTGACTAGCGACCTACTTCTCGTAATCGACAAGTAGCCGACATGGGATGCATTTGGTTCTATTTTACCGTCTACTGAAAGAAGAGGCTTTGTAATTTATTGTTATCCATACAAATAAATAAAATTGGATTGTCTGTTTTTAATATTAAAATAACCATTTTTTACTAAGTGTATATGGATGTATACACGGTACATCTACCAAAACAATTATTTTTTTAAATTTTTGTCTGTCTGTCTGTCTGTTTGTTCCGGCTAATCTCTGAAATGGCTGGATGATTTTGACGGGACTTTTATTGGCAGGTAGCTAATGTAATAAGGAGTAACTTAGGCTACTTTTATTTTAGAAAAAAAAAATATTTTAGAAAAATACCTGCGTTAATTTCCGACATTCACGCGGGCGAAGCCGCGGGCAAAAGCTAGTCAGAAAATATAAAGGATATTGGAAAGGTTTTTAGTCACAGGTGTAATTACACGCAGATTTCAAAAGTCATTCCTATCACTTAATATAACTAGAGAAATCTGACATCATCACAAATCCTGACATTCAGCTATTTGTAAAACTTTGCACTAGTAAATCCAAGATCCCACTTTAAGCATTGCGCTTGGCAGTTGATTTGACTTTTATTTTTTAGCAAAATTTCAATCTAGCTCGCTCCCAAACAAAACAGTCCTGTATAATGAATTCGTAGAAGCTCTACGTAGCAGGCAAAATTTTCATGGAAATTCTTATTTTATTGCAGACAACATCAAATCATGATAAAGTACCAGAACATCTCGTTTGTACTGAACTTTACAGTATTAGTACAAATAGCTACAATGAAGACGACGGATAGTATTCTTAAAGTCTTGACCCCACGCTACAGAGAATGCGGTAAGCGGACGCAAAGTGTAGTGACAGCGAAGTTGCCCTTCTTTCTATGTAGTATGGTATCATCAGCTTAGCCTTTTCCCAACTATGTTGGAGTCAGCTTCTAGGCTAACTTAATACAGCTGTATATCAGTAACTAGCTTCTGCCCGCGACTTCGTCCGCGTTAAATTTCTTGTTCCCCCGACCCTTCCCGTCGCGTCGAATCGCCACCCGTGCGATTTTCCCCGTTTTTGCAACATTTTTCACTACTGCTCCGCTCCTCTTAGTTGTAGCGCTATGTTATATAACCTATAGCCTTTCTCGATAAATAGGCTACCCAACACAAAAAGATTTTTTTAATTCGGAGCAGTAGTTCCTGAGATTAGCGCGTTCTATCAAACAAACAAGCAAACAAACAAACTCTTCAGCTTTATAATATTAGTATAGATTTCCAAGCAAGACTGTCTATCTGACCTCCAAAACCCAATTGCTAGTCGATATCGCTTGGTAAGACTGGTTGTCATACTTTCGGGTGACTGGTTATTTGGAACTGACTGGGAACTTTTTTATAAAGCAAGTGGACGAGACTGATCTTTAACAGGACCTGAAACATCAGTATTGTAACAAAAATAACATGTGATTAAAAAAATTAAATGTGAAGTTTAAGTGGTTGTTATTTGGACATGCAATTACTAGCTTCTTTACACATATTACAACTCATCCGCACTCATATATTACACACACATACACACAAACACACACACACACGTTCACACACCCCACTTACTCACACTCTACAAGTTCTACTACTCATATTTAAGTCTTATCAATTCTCTTTTTTTAATAGAAGTACTGTGTATAAAAAATCTATATTAGTTTTATATTATATCAGTTTTAACAAAATTTGAAATGTTGGCTAAAAACCTCCCAGTCCGTTATCAGAGAGGTATGGCGCGGTAGTCGAGATACAGGTTTTTCACCTAGTTCGGCTACAGATGCAACCCTGTTATATTATTTTCATTATAGCCTACAATTTTTTCTTTAAGCAAAATGGTTGTTGTTATGTTAATATTTCTTTGTGTCCATAAATAAATGATCTTATCTTATCTTATCTTATTTTTTTTCTCTGGGCTCCTTTTCTTCTCATTTATTTTTTATCACAGTTTGGCAGTTTGAATAATTTATGTGACCTACACAAATGTCCTTTCTTCGGTATTGTTCGTCGAATCATTGACCTCCTTAAGTTCTGAGTTCAGCTGCATGATTACTAATAAATGCGTGCACTGTATGGACAGGTCCACTCAATCTGTGTGGTTCTTTCCTTAAAAGACCACTTCAGACAACAATCCACATGGTCTTCACATGATCTGACCAAATTATGTCTGGACTTTAAAAGAGACTACGACCTCTGGAGTTTGTTTCGGCCTTTCTTCTCAGAGTAGTCAGATAGGAAACGCCAACCTCGTCTAATTTTAAACAACATGATCGACGTGTAAAAGTGTTGGTACAAACCTACTTGCAAAAATAAAGTCATTTATCATTGCCATTTATCATTTAACAAGGCGATACAGTAGGGCTTACAATTACGTCCCCATATTAAATGTATTAGCAAGTCTTTTTATTCAAACCAGTGGTCGCCCAGTCGACGAAATTCGACCATAATTTATTTACAACTGTATTGTTGTAACAAAATATTAACTTATTGCACTCTCTCTTCGTATAAACTTTAACCATACCAAATTTTATACTCTTCTATCATTTTTGTAAAAAGGGAACAAAGATTTTGTTTGACGTATTAATATACAGATATTACTCCCTCCCGCTCCGAGCGTTCAGCGATTGGATTTCTGTGTAGCAAAGCCTTTCTCTAGATGTGGCCTGCCCGCGCTATCGAGCCAATTATCTCAATCGACGGTTTTCTCTGAAGTCTGAAAGGGAAACAACTGACTTTCGCTGCGACCACTGTTTATTAGTGCCTTGGGACTTGCTATTGAAGATGATAAAAAAATCTGCTTTCGTTTTTATTATTGTTTTAAAAGTTTTTGTACTGTTGCTCGCAACTTCGACTGAGTGTATTTTGTATTTCATCTTATTTTTAGAGTGGATTATATCCTTCTTCAAATCCCACGCTTCCTTACATGACAAGTTTTTTAATGGTCAGTTTAGTAGTTCCGACATGAATAGGTAACAGAGAGACCAGACACAGTTACATAATCAACCTTTTAACGTTCCTACTGCTGCCTCGGATACAGGGTTCCTTTTAGTAAGAGGGAGTGGACCATCATCAACAACTCGGGCCCAGTACGTGTCGGTGACATGTGACACATCTTCGAATTTTTAGTTATAGAATATGTAAGTTTCGTCACGATGTTTTCCTTCACCGTCTTTAGAGTAGTGATGATGAAATAATTTACACAAAGGAAAGCATCTTCAGGGTTCAAATTTAAGACTAACAACTCGTAAGCTGTGAGAATTGCATTTTCAATGGGTTTTTCAAATAAATTATTCTAATTCGAACAGGACCTATATCCGTCGGGTCAGCTAGTACTAATAATTTCAACATCATGTTACGCTTATTCTTCACGAAATCATGCTACAAATCAAATTATTATCATGTTCGTATAGGCAGTGTGAACGCTAATAAAACATATTCACGGGTAATTGTAGCGTCACACTTACAATAAGGTAACGCCCGCAGCGCCCCCTCGCGGCTGTAAATAGGATTTGGCGAGAGAAGCACCTACCAATTGCTGAAAAAGCGTCGACTGGTCTACGATTCGAAAAAGTTATAACCTTCGAAAGGATCTTTAATAGAAATAAAATTCAGTTCATTAAAGCCGCGTATTCATCAAATTACTGAAATATTATTAATTTGAACTCAAAACTTAAGGTAGCTGGCATTAAATTCGATCTGAATAATTTTTTCATGAAATAGTCATTTAATTGAATTAAATTAATTTAGAGGTTTATATTGATGATTTTAATGATTATAATTCTATAAATAAATACGTGTTACGTTCGCGAAATTTTTTTTAATCTAAATACAACGGTACTAAACCTGCAAATTTTAATAACCTAAGAATATTTGAATTTCTCGTGTTACCCTGGAGTTTTCACCTTATATGAATTTCAGACGCTTCTAACTTGTCAAGCCCATTAAAATTGCTCAACATTGTTTCAGCATGATTTTGCTGTGTTGCAGGGAATATTTTGCAATTTTGCTGAATTTAGGCTCATGATTCGTATTCGTGATCAATAAAAAACATCCCCGAACACATAATATAGCGAGAACAACGGGCTATTGCCCAACATTGTTTTCTATGCACATTTATACTAATATTATAAAGCTGAAGAGTTTGTTTGTTTGGTTGAACGTGGTAATCTCAGGAACTACTGCTCCAAATTGAAAAAATATTTATTCTGTTGGGTAGCCTATTTATTGAGAAAGTGTTCGACGCCAAGCCAAGGCCCTGGCCATAGGATTTTAATTATTATGTGGAAGCGTGATAATCGTGGGCCCTGGGTCAAGAGTGGCGAGCGAACTGTCCGCCGTGCGCGGAGCTGATCAATACAATATTCAAAATACTCACCTGGTTGAAGAAAACTGCTTCTGGAGCCTACCTGGATTTATGTATGTAAATGAGTGTATATTGTATTGTGTAGTGACGCTGTCAGTCGGCAATCCAGGATACTGGCCGCTGCAATACGCCAGAGATTGGTTCCAGCACGCGGTTCAATCACTGTTACTAACCTCAAACTATTTCAACCAAAGTTCAAACTAAAACCCGTTCTATTTCGTCAAAGGGGGTTATTTACAATCAAACAATAGGATCACGACAAATTGTCCAACAAAACGATCGGTTCAAACGGATTACTTTCAAAAAACGGGGTCGGCACGCCAAATAGGACCCACCATTCTTTTTCAAGCCCAAAACCAAAAAAAAAGCAAGTGTCAAACTGACAAATGACAGATGTCACTCCGTTTCACGTCATGATGCGTTCACAGAGTAACCAATTCGAACGGGACGGAACAGAAAGGCTATAGGTTATATAACACCACGATACCAAGAAGGAGCGGAGCAGCAACGAAAAATGGATGAATACTGGCAGGCAATTTGATGCGACGGGAATGGTCAGGGGAGCAAAAATTTGACGCGGACGAAGTCGCGGTCAGAAGCTATAGGTAAACAGCTATATTTTGGTGCATTATTTAAAGGAAACGTGAACTAATAGCAGAGGTCAAGTCCCGCTCCCTTCGGAGCAGAGTTCATAAAAGGTTACTGGTTGTCTGGCTGAGTAAACGGAAATAAAATAACAATTCCTAGAAAGCGGATGTAATATATTAACCCAACTATATGCACCGTGTGGTGCCGGACGTAAAGAATAGCACTATCTCATTTCTTCCCGTGGGTGTCGTAAAAGTCGGTAAAATGCGACTTAGGGCTTTTCTAGAGAATGGGCAGCAGCGTTCTCTATGCATTTTACCACCATACTGCGATGCCGTCGTCAATCCGCCTGCAAAGCGTGGCGATCATGGCAAACCCACCAAATTGGTGGTGGCTTATTATTATGCCCAGCAGTGGATGTTTTTCGGCTGAAATGATAATGATGATGATAAAGAAGAACTATTTGTTTATTCCACAACGATAGGTATGACAATTTATGCTTATTTTAAGCTGCTTAGTTAAACATATTTTCTTCAATTTTATGGGCTAGTGATGAGTGTAAAACACCCCTATTCAGGTTGAATTTTTTCGCAATTTTTTTCGTTGTTCGCCGTGATTGAACAACATGTCGGTGACAGCGGTTAATAGAACTTTGTAACAACAACGACGAAACGTTTACTGTGGCCCGACAGCCGGTCAGCCGGTCAGAAGAGCTGGCCCGGCGCGGCGTCGAGCCGTCTGCGCGGTAATGTGTAACGTAGGTAGCGATGGATTTATATTTGTAGGGGTGCCTTCAAACTCACTGAAGTTTCTGAATCTATACAAATAAATAGAATTGATGTCTGTTCGTAACGTCAAAATAAAAGCTTTTTACTAAATGCATGTGAACATGTTATACGGTACAGTGAAAAAAAAATGTAACCTTTTTGTCTGTCTGTATGTTCTGGCTAATCTGCGAAACGGCTGGACAGCTTTTGAAGGGACTTTGACTAGCAGATGGCTGATGTTATGAGGAGTACTATATAGGCTATATTATTGTCTAGGCGAGATTATTTGCGACAGCCATGCGAATGGAGCCGCGGGCAGTAGCTAGTAATTACTATAGTTGACTATAAACTGAATCTTAAAATGTAAAAAAATGCAATTCAGTTCTTCTACCGCAAATAGTTGGGAAGATCTAATTAAATGTAAAACCAAGTCGGTTAATGTATTATGTACCTATCTAGGAGAGCACCTGTCCAATAACTTTATCATAAATTATTATATTTAAGACACTATTATTTTTTATTTACCGACACTGTCCCACTGCTGAGTAAAAAGGCTTCCCCATATGCCTCCAGGCAACAATATTAGACATCTTCTTCTTTAATTAATCTGACTTGGCCATGGCACAGTAACATAATCAAATGAGAAATAATCTACTGTTATAAATATTCCTAGTTTTAAATAGCACTAACCGGCCAAATGTATGCATACACTTACATAAAGTAAGTGCTCAGAGCGCTCCCTAATATTAAACACATTTTGTGTCATGCAGATCCCATTACATCTCCCAGAAAACATTAGGTTATTTTTTGTTGTTACTATTGTATTAAAAAAAGTGTGCAACCAATGCGTCTTGCCCGTTATGACATACGGGGCTCACATTAAAAGTTTTTAGAATAGGTCAGCAAAACAAACAGCCCATGAAAAATATATTTAAATGTCGAATTAGGAACTCTTTAGGAATCTGTAGATGTGTAATGAATGCCATTTGTGTTTACAAATTGGCGGCAATATAAAAAAATGTCTGTCGTGCGTTAGCCTTTTTGGCCTCGCACAGGTCTTATTCTTTTAATTTTATATCTTTTAACTTTTTGTTATCCTAAAAGTTTCTATGTTCTTTTTATTGTTTTTATGCCCTGTGCGTGTCTCAAATAAAATATTTTTCTTTCTTTCTTTCTTTCTTTAAAATGGATTTGACTAGAAAAAAAAAAAAAAACAATGGCTTTGTAATTCGTTTTATGAACTATGAACAAGCCGTGGCTGCGTTTGAAAAACGCGTGGAAGAGAGGGCCCACTGCTTCAGTCAATGGTCCATCACATGCGACGTTGCTTCTACATCATTCTGTTTTTTATTTTATAAAAAGTTTCAGCCTGACCCACGTATGGGGCCGAACCGTGGTCTGTTAGGCTGGTCCGCAAATATAAAGTCATTCAGTACATTATATAATAGATTAGGCTATGCTCCAAATTTTTTTGATGGATAAAATCAGAAATGAAGATATCTGGAAAAGAACTGGAGCGGACATAGCTTGCAGAGTAAGAAAGCGAAAGTTCCAGTCCGCTGGTTATGTTTGTCGGTGGAGCAGACGAGTCCTAGAGTGGAGAGTGTGGAGACCGCGTATCTGCAAACTTAGTGTAGAACGCCATACAGCTAGATGGACCAATGACTTTAAGGAGGTGGCTAGAACAGATTGGTTGCGAAACGCGGAGGATAGGGTGTTGTGGCGCAGCATGAGGATCGCCTCTGTCTAGCATTGGACGTTGTAGGCAGAGTTGATTTATTTAATTAAAATAAATCCCAAATTCAGCTATGAAAGAGGGGACTGTTATCTACAACACAGGTCTTTGAACCTCATCAGCCAGACCAGATCCACTTCTATACTAATATTATAAAGCTGAGCTCAGGAACCACTGGTCCGAAAAGTTTTTTTTTGTGTTGGGTAGCCTATTTATTTAGAAAGGTTATAGGCTATATAACATCACGCTAAAATCAAGAGGAGCGGAGCAGCAACGAAAAATGGACGAAAATTGGCAGGCAATTCGATGCGACGGGAAGAGTCAGGGTAGCAAAAATTTAACGCGGGTGAAGTCGCGGCTAGAAGCTAGTATTATATAAATTTGAAACTTACCCATTAATTGATTAAAAGCTGTATTAAACATTGTAAAAAGGGTACTAAATAATTTCTGATTATTTAGAAAACAAAAAATTATTATTGTGAAAGTGAGGACGACTATAAGGGTATTTTTTTCTTTTTCTCTGGTAGTTTTAATATTGGTCTAGTAGTGCGAGTACTTAACATGGCTTACCCAAACATCCTTTATTTGATATTTTTTGTTGTATCATTGAGCTCCTCAATGACAAATACTTGCTCTGACTGGACTGGTTCACTATAATCTGAATGGTCCTTTCCTCAAAAGACCATTTCACACACTAATCTACATTGTCTTCACATTATCTGACCCAGATTATATGTGAACTTTAAAAGCAACTGGCCCTTGAGTTTGTTTTGCCATTTGTACTCAGGGGTAGTCAGATAGAAATGTAGACTCCATTTTGCTTGTCTTTTGATTAATATGACGTGTAAAAGAGATTTCAATATTCTACTTAATTTCTTTTTTATCTGCTTCGGCTTAGGCTTAACAGAGTAGACTATTTCATTTTATTTCCATCATTGTAGGCGAAGAAGAGATAATATTAAAAAAAAAAATGAATTTGTAAAATATTGAGACTATTAAATGTTGTTCGTTTATTTGTTTCTTGGATCTCCAACAGAGGCTACACACATACATGCAAGTATATACAGTGGACCCCGTAATCCGACAAACGTTTTGCAGGGCAGTGTCGGACTATCGAGTTTGTCGGATTATAGAGTACTCCTTAAGAAGACCCCCTATAGTCCAGATTTTTTTACAAAAGAGTACCTTGTCATCCGACAAATTACAGATTCATTTCCCGTTCAGTCATACATTATCTACATTAGCGAAGACTGGCAAAAAAATATTCAACATTAACAGACATGTCGGATTACAGGAGGGTGCTGGATTAGATAGGGGCCGAATTACCGGGGGTCCACTGTATATAGAACAGGGGAAATACATTGTGCGTGTGCGCTTCCAATTATAGGACACCACATCATTCACTTATAATCTAGACCGCCCCTCTCCTCTCTCCCTCTATTTTGACCTCTAGGTAACAGTTTATGACTTTCATACACAGTCAGATGGCTACAGTACGCCTCATGTTATCCATAAAAAAACCAGTATAAGCTGTCGTCTTATTCTATTAAAGTTCCGTACTACCCTGGGCCAACTCAAGGTCAAGTGTTACCACTGACATGTGGTCTTCTGTATCTACTAAGTATACTTACTAAATATATGATATTCTGTGCAAAAACTCACCACAGCAGCACTTCGCGAGTAAGGACTTACCTGCAATCAATACAACAACGAACAATTAAAACAACACTGTTCATGTCCAACAACATTACTGACATGTTTGTACAGCTAGCATGCTAACTGACAATTAATAGATCGAGTAATTGTAAACACTGCAACATGCAAAGGCAATGCATCGACTTTATCAGAAGAAGTCTTATGCATGGCTATGTTGGGGAGGTACAAATAAAGTTAATAATATTTTGAAAATTCACTATGCATTAGTCGAGGCGATTCAAATCCTTGATTACACTGAGTTAGTGTAGTGCAGTGTAAGTGAACACGAACTGCAGTGAAAGTGCTAAGTTTTATAAAGAACACGTTAATCAAGTGTCTTCCCCTTAACTGTCAGTCAATAAGAAAGATGTTATTGGACGATTTTTTAGTTTTATAGTTACTTAGCAGTTTGAGTTATATTCAAATTACTTATTAGCTCATAGGCTAGATCAGCCTTTCCCAAAGTGAGCTAGATTGTAATGTGAATAAAGTATCATCTAATGTGATGCTTTATTAAGCAAAAAAAAAACTACGCATTAGGGAATGAACAATAATTTATAACGATGTTCTACCGAGGGCGTGAGACACAAGCGCAAATTAATCAACTCACTGCACTGTCGGGACAGTCACAAATGATCACACTCACAATCAATGGGTACCGGGCGGCGTGGCGCTGTTTCGAATTTTCGACCGACTCCTCGATCTTCATTTGTTTTCCATTTTGGCCGCACACCCGGGGATGCCCGGGGTTACGTCAAGTTGACAGCTATCAAATTTGTTCAAAAATCATTTCTCGAAGTTTTCTGACATAAAACCTTTAATTTAAACGATCCGTAAAATGTCCGTAGGTATTGTTATTTACGTGCGACACTCAGAAAGTTTTGCAAAAATAAAAAGAAGTGTTCTATAGGTAAATTTTGTATTAAATCTTTTCAAAATACTCTCCACTAGCCTCTATGTAAAGTTTCATGCATCTGAACTAGTTTTTGAAACACTTTTTCCAGTCCGCCGCAGACACATCGTTTACAGCTTGCTCGAACGCTGACAGCGCATCTTCCGGTGACGAAAATTTTACCCTTTGAGCTGTTTTTAAATTTTTGGGAATAAAAGAAGTCACACGGTGCTAGGCCAGGGCTGTAAGGAGGGTGACCCAGAAGTTTGACCGGCGTGCTATCCAAGAAGTCCCTCGTTTTGAGCGCGGTGTGCGTGGGCGCGTTGTCGTGGTGGAGCAGTAGGTCGCGGAGCCCTGTGTTTGGTCGCTTGTTACTCACAACAGAGAAAACTTCTGCCAAGCATTTGCTAGTATACCATTTGGCGTTGATGCTTTGGATTGACACCAAATAGCCAGTCAAACTGAAAAAGCTCGCAATCAAAATCTTCCGCCTGCTTCTAGATCGCTTCACTTTGGTAGGCATTGATTCGTTTTGAAACACCCAAACCGTCGACTGGCGCTTCGTTTCTGGATCGTCTTGATAAATCCAGGACTCTTCACCTGTAATAATGTCGTAAACACGCTGAGACGAGCCTGCTTCAAATTTGTTTATCATATCACGGCACCATTCCACCCGGTCCTGCTTCTGAGCATCGGTGAGGTTGTGCGGCACCCAGTTTGAAACTATCCTCCTCACGTGAAGATGCACGTGTAGTATCTTGTGAAGGCTTCCCGATCCAATCTGCAGTATGTGTTGAATCTTCTGATACGTAATTCGCCTATTGTCTTGGATTAAATTTTTCACTGGTAACACGTTTTCCTCCGTTACAGCCGTCAAAGGGCGACCACTTCTTTCTTCATCCCCCAAAGTTAGTCGACCACGTTTGAATTCGTTATACCAACGATACAAAGTTGCCTTGGAAGAGCCCTCATCCATGAATGCAATTGGAATTCCATCGTATGATTCGTCCGGTTTCAGGCGACACTTGAAATCGTTAAAAATCATAACGCGAAAATGTTCCCGGCGCAAATCCATTTTCCAATGAGACACGATAAATTAATTAGGTCGCAAAAAATATGGAGGGAAATTTTGAAATTGGAACGTACCTATTTTTACTTATAAATAATCATTATTTTTATAATAGTTTATAACTGGCCAGTCTCTCACACAAAAAACTTTTTTTCACAATACTTTCTGAGTGGCGTGGTACATATTTTGTATTTTCTAAGGTAATTTTGTTGTACCTGAAGCTGTTCATTTTGCTAAGCATCGTTACAGCCTTAATTCGAATGGCTTAAGAAACATCTACATAACTGTAAATTCTCAAACGTTGGTTCTTAAGTCGCTTTGTCAGCTACAAACCATAAACTGAAAAAGACAGAAATACAATGATTTGAACCTGATTTGATTTACACTGAAAACATAGCCGTAAGTATTAACGCCAAATTTAGGTACCACTACTTTTTAAATTTTAATAAAAATGCCTAAGTCTACAACATCGTTTGTCTTCGAAAGGTGTGAATGTCTAAGAAAGCAAGCATGAAACTTTAAGCAATTGCTTTTTTTTAAAGTAAAACTTCTTTACGCATGCTTGACTTGGGGAGTAAGCTGGTGAATGCGTGGCGAGAGCGTTATGAAAAGTGTGATCGGGCGAAGCGAACGTAAGTTGAGAGGGAGATATAAGTTAGTGTAGGGGCAAGACAGAGAGGTGCGTGTACACATTTTTGTTCTCTCTTTGACATATAGATGGAGCTAAAGAAGTTTTACTTCAGTCGTGTGGTCTAAAGCACACTCGTTTTTTTTTTTTTGTAACGGCTTAAGTCTGCAAAGTCATCTAAAGCTAGTGAGTAGTTGTAGTTCAACCCCATATTATTGCTTCATCGGCTAGTTTAAGAAAACTTAGGTACGGTACGTTGGCTCAACTAGAACGATAAATCCTACATTGTTGGGGGAAGCACCAGAGTCCATTTTTCTGGCGTTTTTGGCAATTTAGAAGCCAGAGTCAAGCTATATGTTGAACAATTGTAGGTACATTATGATAATAATGTGCTACGTGGTTGGAAACACTCTAGACGGTATTATTGTAATGGAGCCAATAAGAGCCAAGGCTATAATGATAATCAATGCGGGTCATACAACGTTTTTCAACACTTGCGAGGAAAAAAACCAGATTGTATTGTTAAGTCCTGTGCTCTTCGTGAATTCGACATTTGTGATAATAATTAACCATACAACGAAAACAACGTTTATTATTTTCGTACGCCACCCTAGCGATGCGCGCGTGGCATAACCGCCTGTATAAAAATACATTGCAGAGAGTGAAAAAAAATCAGTAGTGTGGGAATGTAAAGTAAAAATCACGAGTGCATAATAATCTCAATTATGAACCAAAATGCGTTGCGATATGAGTCATCTTACAATCGTCAATCCTTTTTCTATTATTACAACCCCTGCAATATTTCACGTACATTTCTGTCTGCAATCTCCCATTACCGCTACTTACAAAACTCTACGATTCCTATCTCAAACGGATTCGTATCTCGAGGCTCGAGTCTTGAAACGGTGCCGGATATGAGGTCGGCTGCCGGAAATACGGCGGCAGTCACGGTTAGCCGACGTGGCGGAAGAGGATGGCTTATTTGCTGTTTGTGTATATGTATTAGATAGGTGCATTGTTTTATAATACATAATAATATGTACAATGACGTGTGTGAAGACAGGATATGCATACGTCCGTTTCCCTGTTGCCTATGGAATAGATTTTTCTTTGTTCATGAATATTAATCTACCTTTTGGAAGTGGCGACTATAATCAATTCTATTTTAATGTACCTAAATGTTGAAGATCAAAAGTGCCTATGGGCCTATTTGAAATAAATGCTTTGACTTTAAAACTAAGACTGATTTGTAAAACGACCCATTTCTTTCCCTACTGCACGGTAAACGGGAATTTGTTTTCACGCGTATTTCTTTTTAATGCAGTAAAGTTTTAACTGTTCTTTTGTAAACATTCTTACAAGTATCACTAAATTTTTCAGATGTTCTGGAAAAGATGGCTGGATTTGAAGGAATTTGGATTCCAGGATTGCAAGTGAAAATAACTATTTTTTCTCCTGACGCCTGCGCTTCACCTAGTTACTGGACGATCTAAAGAAAAAGCGTCTATCCAACGCCCTCGTGGAAGTCGATTAAAAGCTAAGGTAACTGAAGTTTATTATTTTTTATTAAACAATTATATTACTTTAGTACGTTGCACACTGGTCCCAAATTAAAAAAGTGGACATTGATAGTAGACCGCTGATATTTTTTTTTATTGTTGATACAATGATAACAGATAAGGCAAAAAAATATTATTGTCCTACTTCAAATACTTTTCTGTAAAAAAAATATTTCTTTTTTTTTTGTATGGGAGCGATTACATTTTACTCAATTTCTCAAAAACTTTAAGCGATGTCGAGATGGCAATCACATATGTTAGAAAACTAATAATTCTGAGTATTTGGCTCGAAGAAACTTATTGCTTATCTCTGCGTACTTTCGAGATAATAGTGACAGAAAATAACATTTTTTTTTAATGTTAATTTTTTGCTTTTTTTTAATCATAGCCTTACTTTAGCACATAATTATAATGTATGCGTAATGTCAAATAAGTAAAAAGAGACTTCTCTGTAAAAGAGGTTATGGGGGCTCACTAATGACTGAAAAGCTATGACCTTTCTGAAGGAGTACTTTCAGTTCTAAAAAACAATCAAAATGAAGACATATTAAGCTGCAAACATAAAGTTGAATATGTTCACAAACGATTCTGAAAAAATATTATGGTGAAAGATTAATATTTGGGTCTATATTCTCTTGAGAAATCTCTATTTCCTCGTTTTCCAACGAAAGCAATTCATTGTTCAAGATCAAAGCACTAGCCTCTGGAAACAACTGTTTATGTAAACGAGCAAACTTTGGTTTGATATGGCTGATGTAAGGATCTGAGCTAATTAGAAAGCTGTGGATAATGTCTAAATTAGTCTGAACTCTACCGATTTTTCTTGTATGTGCCATTCTAACATTCCGGAAATCTTTATTCCTCGCTTCGGAAGCTTCTTCGGAAAGCATGCCTATCGGAATAAAGGAGAAATTTTCACAAATATCAGCACCGTCTATCAACAATTTATGGACACTTGAAGGCATGTAATACCATGGATATAAGTTTACATATAGCATTGCTGTTTCTTTACAATATTCCCTAAACAAGTTGGTATTAATAAGTTGACCAGATGAAATTGTTTGTAAAATGACTGCAAATCTCTTGATTAAATCAGGGTGGATACCCGTTATTTCAGCAGATACTTCATAATTTTCAAAAAACCTTCTTGCCGTGTTACCGTCATTGGTTGTACCAAATCCCTGTTTTACTATGTCAATTAACAAACCAGTTCTTTCCCGGAATTCTTCTTGTGTCAAATTCTTTTTAATTTCTTTTAACAATTTATCTTCTTTTCGTGCAGCCCACTTTTTGAAGTCTAAGTTGTACGAAATGTGTAAAATACATTCCATACATCTTATCCATATATGAAGCGAAGACAGACCATATTTATACATATCTTCTCTGATGAGTCTTTTGGATACAAAGTCCAAGTCATTCATTTTGCTAGGTGGGGTATTGCAAATATTACAAACAGCTGCAGAAGAAGTATTGGAAATCACAGTAGAAATTTTCCCATCAATCATAGTCATGTACAAATCATGTTTAATATCAAAATTATCTACAATTGTGGGAACAAGATTACGAATTTCTTCCTCTAAGGATGCACTTTCCTTCTTTATCAATTCATTTGTTTCTTTTGCAAATATAAAGCCAATTGGACGACAATAGTTTGTTGAAGAGGGAGCAGGATTTTGCCACAAGATAGTACCACTCTCTTCTTCCAAACGAAGCGGAACCAAACTAATCATGAAAACTGAAGAATCGTCAATTTTAGTGTCGGAGTGTGACTTTTGTTTATAATTACTTTGAGAAGATGACCCGTCAAAACCCCATTTGCTTATTAGTTTTAGCGATTTTTTGTCGGCAGAGTTGTGCTGAATTGTTTTTAATATCCTATTAGTTGTCAAATCTAGAAGCGATTGAAGTCTTATCTTAGCATCAGATTCAGTTACAGTTATGTCTGACTCTGGAGGATAACAAGTTTTTTTAGCTTCCAGGAGCTTTTGATAGGATGGAAGACCATACATTTTCTCTGAAGCAAGAATAGTTCTTAAATTTCGATATTGCCATTTTGACAAATTTGTTGAGGTGTAAAGCGCTAACGATTTATCATCTGGTAAACACGGTTTGTCAGTCTTTTTAGCGAATAGTACATCATGTACCATCTCACATTTTTCCTTGTTTTGGCTGAGTTCGTTTAATATAGCTGCTAATTTTGTTTTTTTAGACTCTTTTAATTTGGCACATAAAGCATAAACTAATTCCTCCTCTGTGTGATCTAGAAGTGTTAGAGAACGCCTTTTCTTCTGTTTATCAGATATATCAACAAATGATTTTTTACTTGTACCATAACTTAATTGATGAGTATCCACTTGCGTTTCGAAATTTGGAATTACTTCCTCGGCAACTTTAAAAATGCTGCTTAAATCGATATTTTGACATTTTGGCCAAACTATTTGGGATTGTAACCAGTCTGAATTTTTGTTAAGAAAGGTCTTTTGAGCTCTACTGGAAGCAGACCATCTTTTTGAGATATTACTTGAAAAATTACGACAAAATAATTTAATATTACTCAAATCTTCGGAAGACAATTCAACACCAATACGTTCAATAAGGGCATTAAATAAAAATTCGACATTTTTAAAACCACCTCCTGATTTAAGAACAACGTATAAGTCTAAGTTGGTGACAAATGCGGACATATTATAATTTTAAGGAAAATTGAAAACAAATTAGAATCAAAGATATCAAAGACAAAGTGACTTTGATTTTAACAAAAAAAATTACGAAAACAAATTCGACGAAAGAAAGACAAACAAAAATTATTTGATTTTAAAATCCAAAGATTCAAAATACAACAATAACAAAACAAACAAACAACAAGCATTTCTTCAAGCGCACAGAAAAAATAAGGACACGTCTTATCGCAACCACATTTAGTTGTACACTGAGTGAGGTGTACGCGCGCGATTCGTGACCGTATTACGTTACGTCATGAGAGGCGGCCATCTTGTTATCCCGGCAAACTCGCGTCGAAGCTCCATTTTGCTGGCCAGCGGACCTATTGCGATATGAGTAAGGCTATGATTAAAAAAAAGCGAACAATTAACATTAAAAAAAAATGTTATTTTCTGTCACTATTATCTCGAAAGTACGCAGAGATAAGCAATAAGTTTCTTCGAGCCAAATACTCAAAATTATTAGTTTTCTAACATATGTGAATGCCATCTCGACATCGCTTAAGGTTTTTGAGAAATTGAGTAAAATGTAATCACTCCCATACAAAAAAAAAAGAAATATTTTTTATAGAGAAAAGTATTTGAAGTAGGACAATAATATTTTTTTGCCTTATCTGTTATCATTATATCAACAATAAAAAAAAATATCAGCGGTCTACTATCAATGTCCACTTTTTTTAATTTGGGACCAGTGTGCGTTGTGGCAAACTTAGCCCGACCAAAATTTCTTCCTTTTTTAGCAATTTGCAGATCAATTTCAGGTATGTATGTATGTTGAATAAAGCATAATTTGCGACTGTAATATGTAAGCATTTACAGAACGTATGTATTTCTCGTTCAACAGAACCAAAACCGAATATATGTTCTGTTGGTGGTGTTAGTGTGCGTCTCTCGATCTGCTCCGATTTTTGGTATCTCGGTTCACTCGTGCAAAGCGATGGCGAAGTAGATCGGACGGTTAAGCACAGAATAAACACTGGATGGATGAAATGGTGGCAGGTCACGGGAACAATCTGCGATTCCCACATCCCCCTTAAACTTAAGGGGAAGATATATAAAACCATAGCCAGACCTGCTGTCTTATATGGGTCAGAATGTTGAGTCACAAAAGAGATGAATGAAAGGCAAAAGTACTAAGCATGCAGCTGAGATGAGAATGTTAAGATGGATGTGTAGTGTTACACGAATGGATATAATAAGAAATGAGTACATAAGAGGAAGTCTGAACGTGACACCAATAACTGAAAAGTTGTGTGGGATTCAGTTGTCACGTGATACGGAGGAATGAGACAAATTGCGTGAGGAAAGTATTAAGTATGAAGAAGAGTAGAGGAAGACTGGATGGGAGGAAGGATGGATGGACTGTGTGAATTATGATATGGATAGAAAGGGGGTGACTACTGAGATGACGACTGATAGAGAAGTGGGAGAAAAAGACATGTTGCGCCGACACCAAATAAATTGTGATAAGAGCAAGAGAATCCACACTTCCACACTAATATTATAAATGCAAAAGTAACTCTGTCTGTCTCGCTTTTCTGCTAAAACTACTGAACCGATTTAAATGAAATTTGGTACACAGATAGGTACCGTGTGGTGCCGGACGGTACCGTGTGGTGCCGGACGTAAAGAATAGCATCACCCCATTTCTTCCCGTGGGTGTCGTAAGAGGCGACTACGGGACTTACTAGAGAATGGGCAGCAGCGTTCTCTATGCATTTTACCACCATACTGCGATTGCCAATCCGCCTGCCAAGCGTGGCGATTATGGCAAAGCCCCCCAAATTGGCTGAGGTCATGTCCAGCAGTGGACGTATTACGGCTGAAATGATGATGATGATGATGACACAGATAGTTTTGAGCCTGAGAAAGGACATAGACTGCTTTTTATTCCGTGACTTTGTCTGCGTCCGTGATAACCGACATTTACGCAGACGAAGTCGCGGGCAGAAGCTAGTGATGATATATTTTTTCGTTCCGTGTGGTGCCGGAAATAAAGAATAGCACCATCCCATTTCTTCCCGTGGGTATCGTAAGAAGCGGATAAGGATTCCCTACAGAATGAGCAGCAACATTCTTTATGAAATTTAAGTGAGTATTCTGGTCTAGAAATTGCAAAAAATCGTTGTTTTTTTTTGCATATTTTCAAAAGACATTGCCCATTTTGTTAGGAGATATGGGCCCCTAGAAAAAAAACGCGGGCAACGGTGGTTTTAACTTGGTTTTGAAGAACAACAATTACCTATTTAGATCCTGAAATCAGTTTTCAGTTTTTCACCCTAGTTTCAGAGAAATGTAATTTTTATAGATGATGAAATTGAGATTCCACTTATAAACAATTTGAGTGATGTATTGATTTGACAGATTAATCTTTCTACTCTCCTCGCGTTCCGAGTTACGCAAAATCGATGTATGTAAGCGCGCGAAACAACCCTTCCGTAGAGCGTGGCGATTTCTTGACGCGCTAACAGCGATGTTATTGTGAATTGTGATTCGGAACGCGGGGTAGGTGTGGCCATGTTAAATATTTTGTTGAACGATTTACGAAATCGATTTGATAAAAGTCGATTTTTAACAATTGTGGTGGGACCGCTTTGTGGTAACTTTTGTTAGTGTTGATATTTTGCTGTTTGTGCAACAGTTGTAAACAGTTTCTCTTTGTAAAAAACAAGCTCTTGCTTTCTATTTAAATAATTAAAGAGATACTTTTGCATATGATTTATAATAATTACTAAAAGTGAATAACAATTTCAAATCGAAACGTCAATTGAGATATCATCAAACGTTAATTTTTAAACGATCTAGCCAGTTTTAGTTGGCCATATCATGAAATGCAACTAATTCATGAAATGGCTAGTCACATCATAAAGTAATCAATTCTGCGATTTGACCACGAGATATGTATACAACATTAATTTTTGTTTGTGCGAAACCCGAAACACGGGTCTAGTATTTTTATGTAAAGAATCTATGAAAAAAAATTCAAAACTGTATCATTAATAATCACAAAGTTATAAGCTTGATAAGTTACCTGGTTGTCCACGCAAAAACATATGCAGATCACCACAAACAGCTAGTGTACGTACCATCTCCGTGTAATGGATGTTTGAGTACGAGAAAGACATGATAATTTAAAAATCGAAACAAAACACTAAGGCCCGCGGCGGGTGCGCGCGCGCTCGCGATACGTGCTCATTAATTGGTGGCATTCGGACGACTGAGGGAGCCGAGGGAGGGAGTTGTTACCCGTCGTCGCCGTCTCGCTGTGCGCCCACGCGCGCTATGAACTGCCGTGCCCCACACAGATGATTGTGGATATGTATTGTCGTTCGGTGTCCTACTTGGAAGCGTAATTAAATATTTTTGGTACAAAATATAAAATGGTGTAAAAATTATTGGAATCGATTCAGTTACTGATTCTGAACAAACTATATTCAGGTTTCGCATATACTAAAAATAATCTTGTATATCCTCAGATTACAATTCCTTCGTGTTTTAGTTTATTTACTACCTATTTCTATTTTATTTTTATTTTAACCCGCCCGCTGTTTATTTTAATCCGCGATTTGAATATACGTCTAATCAGTTACATGAGAACTAGATTACGACCGGAGAAAAGCTATTGTAAACATCTCTGGTACTTTTAGTCGGCGGAATAGTAATATATCGATATTTTCAATCGATTACTACCATTTAATTGACATAATCTGTGGTCTATCTTGACAACATTCAGGTTAAGTTTTAATGGCAGAACTACCGTTGAGTCAATAAAATAATTATTAGTTACGGTTTTTAATGCTAGGGTGAAAAAGATGTTGATAAAATAAAATTGGACTTATAAAATTACGACTTAATTTTTGAGAAGTAAATAGTCTCTGCCCGGCACTGAAAATAAGGGGCCCATCGGCGGGCAATGTCTTTTAGACTTTAAAAATATGTCCTTAAATGGATTTTTCAATATTCGAATTATTTTCGGAGATACAGTGGATTATGTGACGCAGCATCTAAGCTGGCCGATCGTAGCGAATCATACAGTAGGTAAACACTTCAAAAGAAGGCAGAACAGTTCGCTAACACTACAAGGGCTGGAATCATGTAAACCAGGGTACACCGTGTTATTTGTAGTCCCCACTTCATCGGCCTGTAGTCTGTCAATTTTTTTTTTTTATTCTTGAAATTTCAATAAACATCATAATTATAAAAAATGGACACCAAAAATATTTTTCATCTTTTTGTTTAAAAAATGTTAGTTTGAAAAATGCCTTCTAGACCACAATACCCCCTTAACGGTATACTGCGCTCGCAAAGCCGCCTGCCATGCGTGGCGATTATGACTAATTGGGAGAGGCCTATGTTCAGCACTAGTCGTCTTTCGGCTGAAATAAAGATGATGGTGTATTTTTCATGCAAATTAACGAAAGGAAATTTAAATTAGCTGCTCTAACGTCTCCCCTTCTATAGACGCAACGAGATCAATCAAAATACGTGAAGCCGACCAAAACTAGTGTCCTCCGATAAAGTCAAAAGTATACGTTTAATTGACCAGACAAATCCATAAAGGTATCTCTCACTTGTAGAATACAGATTCAATTCTCTCAAATCAGTCTCCGACACTTCGCTTGAAGACCGTTAAATTGAAATGTTTCTTGGAGCCGCTTTCCTTCATAAATATAGCGTGGGACGATTTTCATAGCCTGTGTCGGCTATACTGAAGCACTTCACTTAATTACACCGTTATCTCTTTACGTTCTAAGAGTCTAAGGCTGTCGACTGAGTGACAGCGGAGAGCGGGTCTTACGCGGTAGCGACGAACATTTGCGAGTATACGACGGCTACAAGTCATACATATTTCCAGTATAACCTGACTTCCCCCTTTACGAAAAGCTAAATGCGAGATCAGGTAAAACTGGATTTTTATGGCTTGATATCAAGGCGTGTGAACCTAGTAGGTACTCACTCAAAGAATACAAAATACATATTTTCTTACCTCATTTATAGCTATCGCAATTTTATATTGGAATTGCAACATCGACGCTATGTTACCTGCACTTGACTAGATGTTAGAATTGGTAGCAGGAAACTGACTTTCTACTTTATAGTATCCTATTTTATGATGCCTGAGTGTCGAATAAAACTTTTCCGTAATGTTACGTAGGTTCATATTTTATGTTCCAGCTTTAGCTGTGGAAATAATATTAATTGTTTCGGCTCCGTACTCAAAACTCGAGAGCTCTCAGAGTCAAATCAAGTAACAAATTATTTCAGGTGCTCCAACCCGTAGGCGGTATGCTACAATATAAGATTATAGACTCTCAAAAAAATGTTTCCTTTTTTCCAGTTTCCGATGCCACACAAAATAAATTCTTGTAAATCTAACTACAAAAACACTGCGAAACAAGATTTCCACCATAAATCTAATCGGTTAAGATTAGATAAACCCGGATAGATCCAGTTTAAACCGGAACGAACCGGTATATTTTTTTTAAATTACCGTCATCTGGCTAACTGCGTTCCGGTAACGAGTGGCAAATGGAAATAAACTGCCACCACACTCGAACGGTTTTTACAAAATGTCGCCAAAGGACATTTTACACCCGCCGTGTTTATCGTCGTGTGGTGTGAACGGAGATGAGGCGGGGTTACTCGCGTTTGTTTACATAAGTAGAGGTAACATGTTGCTGTTCGTTAGTTACGGGAAATGAATTGTGTAAGGTGTTCCCTTATCGGTTAACGGTTTAGCAAAAAGATTGCAATATGGTAGACATTGGTTGGAAGGTATTTATGTATGTGTGTGTGCATTCCTTACTTGAGAGTTCCAGGTTGACAATGAAATGACTATGCTTAATTAAGTAGCTAACAATACCTACCTTAATGGATCTTTACCACCTCAGGAATGGACCGCATACAGACCTATAAGCCTCCTAATAATAATCGGTAAACTAATGGAACAAATCCTTTTAAACAGAATGAAAGAATACCTAAACAACATAATCCCCCTCCACCAATTTAGATTCCGAGAAGAACATGGCACAATTGAACAAGTACACCGCACTGTAGACGTGATCAGAAGATGCCTAGAAAATCGATTATACTGCTCTGCTGCCTTTTTAGATATAAGCCAAGCTTTCGACAAGGCCTGGCACGATGGACTAGCATACAAGCTTAAAAAGACACTCCCGCACTCGTTCTACCACATTATATTATCCTCTTTTTTTTTTTTTTTTTGATCTCGAGGTGGAAATCCTCATGGATGTCCTCCGCCCTGGGGTGGGTGGAGGGGTCTGTCAGACTCTTACTGACTAAAACCACCCCGGTGTTCCGTCCCACACCTACGTCGGGTACCACGGGAACCAATATGTCTTCTGCGATCCCCGACTAGTGCCGGCCCGCCATTGCGGGCCTCCTCACGTTGAGGGGGAGTGAGGTGTTAAACTCCGCCCCATACATCACAGAGAGGCGCGCGTGGAACACTACGCGCCACCATCTCGGGTCCTAAGGAATAGGGGGCGACGGATGTCCCCAGATCCGTCGCCCCTGGACCCATTTAGGGGGGCTGGAAGAGGGCGTTGTCCGCCCTCCGCCGACGCCCGGTGCGCCTGCTGCGGGCTGGGTGGGCGGAAGATATTTCCCGCTCCCTTTCCGCAGCCTCCTTCTGCGACATGACTGTTTCGCAGAAGGATACCACCAACATTCTATTATCCTACCTCAACCAAAGAAGCTTCCAAGTTAAATATAACAGCGAGTATTGTACCCTACATAAGATACGCTCAAGTGTCCCCCAGGGTAGCATACTGGGACCGGTTCTTTACCTGATATACACTGCGGACCTTCCAACTAATAGGGACATAATAACTGCGACCTACGCTGATGATACTGCAGTTTTGTCACTACATTCCAACTCAGGAACTGCTTCTTTCCAACTACAAAACCATCTAAATGAAATAGAGAAATGATTAAAACAGTGGAGAATAAAAGCAAACCAAACCAAGTCCACTCACGTGACCTTCACACTCCGAAAAGAAACCTGCCAGCCAGTAAAATTGTACAACGAAGACATCCCGCAAGCAGAACATGCTAAATACTTGGGTCTACACTTAGATCGGAGATTAACTTGGCAGAAGCACATCTGGACCAAGAGTAAGCAACTCGACAGCAAACTGCGTAGTATATATTGGCTAACAGGTCTCCAATCCCACCTAACCAACGAGAGCAAAATGATGGTTTACAAAGCTACCACTAAGCCGATCTGGACGCAGTGGCGTGCCTAGGGTTTCAAAATAAGGCAAGCCCAATAAAATTTTAACCGATTTCAAAACAAAAAAGTTCAGTTTATGACTGAGTATGTAGGTACCTACGTATGTATCATCGAAATTTTCTCATAAACTACTGGTTAGGTACAATAAATTTTGAATTTTGTTTGATATAGATAAATAACTTGGCGCCGGTTTGTCACTTTCCTGATGCTGCATATGCTTTTCTAAAACGACATCGTATTTTGAAATTAACGAGACCAGTTCTAAAAAATTGCCTTTATTTAATGAATTTTCGGACTCCTCATGTCCTCTTAAAGGAAGTTCCTGTTGTGCTAAATGACAAACAATATCAACTTATCTTTGAAATACACTACGGTTGTTATCAACGCGCGTGTTATATTTTGAAATTTCCTCAGATAACTGGCGTGATATAGATGTCTCAATTCGTTGTTTACCAAAATTACCGAAAGAAACCATTGCACACAGGTGTTTATGGGAATTTGCGTGCCTTTTAATGGCGCCAGATATGTTATTTAAATCATTATAACCAGATGTATTCCAAACGGAATCTTCATTCGAAAAAAATATGCAGCACCAGCAATACAACTTATTAGTGTGCGAACAGCCAACAATCCAACTAGTTTAATACACTGATCTATTAAATTTTCGTTTATGCGATTTACTAGTCTGAGAAATACACAGATTAGGCGTCGGTTTTAATGAAGAAATTAACTGTTTTTTCTGAGCAAAGTTTAAAGATTTTACCTTATGTTCGCCAATCAAAACTTGAACGCATTTTAAATCCTCACAAGGTACAATTACCTCCATTGTTGTAGGTAAGTCACCAAAACAATTATATCACTGAGAAAATCTAAGAAAACACACAAAAAACTTTAATAACAAAACTTTTCCCACTCAAGCAAATCAAACTGAAGTGAGTTGCACTCGGGTGTCGGGAACTACTTTACGCAGAGTTGCAGTGTTGTCATTTAGGCAAAAAAAGTCGCCAGGTATATGAAAAATCTAGCTAGATGTCGCAAATTTTTTATTTTTAAGATATTGCTTGAATATTTAATTTCGTTATTTTAAAAAGTCGCTAGTTTTTATTGTTGCTAAATCTTAAAAAAAGTCTCTAAACTCGTTAACACTAGAAGTGCGGGCGTCCCAAATTTGACCCATTTCGATTTTCTTCCTGCTTTAATTAATATTTTATTATGCATATAATCGTAACTTTTTATGACTTTTCATGAAATATGATGATTATTATATTTATTATATAAACGAGACTTCAACCACGTAATTGCAATATACATTTTTTAAAACCAAATTTACCTCAGTTGGTATGTTCCGCGCTTCTAGTGTTAAAAATCTCCAAGATCTCACAACGTCGCTAAAACGGCAACACTGCAGAGTTGGCAAGGTGACAAGGTCACGCATCATACGCGTGCAACTTCATACGCATGCACGGCTTAAATCTTCCATACTGATCCTTTTTTAGACGCACAAGGTTCTAACTCGTTATACGGCACATCGCTATAAGTGCGAAAGTGACAGAGATAGTATTTGAAAGCCCGGCAAAAGCCGGTACATGTAAGCGAGATAGCTATATGTAGATGCTGCAAATGCGAAACTCTGCGCGCGAACAATCGCGATGTGTAGTAGTGTGGCATAGGTAGATACTTTTGTGTTATTTTGATAAGAATTAAGCGCGCGAACTTTAAATAGTTCGGGTTTGATATTGATTCTCTATCGAGCATTTTAGTAAGGCTTTTGGGCTTATATGAAGGTAACGCCACTGTCTGGACGTATGGCATTCAACTTTGGGGCACAGCAAGCAAGAGTAACATCGACATCCTGGAGAGATTTCAGAGCAATGCGCTAAAAAACATGTTTAATACACCCCAAAGTATAAGCAACAAATACATGTACGTAGACCTTAATATTCGAACGGTAAAGCAAGAAATAAGTCAGCATAGCCTGAGATACCAGAAAAGACTTGCACAGCATACAAACGAGCTAGCACTAGCACTGACAGGAGTAGGAGGACAGCAGCACACGAGACTTAAGAGATGTGACATCCCCAGCCTTAGCGACAGATTCGCATAGAGAGATGAGTGCTTCGCCACATCATTAGAAGATCTCTCATTTTAATTAACGTCACAACCAAACTCAATAGAAGTTGGTCAACACAGTGGCTTATTGTTCTAGGACAGATTGCCATGGTACTGAAAAGAACAAAAAAAAAAAAAATGGATCTTTCGTGTGGGTAATTGAACTTATTTACATTATTTACTAAACCATTCTAAACCAACGTTCGCAAGGACATAAATTATCGCGGTGGGATGTTATTACGCAATAAATTTTTGACTCTCTGTGTTGAGCCGAGTTTTTACAATCCAACGGAGCTCAGCGCGTTAAAAAACACACACAGTTAAATTTTCAACTACTGTGTTGAACTCTGGTGCGCGAAAAAACATTGCCAAGAGAAAACCACGCCCGTGCAAACCTGAGCTGAGTGTGTGCTACTTACCCCTTATAGGAACAAATCTTACTTTATTTTTTAGTTTTTATATTTAAATAACAAAATAATGAATAAACCAGCATACAAACTGCGATTGAAAGCGTCCCTATAAAGAAACAAAAGGTACTACTTAGTAATTATGAAATTCATTCATGCAAAATAATCCCAACTTTTTACATTCACTTTCTATGAGTGAAGGCTCGAGCGAGTTAACGTGGAGCATGTGGCGAACTAACTTAATATCGCTAGTTAGAGAATTTGATCACTAGGTTAGGCTAACATTTAACACGTAATATGTCATAATGGATTGGTATTCAAAACGTCGGCTGGTGTAATATCCAGCAAGAAATTGGTTTTGGTGCCATTATAGGTGTCTACAGAATTATTTAACTTTCTGTTTTTTCTTTATATTCTGGAGGCTGACTTCTCAGTTGTTTATAATAACAAGCTAATCATCATCTTCCAGAATTTGTCCCATGAGATCGACGCAAAACGTTTTCTTCTTATTTTCGCCGGTATCAATCGTTACGCTATAGTAGTTGTGATTCGGGGATTCTGGCGCAAGCGCCAGAGCCCGCGCTTGCACCAGAGCCCGCGAATCTGTAGCACCCATCGTAAAAAAAAAAAAAAAAAAAAAAAAAAAAAAAAAAAAAAAAAAAAAGGTTTTGGTGTGCTCTGATCTCAAATCTGCGGTCCATTTTAGCGTAGGATGCGTGGTTCTGGAGTTATGCAAATCAATTAACTGTTATCTCATTGATTTCCGGTGGTCCTGCACCCTCATTAGCATTCCATTGTTCGCCTAATCCTTTTATCTATTATACTTCGAACACCTCATTACGTTGCGCCAGAACCCACGAATCTGTTGCCCTACGGTTGATTTGGCGTTCTTATCTATTACTCATTGTATGTCTGCTTTTCTATGTCATCAATAAAACACATTCATTTTTATTTCAATATTTTATTACTTTTTTCTACAAAATATGAGCGGAAGATCTCATCCACAAAAATATCATTGTGCAGTGTGTTCCCTGTAAATATGTTCGTAAAACTATGCATTGAACATCCCTGAAACTTAAATAGCAAATACATTAAGCAATATTCACCACAAACTGAAGTCCAATCATTCTGAATCCTATCAACATTCCAGTCCCATCTCTTACAATTCCTTTTCAAAAACTGGAGATGATATCGCTCAGGTGTTCGTCCATATGAATCAAAATATTGACCGATACCATTCGTATCGATATGTACAGCTACCCAGTGTGAACCTGGTTTATCATCCGCATCCAAATTGCATATTATATACGTTGGTACATGTGTATACATAGGTAGTCTATTAGCAGCATAAACATTATTTTCTAGACTGGGATGAATCTTTTTCATATGTTTTTGTAATTCTAGTGTATCCATGATATTACTGTTATTAGCAGATTATTACAGTACCAATCTATTCAATGGTTGTCATAGGAATGTTCAATTATAGTGATTTGTAAATATTAAATCGCATTCTTTGTGGGAGTCACAAAGCTTAGGATTATCATTTTGCTGCAGCTAATTTAAAGTTTGTTATATGGGTCTGATTATATTAAATAAAACACTTTGAGTACATAGACATTTTTAATTAACTGATCAACACAATAATTATTAAATAAATAAATTAAATACAGACATATTATTATCAAAATACCATTTTCTAATACACACAGCATTATTCAATGCACAATTCAATTTATGGTTCACACAATTAAAATCAGTTTTATTTTTACAGAACTTTTTTTTTAATGTCGCAAAATTAGGACATCCCTTCTCACCTATGTCAATCACTTCACAGTTTGCACATAACTCTTTAATCCACGTAATCTTTTCCAAACCCTTTGTCATAATTTTTTTATTTTCTAAATATGGTAAAATAACACGTTTAAACTCTTTGTAGTCTATGTAGCCTTCACTCCAGTAAATTCCTCGATTTCTTTCTAACCATCTCACCTGCTTTTTTTCTTCTAGTGTTAGGTAATGGAATGAATATGGTGGTTTCATCAAGAACGTCTGTGTATGATCATGACTCGCAATGGCCAATTCTTTGATAATAAAATGATTTAAAGAATCTTTAAATCCTTGGAGTTCCACTATAAGGGTGTCCGTCTTCATGATATCTTCTTAACAATGTTACTTAATGGTTTGTATTCAACAATGCAATCGTTCAGAATGAGACAATATGCTGAAGTTTGATCTGGTATCTCCGAATCACTTTCAATTTCTACTCTCACGTCCACAACTGGCCCTGTCTTTAGATTATCCACTTGTCTAGAGCAATCAATGACAAACAGCGGTGCTAAATCTCTAAACTGTTTTTCGCTTAATATGGGTTCCGGTCGACGTCCGTAATACGACTGTTGAAATCTGGTGTATTGCTCGTTGTAAATATTAAATCGCATTCTTTGTGGGAGTCACAAAGCAGGTTGATGCCTGTTGCGAAGGAACGTGAGATAAGTTTGTTGACTCATAGAGTTACAATCAGTTTCGTTGTACTTAGTAATTTGCTTTAGATAAGAATAAGGAACGTGAGATAAGTTTGTTGACTCATAGAGTTACAATCAGTTTCGTTGTACTTAGTAATTTGCTTTAGATAAGAATGGTGCTATATAAGATCGAACAGTTGCAGTCATGCAGTCAGTCTATGGTCGTTTGACCACAGTGGATTGTATACGTCTACCAATACTACGTTTGTGTTACTTCAACGCATCAATGGCCATGGAGGTAAGTGTTTATTCTATTGACAAACTTACTTGTATTTCTGTTGTTGTTTCCTAACGTGTGTGATTAAGTGTAAACAAATTGATATTAACGTGATAACTCTGTTGTTGCAGAGATCATTCAGCTTCGCAGACGATAATGAAAATACCTATAAACAGTATTACTACTCGCCACTCTCTCCTCAACACGAAGAAGAGAGTGATGACATCGTCGTTAATAACACAGACGATGGTGGAAAAAGGAAATCGCAACCGATTGATCAATTTTTTGAAGTGGTACCAAAAATAAAAAGGAAGAAGCTGCTATCCTCGACTGTGACACGAGCTGCTAGAGATGGCGTATCATACATCTCTACAAATTCTGACGACGGAGACCAAGCGACGCATCTCATAAAAATTGAAATGTATGATATGAAGAAACTATCCAAGATTCCAACTAGTGATCACTGGAAGCACGCTACCACGAGGATTAAATATTACATAAAGAATAATAAGGATAGCATCTACGACAACACAAACGGCCTCGTATACAATATTACAAAGACAATAGCAGAAAGTGAAAAAGTTAAAAAATACTTTTTTAACAATGACACACATTAGTGGATTAGTGAATGTGATTCTGTTTACTTAAAGTACTTCTGTGTACTCATTAGATTTTACATGACTTTCCTAATCCTTTGTTAGACTATGAATATTGGACATTATTTGAAATTGGGTATCAGTTGCTCTACCAACACTTAACTGTTACTTACTGTGCTACATACTTTCTTCTTTATTATAAAGATGGAAAACTTCAGTGAAATGTGCACCAGTGCTTTCTTTTCCGCGCCCATTGAAGAGAATATAGAACAATCCAACAGCGAATTCAATCAGGAGCTGTCTAAAGTTTGTGATGAAATAGAGAAGCATGAACTGTTCGATTCATCGTATGATGATGAGTTGTATAATCAATGTTTGATGGTTGAAACAAAGTTGATGTAAGTATTAGAAGTACAAACTCAATAAGAAATATTATTGTAGTAATGTTTTATTTTAAGATTTGTCTAATAATTTTCTTTTTGTTACAGTCAACAACAAGTTGGAAGAGGTATCAAACGAGGTATCACTACTGATGAAAATAAGGTTACCAAGAAAGCAAAATTTGATGAAGGAGCTTCTACATCATCAATTGAAACCAATGATGTGGACAACAATAAGGTGGAATGTGATACATGTCATGTTTATATTAATAAAAGGTATCTAAACAACCATTTAAAAAGCAATTCACATAAAAATAATCTTTTAAAATCACATAATTCATTAACAAATGTTACAGTTGTTGAAACCGCTTTTGGCAATCGAATTTTAACATATAGAATTAATAGTAAAACACTTCAATCGGGACAATATTTTGAAACACCGGAATCGTTTTTAAATTCGCTAAAAATTGATATCTTATTTTTGATAAATGAATGTATTCAACAACATACAATTTTTAAAATAAACTTCATATTGCATGCTGATTTCATACAACAAACTAAAGATATTAAAAATACGTTTGATTTTCAAACGTTTAATTACATAATTTGTCAGGGAGATGACTTAAATATTTTTTATTCATCATTAATAGACACTGTAGTCGGTAAAATTTGTCAATTTGAAAAAAAAGATAGTGGTTGGAGTCTTAATCAAATTAAATACATAGATATGAATGTTAACAAATTCAACCCCCTACGTGGTAGTTCATATATCGACCTTCCTCAAGATATTAAATCAAAAAAAGCTGTAATCAATGTTAAAAATAATGATAATATGTGTTTCAAATGGGCATTACTCTCTGGTTTATATCCTGTATGTAAAAGTGTAGATCGGGTAGCATCTTACGCAATTCATGGAAATAAACTAAAATTTACTGGTATTTCTTTTCCGGTTATAATTGCAGATATATCAAAAGTAGAGAAATTAAACAATATTAGTATTAATGTTTTTGGCTTAGAGTATAATAAAGAAAAAAAGTGTAATTCTGTTGTAGGTCCTTTATATTTAACAAAATGTCGTACACCTAATCATATTAACCTACTATATATATCGAATGGTACTAACAATCATTACTGTTATATTAAAAACTTATCGCGATTAGTTAGTTCACAAATATCAAGACATCATTGTGCAGTTTATATATGTGATTCATGTTTACTTCATTTCCCATCGGAGGAAAGACTTAATAACCATCAACAATATGATTGCGCTCACATTTGTACGGAATTACCAAACGGTGAGGATTCCAAAAAGGATTGGTTTGGTAAAGCAACCTCAAATAATAAATTAAAATTTGATAAATTCGTGAAAAAGTTGAAAATGCCCTTTGTGGTTTATGCAGACTTTGAGGCATTTTTGAACCCAATAGAATCATGTAGTAACGATCCATCCAAGCCTAGTACAATTAATATTCAAAAACATGAAGTGTATAGTTTTGGATATTACATTAAATGTTCATATGATAACAGATTATCAAAATATGAGACGTATAGTGGGTCAAACTGTGCACAAGTGTTTATGAATCGCCTTTGTGAAGATGTGAAAACAATATTTAAAAAAAATAGTTTCCAAAAATGTCTCGTTCCATTATCAGATGAAGATAAAATTAAAATTTCAAATTCAAACATATGTCATATTTGTGAAACTGAGTTAAATGAAGATCTTTTTTACGATTTTGATTGGCACACTGGCAGTTTTAGGGGTGTTGCACATCAAGTGTGTAGTTCTAAGTACAGAACCCCTCGTCATATTCCAATATTTTTACATAACCTCAGTCATTACGATGCTCATTTCATTATCCATGCATTAAACCTCGATGATGACAAAGTTGAAGTTATTCCACAAAATAAAGAACGATACATATCATTTTCAAAACAGTTAACAATAAATAATCAACCAGTAAGTTTAAGATTCATAGATTCATTGAAATTTTTATCGTGTAGTTTAGATCAACTAGCTAAAAATCTTAATGATGATCAGTTTACAGAACTAAAAAGGAACTATCCTAATAATGAAGATTTTTCACGTTTAAGACGGAAAGGTATTTATCCTTATGAATTTATGTGTAATAGTGATTGCTTGAAACATCCATCACTTCCTGATCAACACCAATTTTATAGTTCACTCACAGATTCAAATATTTCAAATGATGATTATAATCACGCAAAAGATATTTGGCAACATTTTAAGTGTAGTAGTATGTCTGATTATTCCAATTTATATTTAAAAACTGATGTTTTACTTTTGACTGATGTATTCGAAAACTTTAGAAAGCTTTGTATTAAAACTTATGGATTAGATCCTGCTCATTACTATACTGCCCCAGGTTTAAGTTGGGATGCAATGTTAAAATTTACCAAAATAGAATTAGAATTGTTAACGGACTATGACAAAATTGCTTTTTTTAAAGCTGGTATTAGAGGGGGTGTATCTCAGTGTAGCAATCGTTTTGCTAGAGCAAATAATAAATTCATGGAAGATTATGATAGTGAAAAACCTAATTCATATCTAACATATTTTGATGCGAATAATTTATATGGTTGGGCAATGTCTCAATCTCTTCCTGTTGGTGGTTTCGAATGGATAGATTCTAATACAGATTATAATGTGTCGGATAACTCTGATTTCGGTTATGTTTTAGAAGTTGATTTGGAATATCCTGATGAACTTCATAATTTGCATTCTGACTTTCCGTTATGTCCTGAAAACATATGTGTGGGTAATACTAAAGAAACTAAATTAGTTCCTAATTTAAATAATAAAAATAAATACATCATTCACTACAGGAATTTAAAACAATGCATTGAAATGGGGATTAAATTAATTAAAGTACATAGAATTTTAAAATTTAAACAGAGTTCTTGGTTAAAGAAATACATAGACTTAAATACTAGTTTGAGAACGTTAGCTACATCAAACTTTGAAAAAGACTTTTTTAAATTAATGAACAATTCTGTCTTCGGTAAGACCATGGAAAATATTGAAAAAAGAGTAAACGTTAAACTACTAACTCACTGGGATAATCGTGGTAAAGTTTTAGGTGCTCAGGATTGGATTGCAAAACCAGAATTCCATAGTTTATCAATATTTTCAGAACATTTAGTTGCAATACAATTACACAAAACAAAATTAATTTATGATAAGCCGATTTATTTAGGATTTTGTATTTTAGATATATCTAAGACCCTTATGTATGAATTTCATTATAACTACATGATTAAAAAGTTTCATAATAAAATTAAGTTATTGTACACCGATACCGATAGTTTGATATATCAAATTTTTACAGACAATTTTTATGAGGATATAAAACCAGATCTACTTCACTATTTCGATACATCAGATTACCCGGAAAATAATATTTACGGATATCCAAAAATAAATAAAAAAAAGTTAGGTTTTTTTAAAGATGAGAATAATGGTAAAGTATTGAAGGAATTTGTAGGGTTGCGATCAAAAATGTATGCCTTAGAAATAGAAGATAAATTTATAGCAAAGGCAAAAGGGGTTAACAAAAGTGTTACCAAAAAAATGAATATGGAAAATTACAAATCGTGTTTGTTTAATAAAAATGTATTATATTGTAGTATGCTTCGATTTAAGTCAATCAAACACACTATTTTTACACAAAAAATAAATAAAACATCTTTATCATATAATGATACCAAACGATGTATTATGAACAACAACATTGATACATTGGCTTGGGGACATTATAAATTACGCTAAGTGTAATACTTTTTACTTTTATTTCTGTGTGTATATACAAATTTTGTACTGATTGTAAAATTATGATATTACTGTAATGTTATATAATAGTTTATTACATATTTAAAATTTATTGTTTGATTGTAAATAATGTAAAATAATTGTAGTTTTTATTTGTGTGCTTAAATTTGACGTTGAGGTGATTGTGAAATTCTGATAAGTACTAATTGTGTTAGAAATAGTATACAGATCATTCTGTTTTTCACAAATTACATGTTTTATATAATTTTAGCAATATATATATATATTTAATTTTTACACCAAAATTTTCATTTTTATTTCATCCCTTTAAAACTCTAGACGTGTGAAATGTTTCACTTTATCCATCCGTTTACTGCTATTGTGGCAGGACCAAGTGGATGTGGGAAGTCAAATTTTGTAACAAATTTCATAAAATCAGTTAAAGAAATATGTAATTGTGATTTTAATCAGATCACATGGTGCTTTGATGAAATGCAGGCTTTAAATAATTTACCAAATGTTAACTATCATCAAGGAATTCCAAATCTTAATATGTTTGATGGTGAAAACCCACACCTTATTATTATTGATGATCTAATGAGAGAGTCTGATGGAAGAATTGTGGATATATTTACAAAAGGTAGTCATCACAGGAATCTTAGTGTATTTTATTTAACACAAAATTTATTTCATCAAGGTAAAGGTCAAAGAGACATTTCTTTAAACTCAAGTTATATAATTTATTTTAAAAACCCTCGAGATAAAACTCAAATAAGATATTTAGCACGACAAGTGTCACCAGATAACCCAAAATTCATTGAAGACGCCTACAGGGATGCAACTTTAGAAGCGCATGGATATTTAATGGTAGATTTAAAACAGAATACAAATGATTTTTGTCGTATCAAGACAAATGTATTCCCATTTAATGGTTACTGCACAGTCTACGTCCCCACGAAAGAGTTTAAATACACCAAGAATCAAACAATTCAAATCATTTCTAAATGATACATCGTCGACTCACAACGCATAAACATTTGCTAAACGCTTTGCAGTTTAAATACACCAAGAATCAAACAATTCAAATCATTTCTAAATGATGCATCGTCGACTCACAACGCATAAACATTTGCTAAACGCTTTGCATACGCTTAAACCAAAATATCAAAGAGCGTTACTTAAAACGTGTGATGAAGAAGAAATAAATTGTATTTGTGAATGTATTCATAACGTTTTACAAGGAAAGATACCTCTTAAAGATCAAGATAAACAAAAATTGAATAAACACAAAAATATACTCCGTAAACTGGTGCATAAGTGTAAACATAAACTAAGAAAAAATATTATTATACAAAAAGGAGGGGCTTTCTTACCAATAATATTAGGTGCAATATTGAGTGGATTAGTAAGTGGACTAGCCAGTTAACATGGAAAATGCTAAGAAAATGATACTTATTGAACCGGGTTTGATTGAAAAATTAAAACAAGAAAATAAGGTTACTAGTAATTTGTCTCGATTAGATATTGAAATGCAAAATATTATGAATAGTAAGACGGAAGACCGAAAGAAGTGGATGTTATATTTACAAACACTACAAAGATACCTTCACTTTACCGAAGAGGATCGTCAACCACTCAGATTACCAATTTATTCTGATACATCTAATGAAGATTCAAATGGGTCTAAAATTGGTTTTAAAAATAAAGATAGAGATCTAAAAAGTTCAGTTGATGCTGAATCTTTGTTGGAGGAGAAAGGATCTATTAAAAGTATAGAAAGTGAGGCAAATCCACTGTATTCATCAACACAAATACTCAGTTTAATACCAAAAACTTATAATAAAAAAGGTGAGTCATTATTAAACTTAATTGGAACAAGTAAAAGTAAAATACGTTGGGATAATGAAGGCACAGTCATAATTGATAATGAAAAAATTCCAGGAAGTAATATTGTTGATTTAATAAATGATTCACTTAGACCCTTAAAAAAAAGTGATCCGATAGGGTGGGATAGATTTGCTAAAGCATTAAAAGATATTAAAGTACCACTTACTTATATTGGAAATCCAAAGAGATGTGAGTTTATTAACCAACTTCAAGTAAAAGATCTGAACAAAACCTCTGAGATTGAAGTTCAAGAGTTTTCTACACCGAGCAGTGGAGATAAAAGATCTATAACTAAAATACATAAAAAGATCGATTGGGAAAAATGGACCCCGTACTAGAAGAAATTAACAGGATTTATTATGATCCATCTAACCCCGCTGGTTTTGGTAGTATTGATAAATTATCAAAAGCTATGAAGGGTAAAATGGATAAAAAGCAAGCAAAGGAATGGTTACAATCACAAGAAACATATACATTACATAAACCCATTCGGAAAAAATTCCCGCGTAATAAGTACATTCTATCAAATATTAATGAGCTGTGGCAAGCTGATTTAAGTGATATGCGAACTTATTCTCAATATAATGATGGTTTCAACTACATACTTTGTGTTATTGATGTATTTAGTAAATATGCTTTTGCAAGACCAATGAAAAAGAAAAACTCAGAAACAACTAAAGAATGTTTTGAAAGTATATTTACTGAAAGTAATACAACACCTACTCACATACAATCTGATAAAGGTACAGAATTTGTTTCAAAAGATGTACAAAAATACTTTAAATCCAAAAAGATAAATTACTATACCACTAACAATCCTGATATTAAGGCTAGTATTGTTGAACGATTTCAAAGAACTCTAAAAATGAAAATGTGGCGTTATTTCACTCATAATAATACTTATAGATATATAGATGTTTTACAAGATTTAATATACTCTTATAATCACAGCATTCACTCGAGTATTAAGATGTGCCCATGTGATGTAAGTTCCAACAATATTATGACAGTTTGGACTAATCTTTATGATAGAGGGTCAAACAAACTTTCTCTAGAAAATCCAAAACCAAATTTCAACGTGGGTGATTATGTTCGAATAACTAAATATAAACATGTTTTCCAAAAAGGATATGAATCAAATTGGAGTGATGAAATATTTATTATATCTTCAATAATTGATAGATCTCCATGGGTTGTTTATACAATAACAGATTTACAAAATGAACCAATAGTTGGTACTTTTTATGAAAGAGAATTACAGAAGGTCACTTACAACCCCACCTCACAATATAAAATAGATAAAATAATTGGCACTCGTTATTCGGGTAACAGAAAAGAAGTATTAGTGAAGTGGAAAGGTTATCCAGATAAATTTAACAGTTGGATTTTAGCTTCTAGTTTAAAAGAAATATGAATAAAGAAAGTTTTTATTTAACTTTGCTCAGCAATAGTTCAATGGAATACTTTCCTGATAACAAGACCACAAATTTTTCAACAAAATTGCCAAAAGCTATGAAATTAGAAGGTGAATGGGCGGTTGGAGTTGTCGAGTTTCAATATCCATGCACCATGTTTACTGTTCAAGATCATGAAAATGTTGTATACATCACAAAAACCATGTTAATGCCTAATGAAGATAAACCATCAACAGTGTACTACAAAAAACATATTCCCGCTACCAACTACGATAACGTTGAACATATTTTAAGAGCGTTAAATGGTATCAGAGAGAGCTTGAAATTTCGTTATGATGAAATAACAAAATTTGTGTCTGTTTCTGTTTTGGATAAAAATATAACATCCGTAACATTATCACCCAAATTAAGTTTACAACTAGGTTATGAACCAAATACAAATCTCCTAGACAGAAATTTTGGGAAGTGTCCTGCTAATTTACACTTAGGGTTACCATCTCAACTATTTCTATATTGCGACATTATCGATCCTCAGATTGTGGGTGATGTTATGACTCCACTATTAAGAGTCATTTCATTAGATCCTTCAAAATACATTTATGGTGCGAATAAAATGTACATTTTCTCTCCACCTCACTACTTACCTGTTATGCGAAGAGAGTTCGATACGCTGGAAATAGATATAAGATCGAGCACAGGACAAAAAATACCATTCCAGTTTGGAACCGTGTGTGTTAAACTACATTTCCGCAAATTATAATAATGTATTCTCCTCATGATCATCATAAATGTCCATATGAAAATTATTATTCACATCAAGCTGGATCAGGAGTTGGAGTAATTTATAAGGGTTCACCATACCAACGCGGTCATGGTATTGGGAGCTTCTTAGGAGGGTTATTTAGATCAGTTTTACCTTTACTTTCAAGTGGTGCTCGAGTGGTTGGTAAGGAGGCATTAAACGCTGGAGTAGGACTTTTATCGGATATGGTTCAAGCCCGTCCTATGGAAGCCTCAATAAAAGATCGTCTAAAGCAAGTTAGTACAAACTTAAAACGAAAGGCTGATGACAAAATTGATCGATTTAACATGACAGGATCTGGGTATATAAGTAAAAGAAAACGATTGGCCTCGTTCATTCCACCACTAACAGCTAAAGTGAAAGCTACGAAAAAACTTGGTCTAAAACCAAAAAACATCAAAGATATATTTTCAAATTAAGTATGTCTTTCCTTCATAATCATTCTTGTGAGTGCGTTAAGTCAGAATTAGATTTGTTTGCATTACCGTCTACACAAACAAGCATTGAAAATGGATTGTGGATTCACTATAAACCAATTTCATCTCTTGCTGATGATGGACCTATCGAGTTTCAAGTTCCTGGAACAGGCGATGACTACATAGATTTGTCTCATACATTACTCCACATAAAGGCAAAAGTATTAAATCAAGATTCAACAAACTTGATATCAGCTACAGCAGTAGCACCTGTAAATAATTGGTTGCATTCACTTTTTAGTCAACTCGATGTTTATTTAAACCAAAAACTTGTATCACCACCTAATAATACCTATGCCTATCGAGCATACATGGAAACCCTTTTAAACTATGCTCCTGCTGCTAAACAATCTCATCTTACTTGTAGTCTTTGGTATGATGATACAGCAGGAAAAATGGATTCCACAGATGGTAAAAACATAGGATTTGTTAAAAGACAGGAATTAGTTAATGAAAGCAGGGAAATAGAAATGATTGGTCATCTTCATGGTGACATTTTCAATCAAGATAAATTTTTAATTAATGGCGTTGAAATGAGTGTAAAATTAGTTCGGTCAAGAGAGAGTTTTAATTTAATTGCTGGGTCAAATGATGTAAAGTTTAAAGTTTGCATTACGGACGCAACTCTTATTGTTCGAAGAGCACGAATTAATCCAAGTGTATTACTCGCACATCAGAAAGTTTTAGCTTCTACCACTGCTAAATATCCTATTACTCGTGCTGAAGTTAAAGTTTTAACAATTGCATCGGGTGTTCAAGGAAAAACTCTTGATAATATATTCTTAGGACAGGTACCCAAAAGATGTATTATTGGTTTTGTGAATAATTCTGCATTTAATGGTTCACTTACTAAAAATCCATTTAACTTTGAAAACTATGGTATTAACTCTTTCAGCTTATATATTGATGGTCAACAAATACCTTCCAAAGCTTTGCAACCATCTTTTAATAATAATATATTTACATCAGCATATCATACTCTATTCTCGGGGACTGGTATTCACTTTCTTAATGAAGGAAATGCAATCTCTCGTGAACAGTATGCCAAAGGTTACTGTCTTTTAGCATTTGATTTAACTCCTGATTTATCAGCTAACTCATCAGCCCATTGGAATCTCATAAAGCATGGTAGTGTAAGATTAGAAGTACGATTTGAATCCTCACTAATACAAACAATTAACTGTATTGTTTATGCTGAGTTTGATAATATTATTGAAATAGATAAAAATAGAAATGTTACTGTAGACTATAGTAGTTAGGATTATAATGTGTGTTGTGTTTTAGATATATGTGTTATGTTTAATGCATTTTGTGTGTGTGTAACTAAAGATAACATTATAAAATTAAATAAAACAAATTGTATGCAATATACTATCAAGGATTTAAAGATTCTTTAAATCATTTTATTATCAAAGAATTGGCCATTGCGAGTCATGATCATACACAGACGTTCTTGGTGAAACCACCATATTCATTCCATTACCTAACACTAGAAGAAAAAAAGCAGGTGAGATGGTTAGAAAGAAATCGAGGAATTTACTGGAGTGAAGGCTACATAGACTACAAAGAGTTTAAACGTGTTATTTTACCATATTTAGAAAATAAAAAAATTATGACAAAGGGTTTGGAAAAGATTACGTGGATTAAAGAGTTATGTGCAAACTGTGAAGTGATTGACATAGGTGAGAAGGGATGTCCTAATTTTGCGACATTAAAAAAAAAGTTCTGTAAAAATAAAACTGATTTTAATTGTGTGAACCATAAATTGAATTGTGCATTGAATAATGCTGTGTGTATTAGAAAATGGTATTTTGATAATAATATGTCTGTATTTAATTTATTTATTTAATAATTATTGTGTTGATCAGTTAATTAAAAATGTCTATGTACTCAAAGTGTTTTATTTAATATAATCAGACCCATATAACAAACTTTAAATTAGCTGCAGCAAAATGATAATCCTAAGCTTTGTGACTCCCACAAAGAATGCGATTTAATATTTACAAATCACTATAATTGAACATTCCTATGACAACCATTGAATAGATTGGTACTGTAATAATCTGCTAATAACAGTAATATCATGGATACACTAGAATTACAAAAACATATGAAAAAGATTCATCCCAGTCTAGAAAATAATGTTTATGCTGCTAATAGACTACCTATGTATACACATGTACCAACGTATATAATATGCAATTTGGATGCGGATGATAAACCAGGTTCACACTGGGTAGCTGTACATATCGATACGAATGGTATCGGTCAATATTTTGATTCATATGGACGAACACCTGAGCGATATCATCTCCAGTTTTTGAAAAGGAATTGTAAGAGATGGGACTGGAATGTTGATAGGATTCAGAATGATTGGACTTCAGTTTGTGGTGAATATTGCTTAATGTATTTGCTATTTAAGTTTCAGGGATGTTCAATGCATAGTTTTACGAACATATTTACAGGGAACACACTGCACAATGATATTTTTGTGGATGAGATCTTCCGCTCATATTTTGTAGAAAAAAGTAATAAAATATTGAAATAAAAATGAATGTGTTTTATTGATGACATAGAAAAGCAGACATACAATGAGTAATAGATAAGAACGCCAAATCAACCGTAGGGCAACAGATTCGTGGGTTCTGGCGCAACGTAATGAGGTGTTCGAAGTATAATAGATAAAAGGATTAGGCGAACAATGGAATGCTAATGAGGGTGCAGGACCACCGGAAATCAATGAGATAACAGTTAATTGATTTGCATAACTCCAGAACCACGCATCCTACGCTAAAATGGACCGCAGATTTGAGATCAGAGCACACCAAAACCTTTTTTTTTTTTTTTTTTTTTTTTTTTTTTTTTTTTTTTTTTTTTTTACGATGGGTGCTACAGATTCGCGGGCTCTGGTGCAAGCGCGGGCTCTGGCGCTTGCGCCAGAATCCGCGAATCACAACTACTCGCTATCAACAAAAATAAAGCTTGTGCAGTCGCCGGAGATAGGCGGGGGACCACGGAACAGATAAAAGAGGTATTTGTTACGTGCACGGGACCCTCGTCATGAAAGAAAGTTCGCACACACACAAGAGAGAGAGCAAGAAGGGAGAGTAACTCTTTTTCCTTACGTGACGGTTTCCACCAGTCAACTCCTACCACAAGCCGCGTTCCAATAATTATAAAAATCTGTTTATAACAACTACTTAACTATTGGGTTGTTGCAAATGAAATGGCGGATTCTCAGACATCGTATAACAGTACAGTAAATTACTACCTAGAGTTTTAATAATTGAATAATATTGCGCAATACTAAAACTACATGTTCTTCTCTCAAAGTCGTATTGTTGTTTGAACTTTCGAAGAAACATCACGTTTTTAAGCGACAGTGAAAAATGGACAAACATAAAATTCGCCTATTGTATTTTTACGAATTCAAATTGGGACACAGTGCCGCGGAGGCAACGCGAAATATTAATATGGCATTCGGCGAGGGTATAGCTAGCGAGAGAACAACACAGCGTTGGTTTAACAAATTTCGTTCCGGAGATACCGACTTGGAGAACGAACCGCGCGGTCATCGTGTGGTAGCCATCGATGACGATCAGTTGAAGGAAATCGTCGAGAGTAATCCTCGTCTAAATACGCGTGAGATAGGAGCGATTCTCCGAAGTACATTACTCAACCGTATCCAGACATCTCCAGGCTATAGGTAAAGTAAAAAAGTTAGACACATGGGTTCCACATACTTTGACAGAAAAAAATAAAATATCTCGATTCGAAATATGCGTATCACTGATTCAGAGGAACAAAAATGAACCTTTTTACATCGTATTATAACATGTGATGAAAAATGGATTCTCTATGACAATAGTAAACTTATGAGACAATGGTTGGACCATAATGAACCGCCAAAATGCATTCCGAAGCCAAGTAGCCACCCTAAAAAAGCTTGATTTCAGTTTGGTGGTCTGTGACTGGAATAATTCACTATACTTTTTTAGAAGCCGGTGAGACTATGAACAGTGAAAAGTACTGTCAGTTACTTGAAAGTGTTCACACCAATTTGTCAGAAAAGCAACCGGCTTTAGTGAAAAGACATGGTGTCATATTTCTGCATGACAATGCTCGCCCGCACATTTCTAAATTAGTCATTAAAAAAAATAACGGAATTAAACTTTGAGACATTGCCACATCCAGCATACTCTCCAGATCTGGCCCCAACGGATTATCACTTATTTCGTCACTTGAATCACTTTTTAGAGGGAAAAAATTCTCGGTCCAGTCTGAAGTAGAAACAGCCTTTAGGAATTTCGTCACATCTCTAAATCAAGAATTTTACAAAACCGGAATATACAATTTGGCATCACGTTGGCAAAAGTGCGTTGAAGCTGAAGGCGATTATTTTGATTAGATTTTTTTTGTTTTAAAATAGTAATAAAAATAAACATTTATCCTATCTTATCCGCCATTTCATTTGGAACAACCCAATAAAATCACGAATTTACCAAAGGTGGTCATAATGGCAATATCTTTAGTGTACGATTGTGTATTGTACCGAATCATGGAGGCCCTAGTATGACCCAAACTGAAATCCGTATTTTTGAACACAAATTAAATGGCGTATAACACCAGAAAAAGTCACAAAGAATCTCAACCCTAGTGGATATTATGACGCAGATTGTATAACCCCTTGCTGAAATTAGGGATTATTTAACGGAATAACTCAATTACACACTGACAAACATAGAAACGATCCCGACCCATTTTTACAACCTTTGGAACAATGAAAACAGACGAGCAATAAAATTGCCCATTAATTTTATTGTTAATTATAAAATTGCTCAGCGAGGCATACATCGGCCTCATACGTACGAATGGATATAAACTTCTTTACTGTGTGATGTGGAATTTTATTATTATCACGTATATTCTTTTGCTTGCGACTTCTTCCGCGTAATTTTTCGGCCTCCGACTAATCACGTTGGTTCGTATCGCTCGCCCGCACTATTACTGTTCTCTTAGCGTGTTTCGGACGGGCAGTTCCAGATAACAATTACTAGATATTGATCATTATTTGAAAGGCATGTTAAACAGTTAAAGTCACTTTATCAATAGGTAAAATTAAAAGATTTTTTACAAAAAAAAATAACAACCGACTTCCTTAAAAAAAAAACACTACAAAGTGAAAAATAACATTAATTTCGGAAGTCGGTGTTTTAGAATCTATATTTAAGGTTTTTTCTTGCCACCGACTTCAGAAATTAAAGTTATTTTTCACTTTGTAGTGTTTTTTCAAATCAAAATATTTTTACAAAAAGTGAGCTACGTGAGAACGATTTAAAAAAAAGTGCACATTGAAAGCGTCTGCAATAAAAACAAAAATAAAATAGCAATTCAGAAATTGAAATAAGCTGTTCTTAAAGTCCACGAACTAATGTATTCTTTGTCATCAAAGAACAAATAATTTTCTCCTTTTCTACAACAAATAAATTTGATCCTTTTAAGTGCTACGAAAAAATCATGACCTTTACTCTCAGTATGTTGCTTGCCTGAATGCCTCAAATAAAACATAATTGAAAAAAATATACATGAACCGAAGAAAACATATACTCCGCGTGTTCCTTTTAAATTACGTTTGCAGTCGTCAAGGGGACAAAGTGGAGTAGGGTGTCGGGGGAAGTGAGTATTATTAGTATTGTCGAAATCAGAAGTGTGAGAATATTTAATAATATTAAACGCACTTTTTATTGATGGTGTGATAAATATAAAGATTACTTAGTTAGTAATTCAAGAGTTGTTGAAAATACATACATAAAACCGCATGCGTTGAGTTTGCGCGAATATCTTTTTTAATCATCGTGAAATGTGATATTGAAAATTTTTATATACATTCGATATACAATTTTTCATACAATTCATGTATATAAAAATTAGACATTTTCAACGCCATTTGGAAGAACAATGCTTATACTTTAAAGTATTGTGTGTATTTTTTCGATAGCTAAATTTGTCGCGATGCTACATAACCGTTTCTTGCACTTTTAGGTTATGATATCTAAAAAAATGTGATGTGATGGAGCAATTCCGAGGCCGAATTTGAATTCAGTGACCCAAAATCTACGGGGAATGACTACTTTCATTCAAGGAGCAAAAGTCACGTGGTGCTGTGTAATTGGAATTACATAGGTATATCTTGTACTAGCTTCTGCCCGCGACTTCGTCCGCGGAAAAAATTTTGTTCCAGGCCCTTCCCGTTGCGTCGAATCGCCTACCCGTGCGATTTTCCCCGTTTTCGCAACATTTTTCATTCCTGCTCCGCTTCTCTTGGTTGTAGCGTGATGTTATATAGCCTATAGCCTTTCTCGATAAATAAGCTACTCAACACAAAAATATTTTTTCAATTCAGACCAGTAGTTCCTGAGATTAGCGCGTTCAGTCAAACAACAAACAAACTCTTCAGCTTTATAATATTACTAGCTTCTACCCGCGGCTTCGTCCGCGTCAAATATTTGCTCCCCTGACCCTTCCCGTCGCATCGATTTGCCTGCTAGTTTTCGTCCATTTTTCGTTGCTGCTCGCTCCTTTAGAGTTATAGTGAGTCAACCTTAAAAGATAGGCATATGCTCTCGCGGACTTTTTTTTAGAACTTTTTAAAAGAAACAATTCCGTCATCCATGATTTTTGCGTTACTTTAACCGTTTACGCAGCGCACGCAACGGAAACTCTCAAAAGGAATAAATTTTCCCCGTTTTTGCAACATGTTTCATTACTGCTCCGCTCCTCTTAGTTGTAGCGTGATGTTATATAACTTATAGCCTCCGTCGATAAATAGGCTACCCAACGCAAAAATAATTTTTCAATTCGGACTAGTATTTCCTGAGATTAGCGCGTTCAATGAAACAAACAAACAAACTCTTCAGCTTTATAATATTATATATATAGTATAGATAATATATATAATATATTTCGTGTATGAATAGATACACCTATATATAAGGTGTATCTATTTATACACGAAATATTTGAAGAGGTACACCTGTAGGTGGTAAAGAAGCTATAGCAACGAAAAAAAAAATCTTCTAAGAGTTTTTTTTTTAAATTTAATATTTATAAATTATTTGACGCACATAAGAAATATTGGCTTACTTATTATTTATTACGGCCCGAGTCACCGCGGCCATTCTCGTGCCGTCCGGTCGTCACCCTCGCAACGTCAGGCGGGCCATTAATAGAATTTGGAGTAAAGGTTTTATGCAAAACGTCTCAAATAGTTTTAAAATTATAATAATTACGAAAATTCAAAAACGGTTAGATAAAAAAATTCTTTTTGCTTCTATTTAAAATATTTCGTGTATGAATAGATACACCTTATATATAGGTGTATCTATTCATACACGAAATATTTTAAGAGGTACACCTGTAGGTGGTAAAGAAGCTACAGTAACGAAAAAAAAAATTTCTAAATGTATTTTTTTCGAAATTTCATATTTATAAATGATTTGACGCACATAAGAAATACTGGCTCCTTCTTATTTTTTACGGCCCGAGACACCGCGGCCATGCTCGTGCCGTCCGGTCGCCGCCCTCGCAGCGTCAGGTGGGCCATTCATAGAATTTGGAGTAAAGGTTTTATGCAAAACGTCTTATGCACTTTAAAAATTATAATAATTACGAAAATTCAAAAACGCTTAGAAAAAAAAATCTTTTGGCTTCTATAGCTTCTTTACCACCTATAGGTGTACCTCTTAAAATATTTCGTGTATGAATAGATACACCTTATTTATATAGTATAGATAGTATAGATTTAAAACGTACTGTAGAAGTTACCGAGCAATTCTACGATGCTACGAAGACATATATTGTATGTTTTTACTAAGATCTGTAGTTAACGAAGCGTTCTGATTGGCTACTTCTTTCACAGCTAATAAGAAGGGTTCCAATTTCGAATTTCTTTCACCCGATCTGGGAGCCAATTAGGTTTCAAACGTCCTAAGGGACGAACGTGTCTCAGTAAGTTACGTTGGCTGTAGGTATAGATATTTACAAATTAGATACAATCCAGTATATTGGGTAAGTTTATTAAGACTGCTTTTATTGAAGTTAATTAAGTAGGTATTTTTATAGAATTGAGACTGTTATTTTTTTCCGAAGTAATCACCATGTACTTAATATATTATTATACATACATCTTTAATTCGTTCATTTATCGATAGACAACAAACAACCTAAGCAGCTAGGGTCTGGAAGCATGGACCTTTTAGCAAAACCTATGAAATTTCATCCCCTTAAGGAGTTAAATAGCAGATGAAAGTTTGTAGAGAAGTTTGTCAGTAACGCTGATGGGGAATCCCATCAGGCACACGGATTTGTATACCTACAAATAAAATAAAATGTTATTTATAATTTAAAAGATGCCATTGTGTGTATGAACAAAGTAGGTACCCTCTTATTATTAAATTAGTTGTCCTAAGCAAACTGTTAAGCAAAATATCCCACGGTAAACTCAGGACTGAGTACTTAGTTGAAATGTGATTACGCAGAAAATTCTCAGTGTCAGCCCGGAGTTTACAACTGCGCCCGACGTATGTCAATAGATTTAGCCCCAATTCCATGAGACTTAATAACGTCAGCGGTGAAATGTGGGCTACTATTGCATTACAAAACACGTCTGATTGTCTCTGCTGAGAATACAGAGCTTACCATTTATCATTTGGAATCAAACTGAACAGATTTCTGCTTATATATACTATTTATCAGGGATGTTAGGGAGCTCCGTAACCGTAACCGAAACTATCGGATATCTGATATAAAAAATTATCCGTAACCGTAACCGAACCCGAAATAAAAGTTTCGGATAATATCGGATTTGTTATTACATTTTAATTTTAGGTAGATTAGATAACACTCAATATATATTTATAATCATTTTTATTTTAAATAGCTGTAATAATTACTCACAGACTGATTGTAATTCCCACTAAATACTGACATAAAATAAAACCATTTTATTAGCTATTTGTATTTTACTTTTGAAATTCCTTAAAAGTTTATAATCCGTAACCAAAATTATCCGAAACTAACGGATAATCCGAAATAATTTCATTACCGTATCCGTATCCGATATAATAATCATTCCTACATCCGTAACCAATCCGTATCCGAAATTTCATATCCATAACATCCCTACTATTTATGAGACTGTATTAGATTAGATATATTAATATTATAGAGGCATGAGGAACAGGCTGTAACGTTCACTTATACTTCTCTCTCTCGGCTTTAGACAGACATTACCGTTACTAATAATAACATCACACCTGTTCTCCCTGAAGATGTAGATAGAGGTGTAGACCTCTGCCTAAACCTATCGGTAGCCAGTGCATACCTAAGGGTTATTAAGTGGTTTTCTTCACTAGCAGCCATAACAGAAAAACTCTTTGTTTAAAACCAACATATATTTTAATCAAATACAGTTCCTCCGTAACAAGTCTTCCTATAAGAAACGCAGTTGATTTATTCTCATTTCTTTTCAGCCAATCAGCGTGGCATCTAATCCTACGAAGCCATCTAATTGGCTGGCTCGACGAGTGCCGCGCAACACGACGTAATAAGATTGTTGCGAGCCGCGACTCCTTGCTAAGGTAATTCCGGTACTGTGTACCTATATTAGGTTTAATTTATGCGACGTCTTAAATGCTTTCGACAAAAAGTTGTATGTTAGGAAGAGTAGAAAGGTGATTAGTATTTCCTTTATCTTAATATATCATTCAATCATTATCATTCGATCATTTGTTCTGTGTCTGGGTGTTATTTATCTATAATATGTATGTATTTAGAAATATATAAGTATGTTTATCAGTTGTCTGGTTGCTATAGTACAGGCTCTGCCTAGTTTGGGATCAGATAACATTGTGTTGGTTGTCCTAAGATATTTATTTATTATTATAAACGTATATATTATTATAAATGTATATACATGTATTTATTATTATAAATATATATGTATAATTATATATAAATGACGCGTCACGTTGTTTGTCCGGGATGGACTCCTAAACTACTTAACCGATTTTAATAAAATTTGCATGCTGTGTGCAGTTTAATCCAACTTGAAAGATAGGATAGCTTACCTACATCTCAATTTATAGTCGCAGTAATAATATTATAAAGAGGAAAGGTTTGATTGTTTGTTTGTATTGAATAGGCTCCGAAACTACTGGTCCGAATTGAACACATATTTTTGTGTTGGACAGCCTATTTATTGAGGAAGGGGCTATAGGCTATATAACATAACACTAAGATTTAAAGGAGCGGACCAGCAACGAAAGATGGACGAAAACTGACAGGCAATTCGATGCGACGGGAAGGGTTACGGGAGCAAAAATTTGACGCGGACGAAGTCGCGGACAGAAGCTAGTTAAATATAAATTGTATTTTTAAATTATAAAGCGCGTATATCTCAAATCATCGCTAAGGCAGACTGGGTGCGGAAGGCGGAGGACAGAGTGTTGTGGCGTAACTAGAGGGTGGCCTAAGTGCGGCTGTGATCGGCGATAGGCTGAACTGATTGATAGACTGATATAACCAGTCGAGAACATGACAGCACTACTTAAAAAAAGTGTTTTCTGCATGGATCCAATCGTATTTAATAAACTCCAGGACAGCATAAAAAGTGATATCCTGCAACAATTTAAAAGTAAACTCAAGGCTTTCTTGAAACAAAAATGTTATTACTCAATAAGTGACTTTTTGAATAACCCTATGTGTGACATCGCAACAGTTAATTTTTATTGAGTTTTTTTTTTGACATTATTATTTTTTATTGACTCTATTTAATTTTATTAATATTGTTAAATTTTATATTATCTGATACACCTTTGGGCGTGACCTGGACTTGTTATAATGTATTTACTAATTAACTATTTCAAAATGTTGTTCATGATTTGCTTCATTATTTGGAAAACTCAGGCAGAAAGTACCCGGCTCAGTGTATTTCTGTAACATCTTTATCGTAAAATACCTGCATTCTATGCGAATAAGGGCGAATTCCACCAAACTTTTATACCTAGAATAAGTCATATCCAGAGAATAAATTTTGAATTTTTGACAGTTTATTCGTACTGAAACTGTCAAACATCGATTTAATTCCTAGGATAAAAGATATCTGACGTTGGTAAAATCTGCCCTAAATGATTTGATTTGATTTGACGTAGCGGCGGCGATACATTTGATGGAAATTGCTCTTCCAACAAAATAGTAAAAAACTAAAAAACACGCTTCCATAGAAAACCAAACTAAAAACTAGAAAATAATGGAAAAAAAAGCGTGGGGTGCCTGGTATCAATAAGAAATACTTTAAATAGCACCCCACGCTTTTTTTCCATTATTTTCTAGTTTTTAGTTTGGTTTTCTATGGAAGCGTGTTTTTAATTTTTTTTTAATTATTATTATTTTCTATTTTTTTGTGAGTTTCGAATTTTGAGATGTATGTCAGCGTACTTTGTGACGTATGTCAGCGTAGTTTTCGAAGACAGTTTTTATGCTGTCCTGGTAACTCTGGCAAGGATAATGGCCCAAGTTTATGAAATTATAGTATTGTCATCGGTCTTTGATAAGTCTACAGAGTTTAAATGAAATCTGGTCGTTTAAAGTGTATTAAAATCGCGCTATAAGGAGTCGGTTACAAAGAAACACACAAGTGAAGCTACTATAAAGCGTGTAAAAAGGACGACGAAATCAATTTACGTGTATATATTTCCCAAAAACGCAATTCAAAAACACCCGCAATCGGAACAATCGGCCTAAAGTAACATTTGGTTTAAACCTTACACTTGAAAAACAAGTTTTATATCTGGGCCATCACAACTTCATATCTGAACCAGTTGCAATACTTTAAAGCTCGCAAACAAAGAACTCTTTCATCTCATAAGCGTCTATTCTTTATAAAAATATTCTGAATATATTTAGCGTCGTATAAATGTTCGTTTCATTTTGTATATCATTATTTGCTCATACTGTTACAACATTCATGTGCTCTCGTTCCACACGCTTAGCATTCCAAACATTCCACTTAGTTAATTAGAGACGTTGTTAGGAATTCTAGATTATTTTGTTCCTTTTTAATGTTGTAATGTAGGATAAACTCGTAATATTATACAAGCCTAATGACGTACCTACGGACTACAAATAATGTTATAATGATATGTAAACTGGTCTTGAAATTGCTCTGAAGTAGATTACGACTGCTTCTTCTTTTTCTGTTGCTACAGTGAATATGCTATTGGCCCGATTTACATTGTTCACTCTTATTTTGTACAACCGTTGAGCTCACCATAATCATTTTAGGCGAAAGACGTCCACTGCGGGACATAAAGCTCTCCTAATTTGGGGGGTTTGCACATGATCGCCATGCTTGACAGGTGGGTTGGCGATCGCAGTATGGTGGTGAAATGCATTGAGAACGCTGCTGCCCGTTCAAATCAAATCAAAATATTTTTATTTCACACTAGCTTTTGCCAGCGGCTTCGCCCGCGTGGAGGTCGGAAATTATCCCGCGGGAACATACCTACTAACGGAATAAATAGTAGCATATGTCCTTCAGCAGACAGACAGAGTTACTTTTGCATTTATAATATTATAGTATATATGTATTTAGTATGGATAGTATGGATAAACCTATAAGGGCAATTATGAAACGTCAGAAGCTAGGTGCACGATTCCAAATTGTAGATTCCTATGGAGAAGAGCCGGCAAGAAACTCCACGGTTACTCTTTTAAAAATAATTGGGTTTTACAATATTTTCAAACAACAGTTTTAATAGGTTCGCATACCTATTAAAACTGTGTAGGACTGTCAACAAGTACTACTAAACCCACCAACCAACCAGGTACTTAACAAAATAGAAAATTGTCTACAGTCTACAAGGCCTACAACATTCTCATATTCACAAAATATAAAAGAATCTACTTAAATGATAGTATTCCATTAATAAAACTTAATAAACTATTTAAACCAAATGTCATTGTTGATATGACAACCAATATTAAAGAGGTCAAATTAAAATTGTATGTACATGTATGATGTCAAATTATGAGTAGAGTATGTCAAAGAAGAATGTAAAAAAAAAATATTCTTAAATTAAAAATGTACATCGTCATTTGGGAACAGTTAATAGACATTTACATGGTCATCCTGTAATGAGCTACCAGGGAAGCCACATGTGCAGACGGAGTTATTGCCAAACTTCCTTGTCTTGAACGTAGTCTATATCTTATAAATATCTGGATGACCGAGCTTTGCTCGGTATTTTTTAGAAAATTGTGTTTAAAATAATAAGTTTATGTTCAAGTTAATTATCCATAAATTTGGTAATTGAAAACACGAATAAAACGACGTTTTATAAAAATGAATCCTAGCTAGATCGATTTATTGCCTCCGAAACCCCTTGTATACCAAATTTCATGAAAATCGTTGGAGCCGTTTCCGAGGATAAGATAGGTATGCATTTTTGATAAGGACACGCTTAATGTGTGATTTGAACTTTCCGTAGCTAAGTTCATAACCGACGTTCTCAAGTAAGTCCCTTAGTCGCCTATTACGACATCCACGGAAAAAATAGGATGGTGTTTTTCTTTACGACTGTCACCACGCAGAACGTTGAGCCACCCGTGTAGCTACTTCTAACAATTAAATGGGTATATCTGAAGATGTATATTGTAATAAATGAAACAGACAGATAATATTAATGAAAGCGAAACCTGTCAAGGCAAATCCAAAAAAGACATGCAAAGAATTTCTTCCACGTTCATTCATATTCTTTCTGGTCTCCTTTTATCTTTGCTTTTTTTAAATACAAAGCAAGTCACACAAAAGACAAAAAAAAACAAACAATTGTAGATCACAGCTCTATCAGATGAGATTCAGAAAAAGATTGCTTTCAATTCCATTCAAAGGAACGATGAATGGGACCGAACGACTGAACGAATAATGGAATTCATTCTCAAGCTGATTGACTCACTCGCGATAACTTTTGGAATAAAACCGACGTTTGGCTGGTCATAAATTTTCTCCGATTAGATTTAACCGACTGTGCGGAAGTTAGTGTGTATGTTGAATGACAACTTTGCAAATGCTCGACCCAGTTAAGAGTTTGGCTTTCAATTTAATTGAGGTAACTCTTTGTGCTCATGACTGTGTGTATAAATTTACTTCCCAAATAGGAAGGCTATGAAAAGTTACCCACAGTTTTACGAAGTGAAAAGTTATATGAAGTAAGTTATGTGAAGCGAATTGTTAACATGTTCAGTCATGTTTGTCCATTTTTACACGCTTTTATAAGTTTGGTATACATATATGTTATGGTCATAGAGATTAAACAGCTATTATACATAACGACTGGTTATTACATATAATGACTAAATTGTCTAGACAATGTGATAAATTAATTACTTTATCCGAATATTATTCATAATAGCAGGTCAAAGTTAGTCAAAGTAATAAATACGGTCCGACTTGCTTCCCCTTCTTCTCTTTCTGTACCTTACAGTATAAATTAGTTCAATGTCTGCAAATAAACGTTCATTATAGTTTATGCTATTCCTGAATACGAAGTTACCATCCGACAATATGTAAATAAAGAGTTACATCTTGGCGGCTGAGAATTTCAGATTTGCAACTGTACTGGCAAATGCGTTTTTATTAGATGCAAAAGTCAAGCCTGTTGTGTAACTCAAAATGTCTCAAAATGTTCAAATTGGGGTGCCCTATGTCCAGCAGTGGACGTCTCTCGGCTGAAATGATGATGATGATGAGTCGTTACATAATTATAAATCAGTACTCATTACTCATACCAAATAAATCTCTGTGTATTTTATTTTATTCTGTGTATGGGCTTATGGCTTTCATTTTTTTTTATTATTTTCTTTTGTTATGTTTTCAACATAATGTTTTGAACACTTATACGTAGGGCGCTAAATAAAATATGTCGTACCCCTTTTCTAATTACTTCTTAATGTAATCCGAAGTAATGCCCATTGGCGTTAATGCATGACGTCATACGTTCGAACCATGTACTAAACACTTTGCTACAGAATCCATTTGGAACACTACAGATTATCTCCTCAAATGCGCCTATAAGCTGATCGTCGTTTCGAAACTTGCGTCCTTTTAATTGTTTCTTTACATAAGGAAAGAGCGCAAAGTCACAAGGCGCTAAGTCTGGACTATAAGGAGGGTTTCCCAGTAATTTCAATCCAGTCTCATGCAAAAAGTCCATAGTTTTGCCAGCTCGATGTGCGGGCACGTTATCTTGATGCAGAAACCACGTGTCGAGTCTTGAATTTGGTCGCTCGTTTTTCAACGCTTTTAAAAGTCGAGGCAAACATTCTTCCGTATACCAAATAGCTGTTACAGTCTTCTGTTTATCAAGCACAATAGTAGACAATATTCCCTTTTTAGTGAAAAATACAGTCACCATTCTTTTTTGAACCGATCGGGACGCTTTGACAGACGTCGGCGGATCTTCATCTTGAAATACCCATACTTTACTCTGAGATTTAGTAGGCACATCGAAATAGTAGAGCCAAGTTTCGTCATATGTAATGATTGAGTTCACGTACTTAGATTGGCCGACATCAAATTTTTTTAACATTTTATGACACCAATTCATACGCTGTTCCCTTAACTCGTCAGTCATCAAGTGTGGCACCCAGAGTGAACAAAGTTTCCGTACTTTTAGACAGTCGTGAAGAATTTGATGAACAGTCGGTGCAGTTAAGTTCAGGGTTTCCTCGATCTGTCGATATGTAATATGTCGGTCTTCCTCCAATAGTTTTCGCACTGCCTCAATGTTTTTGTCGGTAGTTATTTCTATACGCTTAAAATTATATAAAATTATAACACGAAATTTTCAAATAATCTTCTAAATGCTGCCGAGCTACTTTTCGCCACAAAACTTGTACTATTATTGTTGAGATTAGTTTTAGTTTACAAATCTAACCTCAAATAAACAAATGGTTGCGTTAATTTTAAGTACGACAAAATTTATTTAGCGCCCTACGTAATAAACATTATTATTTATATTTATTTTTCTAATCCCTAGCTGTCCCTTTGCTGGGCTAAGAGCTCCGTCCACTCTTTTTGTTTTTCACGAGCCCGCACGTCCGCCTTCCAGTTTTGACGGAATCTATCCAGCTAGTCCCACCATCTCCTACGTGGTCTGCCGTGATCCCACCTCACTGTGTCAGGGCACCAGTTCTATGCTATTTGGGCCCACAGTTTATCTGACATGCGGCAAACATGTCGTGCCAAGTCCCCTGTGAGCTGGGCAGCCTTTTGAGCCATGTCAGCTATTTTTGTTTTAGAGAGCACGAGCAGTATTGTGTTTCGGACACGAACCGGTAATGTAACGACTTGTAAAATATGAATTATAATTATTACTATTAAAAATAACAACAATTGTTGCTACACATAAATAGTTATGCTTAAGGCACATTGAAATAAAACTTTATAACCTTCACCATTACTTGTTTTATTACTTTATCCAACTCTTCCAAGACATTATATAAAATATCTAGTTAATGTGATTAATTCTGCGTCAATTATCACTTTGTCTAAATTGAGTAGATATTATACATAATGGCTGGATAGTATGTATAACATCCGGATTTATTACTTTCGCTGTAACATTTATATGTAACGGAATCTTCGAACATAAGTTTTACCCCCTTCGAAACGTCGAATCTTTTGAAATGTTTCACATTTATTAAGGAACAATACAATAATTTGATAAATTTATTTGTACCATTATCTTGGCCATGATCACAAATATGAAAACACGCTTTTGTAGCAAGCCGAACTAAAAAATAAAGCTACTAAAGCCTGATTTTAGTTTTTTAAACTATTATTTTCTGAATTTTTAGCACCTTGATTCCTTGACTGGGTTAGACTTTACGATGTAATGTAGTTTGAAGATGTTTAACTTACTTGACAAATAAACGAGTAAGCAAGTTTGCTGATAATTCTGTCAGTCGCACTGTTTTGCCTCAGCTCATCTCTCAACTTCCGTCAAAGCATCCTACAAGTTCCCTTGAAAATTGGAAATTCGGAAAGCCAACATTTCAAAACACATCTAATGTTTTCTATTTCACCAGAATTCCCCATGACTGCTAGACGGCTTCAATTCGTACATGTCGCCTGCCTAGTCACAGGAATAGTATCGTTCGGCAAAGCATTGTATTGCATACAAGCCTCGCTTCCACGCTTCACTCGTATTCATGTCATACCCACTACTCTTCAAGCGATCAAATACTTCACCATCACCGACAACTGAAACCCAACCTTGTTTTGTAGCCAGGAAAGTTCTATGTTGAATGGCAGCGTTCTATTTAGATGGAAAGCATTGATTGCTTGGCGATTAAAAAGTGGAATCGTTTTATGCATGAGTGCGTTGTTGGGTACACAGTTTAGACGCAAATATTGATTGTGTGGAGTGGAATGGACCGAAAATTTGTTAAAGGTATTAAAATGTTTTTAGTTATTTTTGGTTCTTCGAAACCTTGTTTAGTATTCATCTTGTCAAGTTACAATTAATCAAAGCTCTGTTAGGTATTTATTTATTTATTGCTTGAAAGATTTACGCACTTATAAAATCAAAAGATAATTCAGTATACAAATCATCCTTTACCAATTTAAATTCTACCCAACTTAATTATATAGGAGAATTTTAACAAATAGGAAATTAGCAATAAAAATAAAGCAACATAACAAACAATATGAAAGTGTAGTATTAGACATCCCAACTAAAGCGAATCAAAAAAGGGTGATAGTATTAATGATGATATTGATAACGATTATAATTATCAAAGTTATTCTAACTGAGCAGACAACTGTGTTGCTAGGGAGTTTTTTGCACCACTTCTTCCCAGCTAAAGCACTAGGAAGTGGTGAAAGGTGAGCATTTTGGTTGAATATCATCTGTAAGTTTGATGTTCAAAAAGTGCTAATTCTTTGCCTATGACTGTTAATAGATAACGATAATAGATTAGTCTCCCTGTATCCTGATAAATCTGTCAAAGATAAAGCTCATGGGTATACAATAACCTCACGAATATTCTTTTATGCACTCCGTGTGCATAAAAGACCATTTTCAAGCAGCGATACTTTAGTTCGTACGGTGCACTCTAAAAGATAAGTCTTTTGATAGAAAGATTATGCTAAGTTTTGTAATAAATAGATGAGACACAAAACCTTTCTACCCTTCATTGCAGATAGTTAAAAGTTTTGTGATAGTTAATAACTAAATTGCTGTCCCTATTTCAATGATTTCGCCAGAAATCTGGAAATCCGGCCCTTTATCATTCTGTGCAAGGTTCATTATAAAGTAATATTAAGGGTCTACTGCTAAGCCTTTTAGGGTTTATAATCCTTTGCAGGGTAAATATATCCAGGGTAAACTACAAAATAAATATCTACAGCGTTTTAGTTAGGCATTAGTAAGTACGGAACAGACTGGAATAAGTTTTTGTGAATGGGTAGAATTCAAAACTATGCGATAAAAGGAAAAGTCTTTAAATTAGCTTCGGGGGCTTATAGTAAAATTAGGTAAACTTAGAGTAGAATAAATAAAGATTAAAATATTATTTATTTGCAAGACTTTAATTCGAATTCACCAACATACCGTAGTTTTGCGTTATTCTACCAAGTATTTAATTAACAAATCTTAATTGAATTTTGAGGATGGAACTCACACAATAATGTAAATAAATATTATAATAGTTTAAAAAAACACACTTCCATAGAGAACCATACTAAAAAATAATTGAAAAAAAGCTTTGTTTGCAGAACACCCAGTTTTTAAACTATTATTCATTTAACATTTTTTTTGGGTGTTTCGAATTTTGTGACGTTTGTCAGCGTAGTTTTCAAAGACAGTTTTCTTGCTATCCTGGTAACCCTGGCAAGGATAATGGCAAAAATTTATGAAATTATAGTATCGATAAGTCTATATATAAAGTTTAAATTAAATCTGACCGTTTGAAGTGGGTCTAAATCAAGTCCAAAGGAGTCGGTCGCTTACAAACATAGTTACATACATACAGGTGAAGCTAATAAAAGCGTGTAAAAATCCAAACTAAAAAGCGGAAAATAATGGAAAACTAAAAAGTAGAAAATAATGGAAAAAAAGCGAGAGGTGCCTAATATCAATAAAAAATACCTTAAAAAATTCCTGCAGCTTAAAATGTCACCGGTAATTAATACTGACTTACCTGACACGACAAATGTACAGGAATACATTTAAACCCGCGTTCCCCTCAATAAAAATGAATCCATTTCCCTGTCAGCGTGCACTGATGAAGTTACCGTTTAGAAGGAATATCCATTAACCAGTAATCCACGCCTGTAGCGCGTAATAGTCACTGGCGCGAGAAAATTGGCTCGCCGGTCGTCAACCCGTAGGTATGCCCAGTATTGAAAGCTGTAGGTATTTAGGGCAGGACTATATTGGTGTTGCAAGCGGTATTTTGTACCCAAACTAGATGTTTGTTGTTAGTCAACTATTACTGTGTCGTATTGGCATAAGGTAAAAGAAATGTTCAATGAAATGTTTAAAGTTATGCTCACTTAAATTTTAATGTCTCAATAACGGTGACGCGTGTTTTGGACCATTCAGTTCCCTACAAAACGGTTGGAGTCTCTTGGTTGAGTTGGATGGTGCTGACCCATGCATCATGTTTGCGAACGGGCGCCGTCGGTTGCGATTGGTCATCACCTAACCTGCAGGGCTTATTTTTAATCTTATATTTTGAATTGTGTCTTATTTTATTTTTTTACATTGTTCTCCCTTATACTCAACAAGAATTTCTTGCCTGTACTTTTCTACAGAGATCTACGTTTTGTAATGGGCAACTATAATACCTTCAAATTTTTGACTATTTGACTGTTCAAAAGTGCCTGTAGATGGTTAAATTGAAATAAACGGTTAAGATTGAGTTTGGAAAAAAAAATCGTGGGAGCGGGGGAATCCTGTCACGAACGAAGTTCCCTATGCTTTATCTTCTACTACGAATGTAACAAAGTTAACAATTAAGACCACATTAACGTCTCTAGCACCCTTAAAAACTATGAAAACGACACCTATGATGTTTTTTTAATTTTCAGCGTCCTTAATGAGTTTCGATTTTACCTCACGATTGGCCTTAGCACCCTCAAAAAACAATAAAAATTACTCACTTTCGACTGTTCTCTTTCTGTCTCTTTGGGCAATAAAAGCTATAACGATTTTTCGTTACGTAACGCTTTTTAAGTTAAGGGACGATTTCTACAATTTTACTTCAACCGCAAGCTACATTGAAGAACTTCGTTCTAAAAATGGCCAGTCAGCATTGATAATAGCGAGCTTGACAGGCAAAGGTACCTCGGATACAGGTTTTGTTATCACATAATATGGTATTTTGTGGTACGAAGTTTATGATCTAGTCATCTATAAATTCAAAAGAACGAAACTACAAGAATTAAGTACCAGGGTCATTTTCACAAAAACTGTACATCGTGTTTCGGACGTGTCCCACCACTTTAGTATTTTTTTAAATGAAAAATAACTACGTTTTAGAAAAACAACACTTAAAATTAGGATCTGTGGTTAGTTTTTTGCAGTATTGTTTAATGTTGCTGTTAAAAAACACCCTCATATCACCTTAATTTTCAAAAATGTTGATAGGAGGTACCCATTTTAGCGCTGTCCTATTACCAGTTTCAGTAAAATAACGTAACTTTAATGTGTTTTGTTGACTTATATATAATAAAGTGTGTGTTTTTTTTGGAAAGTATAGTTATGCATAATTTGTTGTACAATTACAAAAATAGCCTAACTTCCTACAAAACATTTAAATTATTTTATTTTTTTGAGGACACAATTCGGTTAAAGTGGAAAATTCCCTTCCGAAACCGTAATTTTTGCGAGATAATGCAAACAAAACGACCACTAATTAATATTTATTTTCGGTCGTCAACATTTTTAATACATTCAACGGGCCCGACAAGTAATTCTGCATTTTTGACGGCGACCGGCAGACTTACAACACACACCTCAGTAGTGGTCCGATTTTGATCTTCCAGAGTCGCAACCAATTTCAAGGTAAGTTTACAAGTTTCTTTCTTGCAAATTATTTTAAATACTATATTAGCTTTCAGTGAATTTAATTTGCTTGGAAGCTTGTTGATTTGATGTGTAAGGTTGAAATAATGAAAACATAAAAAGAGTTTCAGGTAAGGGTTCCGATACTTCCGTTCCATAACCAAAACGCAGGTAACGTAGAAATGGAATTGAAAAGTTTCTGAATGGAATTCTTAGGAAGATGATACATTATATTAAACATACCTAAATTATTTTTTTACGTTCTTACGCCAGTTTTGTCAACAATAGTCAACTGTAACTTGTAACTATGTATCAATGATTTTGTTTATTGGTGATGTCGAAACTGCCGCAGGACACAAGCCTCGTGCCATCATTATAAACTTTTACTATGGGATAGACTCTGAAATTGCAATAAAAAAATTCCTTCATTTTTTTAATGACTTCTTACTAAAATTTAGTCATGCTAAGAGCATTCAGTTACATCAATTTTACTTGAAATATCTATATTAGAAGAGAACATTTGAAAATATAAATAAAATGATTTCATATGTTTGTTAATGTGCAATGGTCTTAAGGATTCTATTCCGTTATAGGAACAGTCTATTCCGTGTCTGTCCTATTTTATATTTTTTCTAAAATATTATTTTAAGAGCGAAATGCTATCTAATTGTTAATAGATTTTGTAACTTGATGAATGTAATTAAAAAAAGAGTTTCTATCTTGTGTCCTTATTGAGAAACATATTGAAAAGTATTTAACTAATTTAGTACAAAGAGTAACGTAATGGAAATTAAAATGATGATTATGTATATTTGTTAGTGTTAATTTTATTTTTATCTATTTTATATTGAAGTACAAAAGATCGTTAACGAATTATACTAGTTGATTAAATCCAAACGAGTTTTATTTTATTTTTAAATCCAAAAGTTATTAGTTGCGGAATGGAATAAATTTTGTTCCCCAGGGTCAGTTAATTAGTTATATTTCAGTAAATAATCATGATTAAGAGGTTCTATTAGTATTTTCAAATAGCGAAAAGACTATCCATTGTAAATATAATAATAAAAACCATTTACAATGAAAAAAAATAAAAACGGCATATTTTCAACAGTGTTCTGAAAATGACCCACCTACGTATCAATAACTTACTCATATCATGTAGCACTAGCAATAACTTCCATGCATCATATCTCTATCAAATAAAACAAACCCAACAATAAAAACTTAACCAAACAAAGTCAAGAAGTCAACTACGGCTACTATCAAATACTTTGACTATAACGGCACCTTTATTACGTAGCAGTAAGAGTGGATTTTGATGTGTTTTTAGTGACGCGTTGCTGGCCGCATACACGATAAAACCACATGTAATGGTATTGGCTGACCGACGCGGGCGCGGCGCGGTGGCAGTAATAATTGATTGATGATACCCTGCTACTCTATCATATTAGTTTATATAATTTGGTGACTAGTTTTTGCGATGTATAAGGTCGATGGATAGGCATGGATGGTTTCTAATTTGAAAAAAATCTTGGAGGTTGTAGGGTTGTTTGAAAAATAATGGAAGAAAAAAGTGGCTGCTTTTTATACACGTTTCTGATTTTTTCAAGCTTTCGAATTTTCAGTTCTCGAACAGTTTTTATTGGAAGGATAAATATAGCGTTTTGGCATATTTTCAATGCAAAAGCTGTCGGAACGCAATTTTTATTCCTTTAAGAAATCCACCTTCACAAGAATAAGAACATTGGTCTCTAAACTAAAATCTATACTTAATATTATAAAGCTGAAGACTTTGTTTGGTTGAACGCGCTAATCTCAAGAACTACTGGTCCTAAATGAAAAGTTATTTTTGTGTTGGGTAGCCTATTTATTGAAAAAGGCTATAGGATATAGCCTATTCAACACTTAAGTTGGAAGTCTTAAGTTGGTTCTTTACCTATGTATTTAGTTTGTACTTGTTTTATTTGTGGAAGAGTAAATAAAGAATTTTATTATTATTTATTATTATTAATATTAGCTCGAGACTGGGTTTGACTAACTTTCGCATTCACGTTAAACAATTCTCTCAGCACAGACTGTCGCTAAATGCGTGTCATTATGACCCCATTCCGATGCAATAGTTAGGTATGTATCGAAGCTTCCGCTCAGTATTGCAGATTACGTCGAACAGTGGAACTATCCTCATTGTGAACAAACTATACAGATAATATATTATATACATATAGTTAAAGTTATCTACAATTAACGCTCCACCACACATCGATGGTGCACTGACTGGCTTCTCATCATAATAGGCTGTTAAGCTATGTTCACGCGATGTTTTACCCTAAAATTATTTGGAATTTGTAAGACTATATTATGTTGTTTCCTGTTTATTTCTGTCCGTGTGGTGCTGGACTTGACGAATAGCATCACCCAATTTCTTCACGTGGGTGTCGTGCTAGGTCACTAAGGGACTGACTAGAGAATGGACAGCAGCGTTCTCTAATCATTTTACCACCGTACTGCGATCGCCAACCCGCCTGCCAAGTGTGGCGATTATGGCAAAGCTCCCCAAACAGGGGAGGCCCATGTCCATGATGATGATGATGATTGTTTATTATTAGCTTATTGCTACTTACTTTTAAGCAAACTGCACATTCTTATACTTATCACAAAACGTTTTTTTCTCCGGGTGTGATTGTTTGTTTATTTAATTAAGTGTAGTCAAAGCCTTATCACATAAATGAAACTCACGCTAGGAACAATTTTAATAACTGAAAGACCAATGCACACGATGTTTAGGGAGCACAATGAGTTCACCACAATATATTGCTGCCTCGAACTTTAATGAAAGTCCCAAACTAACCTGAAACTAAACAGACCAACGATTGACCGACGTTTGTGCTTAGTTACCTAGTTATAACTTGTGTTAGGTTTTTAAGAATTTCATAAATATAATATGATATAAAAGTTGTTTTTGTGGTAATATTTGAACACGTACTTGACCGGAAGTAATAGAAAATAACGTTTAAAATATTATGGGTGTTAGGTTTTTAAGAATTTCAGTATTTAATTTGATTTAAAAATTGTTTTTCTGGTAATATTTAAACACTAACTTGACCGAAAGTAATAGGAAATAACATTTAAAATATTATGGGTGTAAGGGTTTTAAGAATGGCAGTATTTAATTTGATTTAAAAGTTGTTTTTCGGGCGACATTTGAACACGTGCTTGACCGGAAGTAATGTTAAAGAAAGAAACGTTTAAAATATTATGGATGGGGAGATGTTCGGTGGGATTGGAGACTGGCATTCTGATTTCAGCTCTTGTCGAGTTTGGGCATAACCCTTGAGTGCTTCTTAAGTGTGCTAAACGAATTTATTGTACTATGGATAGTGAATAAAAATTGATTATTAAAAAATAAACGGGATAATAATTTTTAAAGTGAGTATTATTATTCCTGTTGTGATGTTCCCGCAATGTGCAGTGTGAGTTTATTTGCCTACTTTTACTTTATTCGATCTAGGTCTTTAATATTAAAGTTAATCCAGCACTTGTGAAGCACTCATTAGTTTGCGCTAGCTTCGTCTTAGTACCTACTTATACTCGCGTGTAAGCACATCTAGGCTTTAATAATATGTTCTGCAACCCTTTACTAATTGACATCCTCTATTGCTCATTTCTCAAAGTAAAAACAAAGGAAAAATAATTTCTTGCCTATCTTGCCATTGAGCTAAAGTTTATATTTTTTATTAGTCGATAACTCTGTCGATATATGACATGTCAAGACTCCCCGCAAGTGGGGTAATGACTAATTTAAGTCACAAGTCGATCACGCTGTCGCTACACCGCCGTCGGCGGGGAAACCCCATAGCGACCAATGACTTGTGTAAACCATGACCAAAAGAGATTGCAAAAAAACCGGCCAAGTGCGAGTCGGACTCACGCATCGAGGGTTCCGTACAAACCTGTAGGTATTCTCGGTTTATGCGTAAGATTTATGTTTAAGAAACAAAATGTTTTTTTTTTTTATTTGAGTTGATTGAATAAAAGGTAAATTGCGGTATACGATTTATGACGTATTAAAAAAAAACTACTTGCTAAATCTCGTTCAAACAAATTTTCTGTAGAAGTTTACATGGTTATGTACATCATATTTTTTTTTAATTTATCATTCTCTTATTTTAGAAGTTACGGGGGGACACACATTTTACCACTTTGGAAGTGTCTCTCGTGCAAACTATTTAGTTTAGAAAAAATGATATTAAAAACCTCAATACCACTTTTGAAGACCTATTCACAGATTCCCCACACGTATGGGTTTCATAAAAAAAAAATTGAGTTTCAGTTCTAAGTATGGGGAACCCCAATTTTTTTTTTCTATTTTATACATCTACTTAACAAGTTTCAATAGCATAGCTCTTATAGTTTCGGAAAAAAGTGGCTGTGACATACGGACGGACAGACAGACAGACATGACGAATCTATAAGGGTTCCGTTTTTTGCCATTTGGCAAAGGAACCCTAAAAAGGACGAGTAGATAATCTACCATACTTAAATTTTCAGTAATATCGCCTAGGATGGAACTGATCAAAGGATATAAACCCCACAAGTAAATAATATCATTGTAATTATGTAATTCTGCTATTTGTGGTGATTTAATAAATAAAACTCTGTGCCAAGTTCAGGCAACATACATAGTATTAAAAATAGGTGCATAGATTGGTTACTGCCAATAGATAATTTTATTCTATGGATAAAATACGCGTATATCTGACCTTGATTAAATCAGCCACAAGGAGTGCCCTATTTTCCATGTTTTCAGTACTAGTCAATTGTTTAAATAAATATGAATATTTTACGATGCCTTCCGAAAATTTATATTTTGAAATATTTGAAGCGGCTTTCACGGAATGTAGCGCAAATATTGAAAACCGAATTCAAGCACACATATTTCTCACAACCATCGTACTGTAAATAGCTCGCGTTGTATTTTCATGAAATCCTGTAAATATTCCCCGTTTACGAATTGCCGTTATATTTTCTTTGGTCTATAGGTAGTAAGTACCCATAACATAAATGATCCGTCGATTTAGACAAATGACGTACATTTCGTCAATCCTCTATGACGTCATCGCCTGCCCTATGGGCGCTCATCCAAGCTTATATTAGGATAAGCCCGTTATGTCTATATAGATATAGTAGATCGCTTTAAATGCTCATAAATAGAAGCAGTATTTGAAATAGCTATGCTTCTTTGACCAATACAAACACAGAATAATATAAGAAATAGTGTCATGCTGGTGGTATGTGCACTCAAAATGTAAAAAATATTTAAATCAGATTTGGTAGGCAAATTCTTTGGCCTAATCACAAAGTCTCGTATCATCAAGACTATCTATAGTCGAAGGAAAATAGCATGAGCAGACATGTCATTTTACTACGCTGATCACACCGAGACAAAGTTGCAAGGCTAAGTAAACAATTATTACACTGGCTCATAACTCGGACTGACAACACTACTTGGCAACAAGAGGCGTGGTGAGTTGCCCGTCTCAGCCCGTCCTGTGCCTTGTTTTTAAGCTCTGGCTGGAGGCCTTAATTTATTAAAGTAGACACAGGCAAGTCCGGTTTAGCAGCCAAAAACCTTAGAGGTTAAACTGAAAGATGCCATTCCGAAAAAAAAACTCCGAACGATTTCCTTTCAAAGAGGTAATCCCAGGATATAAGCTGCGTGTGACGTATCGACCTACTTCGTCATAACATGATCACCTAAATCATGACGCATGTTTTTCATCAGAGCCAACCCAACCTCGCATTATGTTTGCTAAACAAATACACTCGGAATCCTCTGTTTATTTTGTACGAATATTACATTATGACTTATTGTTTTTATATTCGGAATTGCTGAAATGATTCGGTGCGGCGTGAACAGTATTTATTTTGGTCTGGATCTACGGTTTGATTTACATAGAATTATTATTAGATTATTGAATGATGTTTAACATGACAGACACTACGTTTTGTTGGCTCTGTTTTCTTTGTACATGATAATAATTACCTCATTGTCTGTGTGTTGTTTTCATCAACTTAATCTATATATATAAAACTAATGGAAAAAAAGCGTGGGGTGCCTGATCAATGAAAAATACCTGAAAAAGCAGCCCACGCTTTTTTCCATTATTTACTTTTTAGTTGGTTTTCTATGAAAGCGTGTTTTTTTTTAGTTTTTTAAACTATTATTTATTTGTATTTTTAGGGTGTTTCGAATTTTGAGACGTATGTCAGCGTAGTTTGTGACGTGTGTCAACGTAGTTTTAGAACACAATTTTTATGCTGTCCTGGTAACCTTGGCAAGGACAATGGCACAAATTTATGAATTTATTGCATTGTCATCGGTCTTTGACAGGTGTGCAAAGTTTGAATGAAATTTGGTCGTTTAAAGTGGGTCAAAATCGCGCTATAAGGAGTCGGTTACAAACAAACATACATTATACAAGTGAAGCTAATATAAAGCGTGTAAAAAGAAAGTTGTGTTAGTTACGCTATTTATAACTGAAGAACGGCTGAACCGATTTGGCTGAACATTCGTGGGGAGGTAGCATAGAACCAGGAGACGGACATAGGATACTTTTTTTTATCGCGTTCGACTATAAAGAGAAAAGATTTGATTGTTTGTTTGTATTGAATAGGCTCCAAGACTACTGGTCCGACTTGAAAATTAATTTTTGAGTTGGGTAGCTTATTTATTGAGGAAGGGCAAAGGTTATATAACATCACGCTACAATCAAAAGGAGCGGAGCAGCAATGAAAAATGGACGAAAACTAGCAGGCAATTCGATGCGAGGGGAAGGGTTACGGGAGCAAAAATTTGACGCGGACGAAGTCGCGGACAGAAGCTTGTAAAATTATAAATGTGAGTGTAAGTTTGTTTGTTCCGCTTTCATGTGAAAACTACGTAATCGATCATCATGAAACTTTATACACATATTTTTGGAGGTATTAAAAGTAACATAAGATACTTTTTACGACAAATAAATGTATTTATTGTTATTTTTAACGCGAGCGGAGCTGCTGGCAAAAGCTAATATTCTATAAATGTTAGTAAATACTATTTTCTATTATTTATCTTTTCCAGTCTAGTTTAGATGACTGTCTCTTAGAATTTGCAACAAAGTAGTCATGCTTAATGAATTACATTAAATGATAAATGATTTTATTTCTGTAAGTAGGTTTGTAAAAACACTTTTACAAGTCAATAATATTTTTTTGAGCTAGATGAGGCTGGCGTTTCCTATCTGACTACTCTGAGAAGAAAGGCCGAAACAAACTCAGAGGTCACAGTCTCTTTTAAAGTCCAGACATAATCTTGGTTACGTTGTGTGAAGACTATGTAGATAGTTGTCTGGAATGGTCTTTGAAGGAAAGAACCACACAGATTGAGTGGACCTGTCCAGTCAGTGCACGCATTTGTCAATAATCGTGCGGCTCCACTCAGAACTTAAGGAGCTCAACGATTCGACGAACAATACCAAAGAAAGGACATTTGGGTAGGCCGCAAAAATTACTCAACCTGCCAGACCAAAATCGAAAGTAAAATAATGACCCATATAGTCATCAAATTCACAGTAGTTAAAGTAATATGTACATACAGTAAATATACATGTAGTTGTAAAAAGAAAAGAGTAAAGTAGCAAAATAATAAAAAAAATAACATTCATTGTACAATTATTGGAGCAGCTCAATCCCAAGCCGTTTTATCCTCGTTTTAGGTATGCCTTTGGCAGTATAATAGGCTTTTTGAAATAGTATCCGCTTTACAACAGATTTGAATTTATTTAAGCTAAGTTCTTGGATGAGGCTGGGAAGTTTATAATAAAAACGTATACATTGGCATCTAAAGGAGTCACCTATTTTTTTCAGCCTGGTTGTAGGAACAACAAATTTGTTTTTGTTTCCAGTATAAACATTATGGATATCACTGTGCCTTTTAAAGAGATTAATATTTTTATGTGCATACAAAAGATTTTCATAAATATACTGAGAAGGCACAGTCATTATATTAATCTCTTTAAAATCTCTGAGGGAGTGTCTGGGACTTAATTTATAAATTGAACGAATGGCCCTTTTTTGTAAAACAAAAATTGTCTGAATGTCGGCGGCAATTCCCCACAATAGAATACCGTACGACATCACACTGTGAAAATAACTGAAATAAACTAAATGGGCTGTCTCTAAATCTGTTAAATCACGAATTTTTCTAACCGCGTATACTGCAGAGCTAAGCGTTTTTTGACAATTTATCTATTACTCCAGTACTCTAACCAACCCTAATAGAATTGCACGTTTTTTTTCACATAACAAACTTAATCCACGAATACCTACATATTTTTTTTAAATACGGAAGGTTTCCGTAGTTGGTATGAATGTCTCCTAAAAACTGTAGCTGAAAAATATGTTCTCACATATATCAATGTACGTCAAATGTTAGTTTGTTATAACATTTTTTTTTTGTGTGATATAGGTACAAATGAATGATTTTCGGACATTTGCCTTTACGTATCCACTGAAATCTTGCTTTTTGCACAATTTCATGATTCCAGGTCATCAACACAGCTCAGGTTACAGGTTTTGATTTTATTTGCAATCAAAATACACATGTCGCCTTTTTATTGCATTGACTTAGAAACTAGATTTTTGCTCTCCATGACACCGTGCGACATGATACCGTGTGTAGAATCCTGTTGATTCCGTATTTAAGTTGATATATATCACTTGCGCGTGGCGATTATGGCAAAGCCCCCCCAAATTGGGGGAGGCCTAAGTCCAGCAGTGGACGTCTCGCAGCTGATATGACGATCATGATATATCACTTCACTAACTCACCACCACATCAAGCGCTACTGTGCAGACCTGCTTCACCGACTCTGTTTCTCGCCATTCTCCCGTGACTGACAGATGAGATTAGTGTCAGCAGCTGCCTCCGTTTGTGGGCATATGACCATGTTTACGTATATATCTATTAAATAGATACACTACACCGAGGAGTTACGTATTTGATATTTATTTAAACTTAAAACCTCCACGCGTTCTTGAGAAAACGGAACTTGAAAGAGACACATAGAACGACGGACGACGAAGTGATCTTACTATTGTTCCATTTTTTCTTTTTGTCGCCTTATCTCATAAATTACATTTCAGAGCTGTAGTGGCCCAGTGGTATCGACCCCGACTTACGAGGTGCTTAACTTTGTGCACATAATTTCATCACCATTGCTCTCAAAACGGTGAAGGAAAACATCGTAAGAAAACCAGCATGCCCTAGAACCAAAAATTCCAAGACATGTGACATTTACCAACCGGCACTGGGCCCGCGTGGTAGATTACGGCCCATCCCCTCTCACCGTTAGGCCTGTGTCCCAACATTTGGAACGGTATAGTCTGATTATGTATGTATGTATTTCAGTGCTGAGTAAACACATAGCGCAAATTGAATTATCCATACATAAGCAGCAACGTACATACAAAAAGAATTAAACGTAGTTGCTTCGCCAATCTTCGAGTTAAGCGATGCAAGTGAGGTGAAAAATGTAAAGTAAATGAACCGCGACGATCTCAGTCAGCACGAGCTCAGATATTTAATGTTCTGCTCACGCCAATGTGCAGCTGACGGAGCTTCTACTTTTAATAATAAGGTTTTTGGCTTGAGCAAGCATTGTGAGACAAAAGTAGATGTATATTACCCCTTTGGGGATATGCAAAACGTGAAGGAGTAGACATTATATTCGTGTAAGACATCGTACTTTTCTTTTCTGTAAAACTTCAAAGTTAGCTAAAGTAACGTACACAATTTGAAAATAAACAAAATTTTTAAAGACTCCTTGGTTCTTTTACAATTCCGAAGTAATGTTTAGGTGAATTTGCCTTGGCAGTGTTGTGATAAATAAATGAAGATTAAGAAAACTCATAAAACCATTAAAAATATTATAACATTTCTAAAGTACTTGATTTAATGTTATGGCTCCCTGTCACCGTAATTTTAGGATGAAAATTAATAAAAATGTAGGTTTTAATATTAGAGTTAAGTGCTTGAAGTAATTTGGTGAGAGCAGGTGCTGACTAAGTGAACTCTTGGTGAATATTGAGTATGTTATGTCATGTGACGAGTGCTGTTTAATACTGGTAATTCAGTATATTTATAAAATTACTTACAGCGAGTAATGTTGTTTGTTACCGATATTATATAAAGTCGATGCTTAGGAGAAAATTAAAAAAAAAATTCGCTCCTCTTGATAACATTTTTTGTCTTCACGACAGTTATTAGTATAGCTATTTAGTTTGGCAATGTTGCCAGCATTTTGGGACATTACCGCTTAAAATGTACGGGGAGGGTATTTTGGTGACTACGTGATCTCTTCTCAAAGGTTATTTCAAGGTTTTTTAACCGACTTCAAAAAAGGAGGAGGTTCTCAATATGCGTGTATTTTTTTGTTTGTTACCTCAGAACTTTTGACAAGGTGAACCGATTTTGATGATTCTTTTTTTTATTTGAAAATGGTATCTCTGGCGAGTTTGTGCGGGTTAGAACTAAAAAGTTTAAACCAAAAACTTTTTTCAAAAAATTTCAACCGACTTCTTTAAATACACTACAAAGTGAAAAATAATAAATTTAATTTCGGAAGTCGGTGGCAAAAAACTTAAATACAGATTCTAAGACACCGACTTCCGAAATTATAGTTATTTTTCACTTTGTAGGGTTTTTAAAGAAGTCGGCTGTTATTTTTTTGAAAAAAGATTTTTATAGTTATATAAAAACCGGCAAAATATATGTCGAACCACGCACAATGAAAGGTTCCGTAGTTGGAATGAATTTATTCAAGAACAAACTTAACATTGTAGTTAAAAAACATGTTCTCCTATACATCACAACTACAAATATAAGTTTACATACATACATAATCAGTCTATATTGTTCCTAATGCTGGGACTCAGGCATCCTATCTTGGAGAGGAGGTGGACCGGAAACTACCACGCCGGCTCAGAGCGGGTTGGTCACATGTCTCATAAGTTTTGGTTCTAGGACGAGCTGGTTTTCTCGCGATGTATCTTTCACCGTTTTAAAAGCAGTGTTTATGAAATTATGTGCACAAAGTAAAACACCGGTCTGGGTTACCACTCGGCCACCACTGTACTCTAAATGTTAGTTTTTATGCACAATATTGAGAGTAATAACACAGACTTCTTGTAGGGTTCTTTGTAATCTGTAAGTGTAGAAATACTTCTTGTATTTAATTTAAAATACGTGTTTATTCTGTGAAGTTTCTAAGATAATTCGGTGGTCAATTTACATCGTTTTCTGAAATCACTTAAAAACATTTATTTCTATAAAAGCTTCTGCCCGCAACATCGTCCACGTTAAATTTCTTGTTCCCCTGACCCTTCCCGTCGCGTCGAATTGCCTACCCGTGCGATTTTCCCCGCTTTTGTAACATTTTTCATTACTGCTCCGCTCCTCTTAGTTGTAGCGTGATGTTATATAGCCTATAGCCTCCTTCGATAAATAGGCTACTCAACACAAAAATAATTTTTCAATTCGGACCAGTATTTTCTGAGATTAGCGCGTTCAATCAAACAAACAAACAAACTCTTCAGCTTTATAATATTAATATATAATATATATAATATAATCATATATTAAGTATAGATTATAACAAATAACAGATCTTCATAATAAACCCTCCCATCAGATATGTCACACGGTACAGTTTACAAAACTTTATTTTTTTAGTCCTCTCAAAATTAATGCCACTTATTCAAAGTATGTATTCACGTTACACATTCATGTTTGAGTCACAGACAATTTTATTTGAGTACCTCAACTTAATCGATCATTTGATTCGGAGCAAGTTGGCTGGCAAAGACAGACAGATACACGAGTGATCGTATAAGGGTTCCGTTTTTTATTCAGATGTTCGGAACCCTAAAAATATTCCCGGACATGAATCTCACACATATCCGATCCAATCACACGAATTTACATGAAAACACGCATATTTAAATAGCACACGACTGTAAGCCTCCTGTGCCAACTCGTATCGATTATCGATATTCATTGTGCATTTATTACCCTTCCGTATCGCACAGAGCACCTACCGACGTACGGGCTGTGCAATAAAGTAGTGGTGGAGCGACCGTCCATTGTCATGATAAACAGTTACGTCGTTCTGCGCAACAGTCACAAATGTGCAGACACGACCGTTTGCGCTAGCTATGTGAGGTGTATTGTTGCCGGTAAAGGCAGCTGCTGTTGGATTTATTTGGAAAAAGTGTGCTATGTGTTTGGAAGAGATATGTAATGTTTTTATGTACTAGCTTCAGCCCGCGATTGCACCTACCCTCGATATTATTTCGTTTTCTCTTAGTGTTTTTGCTGACTTTTTTTTTTTGTTTACTCGGTTCTTTAGGGTCGAAGCGTGATGTTAAATAGCCTACAACTTTCTACAATAATTGGGCTACCAAATGCAAAAAAAAACAATCTTATATCTTCCAATCTGAATCTGGTAGTTCTAAAGATAACACTCTACACACATACAATCAAATTTTACCTCTACAAAATATTATTATTGATTAGGTAATTTGTATTAGGTATCTAGTATCTACATATGTTTTAATACATGAAGCAAAAACCGCGTGAATTTAGTAAAATAGAGTACTAAATCCCTATTCAATCAAATCACGAGGAATGGGGATACAATGCGGATATAAAAGGCACAGTTAAATTTTTTATGGAGAAGGAGTGACAGATAGCGCAAAATAGTGCCTCTAATATTTTACACCAATGACAAAGTGAGCCTATTGTTTGTTAGTCAAATAATTATCGACCATTTTATTCATAAATCCATTAAAATCTTTTCAGAAATACATAGAAACCACTACAACATTTCGTGAATCCTTTAAGGTTTACAGAAAATTGAACAAATTATAAGATAATACAATTAATACGAAACCGCGAGCTCTATTAGTAATACCTATAATAATATAAAATAATACAAGCAACTCCAAAACGCGGGCTCTATTAGTAATAATATAAAAAAGGTAATTTGATGACCTTTAAATTCACCCACATTTTTATTACCAAAATATACTTCTTAATTTACTCTACGCTATTGCGCAAAAAGATGGCCTGACGTTACTTGGTAATCTCGGAGTTGCACGCCAAGCACAATAGCACGAGGTATAAACCTATTCATCATCACCCACTTAAAGTTTTATTCAACCCTGAACAATGTTTCCCTTTTAGCCTTGTATGTCTTCAGCTTGCTTGTCCTTGTGCTTCTAGCTTGTGGCTAAGTAATAACAGGTCGATCGATCAGGTTAAGCTACGCTTGTCACGGATTTACGAGGATGGGTGATCACCTTTACTAAGCAAGTCGACGTGCCTCGGAAAGCATGTGAAGCTGTTGATCTCGGGTAACAATCGTGGCTGCCAGTCGTTACGGGTCGACAGAAACCCGAAAGTCTGACAACCAGTCTTATCTATCGCATTACCCAGTAATTGGGTTGAAGGGGTCAGAGAGAGTCGCTGCGTGTTAAATTCTGGAATAAAAAAACTTTATCTGGTTAGACTGGAAAACCAATCGCAACATAATAGGTGGGAAAAAGTTAGGCATATTTTTAAATGTGACGAAGAAAAGATTTTCCAGTATCAAAAGCCAACTCATTTCTTATGCGAATATTGCAAACTAGGTACATCGACATTTTCCCTGCATATATTACGTACTGCTCAGCATCCCATATCATATTCTGTAATACAAAGGAGCGCAGAGAGTTCACACAAGACAAAGGCTGAAATGTAAGCCACAATATTCTAAAATAGGTCAATAATGGGTTTAAAAAGAAGCTTAAAAACCGACAACCGGTTGTTATTGCCGTCATATTTCCGTGATATTTTTTTTTTTTTGTAGTTGACCATACCAACTCCTTTATTACGTAACACTCTATTAATCAGAATCTGAGTCATTTTGAAGTCTATGGCTAATCCACTCCTTCAATGTTCGTAAAAATATCTGCTTACGTTAAACAACACCGTGACTGTTATACAACTGCCAAAATAAAACGATTCCTACTGAGGATAGTGCATTACTTCTCTGGAGATCTTCTCGTTACGGAGATATTTTAGGGATTGAAGGTAACAGTTTTACGTTCGAACTTAATTTTAATACCCCAACGACCCTTGTACCGATGCACGTACCCATGCGCAATGTTTTTTGTATGTAGCGTGGTTACTCGTAAAAAGAGATTTTTCACACCTATAATGAGCGACTTTTCTAGGAATTGTGTTTGTAACTGACTGACTGCCTCGTTGGTTTAGTGGTAACAAGAGCTACTGCTGAGCATAAGGTCTTTTTTTTCTGGATGGGAAATCATCAAATGACTTCTCCCGCTCTGTGAGGAGCGGGAGAGCGTGTCAGACTTTTACTGACTAAAACCCACCCTCCTTCAGTTGCCTATGTGCCAGGGTCACGGTATCTCTTTCGAATCAATTCAATCACGCGACCTCGGTAGAGCATGAGGTCCTGGGTTCGATTTCCAGGTCGGGCAAAGTGTTTATTGGGTTTTTCCATCTGGAATTTCTCAGTAGCGGCTCGGAGTCTGGATTTGTGCCCGGTTGATGGCAATAGGCTCGCCCCCTATTACATGGGAATAAAACATAACAGGTGAAATGTGGGTGTACTGTAGGTATACCTCTGCCTAACCCTTCGGGGAAACAAGGCGTGATGTTATGTTATGTTTTTGTAAAATATTACTTACTTCGTTTATGTATGAAAAGATCTCATTCATGCATAAACTTGCGCCTTTTTCCCATCATAGTAGTCAGAAACTACAGAACGTTATCAAACGTACTTCTTTTCCCTCGTTTACGTTCATACATCTAGTCATAACATAAAACGTCGGTTGCGAGTACTACGCACCTGACCTCTCTGAAGAACATCACCAATAAGGTCACTACCTTATTGGTGATGTTCTTCACTTCTACATATTTACAGTGAAAATAATAATAAAATTCATAATATAGGTGAGTGTGTTAAAAATCTAAAAAGCGTTTATCTAGAAATGCATACGGATTTTAAGATATAATCTTTATTTGGTGATCAGAGATTTTAGACATCTGTAATCTTTGTCATCCGTTCATTAAAAGCTGTCGATATAAAATATGATTTAATTTAGATTAATTACTTTTTGCGAACTATTCAATAACTTAGGAAGAATGTGTAAGAAAAACATTTTCAATAGTATATATTTATTTACAATATTAAAACGAATGCTCTCTCATCTAATTGTCGCATGCGCTACTACTTAGAATGAGGTCCTGGGTTCGATTCCCAGGTCGGGCAAACTGCTACTGAGTTTTCCATCAGGAATTTCTCAGTCTAGATTTGTGCCCCACTGATAGCTTCGTTGTGCCCTATTCCTTATAGTCTCCTATTACATAACTGATGATATGTTGGAGTGCTAGAAATACAAATCTGCCAACCTTTTGGGGAAACAAGGGTTATGTTATGTTATTTGTTATTAAACGATTGAATACAGCCTATCCCATAGGCGAATCAAGTATCTGCTATTATGTTCTAAACCAGGTGTAGACTGAATTTAACTAAAATAATCCTGAAACATTTTCTACGCATTACATTTCTGGTCCGCATGGTAGAGTTGTAAGGTGAGTACTTACCTTCCAGCGGAGACTGAACAAATGTTTATTTATGTTCCTTTCATCTCCGTTGTTCAGGCTTCATTAACTTTTTGATCTCGGTGAACTGCCTTGTCGATGACTACAATTAGGTTTTTGATCATTTTTTTTTTGTAATAAATGGAAAGATCATATATAAATTTTATAGAAAAACTATTTTTTAATTTTTTATATTCGCAATAGTTCAAAAGTTATTTCAAAATAAAATTTAACTTTTGAATCCAGTACCGAAAACACCCGAATAAACACGAGTGCGTGTGACGTCATAATGTTTAGCTGCCCGATGAAGTAACTAAACATTATGACGTCACAACTATGGTGCACCGTCATTGCGCACCATAGTTGTATGTAGCGCGTTTATAGTCACGTGATATTTTTTTAAATTTTAACAATGTTGAATTGTTTATAATTAGGTAATTGATTTTTTTTTAAGTTTTTTGCATTAAATATCAATATTATTAATAATAAAGTTTTTAAATACCTACATAAAAAAACATTTTTTTTTTTCATATTCCAAATTAACGAGATTTTGTTATTATGGATAGTTGAAAAATTTTATTAAAAAAAAATGCACACTATATTTGCAGCAACACAGTAATTTACAATGTTTTCACGTCAGAAATGCAGCGTGCTTCGAACTCACGAGCTTCGCTAGTGAATATATCGGACTTTATTTCATACCAGCGACCGACGTTGTACTGTCCTTTCAATAGTTCATACATAAATCCATAGGTAAAAGGACTTTCAGTTTTTTCTCAATTTGGATATTTTTCGGATAATTGAATTTGTTTGTCCATAAATACCAAATTCAAACTATTACGAACATTTAAGAAATAGCCAAATTGGACAGCATTTCAGTTTTTTTAATTTAGTTTTTGAAGTGAAAACTTCTTTAGCGGCGTTGTGCACTTTTTTGTAATGGGTAAAAAATGTTAAACTCACGTCAGAACACGTGATCCTGATCAAAAATTCGTAAGACGGACGAAGAGTGATTTTTCTGAGAGATAAACTTTTTAATGTAATATAAATTGTCATGTTTGTGTACGATAGCGCAATAAATAAATATTGTATTCTACCACATAAATGATAGTACTTTTATACTGGTAAATAAGCAATTCGTGCAAAATTATTCCCTAACCATTCCAAAATACCAAAAATGCACAACGTTAATATTCAAGTTTTCACTTCTGCCGGCACTGCCGGAGTGCAACCCGTCGTTTTTTTTTTATTATGACCTCTGCAGTTTCTTCAGATTGTGTCGTGATATTTGCAAACTTTCATTATTTTACTATTGCTGGGAAGTGATGAGTGATGATGGTAATTTTTCACAAGGGTTATGTTCAATGGATATTAGGAAACATTTAAAAGAAACTGTCACAATGGTTTTTTCCGTTTTTATCATCGTAAATAAATCAAACCCCTTACTTTCCCTAACACAGATAGATTACCAACACATCCGTTTATCTCCCGAGGATAAAAGTATTCGGCATAAATCGGCTAAATCCGTATGCATTCGGAAGCATTCCGAAGTTGATCCTGTGACGGCTATTAGCTTCGCCTGATTTATTGAGAGCTTAAATCTAAGTGATGTGGGTACGAATTAGTGATAGATTTCCTGCCAATTTAAGGGCAAACAAATTCATTGAATTGGCTGAGAAAAAGATTGTAAGTAATAATGGGGAAAACATTAATTTAATTTATAATAAATAAATTAGAAAAGCTATGATTTAACTAATCTGTATAACTCGACACTAGTCGTAGCATTTTTATTGCACAAAATTCCTTACGAACATACTACGCTGCTACGCCGTAGCACCTCGTAGCACGACTCTAGCAATAAAAATTTAACGACTTTTCTAGGTAACCGTTTTGTTTTACTACAGTATCTAAGCTTGAACAGTCACAGTGATCGACTTCATTAAATATTAGTAAGTTATAACATTGAAATACATACATTTCTGACGTACTGATCAAATGTCCTCACCGCGGTCCTCCCGAGCAGCAACGCATCCATCTCACTCTCCGGCACAGGAACCACGGCCACCGTGGGCGCGGGACCACCCTTCATCGGCACATTCATTTTGATCGTTAAATTCTTCGAACTAAGACACAAAATCCTGTATCCCCAAAAATTACTTACAGGAACAAAAGTTTATTTACAGGAACTTCTATTTTCTGTTTTGAACACATAAACTTTCAAGGAAACCAACTTGTAGTCAAGATTGCTTCATTGTAAATACAACTTTTTGTCTACGACACAGAGTACACTTTCCAATGTTATCACAATATACCGCACCACTAATTTAGGATAATGTACACAAAAATTCATTTATTCTTATTTCAGCGTCCTTGTCCCATTCAATTAAAAAATAGTTTATCGCTCACATTGAATAAAATTGAAACTGATTGTTTTCTCAATTAAGCCGAGTGTTTTTAAAAATACAATTGCTTTGCTTTTTATTCTCATTTATTTTCACGAATACAAATAATAAATTGACGTACTTTTGTTTTTATATGTTCAAATGATATGGTTCGAAATTATTATTGTCTTTTTAATATGTAATCATAAAATTATTAAATGTTTTAATATATTATAATTGTTTGTCCTTATTTCAGTTAAACACTTCACTGTATTGTTGTTACACTTACACTCAATATATATTCCCACACAATCTCGAAATGTTACATCATTTTTCTTTCAGTGTTATATCCTTTATCTTTCCCTTTGATCCCGTGCATTCAGTCTTCACTATTATCTTTCTTGATTTACTATATATTGGTTTGAGGATTGGAATGAAAACAAAATTCGTTTTTGGACCGCTGTTACTGAAGGTATACCTATATCTGTAACATTTTATATTGTGGTATTGTTTGATTTTATATAAAAGGTCAACATTATTCCTGTGGCTTATATTAAAATTGAAAAAGCCTGGACAGCCCGTGAAATTAAATTTTTTCTACGTTTTTTTGCAATTGACAGGACTCTGTCAGACTGCATATTGAACAAAATATAATTAGCTACCGTATATGATAAATGATACGTACGTATTTTCAGACTTGTAATCATTAGAATCATCAATACAACCCTCTATACCAATTTAATCTCATTAATATGATAGTTTAATAAAAATAAAATAAATAGTGTTTTATTTCAGGCATTGTACCCATATACAAAAATTACAATAAAATAAAATAAAATCAAATCATAATCAATCAAAATCAAAACTAAAATTTGAAATCAAAGTCAAAAACATAATCAAGATTAGAACGAAAAATTCAAAATTAAAATCAATATCAAAATTAAAATCAAAAACGAAATTAGAATCATAATCACAATCAAAATAAATGCAAAATTAAAATCAACATCATAATCAAAATTAAATCAAAATTAAAACATAAAACATAGAGGTATGTATAGGTACCCATAGTCTTCAAAAATTTGTTCATTTCATTCGTCATTTTTTATTCCCGCTTAGGTGAATAGAAATCCAGTGCAAATATATTAGATCTTTACCCATGAAATTGCTGTTCTGCAGTACTGGCCATTTCAAATCAAAATAATTTTTGTTTGTCTAAGAATTTTAATTTCAAATTAATTTTATTTTAAAAACATGGAATTCTTTTTCCAAAAGTAGTCATTTGTTTATTGCTTAGTGTTACATTTTCATCGCATTTCAATCTTTTTCGTCATCATGGATACGTTAAAAATTCGAGTAATTATGGAATATGAGTACCGTCGTGGCAGCAACGCGGCACAAGCGGCACGCAACATCAACGACGTTTACGGGGCTAACACTACAAACCAGCGCACCAACTGTTATTGGTTTGCTCGCTTCCGTTCTGGAAATTTCGACCTGAAAAATGAACCTCGCGGTCGTCCGAAGACTTTGGTCGACAATAACGAATTAAAGGCGATTGTGGAAGCTGATGATACACAATCTACGGCTGAATTAGCAGCAGCTTTCGACGTTAGCGTCAAAACAATATTGGTCCATTTGCGTCAAATTGGCAAGGTAAAAAAGCTTGACAAATGGGTGCCCCACGAACTCAATGATCGCCAGCGCGAACTACGCGTCGTTGGTTGGATCCTGGTTCAGCACCTAAACAATGCCCTAAACGAAAACTTACCCCTAGAAAAGTGATGGTCACTGTTTGGTGGTCTAGCGCTGGTGTGATTCATCATAGCTTCTTACCAAACGGGGTGAGCATTACAGCAGATGTGTACTGTGAAGAACTGAACTCAATGATGGAGAAGCTGGCACATCTCCAACCAGCATTGGTCAATCGCTCGTCTCCGCTGCTCCTGCACGACAACGCGTGACCTCATACTGCACAGCAGACGGTCTCCAAGTTGCAAGAACTGATGTTGGAAGCTCTCCGTCATCCGCCCTACTCACCAGACCTTGCGCCTACAGACTACTACTTTTTCCAGAATTTGGATAACTTCTTGGCGGGAAAAAAATTCAATACCCGAGAGGCAGTACAAAATGCCTTTGAAGAATTTGTTGCCTCCCGTCCAGCTGATTTTTTTAAGAAGGGCATCAATAAACTGCCACTGCGTTGGCAAAGATGCATTGATTGCATGGGTGATTATTTCGATTAATACAAATAAAAAATACATGAATTTTTTTTTAATTTTTTTCATACAAAACGGCATTTTCATAGGTAAAGGCCTATTATAAGGCTTGCCAAGTTGCCCGAGACAGCTCTTAAAATGCTATTACTGGAGCGACTCAAATTCTGCCAAAAAGACGCGACCGTCGACCTCATGATGGCGTAAAAGTCCGGGACCCTCGCTTCGGCAAACATGCTGGAGGCACTACAGTATCTTGATAGTTTCATAAGGGTTTGGTAAGCATTATTGTACTGAACCCTTAATGAGCAGTACATCTTTTTTGTGAAGTTACACCAGAGTTGTTTAATGAAATAGACAGTAGTCAACACAAAACCTAAACTGCAAATTGCAAAAAAATCATGAAAATTTTAATTCTTTGGATTACTTCACCGCATCCAACTTAATATAAATATAAGTTTTTTTATAATACTTCTTATCAAAGTTATCTTCACATATGTAATTTAAAAAAGGCAATTGGATTTCCCATCATTTCAGGTATAAACTGATTGTGACAAATAAATCTACACATACAGGCGTTATAATAATAGGATAAGCCGTTAATGACATTACAGTGGCTTCAATATAATTGGATTAGACGATTGTTAGTGTAATACATCACCTAGATTAATTCTGTGTAGCCAGATTCCCAGGCGATGACTTATTACTTATAGAGTTAGAACCTTGTATTACTCTGGACGTCAAATAAAATTACATGAAATTAAATTTCAAGCACACGTCTACTCGTATTTGCAGAGTCAGGCAAATAAGTATATAGACTGAATCAAATTAGCATAACATTCTTCGATAGACGAATACGTTAAAAATGGCTTTTCGTTTTAAATTTCAAATCTTAATGTCAAAATGTCAATTTTTTGAGATTCGGTTTAAACAATTTATTTCCCATAAGAACTTACAGTCCACTTATAATGAGATACAAAGTAATATGGTAATACAGTACAATACAGTTTCCTCTAGAGTGTTAAAAGTTACAATATACATACATGTTTCTTAAGCTTAGTTTTAAATGTTTATGTTATCGCATTCTTTTATGTCCTCCGGCAAATTATTTAACAGCTGTGCTCCTTTGGACAATATGGTTTTTCTAACGTAATTAGTGCGTACGCTGAAAACTTCAAGTGTGTTTTTGTATCTATTTCTCAGGTTATATGATATTGTTTTTTTTAGCTGTATGTTGGTTTGTGTTGAGTTGAGTGTAACATTTTATATTGTGGTATTGTTTTATTTTATATAAAAGGTCAACATGATTCCTGTGGCTTATATTAAAATTGAAAAAGCCTGGACAGCCCGTGAAATTAAATTTTTTCTACGTTTTTTTGCAATTGACAGGACTCTGTCAGACTGCATATTGAACAAAATATAATTAGCTACCGTATATGATAAATGATACGTACGTATTTTCAGACTTGTAATCATTAGAATCATCAATACAACCCTCTATACCAATTTAATCTCATTAATATGATAGTTTAATAAAAATAAAATAAATAGTGTTTTATTTCAGGCATTGTACCCATATACAAAAATTACAATAAAATAAAATAAAATCAAATCATAATCAATCAAAATCAAAACTAAAATTTGAAATCAAAGTCAAAAACATAATCAAGATTAGAACGAAAAATTCAAAATTAAAATCAATATCAAAATTAAAATCAAAAACGAAATTAGAATCATAATCACAATCAAAATAAATGCAAAATTAAAATCAACATCATAATCAAAATTAAATCAAAATTAAAACATAAAACATAGAGGTATGTATAGGTACCCATAGTCTTCAAAAATTTGTTCATTTCATTCGTCATTTTTTATTCCCGCTTAGGTGAATAGAAATCCAGTGCAAATATATTAGATCTTTACCCATGAAATTGCTGTTCTGCAGTACTGGCCATTTCAAATCAAAATAATTTTTGTTTGTCTAAGAATTTTAATTTCAAATTAATTTTATTTTAAAAACATGGAATTCTTTTTCCAAAAGTAGTCATTTGTTTATTGCTTAGTGTTACATTTTCATCGCATTTCAATCTTTTTCGTCATCATGGATACGTTAAAAATTCGAGTAATTATGGAATATGAGTACCGTCGTGGCAGCAACGCGGCACAAGCGGCACGCAACATCAACGACGTTTACGGGGCTAACACTACAAACCAGCGCACCAACTGTTATTGGTTTGCTCGCTTCCGTTCTGGAAATTTCGACCTGAAAAATGAACCTCGCGGTCGTCCGAAGACTTTGGTCGACAATAACGAATTAAAGGCGATTGTGGAAGCTGATGATACACAATCTACGGCTGAATTAGCAGCAGCTTTCGACGTTAGCGTCAAAACAATATTGGTCCATTTGCGTCAAATTGGCAAGGTAAAAAAGCTTGACAAATGGGTGCCCCACGAACTCAATGATCGCCAGCGCGAACTACGCGTCGTTGGTTGGATCCTGGTTCAGCACCTAAACAATGCCCTAAACGAAAACTTACCCCTAGAAAAGTGATGGTCACTGTTTGGTGGTCTAGCGCTGGTGTGATTCATCATAGCTTCTTACCAAACGGGGTGAGCATTACAGCAGATGTGTACTGTGAAGAACTGAACTCAATGATGGAGAAGCTGGCACATCTCCAACCAGCATTGGTCAATCGCTCGTCTCCGCTGCTCCTGCACGACAACGCGTGACCTCATACTGCACAGCAGACGGTCTCCAAGTTGCAAGAACTGATGTTGGAAGCTCTCCGTCATCCGCCCTACTCACCAGACCTTGCGCCTACAGACTACTACTTTTTCCAGAATTTGGATAACTTCTTGGCGGGAAAAAAATTCAATACCCGAGAGGCAGTACAAAATGCCTTTGAAGAATTTGTTGCCTCCCGTCCAGCTGATTTTTTTAAGAAGGGCATCAATAAACTGCCACTGCGTTGGCAAAGATGCATTGATTGCATGGGTGATTATTTCGATTAATACAAATAAAAAATACATGAATTTTTTTTTAATTTTTTTCATACAAAACGGCATTTTCATAGGTAAAGGCCTATTATAAGGCTTGCCAAGTTGCCCGAGACAGCTCTTAAAATGCTATTACTGGAGCGACTCAAATTCTGCCAAAAAGACGCGACCGTCGACCTCATGATGGCGTAAAAGTCCGGGACCCTCGCTTCGGCAAACATGCTGGAGGCACTACAGTATCTTGATAGTTTCATAAGGGTTTGGTAAGCATTATTGTACTGAACCCTTAATGAGCAGTACATCTTTTTTGTGAAGTTACACCAGAGTTGTTTAATGAAATAGACAGTAGTCAACACAAAACCTAAACTGCAAATTGCAAAAAAATCATGAAAATTTTAATTCTTTGGATTACTTCACCGCATCCAACTTAATATAAATATAAGTTTTTTTATAATACTTCTTATCAAAGTTATCTTCACATATGTAATTTAAAAAAGGCAATTGGATTTCCCATCATTTCAGGTATAAACTGATTGTGACAAATAAATCTACACATACAGGCGTTATAATAATAGGATAAGCCGTTAATGACATTACAGTGGCTTCAATATAATTGGATTAGACGATTGTTAGTCTAATACATCACCTAGATTAATTCTGTGTAGCCAGATTCCCAGGCGATGACTTATTACTTATAGAGTTAGAACCTTGTATTACTCTGGACGTCAAATAAAATTACATGAAATTAAATTTCAAGCACACGTCTACTCGTATTTGCAGAGTCAGGCAAATAAGTATATAGACTGAATCAAATTAGCATAACATTCTTCGATAGACGAATACGTTAAAAATGGCTTTTCGTTTTAAATTTCAAATCTTAATGTCAAAATGTCAATTTTTAGGGATTCGGTTTAAAGAATTTATTTCCCATAAGAACTTACAGTCCACTTATAATGAGATACAAAGTAATATGGTAATACAGTACAATACAGTTTCCTCTAGAGTGTTAGAAGTTACAATATACATACATGTTTCTTAAGCTTAGTTTTAAATGTTTATGTTATCGCATTCTTTTATGTCCTCCGGCAAATTATTTAACAGCTGTGCTCCTTTGGACAATATGGTTTTTCTAACGTAATTAGTGCGTACGCTGATAACTTCAAGTGTGTTTTTGTATCTATTTCTCAGGTTATATGATATTGTTTTTTTTTAGCTGTATGTTGGTTTGTGTTGAGTTGAGTGGTTATGTTTCTATCAAGAATGCAAGTGTAGTAAATGTATAGCTGTCTAATATTTAGTAGGCCCGTTTTTTCGTAAACCGTCTTTGTAGGAGTGAGATAGTGATAATGGAACAGAGTTTTAATTATTTTATTTTGAACTCTTTGAAGTGAATTTAAATTAGTTATTGCAGCGGATCCCCACATCTCAAATATTCTAAATGCGAATAAATATTTTGGACCGAGCCAGATTGAAAATTTCCTATTTTAACAACTTGACGCCTGTTCTCCAAGTACGATTTGAACATTTCATGTGCTGTTCCTGTAACGCCTATGTTGTCTAGCTTCTGAAGCAGTTTTTGATGACTCACCGTTTGAACGCTTTTTTAAATCAATGAAAATACCTAAGGCATAGCCCTCTTGATCTACGGGATTCGTACCTAAATGGTAGAAAGAACCCTTATGGTGAGACTCAGTCTATCTGTCCGTCTATCTGTCATAGCTGGATATCTCAAAAAACTTGAAACTTGTAATTGTTTTAGAGAATTAAGGGGTTCCTATGTGATAGAAATTAATGTAAAGATTATAGGAAAAGAACGATGTCTTTAAATAGCACTTTTCACTTATCGGTCAATAAATGACGCTGACCTTACATTGCAATACTATAAGCAATTATATAATATCATAAAATAATGTTAGTACGGAACCCTCGGTGCGTGAGTTCAAGTCGCTCTTGATCGGTTTTTTGAGCAGTCAGTTTTCGTCATAGTCCGTTTGCTTGACTGTATCTTAAACACACTGCTCTAGAGAGCCACTTTAAGATGCCTTTTTTATTGCAACTTCCTACTTACATAATTCCAGTACATTTTTTTGCAAAGTAACCTCTACTTAAGTAAACACAAGACCGCTCTCAGCGTAGCGCGCCTCATTTAGAAGATTTCTAATTACCGCATTACACTCAGGAACCTTTGTAAATGAGTGCACTATCAGTACCATACTAATTTGTTGGCATTAAACTTCTGAAGTTGAAACGGTTTCTGGTTATAATAGCTTTTAGTACGTTAGTTCGTTGTTGAGGGAAATACAGAAATGCCCCACATGCCTGTTATTACACATTCTTCAAACCAGGTTTTATTAATGCTTTGGCAGAAAAATCTACATAATTTAGGCTCTCAGAAAGGAGTATCCTTTAACGAGGGTAATAAGCTCGCCCACTTATCTGGTGAAATGCGGGTGTACTGTACATTGTTTATCAAGAAAGTGTGGTCTTATTTAAAGATATTATGGTACACACCATTAAACATAATTACTTTCTCTATGGGACAACATCAAATCGTGAAAAAAATTAGTTGTCCCATACTTTCGGCTCGAAAGGTATTGAAGATTTTTTATGGGACGGTTGATATTTTTATCGGGATTACGATGTTGGTCCTTTGAGTCTTGAGTATATATACGGTGATGTTATGTCAGGTACGTTACGTTAGGTTTCGTAAGTAGTCATAAGAACATCATCAAAGCCATGTTACGGAGTGAGAGGGCATGGGAAGCCGTCCCCTCCTTCTGCGAAGCAGTAATGCTAGCCGCCGCAGGAGGAGACGCCCCGGGCGTCGGGAGTCTAATTAACTATTTAACTGTGTGTACATCAATAATAAATTAAATAAACGAAAAAATCTCCGAAGATTGTAGATACAGTATAAATAGTACACCCTCATTTATCTAGCTAAGTCTTAATAATATAATCCTCCTTGCGACCCCAAAGGTTGGTTCATGTTAATACTAACATTAACTCATATTAACATTATCTTACAAGAACACGTTTGTGTCGGAGCACGTCTCTACAGTATTGAAGATCGATATCTGTATAAAGTTACCTATTTAGTCTCACAGCGATACAGCGGTGGGCTATCTCCGACAAAGTTGTGATTCTTATATTGTAGTGAAATTAAATATTTCTGTCTTGCTTTCAAGCATCCTGATCATCTGTAGGAGTCGTAAAAGTTTAGTGAGTGTTTATAGGGTGGTCCAGCTCTTAAAGTCCTTCGTAGTGCATCTGACTATTTAATGAAAACACAAAGTAACCAGCCTATATTATTCCCACTACTGGGATACAGGCCTCCTCTCGGTGAGAGGGAGTGAGCCGTAATCTTCCATGGGGCCCAGTGCGGGTTGATGTCACATGTCTTCGAATTTTTAACCGACGAAAAAAAAGGAGGAGGTTATCAATTTGACGCGTATATTTTTTTTTTTATGTATGACCACGCATAACTTTGTACATGGTAGTCCGATTGTGATAATTCTTTTTTATTGGAAAGGGTATACTCCCAAGGTGGTCCGATATAAATTTGGAAAACAAAATCGAACCCTAAGGGTCGGAAAACAGGGGATGATTGATTGTTCACTCACTGATTGTAATGTATAACCACGCATAACTTTATACAGAGTAGTCCGATTTTGATAATTCTTTTTTCATTGGATGGGGTACCTTGCCAAGTATTATTAGTACACTCAAGCCACAAAACAATATAAAATAAAAACTTTTTAACAAAAAATTAAACCGCCGAAAAAACTGAAAAGCAAAAAATAATAAACCTTAAAATTTTGAGTCGGCGCTGAAAAATCAATGAACAAAAATCACTCAAAGCGCCGACTCATAATTTTAAGGTTTATTATTTTTTGCTTTTCAGTTTTTTCGGCGGTTTATTTTTTTTTTTTTCGTTTTGAGAGCAGTGCTGATGAAATTATTTACACAAAGTAAAGTGCCTGCCTGAGTTTGAATCCACGACCTACAACTCGTAAGTCGAGGCCGACATTACTGGGTCACGACTGCTCAACACAACTTTTCGTACCAATTATAACTTACACTCTTAGAGAGTTGCATTATTGATTCAATGATTGGTTTTTTGCGTATCAAACAATTTGTTTCTGTCGTAAATCTATACTTCTATACTTATACTTATTACTTATATTATATATTTTATTTTATAATATTATAAAGCTGAAGAGTTTGTTTGATTGAACGCGCTAATCTCAGGAACTACTGATTCGAATTGATTTTTTTTGTGTTGAGTTGGCCATTTATCGAGAAAGGCTATCTAATCTAAACTATCTAAACTATATATATTTATATATATATATATATTATATATATTATATTATTATATATAATATAATATAATATATAATATTTATAATATTATATTATTATAATATTTAATATCTACATCTACACTAATATTATAAATGCAAAAGTAACTCTGTCTGTCTGTCTGTCTCGCTTTCCTGCTAAAACTACTGAACCGATTTAAATGAAATTTAGCACACAGATAGTTTAGAGCCTGAGAAAGGACATAAGCTACTTTTTATCCCGGTAGTATGTTCCCGCGGGATAATTTCCGACCTCCACGCGGGCGAAGCCGCTGGCAAAAGCTAGTAGGGTATATATCATTACGCTACAGTCATAAGAAGCGAAGTATCAATGAAAAATGTACCAAAAACGGGGATAATTTATTCCTTTTGAGAGTTTCCGTTGCGTGCGCTGCGTAAACGGTTAAAGTAATGCAATAATCATGTATTACGGAAAAGTTCTAAAAAAAAGTCCGCAAGCGTATATGTCTATCTTTTAAGGTTGACTCACTATAACTATTTTAACTGTAATCAAATCTAAATACTATTCTATCTCTAAACTAATATTATTAAGCTGAAGAGGTTGCTTGGTTGAACGTACAAATATCAGGAACTATGTTAAATGTTGGATAGCCCATTTATTGAGAAAGGCTATAGGCTACATATGCGACCAATAGGAGCGGAGTACCCATGCAAAATGTTGCAAAACCGGGGAAAATCATAACTTTCAAGAGCTTTCGTTGTGTGCGCTGCGTAAACGGTTAAACTAACGCAACAATGATGTAAGCCGGAATTGTTCCTCTTAAAAAGTTCAAAAAAAAAAGTCCGCATCAGCATATAGCTATCTTTTAAGGTTGGCGTACTATGTTTTTTCAAATTCGATTTACAAAATGCATTATTTGCGAAGGTGTTTTCATAAACATGGATATAATCCTTATACATCAGAAGTGTTTAATTTCGAACAAAGTTGCCCTAACATTATTTGAGATTAATGAATATCTTACGAGAAATAAGAACCTGATTACTCAACACTACGTACGGGCCGGCGATTCGATGCGACGGGGTGGGTCGCGGGAGCAAGAAAGACGCGGATGAAGTCGCGGGCAGAAGCTAGTCATAATATATTTTGTTTATAAGTATGAATAATATGCATGCCGAGCTATCCATCCCCTATGTTGTCTCTGCCATGTTATGTGTTTGCATTACCTTCGAATTCACGTGTAAAAAATGCCTTCGACATTAAGGCGATTATCACACTGCGACGCATCACGCTGCATGTTGCGGGTCAACACACCTACGCGCGTAATTGCGGGGCATGTTTTCTATATAAACGGAGATACTTACAAGCAACGTTAGAAAACGCATTCACGCGCTACGCTGCGTGGTGCGTGGTTGTGTGTTCATGGCCTAAGTCCACCTCTGCAGTACTTTTTTGCTTGTGCATAACGTTTTCATAAATCATTTGGTTAACATACTACCTAATAGTGAGCTGCAAATTGCTACAAATTTCGCATGCTAAAAATATCAGCAATTTCTGACATAACAAAGATATTTAAAATACATACAATTATACGGATACGAACAAGATCCGTAGTTCCATGTGGATTTCTAAATGGATACTTTACGACAACTTAACATCACGGTTTCATTCCCCGACGGCTTAAGTAGACTTAAAAATTCACCCATTTTTAACCAGAAAGCTCTACATTCAGTATTTTTTGTGAAACAGCGCAAATACTGCGGTCAGCCCCCTCCCATTCCGCGAACATTTTCCAGGAAGCCATTGTTTTCGAAAAAATACATAACATGTCAAACATTTATTTTATTTAGGACAGTACAGGATTTAGTTTGAAATAAATCGTGAGAACCCATGAAATTTCAGCCTCCAATCCTTCGCTACGATGCGCATCGCTCTCCCGAGCTATTATTTAGTTATTTTCGTTTTGCTCGGTAAACTTTGAATTTTACTCTTCGAGGCTTTTGTACTGCAAAAAAATCGATGGACGAAACAATCAGCTCAGCCCCGCTCGCTAATAAATTTTAGATTGTCTTAATTGGTGTTAAGCTTTTCTGTAGAAGACGAGTCCCGCGATCTTAGTAATCGAAAATCATGACAAGACAATAAATCGCCAAGCTTAACACCAAATAATCCAATCCAATAAAGCCATAAAATCCTGGGCTGATAGATTTGGTGTAGCTGTAAACCCTACGAAGTGTCAGGCGATCATCATTGGCAGTCTTCGTAGCATTAGCAAGATGGTTGGTACAATCTTGCCACCAATACTCTTCGACGGTACGATCGTTCCTTTCAGCACTGGCGTTAAGGACCTAGGCTTGCATATCGATAACTCTCTGAACTGGCATACTCAAGTCGCTAGGGTAAGCCAAAAGGTTACTGGAACGCTGCGGGCTCTGTACCGATTAAAAAACTTATTACCATCGACCACGAAGACAATGCTTGTGCAATCCTTAATTTTCCCTATCATCGATTATGGTGATGTGTGCTACTATGACCTGAATGCAGATCTCCTCAACAAACTTGACCGTCTTCTCAATAACTGCATTCGATTCGTTTTCAATTTTCGTAAATATGATCATGTCTCTGCGCATCGGTCCCTTCTTAAGTGGTTGTCCATACGCCAGCGTAGAGAGAAAGGGTGTTGACCACATTGTTTTCATTTCTTGTTTCTCCCTCTTCCCTTGTTTATCTAGCCCCACACTTTCAGTACATTTGCGCCAACCACAATAAAAATCTACGCTCATCGCACAATCGTCTTCTTCAGTGTCCCACTCATCGCACAGACTTCATTCACTCTTCTTTCTTTGTCCAGTGTGTCTCTCTGTGGAATGCGCTCCCCCAGGAAATCAGGATGGCAACCAACCGATTGACCTTCAAAGTTAAAGTTCGCGAACACATTCGCAAGAAGTTGGCAGTTTCATCACAACGGTAATGTTTCGTCATTGTTTGTCTCATTTGTTTTTAGTAATTTCGATTATTTATGTATATGTATGTATGCTGTTTTTATATTTATATATAGTTAGGTATATGTATTATATTTATGATTTAAATAGGTTATACGTTTATTTTTGAATATTCTTCAATTTATTGCACCTACCACTGTTTGTCTCTGCATCACCCAAAGGTTGACTGGTAGAAAATGCCTATGGCATTAAGTCCGCCTCTGTACATAATATGTGCTTAAAGTGTTAAATAAATAAATAAGACAATCTAAAATACATAAGGGAGCGAAGCAACCGCTTAATTTTTAGTACTCTGCCTCAGATAAGTTAGATTGTTTAATGTAATTTATCGACAGTTAAATGTTTTTAAAGCGTCGTCGTCGTTGAATACTTTGCCAGCAATATATTAATCAAATATTATCGATCGATAATGCTCCGAACCAACAAGGGCGCCAGAGCTGTGGTAAAACATAAAAGGGAACGCACGTTTCCATTATATTTTTTTCCTTTACTGTTACAGGCGCCCGGTGTCCCCCGTCAGTAATATTTCCTTAAACTTTTGACCACTCAGGTGCTCACCCGCCTCTAGTTATCCATGGCATAGATCTGTAGCAAGAGATATAAAGGTTGCATTTTTAATGTATATTATACTAGCTTTTGCCCGCAGCTTCGCTCGCGATAAAAATAATAATAAATATCGTTTTTTTTTTCATAAAAATTATCCTATGTTACTTCTAATACCTCCAACAATATGTGTACAAAGTTTCATGATGATCGGTTAAGTAGTTTTCGCGTGAAAGCGTAACAAACAAACTTACATTCACATGTATAATATTAGTATGATAAAAGAGAAGCTGTTAGGAGAATTAAACTGCGCCCCTCGCAACCCGCTCACACGATTTGACGACCTATGCCAACGCTAACCATGTAATGATTCCCTCAATGTGTCACCCGCAGAAAAAGAAAATAAGTAATGCGCGTCTTATTTAGTAGTAGGTTTTGATCATGCACTTTTGTTTACCACGTTGGAATTTGCCGCCCTTTGAAGTTGGCACCCGGGCACGGGCCCCCGCTTCCCTCTTCCCCTCTAGATGCGGTATATTAATAGGTTTATGTGAAACTATTTTCGTTTACAAGTGGGTGTTGCTCGCTATTCATACAGTTTGCGATAAGGCTTTACGTGCGCGCCATCAAACGTGAATTAGTACAGGTTGTTCTGATTGAGTTTTAATATTTACCTTGCATGATTCCATTTATACTGCTGGTATTATTATTGTACAGACGCCAACACATCAAGCTACTACAATCTGTCAAATTTCTTTGATAGATTTTCGACTTTATTTCTAGAGCATTAGGTTCAAGGTTCATTGGGTAAAATTGACAGTTTCGGGTAGCTTGACCTGGTGGCGTCTGTACCGCTAGCTGGAATATATGAATTTAATTTACATTTATACTTATTTTGCGTAGCTGTCGTAACTCTCAAAGAAAATTAAGTTCTACCAATCTACGTAACAATATTGTACAAACTGAAATGCTACAGACAATTTCCCTACTCGAAATTGTTGCAATAGGTCACATAGCGCAGTAGGTACTGTAAAATGAGGTCAGTGACGTTTTCCTGTTTGAAAAACTGCATGCAAATGAGATGAAAAATGTCTACAAAGCATTATGTTATTTTTTGTCTTTTATTCGGTATCTTTCACAAGTTAATCAAAAGTGAAAAATAAATTAATTTTGTTCGATCAAGTTCGGTTTGGGCTCTCGGCATATTTCACTTGCATATCAACTTAATGACCACGTTTACTGTAACCGGTTATTATAATATCCGTATATGGCGTTTTTGTTTTTTTGAGCACAATCATTTGTTCTGTGTTTGGGTATAATTTATCTACAATATGTATGTATTTAGAAATATATAAGTATGTTTATCAGTTGTCTGGTTACCATAGTACAGGCTCTGCCTAGTTTGGGATCGCCAACGATGGAACGGCAACGATGTGTTGGTTGTCCAAAGATATTTATTTATTTATTATTATTATTGTTTATACTTTAAATGTGCAAGGAACCACCAAAAGTGACAGTTGAATTAGTACCTGCTGGGTTTAGTCGCCGAAATCTGATAAGTGTAATTGGATTTATGTGTTCGAAAAAATCTCCCTTTGATGTGCGGATTTGGATTTATGCCCGATGAAAGGTATTTTCTGCAGAACAGTGTCAAAGAGGGTAAATAGGTATTAGGTAGAGACTACTGCTTCATGTTCCCAAAATAATAATTATGAAAACTAAAACTACCTTCTCAATAAATTTCTAATGCTGAAAGAAAAAAAATATTTGGAAAACTTAAAGGACACTGTTGTGGTTATTATTATAAGCGTCGCCAAGGCACACCCACCTGTTGACACACACCATGCTGCCCTACTTTCCTCGCTATAACAAACGAACGCCGTCGGTTTGTGATTGTAACAAACATGACCTTTTGCTAAAGAGTCTTGTCCCACTACAAGTACAAAGTAAAGGCCACATACAAAATATTACTTCTAACTGTCCGTAATAACAAATCACAACTGCAAGAAGTGGGCGTGATGTGACACGATAAATTGACGTAAAATTAAAGAATGAATTTCCTTGGCGAGCTTTGATCGTTATGCTGACTCAGTATGGTTTGATGTTTAAATTAATTGCCTAGCTCGGCTTTTGATTCTTGCTCGAAACAGGTATTTTTCAAGGTTTTAATTTATGTTCCATAGAAACGTTAGACTACGAAAACCACCCTTAATATTAAAATATAAAAAATCTTTCAATATCAAATTACAGTTACCACGAATGTCCGATTGACTACCACTTATGAAACTTGACTATGTACAATACTAGTATATATTGTATATAACATAGTTGAGAAAAGGAGGGATGACCATAATTTATGAAAGGGACATTCAGTGCACGTAATACAAATTTACTTAATAAGTTAACAAATGCATTTTTTCTCCAGTCCCAACAAAATTAGCCCGCCCTCTCCTCAGAAACCAATAAATTATCATCCAGTGCAATATTGTTCACGTCCCATCTATCGCGGCGCGGTATAAATCTCCATTGAGCAGCAAGGTGGGCCCTGACCTGGCCGAAACAGACCGCTATACATCATTGTATGCTCTAGAGGGAGGCGTCAGGGGTGCGTTACTGAAGATGGATGGCGGAGTCTGAACGAGCTGTATTGTATCGTGCCTTGATAGAAACAGAAAAACTTAATTATTCGTAAGAAAGAAAATAGTATTTGCAGTAAACTGCACTCCAATTAAAACAAGCGCTACAACATTTTTAACACGTTTGAATAACTTAATTAAATTGAAGCAAATATTGAAAGCTTAGTGCGAAACTTTAGAACCAGTAATGGTGAATTTCACGAATGAAACTAGACGGTAAACGCAATTAAGCCGCATTCAGAAGCTCTCAGTGTCATAATTTTGGGTTAGACGTGTTGATCGTGTTCAGATTCAAGGGCGCATCCTTAGTCATCCAAAGTTAATTTAAAGTATTTTAGACAATCCCAAATTGAACGCACATTCTATTCTAGTAGGCAGAAACGCCACCTGCTGCGATCCTAAATGATGAATGATTTCATTTCTCTAAGTATGTTTGTACAAACACTTTTGTAAGACAATCATATTTTTATAAGTAGAAAAGTTCTACGTAGCGTATTTGAGTATTAAAATATTTTGCTGCGTTTAAATTGACTTCCAAATTGAACACTAAAAAGTGCGTAGGTTTAGTTGCAAAGGCTTGCAGAAAAAATAAATTTTATCATTACATATTTAAAGTTAATTTAAGATCATCCAAATTACTTGGTTTTAAATGTTTGATCAAATTTAAATACAGAATTCGAATAAACACCCACGTCCACGAGTGCGAACGTTCTGACGCGCCATGTTGTGTGAACAGAGTGCGCGCTTCACCGCAGTGCACAGTGTGCACGCGGCGTGTGTATTCAGGCGTTGCGTTCATCGTTGAGGTTTTAAACGTTTACACACTGAGCGAGGCGTCTGTTTGATAGCGTTCACGATCGTGTTCACAGGCTTTAAGCTATTTCTGTCACACTGTATTTTCGGAACAAAGTTCATGACGCCGCTCGTGATACGAGTACGAAATCGTCACTCAAGGAACAAGCGTTATGTCCCCTCCATACTACTTTCTATCTCTTTTTACACGCTTTATATTAGCTTCACTTGTATGTTTGTTTGTATGTTTGTTTGTAACCGACTCCTTGTAGCGCGATTTTGACCCACTTTAAACTACCAGATTTCATTCAAACTTTGCACACCTGTCAAAGACCGATGACAATGCAATAATTTCATAAATTTGTGCCATTATCCTTGCCAGGGTTACCAGCTTAGAGTAATAATGCATAGAGAGATAGCTTCATTCAAAATTCCGTTTAAAATTGAAGCAACAACGCAATCAATGTGTGCATAAGCGGCACGTAAAAACATTCACCGACACACACAGAAGCAAACTAGTAATGTTGCAAGTAAATGACATTTTCCCCAAATAGTGTGAAAAATAGAACTGTTTCAGGATTCGTGAGTAGAAAAACTATTAAATAAAACATGAAATTAAAAATATTTGTTATATACCAAGATCGATTACTTAAACTACCTTACTTAATAACCCTGAATTTGCAACTGTTTTCTAAACAACTGCCGCTTTGATGACGCAATTCGTGAAATATTATCTTTTTTGGATTCATAAAAGAATCGAATTCTTTGGTAACAAGAATTTAGGTAGAATGCAGAATATAGGTAAATTCTTAGGTTGGCAAGCGGGACCCCTAATAGTATTAGGCTAATAAAAATACCTACTTAAATGTGATTTTGCAATAAAATTGGCGTACATAGTTATAACAACAAAAAATGGGGTAAAATGTTTTTCTTTGCCTAGCAACACTTTTATTGTAATGGCGTCTGTCAAATTTACGATTTATTTATTTTGTTTCGATGAATTTTTTAATCAAAAATATATGATGTTAGGCAATAGTTACCCGTGAAATGGGATCTTTAAATATTTTCCGTGGTTATGTGATGAGTTGTGACACCCTTTCACTACACAGTACGTCATTTTTTTGTGATATTGCGGGAGCTCTTTACAATAGCGCTTGGTATTTGGTACTAACGGTCCGAAAGTCGTACTTAGCCTTAAAAGGCTACCTTGAAATGGCTTCACTTTTCGTGCAACTACTGCGGTTCTATGCGTTATTATTCTAAGGTTACCAGGACAGCAAAAAAACTGTCTTCGAAAACTACGCTGACATACGTCTCAAAATTCGAAACATCCTAAAAAATAGAAAATAAATAATAGTTAAAAAAAACTAAAAAACACGCTTCCATAAAAAACCAAACTAAAAAGTAGAAAATAATGCAAAAAAAGCGTGGGGTGCCTGATATATAATAAGAAATACCAGAAAAGCACCAGGCACCCCACGCTTTTTTTGCATTATTTTCTACTTTTTAGTTTGGTTTTTTATGGAAGCGTGTTTTTTAGTTTTTTTAAACTATTATTTTTTATAACACACTTTAATTCGCTTTGCCTGTATCTCTCTTCATATCCATCTATGTATGTATCGGATTCTTGGAATATGAATTGCACGCACTTCAAGATATTACATTAATTTGAAATTTTGCACACTTATCAAGGACCTTAGGAAGGATGACAATACAATCATTTTATAAATTTGTGCTACCATTCTGGACCGTTACCAGCACAGCAAATAACAAATCCATATAAAAAACGAAGAACCATGCTTTTGTAGTTGCTCGAACTATAAAATAGAAAATAAATAATAGTTTAACCCATTGAATGCCGTAATTACAGACACAATTAAAAACCATTGTGTCTATACCAAATGTGGTATCTCAGGGACTTAAAGGTTAAAAACGCTTTTATAGGAAACGAATGGCTCTACTTTTATGGACGATACTGCCCTTGTTATAGATGGTTATGACTGGCCCCAAACATACCAAAACGCTGAGGTTGCGCTTTCTTCCGTGATGAAATGTTTGTCCGAGAACTTGCTTACCCTAAACGTTGATAAAACGGTATACGTTCCCTTTGCTTTAAGGTCTAATCTGTCCCCCCCCAATTTCCTTAACCTGAGAGCACACGCTTGTGATTCCTTAGCACCATGTAGCTGCCTTCTCCTCACTAGATCCTCTTGTGTAAGGTACCTAAGAGTACTTATTGATCACCATCTCAACTGGCACCCCCACATAGTTAAGATCACGTCCCGCATTCGTAAGCTAATATATGTCTTTAAGAAGCTACGGAACTCTGCTGATCATGAAACACTTAAATTAGTATATTTTGGCCTGTGCCGTTCGGTCCTAACGTACTGCCTGCCCGTTTGGGGTAGTGCCACAAAAAATGTTTTTATCCGGCTTGAGAGAGCCCAGCGAGCCGTCCTTAAGGTAATGCTTTCTCTTCCACGTAGATACCCCACTGTGCAGCTCTACTCCGATTGCAAGGTACTCACAGTCCGGCAACTTTACGTGCTCTTGACTACCCTGCGTAAACACTCTGTACGTCCCTTAAAGGAACCGACTGGCAGACTTAAGCATAATGTGTTCCCTCACGAACGCCATAGGACTGCCTTTGCCAAACGTCAATTTTATGTTATTAGCACTAAACTGTACAACTGCCTAAATAAAAAGTTAAATATTTATTCGTACCCCAAATATCATTGCAAAAACGTACTAAAAGATTATCTCCAAACTCTTGATTATGATAACACTGAGGATCTTCTGCTGGGCAATTTACGGTGATGATGGTGAATTATATATATAATTCAGTCATAAATGTAACTTCCTATTCTTTCTCACTACACATACTCACCCTACACTTACTCACTACATACACATACCTACACTTATTCAATACACACACACTTACACCCTACATTTATACACTTCATCACACAGTTAAACTTTTCTTTTTCATTTTACTTTTAATTTACATATATTAGAATCTGTTTTCTTTGCCACATCTCTTATTGTTTAAACGTCCTAATTTACTTTTATTTTGGCTTTGTTTTTTTACGGAGAATCACTGACTCCTAAGTCACAGGCTTACACCTAGTTTAGGAGTCAGAGGATTTAATTCATGTGACCTAGTAATAAGCCTTAAATGTTTTTAGTTTTATAGATATATAATGTCATGGCTTGTGATGAAATAAAGAATTTATTTATTTATTATTATTATTATTTATTATGAGCATCTGTCGAAAAAATATTCACATTTATTGATATTAAGCACCCTACGCTTTTTATATTAAAATAATTTCTTTTATTAATCACACTATCCTTATTTTGATTATTATGAAATTATTTCCTAGTTTTTAGTTCGGTTTTTACTATAGCCTGTTTTTTATTATTCTTAAACTATTATTTATTTCTGTTCATTTTCTGTAGTTGATAGATCAGGTTTAAAATGCATTAACCACAATTTTTGTTTTTAAATATATTAGGTAGAATCTAGAACGGTAAAAGCCAAGCCAATAATCTATTACGAACAATAGCGGATCTATGTTGATTCTTTGCTTTGTACATTTTTAATTTCCTGTGCAAGTTCAGTGTAGATCGAGTAGGTACAACACTAGCGAAGGAAATTACTTGGTATTATTTGTTTTGTTTCTTTCAATCCGTCCGTCGATGAATTGTTTCTGTTGTAAACGTCGACGCTCATAACTGACCATGATCATCAGTACTTGATACGAACCCAACTATTGAAAAATCACGCTCTAAAAAGTATGAAATCGAAAATAATCTTATCTGAAAGCCGTGGCCGTATGCCAGTTACAAAAACCACTTTCCCTTAAACGGTTAAAATGTATTGTTTTGTGAGGGTAGGTAGCATGTCATATGCACGGCTTGCAGATGGAGAATATTTTTTGTTTCATACTTTTTAGTTAGATTTCTCAGTCTCTAAGTTTTAGTTTCTGAACATACTTTTTATTTAAAGGTTTAGCTAACTATGTGAAATATTTGAAATGTGCTAATTAAGCATTTTAATTTGAAGTCCAACACGACCTCAATAACAAAAAAATGTTTCGTCTTCGTGTCCTCTACAGGGTGTTTGTAACCAGCGGACAATGAAAACGTTTTCAACGATACCCCATTTGTTAAATTATAATAAGTAGTTTGGAAGTTACAAACAAAACACTTGAAAATATATACATACCCAGATAACAAACATTCCGTTCGAAATCATACCCCTCCTTTTTTGCTACGCCGCAGTCGGGTAGATTATTACAACTAAGTACAATTTAAGATTACTACAATTTAAGTTAACAAACTGTAATTATTTACTGGTATGTCACTTAAAAATTGAACGTACCTATTATATTAGCGGTCGTTTCTAGTGAATGGCTGATCCTATCTAATAATAACAAACATGAGCCGCCGATATGTTTATTGATACTGTCACTGCTCACTTCCGAGCATGTGTATGTGTGCTGAACTGACAGCCGAGGTAAACAGCACGGAATACTTCGAATATTATACTGATAGTTAGCTGATAGGTCGTTGGATCACCATAATGACACTACGTACGTAATTATGTATGTAGATACAGTAACTACTCGGTTTATCATAATGTGGTGTGGCTAATGCTCCATATGTAGGTACTAGGAGTATTGTCGCCACTTCATTTTACTTTTAAAAAAGAATTAAACGTAATAATCGTGTCTCCAGAAATAACAGAGATACATTATTTGATGGTACACTGAAAGATAAACATCGGGGGCGTACCATAGTCATTTGCAGGGTAAATGACGTGTAAGGCAAGCCAAGTTAACGATTAAAAATCGTGTAAAACGTTTTATATTAGACCTAACTTTCGTCATACACACAATTGACCCAATTTATCATAGTTCAAACATTCTCGAAATGAATGTCTAACATACAAGTATACAAAATATCTGTATTGAGCGAATTTCCCGAAACGAAGTTACACCTTTTATGTAGGTCATCAACCACCTATACCTATAGCTATCTAAATGATTCCCCTTAACGTGATAACAACGATATATCCCCCATTGCACCTTTCCCCAACCGTGACAGTGACATGTTACGAAGGTTCATTCATCCGGACAGAACGTATATATCTTGTACGTATGGTCTCTTATTCATCACTTTCTTTGTAAACGCACACCGCTGTGGGAACTACTCGTGACGTTACGGCAGAACATTGAGAAGGCACACTGATTTAGTCCACAATTCATAAATAATAAATATCTTAGGACAACCAACACACCGTTATCTGATCCCAAACTAGGCAGAGCCTGTATTATGGCAACCAGACAACTGATATGCATACGAATATATTTCTAAACACATACATATAATAGATAAATTACACCCAGACACAGAGCAAATGGTCGTGCTCATCACACAAACATTTATCCTGGGTGGGAATCGAACCCACGACCTCAGTCTTAGCAGTCAGGGTCACTAACCACTTGACTAACAGGCCAGTCGAAACCGTCAATTGGTGCCGGGTAATGAAAAGTACGGTTTTTAGATATTTGTATAATTTTATTGTGCCTTTACTGAAACAAGTAAAAGATTCATAATAACCGAAAGAGACCGTGTCAAATGTCCTACAACTAAAAATTCGTAAACTTGTGACATCTACCAAGCCGAACTAGGTTCGCGTGGTGTATTACGGCTCCCTGTCACCGACCGACAGGAGGCCTGAGTCCCAGCAGTGGGAAAACTATGCACGCCCTTTATGCCTGGAGGTTTTATTTAGGTTATAAGTTCTGTTTACGTTTTTGTTTTATTATTTCAGCTTGAGTTTAGTTTTCAATGTTTTTGTTGGTATATTGGCGTGTGCTAGCTGACATATGGCGAATAATGTATGTTTTGTTTTATAATACTAATTACTTATACAATATTGTATAGAATCAAGTTCTTCTAACTTAACAGACAGCTGTGCTGCTGGGGAGTTTCACCACTTCTTCTTCCCAGATATTGCACTAGGAAGTGTCGAAGGGCGGGCGTTTTGGGGGGACTGTCTTATGTAACTTTGACGTTAAAAAGGGCTGACTCTCAGCCTAGTTTGAATAAATGACTTTTGATTTTGATTTTATGGACTGATTATACACTTTGCTATAAAAACCTGAAGATCTACACCCCATTTCGATGCCAAAAACTTTTTCCAAATGAAACCCATACAAAAGTTAATGTTTACTTTTAGTTGTAATTTTGTTGTTTCAAGTGGACTTTCTGTACTAGTATTGGTTAGTGTCAACCACCACCTAAAGATTGAACAATGTTTGTGACGGACAGCCTCAACTTAGCGATATGCAAATGGTTCCTAGTAATAGTTGGTTTTAGTTTTGGTAGGAATATAGTGTTATGTTGTTACCCAAGGAAGTCTTTTGTAGGATTCTTACAAAGACCTATAGGTACATTTCGTCACGAATCTCTGAAACTATCCGCTGGATTCGAAAACGTCTTTTTGCATTTGATGGGCTATTTAACAGCACTTTACGACCCTTTAGAGCCGAACAAAACAAAAAAAAACTTGAGAGCTTTCAAGGGACACCCGGATGGAACGAAGTTCCTTTCGATTAATTAGTGAAGGAATTGATTTTTTTTTTTTAAGTTATTATATTCTTTTTGTTATTATTATTTAATATGTACAAAAAACCTGTATACACTCAACAATAATAATCGTCGCGACACCACACTGTTCAATGCGAAATAGAAAGACGAAACGAAAATAACTGGCTTGCTTTCTATGAGAGAGAGAGAGACAGACAGAGAAACACGCGCACGCCGCACGGCTTACATCTATAGCAAAAAGTGTCGTTACAACTTTTGGTCTTAATTTTTTCCGTCTAGCCCCCTTTCGCAACGCGCGCTAAGCAACTTCGTTCCAAAAAGCACCAAGTTCAGTGTGTTACTCAATACAAGGGAAGTTGTGGGGCATTTCTATTTAATAAATTTTCGCAACGAGCGATAAGGAACTTCGTTCCAAAAAAATAGATAGAACACTAAGCGAAAACGAATTACCTAATAGCGCGCGTGACGATGCTTTGCGACCTAGTAGAATAAGGGTCCGAATTTCACATGGTTCACACAATTATGGTTCAGCCCGACATTGTTTTGTCATGGTAAAAGGACCCATAACTGGGACCGACTGTCTCCACTAAATGGGTATTACTCAATTAAATGTTCGCTGCCTAAACTTTCATATTACGTAATGATCTTGTGAAGTCGTTACTAGTTTAGTGTAGAGGAAGTCGCAGGCAGAATTAAATTTATTTATTTACTTAAAGGTTCACCCACAGCACATACATATACATACAAACATAAAATCATAAGGTAATATTCTAATATATATGCCAATTACAGGTAAACACAGCATTGACTACAAAGACGCCAGATTACCGCTTAATTGCTAACTTAAGTCTAGGTGTACAGTTGTATAGGTGTAAATTTGTTATAGAAATAGAATATCATCTCTTAAGTAATCACTACCTATATATATATTGTGGCTAAGTAATAACAGCCGCACGGGTCGATCGTTCAGGTTAAGCTACGCTTGCCACGGTTGGTCCGTGTATGGGTGACCATCTTTACATACCAAGACCCTTCCGTGCCTCAGAAAGCACGTTAAGCCGTTGGTCCCGGCTGTCTTTCGTAGATCTTAGACAGTCGTTACGGGTCGTCAGAAGCCCGAAAGTCTGACAACTAGTCTTACCAAGGGGTATCGTATTACCCAGTAACTGGGTTGTGGAGGTCAGATAGGCAGTCGCTCTATGTAGAATACCAGTACTCAGCTCATCCGGTTAGACTAAAAGCTGACCCCAAAAGTAAAAGGCTAAGCAGATGATGATATACATAATTATATTGTAGTCTCAGAGCTTTTTCGTTCTATAACATAATTCATGTTTTACATGTTAAAAGGTTTCAAAGAACTAATTGCCAGAAATAAGTATCGTTTGTACAAAGGCACTAAGTCTTAATAGTAAGGTTACGGCATATCTTATCCACTTAGCTGTGTTAATCCAGCCTAGTTCGACTTAGCATTGTAATGAGTTAAAAATTCATCTTAAGGTCGCACAAGTATAACTTCTGAATAAATGGCTGAAAGAGCACTGACACGGCCGTCATTCTTTAGCGGAAAGTCAGGTTACCTTAGTAAACACCTAGACCTACAGAAATTACCTATCTGATTGACAAGCGTCTTGATTATGGTTGAAATCACTTACAATCTTTTCTTTTACACTTTTAATCGAGTCCAGTTCGGTGTTGGTCGTAAACAAACTGTGAACAATCGTAAAGATCGTTACTGAAATATTGTGTTGATGAGTTAAAGCTACTATTTACAGATGATTGAACTAGACTGGATGGCAATTATGGTTGGCTCCGTACAAAATCTGTTCGTCCAGAGAGCAATCCAAAAACGACGAACTTTTGTAATGTCTGGTAGGTATGATTAAATCGATAATAATTAGAAAAACGGAAATATACAGGAAAAAATCTCCCCGCTCTTTCTAATTCAGTTCATCAGCACCATCATTTCAGTAGAAACGCGTCTACTGCAAGCCATAGCCTACCTCAAATTTGGGGTTTGGTATAATCACTACACTTGGCAGGTGGATTGGCGATCGCTGTATGGTGGTAAAATGCATAGACAACGCTGCTGCCCATTCTCTATTAAGTCCTTTAGTCGCCTTCTACAACACCCACGGGAAATGTGGTGGTGTTATTCTTTATGCCTAGCACCACACGTAACTGTTATTGTTGAGTTATATATATTATTTAAAGACGATTGAATGAGACTGGACGCATATGGTTTGCTCCGTACAAAATCTGTTTGTCTAGAGAACAGTCCGAAGAAGTCGATCTTTTGTAGTAGTTGGTATTATTAAATTGATAAATGATTTGTAAAACTCACATACTTCTAATAATCCAGATAATTCTCTCAGCTCTTTCTAATTCTATTCACTATAAAAGTAACTATACTAGAAATCTAAACAGCAGTAAAGGTCTCATTCATTGCGCAGACTATAAAACTTCCCATAAAATTGTCACTCGCTAATGGAAATAAGAGCTTGTGTAAACGGTGAGACGATAGGACTTAGTACCTAATTAGGTTTCATTCAGCCGTGGATGGTACTGAATAAAGGAGATAATAACAGTTTTCCAGATCCAATTTCGACAGTGGCGACCCATCTCAGCGGAGCCCAGGCTTGGGCGCGGTAGATTTTTGGGAGAAGCAGATGTACTCTCTCTTCCTTTACTCTCAAAGTCCGATAAGACAACAAGCCAATACGAGCGGAGAGAGATCAGGCGGAGGGCTAACCGCACTGATACACAAAATATTCGGTGGTAATTAGGTACAGCACAATTCGGCTGTGTATGACAAAGCTTAATCTAGACAAATAAATAAAATTGGAGTGTCTGTTTGTAATACTAAAATAATCGTTTTTTACTAAGTGTATATGGATGTATACACGGTACATAAATCAAAACAACATTTTTTTTTTTAATTTTGTCCGTCTTTCTGTGTGTCTGTTTGTTCCGGCTAATCTCTGAAAGGGCTGGACCGATTTTGACGGGACTTTCACTGGCGGATAGCTGTTTTGCTTCTAAATAATTTGTCTTTCTTTGTGTTTGTACAAACATACAAATCGTTTAGATTATTCAATGATCAATAAATCCGAAGAACAGTTAAACTAATCTGATAGTACATCCAAATGTCGCACTTGCTCAGTTGTACTGTTTTGGAAGGTTTGTGTATGCTCTAGATGTTTGTCCTAAATAAATCCTTTGTAGATAAAGCTCTTTGAGATCATATAATTTTACTAAGGACAGAATGAGACAAATATATATTTTGTTAATTGACCCAAACTTTATTCAACAGTAGGATTATCAGTGTACCCTATCCAATACGCTAGTATCCAATAGTCACCAAAAACGAAGCAGAAATAGTCGCTTGAATATCTGCTTTTGATTATTACATATTTTCATTTACCTACTTACATTACATATACCATTATAATAGATATTGGTGTCAATTTGTGCAAGCTAACTTAAACCTACTCAAATACGAGCTCCAAGTAGCAACTTACAACTAACTAACAGAATCCCCGATGGGTTCATTCGATATGACCTTGACAAGTTCTGAAGGTCGGTCCTCGACTTGTTTGAACAGGATTATTCGCTTGTTCAGGCCGCGCTGATACATTGTTACTAAACGGAGTAAGTACTGGGATTTCATAGAAACTTACAACCGGTTTCAGATTAGAGAGTTTAAAGTTAAGAACTCAAACCCTATCTTGCCATTACTTGAAGTGACTCTCGTGAAACTCAAAACTCTTTGCAAAAAAACTTGAGAAAATTTGAGTCTATCAGACATCACAAAAGGCTAAGGAGTAAGGAGAGCTACAGGGTAGCCCGCGAAATCCAAATTTTTACAAAGTCCCTTTCGTATTTCCTGTAATAACATCCCTTCAATGTAGCCCATGTACCGTGTGGTGCCGGACGTAAAGAATAACACCACCCCATTTCTTCCCGTGGGTGTCGTAAAAGGCGACTAAGGGACTTACTAGAGAATAGGCAGCAGCGTTCTCTATGCATTTTACCACCATACTGCGATCGGCAATCCGCCTGTCAAGCGTGGCGATTATGGCAAAGCCCCCCAAATTGGGGGAGGCCTAAGTCCAGCAGTGGACGTCTTACGGCTGTAATGATGATGATGATGAATGTAGCCCATTGAAGGAATCGCTTTAAACTAGAGTTTGCAACAAGTTCTCAACTGCCGCTCGCGGCACGTTCTTACCGATCCTGACGATCCCACTACTCTCCTCCAGGAGAGTCGAAAAGAGACCAGTACAGCTAGATCAGCACACAGACACAAACCGTACCGACCTCGCCGCCGAGGTCAGTCGTCGCGACCCCGACTTAATAGTCCCTCCCGACCATTGCAAGAGCCAGCCCGCGATGCTGCGCCGTTAGCTTTAAATTAGTCCCTAAATAATTTAACCCAAATCCAGCCAGTCCCTTGCTGTCCCCCTACCAGTGATTGCCTAAGCCGAGGTTCGTACCCCCCTCGGGGTAACCCTTAGAGCTTTCGCTTTAGGTTTTAGTATAATAAGCCCCGGCTGGAGGCCTAAAAAGGTAACTTTTTAGAACTCGCCGGGTCACAATCCGTTTAAGTAGTAAGAATCTTTTCAGAATTAACTACGAGATGCCCCACAAAAAAAAACAAGTTCTCAACTTCAAATTCTTACTTTAGAGACCGGGTCACAGGGTTTTTTTTTTCAGTAAATATTGAAGATAGTAAAAATAACGTTACAAGGTACGTGAGGTTCTGTTTGCACTCTGATTCATATTTCTGTTCGTGGAACAGCACCTATTATTCGAATATTCTCTTTTTCAACTTTAAATGAAATTTCTCGGAATTTGAAATTGTTTGCTGTATGTGGATTCGGTTTTTCTTTTTTGGAACTGAGTATTAAAATTTTTATGTTTACTATAGTCATAAAACCAGCTTAAATTTTTCATAAATAAACTCTATTTATTACACCCCGACGCAAAAAAGGGGCGCTACAAGTTTGACCGCCATGTGTGTCTGGCTGTGGAACCATAGCTCATATATTGGTGAACTGATTTAGGTGCAATTAATTCTATTTAAAAGTACTTTTTAGACATGTTATATTACTATCAGTTCAGCTGTTTTGACACGACGAACCTTTGATCAAAATATTACGTACAAGTTTTCTTACTAAAATTGAAGGGCCAATACTTATATTTTATTACCTTTTAGAGGTTTTTGTTTTGACTTAGGATTTTTTTTTCATTTTAGTTTACATTACAAAACAATTTGACTCACAAAAAAAAATCACCGGTTGGTTTTGAAAATAATGTGTGTGGTGGTGTCATCAATTTTATACTATCTGCTATACTTCTAACGATCATTGTAGGAATTATAATTATTTATTTATTTTATATATGCTTAAATTATCACATATTACATCCCTATCTACTCAACCATTTACATAGGTCTATGTATAAATTGCCTGCCAGTTTTCGTCCATTTTTCGTTGCTGCTCCGCTCCTTTTGATCGTAGCGTGATGTTATATAGGCTATACCCTTTCTCAATAAATAGGCTTCCTAAAACAAAAAGATTTTTTCAATTCGGACCAGTAGTTTCGGAGCCTATTCAGTACAAACAAACAATCAAATCTTTCCTCTTGATAATATTAGTATTGAAAACCCACCCGTGTTCCTTCAGTTGGCTATGCCAGGGTCACGGTAACTCTTTCGAACAAATCTCGCAACCCTAGCAGAAAGTTATGACCATCTGGTACTTCGAAGGCATAAAACTTTTTCTGGCTGACACTGCTGTTTGATAAGCTCATACCAAGTTATGACCACCTGGTGCTTCAAAAGTAACGTTTTTGTCACACCACATTTATCGTGACTTGTATTCTCTTTGACGTTTTATGTCACGTCACATGGAAACGTCGGTCGTACGGGATAAAAAGTATTCTATGTCCGTCTCCTGGTTCTAAGCTAGCTCTCCAATAATTTTCAGCCAAATCGGTTTTGCTGTTCTTGAGTTATAAATAGTGTAACTAACACGACTTTCTTTTATATATAGACTAGCTTCTGCCCGCGACTTCGTCCGCTTCAAATTTTTGCTCCCGTGATCCTTCCCGTCGCATCGAATTGCCTGCCAGTTTTCATCCATTTTTCGTTGCTGCTTCACTCCTTTCGATCGTAGAGTAATGTTATATGTTGTATGTTATAGCCTTCCTCAATAAATAGGCTACCAAACACAAAAAAAAATTCAATACGGACCAGTAGTTTCGGAGCCTATTCAATACAAACAAACAATCAAATCTTTCATCTTTATAATATTAGTATGGAAAACTCACCCGTGTTCTTTAAGTTGGCTATGCCAGGACCACGGTAACTCTTTCAAACAAATCTCGCAACCCTGGCAGAAAGTCATGACCACCTGGTACTTCGAAGGCATAAAACGTTTTCTGGATACACCGAAATAATAATAATTATTATTATATGGAGAATAAAATGAATGTAGTAAATAGTTTAGGCGAAGAAGTTAAAAAACAACGAATATGCAAGACTCAGTGTGCTTAAAAGGCTCGGAGTCTACAGATAAGCACTCGAGTCTTAAAAAGGACTCAAGTCTTAAAAAGGACTCAAGTCTTAAAAACGACTCGAGTCTAAAAAGGGCCCGTATCTTTTTATACACGCAAACACGTTATTCATAATTTCGTACGGTAGCACTATAATCAACGATCATCTTTAAAAGGAACTCTAATACTGAACCCCTAACGTTTAACTCACAAAATCATCATGTCCCGACCCAGTCCATACTCGTGAAATAAATTTAAAATAGTCTCAACGTAAGCATTACATGCGTCGAGCAAATTACACGGTTGGGCGGCTGGCTGTGCGGGCCGAACTTACTTCATACATATGAAAAACGTTTGCAAACTTGTTGGCAGTTTTACTACAGGGTTTTGTGGAGTTATTAATAGCTGTACTTTTAGGTAAGAGTATTTCGGATATGTTTTCCAATATATATATGAATGAAAAACTTGATGTTTGATAGATGTGAAAACGGTGATCAAACTATAATAATATTAGGCACATAATTATCTAGGAATCAAATGAACGAAACATACCTACATAATTTTTCCCGGCGGGATAAGTAGAAACTACAAAGCGCCACCTACTACGATTATTCCGTACTCTTTATCTTCCTTTTTGTGAATACATCTGGTGTTACACGCACGTCGGTTGCGAGTACTACACACCTGACCTTTCTAAAGAACATCACCAATAAGGTCAATATATGTTTTCCTATGGCGACACCTCCCGGCGTGTTCAGTTGCATTTGCCTTGTAAATATATTTTCTAAGCCGCTCTTCATTGATCCTCAATATTACCGAACCATTTAAACACATTCTTTACATTTGAAACAAATTGGTAATAAGTGAGTCTTATAAAAACTGGGGTCACGACTAAATGGATATGATAGTAGTCTGTGCTTATACTTTCATTATGGCTCATCATTTTATCTTACCTACCTAGAGAGACTATATCTTCCTTATTTCTAACTATTCTTCTCCTTAAATACCAATGAAAGTAAACTGTTTTTATTCCACGAACCAGGACCTAATTTTAGAAAGTTATTTCAGGTACCTGCCCTTTAATTTCGCAAACTTGTACCTAGACTACCTAAGGTGCTACAGAAATATGGAACATCTGACTAAGGGTTTGCGGTTTTTAATCCGCACAAAAACATGAACTACACACCTTTACAAAGTTGTGGTTTAATCTTACCCTACTCTGAGCGTAGCTTGTCTACCGTAAAACCGGCCAAATGAGGGTAGGTACGCTAATAACGGTCATTATACAGGAGTTTAGGTATGACAGGGTTTAATGAACGCCTGGATGGTGCCTGTGGCTGTAACCTTTGCATGAAAAGTACTGATTTTGTAATATATATACCTAAATAGATAATAGATAAACCAATATAATAAAAACCATGTAATAGATAAACCAAACGGAGTAACGGTAGGTACTGATGGGTCCATTCTTTATGACAGTTTTTTTTCCGTCATAATATTATTTTGCATAACAACTGATAGCATAAACTTCATTTTGCAGAAAATCGTTTGGCGTACACTCATTTATCATACATTCACAACGCATAATTTTACAAGTCAGAATCATCTTTAGGTATAAATTTTATATCCATAATAATGAAAAAGGAGAACCGTCATATCGCAGAAAGTTCGCAGTCAGAATCGTCTCTTGACATTATTTCATATCGATAGTCACTAAAAGGCAGAACTATCATATCTTAGAAACTTTTCAGTTAGAATCATCTTTTGGCATACATTTTGCAGCATGCAAGTAAGCTTGCAAGCAAGCATGCAGCATGCAAGTAAGCTTGTAAGCAAGCATGCAGCATGCAAGCAAGCTCACAGCATGCAGGCGAGCATGCTACATGCAGCATGCATGCTTTCTGTCACGGCTCCGGCGTTTATGTCAATAATTTTTGTAGCACAACATATATTGACTTTTCGAGACACTATTTTAAATTTAATTTAAGGTTACAATGCAATATTAAAGAAATGACAATATCCCTAACAAAAGTATTCTAAACGAAATTCTGCTATCTTAAAAATGGTAGGTATATAACGTATCGTTAAAATAAATTTCGGAGAATCAATTTTCTGCCAGTTAGAGGGAACCCAGGTACTGATACCTATCCCTTATTTTCAAGATAATCATCTGAAAAAAAAATAGTCTGTTTCTCTTATTAAAATTTTATAAAGTTTCCAGACTAGAGTAAATTCTGTGTCCGGAGTGTTCAATCAAGTTTATTTTTCTTCATGGCCTAATTCGTAACGTATACTATTTCATGATCCATTTTTAATGCAAAAATGCGATAGATAGTTTCTATCTGGCGAAACAGGAGATTTCTTTCTTTCTCATCTCCTGTTTTATACAGACATGATAACCTCTCCATTCAATCATGTCAGCTCTCCATTCAAACTGATGTTATAACTGAAAACAAAACACGATCAATTACCATTAAACTTCAGTGAAAGCTACTGAATACATAAATTCTATTTCAGAACATAAAACACTTCGCCCAAATTGTTGGAAACAAGAGCCAATTTAAAGCAAAAGTTACTTCATTGGTAACTCGTTGTCCTTTCATTAGCAGTTAGTCAAATAATTTGTTAAAATGATACTTTGCTCTAAAGACGAGCTAACAACTCAGAACAAGTTATTTCACAGAACGAAGCAGAGTGGCTCAAGTTACTAGAGAGCCACTTATTTCTAAGGCATTACGTTTGAATCTTATTCAATGAATCTCTCAGAGTGCCTTTTAGTGTTTCTCTTACCGATTACTAGGAGTAACCGATCGTAATTAGTTGCATCTATAAATGGGACTGAATAAAGGACCGTATAGGCCCTCAAAACGGTGTTTTCAAAACGGTGAAGGTAAACATCGTGAGGAAACCGGTATATCTTAGAACAAAAAATTCGACGACATGTGACATTTACCAACCTGCGCTGGGCCCGCGTGGTGTATTATGGCCCACTCCCTCTCACTGAGAGGAGGCCAGTGTCCCAGCAGTGTGAACATAATAGGCTGAGAAAGTGATATGACCTCAACAAAAAATTTTTACGGGTGAGGTTCACTTAATCCATTGAATACCGTAATTACAGACACAATTAAAAACCATTGTGTCTATACCAAATGTGGTATCTCAGGGACTTAGAGGTTAAAATGACTTAAATGATAATACTGAATTGAAGTTACATCGGTGTATTGAGAATTAAAACTAGTTCTTACTTAAGTATATATCGGTTTTACTTATTCACTGTGCGTCAATATCAATATAAAATTGATACAATTGATATGTAAGGGTATGCTCGCACAGAATCTGTAAGTTGAACATTACCAAAAGCTATTAGAAAATACGACGGCTCGTAAATGTATAATACCCAACGTCTTTGGATGAAATTGATACTATACTCAATCGAAACAATTCACAGTGTCAAGTATTTCTGTCTGTATTTGAATACTTTAACAATAACTGCCTACATCGTTGCAAAATAAGCATACAGTATAAAGAAATCAATGATTTCAAATATTAGTTTTGTCCGAAGGAAGCAAAAAGTAATAGAGGCCAAAAAGTAATTGTAACCGTGAGCGGTCTACTAGACTGTATAACCGTTACCATGGCAACGCTCTAGCGTTGGAGATACCAGCTGACTGTCATCCCGCAGTTACCGAAGTCACCTGATCAATGGATGGCGCAAATGATTGATAACGTTATGTGCTCCTATTCACTGGGGAGAGATAAGTGATTGATTCGGTGAACTTGGATTTTATGTGATATGATGTCACCACTATTCCTATATACAAATATGTAATGTGCATCCTGCCTGACTAAGTCACCAAGGAGTTGTTACGAAAGCCACTGTAGATGTCCATTATTGATCGTTTTCATATCATTATATTTATCCTAAAGGATGAACTTTAGGCACCAGTGATGTAATAGAATCGATGGTCATAGAACAATCTTACTATTCGCCTAGAGAAGGAAATGACTAATTCCAAAACGTTATGTTTTCTCCGAATAGTACTAGTGTGCGAGTGTCAAAATGAGTTCTTATGGTTCAAAGTCATGACCTTATTTCTCAATACATGGCTAGTAGGCCTAGCTCCAGCGCGAGAGAGGACGGTAACGAGAATAAGAAAGACTTTAAAATTGAAAGGGCTCCTTTTGTATCTATGGGCGATACTAGTTGTGCTAGTCGTAGGAATTTGAACCAAAAGGCATGGTTAATTCAAACATCATTCAAATTTACGCTACATGTAGGTGCCGCGTTCGCTTTCGCATCTCAGGTTTCATATCTCACAGTCACCTGCAATATTCTGACAAACACTCATATTAAACTTTGTATGTACATCTGTCTCTCAATCTCGAGGCAACAGCTGCGGCGCTGAGGTAGGATATATTTTGAATTAGCACATAGAGTAGTTTTTATCGCGATTCTAGGGAAACTGAAGTGTTCGCGGGTAGAGCCGCGGGTATAACGTGTTTCAAACTTCGTTTTAAGCCTGTAGTGCCATTGAAGTTTACTTCAACTTCTGCTAGAAAGGGAAAGCTAGAAAAAGAAGTTCTTTTTGCAACTTAACTGCTTTTACTTTGTCTGGTGTTCACCAAATTAATTTTTTTAACTAAGAAAACATGGCTAGTAATAAATTGATACCACTGACGTAGTATTGTTTTGAATAACTCATCTCTGAATGTCTGTTACGAGATAACAACGTCATTCTAATTTGTTTTTATTTATTTTTCGTACACATCATTTACTTATGCAACTTAAAAGAACGTCTATAGTTCACTATAAAATTTGTTACATGGATTTAATGCAAACTATTAATATATCTAAGTCGTATCTTAAGATACCTAACAGTTACTGCAACTTATCAACACTGTAGGATCCATTGATGAATTCTTATCTCGCTGCATAACGGTCTTGTACGTATGAAGAGCAATGCACGTAGTATATACTATTCACTGCAAAAGAAAAGTATCGTGAAGTAGTACGAGTATACATACAGAGTTTTTTTTGTTTTTCGCCTACGTCCCTGTATCCGATCACATTCACACATTCAATTCTTTACCAATGTAATAAAAACTTCGATAAACAAAACCACAGGAACCACGTTGTTTGAAATTATTACGTTTTTCTAAAATCGTACAGTTTTTTTAAATATATTCCGCTGATTGAGCGCGTCCGTGGGATTCTAGTCACAGAGATTCAATTTGTTTATTTTAACAATCCAACTTTCTACGAATTATTTTTGCGATCGACGAAATGTAAACTGATTTTGATAAATTTTACACGAAATGCTGATTGAGTTTTGTTCAGTATACAATCACAATCGCCATTTATATAAACTTACGCGAATGAAAACACAGACATTGAAGCTGCTTATACTTTTTTTTTCGCGCATTTTCCAGGGGCTGTCTCGCGCTTTTGAATGAATTCCATCGTTTTCGCATAAACCTTTGTTCATTTAAGAGTAACCAAATTATTCCGAGAGCACTTTTCCCATTAAAAACTGTCCGATTTCACCAATATTTATTTTCGCTCACTTTCAGTAAATACTTACAAAAAAAATCAAACAATACCACAATAAGACACTTCACTACACTAGGTAATCTACGGGGTGTATAAATATAAATACTAAAGTGGTATGTATAAAAATATCGCTTAAACTTTGGAGCGGAGCGGGCGGTGAGCGGAGCGAGCGGAGCGCTCTCGCCGCGCGTCAGACGACCACTGCCGCGCCCGCCGCCGCCGCCGGGCGGGAACAGATGCAAGCACCGTTATCAGTTAAATGTCCTTAGCAGAGGTAGTTAGCGTCGTGTATTGTGGGGTAGTTAGATGAGGTACATAATTGAGGATATGTGTTGTGGTAGATATGGTTCAAGGCTTAGGAAGCAAGGTTTAGGAAGGCTTTTCTACTTCTATCTTTTAAAAGCTATCGACTCCTGAAATGACATTGGATTTTCTCTTAGATTCATGTTTCTGTTTTTTGGAAGATGAAAGGCTTCGTTAGTTTCTAGGGAGTTCTGGGGTATTACTCGAGTTTTGACACCGCTAAAGTTGCTATGAGATATAAGCACACATTTGAATTACTTTTTACTTCAAGAGAACATATCACTTAAAAAATGCTTTTCCTACAAGCTCTTACAACGTGAACCCCTGCTAATACTTCAAAGGACATTATAACAGTGACCTAGATATAATTCTCACTAATGATATGACCTAGAAAATGGAGCATCCTCGATATTACCGGGAATCTGCTCTGTATGCAGCAGAGAGGGGAGGCAAATACCTGAGATATTATTCATCGCCACGACGAACCTACAAACCGAGGCTGTGCGATACGTCCCAGGACGATACTGTATATGTGCGAGTGAGGCTTGCACGAGCGCGCGAATAGAATCTAACATAAATACCAACGATTCTTAAATTTGAAATATTCGTTTCGAACGTAACATTTATTATGTTTGAATATGTTATTCGTAACTATCGTACCATGTCTTCCCGTGGTTGCAGTAGAAGGCAACTAAAGGACTTACCAGAGAATGGGCAGCAGCGTTCTCTATGCATTTTATCACCATGCCGCAATCGCCAATCCGCCTGCCAAGCGTGGTGATTATGGCAACCCCCCCCCCCCCAAATGGGGGGTGGCCTATGTCCAGCAGTGGACGTCTTTTGGCTGAAATGATGATTCCTTACTATGGATGAAACTGAGTGCCCTCGTTCCATATTGTACGAAAATACTGTAGGATAGTCCATTGTATTACAGATTCAAAAATGGACCGAAAGAATCATGTTCAATTTTGACCAGATTTTTTTTACCGCGTCTAGTGATGTCAAATATCTTAAAAAATTGTAAAGTTTTTGCATATTTCGTATCCACATAATTGAATTTTCAAATAAAGCTTGGAAAGAAAAGAAATTCTAAAAAATATTTATCATTCTCAATAGACTTTTGGAAACGTAACGTGTTTTACACACTTTTCGTTTCACATAATTCGAAAAAACTTGTTTGTTCATGTGATTAATAAAATGTTCAAAATAAACAATTGGTATTCTTTTACTTCACTTTTTAATTTATGACTAGCTATGATTTTTATATTAGGGTGTGGAAAGAAAAATAAGCGTACTGTGGACAGGGCGCGTAAAACAAACTTCTTTAGGTGAATGACAGACTGTCACTTGTTTGACGGTTTGCAGTCGTTCATTTGCTGTCGCTACGTATTGTGGATTTTGGATTTTCTGATACCCTAACAAGTTTTACATTTTCCACGGACTCCGATACCTACCGCATATGATTACTTTGGCCTGTGTTACACGGATACCGATTTAGTCCTTTTTTGCTAGACGTTATCGCTTTTGTTGGAAAGAGCTATAGAGCCTTCTACGAGATGGCTTTGTATAAACTGCAACATAAGTATTAACACGCTTCGGCGTTATCGCTATCAGCTTCATAACAGAGTCATCTCGCTAATTAGCAGTTTGATACAGTGTTGCCAGGTCTCCTGCTTTCAGGCTTTGTCTACTGTTCTACTGATTTTGCAAGAGAATCTACTGGATTTTATGAGTTTACTCCTGGGCTATCAATATTTGCCTGATTTTCAAATAGCTTCAACAAAATAATGCAGGAAGCGTAAGCCAAGCTTAAACGAAATCTAAATGTGTAACGAAACCTTTATTACTTGTTTCCTGAACGAAACGCAATACTTGAAACTTTTGTACTTCTGCCAAATGTAGGACCTACTACGTTTCTGCGGACTCCAGTGGACTATCAAAGCTCTTATTGGATTCAAATAAAGTATTTTTTGCGTAAATAAGAACTTTGACAGTTCACAAAAAAAAAATTTGATCGTTCAAGTGTCAAAGTATCGAATCGAGACATTCGTTGGCGCTTAAACTACTGAAAGTCTTAACGGTCTAACTGCAAAGGACGCGAAGGGTGTGGATGTAGAAAATTGATATTGTGTGTGATCCTGGATTCATGGATAAGTAAGGAATATAGTTAATGATGTAAATAAAAGAAAACTTTAATGGAATGAAATGAGCCTCTTCAAATGGAGATCATAGAGCCGTATGAGGAATAATAGAATGAAATCATGACTGAAATGACGTGCATGGATATAGGTATGTATAAATGTGTTTTCTTACTTTCTGTGACAAACATTAAAACGACTGTTTTTTTTTATTTCAATCTCCTGTTTTTTTGGGTACATTTCTTCTGTTTTGCAGATTGGACCTGGCAGCACTGGTTGGATATCTCCAGTAATAGTAAGTATAACAACAATCAAGTACCTAACTATTTAGTATCCAGTCAACAGATGCTAGTAGACTGACTGTTTTATAAAAAAGGATTGATATATAGAAGTGCTAATGTATATTTTTCAAGTACAAAACTAGTACTACTAGAAATAGGTGACGTCCCTAAGACGACCCGCTGACCGAATGTGTTAGTTGTATGTAGATTTTCCCCATGTTTAGCTAAAGTGTTCTTTTAGGCAGCTGTTTGAAACCACTTAGACGACAGATTTTGACCGATATTTCACTGAACTATACTTAAATTTCTCTAACTTGCTGTAGGTAGTGTAGAAAACAAGGATAGCTTAACATCACACGTGAAGTGTTAAAACTCAGCATCGGCGGGCTATTACGAGAATTATAACTGCTGTTTGCCACCGCGCGCCGATTTAATAATAATAATAATAATAATAATAAAAACAAAACGGCAAGAAAGTGGCAAAGTGGCAACACTGTATTGACAAGTCGTCTTCTATTCCTTATTTTAATTTCAACAAAAAGACTATATTTACCGCAATTTTATAAGAATTCAGCAACAGAAAAGTAATCCTCAACCTACAAAACATTCGGAATAATAAAAGACTCCAAAATTAAACCATAATGTAAAAAAACTCACGTTAAAACTGGCGAATCGGAGATGACATCTGTCATGTCATCTCCGATTAAAATAACAATAAAATGGACGAATTAAAACAACAAGGAATGTGAAGACAATGTTGACCCGATCAGCAGCACGACGAGCACGCCCACCACCTCCGGACTCGTCTCTCAGCTCCGCCTCGCCGCCGCCGGTACCCAGCCCCACTGCGGGCGCTGTGACGACACCGGCCGTGGCAGTTGCGTCGAGCTCGAGCGACGAGTACTTCTCCCCGCCCACGACGCCACCACCTGCTCGTCGACGGGGAGGACGCCGGCCGCCGGATGGTTTAGGACCTCGAGGCCCACCGGTCTCTGATAGGGTCCCAGCTCCCGGCGGAAGTGTGCAGCGCATGAGATGGACAAGATCCATCAACGAGAATGTCATGCGCTCATACTATGGGGCTACAGAGGGGGGAAAGAATCTGACCGCGTACCGTGTTCGGATGCTCTCTCTTTTTCAGGTGCTTGAGCCAGGTGTCAACGTTTCAAGCCAACGACTATCGGATCAGGTGCGGGTCATCCAACGTAATCGTATGTTGGATGACACCGTACTTGATCGCTTGCAAAATGAAATGCGGAGTAGCCAAGTCATCGCCCCCACGCCGCAGAATGCTGTAGTACCACCGCAGCCTGTAACAAGTTATGCTGACGTGGGATGTGATGACAGGGCTACAAACGTAAGTACCCAGTGCAGTGATGAATTGAGGAGTGCTTTGGAGGGTGCGATCCGGGAATATCGGTTCACGACACCCGAACTTAGACCACGGTTACCTCGTTTGCCCATGCATAATAAAAATAGGGCGCTGGTGGCGGCTTTGGATTCGCAGTTGTCAAATTATTTTGATGACTGCGAAGATCTCACCGATACTCATTCGATTCTGTACTGCGCAGCTGTAGCGGCATGTCGTGTAGCTCACGTTAAATTTCCTAATGATTCTAGAGCTACACAACCGAAACCAGCCGTACCAGCTTGGCAGTGCAGAATTGAGCGACGTATTGGTGGGGCCAGAGCCCTCATCGGCAAACTAATCTGCTTCAGGGAGGGCAACACTCGCCCTAGAGTGATGCGCTTTGTGAGGCGGGCGTTCTCGGGGACCGATATTGGCCCTCAGGACTATATGTCCCGTGTCACAGAGCGCATAGACTTCCTGAAGCAGAAAGTTTATGCATGGGCGAACCGTATTCGTAGGTATAAGCGACGAGTGGACCGATACACTCAGAATCGTACCTTCCAAAGTGATGAGAGGTGGGTTTATAGGACTTGGGAACGACCGGACCAAGGTGTGACTGACACGCCCCTTCCGGATGATGACGCCATGTCTTCGTTCTGGCGAAACATCTGGTCGGTGCCTGTCAGTCACACCGAAGGTGACTGGACTAGGGAGATCGAGCGGGCGTGCGGTCAAATAATAGAAATGGGAGCAATTACCATCAGCCCCCAAGATGTCGCTTGTGCAGTCCGCCCGTTGCCTAACTGGAAATCTCCAGGACCGGACGGACTGCACAACTTTTGGATCAAGTGGCTCCAAAAGTCACACGCTCGCTTGGCATCTCAATTTCAGTCAGCCTTAGAGTCCGGATCGTTACCCCAGTTCCTAACAACAGGCATAACCCACCTGCTCCATAAATCAGGAAGCACCGCAGAACCCAAAAATTATAGACCGATCACGTGTTTGCCGACGGTCTATAAAGTTCTTACATCCATTTTGAGAGCTAAAATTTGCAAACATATAGACACTAACTCCATCATGTCTGTCTGTCAAAATGGATGTAGGAACGGGTCCCGCGGTACTAAGGAGCTGCTCCTCATTGATATGGCCATTAGCCAACAGGCTCGCCGTTCCCGAAAGGATCTGTCGACATGTTGGATAGATTATAAGAAGGCCTATGACTCGGTGCCACATACATGGCTCATGAGGGTGCTGGAGTTGTATAAAATTGATGCAACTCTGCGCACCTTCCTGATGTCATGTATGGGGCAATGGAGGACGGTCCTTCGCTATCCAGGATGTCGAAATATTCGGAGGAATAGCGAGCCGATAAGGATCGAGCGAGGCATATTTCAGGGTGATAGTCTGAGTCCGCTTTGGTTCTGCCTAGCTTTGAATCCTCTGAGCACACTGCTTGAGGATTCAGGTATAGGCTATCGGTTGAGGAGAGGAGGTCAGGTTATTTCTCACCTCCTGTACATGGATGACCTTAAACTCTTTGCCCACAACAATTTGCAACTTATGGAGCTACTGAAGGTAACTGAAACCTTCAGTAGCGCCATCAGGATGGAATTTGGTGTGGACAAATGTGCGGTCATGCATGTAAAGCGAGGAGAGATTGTGGAATCCGTGGGAACCCAACTCTCGGATTCCATAAACCTTCGAGCCCTCTCAGCATCCGAAACCTATAAGTATTTGGGTATGTCGGAAGCGTTGGGCATCAATGTTACTGACATGAAGCAATCGTTGAAGGACCGCTTCTTTGGCCGCCTGAAGAAAGTATTAAATAGTCTTCTGTCAGGCGGAAACAAGGTACGCGCCTTCAACGGTTGGGTCATGCCGGTTTTGATGTACTCTTTCGGCATACTCAAATGGACTCAGACCGAACTCGATGCCTTAGATAGGAGGGTCCGGACACTGCTGACTGCACATCGTATGCATCACCCACGTTCATCGGTAATGAGACTGTATATCCCGCGAAAGTGTGGAGGTCGAGGCTTTTTAAACGCTAAGACTCTCCACAATCGCGAGATATGCAGCCTCAGGGAATATTTCCTTAAAGCCGACGTGGGGATGCATCGAGATGTGATCGCGGTGGACAAGGGCCTCACCCCGCTCTCCTTGGCTAACGAGAACTGGCGCAAGCTGGTAGTGCTTAACACTAATGACCGCATGGAGGTATGGCAGAGTAAGGAGCTCCACGGACGCTTTTTCCGGGCCCTACATGGACCCGATGTAGATCTACTAGCGTCCGTAGCCTGGTTGCGTTTCGGTGACCTCTTTGGGGAAACCGAAGGTTTTGTCTGTGCAATTATGGACGAAGTTATGATGACGAAGAATTACCGGAGGTATATTGTTAAAGACGGCACGGTGGACATCTGTCGGGCATGCCACCGTCCGGGCGAATCCATCAGACATATTATCTCCGGGTGTTCTCGTCTAGCTAACGAGGAGTACTTGCATAGACACAACCTTGTAGCCAGGATTATCCACCAGCAACTTGCTCTGAAATACAGCCTTGTGGAATCGGAAGTGCCGTACTACAGTTATGTGCCCGACCCAGTTCTCGAAAATGGACATATCACACTGTACTGGGATCGATCCATCATCACTGACAGGACTATTGTTGCAAATAAGCCTGATATAGTGGTGGTGGATCGATCAGTGCGGCGCACAATGATTGTTGACATTACAGTCCCGCATGACGAGAACCTCGTGAAAGCCGAAAAAGATAAACAAATCAAGTATCTTGACTTGGCTCGCGAGGTTGTCGACATGTGGGATATGGACTCAGCGATCATTGTGCCGATAGTTGTCACAGCCAATGGCTTGATATCCAAGAGTCTCGACCAACATCTGAAGAGGCTCTCGTTGGGCAGCTGGGTCAAGGGCTTGATTCAGAAAGCGGTACTTCTGGACACGGCTCGCATTGTCAGGAGGTTCCTCTCTCTGGAGCCCTGACCGCCGGTAGCTTGGACCCTGTTCCCGATACCGGTGGGCTACTATTTTTTATATTTTTAAATGTTTTTTTTTTTTAACTAATATTTAAAAATATAATTTATAAGAATGTTTAAATGGAATAAAGGATAATAATAATAATCATTTATTTCGGACATAATTAAAATCCATAATGAGTTAGTAACAGAAAAGCTTACAACTATGTTAGTAACCTTAGACAAAATAAATTAATCAAAAAAAAGTTTATCTGCTTCATAAATTTAGTTCATAAATTTTCCCTCTGCACCGGGCAAGCAGGCATGCCTACGGGACCAGTGCGCCAGGAAAGGGCAGTCCGGTCTTTCAGCAATAACGCTTAGGATGCTGTTGGGACTCCCACGTATCCTACGCATCAAGGAGGCCGCCCTTTTGCGCATGATAGCTTCAAAACTATCTATGCCTGCTTGAGCAAACATGCCCGACGCGCTACAAAACCGTGGAAGCCCCAGCAGCACCCGGAAGGCGTTATTATATTGAATACGAAGAGCGTTGTAGGCCTTCTGCGTATACTTGATCCACAGGCTGCAGGTGTAAAAAGTCTGGCAGTAGGCCTTAAACAGAGTAAGTTTCACTTCTTTAGTACACCTAGCAAACCTGCGGGCCAACATATTACATCGGACCGACAACGCTCTTCTCTCTCTCTCCAAATCATCATCATCACTCAAATCCTCATTCAAAACGTGCCCAAGGTATTTAAATTGAGACACTCTCTTAAGTGGTTCCCCATAAAGGAAGACTGGAGGAACCGCCTTAGGTTTTCGGGAACCAACACGAAAAACCATGACCTCACTCTTCCTGACATTGTACTGGAGTCCATGGGCCGTAGCGTATTGTTCACACTGTCCAAGCAACCGTCTGAGTGCATCAATCGAAGGACTCAGCAGCACCATGTCGTCAGCATAACTTATACTATTCATGACCTTGCCATCAATAGAGCATCCGACTCCAGTGCTGCCGAGCTCCTCCACCAGCTGATTGACGTATAGGCTGAAAAGGCCTGGAGAGGTCAAGCCACCTTGCCTCACGCCACACTCCAGCCCATACTCAGCAGACAATGCACCCGACCATCTGACCTGGTTAATCTGGTGGTTATACCAGAACTCGAGGAGGTTAACCAACTCATTGGGTATGGTATTTTGTCTCAATTTTGACCACATAATATTATAATTAACCAGGTCAAACGCCTTGGAGAGGTCCAGAAAAGCAGCATACACAGGAGTATTCCTGTCAGTATAGTACTTAACCGTGTGCTTAAGCGCCAGAATAGCAGTCTCAGTGGACAACCCGGCTCGAAAACCGAACTGAGCATCATGTGGTTTGAGCTGGGCACTTATCCTACGCTCAAACACACGGTCAAGCACCTTAGCTGTCACAGTAGCTAACGAAATTGGTCTATAGTTGTCCTTGTCTGTCGCATCTTTCGTTTTACTCTTCACTATAGGCACAACTATCGTTCTCATCAGGTCCACAGGTAGATAGGAATGTCTCACACAAAAGTTGAAAAACATGGATAGGATCCTAGGAAGATGTGGACCAGCATACTGAAAATGTTCGATGCTTAGGCCATCATGTCCAGGGGATTTACCTCTTGTCATAGATTTAATAATATCCTTTATCTCCCGGGCCGAGATATTGATTGGCTCTCCAGACATGATGTCCCCAGCGACCCGTACCTGTTCCTCCACCTGAACTGGAGCTACCGCAAAATGCTTCCTGAACAAGTTCGCAATTTCCTCAGGTTTCTCCACTCCACCCACACTGACTGGAACTGTAGACTTTGGGTTCAAACGCTGAGTGGATTTCCAGAAGTTTTGGAAATGTTTGCGGCCATGTTCAGTCGCTAACATGTTCATTTTGATTTGATCCTCATTGTCCTGACAGTATTTCAACCTTTGCTTAAACACCTTGCGCGTCTCATTCATTTCCTCATATACCCTACCATTCCGAGGTCTTCCATGCCACACCCAGTTCAGAAAAGCCTTCCTTGCATCCCCATGCGCCTCTCTAACATACTTATTCCAACCGATCACTGCACGCCGTCTCTTACCATTACTTACCAAACCAGAACTACCTTCTGCCGCTTCCCGAAGGGATGTCACTAACCTTTCATACAAATTATCAATAATCGATCTGTGACTCACATCTTGACAAAAAAGATCACAACACTTGCCTAATTCAGAGGGAAAATCTATCTTCCTTAGTTTTTCCATACACAATTCATAATAGCAATCTCTTTGTGATACATTTCTTTCCCCCCATATAGCCTTATCAATGTTTTTATTTGTCACCAACAAAGAAGAAGCAACCCTTGACGTCACCATCCCCAGATCAACTTGAAATGACAATGGAAAATGATCCGACCAATATATATCATGATACACTTCAACTTTCTTAAGTGTCTTCCACGCCATCTCAGAGACCAGGAGATGATCCAACCAACGTCTGCTTCCACACACTTCACTGACAAAGGTATATGTGTCAGAGTCAATACCCAGTTTCTCATAGTCGGCACAAATCCAACTCTGTTCCACACAAAAAATCAGTAATTCCCTATTAAATAATTCACCAGGGTGAGCATTAAAATCCCCTAAGATATAAACATATTCTACATTTACACTTTCAACAATAGCCGCTATTTCACCTAAGCACTCACAGAACTCGTTTAAGTTATTATGTGAATCCGTCGGCATATACACACTAAACAATAACAAAGTTCGGTCAGCGCAAGTCATTTTAACAGCCGCTAAGCGATCACTCATACAAGGTATAACCGTAACAGATGTAAATACAGACTTCCTCCACAAAATCGCTGTGCCTCCATAGGGCCTACCTCTCAATATACCAGCCGACACATCCACCGCTGATTTACCGAAAAAACCAAAATTTACATCGATATTACCAAGTAAAGAAACTTCACTTGGTAACAACCATGTCTCCTGTAACGCAATGACATCCGCAGTTTTACACAACTCTTGTATACATACAGTCGACCTTTTCAAAGACTTACAATTGTAACTCACAAAATTACCACATACATTAACATTAGATTTATAATTTAAATTATCCATTAACAAGCTATATTTTTATTCACACGGACGGTTGGCCGCAAATCACTGTGACTCCGCTCGGATGTACCACCATGATATACAAACCTACGGAAAGATACACCTGTAGGCCATAAGTTTTCATCCATAAAAACATTTAAGTCTCGTTTCGGAATAAAGAACCTATAAGCCGCGTAGCCTTTGTTCCTTTTCATATCCATTTTTTGCAATGAAACCTCAACATTGGTCCTATTTTTAATATACGACACAATATCTACCATCTTCGTTTCAACATTTACGTTATAAATATAAAAAGGAACACTGACATCCGCCGCTTTAAAAGAACACTGAGGCGAGTTATCTGCCTTCCCTTTCAACCCAATAAAACGATTGCGCAACTTTTTACGCTGCACTTTAACCCAACCGTCAGTTGGCAACTCATTTTTCCAGTCACCGCCTTTTTTTAACACATCTGACACTAATAATTTTCGTTCACTACCGCCAGAAGACTCGATATTTGGTTCCGCCGTAGGCCTCATCGCTCCATCTCTTCCTAACGCCCTCTTTGGAGTCGTCGTCTCTGTCACATCAACGACCGCTTGTGTCGAAACCGCGGTGCTGGCCTCCCCACACTCGTCATTACTGGAACTATCCACAATTACTTGCGATTTGATGATGATATTAAATTGAAGACGGATTTATTTCTAAGTGAGTGCAAATCTCTCAGCAATTAACAAATAATTTCATTTTAATAATCATCTAGTTTTTGAGGTTACATCAGTTGTCAAACCTGATATGAAAGCTGTAAATCTGTTATAACCTCAAAAACTTATTTACGTAATAGCATTTTTCCCTGGCCTTTAAATGAGAAGATGATAACTTATTGTGTTATTATAAACAAATATCTGGATGACCGAGCTTTGCTCGGTATTTTTTAGTAAATTGTGAAATAATAAGTTTATGTTCAAGTTTATTATCGATAAAGTTGATTATGGAAAACACGCATATAAAACGACATTTTCTAAAAATGAATCCTAGCTACATTGATTTATCGCCCCCGAAACACCCTGCATACTACATTTCATGAAATCGTCGGAGCCGTTTCCGAGATTCACATTATATATATACAAGAATTGCTCGTTTAAAGATATAAGATAATTGTTTTTACACAACCAACACTATTTGTAGGTAGACGTGACCTGAAAAACGAATCAAGAGGCCATTCAATGTATGGAAAGTGGGCATGTATTCGAGCTTACTCGTTGGGGTCAGTTTACCTATGTGGAGTCACAAGCTATTCATACACAACAACATTTTAAACGTTTTCTCTTGAAATATTAATAGTTACTTTGTAATACCGCCACCTATGAGAAAAAAACAGTTTTATAGGTATTTAGGTAAAACTTAATCTGAAGGCACAGATATTTTGCACTTTGGCAAGCTACATTTATCAGGTTGTATTTTTTAAATTTAGTTACGGCTACCAAACTGTCTGTGATAGTCGATATAAACATATAAAATTGAAGTGTGTTTGTTATGTCAAAACAACAGCTTTTTTTTCTGCTGTCTGTTCCGGCTAATGTACGAAGCGGATGGAACGATTAATTATTTAGCTAATAGCTAGTAAGATTAAATAGGTACACACACGTTTTGTCAATAGGGTATTAAATCAGTACAAGGAAAAGCATCTCGATTTATTTGTGGAAACAAATTGTACTGGTGTTTCGAGTAATTGAACAAATGAGATAGTTCATTGTCTACTCTGTAAGCTATTGTTTCTCCGGTTGCGGTTGTGCTTTCCTAGATCTTCTTTGCAGAGAACTTTAGTAGTAGTAATGTTTATTTTATTTTATTTGGTTTAGTTAGTTGATGTAATGCATTGAACCTACTTTAGGATCAATGCAATTTTGTTGCTGAATTTAGGTACTGCCCATATTAATGTGCCCTTGTATACTGCGTCTGCACTTTAATACTGGGACTAATGAGGTATGGTATGGTATAACGGTTATGCAATGGCATAACCGACCTCTAATGTTTGCACTGCTGGGCATCCTCTCGGTGACAAGCAGTAGAACATAGTCACCCACGTGGCCCCAGTGCGGGATGGTAGATGTAACATGTCTTCGAATTTTTGAATATAGGAGGGGCCTGCTTGCTTACGATGTTTTCTTTCACCGTTTTGAGTGCAGTGGTGATGAAAAAATTTACACAAAGTAAAGCGCCTGGTTGGGTTCGAACTCACGACCTATGGACCACTGCTTGGGAGTCATTGAGGCATAAGTATATAAGGTGTATCTATTCATACACGAAATATTTTAAGAGGTACACCTGTAGATGGTAAAGAAGCTAAAGCACGAAAAAAAAATTTTCTAAGCGTTTTTTTTTAAATTTAATATTTATATTTTTTTTTGACGCACATAAGAAATACTGGCTCCTTCCTATTTTTTACGGCCCGAGACACCACGGCCATGCTCGTGCCGTCCGGTCACCGCCCTCGCAGTGTCAGGTGGGCCATTCATAGAATTTGGAGTAAAGGTTTTATGCAAAACTTCTCAAGCAGTTTTAAAATTATAATAATTACGAAAATTCAAAAACGCTTCGATAAAAAATTTATTTTTGCTTCTATAGCTTCTTTACCACCTACAGGTGTACCCCTTAAAATATTTCGTGTATGAATAGATACACCTTATATAATACTTTTTTGGTTTTAAAGTTCAAGTCATGACAAAAATAAATAAACATCGGTAGTAAGGTAGTAACAATGATGAAATGAGTCCCCCATTGCTGGGTAACTGTTATATCGGCCGGCCCCGGGGGATATTGCTGTAACTCAATCATTATCACGCCTGCTACTCAAATTGGTAATCACAGAGTAATTTTATTACAACCAGTGGGTTCCTCCGCCCAACTTTTCAAAATAATATTCGGTTAAATCAGAGAAATAATAAATAAATACTAGCTTTTTCCAGCGGCTTCGCCTGCGTATTATACTTACAAACATCCCTGTTGATTCACCCTGTCTATTGGTGAAAACCGTGTTAAATCCTTTGCGTAGTTTAACCTTTAACTACTGACGTGGGTGTCTCATAGACGGTGAGTTTACAAATATAAGCCGTATTTCAAAGCCTTTAAAGATACACCCGCGCCCTTCCCTGTAGCTTCGGGATTGAACACGTCGATCATTCAGTCGAGCGCTCGCTGGCGGCGCGACAGTAAGTTCGGCTGTGGAGCTGCGCAGTGTCTCTCAGACGTAAGGTCAGTATTAATGTTGCGAGTCTGTTAGACGTCAGATCATTATTAGTGTGTATCTTTCTAAGTGTCTACAAGACGTCACCTCATTATTTATCGTATTATTTTAGATGAACCAACTAAGTACGTCAAAAAATTGCTGTAAAAGAAAGAGAGTGGTTGCTTCTACTAGTGAGGACTTCAAAAATACTCTACAATGTTGGTTAGAAACTGAGGCGGGGCGCGTGAGGGAGTGGCAGTCTCAGCGCCCTCACGTACCTAGCCGCCGCAGGAGACGCCCCGGGCGTCGGGAGTCCATAGCGGACTCCCGGCCACCGTAGGCGCGAGCTTGCGGGTGGCGAGCAATGGGTAGCTCGCCGCCCGGTAAGGACCAAGCTCGGGTCGACGGCGCGTAGTGTTCCACGCGCGCCTCAAAGAGATGTCAGCATGATGATTTCCCAACCAAAAAAGAAAAAAAAAAAGGGCGACGATTTAGCGATGTTGACGATGATCAGGCAGACCCTCGACAGCAGCCTAAAACATTTATCGATTCGGAATCTCTATGGCTTGCATTATTTGACACTATTATGATTGATACGATTGTTACTTATACTAATCAAAAATTATCAGAAGTCTGCACGAAGTATAAAAACCCAAATAAAATTGAACTAAGACCTACTGATCGTGAGGAAATGAAAGCTTTCCTGGGTTTATTATTTTATACCTCAGTCTTCAAATCGAATGACGAAAACACCAAATACATTTTTGCTACTGATGGTTCTGGACGTGAAATATTTCGTTGCGTGATGTTTCAGTTCAGATTTCTTACCCTCTTGAACTACATTCGTTTTGATGACAGTAACACTAGATCGCAACGCCTTGAAACGGACCCATTGGCTGCAATTTCAGAAATCTTTCAACTGTTCATTGCCAATTGCAAGAAGGCATATACTCCCGGAGCTTACCTATGTGTAGATGAAATGTTAGTTCCATTTAGAGGCAGATGCAAGTTTATTATTTACTAGCTTTTGCCAGCGGCTTCGCCCGCGTGGAGGGCTGAAATTATTCCGCGGGAACATACTACCGGGATAAAAAGTAACCTATGTCCTTTCTCAGGCTCTAAACTATCTGTGTACCAAATTTCATTTAAATCGGTTCAGTAGTTTTAGCAGGAAAGCGAGACAGACAGACAGACAGACAGACAGACAGACAGACAGACAGACCGACAGACAGAAAGAGTTACTTTTACATTTATAATATTATAGTATGGAAGTATGGATAGTATGGAAGTATGGATATGCTGAAGAAGCCGGCCAAGTATGGTCTGAAGATTTTAGTTGTATGTGATGCAGAATCTTTTTATGTGTATAACAATGCATACATTTACCACGGAAAATACTCCGATGGGCTGGGACTAACCGAAACCGAGAGAAAGCTCGCCATACCAACTCAGTCTGTATTACGATTGTGTAAGGATTTTGAAAAAACCAATCGCAATATTACAGCCGACAATTGGTTTAGCTCCATAGAATTGATGCAGCAGTTGAAAGACAGAGGTCTGACGTATCTTGGAACTTTGACAAAAATAAAAGGCACATCCCACCTCAATTTCAAGCATGTAAAACTCGTCAGCCTGAATCATCTTTACACGGTTTTACCAAAGACTTCACTATTTTTTCATATGTCCCTAAAAAGGCAAAAGCAGTATTATTGATTTTTTCAATGCACCACACAAAGCAATTGGATCCACTATCAAAAAAACCGGAAATAATAATAGATTATAATAAAACAAAAGGGGGTGTTAATGAAATCGATAAAAAGTGTTCCAATTATTCATCAAATCGTAGAACCAGACGTTGGCCTCTCGCAATTTTTTTCAGAGTCTTGGATTTGAGTGGAGTCAACGCCTATGCTCTGTACAAGACCTGCACTGCTGTTCCTAATATTTCCAGAGCACAATTTCTTCAGAACCTTGCTTAGTGTTTAGTTTTGCCACACCTGAAACGCCGCGTATACAATAATAGATTGCCGAGAGAATTGCGATTGACAGTCGCACGCGTACTAGGTCCAAATAAGCCTCCGGAACCTGAAACAATACCCCCTGATAGTATAGAAGCAACGAAAAAAACATCCAAAATCTGCCCATCAAGACTCAAAAGACGTACTAAGTACAATTGCATCGAATGTCGCAAGCCTATTTGTCTTGGATGTTCAAAAACTATATGCGTGGACTGTGATAGACAACAAGTAATTTGTCCCAAAATATTCACGTGATTTGAGAAGCAATCGCTACATAAGCAATACTTTAATTTACACTGATATTTTAAATATAAGAAATTTGCCAAAAAAACGTCCAAATAATTATATTGTAGCTTAGATTATAACATATATTTTTTTAGCTAAGCAAAATATAGGTTATATAATTTGATTCAAATAAATACTGATTTCATTTGAAAATGTTGTTGTTTTTGCACTTCCTTAATAGAATAATAATGAACAGATCATAATATAAGTAAATATTGTGCAAATCAGTTAATAAAAATAATCCATTTCGATTATTTATTAAGCTGTCTGACATACGTCACGTCACCATCTATGATATGACTAAACCACGTCAGAACTTAAAGGAAGATCTAAGCATGTAAAGAAGATTATCTAGAAATTATAACCCACGCCATCTATTAGGAATTCATAGAACTAACCAATGAACACACACATTTTCCTATAAAAAAAAAATTAATTTGCAAATATTGAGATCAGTAATTGACATAATAAAAACTATCCTATCTTTTAAGTTGGATCCAACTACACACGGTGTTCAAATTTTATTAAAATCGGTTAAGTAGTTTAAGAGTCCATCCCGGACAAACAACGTGACGCATAATTTATATACAACATTATTTTTAGTATATGCGAAACCTGAATATAGTTTGTTCAGAATCAGTAACTGAATCGATTCCAATAATTTTTACACCATGTTATATTTTGTCCCAAAAATATTTAATTACGCTTAAAAGTTAGTATACGCAATCATCTGTTTGCACACGGGTCACGAGTTCACGACAGGTCATAGCGCGGGCTAGGCGGCGTGTACGCACTGCTCCGGGGCGGCGACGGCGCTCCCCTCAGTCGCCTGAATGCCATCGATCGATGCATACGTATCGCGAGCGCGCGCCCGCCGTGAGCCCTGGCTAAAGTGTTTTGTTTAGATTTTAAAATTATCATGTCTCTCTCGTACTCAAACGTCCGTACACTCGCTGTTTGTGGTGGTGTGGCAGTGCGTCAGTGCTTATGAGAAAGACGGGCCCTTTTTTAACAGTTGCTTCAGTTTGTTTGAGTGAATAGTGATTACGCCAATTATTGTAGATAGTGATGATTAACATTTTTAAACACGCAAAAATAGTCAAGGGTACAAATTTATTATTTGTTTACAGCCTGCTGTGGTTCAGTAATGCGATGTTTAACAATTTTCATCCATTTTGAACTTTAAGTTGTTGACATAAGGTGCAACAAATGGCATTGATTACATTTTACCACTTACTACTGCATTTACGAATAAATTACATAATAATATCTACCTACACTTGACCATTACGACAGTCCAAAGCCTGCAAGCGTGATGGAAAATGTTTATCACCAACTAATACATAAACAATCACTGTGGCAAATTATTATCAATGAGTGAGAGTGAGAGCCGCGCGCGCGGCTGGCGTGGTGCCCTCCGGTAGGCTGCATATGTTTTTGCGAGGACAATCAGGTACCGTAACAAGCTTATAACTTTTTGATTATTAATGATACAGTTTTTAATTTTTTTTCATAGATTCTTTACATAAAAATACTAGACCCGTGTTTCGGGTTTCACATAAACAAAAACTAATGTTGTATATTAAGATAGGCGCCAGTTATCGAAGCAACTGCAAGGACATAATTGTGAAGGTATTCATTATTGTTTCAGTATACACAATCATCATCGTCATTTCGGCCAAAGGAGGGGTTGCCATAATCGCCACGCTTAGCAGGCGGGTTGGCGATCGCAGTATGGTCACATGGTATGGTGATGAAATGCTTAGATAAAGCTGCTGCCTATTCTGTAACAAGTCCCTTAGTCGCCTTTTACGACATTCACGGTAAGAAATGGAATTGTGCTATTCTTTAAGTCCGGCCACCACACGGAATAATGAAATTACAGGATAGTAGAAAGTATATACCAGGGATGTTAGGGAGCTCCGTAACCGTAACTGAAACTATCGGATATCCGATATAAAAATTTATCCGTAACCGTAACCGAAATAAAAGTTTCGGATAATATCGGATTTGTTATTACATTTTTATTTTAGGTAGATTAGATAACACTCAATATATATTTATAATCATTTTTATTTTAAATAGCTGTAATAATTACTCACAGACTGATTGTAATTCCTACCAAATGGTGACATATAAATAAAACCATTTTATTAGCTATTTGTATTTTACTTTTGAAATTCCTTAAAAGTTTAATATCCGTAACCGAAATTATCCGAAACTAACGGATAATCTGAAATAATTTCATATCCGTATACGTATTCGGTATAATAATCATTCCTACATCCGTAACTAATCCGTACCCGAAATTTCATATCCATAACATCCCTAGTATATACAATAACTTACCTAAAAAGTTGTACAAAAAATTTTATCGAACCTTTTTTCAGCCAAGAATTTGGAAAACCTCGATCGCTTTGATCTTTGTCACAAACTTTTTCTTTGACACATTAAAGTTTTGACATCACCATTTGCTTCGTATTATATAACAAAGATCTAAGTATGGTTATGATTTCCGTAAGTTGATTGTATATTGGTAGATATCCAGAGTATCGCATGACGATCCACGATCAACTGACGATCCATTCAGAATGGAATCCCCATGCATCTCACTCAATTATGACGTTAACGCGGTCTGAGTGCACACTATTAGGTGAACATGCTTGTAAAGCATTGTGGCATTGTGCACGCTAATCTTATCGCTGTGTAGATGTCATCTCATTGTTCTGAAGGATGTCCGGCGGAGACAGTGAATGGACCATACACATACATTCACATCAATGACGGATAGACTGTGACTTCAGCTTTGGTTGTACTTTCACACCAGTATTTTGCAGAGGTAGTGGCATACCTCTGTTCCTATAACTAACTGGATGCTAACGGTTATTTTACCGTCGTTGTTTTTTGAAAATTATTTAAAACTAGCTTTTGCCCGCGGCTTTGCCTGCGTGGATGTCGGAAATTAACGCAGGTATTTTTTTTTTTAAATAAAAGATTTTTTCGTAAATAAAAGTAGCCTTTGTTACTCCTTGTAACATCAGCTATCTGCCAGTGAAAGTCCCGTCAAAATTGGTCCAGCCATTTCAGAGATTAGCCGGAACAAACAGACAGACAGACAAACATTGTAAAAAATGATGTTTTGGTATATGTACCGTATATAAATCCATATACACTTAGTAAAAAGCGGTTATTTTAATATTAAAAACAGACACTCCAGTTTTATTTATTTGTATAGATGATTAAAGTAGGATTACCCAACGATTTGTTAGTTCTAAAATAACTATGAACAAATATCCTCTGAGTGGTCCTTTAATTAAAGAGAGAAGCTAAAACGTTTAGATCTACGTTATGTTAGTTCAACCGAGTCATTATTCAAATAAATGAATCGGAAAGATTTTATCTTCTAAATTAATGGTTCATCGCTGAATTCAGACAGTTCATTGGAGACTTTTAAACGTTTTAACTTAGTAATTCCTTCAGGCACTTTACTACCGTGACTGGCAGAATGGGTATGCATGGCCTCGTCGAAGCTTGCAAGAATCACTGCAGATAAGTACCTACGTAAACTATCGTAATTTGCCTCCATTCGAACATTATAATTAATTATTCATGATGGTACTTATGAAATCCTTCACTATCTATAACGAGAGTACGTGTCGTGATAACTGCTTATTTTTTCTCTAGAAAATGTAAATTTTGAGGCGCAGTATGACAATATAGTCTTTTCCCAATCATCTTGGGGTCGGCTTACAATCTTGAATTGAATACCAACAACTTTTCTTGGAGCGACAAGATGATTAAGTATGAATGCAACTCAATAAAATGGTTCCCATACGATTACTTTGTTTTCAGGGGCGTAGCTACCGCCATATCTGCCGTATAAATTATACGGGGCCCCCGGGCCAGGGGGGCCCCCAACGTGCATAAGCAAAAATTAATAAAAACTACCCAATTTTTTTTCAGAAATGAAAAAAGTCACTAAAAGCAATTTATTTTTTCCGCGTAAAGCGTGCGTTCTAAAGTTGGCAACACCCTACATCGGTTATCGCAGGCTGCGGGATTTCCCCGTTTATAGTCTTTTTCGGTACTCCCTTTCTTCTCCTAAAATCGTTTGTCCGAAAATTATTATCCATAACACGTTAGCTATAAACGTCAGTAACCATAATATTCAAAAAATCTAAATTTTGTTTTACATAATTATCTTTGCTTCTAAAACTATTATGTCATAATAATACTATAATCATTAAGTCTCCTAATTTTGCACGTTATAAAGTCATAAGGCCTAAGTATTTAATTATACCGGATGACATTTTTTACCGTCTCGACCTTCATACGGTGTGTTGTATAACTAGAATAGAAGGCAGGAAGGCCTTCAGATTCATCGCAGGTGACTAAAGGAGCGCGGGACGCGGGCTAACGGGGATGCGTGTGCGACTCGTCCGCCTGCGAAAGATCAATTTGGCCGCCTATCGGCCAGCTTCAAAGGATAGGACCGTGCTACAAAATCATTGATACATGCCGCGCATTGAGTAGGGTGCGTATGATTTGAGTTTCGATAGATTTTAATTGATTTTTTATTTTATTTTTTCCAACTTTCTGTTTTTGTTGTTCTAGTATGAAAATGTTACTTTAAATGGGTAGTATTTATTGATATATCAATTTCTTTACATGCTATTCATAAATAAAAATTTCTATACCAAAGGCTTCTACTCCGTTCAGCTATAACACCCATTTTTTTTCAAGACGTTAAAAAATGTCACCCGGTATAAAGTGTATTATGCCGAATGTTCATTTATAATAAAATTGTTAGTAGTAAAAAATTGCTACAAGTAAGGTTTTAGTGACAGAAACGAATCGCTGTAAATCCGACTCCACGTAGTCGTGTCTGCCCTAACCCTAGAGTGTAATTTAGAATCGCGTAGGCGCGGAGGGGCGAGGCGGCCCGCGAGCTGAGGAGCAGGTGGTAGTAACGCTAACCGCCGCAGCTGAAGCTAGCCGGCGCAGCCGGCCAGCAAGATGAAGCTGCGGTGGTGATCGTTAAACCGTCTGCGACGATAAGCTCGCGTGGGACCGCCGGAGCCCTGCAGCGCCAGAACCGTGACAGAAACCATGCCTGCTGCATGCTTGCTTGCATGCTCGATTGCATGCTGCTTGCCTGCTTGCATGCATGCTCGCTTGCATGGTGCATGCTTGCTCGCTTGCATGGTGCATGCTTGCTTGCATGCTCGATTGCATGTTGGTTGCTTGCATGCATGCTTGCATGCATAGCGTATGCTTGTTTGCATGCTTCTTAGAAGGAAATAAAACCACATGTTCTCAATCACCTGTTTTATTGAGTGATTTAATACATGCAGCGCCATGCCAGGCTTTGATAAATGCCATAATGCTTTGCATCTTTACTATTTATGTATTGTACCAGTTGGATTTGATAAAATAATAAACTTCTTAATGAACTTCGTAATACTTTGTTTTAAAAATATTATTAGGATAAATAAACATACAATAATTTGAATTTAGATCTTATAACTTTTATTGAAAACAATTTTAAGTCTTTTGTATATTATTGATTGTAATATTTATGACAGACGGATTTAGGGCATATTGTATTTATGGATTTCAATTTTATGGCATGTGATATTATGTTACATTTAGTTCGGGCAAGTTATCATTCGGACAAATGATGATTAGGACAAAAAAAAATTATGACTCTTTAGATTATGGATAAAAAAGTTAGGTTACACAATAGAGAACCTCTTTTTCACATAGGATGGGTACAGTGACACTTAGTCACGTGACTTAAATAGTGAGGTCTCTTTGCGTAATGAATTCGATTATTAGCAAAAATCGAGAAGGTTTGCAATTGAACATTAATCTATTTTTAAATAGATGTGGTTAATTATAAATAATTTCTAATAAAGATTATGGATGTAAAAGAAAAACACAACAATTCATAAAAATCATTTTAATCTAATTCGTTGTCAGATTGCATTGGCAATGACGAACAGTCATCCGAATCACATAAGTCAATAATAAACTCATCTCCGCTCTAGTAAAGTCGTCCTGCACAGATAACAAAATTTGACAATTTAACAACATTCTGTTTAAACAACTTGCACAATAAGAAACACACGGAAAGCATTCGAAGCAGACGCACTTGATATATGTAATTATTATATGTAATTATTATGTGTCTAATATTGAATTATGGAATTAGTAAATGATTTTTATTATAAACTTATTTTTGTATAAGTCAAACACTGATTTGACTCAAGCTGTCAGTTTTTGAATCATACTTGTTTGTTAACGGGTATAAAAGGCCAGAGCCACAGTGAAACAGTCAGTTGCTTGGCAGATGTTCAGTTGGCTAGTTCTAGTGCTGTTGTTGTGTGGAAGGATCGACCAGAGGTCACGTAAGTTAAGTAATTGATATTATATCGTAATTATTGCCTATTATGACATTGTTGTTGTACTGTTTATAGTGTTGCCAATATTGCAAATGTTTTAAATCCTATAAATGGAATATTCATATTCTTTTCCTAGATATTATTGTTATATTTTGATTATATTGATATTATTCTGAGTTCTCTTGGACGATGGTCCAAGAGATAGAATTAATGTATTTAAGATAATGATAATGTATGGCAATGTAAGAAATGTGTTGATATAATACTTCAATACTGTTTCCATGGAGTTTCTTGTCCTTCTTCTCCATGAAGACCTAGTTTTGGAACGGACGACTAGCTTTCTGATTAATTGCTGACAAGCCTAATTGAAATAAAGGTCTAGTCTTGTCTTTCTGTGCTTTACTTATTGAAACCCTTCCCTATACATAATTAGTACATATATACTATACATAATTAGTACATATATATACACTTATAGTTATATACTGCTTAATATAACACACTCGTATAATAGCCGATCTGATTTATCGATTATGGTGCGTCAATCTCTATTACTGGGCGGCGCATTTCTCGCATCAAACGCTTAAATTATTTTTTTGTTTTCTCGTTTTTTAAAATACAATACACTTGGTAAAATAATTTATTAAAATTGTACTTATACAGTAGAATTATGTAGGTATTACCTCCAGTTTGCCGAAAAAAAAAGGCAAGAAGAGTTATTTAATTTGAATTGTTTATAAAAGTGTTGGAAAAAGTAACAGATAGATAATTATGATGAATAAATATTTCTTTTAATTTTATGCAAACATTTTTTTTCCTTTTGTGAGAAATCTTTACCCTTCCTAAGGGCCCCCAAACAAATTTTTATACGGGGCCCCGCCAAGGCACGCTACGCCACTGTTTGTTTTGCTCTCAAACAAACTTCCCGTCCGCTAAAATCCAGTGTACACTATTTAAGGTATATACGTGCTCTCAAAGAGCCCGAAGCCCTCGAGCCTCCAGTTTATTGGCGTGTGTACAACCCTTGTGATGTCACCAGCAAGCCCCGAGGGCCTCGAGGGCCACGTTCTATGTTATTGGTTTAGGTTCTGATATAAACGCTTTCGGTCAAACACAGACTTACTGCTTTATGTAAAGCTTTATTATCTTGTGACGTCAATGTATTACCTAAGCCAGTGAAGGTAACTCTGTCCACGTGTAAGCGATTTAATTTATCTGGAACTAAGGTATAAGATTCTTGCTTTTAATAATTACTAGTGGTCGCCTAATAGTCGAAATTCGACTATAATTCATTTTAATTTTAAGTTTGAATGATATGAATGACCTATATATAACATTATCTTAATTATTTGACACATTGTTTGACATTCAGTAAGACTATAGACAATAAAGACAACTCATTTTGACCACAGACTTCAACCATAAATAAAAGAGAATTTATGTGTGTGTGTTTGTCAAACGTATGGTAGTGTGTGTAACGTGTCATTTATTGAAAATAATGTATGTTTACACATAACTTAAAAAAATATTAGCATTCGTCACTTTTTCTCTGTATAAACTATAAGTGTGCGAAATTTCATACTCCTCCGTCCGCTCAATTTTCGTAAAAAGGGATCCAAAGTTTTCGCTTCACGTATTAATATATAGATAATTGAAGTTGATTTTCGCATTTGACCACCCAGACTAGGAAAGACTGTGTTAGTGTCATTGAACCCGCGCCATGTAACGCTGACATTTATTGCTCAGCCGTTTTGCTAGATTTTAAACTAAACGGACTGCTCATATACTTCTTGCTCTCTCTCTTGGAAGTTTTCACGACTTCTATATTAATTGTCATTTATTAAACAAATTACTTCAAAGTACAGCAAAGAAAACACGACGTTCCGTGTGGTGCAGCACGTAAAGAATAGCACCATGTCATTTCTTCCCGTGGGTGTCGTAAGAGGCGACTAAGGGACTTACTAGAGCATGGGCAGCAGCGTTGTCTTTGCATTTACCACCATACTGCGATCTCCAAACCGCCTGCTAAGCCTGGCGATTATGGCAAACCCAAGACCAAGCCAAGCATGGCTATTATGGCAAATCCCCCCAACTGGGGGAAGCGTATGTCCAGAAGTGGACGTCTTTCGGCTGAAATAAATTATGATGACAGAAAACACAAACATACTGTTTATTTTCAAATCTTTTCCTGAAACCTTAATAATTTGCATTTAAACATCTATTCAAACTTGAACATTGACTGTACTAAAACTGTACATATTCATTCACGTTAACACGTAGGTATCTCTAACGAGACAAATTTATTAGGTCGCGCCGTCCTTGGGTGCAAGGACCACACTTATTGGTCGGTTCATCTTGTTCCAGCTTTAATCAACTACCTGCAGCCTTGAGTCACCGGCTGATAACAGAGATAAGGAACGTGATACTCATAAGAAGAGATGCGAATTTGTCTATCGAAGTAGACTTTGACCTTGAGCTGGCTACTATGGAGTATCAATAGAATATGAAACCAGGTTATACTGGTGTTGTTAATACTAACTGTGGGTACTGTCATGAACATAAATTGTTAGCGCCATCTATTTTTGTTTTGTTAAATTATTACGCAAGATGTCAAGCTAGTCCTTCTCCCGCCAATCACCATCGTGCACCTCGCAAACTTCTCCTTGACGAGCGCCGCCCACTTTATGGCTCGCTCGAGAAAGACATTATAACAGTTCAAATATGGATTCCGCCGTCATCGCATTTCCGCTGTGTTTTTTTTATAACTCTGATTAAATCGTTATGTAAAAACGGTCTTAATTTATTAAGAGATGATGAAAACTTGCGTTCATCAGTTTTTCGGTCCGCGTCGAAGGTACCTATTCGCCTTCCGTCGGAGCCCCACCATTATTGTGGTCCTTCGAACCGTATTGATACAGTTTCCGCTTTTTCATTTTGTTACCGCTTAACACTAAATACTTAATTTCCCGCTGTCATACTAATATTTCATCTTATTATTCGCTGTAATATTCATATTCTCAATGGTATTCGCGAAATAAGGTTCTATTTCGATAATTTTCTCTGAGATTTACCTTTTTAGAAGTACCCACTTGTACTTTTATATTATTTGCAAACTCACAAATAAATTATTTTGTATACTTTTTAATTTAAAATTCTCATTTCATAATGAAGAAAGCTATTAAGTCTGGTAGTACGGAGTTCTCGTTGTTGGCGTTGGAAGCCAAACGGAATGCTTTATTCGAGTGTTTACAGTCTGCCTACGATTTATGTAAAGACATAGGCACGGGAGATGATGCGAAAGAGGCTTTTCTGGACGCTAGCTCAAACATTGACGCTATTCGTTCCGAATTTCATGAAGTTATGGATCAGTATAATAACTGTCTACTGACAGCTGATCCCACCGCGTGCGCTGATTACAAGGCGCTGGTTTCGTTTGAACAGTTATATAGTCGCTTAAAACGTTTGGTTGCTTCTACCAATGCAGACGTCGTTCCGTCCATCTTAGAGAAAAAATCTTCTATCATTAAGTTACTGCCGATTGAATTAATGAGTTTTAACGGTGACATTCGTTCATGGCCATTGTTTTACTCAAATTATAAATCCGCTGTTCATGATAATCCATCTCTCTCGGATCATCAAAAATTACATTATTTACAGGGCAAATTGACCGGTAAAGCGCTAGCCGCATGCGCCGGCATTGTACCTACCGCTGAGAATTACGAACTAATTTTCAATACGCTAGTGAATAGGTATGAAGACAAACGCACACTAGCGGCCACTTATTTAAAACAGATCATAGATTTTAAACCGTTAACTTCCGTTACTTCCGATAATTTGGACATTTTTAATGATAAGTTTGTTAACGCCGTCCGTGCCTTACAACATTTAAAAATTCCAGATTTATTGAATTTAATTTTCGTACAAATAGCTATTACCAAGTTAGACAGTGAAACTGTTCGTAACTTTGAAAACAGTCAGGATCAGTCTGATATTCCTTTTTTTGATGATTTAGTCGATTTCGTTAATAAACAGAGTAAAATATTGTATCGCACTCACGCTTTAACAGCCGGCGCGCAAGTACATAATTCCGCAAAATCAGCTGATCGCTCCCGCAGTTCTAATGATAGTAAAAAACCGCAGTCCTCCCCGCGTTATAACACGTATGTAAGCACGGTCGAATCCAATAGGATTCAGGACACAAACATTTATCTGTTGAATACAACAGATAAATGTTTGTGTACTAATGTCACACATCAACACTTATTTAAATGTCTTGATTTTCATAAATCAACTCCGTATGAACGCTTACAGGTTGTTAGGAAAATTAACGGTTGCGTTAATTGTTTAAGTATTAAACATAAAATATCGAGTTGTCAATCCGCATCTGGCTGTAGAACGTGTAAACAACTTCACCATTCACTATTACATTTTACTCGGGATTCGAACCCACGGACCGCGGAAGCGGCGAGTTCCACTATACCCACGCCGCAGCGCGAGGCGCCCGATCCGGTGACGTCAACGCAAGCGAACGTTGCTGTCGTCCCTTTCGCACCCGTGCCCGCGTCCGAGCCGGTGCGCTCCGCCACGCAGCCTGATGTAGCTTTGTGTTCGATGTCCGTTGACGCTCCGCGTTCTGTTTCCTCTAATGCCGCTTGCAGCGAGACGCCGGAATGTAATTCGCATACTACTGTTTTACTCGCGACTGCGCAAGTCGTGGCGTACGATAATACTGGACGTGGACATTTAATAAGAATTTTACTTGATTCCGCTTCGCAAAGTCACTTCATTACTAGGGAATGTTGTGAACGTTTACGTTTACGTCAAAACAATACACGGTCTACGACCGTAAGAGGTTTTGGAGGCACAGAGAGGACGTCGTTCGGGACAGTAAATTTACGTATATTTTCACGCTTTAACAAAAATATACGATTTGATATTGACTCGTTAGTAGTTGATCAAATTACGGACAACTTACCTTCCGCTTTTGTTGATATTAAGGCCCTACCTTACTCGAATAAACTTCAGTTCACTGATGATAGTTTCGCTATTCCAAGTAAAATTGATATTTTAATTGGAACATCGCTATTTCCGCATTTACTTTTGCCTGACGTGGTTCCTGGGGGCCCGTCAGTGCCCGCCGCTGTTAATACGGTGTTAGGCTACGTACTCATGGGGGTCGTACCTACACTCAGTAACCGCCCAGCATGTGTCACATCGTGCTGCGCCATAGTCCCTTCGCCTATGGATAACAATTTGATTTCCCGCTTCTGGGAACTTGAAGAAGTTCCTGGCCCGCCCGTTCAGCATCCTGCTGATGCTGAATGTGAATATTTTTATCGTTCAACTACGCAACGGGACCCAGTTACTGGTCGCTATACCGTGGGTCTACCGTTTGATAAGGATGTGTTCACACTGGGTGACTCATTCAATATCGCTCGTAGACGTTTTTTAAGCTTAGAGAGGAAGCTTGAAGCTTGACCTGAGCTACGCGCCGCTTATGACGAAGTTTTAAATGATTACCTTTCTAAAGGTTATATCTCGCCCGTCTCAGTTCTTCCGCATGAAACTGCAGATGTGTACCCTACTTATATAATCCCACATCATGGGGTTCTCCGCCCAGACAAGTCTTCGTCTAGGTTGCGTCCCGTGCTGGATGGCAGCTGCAAAACATCGTCCGGTGTTTCGTTAAATGATTTGCTGCACAGTGGGCCCAACCTACAGGGTAATTTATTCAAAATTATTTTTAATTTTCGTCTACACTCTGTAGCGATGACCGCTGATTGTAAACAAATGTTTTTACAAATTATGATTCGCGAATCTGATCGACGTTATCAGAGAATTCTTTATCGTTTTAATCCTAACGACCCGCTTCGCTTATATGAATTTAGTAGAGTTTGTTTTGGCTTAAAGTCCAGTCCTTACCACGCTCTGCGCACTGTGCAGCAACTCATCGCTGACGATGGCGCTGAGCATCCCCGCGCTGCTGCCATCGCCCCCTCGTGCTTGTATATGGATGATGTTGCATTTTCTGTCAATACCGAAGACGAGGCGATTGACACTGCTAAAGATTTAATTGCTCTTTTTAAGGGCGCTCAATGGGACCTTGTGAAGTGGAACAGTAATTCAAAGTCTGTTCTTAATGAACTTCCCGCCTCTGATAAGGTGACGACTGAGGTTGAATTTGACAAAACCGCTGACCATAAAATCTTGGGTCTTCGCTGGTCTATATATATATATTTTCTATTTTAAAATCAACCCGCCAAGTTCGAATATCGCGTGCACTAAGCGCACCATACTGTCAACCGTCGCGAGACTGTGGGATATCATGGGATTCGTCGCTCCTTCTATTTTAGTAGCTAAACTTCTTATTAAGCAGTTGTGGCAGTTGAAGGTGGATTGGGACGTCCCTGCTCCTACTCATATTGTCAAGGCTTGGCAACAATTTACTTCAGAGTTACCAGCCCTAAACGAAATTAAAATACCGCGTTGTTTAGAAGTGAAGAACGACTGTGAATTGACATTGGTCGGGTTCGCTGACGCCAGTGGCAAAGCTTATGGTGGCGTAGTATACCTACACGTTGGCTCTGCCTCCGGCAATATTGTCCGCCTTTTATGTTCAAAGTCAAAGATCGCGCCTTCTTCGCCCATTACGATTGCTCGTATGGAACTTTGTGCAGCACTTTTGCTGTCAAAATTGCTTCGGACTGTTCTTGAGACTTATGACAACCGTTGTGCAATTAAAATTTACGCCTTTACCGATTCAAAAGTCGCACTCTATTGGATTAAAGGTTCACCGCACCGTTGGCAAACGTTCGTTGCCAATCGAATTATTAAAATTACTGATAATATCTCCGCAGATAACTTTTATCACGTTGCAAGGGTTGAGAACCCGGCAGACTGTCTGTCACGTGGTGTCTCTCCTGCTAAGTTAAAAGACCACCCTCTGTGGTCCCAAGGGCCCCCCTGACTAACATTACATCCGTCGCAGTGGCCTATTACTGAAGGTACGGAACCACTCACGTTGGACGAGATACCTGAACAAAAGAAACTCGTTCACGCTGTTTTAATTCCCGCTGACCGATTCTTATGTTTATGATACTCTTTGCCGCCTTTCGTCATGGAGTAAAATACTCCGTACGATTGTTTACATTTATAGATTCGCTAATTTGTTACCACGTCGCGATTCCGTACATATAACCGCAGCTGATTTGAGTTTTGCAGAAAACAAATTGCTGAAACTTATCCAAAATAAACGTTTCAATAAAGAAATTTTAAATTTAAAACTGAACACGCAGGTTTCATCATCTCTTAATTAATTAAGACCGTTTTTACATAACGATTTAATCAGAGTTGGTGGACGTCTCACCCATTCTGATCTAAGTTACTCACAGCAGCACCCGGTACTTCTGCCAAGCCATGACTTTTTTGTTAACTTATTAATTGAATATTATCATAAGAAATATTTACACGCTGGGCCTGAACAGCTCATGTCACTATTACGGCAGAAATACTGGATACTGTCTGCTCGTCGTGCTATTCGTAAGGTAGTTCACGATTGTAATATTTGTTTCCGCGCTCGACCGCGTCCCGTCTTCCCGCTCATGGCTGACTTGCCGGACTGTCGGACGCGTCAGGTTATTAAGCCGTTTACTCACACGGGCTGTGATTACGCAGGTCCTATATCTTACACTCCCATTCGCCGTCGGGGTGCAAAGGCTTTGAAAGCATATTTTTGCGTGTTCACTTGTCTCACAACTCGCGCGCTACATATTGAAGTAGCCACTGATCTTAGCACCGCCAGTTTTTTAGCTGCACTTAAACGGTTCTTGTCTCGTAGGGGCCCTGTCCAAGTAATGCACTCGGACAGAGGCACTAATTTTGTAGGCGCTAATTCTTATTTACGCGACTTATATAAATTTCTTAATAATGTCGAGTTCCGCTCTCGCTTCGAAGAAGAGCTTGCTGAAAACCGTATCACATGGAAGTTTAACTGTCCGGCCGCCCCACATTTTGGCGGATGTTGGGAGAGTATGGTGAAGGTAGTCAAGACGCACCTTTTCAAGGTCATCGGTCAACAGCTTCTCTCTTACGAAGAGCTAGTTACAGTGCTCGTTCAGATCGAGTGTTTGTTAAATTCTCGGCCTCTTACGGTCCTGAGTGCCGATCCCGCAGAACCTACCGCGTTAACGCCAGGTCATTTTTTGCATACCGCTCCTTTACTCTCATTGCCCGCGCCTGAAGTAGAATCAGATAATCTCAACTTGCTTCAGAGACATTCTCTGCTTGATAAATTAGTGCAATCTTTTTGGAAGAGATGGAGAATGGAATATTTACATAGTTTACAAACCCGAGAGAAATGGAATACTCCGTCTGTGCCAATCAAGCCTGGCACGGTTGTTGTTATTATAACTGACAATTCACCTCCTTTATCGTTGCCATTAGCGATAGTAGAGAAGATTCTTCCTTCCAACGATGGTAGAACGCGTGTAGTTTCTGTAAGAATAGCTAAAGGTACATACGTGCGTCCGGTCGTACGTTTGTGCCCATTACCTACGCAATAAGATTGTTATATTTTTTTTGTAACCACAGTAGTTTAAGTGCTAGCAGTTAGTTTAAGATTGTCGCAGTTTATCTTATATAAATCGCAGATTCAATATTATATTTTCGCAGTTCTTTATTACACTTTATGATTGGGTTTAAAGGTGACCCTTTAAAAGGGGGAGGAAATGTTAGCACCATCTCTTTTTATTTTGTTAAACTATTACGCAAGATGTCAAGCTAGTCCTTCTCCCGCCAATCACCATCGTGCACCTCGCAAACTTCTCCTTGACGAGCGCCGCCCACTTTATGGCTCGCTCGAGAAAGACATTATAACAGTTCAAATATGGATTCCGCCGTCATCGCATTTCCGCTGTGTTTGTTTTATCCGCTGTACTATTTTATCGCAGAACGATATAATTTTACTATTATAAGTTCATAGCAGTCCCGCTGTTTCTTTAGTGGTGTTATTTGTGGCTTCGACGGTAAAATTGAAGTGCTGTGTTGTGCCTCTGGACTTTGCCGACACGTGGTGAGCCGAACTCTGAAGACTCTGGAGCAGAGCTGCTGGCAGATCGAGCGGCTTCACGAGGAGGTAGGTGCACGATTCCTTCACCCTTGGCCCTAGGCGAGACACTTGCGTTCATCAGTTTTTCGGTCCGCGTCGAAGGTACCTATTCGCCTTCCGTCGGAGCCCCACCAAAAATATTAGGTCAGGGAAATGGATATTTCCGTGTTTTACAACATAATTCAAGAAAAAGAAATCATACTACATTCAAATTTGATTATATTAATATGTATGTGCTATTTTGTAAGATAACTTGTTCCCATTTTGTAAATAGTGACATAGACATTTTGTCACTATTTTATTTCTATAGACATTTTGGGATGAAAAACCTACGACGAGTAATTTTGTCAGTCCTGTCTTATCCTTACACTTCCCGAAGAATTCTTGAGAGACTGAAATGTCGCAAGTTCAGGACTATAATTATGGTGGTTGCACAAAAACACTTCCCAACCAAGCTCTCTGAATTCTATCTGAGTGGCTAAAGATGTGTGTGCATGTCATGTGAGCATGATAAACAGACGGTTATCTTCCGACACACATTCTGTTGCTCAATTCCGACTGTTTCTTTTTTTCAATTTTGTTGCTTGAATTTCATCAGTTGTTGGCAGTAGAGAGCCAAATTGATGGTTTTATCCAGTGGTCAGAGCTCATAGTGTTTACTTAGTGCAGTGCGCAAAAGTAGCACAAAGTGTGTTCAAGTGTACCTTGCTGTCAGGGTCATTAACCACTAGATTAACAGGCCAGTCAAAAATTTTCAAAATATATCGAATTTCTCCGTTACATTCACTCATTTTGCCGCACTGAAAAACAATAGAAAAATTGCGAAAAGTAGTTTTTTTACAAAATAAAGCTAAATATATTTTACTAAAACTTTATAAAACAACAAACCATTTCATTTGGATAAGTGACTCGGTACAGTTTGCAAAAAAAAAAGTTTGTATTATCTTTTCCCCCAAACGTAACTTATTTACTGCACATTTTAAAACTATACCATTTAATCAGTCCGGTAGATTCAGATAAAATTTATAGACGGACAGACAACACACGAGTCTCCTACAAGAGTTCCGATTTTTCGTTAAGACGTATGGAACCCTAACAAACCAACTCCTCAGCTATAATATTAGAATAAAAGTTATATAAGGTGTATCTATTTATACACCAAATATTTTAAGAGGTACACCTGTAGGTGGTAAAGAAGCTACAGCAACGAAAAAAAAATATTTAAGGGTTTTTTTTTTAAATTTAATATTTATAAATTATTTGACGCACATAAGAAATATTGGCTTCTTAGTTTTTACGGCCCGAGACACCGTGGCCATGCTCGTGCCGTCCGGTCGTCGCCCTCGCAGCGTCAGGCGAGCCATTCATAGAATTTGGAGTAAACCTTTTATGCAAAACGTATCAAGTAGTTTTAAAATTACAATAATTACGAAAACTCAAAAACGCTTAGATAAAAAAATTCTTTTTGCTTCTATAGCTTCTTTACTACCTACAGGTGTACCCCTTAAAATATTTCGTGTATGAATAGATACACCTTATATAGATAGACGACAGATTACGTGATAAGATGCTAAAATCATACATTACATTTGACCCAACCTAGGAATCGAACTTTGGATAATTGCTATTAGCTGCGCTGTATGACAACTTACTGATCCAGTGTATATGTGCGTATCTATGTGTTCTGTGCTTGAGTAACATATTTTGGTAATAATAGATGAAGTCTTAGAATAGGAACTATTTTAACAACATCATTGATCGTGTCCTATGGTCAAATTCGTAATCCTTTACATCTTTTAACAAATATATCAAATTATTCTTAAAGCCAAAACCTAGACAACGCCGTGCACGTGACAACGTTAGCGAGGTAATAAATTACGAAGTGGACTACACAAGAGCGCATCAGTAGTAGCAATGAACTAGCACGTCCGTGTACTGCGCTACTCAACGTAACGTGTTACAACGATGCTATATTATTTTTTAGAAGTTTTTATTTGTATCGGGGTCTTATTGAAGGTTTTTGTTTGTATCGGTGGTTTTATAACTTTTTAATTTAACTTTTATTACCTTCTTTTAAACTTAATATCGTAATAGTAAACACGATACGATCGACACATCATGTCTCGCTTAAATCTACAGAGCTTTACGTATTTTGCCGACAGTGAAGTTTGTTCCTAATTTAATCTCATTCCTCTTTGCTAGTAAGACTCTGATCACCATTTATCTATAACGTATTCATTGTGATCTTTCCCGTAAGCCCAAACATGATACTTCTGTTATTTGTTGTTGAGGTAGTTGGTTATCCTGTAAATTCCAAGTGATTCTGCAGAATCACTGCGTCGTGTAAAGACTGTCATTGAAATACTAGTACTTTTGAGTAGTCTCGTGGACTATGGACTTTATGTAGACCAATCCAGTAGTAGTTAGGTAAGTTTGGCAACCAGAAGCCTGCTAATGTTAAAATTTGTCAATCTGGAGACGTTCGGGAGGCGCTATCTTTTTAGTAAATGAGTTACTGCGGTCGGACGTTACGCCTCGGGTGAAATACTCATATTTTATTCACTTCTCTACGAGTAGCGGAGTCGAAAGACAATATTGGCGGTAATTTTATGCTTTTGATTTGTTTTATAGCGTTTAAAATTAGAGTATACCCTAGAAATTTAAAGTAATGCATCCTAAAGTAACTGTTTAGTTACACTGCGATTATAAGTGCGTTAAAATCAGGAAATTAGATAGATTATACAAGTTGAATAAATAGGATCGTGCTAAATGATTGAAACCTCCAAAGCAACGGTTTAGAAGCAAAACGTGCTTCAACTGAGACACTGAAGTATTCGGAACCTACCTATATTTTTTATTACGACTAGCACACCTATATAAGCTTATCCCAGTATATCACGTCTCATCATGACCTCCTGCTAGTCCTTGTGACCTCATTGAACCGCGGACCTCATTGACCTTATTGAGCCGGCCTTAGGGCACGGGCGATACTCTTTTAATCAATTTGCTGTGTCGCTCCTGGATATTGCGCGTGAATAAGGTGGTAATAAATACCGCGGGTACATGTGGGTTAGGTTTATATCTTCGCTCTCCAGCCCTTACCCCAATTTGTTCAGGGTCAGCGCAACATATCCTCTTATTTCATACTTCCTTTTTAGTCTTTAGCTCAGTCTATTAATTAATTTATTTATTTAGGATCTCCAACAAAGGATACACATACACATTACAAATCACAGTTATAAAGGTTTCTTTTACGTGTGCTCCTTCAATTACAGGAGACCACAGCATGCACATATAACTAGGTAAACGATAAACTAAAAATTAAAATTAGAGGAAATACATCAAAATTTGAGCAAAATATAACATATAACATTCACATGCCAATCTCGAAGATTCCTAATAAATTAAAATAAAATTAATGAAATAAATTGAGTGACACTGAAGATTCTCAACAAAATAAAATTTAATAAAATTAAAATATAAAATGAATAACATGTCAATAATGACGTTTCTTAATCAAAATAAAAAATTAAAATTAAAATTGAAAATAAAAATAAAAAATAAAAATTGAGAATAAAATTTGAATAAATTTAAATTGGTCAGTATGATAATAATTATACATTAATTATTCTACTTAGCTTATCACAGTCCCCTGCTGGACATAGCTATCTCCCAGGCTGCACCACAACATCTTGTCCTCGATCTCTGACGTCATTTCAGTAGCCACTCCCTTTCTACCCACATTTTAGGGAAATAAAGTGGTTTGATTCGGGATATTTATTTTATGCGATATTTTTCAATTTATTAATAAGAACATCGTATTTTAGGAAATTAAAAATTCTGCGCTGATAATAATAATAATTATAATAAATGGGGGTGACATGACAGATGTCATCCCCGAACTACAATAATTAGAAAATGAAAAAACCATGACGAAATGTTAACAAGATCAGCGGCTCGTCGCGCACGCCCACCACCTCCGGACTCGTCGCTCAGCTCCGCCTCGCCGCCGCCGGTACCTAGCCCCACTGCGGGCGTTGTGAAGACACCGGCCGTGGCAGTTGCGTCGAGCTCGAGTGACGAGTATTTCTCTCCGCCCACGACGCCACCACCTGCTCGTCGACGGGGAGGACGCCGGCCGCCGGACGGCTTAGGACCTCGAGGCCCACCGGCCTCTGATAGGGCCCCAGCTCCCGGCGGAAGTGTGCAGCGCATGAGATGGACACAATCCATCAATGAAAATGTCATGCGCTCATACTATGGGGCTACAGAGGGGGGAAACAATCTGACCGCGTACCGTGTTCGGATGCTCTCTCTGTTTCAGGTACTTGAGCCAGCTGTCAACGTTTCGGCACAAAGACTGTCGGATCAGGTGCGGGTCATCCAAAGTCATCGTATGTTGGATGACACTGTACTTGATCGCTTGCGTAATGAAATGCGGAGTAGCCATGTTATCGCCCCCACGCCGCAGACTGCTGCAGTACCAGCGCAGCCTACCACAACTTATGCTGACGAGGGATGGGATGACAGGGCTACAAACGTAAGTACCCATTGCAATGATGAATTGAGGAGCGCTTTGGAGTGTGCGATTCAGGAATGTCGGTTCATGACTCCCGAACTTAGACCACGCTTACCTCGTTTGCCCATGCATAACAAAAATAGGGCACTGGTGGCGGCTTTGGATTCGCAGTTGTCAAACTACTTTGATGACTGCGAAGACCTCACCGATACTCATTCGATTCTGTACTGCGCGGCTGTAGCTGCATGTCGTGTAGCTCACGTCAAATTCCCTAATGACTCTAGAGCTACACGACCGAAACCAGCCGTACCAGCTTGGCAGTGCAGAATTGAGCGTCGTATTGCTGGGGCCAGAGCCCTCATCGGCAAACTAATCTGCTTCAGGGAGGGCAACACTCGCCCTAGAGTGATGCGCTTTGTGAGGCGGGCGTTCTCGGGGACTGATATCAGCCCTCGGGACTATATGTCCCGTGTCACAGAGCGCATAGACTTCCTGAAGCTGAAAGTACATGCATGGGCAAACCGTATTCGTAGGTATAAGCGGCGAGTGGACCGATATACTCAGAACCGCACCTTCCAGAGTGATGAAAGGTGGGTTTATAGGGCTTGGGAGCGACCGGTCCAAGGTGTGGCGGACGCGCACCTGCCGGATAATGATGCCATGTGTTCTTTTTGGCGCAGTATCTGGTCGGTGCCTGTCAGTCACACCGAAGGGGATTGGGCTCGAGAAGTCGAGCGAGCCTGCGATCCAATACCAGAAATGGGGGCTGTTACCATCTGCTCCCAAGACGTAGCTCGTGCAGTCCGTCCATTGCCCAATTGGAAGTCTCCAGGGCCGGACGGGCTGCACAACTTCTGGATCAAATGGTTTGTAGGCGAAGCTCAATAAAACAAGCTATAGTTAGTATTTATGTTTCTTTATTGTTGTGGGCGACGCCCTATGAGACTAGCTAACTTTTAACATTAATATCTCCTCGCTATTGTATTCGGTAACTCCGGTATAGCCTCTGTAAAATACCTAAACAAATCCCTATACTGTTCTTTAATAAAAGTAGTAGATTTCCATGAAGATACTTAAGTAAATACCGATGTATGTTTATAATCAGCTGTATTACCATTGTCTTGACCTTTTGAATTCTAATTAACCTGCAATTACCTGTAACAATAACCTGTTGGAATCTAATTAGTCTGTAATGCCTGTGTTATGTTTGTATAAAACTAATTAGCATATAGTTATCTAACTCATTTATTGTAAAGCACTAATTAGCTGTGAGTAGGTATGAATATACCTAAAATACCTTATGTAGTTCGTACACGATTTTGAAAGTAGCGTATGTCCAATAGGACGAGCCACATTGTTAATCCAATAAGAAAGCAGAAACCTTGAACTCGCTTACACGTGTTTTGAAATTCTCGCCAAGTCGAAACCTGTACCTTAGGGAAAGTCCATTTTTCTCGCTCTCAATTGGCGGAGCGGCTAATCAAAGTAAAGAAATGTATACGCTACTTGCAGTAGGCAACAAAAGTTATAAAAGGGCCGAGCGTCTATTTTTGGAATTAGTATTGTTACAAGTTCACATGAATCATCAAGTTACCACGTAGTGTTTGTGAAGTAAGTGGCTCCGCTGTCCACTGCTTAGTCGCGATGTACCCTATATCTAGTTAGCCAGTCTTCAAGTGTAATATAGCTAGGATTTAATTGTGTGTACTGCTTATTCTGACTGTATTTTATATTGTGTGCTGTGTACTCTTTTACAACCATTTGTAGTGATTTCTGTGTAACTTTATGTGTGCCAAATATACTCAATTATTACGACATTCTGACTGGTTTAATTTCACTCTTTCGTCAAGGGAACACCGTCACCCCCGCCTACAACACCTGACTCCCGTTTTATTAACATTTTGGTCCTTGCGAGCCGGATCAGGTTCAATTAGAATAGAGTGAACCAGTTAGAATCATGAGTCACAGAAGTGAAATCACCACACGCAGCAAGTTACGAAGACTGGCGGAAGAAATGGGTACGCGACAAGCAGAGGACATCGTCTCTGACTCAGGCTTACCATCCGAAAGGGCTCCAGGTTCTCCGTCCGTAGCACCGACATTGGCATCGACGTCCGCTCGCAATATTCCGCTCACCGGTGGCCAATTAATTGACCACAGTAAATTGACGTCAGAGAGAGCGCACGGGGGGCAGGCAGCGCCCAAGGGTCGCCACACCTCGCCGCGCAGCAAAATATCGTCAAGAAATAGCCACAGGAGCGTCGATTACCTTAAAAAACGGATCGAGTACGAAGCGGAGCGCGAATTAGTGCAGTTGAAAGAGAACCTGGTCAAAGACAAGGAAAACCTCGTCAAGAAAAGGATGGAAGCGGAAATAGCTGAGATAGAGGCGGCCGCTGAAAGCGATGATTCACAGTCAGATGTGAGTACGACACAGCGCGTCGAAGAGTGGGTGAAAACCACGCCCCAAGTCCCCCAATTGATAGAAGTATTGGGGACGCCGGCTGTGTCAGGCGCACCTATTGAAATGGCTGCGCCCCGTGAAACATCTGACCCCCGTGAACAAACCGTAAGTAGGGTGAATCTTGTGAATAACCACCGTGGGTCGTCAGTGCCGTGTGATCTAGACCAGTCCCGAGTACCTAGGACATCCGCGTCTGTACCGTTACCTAACATAACGGCACCAATTACGTCCAGGTACATGCCAGTAACGTCAGATGGGAGTAAGGTTCCAGTTACCCAGCCGTTATACCGCCTTTACCACTCCGGTCGCAAGTGTACCTCGAGTAGCCACACTCGAGTCGGATACACGGCGGCAGATGCAGTACGGAGCGGATGAAAGAGAAAGGCGGAGAGAATCGTCAGGGGACAGAGACCGTAAGATAGACAGACTGGCAGAGGCTATCACGAACATGGCACGACCACCACGACCGGTACCAAGACAGGCATATGAATTGCCCTACTTTAAAGGTGACCCAGCCGACTGGATATCATATCGGAACATGTACTGGGAAACATCACAATTATACAATTTCAAGGCGCACGAAAACTTAGCACGATTAAAAACCTCGTTACAAGGCGACGCAAAGGTATCAGTAGAGGACTTACTACGATCGTCAACTGATCCGTCCGAGATAATGCGCGCGCTAGAGGATGAGTACGGTCACCCGACCCTAGTGCTACAGTACGCCATACAAAAGGTCAAAGAATTACCTAGAGTAACGGAAAGTGGACGCGAACTAAGGAAATTCTCGTCAACGGTCCGAAATTGTGTTTCGTTACTCAAAAATATTCGTGCGGATGGATATATAAATAATCCACAGCTGGTGAGTGACCTGCTGAGCAAGCTGACCCCTGTACAGCGCGCGCAATACGGTGACTTCGCAATGGGCCTGGACAACACACAGGGGGTGGACTTAAGAGTGTCTCCAAATCTAGAAATATTATCAGATTTTCTAATACACTTGACACGCTCAACGTCGTACTACACTCAGGCGAGTATGTTTGAGCCCGGTCCATCGAAGCCCCCTGCCAAGCAACAGCAGAAGTATGGCGGCGCCGGTCAGTCTCGGCCAGCCAACGCCGCGCGCTCGGCCGCGAGCAGGCCTCCGTTGACGCAACGAGTGAACACGCAGAGCGACGAGTCTGCCGCTCCTGAAGAATGCGTTATATGTCAACGAAAGCACAACATAGAAGAGTGTGACCAGTTCAAAAAGCTTACCGTTCAACAGCGTTGGGACACGATAAAGGAGAAGAACACATGCTTCAAATGTCTCGTGAGTAAACATCCCAAGAGGTTCTGCCGTGCGAGTAGATGCAAGAAGTGCGGGTTCGGACATCACCTGCTGTTACACGCGGATAAGCAGCCGCAAGAAAAGGTGGCTACGCCGCCAGAAAGTAAGACGGAAAGTGTCACAAATATAGGCGAGTGGCGAGCTACGGCACTACTGAAAATTATGCCAGTAACGGTCAGCGATGGAAACAGTGACGATAATCAGTGTTACGCACTACTGGACGATGGTGCGACCGTGTCACTCATCGACAGCTCGCTCGCCACAGACTTAGTGGGTCCATGTGTTCCTCTCTCCTTAAAAACCGCGGGTGGCTACGGAGTAACAGACTCAACGTCGCGAGTGGTACAAGTGCGCGTAAAAGGACCTAACGGTCAGTGCCATAACATTACGTGTCGGACAATAGTGGACATTAACCTACCAACGCAAACAGTGTCCGCCACAGTGATCGACGACAACGCGCACCTACGCGACTTGGGTTGCGTAGAGATGAGGGGAGCCAAACCGCTGCTGCTTCTCGGACAGGACAACTGGGAGCTGCTCGTCAGTCAGGACATCCGCCAAGGAAAATCCGGTAAGCCAGTTGCCTCACTCACTAAGTTAGGTTGGGTCATACATGGACCATTTAATATTAATAACAATAATAATAGTAAAGAATGTGTTAGTTGCATGACCGTTTCCCTTCCTGATTTACATAATCTAGTTAAATCACAGTTTGAGCTAGAAGCGATAGGTATTTCAGAGAATTTACGTAAACATAAAGATGTCGAAAGGGCATTAGCCGTGTTAGACAGCACTAGCCATCGTATCCCTGACCAGTCACAATGGGAGGTCGGTTTGTTATGGAAACATGACAATATTCAGTTACCTGATAATTATAATCAGGCCAGGCAAAGGCTGTACGGCATAGAGAAACGTATGCGTAAAGACACTAGTTTCGCTGAGCAATATTCAGCTCAGATAGGTAGGTTAGTAGACGAAGGTTACGCGCGTAAAGTAGACGGTAACATAGACAGCTCGCCGGTTTGGTACTTACCGCATTTCGGAGTCGTTAACCCGAACAAACCGGGCAAGCTACGTCTCGTGTTCGACGCAGCCGCTACGTCTCATGAGACGTGTTTAAATGATAATCTGCTAACCGGACCTGACTTACTGAATTCTTTGCTAGGTATTTTAATTAAGTTCAGGATAGGCCCCGTCGCGTTTTCAGGGGATATCGCTGATATGTTCTTACGAGTAAAAATAAGGGCAGAAGATCAAGGCGCGCAATTATTTTTATGGAGAGGCGCGGATCACCATAAAGAACCAGATACATACGCGATGAATTCCATGATATTTGGTGCAGCCTCGTCCCCTACTACGGCAATATATATACTCAACAAAAATGCCGATGATTTCATTGATGTTTATCCCGAAGCTGTGGAAGCCATCAAATCTAGGCACTATATGGACGACTATCTAGATAGTGCTTGGACCGAGGAGAAGGCTAACACGTTAATAGAGGAAGTGACACGAATACATGCATCCGGTGGATTCATTATCCGGGGGTGGGTCACTAACTCATCGGAGCTAAGGGAAAGGCTGAAAATAGAAATGCCTGATAAGGTAGCCCTTGAGAAGGGAACAGGCTCAGTAGAGAGGACCCTAGGTTTAATATGGTCACCTAAAGACGACGAGTTAGGTTTTGATCTGTCATTTAAGAGACTACCACCGGAAATTATGAATGGTAGTTTAGTGCCCACTAAAAGACAATTTCTTAGTATGATAATGTCGATTTACGACCCGCTAGGTTTCCTATACCCGTGTGTAATTCAATCACGCATATTAATGCAACGAATATGGAAGTCGGGAATACAATGGGACGAACCCTTAAAAGAAAAGGACGCCAAAGTATGGTTTAATTGGCTCCATAATTTATACCGCTTAAACGAATTAAAAATACCGCGGTGGTACGGGTTAAAACTCGATAATTTAGAATTACACGCGTTCGGGGACGCCAGCGAGCTTGCTTACGCCGCAGTAGTATACCTAGTGGGCTCTAACTCTGAAGGAAAGAGGGAATCGGTTATGTTACTAGGGAAAGCGCGAGTAGCTCCACAAAAAGTAGTATCCATTCCCAGGCTAGAGTTACAAGCAGCCGTGTTAGCCTGTCGTATAGCAGACACTGCCCACAAAGAGTTAGGTATACGAATCGAAAAGAAATTCCTTTGGACCGACAGCAAGACTGTATTAAAATGGATAAACTCCGATGCACAGGAATTTCAACGATTCGTCTCGCACAGACTAGCCGAAATAGATAGGCTGTCAGACAGAGGCAACTGGCGCTGGGTACCTTCACAGGATAACCCAGCTGATAAGGCCACCAGGTTGTGTTGGCCCGATGACCACGCGGAGTGGCTCTCGGGCCCCTCGTTTCTGTGTGACCCACAGGAGCTGTGGCCTGCGTGTCCCGAGGCTGAGGCGTCGGAAGCGGACCTTGAGCGCATCCAGCGGGTCCACGCCGCGGCAGCACCGGCGGCACCACTCCTAGAGTACGAGCGCTACTCATCGTGGACGCGCATTCAGCGTGTCATGGCGCGCGTGCTCATCTTCAGCGGCCGATGTCGCAAACGTCGGTCGACTACGGAGCTGTGTCAGCGAGACCTAGAAGATGCTCACAACAGCCTGTTGAGGCTGTGTCAAGAAGAAAGCTTTCAAAGCGAGCGGGCCACCATCCTTAAAGGCCTGCCCGTTCCCAGCAGCAGCAGCATCAAGGCTCTCGACCCCATGATAGCCGACGACGGGTTGCTACGAGTGAGAGGGCGCCTGAGTGCCTGTGAGGTGCTCACGTTCGGCGAGCGGCACCCTATTATCCTGGAGGGCCGCCATCCTCTGACAAGAAAGCTCATCGCTCATTACCATGCGATGGCTCTGCACGCCAACCACGAGACCGTCGTCAACAATCTACGGGAAAAGTACTGGGTCACTAAAATCAGAACCTCAGTAAAGACAGTGGTTGCCAACTGCCAACTCTGTCGCGTCTGCCGAGCCAAGCCCGCGCCACCGAAGATGGGTGACCTGCCGCTCGCAAGGCTGGAACCATCCAGACGAGCCTTTGTGCGAGTGGGGGTGGACTACTTCGGCCCGATGGAGGTCGCAATCGGGCGACGGCGCGAGAAGAGGTGGGGTGTCCTATTCACCTGCCTCACTACACGCGCCGTCCACCTTGAGTTGGCCGCTTCCCTAAGCGCCGACTCCGCCATACTAGCCTTGCGGCGCCTCATAGCGCGCCGCGGGCAACCAGCACATCTGTACTCTGACCAGGGTACCAACTTCATCGGGGCCAATACCGAGCTTCGAGCAGCCCTGAAAGACCTCAACCAAGGTCAGATAAGGGCCGAGGCCATTCACCGTGGCATCGAATGGCACTTCAATCCCCCGGCGGCCCCACACATGGGTGGCTGCTGGGAGCGCCTGGTGAGATCCGTGAAGAACGCACTTCGCAGTACGCTCAAGGAGCGTGCCCCTCGTGAGGAGGTCCTCTACACCCTCCTCACCGAAGCCGAGCTGATCGTAAACAGCCGGCCACTGAGCTACGTGAACGACGACCACGACCAGCCCGTGGTCCTGACGCCGAACCATCTACTCCTGGGCACTGCGTCCGGGAGTACTCCGTTTGCATCGAGCGACGCCGAAGACATCGACTCTCGCCGGCAGTGGCGGCGCGTGAACGCGCTCGCCGACATGTTCTGGCGGCGCTGGCTGCGAGAGTACCTGCCTACGCTCCAACGTCGGGAAAAGTGGTTAAACAATGTGCCGAACGTACGTATCAGTGACGTAGTAGTGATTGTGGACAATAATAGACCGCGAAGTGCGTGGACCAAAGGTCTCATCAAAGCTGTGTATCATGGACACGATGGTATTATCCGTGTAGTAGATGTTAAGACTGTAAATGGGGTCCTACGTCGACCCGTAGCGAAGATTATTGTGCTTCCCACAGACCAAGAATTGTAAGTCGGTTGAACCCTGTTACAGGGGGTGGAATGTAGGCGAAGCTCAATAAAACAAGCTATAGTTAGTATTTATGTTTCTTTATTGTTGTGGGCGACGCCCTATGAGACTAGCTAACTTTTAACATTAATATCTCCTCGCTATTGTATTCGGTAACTCCGGTATAGCCTCTGTAAAATACCTAAACAAATCCCTATACTGTTCTTTAATAAAAGTAGTAGATTTCCATGAAGATACTTAAGTAAATACCGATGTATGTTTATAATCAGCTGTATTACCATTGTCTTGACCTTTTGAATTCTAATTAACCTGCAATTACCTGTAACAATAACCTGTTGGAATCTAATTAGTCTGTAATGCCTGTGTTATGTTTGTATAAAACTAATTAGCATATAGTTATCTAACTCATTTATTGTAAAGCACTAATTAGCTGTGAGTAGGTATGAATATACCTAAAATACCTTATGTAGTTCGTACACGATTTTGAAAGTAGCGTATGTCCAATAGGACGAGCCACATTGTTAATCCAATAAGAAAGCAGAAACCTTGAACTCGCTTACACGTGTTTTGAAATTCTCGCCAAGTCGAAACCTGTACCTTAGGGAAAGTCCATTTTTCTCGCTCTCAATTGGCGGAGCGGCTAATCAAAGTAAAGAAATGTATACGCTACTTGCAGTAGGCAACAAAAGTTATAAAAGGGCCGAGCGTCTATTTTTGGAATTAGTATTGTTACAAGTTCACATGAATCATCAAGTTACCACGTAGTGTTTGTGAAGTAAGTGGCTCCGCTGTCCACTGCTTAGTCGCGATGTACCCTATATCTAGTTAGCCAGTCTTCAAGTGTAATATAGCTAGGATTTAATTGTGTGTACTGCTTATTCTGACTGTATTTTATATTGTGTGCTGTGTACTCTTTTACAACCATTTGTAGTGATTTCTGTGTAACTTTATGTGTGCCAAATATACTCAATTATTACGACATTCTGACTGGTTTAATTTCACTCTTTCGTCAAGGGAACACCGTCACCCCCGCCTACAACACCTGACTCCCGTTTTATTAACATGGTTCGTTGGATCGCATGCTCGCTTGGCGGCTCAGTACCAGACTGCATTGGAGTCTGGTTCGCTACCCCAGTTCCTAACAACAGGAATTACCCACCTGCTCCACAAATCAGGTAGTACCGCGGAACCCAAAAATTATAGACCGATCACGTGTTTGCCGACGGTCTATAAAGTTCTTACATCCATTTTGAGAGCTAAAATGTACAATCATATTGACACCAACTCCATCATGTCTGTCTCTCAAAATGGATGTAGGAACGGGTCTCGCGGTACTAAGGAGCTGCTCCTCATTGATATGGCCATTAGCCAACAGGTTCGCCGTTCCCGAAAGGATCTGTCGACATGTTGGATAGATTATAAGAAGGCCTATGACTCGGTGCCACATACATGGCTCAAGAGGGTGCTGGAGTTGTATAAAGTTGATGCAACTCTGCGCACCTTCCTGATTTCATGTATGGGGCAGTGGAGGACGGTCCTTCGCTATCCAGGATGTCGAAATATCCAAAGGAACAGCGAACCGATAAGGATCGAGCGAGGCATATTTCAGGGTGATAGTTTGAGTCCGCTTTGGTTCTGCTTAGCCCTGAATCCTCTGAGCACACTGCTTGAGGATTCAGGTATAGGCTATCGGTTGAGGAGAGGTGGTCAGGTTATATCTCACCTCCTTTACATGGATGACCTTAAACTCTTTGCTCCCAACAATTTTCAACTAATGGAGCTACTGAAGGTAACTGAAACCTTCAGTAGCGCCATCAGGATGGAATTTGGTGTGGACAAATGTGCGGTCATGCATGTAAAGCGAGGGAAGATTGTGGAATCCGCGGGAACCGAACTCTCGGATTCCATAAACCTCCGAGCCCTCTCCGCATCCGAAACCTATAAATATTTGGGTATGTCGGAAGCGTTGGGCATCAATGTTACTGACATGAAGCAATCGTTGAAGGAGCGCTTCTTTGGCCGCCTGAAGAAAGTATTTAATAGTTTTCTATCAGGCGGAAACAAGGTGCGCGCCTTCAACGGTTGGGTCGTGCCGGTTTTGATGTACTCTTTCGGCATACTCAAATGGACTCAAACCGAACTAGACGCCCTGGATAGGAGGGTCCGTACGCTGCTGACTGCATATCGAATGCATCACCCACGGTCATCGGTAATGAGGCTGTATATCCCGCGAAAGTGTGGAGGTCGAGGCTTTTTAAACGCTAAGACTCTCCACAATCGCGAGATATGCAGTCTCAGGGAATATTTCCTAGAAACCGACGTGGGGATGCATCGAGATGTGGTGGCGGTTGACAAGGGCCTCACCCCGCTCTCCTTGGCTAACGAGAACTGGCGCAAACCTGTAATACTTGACACCAATGAACGCATGGAAGTATGGCAGAGTAAGGAGCTCCACGGACGCTTTTTCCGGGCCCTACATGGACCCGATGTAGATATACTAGCGTCCGTAGCCTGGCTGCGTTTCGGTGACCTCTTTGGGGAAACCGAAGGTTTTGTCTGTGCAATTATGGACGAAGTTATGATGACGAACAATTACCGGAGATTTATTGTGAAAGACGGCACGGTTGACATCTGTCGGGCATGCCACCGTCCAGGGGAATCAATTAGGCACATAATCTCCGGGTGTTCTCGTCTAGCTAACGAAGAATACTTGCATAGACACAACCTAGTAGCCAGGATTATCCATCAGCAACTTGCTCTGAAATACAGCCTTGTGGAATCAGAAGTGCCGTACTACAGGTATGTGCCCGACCCAGTTCTCGAAAATGGAAATATCACATTGTACTGGGATCGATCCATCATCACTGACAGGACTATTGTAGCAAATAAGCCTGATATAGTGGTGGTGGATCGAGTAGAGCGGCGCACAATGATTGTTGACATAACGGTCCCACATGACGAGAACCTCGTGAAAGCTGAGAAAGATAAGCAGATCAAGTATCTTGACTTGGCTCGCGAGGTTGTCGACATGTGGGATGTGGACTCAGCAATCATTGTGCCGATAGTCGTCACTGCCAATGGCTTGATAGCCAAGAGCCTCGATCAACATCTAAAGAGGCTCTCGTTAGGCAGCTGGGTCAAGGGCTTGATTCAGAAAGCGGTACTTCTGGACACGGCTCGCATTGTCAGGAGGTTCCTCTCTCTGGAGCCCTGACCGCCGGTAGCTTGGACCCTGTTCCCGATACCGGTGGGCTACTATTTTTTATATTTTTAAATGTTTTTATATGTTTCTGTACTAATATTTAAAAATATAATTTATAAGAGTTTACAAATTAATAAAGGAATTATAATAATAATAATAATTACTTTACAAAGAATATCTAATTAAAATCCGTGATTAAGCGGTTTTGCTAAGAGAATTTCATTTAAGTATTAGAAAAGTTCTATAAAGGTGATACGATGTAGGATTTTCTACGATCATTCAATGAACACTATTAGTTGAATGTTTTATCAGTACAAAACTAAGCATTTATAGGTACCGATAAGTAAGAATGTACAACTAAAGACGAAAGTAGCCGATGCCGAATGCTTTGAAGGGATTAACTGTCCAGTAAGATTGCTCTTTCTATGCAAAACATTTTTTTTTTCAAATTTAAGTTTGTAATGTATCACAGTCGGTGATAATTTATTCACATAAAAATCTACAGTATTAGCTAATAAGTATTTTAAAAATAATTTAAACTATTAAGTAACTGTAAAAGTAAGAAATTGTCCAATTACGTCTGTCTTATCCACACTTCCACACTAATATTATAAATGCACAAGTAACTCTGTATGTCTGTCTGTCTCGCTTTCCCGCTAAAACTACTGAACCGATTTAAATGAAATTAGGTACACAGATAGTTTAAAGCCTGAGAAAGGACATAGGCTACCTTTTATCTGGGTAGTATATTCCCGCACGATATTTTCCGACCTCCACGCGAGCGAAGTTGCTGGCAAAAGCTAGTTACAAAATATTTTTGAGAATTAAAATTTAATTTGCCTTTTCGTTTCTAGTGTAACAATTTGTTTCATTTAACCCAGTAACATATGATCTAGGAAACTATTAGTCGAACTTAAAGGATGGATTATAGCCGGAAACATGGATATCTGGATGTTGTAGAACCTCGGGGGGAAGGGGGAGAGTGTGCGGTTACAGTGAGGACACTAACTTGCGATCCAAAAGATAGAAAACAATCTAGGAAACAAACCTATCCACAGTACCTAAACTATGCAAAGATAAATACGAGCATATTACTCGTATTGTCCCACTGTTAGACAAGGGCCCCTTCTCTTAAACATAATCTATAGATATAAAATTCAAAGTCCTGAGTGACTGACTGACTGACTGACTGACTGATATATCAACGTACAGCCTAAACCGCTGGTCGTAGAGACATGAAATTTGGAGGGTGTGTTCTTTGTAAAGAGTAGGTATCCACTAAGAAAGGGTTTTTAGAAATTCCACCCCTAAGAGGGTGAAATGGGGGGTTGAAGTTTCTATGAAACTTTTTATTCTCTGGGTCGATTGACACAAAAATTGGTACACATACTCTTCAAGTATAATTATGAGACACGTGTATCACAGTTTTTCCAAAATCATCCCTTTACTGAGTCAAATAGGGCTTCGAATATTCTACGTGGCCTGGTAGACGGGCGCATGGCGTGCGGGGCAGCCCGGGGAGTGCATTGTCGTCACCGGTGTCCAATCTCAACCAAGGTAACGGGGATGTATCAAATGTGTAACTGATATTAATATTAACTAATATTTGCAAGTAATAAGTAAGTACATGCAAAAACGCGTTTGTTTCTGTATATAACTACAGTGACTGTTGTTAAATAGATACCTATGCAACTTTATTAGTAAAAACTAATTGGGCACATACATCTGTACGTTCAGTGAGTAATAATGCGACTTTAGTTTATACATTAAAGTAAAACATGACGACCAAGCTACAATCATCAATGAAATTCTCTTGAGATCGTTCGAAGGAGTTGAAAATTATTATAAATCAGTGGACTCGAGTGATAAACCACGATGACGCCATACATTGCCCGGTTGAGTTTCTTAACACATTGAAGCCTCCCGGTCTCCCAACTCACAGGTTGTTCCAGAGAGGAGTCTGTGTTTATTCCGAGGATTCCTCTAACGCCATCGAACTACCCCTTCGAGTTCAAAAGAGTGCAGTTTACCCTCAAAGTCTGCTTTGACATGACCATAAATAAATCACAAGGCCAAACACTTAATTTAACAGGGTTAAGGTTATAGCACATTATACCGGCACCGCAACTGCACAGCTACAGCACGGCGTCTCCTCGAATTTAGGCTACAGCTAGCTGCCAGCGCGCTAACTACGCGTCGGCCGCGAGGTGCAATCTCGCAGTACGCGCGCTGGCCGCGAGGTGCAAGCTCGCAGGCCTCGCGCTGGCTGCGAGATGCAAGCTTGCTGTCACCGCGAACACAATTGTTATATGGCATCTTCGTACTTCCTCTATTAGTAAAACTAAGCACTGTCTTAAATCTGATTCGAGACTAGAGGGAGGATGCAGCGAGGCGCGTGAGGCGACGGTGGTGCGCGGGCTACGCACGGCGCAATGGCGATGTTTCGCTGGCGACTCGGAGTCGGCGCGTAGTAAGCATGCGGTCGGCGCGCTATAAACATGCGGTCGGCGCGCTGTAAACACATGGTCCACTGGCATGCAGCACGCGGGCTGCGAGTTGAGTTGTATGGTAGCGGCAAGCGCGCTGACTGCCGGCCGTTGGCTTTTTCATATCGACATTATGAAATATATTATACAACACATGATTTAATGCTCAAAATTGAATGACAAGTTAATTTCTGGTTTGGAGCCGTGCCGTTGCAGTGCCGGTATAATGTGCCATGACCTGTAGACTTAAGGGAGAACTGCTTTTTACACGGTCTGGTGCAGACCAGGAGCCTGGTGATTCTAGCACCTGAAATAAAAACAAAAAATATTGTTTACAAAGAAATACTGCGGTAGGCATAGTATTTCAATGTAAACAATATTAATTGTTTATTATCCACTTCTGGTTGTCTCCTAAATAAATCATTTTACACACGCTTTGAGTTCTATTAAAACTATACCTACACTCATCCCAGAGATTAATAAAGTTGTACGAAGAACTTCGTCCTATTTGTTTGGGATATTGTTAGTTTGTATATTAAATTGAGAGGTAGTGAGAACGCGGATGATTATTTCTGAAAAAAAAAATGCCGCGGGCAGAGGCTGTACAAAATAAACCAAAGATATAAACACAGGCAACAAAAATCTGTTGTAATTATATTACATGCATACGTGTCGAACTCATAAAGATGGTGGTATACACTACCCTATGGAGCTCTTAAATTTATTCAATCCATCTGGTCCCCGTCTCACACACTTATCCTCAAAGTGGTTGCTCCAGCAATGCTACCACGAAATCTCAATCCGGCCAAGTTGTGCAACGGGACCAGGTCACGTGTGAAAACCTCACATCAAAACGTGGTAGAGGCTCCGCCATTGTATTTACTGGCTGTGCTCAAGGTGAATCGGTGTACTATACCGCAGATACCACTAATACCGTTGGAGTACCCATTCGAGTTTAAAAGGCTGCAGTCCCCTTATGGCATGTTTTGCAAGGTTCCCTATCCATGGGCATACTTTTTTCCTCCTAAGTATATTTTCGCATAACATTATTTACGCATAACAGCTTACGCATAATATTTTTAAGCATAATTTCATTAATCATAATAATGATTAAGCATAACATTCTACAGCATTAAATATTTACGCATAATGATATTAAAACAAATTTTTTATAGGCATAATAAAGATGCATAATAATTAACTCCCAAAATATTAGACACTAATAAACATGTAAACATGCATACACCATGCATACAGCAAACATGCAGCATGCAAGCAAGCATACAGAAGGCATGCAGCATGCAAGCATGCATCCAGCAGGCATGCAGCATGCAAACAAGCATGCAGCATGCAAGCAATCATGCAACATGTAGCAGGCATGATTTCTGTCACGGCTCCGGCGCTTTGAGGCTCCGGCCGTCCCACGCGAGCTTTTCGTCGCAGATGTGTTTTACGCTCACCACCGCAGTTTCGGCTCGCTGATTAACTCCTAAAATGTTAGATACTAATAAACATGTAAACATGCATACATCAAACATGCAGCATGCAAGCAAGCATACAGAAGGCATGCAGCATGCAAGCATGCATCCAGCAGGCATGCAGCATGCAAACAAGCATGCAGCAAGCATGCAGCATGCAAGCAAGCATGCAACATGTAGCAGGCATGATTTCTGTCACGGCTCCGGCGCTTCGAGGCTCCGGCGGTCCCACGCGAACTTATCGTCGCAGATGTGTTTTACGCTCACCACCGCAGCTGCGGCTCGCTGATTAACTCCTAAAATGTTAGATACTAATAAACATGTAAACATGCATACACCATGTATACAGCTAACATGCAACATGCAAGCAAGCATGCAGGAGGCATGCAGCATGCAAGCATGCATCCAGCAGGCATGCAGCATGCAAGCAAGCATGCAACATGCAGCAAGCATGGTTTCTGTAACGGCTCCGGCGCTGCGAGGCTCCGGCGGTCCCACGCGAGCTTATCGTCGCAGATGTGTTTTACGCTCACCACCGCAGCTTCGGCTCGCTGGCCGGCTTCGCCACCCAGCCTCAGCCGCAGTGGCGAGTGTAAAAACCAGCTGCTCCTCAGATCGCGGGCCGCCTCGCACCTCCGCGCTTACGCAGTTTTAAATTACACTCTAGGGGTAGGGCAGACAAGACTACGTGCAGTCGGTTTTGCAGCGATTCATTTCTGTCACTTAATTTTGTAGCATAACATATTGAATTTTTAAGACAATACTTTAACTTTAATTTAGGGTTATAAAATGAATTTTAAAAGTATGCCTAAAACTATTATGCTAATAGTCATTATACCTAGAAACATTATGCGAATTAAAATTATGCCAAAACAAATTAGCCTTCAAGATCATTATGCCAACCCAAAATGTATGCCAAAAAAATATATGGCAAAGTATTATTTTGGCAAAACAAATTATGCCAAAATAGGTTTGCCAAAGTACATTAGGAAAAAGAACATTATGCGAAAAGAAGGGAGTATATAAGTCTCGTGGACAGTCACTTAAAACAGCGGGATGTCATCTTAGAGGGGACTGCTTCTTGCACGGCCAGGTTTAGGCTGGCTGCTCGAGAGTGAAAACATCTAGCAGCCTGGTTGTATTAGCACCTGAAGGCAGAACCTCTAAAGTAGTATATAAAGAGATACTTTAAGTATAAACTAAAAAATAAATAGTCTTTAACCCCTGTGAACAGCAATGTAAGTAAAATCGTCATTTGAATAATTTAGGTAACAATGTTTTTCGAAATTCCCAGGGAATAAAGGTAACTTATATTTTCGCTTTAAAGTTGCTTTCTTTGGTATGCAAGTAGGTAATTTGCCGTTCCGTTATATATTCCGTCAATATTGTTATGTTTTAGCAATATTTATCCTACAACAATCATTTATCAATCCGAACGCTGCTCCTTGGATAACACAAAACAAGCAGTGCAATAACCCATTGTTTAGCTGGACAAACACAAAGGGTACTTTTAATCCCGGTAATACGTTCCTGTGGGATATTTTTCGACATCCACGCGGGCGAAGCCGCGGGCAGAAGCTAGTGCCATATAAAGATAAACTTATTGCTTAAACGACCTTGTCTTCTCCATGTTTATCAGTCAACGCCGCGCTGTCATTCAACATCATAATCACCGTTGAGAAAATGTTCAAACAATTACAAATTAATAATGCTGTAAGTTATGCCGAGGGTGAAGCGACTGCTCAACATTAAAAATACTATTTGGTACAAAGATTTCAAACTCAAACTCAACGCATTTATTTCAAACTAGCTTTTGCCAGCGGCTTCGCTCGCGTGGAGGCCGGAAAATATCCCGCGGGCATATTACCGGGGTAAAAAGTACCCTACGTGTAAGTAATTTAGTAGGATAGATGTATACTATTGAGGACTTTTTATAGATCTTTTGAAGACCATCATCTTTGTAATACATACTTTTGTTGTACATACATTTGCAGGTTATAGGTTATATAACATAACGATAAGCCACACCTATGTAGCTTAGCGTTATAACCTGCCCAGGAGTATGGACTACAATCGTACCAAGTTTGGTTAAAATCCATTCAGTAGTTTTTGACCCATGCGTGCACATACAGACAGACAGACAGACAGAAAGAAATTTACTGATTGCATTTTTGGCATCAGTATCGATCACCATTTATCCTCCAATATTAATTTTGAATATATTTTCAATGTACAGAATTGACCTCTCTACAGTTTTATTATAAGTATAGATAAACTAATTACAGGCACTTATACAAATATACAAGACTATAAGAGCTATGCTGTTGAAACGTGGTAAGTAGATGTAATCTGTGAACCGCATTAAGATTTTCACACAAAAATTGAAAAAAAAAACGATAAGTTTTGGGGTTTCCCCATACTCAGAACTGAAACTCAATTTTTTTTTTTTTCATCAAACCCACACGTGTGGGTTATTTATGAATAGGTCTTCAAAAATGGTATCGAGGTTTCAAACATAATTTTTTTCTAAACTGTATAGTTTGTGCGAGATACACTTCCAAAGTGGTAGAATGTGTGTCGGGGGGACACACACATTCTACAGTTTTATTATAAGTATAGATAAACTAATTACAGGCACTTATACAAATATACAAGACTATAAGAGCTATGCTGTTGAAACGTGGTAAGTAGATGTAATCTGTGAACCGCATTAAGATTTTCACACAAAAATTGAAAAAAAAAACGATAAGTTTTGGGGTTTCCCCATACTCAGAACTGAAACTCAATTTTTTTTTTTTCATCAAACCCACACGTGTGGGTTATTTATGAATAGGTCTTCAAAAATGGTATCGAGGTTTCAAACATAATTTTTTTCTAAACTGTATAGTTTGTGCGAGATACACTTCCAAAGTGGTAGAATGTGTGTGTCCCCCCGTAACTTCTAAAATAATAGAATGATTAAACTAAAAAAAAATATATGATGTACATTACCATTTAAACTTCCACCGAAAATTGGTTTGAACGAGATCTAGTAGGTAGTTTTTTTTAATACGTCATAAATCGTAAACCGCAATTTACCTTTCATTCAATCAACTAAAGTATAAAAATAAAAAATAAAAAATATTTAATTTCATAAACCGTGACTATCTACAGGTTTGTACGGAACCCTCGATGCGCGAGTTCGACTCGCACTTGGCCGGTTTTTTCTTATTTCGAAGCCTTATCTATTTCTTGGGGTCAAGGGTTATGTGAAGAGATTTTACGACAAGGCTGTGTCCTACGCTGCTATAGACGGGAAATAAATATATTTTCTTCTTCCTTTCAAAGTCATAAGTGTTTTTAATAAATATAAGATTACATTTAACAGTTATAAACAGTTCAACATCTTATCAAAATCTTTAAACAAAATTTAAAAGCGTCCGTCACAATTTTCAAAGGTAACATCATGTTACTGGCAGCGCCATCTATCAACAAATGAACACACTACTAAGCCGAGCATCTCTGACTTGAAAACAGGGGTAGAAGAAAATATATCGACAGTAGCGACATGTAGCGGCGAGTAGCAAAACTACAGCATTGTAGAAGTTCTTTTCGGAACTGAAAAGATGGAGTTGTTTATAGATTGAATGTACACATGAGATAATTTTTTTAAATAGGCATTAATGAAAATTAAACAGGCAGGTTCTAAGTTCAATTTTACCACAATTAAATACTGACTAAGAAATTGTTCAAGGAAGTTCTTGTGGGTTTGTTAGGCTTTGTAAACACTTGTTTGAGATTTTATGATCAAAAACATCATCATCATCTTTTACTGTCAATTTGATAACTTTTAACTTCTCTTTTGACAGTTTATTATTTAAAAGATTACTTATCACGAGTCTATCTAACATTCTGCACCATAATACGTCCCTTTTTTTTATTTTTTTTTTTCAGGATGGGAAATCATCAAATGACTTCTCCCGCTCTGGGCGGAGCGGGAGGGCGTGTCAGACTTTTACTGACTAAAACCCACCCGTGTTCCATCAGTTGCCCATGTGCCAGGGTCACGGTATCTCTTTCGAACAATCACGCGACCCCGGCAGATAATACGTCCCTTGATCTTGATTATATATTTTGGTTATGATTGGTACATAATTACTTTGTTGGCTTCGTGCTTTGTAGATAAGGTAAATAGAAAACAATACAGGGAAAACTTAGCTTAATCTCGTTTATTGTTTTCTATTTTCGTAACGTGGATCAAGTACCTATATTTATTTTCTTTTTTCTCAAGGAATTGTAGCCTAATATTTAACAACGCGGAAGTAAATTGCGCTAGGTAAATTGTTTTTGCACCAAAATATAATGAATTTGACACGTCCTAATACGGGTTCTCTAGTGCATTTGATAATGTTATCATCTAGAAAAATAAATAAAATTGGGTGTCTGTTTGTAATATTAAGATAACCACTTTTTACTAAGTGTATATGGATGTGTACACGGTACATGTACCAAAACAACATTATTTACAATTTTTGTCTGTCTGTCTTTTTGTTCCGGCTAATCTCTGAAATGGCTGGACCAATTTTGATGGGACTTTTATTGGCAGGTGGCTGATGTAATAAGGAGTAACTTAGGCTACTTTTATTTTAGAAAAATACTTGCGTTAATTTCCGACGTTCACGCGGGCGAAGCCGCGGGCAAAAGCGAGTTTTTTATCATTTTTGTCTGTCTGTCTGTTTGTTCCGGCTAATCTCTGAAATGGCTGGACCGATTTTGACGGGACTTTCACTGGCAGATAGCTGATGTAACAAGGAGTAACTTAAACTACTTTTATTTAAGAAAAAAAATTGGATCTCACGAAAACAAAACTAAAGAAAAACTTTTTGTTAAATACCACGCGGACGAAGTCGCGGGTAACAGCTATTACCTATATAACTTGGATTAACACATTCTTACCGCGGTAGTGCAGACGCCAGCACATCAAGCTACTACAATCTGTCAGATTTCTTTGATAGATTTTCGACTTTATTTCTAGAGCATTAGGTTCAAGGTTCATTGGTAAAAATTGACAGTTTCGGGTAGCTTGACCTGCTGGCGTCTGTACGTCCTCTTGCGTTTATTTCCGACATCCACGCGGGCGAAGCGGGCAAAAGTTAGTTCGAAATAATTTCGTCATACAGTTAGCCGCTTTCGGTGAGTAAAAGCAATTTCCAGCATTACAATTAAATTATCTAGACAAAGCTCTTAAAATTATGAAATTAAAATTGTAATTGGTATTCCAGTTTCTGTAATCTATACATCTATAAAGTAAATAAAATGGAAGTGTCTGTTTGTAATTTCAAATTAACAGCTTTTCACTAAATGCAATACGGTGAATGTAAATACGGTACTTATACCAAAAAATATTTTTTTTACTTTTGTCTGTCTGTCTATCTATTTGTTCCGGCTAATCTCTGAAATGGCTGGATCGATTTTGACGGGACTTTTATAGACAGGTAGCGGATGTAATAAGGAGTAACTTAGGCTACTTTTATTTTAGAAAAAATCTTTTTAAAGTCCGACATCCACGCGGGCAAAGCCGCGTGCAAAAGCTAGTTGGTTAATAAATTAAGTTTATCTCAGTGGGCGTGGCTTGGGGCTGCCTTTAGGGGCTCTTTTGATTCACAGCCTGTATTCAAAGGCAGTGGGTCTTTTACTGTGGAATGCTAAAATTCATTTAAGAACTCGAGACGAGTCGTGGGGCCCCCGGTGGGAACGAAATTTCTTTCGCTGTATATAATGTACTAGCTTTTGCCCGCAGCTTCGCCCGCGTAAATGTCGGGATTTAAAACAGGTATTTTTTTTTTAATAAAAGAATTTTTCAAAAATAAAAGTAGCCTATGTTACTCCTTATTACATCAGTTACATTCCAATAAAGTCTCGTCAAAATCGGTCCAGCCATTTCAGAGATTAGCCGGAACAAACAGACAGACAGACAAAAATTTAAAAAAATGTTGTTTTGGTATATGTACCGTGTATACATCCATATACACTTAGTAAAAAGCGGTTAATTTAATATTAAAAACAGACCCCTGCAATTTTATTTATTTGTATAGATGTATAGATTAAATAACAGGTACAGTGAAATACATGACCAAAATTTGAGAGTATACGAACAAAAAATAGTGCAGAAATATTAATAAACTTACAAGTAAACACACTAAAGCAAAAGTGTCGTGAAGTTTCAGAATGTTACACTATTTTCGGTGTAGCTCTCATTCGACAAGTGTGAAGAGTATAACGGGTGCTAATCAACTTCATGAATTCATGGAAAATTGGTAAGTAAACTGACACCCTACATCATTTCACCGTGTTATATTCATCCATACTTAATATTATAAATCTGAACGTGTGTGTGTCCGTCTTTCAGGCCAAAACGGAGCGACGAATTGACGTGATTTTTTAAGTGGAGATAGTTGAAGAGATGGAGAGTAACATAGGCCACTTTTTGTCTCTTCCTAACCCCCCACTTCCCTAAAATGGGGGGTGGAACGCGCTAATCTCAGGAACAACTGGTTCGAATTGAAAAAATATTTTTGAGTGAGGTAACCTATTTATTGAGGAAGGCTATATAACATCACGCTACGATCAAAAACTGGCAGGCGGCGATGCGACGGGAAGGGTCAGGGGAGCAAATATTTGACGCGGACGAAGTCGCGGGCAGAAGTTAGTTTGACATAATTGTCAAAGAAAGATTTGAGATTTTAATAAAACTGCGTCGGTGATCAATTTGGTTTACAATTAATTTACCTAGCTTCATTCAAGTGCTTCGACCCAGGATCAAACCCGCCAAGGCTTGGTATTATCGCCAAACAGGTAATTGTTACATAATACCTTATTATTATTTTGGTCTTAAATATAATTTACTCAGGTGTGCATCCAGGTGAGATTCTAGTTATTACTCTGAGAAGGTACATTGCTCTGTTCTGCAGAAAAAATATTATCCAAGTTATTAAAGGCCTCTCTGCCCTCCTTCCACTATTTCTGTTTAAATTTTCTAAGGAGCAGTTCTTGTTGCTTAATCATATTCACATAATCCCTTAAATCATCACTATACGCGCCCCCTGTAATAACTTGAGTTAAGTTGTTCGCGCTCCGGCGGGGCGGGCTCCAGTTTCAAACTGTGCTTCATTTTAATCTGCGCCTTTGTTTCAGACTCGACAAGATATTGTTACTTATCGCCAAGTGACAGTTATGTTAACACTCTCTTGTGTGCTTGGCAACTTGATATCTTTTGAATTTTCGATACTTTTGTGAACGTTGGGAAGTTTTAGAAATTGTAGTATTTAATTATAAATTTCAAACTTTTCCTCGCTTTCAAATGTTAACGATATTGAATGGTGAGATTCATTCGGAGATAAAGGCACAGTCAGCGACGAAACTCACTGATCATTTCTGAATAAAGGGTTTATTTAATTTAAGACCAGTACGTTAATTTGAATTCCACTTGCCATCAAAGTATTTTCCTCTCTTATTCATAGTAACCCCTGAAATCTTCCTCTTTGATTTCAGTGAAACCAAACGAATACTTTAAATACCCTTTATATATATCTTCACAAAACATCACTTTGAAATAAAATAAATAACGGGTTCATCGACTGCTATACGACAAACAAAAACAACCATATAAATATATTTATTTGATATTATAACTGCTATAACTTTTATATGACGTGCAAAAAAAAGTCTAAGTTAAGTCTACGGGGACTACGGTTAAGGAAACGTAAAATGTTTCGGTTGATGTTACGTACAAGTTATAAGAAATCCATATTGAAATGTTCAACGTTTTCATTTCCATAATTTGCCAGACGATCAGCATTTTTTTTTTATTATGCTTGTAAAACGCAATGAATTGGTTAAAGGAATAACAATAGATACTAAAATCTATTGTAATTGATTATAACTTTACTACAACATCACTCAAAAGAAAATTATTTACCCGGAAAAAAAAATCTGATCTACAGGATGCGAAATGACCCTTCTTGAAGCGGTCATCTATGCATTATAAATATTAAACTATGTTACTTTTTGCAAAAAATATTTCTGGGTTTAGTTTTACTGTTACGGCACAATGTTATGCGTTGTGCTTATGGGTGCACGTAACGGCACAGGGATTAAAGTATAAGCTAAGAAGTATTTAAGGCTACGTTTTTATACCCGTTATGTATAAGCTCTGAGATCTCTATCTACTTGATGCGCCCCAACAGGGTCATGTTCTTGTAGGTTTAGGTTAGACAGAACCCGTGACTGTGTGTACATGGCGCAATAAATAACAGGTACCCGTTTCCTATATTAAACCTTTTCATATGATTTGCATGGAATCAAAACTTTTTTCATAAATCGTAGCCGGTTTGTAGCAAGTAAGAGTTTTGCCCAAGATTACTTCGTGGTTTTACCTCTGCAATCCCTTACAATCGCTGTTTCAATCAGTAAAAAATTCCACCACTTAAACCCTCCACAACTTCCAACAAATTCCACCGTTGTAACTTCAGAAAAAGACAAGGTTGGTAAAACCTTTTTTCCCCGAGTGCCTTCCGCCACCGCTCCGCACCGCAATCGTTTATGCCTCGTTCCGCACGCGGATTTCATTACTTTACAACATAAAATAAAACTTTACTGCCGTTTTTTTGTCGTCGAAAATATTTGATGTCGCTTTCATCGGCGGTCGCGTAAAGTTGCGTAAAGTAAAATAGCGGGCGTGGAATTATTACCGGGATTCAGTTTTATTCCAGTTTCTGATCCTTCACAATTATTGAGCAGTTAATCTGCGGGTGTGTTTTATGTCTTTTTACGTTTCTTTTTGTTTTGTAAAATTAATTCATAATTAAAATTTTACTGAGCTTTGGTTTTTATACATGTTTGTAAACATTTTTATCTTTTCGCTAAGCTCTTATAATAATATTAAATTTGTGATCAGCCCCTGTTTCGCACGGTTTTACGAATTGGACATGTCTTTATGTAAGTTTTCTATTTATGTATTAGACCCATAAACTTGGCATTGTTTTAAATAGATTATTGTTATAACTGATGAGTTACCAAAACGTACGATATGGTAACAAAATTATTGCAGAAACGTCATCTACAAAATTCTTAGGAATAGAGTTGGATAGAGACATGACCCCATTTCTTCTCGTGGGTGTCGTAAAAGGTGACTAAGGGACTTACTAGAGAACGGGCAGCAGCGTTCCTAATGCATTTTGCCACCAAACTGCGATCGCCAACCCGCCTGCCAAACCTGGCGATTATGACAAAACCCCCCAAATTGGGGGAGGCCTGAGTCCAGTAGTGGACATCTTATGGCTGAAATGATGATGATGATGAGAGACATGACGTGGAAAACTCACACTTACGGTGTATGTAATCGACTGAGTCAGCATGCATACGCTTTACGAAATCTTGCAAAAGAGGTCAATCAAAGACCATTGATTACAGCTAACCACGCCTACGTAACTTCTACATTACCTTACGGCATAATATATTGGGGCAATTCCACAAATATGGACATGGTATTCAGAGCGCAAAAGAGATGCGTTAGGGCAATCTGCGGGATTGTAACCACGGATAGCTGCAAACCATTCTTTGTGAATCTCCGCATATTAACAGTGCCCTGCCTATATATATATATGAGGTGGTTCTATTTGTAAAAAGTAATCTTCACCTGTTTGGAACATGTAATCTGACGCGACACAAAAATAAAATAGTCAGTAAACAACACAAAAAAGCGATTTATAATATTTTTTTTCTAGGTATGGTTCCAAAGATTTACAATAAAATACTTAAAGTTTTAATGGACTGTAACGATGATAATAAATTTAAAAATGAATTACACAACTTTCTGATAAATAAGGCATATTATACGTTAAATGAGTATATGTTAGACAAAAATTGTTATGATGTCTATTGGGATTTAGGTGAATTTTTCTGAGTCCGATTTGTTATCTGCTTACCATATTGTTAATTTAACATGTTTTTGACGAATGTGATATTATTAACACATGTTATACATATTATGTTTAACGAAAATATATAACACCCGTAAAATTTGATATTTGACATTTTATCAATAATTTAGACCTCACAATTTTTATTTTTTTATATTGCTATATTTTTTTTGTCAATTTCGATATATTGAATTGTATAATTTAGATTTTCTTTGACATAAATAACCAGTCTTTTAAATTGTTTTTAATAGTAGATTATTAACCAAGGGGATAAAGCAGTGTCTTCTGTCGCGGGTGACGATTTAAATCGCGAGCGTAACGAGCGATTCGAGGTTTACTCCCGAGCGTAGCGAGGGTGTTAAAAACTTAAATCACCAGCGAAGCGAGGGATTTAAGACAAGTCCTGAGTGTAGCGAGGGATTTAAGTTCACCCAAGACTAAGACCGCTTTATCACCGAGGCAAATACTCTAATTTTCGTACCATTTGCGAAAAAAATAACACAATAATAATGTGAGATACGCATTTATAAAAAATAATGACAATTAAAAGTAAAATAAACTTAACGTTTATGTATTTGAAGAAACAAAAACGCGGCAAATTCCTAGACTAATATTTTTTTGCCGGAAAAGCAAAGGCATCAAGCTCATACGGCCTCGTCGGTTTTCGTAATTTTATTTAATAATCATAACTGCATTATAAATGCGTATTCCTTTTTCAAAAAGATGTATAATGCTTTATATACAAACTCAATGGTGTAAACACAGATGTAGTTCAGTATAAATTTCGGTAAGTATTCCAAATTTAAATCACATTCTCCCCCTAGAGGATGAATGAAATTCAGTACAATTTTCTTTCCCTGTTTTTAACAGATTAAAAATAAAAACTTTTTAACAAAAATTAAACCGCCCAAAAACTGAAAAGCAAAAAATAATAAACCTTAAAATTATGAGTTGGCGCTTTGAGTGATCTTTGTTCAATGATTTTTCAGCGCCGACTCAAAATTTTAAGGTTTATAATTTTATGCTTTTCAGTTTTTTCGGTGGTTTAATTTTTTGTTAAAAAGTTTTATTTTATATTTTTTTTATTGTTGTACTAATAATACTTGGCAAGGTATACCTCATCCAATGAAAAAAGAATTATCAAAATCGGACTACTCTGTTTAAAGTTATGCGTGTTTATACATTACAATCAGTGAGTGAACAATCAATCATCCCCTGTTTTCCGACCCTTAGGGTTCGATTTTGTTTTCCAAATGTATATGGAACCACCTTGGGAGTATACCCTTTCCAATAAAAAAAGAATTATCACAATCGGACTACCATGTACAAAGTTATGCGTGGTCATGCATTATAAAAAAAAATATATGCGTCGAATTGATAACCTTCTCCTTTTTTTCGTCGGTTAAAAATGACTATTGTTATGTTAGCTTTTTGTGGCATAAAATATCACGTTTTTGAGCAAGTGGTACGAAAATGTATTAAATTGTCTTGTGTCTACAAATAATATCGGTTGGGGAAAAATAATGCAAAAAAAATCTAAAAAGTTCTTTTACTCTCGAAGTCGAACTTTTATTGCGCAATCATTTTAGAATATTGTAGATCGTTTTAGACTGTGTAACCCAGTGGCTATAGAAAGAGCGTCGCGCGCGTGCCGTCTCAGTAATGTCTCGAATATCGTAAGAGCAATTACGCACTATAATATACTACGAGTGGCTTCGCGGTCAAAGTGCAAGCACTGCGGTTGATAACATTAATAGTGCATTCAAGGGGAGTATTACTACTTATGCTACGGTTCATCGTTGGTATAGGCGCTTTCAATCGGGCGAAACGAATTTTGAAGATCATCCTCGTCCCGGTCGACCTCATGCAATTGATGATGACCTTCTACTCCAAATTATTAAGCAAGATCCGGAAGTCAGCACGTGGGATTTAGCGACCAAGTTCAGCTGCGATCACAAAACAGTAAGTAACCATCTCCACGATCTTGGATACCAGAAAAGTTTTTTCCCGATGGATACCCCACAAACTAACGGGCGAGAACCGTCTGTGCTGTATTATGATCTGCCAATCGCTGCTGCTCCGCCCCCACCGTAAAGAGTTTCTGGAGGATATAGTCACCGGAGACGAGTGTTGGATGCTTTATAAATCTAGCACGCGACGCGCTTTCTAGCTTCTGCGGGAAGAAAAGCCGCCGGTGTAGGTTAAACCTAACAAATACCAATAAAAAAATCTCCTCAGCTGTTTCTGGGATTCTCAGGGCATGTTTTTTTTTTTCAGGATGGGTAATCATCAAATGACTTCTCCCGCTCTGGGCGGAGCGGGAGGGCGTGTCAGACTTTTACTGACTAAAACCCACCCGTGTGCCATCAGTTGCCCATGTGCCAGGGTCACGGTATCTCTTTCGAACAACCACGCGAACCCGGCAGTTCTCAGGGCATGCTACAGTTTGTTTTTTTTTTTATGCAAGGCAAGGCCATAAATGCTAATGAATACGTGTGTCAGCTCCAAAAATTTGCAGATGCAATCAAGGAGAAAAGTAACTGTACACCTTCTGCACGATAATGCTCGACCTCACACGGCAAAGGAAACACAGTTACAAGTTATAACTAGCAGAGCTAGGTTGGGATGCGGTACCACAGCCACCTTTCTCTCCAGATTTGGCGCCAACTGATTTTCATATTTTCTGTGATCTCAAACAATTTTTACGCAAAAAAACGTTCGACAATTTTGATCAAGTGAAATCAGAAGTGTCAACATATTTCAATTCAAAGCCGGTGTATTTCTGGGAGAAGGGAATCATGGATTTGCCTAGTCGTTGGTCGTGTCTCATAGATAAAGATGGTGATTATATAACTGATTAATCCTAAGGTACATAAAAATAAAAGATAAGTTGAATAATTATGGTTTTTTTCTTGCATTATTTTTTTCCCAACCGATATTATGCATGCCTTAATCGGTAGGACATAATTAACTGCGCATCTACTCAACATCTCAAAATGTATTTATTTCTATGTTCTGCAATAAATTAATTGAAATAAAAGGCTGATAAATAAATTAGACCAGCACCTGATGAGATATTTATTTATCAGCCTTTTATGTTTTGGTTTACAATATTATTTATTACTAGCTTTTGCCAGCGGCTTCGCCCGCGTGGAGGTCAGAAATTATCCCGCGGGAACATACTACCGGCATAAAAAGTAGCTTATGTCCGTGTCTCAGGCTCTAAACTACCTGTGTACCAAATTTCATTTAAATCGGTTCAGTAGTTTTAGCAGGAAAGCGAGACAGACAGACAGACAGATAGACAGACAGACAGACAGACAGAGTTACTTTTGCATTTATAATATTAGTGTGGATTTATTTATAGTTAATTAAAACGGTACAACACCAATTAAATTAATTAACATAGAAACACATAAAAGGTTGACAATAATTACAAAAAGTTATAGAATTACCTATATTAACAACTAATATGGAACAGTGGACTCCCTTGCATACTTTCTCTAACAGAACGCTAGACATACATGCATATTTTATTCCATTCATCAACAAACACATCACATGCATATATATATATATATATATATACTAGCTGACCGTACAGACGTTGTCCTGTTTCCTAGAACTCAATAGCAGCACCACCTACCGGGTCCAATAGTGAATCTAAACCATCCAGGGTGCCACCCAAATGCATACAAAAAAAATCATTCGGTCACACGGTCCAGCCTTATAGGAGGAGTTCAGTGACCACACGTACAGTAGAATTATATAAATATATAATAAAGATATTACACTATATAAGTACAATTCATTACTATTCTTATCTGACACGTTATTTTATTTAAGTATACATACACAAGCCCTACTGTAGTATAAAACTGTTGTTTTACTTCAGGCACCTCACTTTCAGTTGAAAACCACCGTCAGGCACTATTTGCCTGAATTTTTTACTGAATTGGGCTTTTTTGGAGCACACAGCCACAGGCACACTTTTCGGCTAATTTTATACATGGCCATCATTTTTTTTTTTGTCCGCTGTGTGTAGTGTACAGTGTGCCTTTTAAAATGAAATAAAAATAGTATTTATTTCCTCTGACCTACATAGATAATTTCTTATTAGGTACTCAAGTGCTAAAGGGTTCTACTAATCATTATTCTTATAAACTAATTACTATCATTTAATAACTTACTAAAAATGGTCTTGCAAGATCATTTCTATCCATTAGTCACTTCCCGCGACACCCAATTTAAAATGAAATACGAGACGGTTATTAATTTTTCAATTTATTTTTAATCGTGCGCACGTAATTACAGCCCAGAAATAATCCTCCATCATTTATATTTTTACAGGGTTTCATTTAACATCGAATATTACAGCGTATACTCAGTAAAAGTTATTATTTGAACAATCAAACGATTTAATGAAATAACAGAATTAATGGATTTGCGCTTCGATTTGTGCCTCCAATTCTGTTCTGATAGTACTTTGGTTTTGTTTATTTTGGCGCTATTATTAAAAGGCTATGGTTTTCTTGTTACTTTTTTAAATCCTGATACCTGTTTTGCAGTTTATTATTATTTAAAATGATGCATGATGATCCTAATGCAGGGAAATTAAGCGTTTCAGTGAGACGATTTGAAAATGGTACTTTATCAATGAAATCTACTCAACAGGAAATTTTCCATTTTAAGTAATTTTTTTCTTAAATTTCAGATGCGTAGTACTCGCACCCGGCGTGTGTGTATGACCAATTGTATGAACCTAAACGAGGCAAAAGGAGTGTGTAGAGATCGTAGCAAGAGGCGTTCCGTGGTTTCTGCCTACCCCCATGGGAAAAAGGCGTTATGATGTATGTATGTTTTTCTCAAATAGTTGTAAGCTGTTTCGTGTTTGAGACTCGACAGTATTTCTCGACCAGGATGTGAATTGTCATAATGATGTCGTGAAGACGTCGATCGAAAGAAATTGATTGTCGTAGTCTGCGAGTGACAGTTTGCTGGATGCATCATTAACTTACTGGAACAAATCGTTTTGTGTTCGCTCAACGAGAGGTTAACGTCCAAACAGGATTGTGTTTTTTTGTAATCTTGCAAATATCACGCATTCTCTGTCTGTCTGTACGTGAGTGCTCATAGATTATCTTGTATGGCTAGATTTAACTAGTAGTAACTATTTGTGTTTGCTTAGATAAACATGTCTTAAATAAAATACTTGATTAACTAGAGACGAGGGTAAAAAACGGATAGGTACTATTTCAAAGTGAGGTGCTTGCAGTTGAGATATAATATACAAGAGATTTTTAGTCATATCGTGTTTCGTGTTAACCTCATACAAATTTTGATAGTGGTCATGATTTGTCGTAAATGAAATGATTACACCACAATTTTATATACGCAAATTTTCTTAAACCGTAATCAACACAAACCAAATATTCCTATTAACCTAGAACCTGAAACTTCTCGAGCAGACAATTAATTTGGAGCAAATAATAATCTTTTACTACCTCGCCTTAAACTCGATTATCTGAGGAATTTGAGAAAGTATTGTAATGACTTCCGCAGTCGTTGCGAGGTTTCATGGTGAGCAGTACTATACATTTATTATTTTATTTTATTAACATTGGATTCTGTGGAGAAAAACTGCTAAAATAAGAATAAGGAAAAGTTTGGCTTTCATTAAGAGTAAAGTTTTTTCGTGTTATTAATATTTTATCGGTGTCAAACAATGTACTCCGAGACCATGTTTTTACAAAAATAGGACCCACAAAAAATTGATTTTTATTTTATTTCATGGCTTGTCAGTTCTCATCAGATTCTAAAAAGAGCAGAATCAGATATAGTATAAAAATGTCGAAATGATCGTATTCTTACCTCAGCAGTATATCGGTTGTTTCCCTTCCCCCCCTTGCCGTGTTCGGGGGAGTGGCGAAGCGCCTTCGTGTCGATCTGCACGTTAGTCTGCATCCTGCGTCGGCGCACTATTGCCCACGCGCACTGTTACACACCAGCACTATTACTCCCACGAGTAACAAAGCGTAGTCACTATTAAGGACGTAACTACATTATGCTGTATTTTATTTTTACTGGTAGCTGAAATGTTTATGATTTAATTCAGACTCAACATTTTCTTTCTATATAGTTCACTGAATAAATATTTCACATCACTTTTTTCAATTTCAACGTCTTTTATTGTCACAAAAATAACATTACTCTACACATCAAAATGTCTGTTTCTATTTTTACATTTACCGCAGCTTTAACCTACTTCCACTGGTTAACTTTACGAGGTGCATAAAGGTGCATTTCCTCTGACCATAGCGTTTTATAGCACTCTTTTATGATACTTACACGATTTCATTTGCACCTTAACTGCACAGTTTTACTCGCCTTGTTGTTTTTCAACCCGGTTCAATTTTATATGGAAGTGTTTAATATATTAAATGCTGCGTTTATAGACCTGGAACAAACAAAGTTTACTGTTACTCATGATGATACATAAATTGTCAAAATTATGACACAATGCGTGGAAAAATATATGTTTTTAACGTAAGTGGAACTGTTATTTAAAACATTTATTCTGTGAACGTTTTCATTAAAACTGAATATTTTCAGACTAAAAACAAGGTTTTTCTGTGCGACATATTTTATTTCGCTACAAACCAGCTACGCCATAGCTATTGCTTGCTACGTTCGTGGCCAATATAACGAGCTATAGTAACGACGTAGCATCCATGCATCCATGCAAAACACATACTTAACAAAGCCAACGTATGTAGTAGCTCGTACTTGTTGCAATTTTAATGTGGTTTTCTAACTAATCGTTCAGAAGAGAAATAAAATCAATGGTTTTTTATAAAAATAGCCACATTGTAATATTTTGTTAGTTTGACTACCTCGCTGGTTTAATGGAATTTGGAACTCAGTTGTTTTTCAATCTTGTAATATTGTTTTTCTTTATTTTTGCATGCTTTAGCTGTGTTAGATGGTGCGCGAATCGAGTTAGACATCGCTAAGGTTTCGTTCACACTAAGATTATATAAGGTGACACATCGTATGGTAGGTATTTGCTGTTTATTTATATTGACATTTGAAAAATTGCGTGTCCATATCGTAGTTATTATATTCAATTATGTGCTGTATGGCAAATAAATATGAATAAATTGTATAGTGGCTCAATCTATATAGCAAATAATGCAATAAGTAATGACGTAGATTGCCCCATATATTTATATGAGACAAAATCTTGTTGTTTTGAAAAGCCACTACGTCGTAATTCCCATCAGAATGCAATTCCTACACAGTTTAATTTACGTTGTTGTTCAAAACTTGAAAATAATTCCTTTTCTAGAACAAAGTTACCACGTTGTGTCACAGTTCGCTACTTATAAACGACTACCTTTTGCCAGCGGCTTCGCCCGCGTGGAGGTCGGAAAATATCCCGCGGGACCGTATTACCGGGATAAAAATTAGCTTATGTGTTAATCCAGGTTATAAACTAACTGTGTTCTAAATTTCATCTAAATCCGTTCTGTAGTTTTTGCGTGAAAGAGTAACAAACATTCACACATCCATACATACAAACTTTCGCGTTTGTAATATTAGTAGGATAATAGGATAGGATGTTCTTTGCTTAGTATTTCTGTTTCCTTCACAAAGGTATCTAACTCGCAATCTTTTAGGCAACTACCAGAATTAACTTGTAGCTCCACTGAAAATATTACTCTCAATATTTAAATTACATCCGTGTTCAGTTTATACTACTTATGTACCTACAGTAGGCTGCATAGGAGTGTAAATTGGGTCCAGCCTTTATGGCAGAATTTTTTTCGTCATAATATTATTTTGCATAACAGTGGATGGCATAAACTTCATTTCGCAGGAAATCGTTTGGCATACACTCATTTATCATACATTCACAACGCATAATTTTATAAGTCAGAATCATCTTTAGGCATAAATTTTATTCCATAATAATTAAAAAGTAGAACCATCATATCGCAGAAAGTTCGCAGTCAGAATCGTCTCTTGGCATAATTTCATATCGATAGTTATTAAAAGGCAGAACTATCATATCTCAGAAACTTTAAACTTAGAATCATCGTTTGGCATACATGTCATATCGAAGAAGCATGCAGCATGTTAACAAGCATGCAGCATGCAAACAAGCATGCAGCATGCAAGCAAGCATACAGCATGCAAGCAACCAAGCATACAGCATGCAAGCAACCGAGCATGCAGCATGCAAGCAAGCATGCAGCAAGCAAGCATGCAAGCAAGCATGCCTCATGCAAGCAAGCTTACAGCATGCAACATGCAGCATGCATGGTTTCTGTCACGGCTTCGGCGCTGCGGGGCTCCGGCGGTCCCACGCGAGCTCATCGTCGCAGATGGTTTTACGCTCACCACCATGGCTTCGGCTTGCTGGCCGGCTGCGCCGGCCAGCCTCAGCCGCGGCGGCGACTGTCAAAACCACCTGCTCCTCAGCTCGCGGGCCGCCTCGCCACTCCGCGCCTACGCGGGCTTAAATTACACTCTAGGGGTAGGGCAGACAAGACTACGTGGAGTCGGTTCTGCAGCGATTCGTTTCTGTCAATAATATTTGTAGCACAACATATATTGACTTTTTGAGACAATATTTCATTTTATTTAAAGTTAAAATGCAATTTAATAGAAATGAAAATATGCCTAACAAAATTATTCTAAATGAAATTCTGCCATCTTCGTAGTATGCTAAGTGAAATTATGCCAAATAATCATTGCTCTAAATAAATTTTATGCTAAACGAAATTATGCGGAATTTTAAGTCTGCCAAAGGTAATTATGCGAAATAAAATTCTGCCATCTTAAAAGTATGCCAGCGTAAAGTCGAGCATATAAACATTCGGCTAAACAATGATTATGCTAAACATTTTTTTTGCCTTACAAATATTCGTTTAAATAATATTATGCCAAGTGTGTTATGCCAAATAAAATTCGGAGCATCAAGTTTCTGCCAGATAGAGGGAACCCGTGTAAATTTAGTGCTGTCCCACAAACAATGTGGCACTTAATATCTTGTCCATCGTCTCATGTTGTCTGCACGCTACAGGAGTTGATGGACGCTACTAAAAGTGCCAAACTCTTAGCTGAATTCTGGGCTGACATATTAAGATTGCTATCGACACGCTGAGAAGACGTTGGGAGCATTATTTATAGCCTGAATTAAAAAAAAACAAATATCAAAAAAAAAAATGGGTAAGGGTGACCATTGTCTGCCGGGGTCGCGTGATTGTTCGAAAGAGATACCGTGACCCTGGCACATGGGCAACTGATGGAACACGGGTGGGTTTTAGTCAATAAAAGTCTGACACGCTCTCCCGCTCCGCCCAGAGCGGTAGAAGTCATTTGATGACTTCCCATCCAAAAAAAAAAGGGTGACCATTGTGCGTAATTTTTTTTAAACACTTAACGAGGTTCTTAGAAATTCGAAGTGGGGCTACTAGAGCATGTGGTGTATCGGAAGAGCACTTTTTTCACATCCTTAAACATTTTTCTTTTTTTTAGGCCACATTGGTTTTTACTTTTGACGAAAAATTAAAAAAGAAATACAGTTGACCCCCTCTACCCCGCTCTTTATATTCAAGGTTGGCATACAGAAAAAAATCATATTATTCTATGTGATAGAAGTTGATGTAAAGATTAAAGAAAAATAAAACGATGTCTCTTAATAGCACACAAATCTCAGAAAACATCAACAAAAAAACATTAGTTCCACAATCGCTCAAGAGATTGCGCTGACCTAAAACTCCAAAAGTATAATTATGCTATAATGTAATACTATAAAATATTTATATATGATGGTACGGAACCCTCTTTGCACGAGTCCAACTCGCTCTTGACCGGTTTTTCTATGAATGACCGAAATCGTTAGTATGTATGTATAGCTTCACAGCTCAATGTATACAGTTGTGTAGTTCATAAAACTGAGTTATAGCTGTTGAACAAGTACACAAGAAGCGATCAATTTGATGTGTATTAATGGATTATTTGTTTTGACAAGAATATAGGTATTGTCTATAGGGAAATGCTCAAGTTCTACGTCTTTCTTACTAAATAAAATATCGAATGGTGACGTGAATATCTACTTAACCATGGACAACCAATCCCTGAGTGACAACATAGTACAAGTGATAAGGTTGTATTTTATTTACACAACGAACAAAGTGGCTGAAAATAGGAAATTCGCGTTTTTAGGTGAAAAATAGGAATTATCGGGATCGCGATGAGAGTTTACCAAACTCTCATAATGTTGTATTAGTGCCATGTCTTTGAGATCTATCAAATTGAATTATTTATTTCGTAAGCCTAATACAGTAAGTAGAGAAAAGCGTGAACAAAAACATTCCTTAAATAACTTTATCCTTAAATGAATAGACTTATCCCTAGGTCGTTCTGTGAAACTCCTGACACCCAATCTAGGACAAATCCTGTATCTCAGGTGTCAGCGTTCCTCCCTAGCAGTCACATTTGTAAAGAATAACATACTTTAAGGGTGAATCTAGTTTCAGTGATGCTGAGGAGCACACAAATGAAAATACAAAATCCATACTTCCATACTAATATTATAAATGCAAAAGTAACTCTGTCTGTCTGTCTGTCTTTCTGTCTGTCTGTCTCGCTTTCCTGCTAAAACTACTGAACCGATTTAAATTAAATTTGGTACACATCTGTGTACCAAATTTAATTTAAATCGGTTTAGAGCCTGAGAAAGGACATAGGTTACTTTTTATCCCGGTAGTATGTTCCTGCGAGATAATTTCCGATCTCCACGCGGGCGAAGCCGCTGGCAAAAGCTAGTAAATAATAAAATTACAATAAATGGAAGGATATATGGAAAGTTCCACAAGTATTTCATGACAGTGTGACGGTTCTGAGTTAAATTTTTACGAAATCGCTCACTACATGGAAATATGAACAGATTCATCAGTATTAACCTCTAAGTCCCTGAGATACCACATTTGGTATCGACACAATGGTTTTTTAATTGTGTCTGTAATTACGGTAATTGACTGGTTAAGAAGGTTTCAACTATATACCTCACCACTTTTCCAACAATTATTATTCATTGATAACGTAACATTATTAATTAATAACTGAACAACATTCAACCAAAATTATAGTTATAAAAATAAACATCTTTTTTTTTTTCAAATATTCTCATTTTGTTTACATCAAGAAATAACAACCATATTTAAATAATAAAATGAAAGCATTCAGATTGTGTACTACGAGTGTGACACTACGAGTTGGAATACACACGGCAAGGTACATTTTCTGAGTTTCTGACCCATTTTTTTTATTTTTCTACAAATAATTTTGCAGCAGACCGTACTTAAATATCGTCACCGATGAAACCTCTTCAATCCACAAGTTTATAAAATTAAAAGGCTTCCAGTGTAATGGAGCCTTAGCTTGCCTCAGCCTTAGCTGCCACATTACCCCACTTGACCAATATTGCTAGTAGCTAGCAACTGCGTGCGAGTACTTGATTATGTATTCCGTCGAGAAGGGAAAGGTTCAGTGGAAATGTTCGAGACGTTGCATGTAAGTAGGGTGGCCAGAAATCATACCAACGTGAAACAAAATTCCTCGCAAATCGGTATAAGAACTGTAAGAATTGTATTAAACGAATTTCCATGATAAGTGTAACAGTTAAATGATTCCCTTCGCTCTACAGGACGTGGGCTCGATTCCAGAACGAATCAAATATTCGTGTGCCTATGGATAGTCTGCCGTGATTCTTTAAAAGGCGGCTTTCTGACAGCACTGATTTCATTTTGTTTTTTTACTTTAATTAATCTGCGTAAGAAATATAACATATATGGTGTTTTTTTTTTATAAAGGGGTGCCCGTTGTATCATATTTAGTGTTACTTGATCAATTTTTACACATGAAAGAGAAAAAACAATCAAAATGAAGACAGCTTTCGCGGTGTTTTCGAAAATCGGTGTTGTCAGAAGGCTGCCTTTTAAAGAATTACAGCAGTAGTAGCTCCTACATATTTTTGTGTCCATAAATACAACACAATGGTCGATTGATTAGATTAAGCTACGCGTGCAACGTTTGGCCCGTGGATGGGTGATCATCTCTAAGTACAAAGATACCTCCGTGCCTCGAAAAAGCATGTTAAGCCGCTGGTCCCGGCTGTCATGCGTGGAACCTTTACAGTCGTTACGGGTCGTTAGAAGCTCGAAAGTCTGACAACCAGTCTTGAAAAGGGTATCGTATTACCTAGTAACTGGGTTATCGAGGTCAGATAGGCAGTCAAAAAAATAACATACTGGAATTCAGCTTCTTCCGGTTAGAAGGCGATGATGGAACACAGAACACAACACGAGAGATCTATACTAATATTATAAAGCTGAAGAGTTTGTTTGTTTGATTGAACGCGCTAATCTCAGGCACTGTTGCTCCGTATTGAAAAAATATTTTTGTGTTGGATAGCCTATTTATCGAGAAAGGCTATAAGGTATATAACATCACGCTACAACTAAGAAGAGCGGAGCAGTAATGTAAAATGTTGCAAAAACGGCGAAAATCGCACGGGTAGGCGATTCGACGCAACGGGAAGGGTCGGGGAACAAGAAATTTAACGCGGACGAAGTCGCGGGCAGAAGCTAGTGTATTCTATGACTGTTGAATGTGGCAAAAAAATGTGGTATTAGTGAAAAAACAAATTGTGCCTTTGATAAATCTCCGACACAAGTACTTTTGTGACTTACTGGAGCTGTCTCAATTTGTATGACACAATGTTTAAGATGAAATAAATATTTTTGTATTTTGTATTTTTGTATAAGTTATTATGATAATAACTCTTCGTTTCAGCATATATACATACCGCTATGATGTAATAACGGAACTTATAAACTTGAGGACGGTCAGTAACTGTTATAGTTCGCGTAAATGTTCAACGTTAATACCAATTAGTATATAGAAGGTCGTTAATTTAATTACGTTATTACTTGTGACAACACACTCCCATAGGACCAGTACCTACAACGTGTAAAATTGTGCTTCATTTGCTTTTTAGCTGTTTTGTTTACACGCCTTCAAGTGGTCGATAACATCTAGGGAGTAATTTACACTGATCATTTTGGTCAGAGTTTCATTGATGGAAGAAGTATACAGTATAATATATTATACTTATCGGAAGAGTCATGAGTACTTGATGTCAATTGACAACGAAACGCAAGCGTGGAGCTGGCGCGCTTTAATAGTCTTTTTTTTTTTTTTTTTTTCAGGATGGGAAATCATCAAATGACTTCTCCCGCTCTGGGCGGAGCGGGAGGGCGTGTCAGACTTTTACTGACTAAAACCCACCCGTGTTCCATCAGTTGCCCATGTGCCAGGGTCACGGTATCTCTTTCGAACAATCACGCGACCCCGGCAGGCATCGGTCCTAGTAGACCCCTACACTGCTGCTGACATCTCTTTGAGGCGCGCGTGGAACACTGCGCGCCGTCGACCCGAGCTTGGTCCTTACCGGGCGGCGAGCTACCCATTGCTCGCCACCCGCAAGCTCGCGCCTACGGTGGCCGGGAGTCCGCTATTGACTCCCGACGCCCGGGGCGTCTCCTCCTGCGGCGGCTAGGGACGTGAGGGCGCAGAGACTGCCACTCCCTCACGCGCCCCGCCTCCTCCTTCGCGAGCATTACTGCTTCGCAGAAGGAGGTGACGGCTTCCCATTCCCTCTCGCTCCGTACCATGGCTCGCACCAGGGCCGGACGCGAGAGGTCGCCGCCGCCGATCGCCTCCACGAGGACACGGCGGTGCTCCGCCCAATTTAATAGAGTCTGGCCTGATGTTCGTGCGAGTTGCCAAGAGTTGGGTCGTGGCGCAGCTCTCTGGACCATCTGACATCGTGCGGGCAACAAGTGCTTAGAGACTCTCGAAATAACCTAAATATCAGTAATCATCTTTAGAGTTTTCTTCTTACCGGCAGGTGCAACACCCAGTAAGATTTTCAACGGTGAAGAGTCCAGCTGCAATCGGCCTCTTGTTCTGACGTACTTATAGGTAACAATATCGTGTCGTGTGGGCACAGGACTCGCGTGACTGCGCAGTGGTGACCAGCGCTAAATTATCTGTAACTTCTACTCCGCACGTAATTGACCCCATCTTACCGTGGAGTTGTAAAGAACACGCGTTTATGAACAGTCAGCTTTGTGTTTACACTGCTATTTTAAGTCACACGCTATGTGATAACAGTAATGGTGAACCATTTACTGTTTTGATTGATTAATAGTTATTGCAAATGTGGTTGCGTTTAAAGTGTCGCGCTACTTACACACACGACTGCATTAACGATTCCTCTGGGGTTCATTAGTGGCAGTGATTTTTGGATGCCTCGAATCCGTACCTCAAAAAGAGAAAACACAATCTTTATAAGCCTCCTTAATGGTCCGTCTGCCCGTCTATTTGGCAAGACCCTTTTTATTAGGAACGTATAAATTAATATCAAATAGGTACGTAAGTTTCCGGTCCCTTGAAGCTTAAAAAGCTTTTAAGATATCGTAATGAAAAAATACAGCCATGTATGCGACATATATTTTGATACTCACAGATGAATCACACTTATAAGGTTCCATTAACCTAGAATCATGAAACTTGACAAGAAGCACTTATAGAAGGACTCATGACACAAATAAAGAGAAAGGTTAATTTATAGTTTAAAAAAACAATAGAAAAACACGCTTTTATAAATACACGTAAAACCCAAAACTTAATCGTGGTCAAAGTTCATTACAGACCTTTCTAACAAGTCTAAACACAGCTATGATACGATGTTCCATCATGCAGTTCCAGTTCATATCTTCCGGCTCCATCATCTGATCAGTTTGACAGTACCATATTATTGTATTGTCATCAGAACTACATACATCTGCCAATTTTCATGACGCTACGATCCTTGGAAGATGGTTAAATTAGATACCTTAGATACCATTCCATAGTTACATACAGGTCGACCTAATAAAAGCGTGTTAAAATCGATTTTTTTTATTTTTATCGAAGAAATGTTTAGTGGGAGAAAATAACACACATTTCAACTACAATGTACTTTGCTCTTAACTGCCCCGTTGGTCTCGTGGTTGTAAGCGCGACTGCTGAGCGTGGGGTCCTGAGTTCGATACCCAGGTAGGGCAGTGTTATTGGGTTTTTCCATTAGGAATTTCTTAGTAACAGCTCGCAGTTTGGAAGTTGGCGGTGTAATACCTCCGTGCTTCAGAAAGCACGTTAAGCCGTTGGTCCTACGCCTGATCTCTCTCCGGTCATGTCGGATTGCCGTCCCATCGGGTTATGAGTGTGAGGGAAGAGTGAGTGCTCTTGTGTCTGCGTACACATTTGAGCACTATAAATCTCCCGCGCCGATGGCTAGTCTCCATTGAAATTGGCCACCATGGCCGAAATACGGTCTGGACGACTATGACTTTGCTCTTGGGATTTTTTTTTTTTTGGATGGGAAATCATCAAATGACTTCTCCCGCTCTGGGCGGAGCGGGAGGGCGTGTCAGACTTTTACTGACTAAAACGCACCCGTGTTCCTTCAGTTGCCCATGTGCCAGGGTCACGGTATCTCTTTCGAACAATCACGCGACCCCGGCAGTTGCTCTTGGGATGAATTCACCCCAACTACAGAACCCGTCATTGCACGTGGCACACACAACTCGCACTTGGCTGGTTTATGGGATTCCATACCCAAAAGGTATCAACGAAAACCTATTTCTAAGCCTCTACTATCAAGGACCAGGCCCGTGTCGACGGCGCGTAGTGTTCCACGCGCGCCTCAAAGAGATGTCAGCAGTACTGAAGGGGTCTGCTAGGACCGATGCCTGCCAGGGTCGCGAGATTGTTCAAACGAGATACAGTGGCCCTGGCATATAGGTAACTGAAGGAACACGGGTGGGTTTTAGTCAGTAAAAGTCTGACACGCCCTCCCGCTCCGCCCAGAGCGGGAGAAGTCATTTGATGGTTTCCCATCCACAAAAAAAAGCCTCCGCTATCCGTTTCTTTCTCTGTCAGTCAGCAGGCCGTACAAGCCTCAGGAAAAGTAATAGGTAGGCAGTTGAAATTTGAGTCTGTATTAATATTATCGCTATAACAACAAATAATAAAAATGAAATAAAGTTAAAAATTAAACTTAATTAAAAAAAATATGTTACGATAAATATTTTACGTTGGAACGGAATTGTACGTGTGCGAGTATGACTTAGCAGGTTTTTCAACATTACATCTGTTTTAAAATTAATGAGGCATCTAATAAATGAAAATTAACCTGATATCCTAGACAAATTTAGCTATGAGGTTAACTAGATCAACACATCGTCCTATTCACGTAGTATTTCAAGTGATCCCTCTCTAAGCTAAGTGTGACGTGACAGGGTGCGTGTCGTCCCTCCGTCCTCTCATCTGTTACACTGACCGTGATTCGCCATGATAGGATCAGCTCCGTTGTAATAAACGGATATACAAGAGGTGAGTACGGTCAACCTCACGTAATACGTTAGAAGTATCATTTTAAACTTCGAAAGTAGTTCTTACTGTTACGAAATAAAGGCGCTGTCAATTAAGATCTCTACCATGGACGTGCGGTTGACTCTACCCTCTCTCTCTCTACTTTATAAAAGTTTTTTTTTTTTTGGTTTGGCAGGAGTGGGAAATCCTCATGGACACCCAGACTGTCTCACGTGTGACACAGTCTGGGTAGTGCCGGACTCTTACCGTCTAAAACCACACTCCTGCCTTTGCTAAGTGTCCCTCTAACGTAGTCAGAGACCTTATGTTTCTTGAATTTTGATTTTTAATATGAATTTGCTTTCTGATTTCTAAAGTGAAGTTGTACATAAATTAAATTAGTTCGACGTTTCTTTTTCATTTTAGTTTTAAGATTAGATTTTAGAGATTCTATAATTTGTTATATGCTTTTTCTTTATATATTTCTATATATTAAAAGCATATTTTTAATTTTTTTTATTTCTATTAATAACTCTTTTCGTAATGGTTACGCAGTACTCCATGAATATTTTCCTTTGTTTTTAGTTTTTTATTTTTAACTCAATACTATTCTTGTCTATTTCTGTCTCAAGTACCATTTCTGTGTTAAATCTTTTCAACTTTATAAACGTTGAGATCGCGGCATTATGCTGAGCTATGGCCATTTTGCGTGGTTGTGATACATGTTTTTCTGCAGACTTTTATTTTTACTGGGTTTGGAATTTCTTTGCGTCATGTTTACCGCATACAAAAGTATTTTCTTTCCTAAAATGAAGACTAAAATTTTTCAAAATATCCTGAGAGTCAACACTTTTTGGACGTCAAAAAGAATGTTTACCTTCCCAATAGCGACTGAGTACCTATCCATATTTTTAAATTGGCAAAGAGCTCTGTGAGAGAAATTGATGAATATTCATTTTAATTTGAAAGTTTAGCATACCCACGCGGCACCCACACATACATACGTACACACACAGTACAGAAATCAGCAATCTATTTTCAGTTTTGCGCCCACAGTTTTTAGGATAGCTCAACTAGTTTCTGAACCAATTAAATTGGTTTGCAGTCTGCATAATGAAATATTTATATTATTTTGTTTTGCTATAAAGACTTCATACATTCAATTGAAAACAGGGAACAGGGACAACAAAGTGCAAACTGTAACCATGAATTCAGATCCCGGAGAGCTGAAATTTTTCGTGACAATTATTTTAAAACTTAGAATAGTGGACTGAACTTTACACAAGTCTGTTCCACTTTCTGAGAGTCTGATCATAATGATATAAACACATTGTTCAGTGTTATAATGTGTGTCATTTGTTACCATTATTTCTACACTTTTTACACTACACTAACTCATCAGTATAACTCATTGGGAAAGCTTTGATGGCTCGTGCAGATTAGCGCGACGCGACGGTCGGACGTGATTCGGCGATTTATATCCGTAGAACAATTTCTATGACACGCGCGACACGTCACACAGGAGCGACCTGTCGCGCCGCGACACGGTCATAGAAATTGTTCTACGGATAAAAATCGCCGACTCACGCGCGACGTCGCGGCGCGCTAGTCTGCACGAGCCTTTATTCGAAACGCTTTATCGTAGCACTTAGAGGTACATTTAAGAGCATTTAACACACACATGCTGCTGCGCTTCGAGCTCCAATCAATCATGAATATAGCGCGCTTAGATTAAATAGTGCCGCCTCTCACGAACTTTAGGTTAAGGTTATTTTAACAGACGACTTAAATACATGTTGAATTGAATATCGCAGATCAACTCGTAGTCGAAAAAATTTCGAATACAAACTTTTTAGAAGCTTGAAAGTGTGTTATTTGCAATGAACAAATAAAATAATAACTTTCGTCTCTTGACAATCCCAAGCAATTTTCTTGAAACGACGCCCACGGGCATGATTTTTCCGGGAAAGCACAGGCAGTGTTGATTTTAAGTCCAAGCTTATAATTATTTGGAGCCTCCTTAAATATTGTTATAATTAAATAAATTTCTATATTGCCATAAAACAGTTTACAGAAAAATGTAAACCCTGGACGCAGGGCTAGATTAGAGTACTTGTATTTCAGAAGCCAGGATGGTATTTGCCTCTTACTTATATTAAAGCAAATAATATTCGGAAATCCAATCGTAATCTGTACACGAAATATTTGACAAACGGTTATGTAGCGTCGTGTGTGCGGGCACTAACATGCTTCATTCATCATATTCAGTTGTAGCGCGTTAATCAATGCGACGTCTCATATTAAAGCCATCATAACGTACTTAGAACTGCTTGTACGTATGGAAAGCATCGCGATTTTGAAAGCTTCGTAAAGCTGCTATCGTTTTTGGTACAGCTTGTGCTCGAGCTATTTACTATGTGTTACCTTGGTATTACATAAAACAAATGATAAAATATCTCATTATAACAAGAAGAATGTTATAAGCTTTCTATTGGAAGTATTACTAACAAGCCTGTTTAACTCAATTGAATTATTACTAGTGATCGCCCATTGGTCGAAATTCGACCGTACTTCATTTGAATAGAAATACATTATTAAATGAAAAATATTGATAATAATAAATATAAAAAAATAATATGGTTGTATTTGACATTCAGTAACACTATAGATAAATTGTTGACGCTGTACTACTGTGGAGAGGGTTCGCTGGCGGGATGGTGATGGCCAGGACTAGGAAGTAGGTGTAATGAGTAAAGAATACTTCTTCAGGACTCTCTTTTTTATTTTCTTAATACTTCTTAACTGCTGGATATGGAATGAATTATCACAGAAGCCCAGATTTTCCCGGGCTATTATTTTTAATTAATTATGACAGTTCAAAATGTCATAACTATAACCAGCCTGTACAATCGTGAGGCATACAACCTCTACAGTTTGCACACGACACTAAGTTTTGTATGGGAAACATACTAATGCCATACTTGACACTCCCCATAAAACCACACAAAATATTTCTCTTATATCTAAACCAAATTCCTATCGCGCTAATACAAATAATATTAAAGACAAAAAAATGAAATAGGTTATATATCTATAAAATTTATTTATTACCCATGGTTATACTTGACATTCAGTAAGACTATAGACACAAAATCAGGCTTACCAACTTAGGGGTGTTCCCAAATTTAGGGGGTAAATAAGAGGATTGAGATTTTTTAGGGGCGTTCCATTTTTAGGGGTATTCTTAGGGATTTTTTTGCCATCTTACATTTCTCATTGTGTTTTTGATTACAATAAAAGTATTAGCGACTTCTAGTACGGTTCCTCGATACTAAGAATGCAGAGTGAATGATTAACAAATGTCGCGTAATAAATATAGACAAATATTACTACCGTGTGCCGCCGGTCTATGATTAATGAACATTTGGTTATTTTCATTATAATTTTTTAGCGTATTTTTTTTAGTAATTGTGGCAATTTTAGGGGTTTTTAACTTAAGCTTTAGGGGTAAATATTTCTGGGTTTTGGTAACACTGCACAAAATAATAAAGACAGTTTTGGACCATAAACAAAAGAATATCTATGCATGTGTGTATTAGATACACGGTAATGAACAGTAGTGTGTGTAACGTGTTATTTATTGAAAATAATATATTTTAACGCATAATTTCAAAAAAATATTAGCATTCGTCACTTCTTCTCTGTATAAACTATATGTGTGCGAAATTTCATACTCCTCCGTCCGCCCAATTTTCGTAAAAAGGGATCCAAAGTTTTCGCTTCACGTATTAATATATAGATAACACACAGGAAAAAAATCCTAGAACAAAGCAATCCTCAGTCTGTAATTTAAAGAGTAAGCCACGAGATCGAACCTAATGACGAAAGCCGTAGATCTAGTCCGCCGCAACAGTCACAGCTTGGTTAATAGTTTAATCGCCACACGGCATCGCTCGCCTCCACTCGAACGCGCTCGGTACAAAAAGAAAAAGAAGAAAACAATTGCCAATGACTTCCGACCAGGAAGTCATTGGCAATTATTTGCTTCTTTTGTGTCGCTCAAGCGAGCAATCAGTCGCTCGCTCGCAACAATTAGGTCAGCCGCAAACTGGGCGACTGGGAACGCTAATACTTTGTGAATGCATTCATGAATGAGTAGTACGGAGAGCAGACATTGAAAGTAGGACTTGGGCTGTTTTAATGCATATGTACTCAAACTCTTAGGACTTTAGACTGGCCTGTTAGTCTAGTGGTTAGTGACCCTGACTGCTAAGACTGAGGTCGTGGTTTCGATTTCCACCCAGGACAAATCTTTGTGTGATGAGCACAATCATTTGTTCTGCGTCTGGGTGTAATTTATCTATAATATGTATGTATTTAGAAATATATAAGTATGTTTATCAGTTGTCTGGTTGCCATAGTACAGGCTCTGCCTAGTTTGGGATCAGATAACGTTGTGTTGGTTATCCTAAGATATTATTATTATATACGGATTAAATGACAGGGGGTGACTTGCACACTCAATAATGGGCCCCCGGAAACCGTCGCTGGCACATAGTGACGCAGCGACAAGGGGGCAAATCTTCCTGAGATGCTTGAGAAGTGGAGAGGTATTCCACGGCTTTCAGAACAATCCCAGAGCCCGGAAGATGGTCAAGATCCCTACGAGCACTTACTGGAATATTATTATATAGATAATATTATTATAATAATATTATATATATAATATATATTATTACTTTATAAATACCAACGTTTACAAAAACGATTGAGGAAGTCAAGTCTTTTATATCTTGTTCAGTTTTCAAATTCTTCCGTTTATCAAGTCAGGGCACATAATACTGGGCACGCCACAATTGCGGCGGTAAGTCCCCTCTTTGAGGAGTGGATAGAGAGGCGCCACGGCGTCCTCACCTTCCGCCTGACGCAGGTTCTCACCGGGCATGGGTGCTTCGGTGGGTTCCTGTTCAGGATAAAGCGGGAGGATACGTCCGGGTGTTTCCATTGCGAGCATCGTCTGGAGGACACGGTGGAGCATACGGTGGAGGTGTGCCCTGCCTGGGCGGAGCACCGCCGTGTCCTCGTGGAGGCGATCGGCGGCGGCGACCTCTCGCGTCCGGCCCTGGTGCGAGCCATGGTACGGAGCGAGAGGGAATGGGAAGCCGTCACCTCCTTCTGCGAAGCAGTAATGCTCGCGAAGGAGGAGGCGGGGCGCGTGAGGGAGTGGCAGTCTCTGCGCCCTCACGTCCCTAGCCGCCGCAGGAGGAGACGCCCCGGGCGTCGGGAGTCAATAGCGGACTCCCGGCCACCGTAGGCGCGAGCTTGCGGGTGGCGAGCAATGGGTAGCTCGCCGCCCGGTAAGGACCAAGCTCGGGTCGACGGCGCGCAGTGTTCCACGCGCGCCTCAAAGAGATGTCAGCAGCAGTGTAGGGGTCTACTAGGACCGATGCCTGCCGGGGTCGCGTGATTGTTCGAAAGAGATACCGTGACCCTGGCACATGGGCAACTGATGGAACACGGGTGGGTTTTAGTCAGTAAAAGTCTGACACGCCCTCCCGCTCCGCCCAGAGCGGGAGAAGTCATTTGATGATTTCCCATCCTGAAAAAAAAAAAAAAGGGCACATAATACAATACTTATTTATCATGTATTTATTTTTGTTTGGATAATTAAGTATATTATAAGTAATTCATTAGTTAATAAAAATAACAAAATAATATCCTACTTGAATTAAAACTATACACAAACTAAAACAAAGCATCAAAAAATTCATCTGCACCGCTGTTGACTGGTAATGCACCCAAGAGACTGGCGCATTACCCATCCCTTGGATCACGGGGAGTGTCAACCAGTCGTTTCAAGATTTCGTTAAAGAGACCATGAGCACTCGGACGCAATGAGCCGAAGCTTACAACCCCAGAATGTAATCTATATATACAAATAAATAAAATTTAAGTGTCTGTTTTTAATTCCAAATTAGCAGCTTTTCACTAAATGCATATGCAAGTATATACGATACTTACATAAAAAAATCTATTCTTAAAATTTTGGTATGTCTGTCTGTTTGTTCCGGCTAATCTCTGAAACGGCTGGACTGATTTTGACAGGACTTTCACTGGCCGATGATGTTATAAGGAGTAACATAAGTTATAATATTGCCCCTAAAGCACGTTCCCGCGGGATTCAACGACATCCACGCGGGTGAAGCTGCAGGCAACAGCTAGTTACCAATAAGGTTGCTATATTTTCACCGCTTGAGGTTTTCCGTGACCGCAGCGGCAGCATCAGCACAGCAAGAAGAGCTAGGAAGATGGGATGGCACAAGAGTATCAGAACACGTTGTATGCTACACTAAAGGCCTACCCACCATCCATGGAAATACAGACATGCTGTCCTGTCTCTTGCCATCGTCGCGTGTCAAGCCATTGGGTTCTAATACAGCTGGAACGCCGATGGTGACAAGAGCTCATCGGATGATCTCGTTAGTGTTCGCGTGCCGCGCTAAGCGACCCGCACTTCGGCTTCAAGACAGGCCGTGGTGTCCTAGACTGTTGACAACTTCGCCACAGTGGCAGCGATGAGGAGAACAACAAGGAGCTCCTAGTCTTTGGGAAGCAGCAAGGCGGAAAGTAGTGTCGTCGAGCAAAGTGCCTATGTTCGAAGACAATAGTGCATGAAGCCACAGACCCGACTCCCACTTACCCATAGCCAGCAGGCGCGCATGCTCCGCAGTAGTAGCAGACGAGTTGTTACTTGATAATAGATTAAGGACCACACGTCTTCCAATTTTATCTTCTGACGATTTACGAATACCGAATACGAAGGAGGCTGCATGTAATGCGGTATTGACATTACAACGAAATGAGCTGGTAAAGCAGTTTCAATGGTGCAATGAGCAGACTAAAATAGCCCTTAAAGTGGCAAGTAGATTTTGGCTGTCACTATGTCTGTGTTTCGACTTTTAAAAACTTTTCAACTTTTTAAAATACTTATATTCATAAAAACTATTTAGGCGCATCAAGATTCTCCGCCGATAGTAAGTTGACAGAATAAATAAATTGAGTCTAATTATTACACCACAGATTAAATTTAATCAGCTTTCAGAAAATATTACAAAAATTCTTCTGGGAGTTTAGATTTTTTTTTATAACATTAAATCTCCGATATGAAATCATATACCAGAACACACACGTAATACTGGTTAGTTTCCTTATATAAATAATACTTTTAATTACCTGCCTCTCCGCTCGCAATCTCTAATTAGTCTAATATAACTCGTTACCTCAAAACCGCTCAGACTCCGCACAGCCATGAAATAGAGTTTCAAACATACTAATATCTAATAACACTTTACAAACTTAAATACTGGGCCCAATTTAGAATTGATATTTCATCACTATTTACGTAGTCAAATCTCGTAGCTGCTACGACACGTCTACGGCGTAGCAACAATCTGTAGCGGAAAATCACTTAGCTATCTTTACCCGACTGTGGCGAAGAAAAATTGAGGGTTAAGTAAATAATTGTTCCGGGTGATGCCGGACATAGAGAATGGTACCATCCCATTCTTCCCGTGGGTGTCGTAAGAGGCGACTAAGGTTCTTACTAGAGAATGGGCAACAGCGTTCTCTATTTGACTGGCCTGTTAGTCTAGTGGTTAGTGACACTGACTGCTAAGACTGAGGTCGTGGGTTCGATTCCCACCCAGGACAAATCTTTGATGATGAGCACGATCATTTATTCTGTGTCTGGGTGTAATTTATCTATAATATGTATGTATTTAGAAATATATAAGTATGTTTATCAGTTGTCTGGTTGCCATGGTACAGGCTCTGCCTAGTTTGGGATCAGATAACGGTGTGTTGGTTGTCCTGAGATATTTATTTATTTAATTTTACCACCATACTGCGATCGCCAACCCGCCTGCCAAGCATGGGGATTATGGCAACCAAATTGGGGGAGGCCTATGTCCAGCAGTGGACGTCTTTCGGCTGAAGTGATGGTGATGATAGTAAATTCGGAAAAATAATATGTAAAGAAAAAAAAACGAGGTAAAAAGGAAGTCTTCATAACTCAAGATTTTAACCTACTATAGTATCTTTACAGTGCAAAAGGAAAACACATAAAACCGAATCCACGTCCCACCCCAGTAGGTCGTAAACAAATCCCAGTGGCACATGCTACAACATTAACATTCAGTTCCGCGATCACTATAAACAGTATCAACATCTTCCCGGGATCATCGGGATTCGGGCGGCGTCGTGAACACTGTTTACTGACGTCACTTATTGCGTCACCGGGATCAACTTGTCCCATGTGTTTATGAAGCGAGCCTGTTATCTTGAGCCAAGACCAGGAATGGGAGGGCATATGTAAATGTAAACATAAACTAAACGTTATAGTTTCGTAAATCTCTGTAAGTCCTTGAATATTTCAACGCGATAAGATGCTCTATCCTACCCTCGAATCACAGCTAAAATTAAATTTGCTTGAGGCAATATAGCTTTGACTTATATCTGTTTATATACACCGTGACATTTTAATCGTCTTACAACGGCAGCCCACTTCATGTATCCAATGACTACTACACATCCATAAGAAAAAAATAAACATTTGAATAACTAAAAAATAAAAATATTATTAATTACTAGCTTTTGCCAGCGGCTTCGCTCGCGTGGAGGTCGGAAAATATGCGTGAACGTACTACCGGGATAAAAAGTAGCCTATATGATCAATGTATGCGAGGATAAGAGCTCGAAAGCGCATTTTCATCCGACTTGCTTCAAATTTATCGTCACTGCTCGGCTCTTATGTGTTTTAGCGTTATGTTATATAGCCTATAACCTGCCCTAGAGTATGGGCTACAATCGTACCAAGTTTGGGTTAAATCCCTTCAGTAGTTTTTGACCCATGCGTGCACATACAGACAGACAAAAAATTTACTGATTGCATTTTTGGCATCAGTATCGATCACCATTCATCCTCCAATATTAATTTTAAATATATTTTCAATGTACAGAATTGACCTCTCTACAGTTTTATTATATTATATTAATACTAGCTTTTGCCAGCGGCTTCGCCCGCGTGGAGGTCGGAAACTATCCCGCGGGAACGTTCCCGCGGGATAGTTTCCGACCTCCAAAGTGCAAGTAGTACGTACTACTGGGATAAAAAGTAGCCTATGTCCTTTTTCAGGCTCTAAACTATCTGTGTACCAAATTTCATTCAAATCGGTTCAGTAGTTTTAGCAGGAAAGCGAGACAGACAGACAGACAGACAGACAGACAGAGTTACTTTTGCATTTATAATATTAGTGTAGAAGTGTAGATAGTGTAGATGTAGATAGTTTAGAAGTTTAGATTAATTATGATGACGTATGACGTAGTTTGTTTGATATTTGTCTCATGGAAAATGGAGATAGAATGATCTAGTCGACTCGTGCGCAGGGTAGATATATATATTCTCTACCATATAATATTTAACATCATTAACAGGATTTCTCATAATTCTAGTGCATTATTTATATTTTCTTAGTACGTATTTTCTTAATTGGTAACAAATTAATCACGCCCAGAGGTATATTATGTCGGCTACATTGAGTGGACAACCTTTGTAAGACTACTAAAATGTCACGGTGTGTAGCGAAAGGCAAGCGTTACTAACTGACTAATCTGTCAACACACAGCTCAAAGGGGATGAAACGGGGATCTAAAATTTGTACGGGGATCCACAGAAATACGTCTTTAAATAAATAAGTAAATACGGGTGAATTCGCGGGTAAAAGCTAGTCTACAATCTGCAATATAAACATCAACGGAAAATTATGCCAATTATCTGGGGCCATATAGAAATAGCTGTCTTCGCCAGATTTACTACCTACGATTTTATATAAGGTGTATCTATTCATACACGAAATATTTTAAGAGGTACACCTGTAGGTGGTAAAGAAGCTACAGAAGCAAAAAGAAAATTTTTATCCAACAGTTTTTGAATTTTCGTAATTATTATAATTTTAAAACTGTTTGAGACGTTTTGCATAAAACCTTTACTCTAAATTCTATGAATGGCCCGCCTGACGCTGCGAGGGCGGCGACCGGATGGCACGAGCATGGCCGCGGTCTCTCGGGCCGTAAAAAATAAGAAGGAGCCAGTATTTCTCATGTGCGTCAAATAATGTATAAATATAAAATTTTGAAAAAATACATTTAGAATTTTTTTTTTTGCCGTTGCTTTAGCTTCTTTACCACGTACAGGTGTACCTCTTCAAATATTTCGTGTATGAATAGATACACCTTATATATTGAAAAGACTTTTCGTTCTTCTGGACACTCTTCACTGCTGGATACAGGCCTCCGCCAGGCTGCACCACAACACTATGTCCTCAAACTCCCACATCCAGTTTGTCCCAGCCACTTTTTAAGGTGGCTATCCTCCTTTCCTATGTAATTGGTATTATTTCCAACCAGGGCAGGAATTAATCTATACTTATAATAAAACTGTAGAGAGGTCAATTCTGTACATTGAAAATATATTCAAAATTAATATTGGAGGATGAATGGTGATCGATACTGATGCCAAAAATGCATTCAGTAATTTTTTTGTCTGTCTGTCTGTATGTGCACGCATGGGTCAAAAACTACTTAAGGGATTTTAATCAAACTTGGTACGATTGTAGTCCATACTCCTGGGCAGGTTATAGGTTATATAACATAACGCTAAGATACATAGAAGCCGAGCAGTGATGATAAATTTGAAGCAAGGCGGATGAAAATGCGGTTTCGAGCTAAAAAAAAATAACCTGGATTAACACATAGGCTACTTTTTATCCCGGTAGTACGTTCACGCGGGATATTTTCCGACCTCCACGCGGGCGAAGCCGCTGGCAAAAGCTAGTTTATAATAATAATATTTTAAACAGTCTTTTCGTCTCATCAGTACTAAAGGAAGTAGGAAATAATCGTTTCATCCTTCAGTTGTAACAGTCGTTATCTGCCAGTCAGTGGTCCCTGTGAGTTATATCGAGCAGACTCACAGAAGGTACGGCTATTATCGCGATAAGCCACGGCTTTGTACAAGGAAACCGGTCTCCACGTCTCGAGGGTCACTTCTAGTAAGCCGCTGACGTAACGATATTCGAGATAATAACAACATGTATCTATATTCGCTTCTGGGAAGCGATGAATATATGGTATCTAGCCTTGTGAAAGCCAGCAAACTATTGGGGAAACGTGGTAATGAATGATTACAGCGGTTTCCTCCGCGTGAAGTTCTGATATTATCCTACTCGAACGTACTAGTGGGTTATAACATATAGATCTAATTGTCCTCGTCTAGTCCAAACCCATCTTACTCACTCATTCATCACACACTCACACCATACACGTACATAATACACTGCACACGTCTTTTAAAAACATTTTAGTTAACCACTCATTTAACTTTGCTAATTTATTGCTAAGGAATAGCATTGGTTATTGTTCCAACCAACATTACATATGTGCCTCCCTACAATGATGTAATAGTTTAAAATGAAGGAGACTTACCTCCACGACACAGGGAATCCTAGTGTGGAGGCTAGTGCTATTTCAATTTGTACATAGCATTTCTTGAACAATAAAGTTTTTATTATTTTTTTTATTTTTAAATATCCTATGTACATCCAGGTTATAAACTGTTTGCCAAATTTCATACAAATCATGTGAAGCCGCGTTGCGTGATTACTTAACAAACATAACAAATTGTATTCTTTTATACAAAAACCGACTCTATCAGTATTATAATAATCGTACCTATGTCATTATTTTTGGCCACAAGCTAATTAAAATATTCAAGTACTTATTGTAATTTCGATAGCCAGAAAATTTAATCTATTTAAGTCAATTTTAAGTAATGAGACACTTTTAATTATCATACTTTATGTTTGTCTATAAGACTGTATATTAAGTTTCTCGTTGGACTGATCCTGGCTTTTGTTAATTAGTTTCGGGTATTAGACCGTCCGTCTACACAATACACATTACATTGGCTGTCTAGTTCGCCTCTACTATGACATTTCTTACGAAATGCGACTTCGTACCTTTACGCTCAACTAATTTGGAACAAAACGAATGCATATATTACACAGCGGTTACACAGCTATCGGTCCTAAGAGAGCTATTTATACAGCAATGAGGAAAACTCAGCGTTTTGTTTGAGAACGCTATTTATAGACAAGTGGGAGTTGTAGGACTTCGGAGCTTATGCATTAAATACAGAACGTACAAATTTGTAAAAGTTATTTATTAGACTATGTATATTTTGGGGTACTATTCAAGAATATTGGTTATGTGAATAAAAAGCGCGCTGATCCCAAATAAATTGGGGTAAGGACAGAAATAATGATGATAATGTATGTCTATGGGAATAAAGTTCTAAATACAGTTATTTTGAGTCGTGGAAAAGCCTTAGCTCGAACTCTTAAAAAAGCAGACCCACAAACCATACATCTATTTATTCCGCTATAAATCTCTGGCCTTCGCCTTCTCTATTGTCTACCACATAAGTATTTTTAACATTTATCTTATTATCATTAAATCTTTGCACACATGTCAAAGGCGATACCTAGTTATTTTATTTTAACAGTAGACGCCAACTAGATATAGGCGGGAGGTTGCAGATTGTTTTGTAATCATTTAAGTATACCCAAAAGACGTAGCTAGTATGGTTCAACGTGTGAAATTAACTCACTGAATAGGATTACAGCGGCAGCTACTAATTATACAGATAATATTGTGATTTATTAATACCCATACAATGCGATATCCGGACAAGCAATATGCAGTGAATTAACGCAACGGTATTAACATAAATTAAAGCTTTACTGGAAGATCGAATGATAAACCAAACATGATTAAAATTCGTTTTTTTTTTCTCTCTCTCTCTCTCTCTCTCTTGCTCCATCTCTCTCTCGCATAAGCTAAACCAGTCTGTTACACCCTTGTTAATAATCGCGTAGTAAAGTTACAGCCAGTATAATCTTCAGATTTTACAGGGTTTGGTTTAGCAATAGGTACACCCGCATTGGCCAGTTATGTTTGTGTCCAATTTCATTGGTTTCTTGTTTGTCGGTGGGAAATTTTCAAATGACATCTTCCCGCTCTGGGTGGAGCGGAAGAGTGTGTCAGATTTTTACTGACCAAAAGCCACCCGTGTTCCTTCAGTTGCCTATATGCCAGGGCCACGGTAACTCTTTCGAAGAAATCTCGTGACCCTGACAGGCATCGGTTCTAGCGGACCCCTTCAGTTTACTGACATCTCTTTGAGGCGCGCGTGGAACACTACGCGCCGTCGACACGAGCCTGATCCTTACCGGGCGGCGAGCTACCCATTGCTCGCAAATGTCATAGGGGTGAGCCTATTACAGACCTGTTGGTCTAGTGGTTAGTGACCCTGACTGCTATGCCGGAGGTCGTGGGTTCGATTCCCACCCAGGACAAATGTTTGTGTGATGAGCACGATCATTTGTTCTGTGTCTGGGTGTAATTTATCTATAATATGTATGTATTTAGAAATATATAAGTATGTTTATCAGTTGTCTAGTACCCATAACACAAGCTCTGCTTAGCTTGGGACTAGATGGCGTTGTGTGATAGTTGTGGAATATTATTATTATTATTATTATTTTGAGTTCTTTATTTTTCTTCCCATTTAAGGGAGTTAAAGACTTTACACACGGGCCGGAACCAAGTGTGTAAAGGGGAAATTTAAATTGAAAAGTTGGATGATAGTGTAGAAGAACTCAGGAATTTTCGTGTGATGCGACAGGTGTTGAGTATGGTGGCTTTTTGGAGCATGTAAAGTGTGTGAGAAGGCATGTGTAGAGTGTTAAGACTTTGTGTGAGAGCCTTCGGTACTACACCGGTGGATGAGAGTACTATAGGAACGATATGTACTGTTTGTGCTTTCCATTGGGTTTTAATTTCGGTACTTACTAAGTTTTTCAGATATTGTAGTTTGAATATTGTGCGAGTTAGGTATAGCTATATCTATCAAGTAAACTGTTTTATTTATTTTGTCGTGAACTATGATATCAGGTCTATTGTAGTGTATAGTTTTGTCTGTAATTATTGTTCGGTCCCAATAGATTTTATGATTCCTGTTTTCTAAAATAACTTCGGGTTTGTATTTATAATAGGGAATCATTTCACTTATAAGTTTATATTGGTGTGCTAATTGTTGGTGTACGATTGCGGCCACTTGGTCATGTCGGTGTTTATAGTCTGTCTGTGCGAGTGATTGACAGGCCCCTGTTATATGTTGAATGGTCTCAAAGGCACTGTTGCAATGTCGGCATGTGTCAGACGGCTGATTGAGGTCTTTGATGATGTACTTTCTGTAGTTACGGGTTACTATTACATGATCTTGGATCGCAAGCATGAAACCTTCGGTTTCAGGGAACAATTCACCTCGTTTGAGCCATTCGTTCGACTTAATTTTGTCGACGTGTGGTTGACTCAGGTAAGCTCGGTGTCTCCCATTTTTTTTTTTTTTTTTCAGGATGGGAAATCATCAAATGACTTCTCCCGCTCTGGGCGGAGCGGGAGGGCGTGTCAGACTTTTACTGACTAAAACCCACCCGTGTTCCATCAGTTGCCCATGTGCCAGGGTCACGGTATCTCTTTCGAACAATCACGCGACCCCGGCAGGCATCGGTCCTAGTAGACCCCTACACTGCTGCTGACATCTCTTTGAGGCGCGCGTGGAACACTGCGCGCCGTCGACCCGAGCCTGGTCCTTACCGGGCGGCGAGCTACCCATTGCTCGCCACCCGCAAGCTCGCGCCTACGGTGGCCGGGAGTACGCAATCGACTCCCGACGCCCGGGGCGTCTCCTCCTGCGGCGGCTAGGGCTGCGTGAGGGCGCAGAGACTGCCACTCCCTCACGCGCCCCGCCTCCTCCTTCGCGAGCATTACTGCTTCGCAGAAGGAGGTGACGGCTTCCCATTCCCTCTCGCTCCGTACCATGGCTCGCACCAGGGCCGGACGCGAGAGGTCACCGCCGCCGATTGCCTCCACGAGGACACGGCGGTGCTCCGCCCAGGCAGGGCACACCTCCACCGTATGCTCCACCGTGTCCTCCAGACGATCCTCGCAATGGAAACACCCGGACGTATCCTCCCGCTTTATCCTGAACAGGAACCCACCGAAGCACCCATGCCCGGTGAGAACCTGCGTCAGGCGGAAGGTGAGGACGCCGTGGCGCCTCTCTATCCACTCCTCAAAGAGGGGACTTACCGCCGCAATTGTGGCGTGCCCAGCACTGGGTTGCGACAATCGTACCCGCCATGTCGCCATGAGATCACACCGGAGCTCTGTCCGCCGTGCCGCGATTTGTCGCGGCAGCGGAGTTTCGCCCCGGCGTTTCGCCTCCTCGCGCCACTCCCACATGTGCGCGAGGACCTTTGCCTCCAGATCCCATGGCGGCACTCCGGCAAGGAGGCTCGCCGCCTCGCAGGAGACCGTGCGGTATCCCCGGATTAACCGGATGGCCATGACCCTCTGGGCCGCAAACAGCCGGCGCGCTGGGCGCAGCCTCAATGAGGGTGCCCACACCGGTGCCCCGTAGAGGGCCATGGACCGCACGATCCCCGTGTAGAGCCTCCGGCAGGAGGCGTTTGGACCCCGCAGATTGGGCAGGAGCCGCTTTAATGCAGCCCCAGCCCGCTCCAGTCTGGGAGCCAAACGTCGGAAATGCTCAACGAAGTTCCACCGGCTGTCGAGGACAAGTCCCAAGTACTTCATCGTCGACTCGACGCCGATGTGAACCCCTCCTACCGTAAGTTGGGAACCCGCATGTGGCGCGTTCCGAGGACCATGAAAACCCATGGCCTCGGACTTGTGCAATGCCACCTCGAGTCCCAATTGCCGGATCCTATCGACGATTGTCGCAACCCCGCGTGTCATAAATTCGGCCGCCGCTTCGTACGACCTCCCCTGCGCAAGGACCAGCGTGTCGTCAGCGTAGCAAACTACGCTGACGCCGCTAGGGAGGTCGGCGCGCAGCACCCAGTCGTAACCGATGTCCCACAGATGCGGCCCCAGGACCGATCCCTGTGGGACACCGCACGACATCTCTCGCCGGTACATTCTCCCTGGTGACCGGGGTAGATAACGGCCCTATCCGTCAGATAGGCCTCGACCACGCGACAGAGGTAGGTTGGCATCCGGTGATACCGGAGTGCCTTCCTAATGCAACTCCAGGGTAGGGTGTTGAAGGCATTGGCGATGTCAAGAGACACCGCCAAGACGACCCCACCCCGGGCCACTGCATCCCCCGTCGTGAGGGCTCGCACGCGCATGATGGCGTCCACCGTTGAGCGCCCCTTGCGGAAGCCGTACTGGCCGTCCGACAAGTCCGGCCCCACTCGCACCAGCCACCCGACGAGGCGGTCTGCAATCACTCTTTCAAAGAGCTTGCCCACCTCATCGAGCAGCACGATGGGCCGGTAAGCGGACGGAGAGTCCGCTGGGCGCCCAGGCTTCTTAATGAGGACCAGTTTCCCCGTCTTCCAACGAAGTGGGAACTGGCCCCTCTCCAAGCATGCGCTAAGGAGCCCCCTGAGTCGAGGCCCGAGAGCCTCTGAGGCCAGGACCCATGCTTTGCCAGGCAAGCCGTCGGGTCCTGGGGCGGTATTCTTGGCATTAAGCCTTCGTACCGCCACCCTCATCTCTACCTCGGTCACTTCTGGAGCACCGTCGTCGTCGTCAGTGGTGTGGTCCGCATCGGGCACCGCAGTGGGCGGAGCCATGGGTGGGGGACTATGTTCCCCTCGAGAAGGGAACAGAGCGCTCACCACGCCCTCCACGAGTTGGGGCCGGAGACTCTGAGTCAGCGGAGGAGCCCATGGGCGGAGTTTCTCCCGGACGGCCTTGTAGGGCCGTCCCCATGGGTCCCTGTTCAGAGTCTCCAGCGACTCCTTGCGGGCCAGTCCTCTGGCCCGCAGGATCTCCTCGTGGAGGGCGGTCTTCGCCGCTCTGTACCCCTCGTATAGCTCCGCCTGAATGGCTTCCGTATCCGGAGGTCGGATACGGAGCCTGCGGTGCCTGGTGTACCGGCGTCGTGCCGCAACGCACGCTTCGCGCAACGCTGTCAGCTGCGGCGACCACCAGTACACCTGGCGCCAAGCCCGTCCTGGCTGGACTCGGGGCATAGCCACGTCACAGATCTCGGACATGGCCTCCCGGAACCACTCGGCCTCGTCGTTGGTGTCAGCAGGCCTGTCCGGTGGTGACACCCAGGCCTGCACGATCGAGGCTTCCAGGAGAAGCTCCCGGTCCAGCTTTTTCAGCGCCCACCGCGGACCACTCGGGGTCTGCCGGATCGGCGCGCTCGAGGTCTGGGCGGAGACGTCAAACCGGATGTACCGGTGGTCGGAATATGTCTCCACCCCCTCCATGACGCGCCAATCAATGACCTGCGGCGACAGAGCGGGGCTGGCGAACGAGATGTCCACCACTGAGTCGCCCCGCATCCGTACACACGTAGGTACAGAACCCCGATTTAGGACGACCAGGCCTGTCTCCAGAGCCCAGTCCTCCACCATCCTGCCCCGTGTGTCCGTATACCGGGAACCCCAAGCCAAATTCTTGGCGTTGAAGTCCCCGAGTACGAGCACGGGGAGGGGACGGAACCCGACGACGACGACTCTCAACTCCGCAAGGGAGTTGTGGAACTCGGCGAGAGTTCGGCTCGGGGAGAAGTATACTCCCACCACTACGATCTCCCCGAACCGTGCTGCTACGCAACCCCGTCCCCTCTTGACGGCCTCGAGGGTCGGGGTTCCGGCGGCGGCCGACGAAATGAGGGTCACTGAGCCGCTCAGGTCCTCCACCCAGTCATCCCTGGGCGGGACAAAGTACGGCTCAGCGACCACAGCGATGTTAATCGACCACTGCGCCATGCTCTGGAGTAACAGATCCTGAGCGGAGGCGCAGTGGTTTATATTCGCTTGGAGGTGTCTTCGGTGTCTCCCATGAAGCGCTTTTCCAGACCATGCTGCAATTTTTTGTTGTGTGCTTATGAGATTTTCATTAATTTGAGTGTTTCTATTTTGTAAGTTGAGTGGTGTAAGTTTTTTATCTGCTTCTGTTACATGTTTGTGTAATAATGAATATTCTGATTTGTTGTGGAAGTACGATCTGAGTGAAAGTATTTGTTTGTTATGTAAGTTGTGAATGTCTATTAATCCTCTTCCTCCTTCTTGGCGTGGTAGCGTTAGTCGCTGTATGCATGATTTAGGATGGTGTTTTCTGTGTATGGTAAGGAGTGTATTGATAGTACGCTGTAGTTTTCTGATATCTGTTTTTGACCATCGTATAATTCCGAAGGAGTATGTAAGAATGGGTATTGCGAATGTGTTGATGGCTTTTATTGTATTTCTGGAGTTAAGGTTGGTTTTAAAGGTAAGGCGATGTGTAAATTTTTTGAGTAGTTCTTGTTTTGTCATCTTTTGTTCTATCTGTCTTGACTGTTTGAAACCTATTTGTAAGTACTGTGTTCATCCATTGGCTCAATAGTTTGACCTGATCCAAGTGTGTAACTATTGTTTTGTGGTTTTCCTTTTACTATTGACAAAATTTTACATTTGTCTACCCCGAATTGCATAATAATATCGTTAGAAAAGTCTTGTGTAGTGTCTGCTAGATGAAAGAGTGATGTTTTATCTGCTGCGTACAACTTTATATCATCCATATACATTAGATGTGTCAATGTGAATTATGTGTTTTCGTTTGTCAATGTGAATCCTGTGTTAGTTTTATCTAGCAGGTGTGGTAGTGGATTGAGTGCCATACAAAACCATAAAGGGCTTAGAGCATCACCTTGAAATATACCACGTTTTATGTGGATTGGTTCAGTGGCTAGAATCGTGGAGGTTTGATTTATTTTAAGTACCGTTTGCCAATTTTGCATGGTAGATTCTAAGAAAAATCTGAGTGTGGGATGGATGTTATAAATATTTAGGACGCGTATCAACCAGCTGTGTGGAACTGAATCATAGGCCTTTTGGTAATCGATGAACATGGTATGAATGTCTTTTTTGCTTTTTACTGCGCTGTTCATAGCAATCGCGTCGATAGTGAGTTGTTCTTTACATCCCTGGCTATTCTTACGACAACCTTTTTGTTGTTCTGCAAGAATGTTATGGTTGGTTAAGTGGCCGTATACTATTTCACTGACACAGGCTGTCAAGATTTTATAAAAGGTTTGTAAACAAGTGATTGGTCGATATTTGGCTGGATCTGTTGTGTTATTCATGTCCTTAGGTATCATGTATGTAACTCCATGTGTTATGTATGATGGGAGCAAATATGGTGACTGAATGAATGTGTTTAGGTGATTATATATGAATGGGTGGATACTAGTGAATTTCTTATACCAGTAGTTGTGAATATTGTCTGAGCCTGGAGATTTCCAGTTGTGTGTGCGTTTGATGACGTCTATGAACGTGTTTAGTGGTATGGATTCAAACTCCATTTCGGGAATTTCTGGTGTTGCTTCTTTAATCCATTCTGCGTGATTATTATGATATACTGGATTTTCCCAAATATTTGCCCAATATTCTCGTAATACTTCCGGATGAGGTGTCTCGGGGGTTTGGTTCGTGGTGTCTTTATTATTAGCTACGAGATTCCTATAAAATATTTTCTCATTGTTTGTAAATTTTGTGTTTTGTATTTTGCGGTTCGTACATGTGATATATCTTTTAAGTCTACTGGATGCTGCGTTTAATTTTTGTTTTAAAGTGTCTTAAAAGTGTACTAACTGTGTGTTTGAATTTTCGTGTTGCGCATGTAGTTGATATTTTCTTTTTATTTCTTCTACTGCAGCTATTAATTTTTTACTTCTGCTGCCATTAATAAAATGTGTGAGCCTACCTATGCTTGCTCTTAAATTTTTGATTTTTGTTTCTAATCTAATTTCCCATTTTGGTTTCCTCTGTTTATATGTGCGGCATTCGTTTTGTACTGAGTCTGATATTTTTGCTCCATTACATTTAGCTGCCGTCCATGCTGCACAGTAAATTATTGTCTGTAATTGTATAAATTCGGTTTCCTTATTAATGGACTTTGGGAGAATGATATTATTAATGTAAGTAACTGTGGCAGAGAACTTTCTAGATGTCTTCTGTTTGGGAATGTATGGCCTATTAGTGGGGTGTGTATAAGAAAACAATTGTTGAGCTTGTTGAAACGTGGCTTCTATTTCTGTGTTGGTTTCTGGGGCAGCATCAGAGTTAGTTTGTGTAGGTCCAAATTGACCAATATCGATGCTATTAAAGAGATTGTAGTCTTCGCCTGTATTTGTGCGTGTGTGAGGTATGGTGTCAATGTCTAGGTTACCATTTAGGACTACATTTGTGGTGACGGTATTCGCATATGTGTCAGAAGTTAGGGAATTTGAATTTTGAGTATTCAGTGTATGAATATATTATTGAGGTTGTACTAAATCGTTCTGTAGTTGGTTATTCACATTCTCGTTATTTATGTCTTCTAAACTGTGTGTGTTTGTATTTTCGGTTTCGGTTTAAAGAATTTATTTCCCATAAGAACTTACAGTCCACTTATAATGAGATACAAAGTAATATGGTAATACAGTACAATACAGTTTTCTCTAGAGTGTTAGAAGTTACAATTTACATACATGTTTCTTAAGCTTAGTTTTAAATGTGTTTATGTTATCGCATTCTTTTATGTCGTCCGGCAAATCATTAAACAGCTGTGCTCCTTCGGAAAGTATGGTTTTTTTACCGTAATTAGTGCGTACGCTGATAACTTCAAGTTTGTTTTTGTATCTGTTTCTCAGGTTATATGACATTGTTTTTTTTTTAGCTGTATGTTGGTTTGTATTGAGTTAGTGGTTATGTTTTTAACAAGAATGCAAGTGTAGTAAATGTATAGTTGTCTAATATTTAGTAGTCCCGTTTTTTCGTAAACCGTCTTTGTAGGAGTGAGATAGTGATAATGGAACAGAGTTTTAATTATTTTATTTTGAACTCTTTGAAGTGAATTTAAATTAGTTACTGCTGCGGATCCCCACATCTCAATTAAGTATTTTAAATGCGATTTGACTAACGAGTTATAAATTAAAGTACGTACTTTGTGTGGAATACAGTTTGCTACTTTCCGTAAGGCTCCCAATAACGATGTTAATTTATTTCGCAGGTGGTCAATATGTAATTTCCACGTTAGTTTTTCGTCTACCCGTAATCCAAGATATTTTTCGTTGGTTGATCGTTTGATTATTTCGTTATTTATTTTGAGAGGCGCAAAGTCCGGTATACGCTTATTTTTAGTGGTAAAAATCATGAATGAAGTTTTCGATGTATTAATTGTCAGTAGGTTGTGTTTTAGCCACTCGTTTAATATTTCAAGGTCATTTTGAGCGTCCTTTATGATGTCATGAATTGATTTGTCGAAGTAAAAGAGACAGGTGTCGTCGGCATATAGTGTAAGGTTTCCGGTTAACCCTATTTTATTAATATTGTTAATGTAGATTAGGAAAAGCAATGGACTGATAATTGAGCCTTGGGGACAGCCGTATGAAATATTTTGGACCGAGCCAGATTGAAAATTTCCTATTTTAACAACTTGACGCCTGTTCTCCAAGTACGATTTGAACATTTTATGTGCTGTTGAACATTTTATTTTTATTATTTAATTCAGCAGCTACCTGGTTTTTAATTTCTTCTAATCTGCTGGTGTATATATATTGGTTGTTAATAATGGCTCTTGCTTGATCAGATAATCTTTGCTCTGATATATGTGCTAATTCTGGATATGTATTTATGAATTCCTCATATAACTGTTTTCTATAGGCTGTTTTATTTGTTTCCAGTTGTGTGACAGTATAATATATTCTTATGATTTTTTCATTATATTCGTTCGTCCATTTCGTGCGCTGCCCACTTTGACTGTTAATGAATGTTTTTGTTTGTGTTGAGTGTTTCTGTATTTGTGTATGAACCATTTGTAACTCTGCTCTTACTTCTTCATAAATCTGATCTATTGTGTCTTGTGATAATAATTTCTTTTGCACTATGGCTCTACGCTGGTCACCTATTCTTTGTCGACTTACTTGCATATCCGGATATTTTTCTAGAAACTGAGTGTGAAGCGATGGAAGGTACGCGTTTTTGTCTGAGTCCATATTAGTAAGATGAAGATAAGTGCGTAGGATGAATTTATTCATTTCAATGCTCCATTTCCTACGACTTGTTGCAGTCTTAGCAGTGGGTACAGTTTCGTCGACATTATTACCATCACACGGCCACTCACCCACACTCCGGGCTGCTAATGAGAAATTCTTAATAAAAACACTAAATAACGGTTTGTCTGATCTGGGAATCGATCTCAGGACCTCATACTCAGTATTTATAGCGCTTACGGCCACTAAACCAACATAGCAGTCAACAATCTGCCATTTTCCGTCACATTACTCCGCGTTAATTATAAAAGGAGGTTAGTGCAGTGACCTTCAGCTCGGTAAACTCGCCCACTAGAAAGAAAATAGTACTGACAGATTGTATTCTTATCATAAAATGAATTCGGAAATCTAATCCTGTAGAGCGCCAAGGGATACTGTAGTACCCAGAACGAACATAACTAACATCTACCCTCAAAATTAATTTAAAAAAAAATCTCATTTATTTCAGCTTTTTAACTGTATATTTTATTTTTGTATACAATTGTGATTTTAATTTACGAACTACGGATGTGTATGTGATCGGATTCGGATGTGATCAAATAATATTTGCGGTTGGCCGGAAAACTGCGGAAAATGAGGCTATCAAGTCGATATATGTCACAAATTTAATTACAAAAATAAGCAAGCATTTACTAAATAATAACTAAAGACCTTTTGAATAACTGTATCTATATAAAAATCTTGGCGCAAGTTGGCTTCGGCTAACTCAATAAATGAACTCCTTTATATAAGTTTTGCCAGTTTAAATTTGCAATAGAGAGTTAGTGATAAACTTTTCGTTCAATGTTATGTATGTGAAGTTACAAAATGTTTTCCACTCGACATCGTTAAGTTTCCATCGCGACACCCGTACATCGGGTGACGGGAAATGAAATCATTTCGATGGAAGTCAACTGTTCCTGGCGAGAACCGACACACAGGAAATTGTGGTGTGACGACCAACTTGTGGTTTGTGTAATATTTCTATTTGGTCTTCTTAAAGATACTTGTCTGAATGTTGACACTGTCAATGCACGCTATTCTATATTTTTTCAAAGAGAGTGGTTTTGAAATAGCTCGATTTGTTGCATCATCATAAGAATCAGCCCATAATATTGCCACTGCTGGGACTCATGCCACCTGTCTATGAGAAGCAATGCGAGTTGGAGATGTCACATATCTTAGAACTTTTGTGTCTAAGATCTACCGGTTTCCTCACGATGTTTTCCTTAACCGTTTTGAGAATAGTGGTGATAAAATTCAAAGGACAAAGAAAAGTGCCTGCCGATGTTTGTACTTTTCGACATACAAGTCGTAAATCGGGACAGATATCACTAAGCCACCACTGCTCTGTTATTTCTTTTAATCTTATATTGTACCGTGTGGTGCCGGACGTAAAGAATAGCATCACCCCATCTCTTCCCGTGGGCGTTGTTCAAGGCGACTACTTACTAGAGAATAGGCAGCAGCGTTCTCTATGCATTTTACCGCCATACTGCGATCGCCAAACCGTCTACCAAGCGTGGCGATTACGGCAAACCTTCCCTTTTGGAGGAGGAGTCCAGAAGTAGAGATCTTTCAGCTGAAAGCAGAAATGATGATGATGATTGTGTTTTTTTTATGTTACTGTACCCATTTGTTAGGTTATGTTATGTTTTTGTTAACGATTTGTTGTGATGTTATGTCATACCTATTTGCTTCTACGCTATGTTAAGTTTTCCGAAATTTACGTGTAATAACAGAAAACAATAATGAAATATTCAGTGAAACGCTTTATCACCCCATTGGCAGCTATGGGAATGTCAACACATAGAATATTGAATACATTGTTTATTTGTCGACCTTGACGTAACTGTAATGAAAGAAGAGAGGGTGAACAAAATAATATCGTAAATATTATACGGAAGTTTTTGTCCGTAAAATGTTTTTGTGTAGTCTTGGGCTCCAGACCTTGTTTGACATTAGTGTGGTGACGAACGTAAAGAATAACACCATTCAATTTCATCCCGTGGGTGTCGCAAGAGGCGACTCAGATACTTACTAAGGAGTGGGCAGCAGCGTTCTCTATGCATCTTACCAACATACTGCGATCGCCGAACCGCCTACAAAGCGTGGTGATTATAGCAAATCTCCCCTTTTGGAGGAGGCTTTTGTCCACATACCACGGCATCTCATATAACTTGCGGAAGTCCAAACTTCTTTATATAGAAACAAGTCCTGTCTGTTAACTTTTACTAAGCAAGTATTTAGCCTTTTGATAACGGTACTCAAAACAGTGCTGTTTTATACGTTGTCATTAGCGACCTTATCCTCTGATTTTATCGATTTTTAAAATTGATAATTTGACCATCACATAGATGTGTCAACAAATCTTAACAACTACGACCTCAATTAACCTTTCGTCCGCATCGCTCGAGACCTCACAGTGCCTACAGCATCCGAGCATCTACTTGAGCGCTGACCAATACCGCCACGTCTCAAGATCAAAGCACTCCAATGTATGAAAGAATTGATCGTGACTTATTCAAAGTTGGATCAAGTAAAAAGTCTTTGATGTCGGGGTCCGTATGACTGTGTTGTATTGTGAGTTTTGTAAAGGAACAGTTCATCTTGTAAAAAAAAACAACCGACTTCCTTGAAAACACTACAAAGTGAAAAATAACTTTAATTTCGGCAGTAGGTGTCTTAGGATTTGTATTTAAGGTTTTTGCCACCAACTTCCGAAATTAAAGTTATTTTTCACTTTGTTGTGTTTTTAAGGAAGTCGGTTGTTTTTTTGTTTGTAAAAAAGGTTGTATTTTTAAAATTTTAGTTATGGTATTTACCCCGCACTAATTCCAAACAAACAATGCATAAATATGCATTGTTTGTTTGGAATTAGTGCGGGGTAAATAAATATGCGATAGCAGAAATCGCGGTTGATTTGCTGTCATTTTTAAAGTGTTCCGGTGTCTGTCTCAGGAACTCATCATCAGATCTATATCAAATTTATATGGGACCATTTCGGAATAAACTCCGAAACTCGGGGCTTTTGGCTACTTTGTACGTGTGTATTATTATTTTTTTTTTTTGTTACTAGTTTATATTGTGCGTTTTGTTTGTGCAGAATAAATAATTCTTCTTTCTTTTTTTTCTTTCTTTCGAACAAAAAAGAATTTTGCAAATCCGTTTATATATGACGGAGTTATGGCCGAACATATATTAAAAAAAATATATTATATGAACATACGAATTGATAACCTCCTCCTTTTTGAAGTCGGTTAAAAAGTAAGATAGTGTAGGAATGTGTTTGTAAAGTTTCAGTTCAGCAATTGCTTTGATGTATGTAAAGTAAACTTTCTAGTAGTTTTACGTAACATTTACAAGTTCAATAGTAAAGTCCGGAAAACCCAATCCCCTTGTTCCAAAATAAGGTTCCTATTTCGATCATGTTTAAAGCACAAAATCAGTTTTTGAATTAAAAACACAATATGTATAGAAATGCAGTTCCTTTTAGGCGTAAAGTTGTCATTTTTAGGGTTCCGTTGCCAAATGGCAAAAAACGGAACCCTTATAGATTCGTCATGTCTGTCTGTCTGTCTGTCTGTCTGTCTGTCTGTCTGTCCGTCCGTATGTCACAGCCATTTTATTCCGAAACTATAAGAGCTATGCTGTTGAAACTTGGTAAGTAGGTGTATTCTGTGAACCGCATTAAGATTTTTACACTAAAATAGAAAAAAAAATAAAATTTTGGGGTTCCCCATACATAGAACTGAAACTCAAAAATGTATTTTTTCATCAAACCCATACGTGTGGGGTATCTATGAATAGGTCTTCAAAAATGGTAATGAGGTTTCTATTATCATTTTTTTCTAAACTGAATAGTTTGCGCGAGAGACACTTCCAAAGTGGTAAAATGTGTGTGTCCCCCCCCCGTAACTTCTAAAGTAAGAGAATGACAAAACTAAAAAAAATATATGATGTACATTACCATGTAAACTACCAACGAAAATTGGTTTGAACGAGATCGAGTGAGTAGTTTTTTTTTAAAACGTCATAAATCGTAAACCGCAATTTATCTTACATTCAATCAACTGAAATATAAAAATAAAAAAATATATATATTTTTAAACCGAAAATACCTACAGGTTTGTACGGAACCCTCGGTGCGCGAGTCCGACTCGCACTTGGCCGGTTTTTTTATTAAAAACTTAACCCAAATCGAGATAATATTAGCAATGTAAAAACTGGCTTAGAGCTTTATAAACTAGCTAGAACTAAAAGAAGATGTCTGTACGTTGCCAGGCTAGGCCCACATAAGGTTTTAATTACTATGTGGAAGCGTGCTAATCGTGGGGCTCTAGAGACAAGAGTGGCTAGCGTACTGTCCGCCGTACGCGGAGCAGACAATATATAAGAGAACAGCTCACCTACCATACAACAAAACAACTTACCTCATGGTTGAAGGACACTGCTCTGGTGCCAACCTGGAGATATGTATGTAAGTGAGTGTATCTGTATTGTGTGGTGACGTTACGAGTATTCTTCTGGCAAGATTCCGCTTCAACTTAGGCTTGAGGCAATCACAGCATGCGGTCTTCAAATCACTCGTTCCCCAATAGCGTCACTTGAATGACCTTCAAACTATTTCTCCAAAATATGTCCAAAACCCGTGTTATTACACCAAGATAGGGGTTATTAACTCAAACAACTGGGTCATGGTCCATTGTCCACCAAAAACGACCGGTAAAGAGATTGATTTCAACAAAAGCGTCGCGGAACTCAACAGGCGAACAGGGCTATTTTTGCCGGCAAAATTAACAAGAGCTGTCAAGTGTCAACGTCAAATTGTCAAGTGAGATGTAATTCCGTTACGCGTTGCGTGCGCATAGAGAAACTATTTCAGGACGCAACATCTACCCCCCCCGGACGGGCCTTCCCGTCCGCTAATCACTTGGCAATCCCGACAAGGTTGCGTTCTATCAGTCCACCTGACGTGCTGCCGGAGGATGTGCAAATACTCCAAGCTCAAACGCTTCCAAAACTCTGAGCGAGCTGCTGCACCAACTGAAACCGCGATAGCCAATTTTGGCTCACATCGACAAAAGGGTGCTCCGGCAGGGCGACAAGTGGCTGTCAAATCAAAAAATGGCCCGGGGTTAGGGCCTCCAAGACGTTCAGGTCCGAAGACAGCGGGCACAATGGACGCGAGTTCAATACAGCTTCAATGCGGCAAAATACCGTAGCTAACTCCTTAAAGGTGAGAACGGTGTCCCCCAACAATCTGCGCCAGAGTCCCTGTGCCGCTTTCACCGCGGCCTCAAATACCCCCCCAATGGGGGCAGGCTGGCGGGTCAAACAACAACAAACAACAAAAACAACCAAACAACAATAACAACCAAACAACAACAACAACAATTTAACCAAATGGCCCTCCTTAGGCAACAAAAAGGGGGTGACGGACCCCATAAGGAAGGCTAGAGTGACTCAACCGTCAACAACCAAACAACAAAAGACCCGTATCGTCCAAAAGGGGTTCAATTTAATAACGGCTCCCGACAATATCCAAAACTCTCGCTGCAGAATGGCCAACAGCGCATTGCAACCGGCATGCGAGTTCATAATGTGACGATCAGTCACCAACAATTCAACAACAAAACAACAATTCAACAATTTGTCGAGGGAGCTTTATCGACTCAACAAAACTCAGGGTCCTTTGTTCCAACAGCGAGCACCTTGAGCCCGGGCGAAGGACCCGACATCAAGACTGGCGATCGAGGCCAATCATCCTCGGGATGAGTCAGCCAGTCTGGTCCCCACCATAGGGGGTAAGCAAACAGGCGGGGTGCCATGCACCTACGTGAGGCCACGGCGCCTGGGTTCAAATCTCCAGGCAAGGGCCTCCAAATCAAAGGCGTATCAAAATTTTGAATCTGGGACACTCGGTACGCAACAAAGACCTCCACAGAGTGGACGGACGTCTTCAACCAACACAAACAATTTGACTGTCCGTCCAGGCGTAAGAAGCCCGAATGTCCACAGTTCCACCCAAAGTGTGAGCAACGTGGTTCAATAGACGCACAAGAAGCGCCGCCCCTGACAATTCTAACTTAGGGATGGTCAGTGCCGTCCGGAGGGGGGCCACCTTGCTCTTGGCCAAGACCAGTGACAAATTCACCTGGCCTGTGCGCAGACGGTGCGCAGACGGTGCGCAGACAAACAACAGCTGCATAACCGTGCGAAGACGCATCACAAACAAGGGTAGCAGTGTAGCTCCCAGGGGGGAGGATAGCGCGGGGTAACACGACCTCGTTGACTGCAGGGAGTGCAGATACAAATTGGAGCCAATCTTCCAACAGGGTTTCCCGAATTGGCTCGTCCCAGCCAAGTCCCGCAGTCCAAAGGCGCTCAAGAAAACAATTTTGCCCAAAACAATACAAACAAAACAACAAACCAATAGACAAAAGGCAACCCTGGGCTCCCATGTCCAAACTGGCACGGACCACAACAGTCCCCCGTGGGCCCCCAGACCTGACCGATGCCGTTGGCAACAAAACCGTGTCGATCTGAGGGGTACCTTAGCGGGGCAGGCGCCAATGTCCTAACAATGCCTGGGCGGCGACCGATCGCCGCACCCAGGCCCAAGTCTTTCCCGACGAGGATAGAGGTCAAATTCCTCATCCGCGCGGTGTCCCGAGCCACGCGCCATCGCTGGAAGGGCATATCCCATGGTAGGCCTGAATGGCGGGGGGCGTGACTCCAACCGGGGACGTTCCGCCAAAGGAGGGGGGGCAGGCGGTGCTGGTCTGGCCAGCGGTGCCTAGCAACAATTGCGTAATCGCCTTTACGCGGGGAGACCAAATGGCGGTCGCGCGGCTCCCGATCAACTTGCGCGGGGGGTGGAGTGCGGCGCTCAAAATTGCGGGCCTCTCCCCGGTTCTGAACCGGCGAGGCAGAAGCCCGGTGACCAACTCCATGGTACCCCCCAGTGCGCGAACCTTCATCAGAGGCTGGTCTGCCAGCGTGGTTCGCGTTAGCGCACAATATGTCCAAATGGGACCCCCCACAAATTCTACAAGGGCGGGGGTTGGGGCAGTCCCGATGGAAGTGAGCCCCCAAACAAGAGAAGCACATGCGGCGTGCATTGGCAATTCGGCGGCGGGCACTCACGTGCAACTTCAAAAAGGCCGCGCAAGTTGCCATGCCATGCCCCGTGTCCCTACAAACTCACAACCAGGACGACTCTGGGTGCCAGCAAAACGAGCGGCGGGGCGACCATCAACAGGCCCGCGAGCCCTAATCCGTCCCTGGTCTCGTGGCCGGGAAGACGGCTGGCATGACTCAGTGGCAACGCCAGAGTTGTCCACAAACCGACACTCATCCTCCAAAAATTGGACGAGGTCATCAAATGGGGGGAGATGTGTGACACTATCCCCACCATACTTTTGCTCGAAACGAGCCCTCAAATCGGCAGGAAGCCGTTGCAGCACAACGTGCACCAAAAGGTAAGACCATTGGTCCACCGGCAAGTCCAATTGCTTTAAAGCGTTGGTCGCTGCCACCAACGGGTTCAACAGGTCAGTACGCAATGCTGACAAACTAGTAATGACCGGTAACCCCAAAATCAATGCAATATGAACGTCAGCCAAACAACGTTTATATTGGTACCGCTGGGTGAGTAGTCCCAAAGCGGTAGGGTAGGCTGAGTCAGTCAACGACAGATGCTGTACCAAGGCTCGGGCCTCACCTTCCAGGACAGACAACAAATAGGCCAACTTTAGGGCGGGTCTGAGGTCCGAGCGTGCATCAACCAAACTTGCAAACAGGTTTTGTAAACCGTACCAGTGGTCCCAGCGACCGTCAAGTGTGGCAGTTCCAAAGCAGGCAATCTACTCAATAGTCCGGGACCTGAAACAACCGAGGTCTCCGGCTTGACCTGGACAGGTGTCCGGCACTGCAATATTTCCATCTGTATGCCATTGCACAAACAAAACAATTCAATATACCAAACAAAATAATTAAGTAACAAAGTTCAAACAATAAATAACTGGTTCTAATTTAATTAACAAAAATAAAGTTTTATTTTAATTCAAACCAATGTCAACGTTCAAAACTGTCAATATGATATTCAATTCAAATATTCAAATTCTATCCAATTCCAAAAGTTAAGTTCACAAACCACTTTGTCAAAGGTACAACAATAATAAACCTTTATTCCAATTCAAAACAATGGTAATACTCAAAATTGCCAATTTCAAATATTAATATTCACAAATAACCATATCAATGGTACAAACTCAACATTTTAATGTCTTCCTGACATTCAATACAACACAGATCAGACACAAAAAGGGGCTACAACAAGGGGCTGCACCACAGCCCAATCCAATCCACTTTATTAGCCCGGCTGACCTTGGCAACATCAGGTTACCCGTCTCAACAAATTTACAAATTATTTCAAATAAACTAGCAATCATAGTTAACAAACATTTACAGCGCATTACTACTTCCCTTATAGAGACTGCCAAGTAATTAGCTCACTGTAAATTACCAATTTGTTGGTTATGTCTTATAACCGCGCTTCTGCTACCAAAATGTACGTTGCCAGGCTAGGCCCACATAAGGTTTTAATTACTATGTGGAAGCGTGCTAATCGTGGGGCTCTAGAGACAAGAGTGGCTAGCGTACTGTCCGCCGTACGCGGAGCAGACAATATATAAGAGAACAGCTCACCTACCATACAACAAAACAACTTACCTCATGGTTGAAGGACACTGCTCTGGTGCCAACCTGGAGATATGTATGTAAGTGAGTGTATCTGTATTGTGTGGTGACGTTACGAGTATTCTTCTGGCAAGATTCCGCTTCAACTTAGGCTTGAGGCAATCACAGCATGCGGTCTTCAAATCACTCGTTCCCCAATAGCGTCACTTGAATGACCTTCAAACTATTTCTCCAAAATATGTCCAAAACCCGTGTTATTACACCAAGATAGGGGTTATTAACTCAAACAACTGGGTCATGGTCCATTGTCCACCAAAAACGACCGGTTAAGAGATTGATTTCAACAAAAGCGTCGCGGAACTCAACAGGCGAACAGGGCTATTTTTGCCGGCAAAATTAACAAGAGCTGTCAAGTGTCAACGTCAAATTGTCAAGTGAGATGTCATTCCGTTACGCGTTGCGTGCGCATAGAGAAACTATTTCAGGACGCAACAATGTCGTTCTTTAATAAGTCTTAATCTGACTACAAGTATAAGTGCACCCTCTGCAACATTAAATAGCACTAACATAGTGAAATGAAATGTCGTAAGAAATTCGGGTTGGATGAATAATATCCATAACGAGCCACCCTCCATAGTAGCGTAGGTCTTTTACCTATGACGTAGTTTACAAGCTGTATGAATACTTACTCGAAGTAAGACTTTATAAGCTTTGAGCCTGAAATTTTGCTTTGTTTTTGTGTTTTTGTTTTTGTTTTGTGTGTTTTTATTTTAGTTTTGTTCAAAATGTCAAACCTTTCCCATACAATGAACGAAGTTTATCAAATCAAATCAAAATATTTCTTCTTCTTAGCGTGTCGATAGCAATCTAAATATAGTCAGCCCAGAATTTGGCTACGAGCTTAGCACTTTCCGAGGCATCCATCAATTCCTGTGGCGTGCAAACAGCAGGACATGTTGGACAAAATATTAAGTGCAGCATTGTTTGTGGGACAGCACCACATTTGTACTCCAGGGCGGAGCCATTTATGAATTTCCACTTGTACAGGTTCTCTTTACTTCAGCCTACTTGAGTCCGGAGCGTATTTAAAGACTTCCAGGAAAGCCAAGGCAACTCGTGTCCAGGTGCGAGATTTTCAGTAGGTGGAACGAATGGGTTTGGTAGGGAAGCACCATGTCGCCACAGACTTAGTAGTTCCGTAGATCGTTCGCCAGTCAAAATATTTTATTTCACATAAATGGGCACTTATGAAACCTCTGAAATTAGGTGCGCGGTTCCAATTGGTTGCTTCCTATGGTGGAGAGCCGGCAAGAAACTCCACGATTACTCTTTAAAAAAAATCATTGGTTTCAAATTACAGTGTCAATAGGTATGAGAAGACAGTGTAGTCCTGTCAACAAGTACCAGGTATTTAATAAAAAATAAACGTAAAAAAAAAACTAAAAAACACGCTTCTATAGTGCTAGTGCTTTTTAAGGTATTTTTTATTGATATCAGGCACCCCACGCTTTTTTCCATTATTTTCTACTTTTTAGCTTGGTTTTCTATAGAAGCGCGTTTTTTAAAACTATTATTTGCGTAGTTTGTGACGTATGTCAGCGTAGTTTTCGAAGACAGTTTTTTTGCTGTCCTGGTAACCCTGGCAAGGATAATGGCTCAAATTTATGAAATTATTGCATTGTCGTCGATCTTTGACAGGTGTACAAAGTTTGAATGAAATCTGGTCGTTTGATGTGGGTCAAAATCGTGCTATAAGGAGTCGGTTACAAACAAACATACAAACAAACAAATATACAAGTGAAGCTAATATTAAGCGTGTAAAAAAAAAGAAAATGGCTACAAATCTACAGTTCACTATAGCCTCACCGTTCTACTATATCGTCTACTCTATCTTTATACTAGCATACCCCATACCGTACTCTACAGTAAACACACGTCACACAATCGACAGTACCTATATTGATTTAATCTGGCACTCTCCCAAACCATCGTCAATACGATAGAAAGAAAGACGGATTCCTCTCAAAACAAATCGCCGCAAATTGTTTATGAAATTGGCTTGTCCGTCTGTCTGTCGGCACTTAAGACTCCTTGAGATATTAGCGAGAGATTCACAGCAAAGTAAAAAATGCATTCGAGGGAGAAAAGCTTTTAGTATCTATAGATTTTTGTTTTGAATGACTTTGTTGTTTTGCATCAAAATCCCGGTTGGAATAGGTGAAAAGGGCTTGCAAATAATATTATTAGTATCTACTCACTACGAGCTAACAAGCTCACATTATTATGCAATTTAAAATCGTGCGAAAACTTTGAGTTAGTGTCTGGATTCTAAAGTACCTTTTGTTTTATTACGCGCAGTTAGTTCAGTCAAAGTATTCGAAGGACATATAATTCTAACCGTTTTTTTGGTCCAAATATAAAAATATATAATTACACTTTGCGTTATTTATTTCCGCCATGTTTCTCCCGTAGGTACACATTATACATATTATGAATTGAAATTGCTCTCCGTGACTTTGAGACCGCGTTGTGATAAACTACGCAACATACGCTATAAGGAGTCGGTTACAAACAAACAAACATAATAACATACAATCATACAAGTGAAGCTAATATAAAGCGTGTAAAAAGAGAAGGGTTTAGATATTAGGATGTACAAAATTTTTGAAGTATGTTATGTATGTCATGTGTAGTGTGTGTGTGTGTGTGTGTGCGGGGGTGAATGTGTGGGGTGAGTGGGTGTGTGTGTGTTAATGATTGAATAACTAATGTATTATGGTTGGTTCAATACAGTTTCTTCATTAGCATATTCTGGTTAATATAAATTAAATTTCATCGTACGTCTGTGATTTTAGCCATTCCGTTAAAGTATTTTTACATTTGTATTGCGATAAATAATAAATTAAATCAAATCAATAGCCATTTATTCAAATTAGGTTGAAGATCAGCACTTTTCGAACGTCAAAATTACATAATTATAAAACATTAACAAACATTAATAATACACTTACAAATAATAAGCAATCACAATGTTTTGTAAAGCTGTACAAACCATCCCAAACAGGGACGGTTCGCTAGTTGGATACAATAACATTACTGCTCATTTATTCGGCTTCCAATTACTTTGTTGTAACTAGCAGCATCCACAAAAAAGCCCCATAACATGGATTCACAACCTGCGGGTCAAGTTACTAAAAGTAATTTATTATTCCCTATGAAACTGTTAGATGCTCCCGAACTGCCGCGGGACTCGTTCGGAAAACATTATGAAAGGAAATGTATTATGTATGGAAATCTTGTTATTGGGACTCATTTGTGAGTACGGAATATATTTAATGCTATATCGGGAAAGTTTTTTCCGGGAGGTAAAGCAACTTATTATGTTATTTGTCGACTATGTTATTACTGTACCTATTGATTGTTGTATTGTAGTTGTACAGATGCTAGCACATCGAGGTACCCGAAACTGACAAATTCGCCCAATCAGCCTTGAACCTAATGCTGTAGCGATAAAGATGAAAATCTATTAAAGAAATTTGACAGATTGTAGTAGCTCAATGTGCTGGCGTCTTTATCTATAAAATATGTAGAATTACTGTTGAAGTTTCTGTTATTTATAACACCCAATTATTAATTTGACGCATTTCGGAAAATAAATTAAATTATTTTTCACCTACTGTAACATACATATGAAAGCCTGATATATGGTAATAATAAGCTTACCTAACTGAACCTTTTGCTTACTTAAGTTTGCAATAAACTTAAGTAAGCAAAAGTAAAGTAAGTAAGTTAAGTAAGCAAATATAAAAATAATCAATTATAACGTCAAAAATATCCGACTTCCAAATAAATCGCAAAAAGTGAAAAAAAAAATCGGAAGTCGGTGACTTTGCTAGGTTTATTTTAGTTTTTCAGCCCCGACTTCCGAAATTAAAGTTATTTGACAGTATGTAGTGTTTTTAAGTGGTCCGTTGTTTTTTTATGGTATACCAGGACTTGCTGTGTAAACAACAGTAAAGTATTAGATCATCAGTAGATTGAATACGTGTTATCGAAGCTAAAGAAAAAACTACCCAAGCGAAGTTAATACAATCTATATAGAGCCGCCTGCCGGGGTCGCGTGATTGTTCGAAAGAGATACCGTGACCCTGGCACATGGGCAACTGATGGAACACGGGTGGGTTTTACTCAGTAAAAGTCTGACACGCCCTCCCGCTCCGCCCAGAGCGGGAGAAGTCATTTGATGATTTCCCATCCTGAAAAAAAAAAAAAAAAAAAATCTATATAGAGCCCCCCTGAGACTTATCCTATCCATTAAAAATACTCTTTTAAAGCGCCAAGTGCATGTTTGACTATGCAAAATGAAGGGTTCCATAGTTGGGATGAAGAAATCCCTAAAAAAAACTTAACATTGTGTTTGAAAAACATGTTCTACCATACGTTCCAATTACAAATGTAAGTTGGTCGTCTATTATAATTGGGACAATCTAAGAAGTCGGATATGACGTTTCTCATTTGACATGCCCTTATAACTTCGTATGAACGTCTATGTAAGAAATTTAAAAATCAAATTCATAATCCTAAATAATTACTATGTTACCCGTAATCTATATCAACGAGTATCATTCGTAAACCTCAAGTTTAAATTTGTATTGAAAAAATGCACTCAAAAACACGAGTTAATCGTTGATTAATATCCCGACAAGACGTTTTGATAATGGTTCGTTTTGTTTTTGGGTTGGTTGCCGTAGTGCTGTGATCGTGTAAAAGCCGTATTTTGTCGAATAAAATTGATTTAATGAAAAATCGTTACTTTTACAAACATTACTTTATAAAAGAGATAAATGTACAATAACTGTATTATTAAATATTTAAAAACAAAATCTGATCACATATATTTTCAGCCTTATTTTGATATTTGATATCAGTATTTTGATATTATAACGCCACTGGTGCATAATACACAATGTAGGTTTATGTATTATGCCCCAGTGGTGGAGACACTGGGGCATAATACATAAACCTTCCGGAAGAAATTAGTATGTCGAGTTTTAGTTTACGTCTTGTTTTCGTTTTTAACCTCGCCCAAATTTAAACTTCATTGGAATTTCTGTAATAACTGTTAAATATTATAAACTCGTACGTGTAATCTATACTTTTATTACTTATATATCTATACTAATATTATAAAGCTGAAGAGTTTGTTTGTTTGTTTGATTGAATGCGCTAATCTCAGGAACTACTGGTCCGAATTGAAAAATTATTTTTGTTTTGCGTAGCCTATTTATCGAGGAAGGCTATAGGTTATATAACATCACGCTACAACTAAGAGGAGCGGAGCAGTAACGAAAAATGTTGCAAAAACGGGGAAAATTTATTCCTTTTGAGAGTTTCCGTTGCGTGCGCTGCGTAAACGGTTAAAGTAACGCAAAAATCATTTATGACGGAATTGTTTCTTTTAAAAAGTTCTAAAAAAAAGTCCGCGAGAGCATATGTCTATCTTTTAAGGTTGACTCACTATAACTCAAAAGGAGCGAGCAGCAACGAAAAATGGACGAAAACTAGCAGGCAAATCGGTGCGACGGGAAGGGTCAGGGGAGCAAAAATTTGACGCGGACGAAGTCGCCGGCAGAAGCTAGTAATATTATAAAGTTGAAGAGTTTGTTTGTTTGTTTGTTTGATTGAACGCGCTAATCTCAGGAACTACTGGTTCGACATGAAAAATTATTTTTGTGTTGGGTAGCCTATTTATCGAGGAAGGCTATAGGTTATATAACACCACGCTACAACCAAGAGGAGCGGAGCAGTAATGAAAAATGTTGCAAAAACGGGGTAAATCGCACGGGTAGGAGATTCAACGCGACGAGAAGGGTCGGGGGAACAATAAAGGAGACGGATACACTTCCATACAATTTTGGGCCTGGATGTCAAAAGATCAAAGTGGTGTTAATAGATAGGTACTATATTATAAAACAATCACTGAAAATTTTGTAGATTTTGGCAATCTGAGAACAGAGTTAAAATAGATTAACGAAAAGTGAGATTATGTAACAATCTACACTTAAAACCTGATTTTTGAAGTGTGATCGGTATCCATACATCCACATCGCAGACAAACAATACGGTGGCCAAGCTGTCTAGGTTCACCAAGAGGTGGTCTTTGAGCCAAGATCCAGCAAGCTTGGCAAACATGGCCACTGGAGTTTACCTGAAAGATGTAAAGTGTTTAGTAACAGACTACATGATCACTTTAAAAAAATCTCAGTTCTGTAGTAACTTAGTTCAACGTAATGTATCTTCATAGGCCTTTTAAATGTTTACATATGTATAGTTTATTATTTTGGTAGTATAATGGTGACAGAAAACGCTGTAAAGACTGCAAGCCAGCGTGGTAGACGTTGGTGAACTAATAAATAGGAAGTGAGTAAGTACTTACAGATTGTAGTGCACGCCGTTGACGAATCACTGCTAAAATCATTTCGTCATCTAAAGCTCGACGACCTATTGTATTACAGCGATTAGTCGCTATGCCACAATTTACGCAATGATCCATGGTTTCAATTCTCAATCGGTAGGCCGTTCGTGAAATCCAAAATAACAAGTCCAAGTCAAACGTTTAAGCAAGGTTCTCAGTGTCCGGTATGGTAGCAAGACAAAGGGTGTACAACGAGGTAGATCAGAAGTCCGTAGAATGAAAGCAGGGGTCGAGGAAAATATCAATAAAACTATGAGAGGAAACACACTCAAAACGTATACGCAACGCAAACGATACGAAACAAGTGAGTTGACCATGCTTACATGACACTGACGTGTTATGTAGGCATGGTCCGATATATCAAAAACGAATTCAAAATCTGATTTCATACAAAAATCGATTCGTATCGATTTCTAAAACTTGAAGATTGGGTTTCAAAAATCTACCAAGCCGAACCAAACGCTAACGATCTACCACCAAACGAATCGACAGTAAAATCACTGGATCTTATTACCAAACGAAATCCAGACGTTTGCGTCTGCTGGATTTTGTTAGAAATTCGTTTTCTCTCTTTCTAACTAAACGTAACTTAGCGGAGTAAAAAAGATAGCGTGAATTTTGTGATTTAGATTTCGGCATTCGGAAATCTAACGGACATTATAATGCGATCAATATAATCTTTACTGTATTTCAATTTCCAGATTATACGTTGATGTATTTTGGTTTATGGTTCAAGGTTTCTTGGAGCGAGGCTTGGCCTCTATGGATATCAGATTTCTATAAACGTATTTTGAAATCGATTTTGATATCTGAAATCGGATAAATATCAGTTAGCGCTCAAAACCAAAAACGCCCATGCCTAGTGTCATGTCATGCATATCATGTCAAAGTTAGCACAGACTAAAAATACAATAATCGATTGGTAAATGTGGGTCAATTTATTTTAATTATGTAGATATTCAATCGGTTTTAGCTGTTCAATACGTTAATTCTAATACATTTAATTATTTTAATTCAATTAATCATCTAGTGAAGGCATTTTCTTAAATAGTATATACCCTGTCACGTTAGTCGATTATAATTTAATCTGTATACCATTTACTTCGTAACCTTAACTTCATTTTCTGATTTCTCATTTTTCAGATTGTAAATTGAGTTAATTTCTCAGATTAATCCAATAGAAAAATATAACCTTTTTTTTAAACTATATCTCTACTTATTATAATTTGGCCCAGAAATGCCCGTCTCCTTTAACGTGGATGAACTCGCGGGCAGAAGCAAGTAAAAAAATAATCATTAAAATCGGTTCACCCAGTCAAAAGTTATGAGGTAACAAACATAAAAAACATGCAGTCGAGTTGATAACCTCCTCCTTTTTTGACGTCGGTTAAAGAACTAGATTCTACCGCTTTTTCTGTGCGAATAGCTTTATAGTACTAAGAATCTTTAAGCTCTTAGCTTAAAGACTTGAACGGACATGGTGAAAGCATAAGGGTTCCTCGTTGACAATGGAACCCTAAAACATACAGATCAATAAAGAACCTTTTCCTCCCTTCCTTTGAACTTGGTTAAATATAAAATACGAGCATTGTTGAGCTTGAAATACCTACTTCTGCATTATCCTGAACAAAATACAAGGGCTTAATCAGTAGCGACAAGTTATAACACAAATGAACGGCGATGTTGTTGCTCTGTTCCCTGTCAAGCTTCCGTCGACGGGCAGGGGTTGTCAACCCTTGTGATTAGCATCACGGCGACTGATGGAGTAGTCAACTGTCTCTGCGGGCCGTAGAGACGATGTGACATTGTTTTGTAATTATTGAGTTTGGCGTCCATTTTGAAATATGGGTCTAATTAGAGAACTTTTGGCGCAGTATACGGATTAAGATAGATATACAATTAGAATGATTGAGTAACCACATGATATACATGGGAATCCGTAGCAGTAAACTTATATATTATATACCTTTACAAACTTTTTGAATAATACTACCCAAGTCAATATACTACTCCAAAATGTATATTGTTCTTGCTAGCTATTAATAGCTTTACTTTATTATTAATTGAATATTGAAAGTTCAAAGTATTGTTCGAAGTAAAAGTTTAAACTTTCTTGTTAACCATTTTAATTACTCTTTTGATGAAGTTCAGTTAAATATTAAAGTTAGTAAAGTGAGTTTAACTCAAAGACAGACTTGTAGCCAATAAGAATGGTTCGCTTGTTACTAAGAACAACATTCTATGCGCGGGAGGTAATCAGCAAATTGAGACGACTTCTTACATACATTGTATTGTTAACCGACTTCAAAAAAAGAGTAGGTTATCAATTCGACTGTATATTTTTTAATTTTTTTTTTTCATGTTTGTTACCTCACAACTTTTGACTGGGTGAACCGATTTTGATGATTCTTTTTTATTTGAAAGCTGGTGCTTCCCCAATGGTCCCATTTTAATTTGGTTCCATTCAGACAATGGGGTCCATGTGAAAACCATATAATTCTTAAATTTGCATTAAGTATTTGCGGCGACAAATAAACGAATAACGCGATTACATTAAAAGTGGGCTATCTACCATTACTAAAAATAAAACTTTTTATAAAAAAAACATAACGGACTTCCTAAAAAAAACACTACAAAGTCAAAAATAACTTCAATTTCGGATTATTTTTTTGTAAAAAGTTTTGTTTTGTCTGTACCTAAAAGAAATCTAATATAAGTCTATATTAGACGTCTTGTTTGCTTTGGTTCTGACTGAGTGAATAGCATTGTTTTGTTACCCAAGTAATATTATTGTAAGATTTTGAAAAACTAGAGTGGAGAGTGGAAAGTGAAGTTCATCACTATCCATAATTTCAGCCGAAATACGTCCACTGCTGGACTAAGGCCTTCCCCAACTTTGGAGGGATTGCCGTAATCGCCACGCTTGGCACGCTTGGTTGACGATCGCAGTATGGTGGTAAAATGCACAAAGAACGCTGCTGCCCATTCTCTAGTAAGTCCTTTATTCGCCTCTTACGACACCCATGGAAAGAAATGGGGCGATGCTATACTGTACAGTATAGAATGTATGTGATTTAAAAAGACTCTCTTCTTTTGAAAGTGGAAAATGCGAAAAGTAAAAAAATTTACTCAATTATCTTTTTTATTGCACACCAAGTAATTTCAAGTGAACTGGTACACCCAAATACTCCGAAATATTTTATTCCGAATTTCGATGTTCCGATTTTCAAAAGTCCGAATTTCATAATACCTAAAAGTTATAATGTCTATTATTAAAAATCACGAAATTTATTTTACCGAAAGTCGTAAATGCGATTTGTTAGTTTTCCGATTTTCATACGTTCGAAGAATCAAATGCTCTAAGGGTTCTCGGTCCGAAAAATTACATTCCGATCTTCAATACTTCGAATAAACTAAAAGTCAACGTGTTGTGCTACAAAATTTAGTGACAGAAACGAATCGCTGCAAAACCGACTTCACGCAGCCTTGTCTGCCCTACCCCTAGAGTATAATTTAAAGCCACGTAGGCGCGGAGGGGTAGGGTGGCCCGCGAGCTGAGGAGCAGGTGGTTTGAAGGCCCGCCGCCGCGGCTGAGGTTGGCCGGCGCAGCCGGTCAACAAGCCGAAGCTGCGGTGGTGTGCATTAAAGCCATCTGCGACGATAATCACGCGTGGGGCCGCCCAAACCCCGCAGTGCCGGAGCCGTGACAGAAACAATGTTTGCTGCATTCCTGCTTTCTTGCTGCTTGCCTGCTTGCATGCTGCATGCCTGCTTGCATGTTGCATGCCTGCTTGTATGTGGCATGCTTGCTTGCATGCTGCATGTCTGTTTGCACGCTGCATGCATGCTTGCTTGCATGCTGCATGTCTGTTTGCACGCTGCATGCATGCTTGCTTGCATGTTCTTTAATTCTACCTTCTCATACCAAACACCATATTATACTTCTCTCTGACGAGCAATTATGTGTTATTTGTCTTACTATTCGGTTTTACAAGGTATTTTTATTTCGGAATTGTATTAATCGGTATTTTAATAATCGGAATTCGTATTTTTGATGTTTCAAATTATCATTCAGTCGGAATTTTTGTTATTCGATCTATTGAAACTCGGTATTTTGAGAATAGTAATTATAAACGTTAGGAATATTGAAATTTAGGAATTATAAAAATAGGAGTAATGATAATTCGGAGTTGTTATATTCGGAATTTTGAATCATTCGTAATTATGAAAATCGGTATTTTGAATTTCGTATTTGTGGCTGTCGGAATAAAGGTTTTCGTATTTGTGTAGTGTACCCGATATAAGACCGTAAGTAGGTAGCTAACGTACGGTAGGTAGCGTTTTCGTAGTGGCTAAGTTGTGTAGGCATTAATAATAATTGCTAGAGTCCCTGATTGGTCATCAACTGTCTTCAACAGTTACCTACAAGTAACCTTCGCAGCCAAGAACCAGACTCATATTAAACTCTTTTACTATATTGCTAACCCTCTAAGACGATGCAGAACATGATCATTTAATAAATTCTATAGAGATATAATTTAAGTATCTCGAAAGTTAAAAAAGAAAGAACACAAACTTTGAATGTAATACTATGTGAATTGAAAACAGAGAAACAGTAGAGTAACGTAGTGCCGTGGAGGGTTCACTCGCAATACATATGTTAAGAAGGATACAAGCGGATAATGTGACGACGTAGAGGCACAGGGATCATGTTGACACATCGAAAGTTGATATACGAATAAGGAAGTAGTATAAAATACTTCCATAAGAAAACAATGCCTAAAGTTAGCAGGTACGGGAGGATACGTCCGGGTGTTTCCATTGCGAGGATCGTCTGGAGGACACGGTGGAGCATACGGTGGAGGTGTGCCCTGCCTGGGCGGAGCACCGCCGTGTCCTCGTGGAGGCGATCGGCGGCAGCGACCTCTCGCGTCCGGCCCTGGTGCGAGCCATGGTACGGAGCGAGAGGGAATGGGAAGCCGTCACCTCCTTCTGCGAAGCAGTAATGCTCGCGAAGGAGGAGGCGGGGCGCGTGAGGGAGTGGCAGTCTCTGCGCCCTCGCGTCCCTAGCCGCCGCAGGAGGAGACGCCCCGGGCGTCGGGAGTCAATAGCGGACTCCCGGCCACCGTAGGCGCGAGCTTGCGGGTGGCGAGCAGTGGGTAGCTCGCCGCCCGGTAAGGACCAAGCTCGGGTCGACGGCGCGCAGTGTTCCACGCGCGCCTCAAAGAGATGTCAGCCGCAGTGTAGGGGTCTACTAGGACCGATGCCTGCCGGGGTCGCGTGATTGTTCGAAAGAGATACCGTGACCCTGGCACATGGGCAACTGATGGAACACGGGTGGGTTTTAGTCAGTAAAAGTCTGACACGCCCTCCCGCTCCGCCCAGAGCGGGAGAAGTCATATGATGATTTCCCATCCTGAAAAAAAAAAAAAAAAAAGTTAGCAGGTAGAAATCTTTAACTTTAAAAAGTACAAAGTTTTGATACAGTTGTCTAGATGAGGAGCCTGCATGACATGAAATGCCGCCTGAGCAACCGTTCTTTATATGACACGTTATCAGTCCGCCAATAAATTAATACAGCAACAATAAATCTCGATGTGATCCCCGAGGCGCGGCGAGCAACAGGTCGCACGAACAATCGCAAATACATGTTATTTACTACATCTAGACGGTTTATCGTACTTAATATATGTTCAAAACGTACCGATAAATGTATAAACATAACCCTATGCAGGTAAAATTTTATTACGAACTTTTAAAAGTATATTTCGAATGTTTCTACTTTATGTCTCACATTTTGTCGAGCAATTCGTATTAATATAATATAATAATTATTATTTCTGTTCATAACTCCAATTTTCAAATGAAATATACCTTTAAGGTGACATAAAATTTGAAATTTTGGGTTCAATTATTCAATGGAAACAAATCAAAGCTCTCACTTGGAAAATGCCACATATTGGCGTCCGCCGCTTCGTTTTCTGGTCCAATTGTTTTCATTTTCATGAGATACTTTTGAAACAGGCGATACATTTACGCGTATAGATAGATATTATTTTGTAGACCATTCGGACCCGCTTCTAACATTAAATATAAATATCTTGTGCGATGAACTAAAGTAGAATGCAGATAATTCTTTAGACCTGTGACGCAGCTAGAATTAAGATTGAATCGTTGTTGGCAACTTATTCAGGTAAGCTAGTAAATGCGCTATCACGACGCGATGCTCGTCTCTTCAGTTCATATGAAATACTAATAAATCCGTACTTTTATTTCAGTTTGTTGTTAGTTTCTTCAATTGCAGACAAATAATGAGTTTTTTTCATTTTTAATAGGCTTCTTAGAAACATTCATTCTAAGTTGTTTTTAATTAGGGACATTTATAAACTCATATGCCAGTCCCATTGTGCCCTAAATAAACACGGATTACGTTTGGGTCGTGATCCCGAACACACTCTCCGCATGGTAACCATTTGGTTGAGACAGAATTCTTTATGCTAAGTGCACTTGTGATAACGTAAACTCCCTAGATAGGTCTAACATTGTCAATCGTAGGTAAGAATTCTGTTCAACTAAATATTTTACGACTGTCCACAGGTCGGCGGGAGTCGGTCCATCGCCGCAAATAAAATGTACAAGGGGGCACTAACGCGGGTATTATTTTTCACCTCTTAGGCAGTAAGGTTGAAAATCGGTCAACCACCAACATCCGCGATGTTACAGTTACATAACACAAACATAATCAGCCTTTTACATTGCCTCTGCTGAGATACAGGCTTCCTCAAGAAGTGAGAGAGAGCGGGCCATAATCCACCACGCGGGCCCAGTACGTATTGGTAGATAGATGCCACATGTCTTCGAATTTGGTTCTAGGGCATGCGGTCTTCCTCACGATCATTTCCTTCATCGTTTTGAGAGCAGTGGTGATGAAATTATTTATAGAAATTAAAGTGCCTGCCAAAGACTCAAGGTCTGCCAAAGAGCAATGGAGCGTAGTATTCTCGGCGTTAAATTAACGGATCGCGTCCGAAACACAATACTGCGCTCCAAAACAAAATAGCTGACGTGGCTCAAAAGGCCGCCCAACTTAAATGGGACTGGGCAGGACATGTTTGCCGTATGCCGGCCAAACTGTGGGCGTAAGCAGCACAGAACTGGTGTCCTGAGACAGTGAGGCGGGGTCGCGGGAGACCACGTAGGAGATAGCGGGACGAGCTGGATAGGTTCCGTCAAAACTGGCAGCAGGACGCGCGGCTTCGCGATAGTTGGTAGAAGTGGAGGGAGACCTTTGCCCAAGAGTGGGAGAGTGCAGGCTAGCAAAAAAAAATGTGCCTGCCTGGGTTCGAACGCACGACCTACAACTCGTAAGTCGGGGCTTTTACTACTGCGCCACCACTATTCTATCGCATGCAAATAAAATGTACAATTACTTTTAGTTTATCGGGTTCTCTCTTGCAGAAAATCCTTTTACCACTCCCTGCATCCCCCGGCGTCACCCCCTAACACCCCCGGGAACCAACAGCTGTTGTTATTATATGTATTGTGGATATAATAAGCTGAATGGTAAGTAATAGGAATCAATAGAAATGTGCTATTTAATACAATGCTTGATCTGTTTACAATACATAGCAGATATTGGAATATTTGACTAATATCGAGCGTTACTGAAACCTAATATGTACGCCATTTTGACATCATGTCACTGTATAGTCTGTTTTGGCAAATTTTCCTGGTACTGGGGAGGTACTTAATTCGGTTTGGTTTCCATTTAATTAATAACGTTTACAGATTGTACATTAATTATGTACTAGTGGTCGCCCAGAGGTCGAAACTCGACCATTACTCGTTAATATATACAAATATTAGTTTTCAGCACTATTTCTCCAAATAAACTTTAAATGTGCCAAATTTCATACACCGCCGTTCGCACAATGTTTGTACAACGATGTGCAAAGTTTTTGCTTCACGTATTAATACATTATTTAGATATATAGATTACTAGCTTTTGCCAGCGGCTTCGCCCGCGTGGAGGTCGGAAATTATCCCGCGGGAACATACTACCGGGATAAAAAGTAGCCTATGTCCTTTCTCAGGCTCTAAACTATCTGTGTACCAAATTTCATTTAAATCGGTTCAGTAGTTTTAGCAGGAAAGCGAGACAGACAGACAGACAGACAGACAGACAGAGTTACTTTTGCATTTATAATATTAGTATGGAAGTATGGATAGTATGGATATGGATTTCAAAGTATTATATAAGATTACAGTTTTGATAGGTGACAGAACAGCATTTACTTCATGTTGTCATATTTATTACTTATGGTTATACTTGACATATTCAGCAGCAAGACTATAGACACAAAATATTAAAGACAGATATTCTCGATTGGACCACAGATTTCGACAATAAACTTTCGTAATCCATAATTATATTTGACATTCAGTAAGGCATAGACAAATAATACCAAAAACAAATATATACTCGATTTGTGCATGTGTGTATTAAATACACGGTAGTGAATAGTAGTGTGTGTAACGTGTTATTTATTGAAAATAACGTATTTTTACGCATAATTTAAAAAAATATTAGCATTCGTCACTTCTTCTCTGTATAAACTATAAGTGTGCGAAATTTCATACTCCTTCGTCCGCCCAATTTTCGTAAAAAGGGATCCAAAGCTTTCGCTTCACGTATTAATATATAGATAACATACACTAGTGCCATACCTGTAGCTACTTTGTTCAGCAGATTGAAACACAACATATTTAATAGGTGTTTTAGCTATTTTCGGTATCTTCTAGGGAAAAAAAAACGAAGATATAAGACTTCTTCTAACCCACACTGGGCCTGCGTGGATGATTATAGCCCACTCTCTCGCAGAGAGGAGGTCTGAGTTCCAACTTCCAACAGTGGGAACTTTATACAATGATTATGTATTATACATAGCTATTTCACACGATTAGTGAGAGACTGACCTTATACTATAAGCGTTGCTTAAAGTTTAATAAGAACAATCATCATTCATGTCTTAAATCGTAATTACATTTTTTTTTTACTTTTAAGTGTGTTAGCTTTCAACAACATTTATAAGTTGAAGTTGTGATTTAAATGTACGAACAATGAAGTTGCTATTAAGTCGCTCAACAATTCTTTTCATGTAGGTAACGAATTATTTCTGTGACGATTTAAATGAAACACGTTGTCAGTCGGCGAGCCTCGCGCGCACAGAGCGTGTCATTGCATATTTATTAATACCGACCACAATTGAGTCAACGAGGACCGAGGACTATATGTACGTCCGTATACATGTGTCGAGCTATAGGTCTGAGCTCAAATGGATGTCTATTCGCCAAAGAAGAAGTTTGCGCGCTTTGACTACGCTTTTCTCCCTTCTCAACTCTCCAACTCCTCCTTCTTATCTTATGTCTCACTTCCAATATCTATGTTCTTCTCACACTAAGAATCTGCGTTCTTCTAACAATCTTCTTCTACTTTGTCCTTCTCATTCTTCTGACTTTGTTCATTTTTCCTTTCATATTCAGTCCATTCTTCTTTGGAATGCGCTTCCTCTCGATATCAGGACGGCCACCAGTCGATTTGCATTTAAGCGGAAATTGCAGAGTTATTTTCATAACAAATAGCGTAGAGTCATCTCAACACCTCTCTACCTTGAATTTGTATCTATAGATTTATATATATATATATATATATTAATATATATTATAAGTATGTATTATAGCAAATATGTATGTATATAATTAGTTTATAACCTATTTATATTCTAGTGTTTCTCTCTGATTTATAATTCATTATTATACATTTTTATTGATTGTTCCTTTCAACCTAAGCACCTGCCATGTAATCTCTTCATCACCCTTGGTTGACTGGTATAGAATGCCTAAGGCATTAAGTCCGCCTTTGTACCGTTTTTGTGTGCGAGAAGTTTAAATAAATAAATAAATAAATAGTGTCACGAGGAGCGAGGGCACGCGGTCCGTCGTGTTAATGAGGCGAGGGACTGGGAGGACATTCGACATTCCACTCAGGGCATGGAAATCAAATATATTTTATGGTGACGTATTCCATGTTGGTTCACGTAATCTCCACGATGTATGCCTTAATGACGTGTGACTCCCGTTTTAAGAAAACTGATGTTATTTTGTTAACATGTCTTGATTATAATGTTTCAGTTGGTGTTTTGGTCGGTTTTGGATTTTAGTGTTTAACTTTCTTTTTCTTATTAAAAGCTATTACTTTTTAGGGTTCCGTACCCAAAGGGTGCAAATGACGCACTCACAATCACTCAAAAAAAAACACACATGCACACTCATGTTAATTTAAAAGAAAATATAATAATTAATATGTACCCACTTTACAAAAAATAATAAAAATTAAATTAAAAAAAACGTGTTTTTATCATTCCATTTTTTTTGCCCTTTGGTACGGAACCCTTTGTGTATGACTCCGACTCGCACGTGGCCGATTTTATTGGTACTAAGCAGATTACGCTTCTTTTTTGCGCTACGTCCACCGAGTTAATTTCACGCTATTTAAATTGTTTATTCCACAGGCTGAGTGCAGTGGTGGAACAGAGATTACGGCCAACTTACGTCGTGGATTCGAACCCAGGCAGGCACATTATTTTGTTTCATTTATTAACACGCTTTTATTAGGTCGACCTGTATGTAACTAACTATGTAATGGAATCTAAGGTAACTAATTTAACCATCTCCTTAGGACCGTAGCGTCATGAAAATTGGCAGCTGTATGTATTTCTGGTGATAATACAATAATATGGTACTGTCGAACTGATCTGATGATGGAGCCGGAAGATATGAACTGGAACATCATGATGGAACATCGTATCATAGCTGTTTTTGGACTTGTTAGAAAGGGCTTGTAACTTTGAACACGATTAAGTTTTTGGTTTTTACGTGCATCTATAAAAGCGTGTTTTTCTAGTGTTTTTAAACTATCAATTTATTTCATCACCAATGCTCTCAAAACGGTGAAGGAAAATATCGTGAGTAAACCGACATGACCTATGACCAAAAATTCGAAGACAAGCCTGTGACATCTACCAACCCGCATTGGACACGCGTGGTGGGTTATGGCCCACTCCAACTCACTGACAAGTAACCCTACCCAACTGTCACCCACCGATCAGAATGAAACTTTGCACAGCGATATAACACTAAAAAATATTGAACCCGTGTTTTTTTATTTTTCCGGAATCCACTTTTTAGGGGTAGAAACTACCTCTAATAACCCCTAAGTAGGCTAACACGTAACTCTGGGTAGAGTGAGTTTATTCGACTGCTTTTCATTCAGAACATTACGATCTTGACCACAGATAGACTAACCTACCTTAACCCTAATATAACTTATCCCCACAAACCGTTACAACCGTTATAAACCGAGGGGGTGGTTTCTACCCCTAAAAAGTGGATTCAGGAAAAATGAAAAAAACACGGGTTCAATATTTTTTAGTGTTATATTGATGTGCTAAGTTTCATTCTGATCGGTGGGTGACAGTTGGGTAGGGTTACGTTGTGAGAGCAGAGCACTCCAACCTCTGAGTCCCAGCAGGGGGAACATTATAAGCTAATTATGATTTAGACAATGTATATTTGATTAGTGGCAATGGATACGGGCATTATTACCATCATTTCAGCCGAAAGACGTCCACTGTTGGACATAAGCCACAACGGAGGGTTTGCCATATACGCCACGCTTGGCAGGCTGGTTGACGATCGCAGTATGGTGGTAAAATGCATAGAGAACGCTACTGTCCATTCTCTAGTTAGCCCCTTAGTCGCATTTTAAGACACCCACGGGAAGAAATGGGATGGTGCTATTCTTAACGTTTGGCACCACACGGATACGCGCATACAAAACAAGTTGACAAAATTATAATTCCTCATACATTTTCTCTTCACACAATAAACTATACGTCGCGTTGACAATATAGCAATACTGACACAAAAGCGAACACAAGTAGTATTCAAAGCTTAAGTAGGCAATTATACAATACTTTCTTTTGCCTGCGGCTTCGCCCGCGTGGCGGTCGGAAATTATCCCGCGGGAACGTACCACCGGGATAAAAAGTACCCTATGTCCTTTCTCAGGCTCTAAACTGTCTGTGTACCAAATTTCATTTAAATCGGTTCAGTAGTTTTAGCAGGAAAGCGAGACAGACAGACAGACAGAGTTACTTTTGCATTTATAATATTAGTATGGATGAGTATGAAGTATAAAGTATGGATATGGATATGGAAGTATGGATATGAATATGGAAGTATGGATTATTGAATACAACAATACATTATTACAAAGGAGCATTTTGTCATTATTACATGAACGTAATTATAAGTGCCTTCAAAAATGTTCACAATCTGATTTGCTCGTTCATATTAATGCCCTTATAATAAGTATTTTATCATTTTGTATAGTTAAGGTTGATATAATAGACACACAAAGACACTGTTCAGTGTTTGATTATGGAATTGTCCAGCCAAGTAATTCCATCTGTTTTCTACAATACGTTATGAATATACAATACGTTTAAATAAATTTTAATTTCATATGACGTAGTAAAGTGAAATGAGAGTTGAGTGGACTGCCCACTCAACTTCAATTTTACTCCACCAGGAGCTGTGAAATTTAAATTCAATTTTACCAGAATTTAGGTTTAGGTGCTTAATGTTTTAAAGATACGTTTATTTTTAACTGACTTCAAAAAGGAGGAGGTTATCAATTCGGATGTTTATATTTTTTTTTTATGTATGTTCGACCATAACTCCGTCATATATAAACGGATTTGCAAAATTCTTTTTAGTCCGAAAGGGGTTTATTTCGAAATGGTCCCATATAAATCCTAGATCATCCTAGATCTGATGATGAGTTCCTGAGACATACCGGAACTCTTTAAAAATGACAGCATATCAACCGCGATTACTGCTATCGCATAAATATGCATTGTTTGTTTGGAATTAGTGCGGGGTAAATACCATAACTAAAAATTTAAAAATAAAAACTTTTTTACAAAAAAAAAAACAACCGACTTCCTTAAAAGCACTACAAAGTGAAAAATAACTTTAATTTCGGAAGTCGGTGGCAAAAACCTTAAATACAAATCCTAAGACATCGACTGCCGAAATTAAAGTTATTTTTCACTTTGTAGTGTTTTTAAGGCAGTCGGTTGTTTTTACTAGAACACGTCCATTACAGAACAAAGGAATTATCTTCCATCAATCAACTCGAACACATCAATTTCATCTTGTAATAATTTGTATTAGAGCAGTAATAACTACGTCTGTCACAGTCACACCTTATTACATTGAAACTTCATTCTATTTTACAACAGTTTGACTGCCTCGTTGGTCTAGTGGTAGCAAGCGCTACTGCTGAGCATAAGGTCCTGGGTTCGATTCCCAGGTTGTGCAAAGTGTTATTGGGTTTTTCTATCTGGAATTTCTCAGTAGCAGCCCGGAGTCTGGATTTGTGCCCGGTTGATGGCAATAGGCTCGCCCTCTATTACATGGGATTTTAACATTACTGGCGAAATGTGGGTGTACTACAGGTACACGTCTGCCCAACCCTTCTGGGAAACAAGGCCTGATGTTATGAATATGTTTATGTATGATATCAAAACTAGAATGTTCTCTATACGTTCTATCATATATATGGTGTGCCTATGTATGTATATATATATATATATATATACATACATACATACATATTCTACTATACTAGCTTTTTCGCCCGCGTATTAAACTTACAAACCTCCCTCTTGATTCACCCTGTCTATTGGTGAAAACCGTGTTAAATCCTTTGCGTAGTTTAAAAGATCTAAGCATGTAAAGAAGATTATCTAGAAATTGAAACCCGGCGTGGGTTTCAATTTCTAGATCTATTAGGAATTCATTTAACTAACCAATGAACAGACATTGTCCTATAAAAAACATTTAATTTGCAAATATTGAGATCAGTAATTGAGATAAAAACTTTCCTATCTTTTAAGTTGGATTAAACTGCACACAGTGTGCAAATTTTATTAAAATCGGTTGAGTAGTTTAGGAGTCCATCCCGGACAAACAAAGTGACGGGTAATTTATATATATTAATATATTTCTTGCAAAATTCTATTATTTTAAATAAGCAGAAGATATTAAAATATATATATATATAAACGAACTTATTCATTACGATATATTATAGCGATCAGCCTTGAATAATGAAATCGGGAAAATATTTAAATTTAGTAATGATGAAAATAAAACTTACCTATACGCAGAATACATTTTCATACTCTCAATATATATGAATTATGAATTTACCTCTGACTACCTTTTTAGGGTTCCGTTGCAAAATGGCAAAAAACGGGACCCTTATAGATTCGTCATGTCTGTCTGTCTGTCTGTCTGTCCGTCCGTATGTCACAGCCACTTTTCTCCAAAACTACAAGAGCTATGAAAGAAAGAAAGAAAGAAAATTTATTTGTCAAACATGCGTTTACATAAACTGACTAGTCAGGCATGCAAGGTATAAAATTAATATGTTGTGAGCGTCCATGTTTTGCCAATAACGGCGTACAAATTTTGTAGGTGTAAAAATTACATTTCATTTACATTTAATATGCTGTTGAAACTTGGTAAGTAGATGTATTCTGTGAACCGCATTAAGATTTTCATACAAAAATAGAAAAAAAACAATAAATCGTGGGGTTCCCCATACATAGAACTGAAACTCAAAAATGTTTTTTTTTTCATCTAACCCATACGTGTGGGGTATCTATGAATAGGTCTTCAAAAATGGTATTGAGGTTTCTAATATCATTTTTTTCTAAACTGAATAGTTTGCGCGAGAGACACTTCCAAAGTGGTAAAATGTGTGTCCCCCCCCCCGTAACTTCTAAAATAAGAGAATGATAAAACTAAAAAAAATGTATGATGTACAATTACCATGTAAACTACCACCGAAAATTGGTTTGGACGAAATCGAGTAAGTCGTTTTTTTTTAAAACGTCATAAATCGTAAACCGCAATTTACCTTTCATTTAATCAACAGAAATATAAAAATAAAAAAAAAAACATTTATTTTCATAAACATGAACCTTCTGCATAAACCGAGAATACCTACAGGTTTGTACGGAACCCTTTGTGCGCGAGTCCGACTCGCACTTGGCCGGTTTTTATGGGATATTATATGTAGATACGTTCTCATACAGACGGTTCTCGCTCAATATCTGTGGATTCATTGAGCCGTGACAATTATTGGACAGGTGGGATGTAGAGCCAACCGTATTATTACATTACCACAATTTTTTTGGGTGGAAAATCATCAAATGACGGCTCCCGCTCTGCGTGGAGCGGAAGGGAGCGTCAGACTTTTACTGAATAAAACCCACCCGTGTTCCTTCAGTTGCCTGTGCCAAGGCCACGGTAACTCTTTGAACAATTCTGCGACCCTTTCAGTACATTATCACCATATATTTTTGGATTAATTTATAGAAATATATATAATTAAACATAAAGTTCAATGTTTCCAGGCGATGTGGGCAGGGCAAATTGCTCGCAGAACAGATGGCCGATGGGGTCAAAAGGTTCTGGAGTGGAGACCGTGTACCGGAAGACGTAGAGTTGAAAAGCCTCCCTCAAAATAGACCGATAAGTTTGTGAAGGCTGCAAGAATCCGCAGGATTTGGGAAACACAAAACCGGTTGAACTGACGGAATTTAGGCCTATGTGCAGCAGTGGACTTCTTTCATCTGAAATGATGATGATGAAGGTTCAATGTCACTTGCACCTTATTAACAACGCAATAGTGGTCACTCTGGCAGGATTTTTTTTAACCTTAGTGAAGTTTCAATTTACTAGAAATTTTTTTCTAAAGTGGTAAAGCAATTATGAGATCGACATTGTCTACATTTACGAGTACATAGCACACCGAGTTGAGTTGTACGATTATCGACAAATGCGTGCACTGACTGGACAGGTCCACTCAATATCTGTGTGGTTCTTTCATCAAAAGACCATTTCAGACATCGATCTACATGGTCATCAAATGATCTGACCAACAAAATTATATCCGTTTCTTTTTTTTTATATACACACTGACATTGATAATTTTTTATATATACAATGACATGAATATTTACTTTTTAAAGTATCGTATTGTTTTAATTATTGTGAATGTGAAGACTATGTGGGTCTTTTTTTAATTTTGTTTTCTTTCTTTCTCAGTAATCATGATCTGGCAGTTTGAGTAATTATGTGGCCTACCCAAATGTCCTTTCTTTGGTACTGTTCGTCAAAGCGTTGGGCTCCTTATGTTCCGAGTTGAGCTAAACGATTAGTGACAAATGCTTGGACTGACTGGACAGGTCCACTCACTCTGTGTGGTTCTTTCTTCAAAAGACCATTTCAGTCACCAATCTACATGATCTTCACATGATGTGAACAAGATTATGTCTGAAATTTAAAAGAGACTGTGACCTCTGAGTTTGTTTCGGCCTTTCTTCTCAGAGTAGTCAGTTAGGAAACGCCGAACTCATCTAGTTAAAAAAAATATCGTTGACATGTAAAAGTGTTTATACAAACCTACTTACAGAAATAAAATCATTTATCATTATCATTTATTTATCACCGGTCCTAATGTACAGGCTGAATGGTGGCGCTATATCGCGCGCATTTCTATTGTTGACACGAATTTTGGAGATAGGAATAGTGTCCGAGTGAAAGAATCATTTGGTATCGATTCTGATATAGGGATGATGTTTTTAGGGTTCCGTAGCCAAATGGCAAAAACGGAACCCTTATAGATTCGTCATGTCTGTCTGTCTCTCTGTCTGTCCGTCCGTATGTCACAGCCACTTTTTTCCGAAACTATAAGAGATACGCTGTTGAAACGTGGTAAGTAGATGTATTCTGTAAACCGCATCAAAATTTTCACACAAAAATAGAAAAACCAATAAATTTTGGGGTTCCCCATACGAACTGAAACTCAAAAATACGTAGAACTGAAAAAAAAAAATCATCTAACCCATTTCTAATATATTTTTTTCCTAAACTGAACAGTTTGCGCGAAAGACACTTCCAAAGTGGTAAAATGTGTGTCCCACCTGTTGCTGATCCTATTAAAATAAGAGAATGATAAAACTAAAAAAAATATATGATGTACCTACATTACCACGTAAACTTCGACCGAAAATTGGTTTGAACGAGATCTAGTAAGTAGTTTTTTTTTTAATACGTCATAAATCGTAAACCGCAATTTACCTTTCATTCAATCAACTCAAATATAAAAATTAAAAAAAAACATGTAATGTCATAAACATAAACCTTATGCATAAACCGTGAATACCTACAGGTTTGTACGGAACCCTTGGTGCGCGAGTCCGACTCGCACTTGGCCGGTTTTTTTTTTAATGTGCCATGTTTTTATACTAGATCCTATTCAAAAATTATATAAACTACATATAATTTTAGTTTTTAATACAGTCAACACAAGAGATACTTGTAACCAGAGGGGTAGTTGCGTAACCTGCTATCGGTAGGAATTGGTTTCATATTGATAGATAAACAACATTAATTGCTTTATTTACGTTACTGAGCCGACAATTTATTCGAACAAATGACGCAATGATTTAGAAATAATCTTCAATCCCATTCAGATTCTGATAAAAAGTGCGTTTCGCAATAACGGTGCAAGGCAGGATCGTCAGAAATAATTGAAATTTAGTAAGTGAAACCGGTGGATGTTTTCGAATGAAATTTTAAACTGTTTGTTTCTATTAATTTAATTTAATTTAATTCGAAAATGTACGTTGGTTTCTTACTGAACTTCAGCAGCATCCGACAACTCTGGTTACTTATCTCTTTTAGTGACTGTACCGTATAGTTAAATATCTTTAGACGTTCGAATCCCTATCAGAAACCTATCGAGATTTTCGTATTCGAAAGTCCAAAACACGTTTCGTCAGAGGATAGTCAAAATTAAAATCAAAAGTCATTTATTCAAACTAGACTGTTCAAAAAACTGCTGAAACTTTTTGAACGTCAGTTACATTACACCCTTTTACCACGAACTCTACACGTGTCCTAAAACGTTACACGAAAATTATTCACAGATAACCCAACAAACTTTGCAATAATAGTGAAGCAAGTCCATATTCATGAATGATGTTGAACATCAGAGGGGCCGAAGTTTCCCTCCTAACACAAAATATTCACCCTGTAAACGTATCGGCTCGTTACCGGGGCGACGGGCGACGCCTCGAGATGCGAGGCACAAGAAGTCGTTCGACTCGAGTTGAGGCGGCGGGCGAGGCGTTGATGCGAGCCGGCTACCTGTTGCCGCACTTTATTATGGAATTAATTCAACGATACAGCTGCCGGTCTATTCTGCGAAATCTCACAGTGAAAACGTAGGTGAAGTGAATTTGAAATGAGTTGTCATTTCACCTGATGCTAAGGGTTGACCTTGACAGTACTGACAGATCCTCTCAAGCTTACTTCTACTAAGTTATCACTCCGATGTTTTTCAAATACATCTGCTGATTTTTTAACATTTATTAGGTACTGTGTAAAATTATACTAATATGTTCACTTGCGATAAGTTTTGAACAGGTACTGGATTATTTGGGATGCATTCTTGTAAATTCAGTCAAAAATAAGTACGTAAGTAAACAAGTTTATATTGTTTTTTTTAAATTGAGCCGTCACAGTATGTAACTCCTGGCAGATGTGAAACATCAAAGCTCTTTTGCATCGAAAATATTCATGAAAGATTGGTTTTTATGGTATAATCAAAAAAAAAAGTATTCAGGACTTTATTCAAAGACAAAACAATCTTTTTCCAAAAATACATATTAATCGAAATCCAAGATTTATTGCGTAACTCTACGAGAGAGTCACAGAGTTAAGAGTGCTTGGCAACCCTATTGGGTTGACAACGTCGCCACGGCAACAGCCGGCCTGACCCGCCGCATTAGATGTTCCATATCAAAAATCAGAGTGGATCTCAAAATATATGAGGTTTCATGCTAGATAAAAAACTTTTTAACAAAAAATTAAACCGCCGAAAAAACTGAAAAGCAAAAAATTATAAACCTTAAAATTATGAGTCGGCGCTTTGAGTGATTTTTGTTCATTGATTTTTCAGCGCCACCGCCGACTCAAAATTTTAAGGTTTATTATTTTTGCTTTTCAGTTTTTTCGGCGGTTTAATTTTTTGTTAAAAAGATTTTATTTTATGTTTTTTTTTGTGGTTTGAATGTACTAATAATACTTGGCAAGTTATACCCCATCCAATGAAAAAAGAATTATCAAAATCGGACTACTCGGTATAAAGTTATGCGTGGTTATACATTACAATCAGTGAGTGAACAATCAATCATCCCCTGTTTTCCGACCCTTAGGGTTCGATTTTGTTTTCCAAATTTATATGGGACCACCTTGGGAGTACACCCTTTCCAATAAAAAAAAGAATTATCACAATCGGACTACTATGTACAAAGTTATGCGTGGTCATACATAAAAAAAAAAAAATATACGCGTCGAATTGATAACCTCCTCCTTTTTTTTTCGTCGGTTAAAAATACTCCACATTTCATTAATTCTTACCAGTACAATAATTACAATCTAACGAGGTCTGTTGATACTGGATTCCAATTCCAAAATCACACAAATTAATCGAGGTCCATTGACAAATCCATTGTTGATTATCACGTACAATCACGGGCTCAATAAGCAATATTATACATTATTATGTTCTAACAGCTTTTTCCCGCGGCTTCGCCCGCGTGGAGATCAGAAATTTCATATAAATCTGATCCGTCGTTTTTGCTTGAAAGAGTAACAAACAAACTCACAAACTTTTACATTTATAATATAATATTAGTAGGATATACGAATGATACAGTAACTGGGTTGTACAGGTCAGATAGGGAATCACTCCAAAAAAATAATACTTATTGGTAAGTATTCAGCTGTATGCGGTTACCGGAACATGTGTCCAAAATGGTTGGAAGAAGGCTAAGCAGAAGATGATGTTGTATAAGAATGATACTCATCAGTTTACTGCCCCAATGTAGCTAAACTTGCCAAGCTACATGTGGTATACTGTTCGATGCCAGGCCAAGGCCCTGGCCATAGGATTTAATGAGTACGTGGAAGCGTGATGGTGGGCCTTGGGCAAGAGTGGAGCGAACTGTCCGCCGTGCGCGGAGCTGATTAATACAAACTAGTGATCGCCCATTGGTCGAAATTCGACCGTACTTCTTTGAACAGAAATATATTATTAAATGAAAAAAACATATATGATAATAAATATAAAAAAATATGTTTATATTTGACATTCAGTAACACTATAGATAAATAATATTAAAAACAAATATTCTCGATATGATCATAGATTAAAAAAATGAAATAGGTTATTATATCTACAAAATTAATTTATTACCTATGGTTATACTTGACATTCAGTAATAGTTAGGGAGCTGGCGAGCAAAATTTCGATATGATCAGCACACAAGGCAGACTTAATTAATAGTGATAATTATACCCTAAGAAACATCAAGGACCTCGTCTGCCACCATGGTGGCGCTGCGTTGTAAATTTACAGCGTTTCAACAATGTTTAAAAAAAAGGTGTGCTATATTATGCGCTCACGTCTGCCTCTGGGGCTGATGATCACAGTCATCCTAGAAACACAAAGAATCGAAAAGGCAGACAACCAGGGCTCTGATTTTTGTAGTATTCATTTTTTACATTTATTTTTATGATTAAAAAAACTGTATATGAAGTGCACACTAGGCAGATTTGAATTGTTCGATTAAAAACAATGAGAAGAACCACGGAAAAATAGTCTGCCAACATGTTACCTCTGCGTTGTCTATTGACAGTGCTCCAAAAATGTAAAAAAAGGTGTGCTATATTATGCGCACACGTTTACCTCTTGGACTGATGTTTGAATTCCTTACGAAAACCAAGAAAATCGATGAGACAGACGTTCAGGCCTCTGATATTCCAAAGGACCATTAGATTTTTTTTTCAACCCGACGCTCGTGCCAAACCAAGCAGGTATATAATATCCCCATAGTTCCTTTCGTGGTGTTTCTCTTTTATTTGGGAATATGAGTGAGAACGGTATAACTCAGTTCCGACCTTTTCCGTATTGTGAAACTAAATGTATAGAGCGTATATCTATATATAGCCTCCCCTTTTATTTCGCACGCTTTTCCTCTCTCTCGCTCTCAGGCACTTTCACACGTCTTGGTTCAAAATCTACGTATTTTACACAAATGTGATTAAAAAAAAGTTAAAGACTGTTCCTATCCAGATCCTAATCCTATTCAGATTACAATGTAGCAAGCAATTAAAAAAAAAAAACTTTCTGTTTAAAGTTCCGAGCGCATTTCGTTTCTGGTTGGCATTGAGAAAAAATATCATTGCATAGATTTCAGCTCCAGAAATTTAATCGTAACCGTGAGTTTAGAGGATAATATTAAACAAAATTATAAGAATAAAACTATAAATAATAACAATAACCCCATGAAATACCCGCTGTCCCTTGATTCCGTGAATTACAAACAGCTAAACAGCTGAAAATCAGTGAGCAAAGAGTCTGCCACATGTTTTTTCGAATCCACAGAGTCATAGTGAATCGAATGGGCGCAATGAGAACCGCGTGAAAATAACTTAGTAGAGCTTTTTTTTTTACATTTTTACAACTCCGTCCCATGATAATGCAAAGTCCTGAATGTCTGCCTCTTCGATTTTCTTCGTTTCCAAGATGATTGTGACCATGAACTCTAGAGGCATACATGCGCAAATGATTTAATACCCCGATTTTTTAAGCAACTTCAATCCGCTGTAACGCGAAAACGCAGCGACATAGGACCTTAATTGATTGGACCAAATCGATTCGTAATGATTTAAACTGCAATCCACCTCGACGTGAAACGTGTGCAAATCATATACCGAAATGCTCGCCAGCTCCCTAACTATAAGACTATAGACAAAATAAAGACAGATATTGTCAATTGGACCATAAACAAAAGAATATCTATGCATGTGTGTATTAAATACACGGTAATGAATAGTAGTGTGTGTAACGTGTTATTTATTGAAAATAATATATGTTTACGCATAATTTCAAAAAAATATTAGCATTCGTCACTTCTTCTCTGTATGAACTATAAGTGTGCGAAATTTCATACTACTCCGTCAGCCCAATTTTCGTGAAAAGGGATCCAAAGTTTTCGCTTCACGTATTAATATATAGATATTCAATCACTCACCTGGTTGAGGAAAACTGGTTCTGGAGCCTACCTGGATTTATGTATGTAAATGAGTGTACATTGTATTGTGTAGTGAAGCTGTAAGTATTCCAGGATTCCAGGCCGCTCAATACGCTAGAGATTTTCTCAGCATGCGGTTCCCAATGAAACACTATCACCTCAAACTATTTCAATCAAATTCCAAACTAAACCCGTTCTATTTCGTCAAAAGGGGTTGTTTACACACAAAAAAATTGGATCACAACAAATTGTCCACAAACCTATCGATTTAACAATGTCCGCAAAGCAAATTACAACAATTATTCATTTTTCAAAGACCAAAACTAAGTGTCAAAATCAAAAAGACAAGTGACAGTTGTCACTCCGTTACACGTCGTGATGCGTAGGCGCACAGAGTAAACAAGTCAAACGGTCGTACGGTCGGTTGGTCGGTCCGTCTGTTGTCACGGGACGAAACATTTACTATTATTCCCCACTATTCCGAAACTCAAAAGACAACAAAGTAACAGTCAGTTGTAATCAATGGACTCCGACGGAACTAGAAACTAGGACCAGAATTAACGTTGGCCTTTTGTGTTCCATTTCCTCTGAACAACGAAGCACTATTCTTTTTTTCTCTTCGCATCACAGCGTACACTCAACCTCGCAAACATTAGGAGCTCCTTTATGTCGCAGTAAAATAATAGTTTAAGGGTCGGTTCACATCTGACGGAAGATGCGTCGAGCGTATCATCGGTCGCGTCTATTCGGTTTAATAGTGTGTTTTCACATCTGACGGAAGATGCGTCGGGCGTAACTTGTACTTCCGTGATAAATCGTTCTCTATCAAATATTTTCAATGCAAAAAACTTCGAACGGTCTGTACACAAACGATCTCCGCTAATATTACGCCTAGTCTGAATGCATCAGTCAAAATACACGTGGCGGAACGTTGCCGCTCTTTACGTCGGCCGACAATGCGTTAACGGAAACGGAACAGACGCTGTACGCTCGACGCACTAACGCATCTTTGGTTAAGTGTGAAAGGTTGAATGTTTTCTCATATAATTGTCTGTTCTGGCGTTACGCGACAGATGATACGCGATGCATCTTCCGTCAGATGTGAACCGACCCTAAAAACTCAAAAATACGCATTCGTAGAAAACCAAACTAAAAAGTAGAAAATAATATGAAAAAAAAAAGCGTGGGGTTCTTTAAACTATTATTTCTTTTCAATTTTTTAGTTCGACAAGCTACAAAAGTGGGTTTTAATTTTTTCTGCTGTCGTAGTGATCATGGCCAAAATAATGGCACAATTTTTTTTTTGTTTTCTTTTCAAAATTCGATAAGTGTGTAAAGTTTCAAATTAATCCGACGAATTCGACGATTGAAGGGGGTAAAACTTACGTTTGAAGATCTCTTACATACATACATACCTTCATACCAAGCTAAAAGTATGTTAAAAAACCGGCCAAGTGCGTTTCGGACTCGCGCACCTAGGGTTCCGTACAAACCTGTAGGTATCCTCGGTTTATATATAAGGTTTATGCTTATGAAATAAAATGGTTTTTTTTAATTTTTATATTTGAGTTGATTGAATGAAAGGTAAATTGCGGTTTACGATTTATGACGTATTAAAAAAAACTACTTACTGGATCTCGTTCAAACCAATTTTTGGTGGAAGTTTACATGGTTATGTACATCATATATTTTTTTGAGTTTTATCATTCTCTTATTTTAGAAGTTACGGGGGGGGGGACACACATTTTACCACTTTGGAAGCGTCTCTCGCGCAAACTGTTCAGTTTAGAAAAAAATGATATTAGAAACCTCAATACCATTTTTAAAGATCTATTCATAGATACCCCACACGCATGGGTTTGCTGAAAAAAAAAAATTGAGTTTCAGTTCTTAATATGGGGAACCCCAAAATTTATATTTTTTTTTTCTATTTTAGTGTAAACATCTTGATGCGGTTCACAGAATACAGCTACTTACCAAGTTTCAACAGCGTAGCTCTTATAGTTTCGGAGAAAAGTGGCTGTGACATACGGACGGACAGACAGACAGACAGACAGACAGACAGACAGACAGACAGACAGACATGACGAATCTATAAGGGTTCCGTTTTTTGCCATTTGGCAACGGAACCCTAAAAAGGGTGGTTTTCAAAGATAAGGTGTTAGTGACGTGCTGACTTTACAACCCAATAGAGTTGTCTGCGTCATTCATACATATATAGTTACAGTTGTCTATAAGTTTGTGTTCAGAATAAATAGTTGCAATGGGCGGAGATTATGTCGTGTGGCGCTCCACCACTCACTCGCAACTGAATGAGGATGATTCACCAGAGGTTATTTTATTTGATGGAAACCGGAGCTGTAAGTACAAGCATTGATTGTGTTGCTGTACGAACCTGCCTGTCTATAGGTACTAACAGTTTTGAAATCAAATGTTAAATGACCATTCGAATTAGTTATCATTTATTGATTCTAACATAAAACGGCCAAGGCCAATCAAATTGATTAAAACATAAACAATAGGTTAAGTACTATAACGCATATATAAAATTCATTCGCTCATCTCACAATACTCCAGACATACAGACAAGATCTTTCGAAGACATCCACGAACAACTCACATTCAAGGTTAGCGTCCCCTGCCGGGGTCACGTGATCCTGCCGGGGTCATGTGATTGTTCGAAAGAGATACCGTGACCCTGGCACATGGGCAACTGAAGGAACACGGGTGCGTTTTAGTCAGTAAACGTCTGACATGCCCTCCCGCTCCGCCCAGAGCGGGAGAAGTCATTTGATGATTTCCCATCCAAAAAAAAAAAGGTTAGCGTCCAAGAGACCGTTGACTGCAGAGAGGATGCGAGTGACAGAATATTGGGCTAGAGCGACATATTGATTCCCAGACACGGCGAACGAACTCTGGTAACATTCGTTTTCTTTACATTCCATTTCCATGTCCTCGATTACATGGAACTTATATAAATAAACTTTTATAAATTGTAAAACAACAGTGTACTCATTGTTGAGAAGCTTAATCCACACGAATATTATAAATGCAAAAGTAACTCTGTCTGTCGGTCTGTTTGTCTGTCTCGCTTTTCTGCTAAAACTACTGAACCGATTTAAATGAAATTTGGTACACAGATAGTTTAGAGCCTGAGAAAGGACATATACTACTTTTTATCCCGGTAGTATGTTCCCGCGGGATAATTTCCGACCTCCACGCGGGCGAAGCCGCTGGCAAAAGCTAGTAACATTATAAATGCAAAAGTAACTCTGTCTTTCTGTCTGTCTCACTTTCCTGCTAAAACTACTAAACTGATTTAAATGAAATTTGGTACACAGATAGTTTAGAGCCTGAGAAAGGACATAGGCTACTTTTTATTCCATGACTTTGTCTGCGTCCGCGATAACCGACATTTACGCAGACGAAGTCGCGGGCAGAAGCAAGTAAATAAATATCTGGCAAAATATAAGTCTACTATAGGCACACCATGTGTTACTATCCCATGAAGGTTATCTGGAAACACATTTCGGTCATTATAAATCTTGATAAATTTATTTGATGGTTGTTGAAAATAAGCCGTCGACCTTGTATTTATCATACGAATTTTCGGAATTTTTTTGTGGAATGAATCGAGTTCAGGAAAAACAGGAATATAAACATGGCAATTTTTGACCTGTTGAACATTATTATGTCGTATGTTGATACAAAAACGCCTATATGTGCTATATATACAGATATGTCAAAAGCTTTCGATAGTGTCAACCATAACACCCTACTTCAAAAACTAAACGCCTATGGCATTCGAGGCAATATCCTGAATCTAATAAAAACATATGTCGGGTCGCAAACAAATGACAAAAAATTACAGATTTATTATGGTTAATTGGTGCAAACCAAATTATACATAAATTATTAATTAAATAATAGTGGTTCTGGAAGTTTGAAGCGGTTACAATTATAACAGTGATTTCTTTCGTGACTTTTTCGCGCAAAATCTTCTATTATTTCCCATTATTTATTGATTGGTTAGAAACCAAACCACTTAAAAGTATTTATGTAAAATTATTTGCTGTACTTTATTGTTTTTATATTTCTTATTAGTTTTAATATTTCTATAAACGGGGGTCACACTGAAAGTTTTTTAGAATAGGCCAGTAAGGAAAGCAGCCGATGAAAAATTTACCTATTTAAATTTCGAATTAGGAACTCTCTTGGAATCTGTAAACGTATCAATTCATTTGTCATTTGTTTTTATATCATTCTGATAGTACGGTTCCGTGGGATATTTTCCGCCATCAACGCGAGAGATACCGCGGGCAAAGGTTAATTAAAAACATATCAAGAAAATAAAGAGAAGATAAGGTATGAAAAGAATATCATTAAAATATATGTAAACATATTGGCAGGCTTTCACAAAGTAGCTATATCCAAAGAAACATCATATTTACAAAACTGTAACTTAATCTCATATCAAAACATAATAACACGGGAAAATTGAAAGAAACCACGGTTCTCTAAGAATACAGGAAACACTCCGAAAATTCTCAGAAGTTTTGTTTATCCAGTGCATAACGTCTAGAGCAAATATAATCAACGTGCGTACCGAGACGACGCGACGGTGGACCGTAACATGAAAATATGAAGATATTGTTGTCTCCTTATGTCCAGTGTCAGGTCATGCTATAATACAACAATATTATAGGTAAATCATTTTAATATTGATCAGATATTTTTGTGTGAATACTTGAAAATAGGCGTTTAAATCTATACTAATATTATAAAGCTGAAGAGTTTGTTTGTTTGATTGAACGCGCTAATCTCAAGAACTACTAGTCCGAATTGAAAAAACATTTTTGTGTTGGGTAGTCTATTTATCGAGAAAGGCTATAGGCTATATAGAATCACGCTACAACGAAAAGAAGCGGAGCAGTAATGAAAAATGTTGCAAAAACGGGGAAAATCGCACGGGTAAGCGATTCGACGCGACGGAATCGGTGGAACAAGAAATTTAACGCGGACGAAGTCGCGGGCAAGCGCTAGTAAACAATAATGAGACAGAACAATGAACATTTTCTAAGACCTTCAAGGTGTATATTCCTACCACTGATGTATAATTTGGTAAATAGATAAACCCCAACGCACGCACTACCGCGAAGGCACTATCACTCTGGGCATTTTCTAATAAACCCTTTAGAATCATATAAATTCCTGTGTGGTCTTTGTTGGTACTCGGTAAGGCTCTTTTGGGCGAATCCTTTTCGCTCGCCAATCCCATTCATTCTGTCTTTTGTGATTTATAGAAGTGATATACTAGGAATAATAAAATTCTACTTAGCTACTAGCTGAGTACGTCATAAAATATTATTTCGTGTTGAAAATTTAAAATGCCAAAAAAGGATATTACAGCCAAGTACCGCAAACGATATTGGTTTGACTGGTAGGTTAAAAGTATCGAGGTTTTCTACTAGGAATTTCTTAGTGCCAGCCCGGAGATTGGAAGTTGGCAGTGGCGCCAGATTTCCCCTCTGGTCGTGTCGGATTGTCAACCCATCAGACTATGAGAGTGAGGGAACAGCGTGTGCACCTATGTCTACACGCACACTTGTGTAATATAATATTTCCCGCGCCAAAGGCTTGTCTCCGCTGAGAACTCCACTTCGGTCTAGAAGACTAATTATAATAGGTAACAGTAACATGGATAAATGCATGAATTGATAAGAATAATTTCTTTGATTTTTATTCTTACAAAATAATATGAAACTCCATTAAGAAATCATGGAACAGAAAATATTCTCGTATTCCAACAAAGGAGAAACTCGCCCTTCATCATTTAGAAGCAGCAGAAAACAATTATTTTTGAGGAAAATGTTGGTGAGAAAGAAAGAATTTCATGAAATGGTGTTTATCAAACGTTCTGATGAAATCCAATCGGCTTGCAACCGGACACTTCCGGACTAATATCATGAATTAGAAACTGAAATTCAGAGTTGCTTGACTACCATTGTATCTACCCATAGAATTAGCAATATTGCTATGTTCAAATATTACTCCACAATAGAGTAGATAAATAGGTCTTGATATCCGATTCAAATAATGACAATCCAAATAAAAATAGGCTGGATACAGAGGCATTAAGTATTTTATTGTATGTGAGAAGTTTAAATAAATGAGAATTGCTTTAAATATATATTTAAGTAATACCTAGAAAATCTATTTTTAAATCTTTAAGACGTTAGACAGGAAGCGACCGTGGGGTCACGGGTGGCGAAATAACGAGCTTTTGAAACAATAACAATAAATAACAAATAAATAGCACGGACACGAATAGCTAAAAGCTTTCCATTAGAGAGGAACCTTGATAATATCCAACGTATTGGAAACAAAAAGATATTTGAATTATAATATGCTAGCTTCTTGTAAAAAAATTAAGCTTATTGAAGTAAAGTTAGAGGTAAGCCGCATAAATTTCGTAAGCATAACACAAGAAGATAAAACGTGGTAAGTGTTTTCGAACGTTTTTAAGTCGCTTGAAAATGTAGTTTATGACTGTTTTTTCTCCACATTAATTTGAACGCTATAACATTTAGCAAGGCTGATAGGAAGTTTAAAAGGACGCGACCTTCATTTGTTTCACATCTAATTAAATTACATCATGAATGAATGGTCCACGTGGCGATGCTAGGGGATGACGTGTCCAGCAGTGGCCGTATATTGGCTGAAATGATGATGATATTTAATAAAAAACCGAACGACATTATAGTGACTTGAATCTGTATCATGTCCGAATTTATTCGAAAAATCAGTGGTTGGTTCCACATCACTATGGTTAGATCCGCCACTCGCACTCAGCACGTCTAGCACTATTAAATAAATAAACTGCTTTAGCTTTTCTTCCTAGTCCCGATGCACTGCGCCACCATTTAAAAGTTTCTTGAAAAGAGGGTTTTCCTGTAGGTATGTGAGGTTTCTGCTCCAGATTAACTGACAAGGAATTAATTAGACGTATCGTTCATTACTAAATTACCTTTTCCCAACTTCATGAATGATGCGGTTAGCTTCCAGTCTACCCGGACACAGACAAATACTATTATTTTTAACCGACTTGAAGGAGGACATTCTCAACTGAGTTATATTCATTATTTATTTATTTTTAATTCTTTACATACTGTTTATAAATTATATTTTTTAAATAGAAAAAACATTTAAAAATTTAAAAATTGCGGCACACCCGTATTGGGAACAGAGTTCAAACTACTGGGAGTCAGGGCTCCAGAGAGAGGAACCATGCAACCAATGCGAGCCGTGTCTAGAAGTACCGCTTTCTGTATCAATCCCTTAATCCAGCTGCCCAACGACAGCCTCCTCAGGTGTTATTCGACGTTCTTGGCTATTAAACCATTAGCTGTAACGACTATTGGCACAATGATCGCTGAGTCCACATCCCACATGTCGACAACCTCGCGAGCCAAATCAAGATACTTGATTTGTTTATCTTTCTCGACTTTCGCGAAGTGCCTGTCACGAAAAAATTAAAATATGATTATTTTAAATATTTTTTACCTCAGAATTCCGTGATTTATAAATACGAAAAAAAAAAATTATTTGAAAAGGTATACTTATAGAGTGATCCCATGTAATTTTTGTTGTTCCGATTTGAGTTGGCTACAAAAATACGTAATTTTGCCACTTTGTATATGTTGATGATTGAGAAAGATGAAGCGCATTCCAAAAAGTAAGCGGACGTGCATGTTATCACATAAACCATATAATCATAATATTTGTGTTCTTTTTAGAAAACTTTATATATTCTTAACAAGCATACCAATGAAAACTGATAACGATTGCATGAAACTGAGTAAAGTTCTAATGAGTTCATAAATGACAAAGAAAATTAAAATAAAACTCTAGACTAAACTCTACAGCTTCGTTAGAAGTTTTCGTAACTAAGGAGGTAGTTGGAACAGTTGTCGTTTGCAAAACATATTTCTGTGAAGTTTAAAACGTAGTTACTGGTGCCTTAGACGGCAATTCGTGTACTCAACCGCAAAGGAAAATCTGTCTCCATTTCACCAAGCTGGCACGCAAAATAACTGAATAGGTAACTATTTCACTGTTTACTACCTTTTGACCGCGACTTCGTCCGCGTGAAATTTCTTGTTCCTTGCACTAACCTCCCACATTTTTACTTTGTTTTTGCTTAGCGCTTTGTCTGTTTATTTTTCATTTCTTTTTGCTCGGCTCTTAAAGATCATGGCGTGATATTAAATAACCTGTTACGTTTCTCAAGATTTGGTCTATCACAATGCAGAGCCATGTCTGAAAAGGCCTTTTGAAGAAAGAGCCATTGTAGCTTTGAGCTGACCAGTCCCAAGATCTGACCAGTAATAAAAGGCTGACTCCATACAATGAGTGAATATCCATACACACACAGTCACACTCCACGCTCAGTGAGTGCAAGTGCACTTACAACTGACATTTGTTTGAGATCTCCTTACGTACACTTAAAATACATGTCTTGACTGGCCTGTTAGTCTAGTGATTAGTGACCCTGACTGCTAAGACTGAGGTCGTGGGTTCGATTCCCACCCAGGAAAAAATTTTGTGTGATGAGCACGATCATTTGTTCTGTGTCTGGGTGTAAATTATCTATAATATGGATGTATTTATAAATATACTAGCAAACCCGGCGAACTCCGTTTCGCCACCAGATGGCTTCGTTTTATGTAACATTTCGTTTGGTGATTAAAAGAAGAAAACATTTTTTTTTTGTTTTATATTTGAAAAGGAAAATTTTTATTTCATTTCACAACAGTAATGAATTCATACGCATAGTAATTCATTGCGCTTAGATTTTTATTCGTTGATACGCCTGAAAATGCAAAATTAAATGAATTGTTAATAGAAACCAATAATAATAGCAATAATTAGTGTGTGAATATTGTACCTGTAATTGGATCGACCATCTTCAACGTGATTTCGTATCCGTCTTGCCCTTGCCAATAAATTATTGGATATTGTAACGCATCGTACAAACGATGTGTCTCGTTTACACGATGCATGATATTGCTTCTTCGCTGAACGACAATGTCTCGCGATTTAGTTGGATCGCCTACAATAAATTACAGCAACATCATTAACGGTGGGTGCATTGAATCTTCGCACATGTTCACCTGTTGGGGTACAATCCGCTCTTATGACAAATTTATGCGTATCCGATGGCATTCGTTCCAATGCTGTTTTGAACATATTAACCACAGCATTATTAGCGTGAAAAAATACTTGCAACTATTAAATAATTCGTCTCTTTAACTGTTGTGTTCCCTGTATATTGCACTGCACATTCAGCTGATCCACCATCGACGAAATGAAATATATTTGCAGAAATTGATGCGGTTCATCTGGTGTTGGCACCATTGAACCATGCAAATGATATATTTGTCCTTGTATCTGTAATTGCAAACAATCATTTGTTGAAGAATACGGTGTAACTTCTGATCGTGTGATGGTGTAGTGTGTGGTGTATATGCAGTTGTTATGTGTTGCAATTCATTGTGTTGGTGTGAGTGATTGGTTATGTGTGTTGTATCTTTTACCTTGCAAGTCGGCATGAAGCCGCCTTCTCGAATGATATTAGCTCCAAAGGAAGTCATGCGAAAGCAGTTATTGTATTCTAGGATGTGTTGAAGAAAATGGCTGGAATCGGGATCACTTCCATCGAACAATGGTTTCAGTGGCTGTGGTGGTGTAAGTAATGGATCCAGTTTGACTTTTCCACTTGCGCAGCACAATCCAGCCGTTTCTCTTTTGAACTTTAACGCATTGCAATATAGTATAGTCGTCATTGGTCCAATATCAAAATTTTCATCATCACTGTAGTTCGCAGTGGGATCATATTGGAATGCCAAGCGATTGTATGATGCCAATGATCTTCGTGTGCTCACGCGTTGTCTCAATCGGGCATTTTCTCTTATTATATTTTGTCTTTCTTCGCTTAAGTTCTGTGAATACACTTGTTGCTGGCTTGCATGTCTTGTGCGGCGGCCGATGTTCGCACGTCGTCCTCTAGGCATTTTGGACTATGGACAGAGTGGTGAATTTAACCTCAAATGCACGATCGACATAATTTACACAGTTCAACTTACCACCTTAAAGACAAATGCCTGATGTTGAAATTGAATAAAAATTTGCACAATACACGTGATTGATTTGATGGTTTCCAATTGAAATGTTAGGAAACGAATAACTTATTTTTTTTACTTTTTTTTCCACAATTTCACAGTGAACACAATACCGGTTTGTCACATGAAATTAACTGAGCAGAGAACAATGAGTAGCTGTCAAACAATGTATCACACACCGGCACCATCTACTTAAAATATTGGTTTGTAGTACATGCTATGTATCAGAGATGGCGCTGTATGTGAAAAAAGATTTTCCCGCTTTTCTGTTGAAATTTTTCTTTTTTTTTAATTTTCTTTGCTATAAACCTCACGGAGCCCGAGACCTTTCCAACGAATGCAAAACCGTGGAAATCGGTTCGTGCGTTCTGGAGTTATAGCGTCAGGAAGGAAAACCCGACTTATTTTTATATAGTAGATATATGTCTGGTTGCCATAGTACAGGCTCTGCCTAGTTTGGGTTCAGATAACGATGTGCTGGTTGTCCTAAGATATTTATATTTATTTATTTATTATGTCTATGTGTGAGTACGCTAGTTGTCCCTCGCTGTATGAAGCCAGCCTTCTGTGCCGATCCATTTTATGACGTCGGCTTGCCCCTTAGTTAACGCAGCTTGCTAATTACAAAAAGAGAAGCCATCTTTTAATTAGTCTCTACTTTACCAGTTAGCCTGCACTCTTTGTGTAAGGAAGTTCTGCTGATAAAAGTAATGTGGAGTAGTATCATAATGCGAAGCTTTTTGCAGACTTAATTAAGAGATAGATAATGTCTTGTCCTTAATACTAAGTTTGTATGTGGCAAATTAACATAACGTTTTGTATTCTACCTCTATTTCATCGATAAATGTAAAACATTGGTATATGTACTCATTGGTGACATAGGCACAGAAATCATTGATGAACATCATTACACGGAAAACGTTGTGTACTTGAAGTTTTTCCTTAGTCCGGAACGAAGAAATTCTTTTTTTGCACTTAGACTCTCAATCAGCCTAGCTCCGCCCAAAAGCACAGAAATTTCCTGGGAGCTTCACAGGCTTCGCAGAGTGATCTCACTGTTCCGAGGAGTTCTTCACGTTGAGAAGCCAAGGTCGCGCATTTCAGGATACCGTGGGCGGCTGATTCCTGGGTGTCAAAGTAGCCCCTACAAAACGGGCTTTCTGTGGCGCCTACATTACAAAGATCTTTGTTATGGCCCTTTATTATGATTAAGATTATTCTAAAGTTATTTCTAAGTACTCATGCCGAGAAGATTTTTGGTTGATCTCGGGTATGCAATCGTTTAAAACCATTTTTTCTAAACGTTATTTCAGCAGGAACTTAAACCACGTCGTCTGTACGCCTTTCATAGGATTAACATTCCAATCCATTACGCTATAAGTAGCCTCGTACCCGACTCTTACATAAAACGAACGGTTAGTGAATTACGCACATTTGCCTTTACAGGCCACATTTATTTTGAGAGATATTATTACATTAGCTGATTAATACCAGTACCCTGTAACCTAAATAAACTTGAGTATGGTATCAATGGTCAAAGTGAGGGTATATTATTTGATATGATTCAATTAAGGCCCGACGGTTAGTTCGGTCCTCAGGGACGCTCGAGAAAAGGTTCTACTCATATTATAGTGTGTTGATACACAAATATAGACACGATATTTACTTTTACAAGACTGTTCAAAGGTATGTTTTCTATTTATTTATTCAACTAGCTTCTGCCCGCGACTTCGTCCGCGTCAAATTTTTGCTCCCCTGATTAAAACGAAAACTAGCAGGCAAATCGATGCGACGGGAAGGGTCCCGTCGCATCGATTTGCCTGCTAGTTTTCGTCCATTTTTCGTTGCTGCTCGCTCCTTTTGAGTTATAGTGAGTCAACCTTAAAAGATAGACATATGCTCTCCTGGATTTTTTTTTAGAACTTTTTAAAAGAAACAATTCCGTCATACATAATTTTTGCGTTACTTTAACTGTTTACGCAGCGCACGCAACGGAAACTCTCAAAAGGAATAAATTTTCCCCGTTTTTGCACCATTTTTCATTACTGCTCCGCTCTTCTTATTTGTAGCGTGATGTTATATAACTTATAGCCTTCCTCGATAAATAGGCTACCCAACACAAAAAGAATTTTTCAATTTGGACCAGTAGTTCTTGAGATTAGCGCGTTCAATCAAAGAAACAAACAAACTCTTCAGCTTTATAATATTAAGTATAGATTACAATCACAAAAAACAATCGAAGATAAACTGATACTTAAATAGCAATTATTTTGCAAACCACACATATCTCAGGTCTTTAACATCATCATCATCATCATCATCATTTCAGCCGTAAGACGTAGGCCACTATTGGACAAAGGCCTTTCCCAATTTAGGGCATTGCCATAGTCGCCACGCTTGGCAGGCGGGTTAGCGATCGCAGTATGGTGGCACAATGCTTAGAAAACGTTCCTGCCCATTGTCTAGTATCATCTGATAAATTCAATAATAATAAATAGACACACATACATGACAAATAATAATTAGGTATAATGTAATATAGCACAATAATGTCAATAATTAATTAATTAATAGTAATAATATATAACTAGTGATCGCCCATTGGTCGAAATTCGACCGTACCTACTTCATTTGATTAGAAATACATTATTAAATGAAAAAAAATGTTATATTATAATAAATATAAAAAAATAACATGGTTATATTTGACATTCAGTAACACTGTGGATAAATAATATTAAAGACAAATATTATCGATATGATCATAGATTTTAAAATGAAATAGGTTAAATAACTATAAAATTAATTTATTACCTATGGTTATACTTGACATTCAGCAAGACTTTAGCATAGACATATCTATGCATGTGTGTATTAAATACACGGTAATGAATAGTAGTGTGTGTAATGTGTTATTTATTGAAAATAAAGTATTTTTACGCATAATTTAAAAAAAATATTAACATTCGTCACTTCTTCTCTGTATAAACTAATACCTAAGTGTGCGAAATTTCATACGCCTCCGTCCGCCCAATTTTCGTATAAAGGGATCCAAAGTTTTCGCTTCACGTATTAATATATAGATAATTAAATAATATTAACACGATTAAAACAAAAATTAAATTCATATTAAAATATAGAAACTAAATATACGAATTACAATATGAAATATGTAAATAAATACGTAATAAAAAATAATAATATACAATTTAATATATTTGTGTTTAAAATACAGATCAATATTAATAATTTATAGGAAAGTAATTAAAGCGCTCTTCCTCTATTCTAATTAGAATTTAAAATGTTGCTGTGCCCTACAGGGTCCATAATTGTTTCTACATATATTAATACCCACCACCTGTATACATTATGGAATGCAATAAAGATTTGAGATTTAGTAAGTCCCCTATGTCGCCTTTTACGACACCCACAGAAAGTAAAGGAGTCATTCTTACGTCCGGCACCACACGAAAAAGTCACTAACATAATCTAAATTATATCTCTAAATCTTTTGAAATGGTCAGAGATAGCATTATGTTTTAATTTGTTTTGTGGTTCAAAGCAATCCATAGTATTTTCGACGTTAGCATTACACATATTATTTCGTTGGCACCGCAGACCGACACTAATGTCCCCGTGACATAAGTACTAGGCGCACAGCATGTGACAGGACGTATGGTTATAGCCACTGGCGGGGAGAAACGAACAGTTCACAGTACAATAACATTCGTGGTGCGTACTTTGTATTACACCAGTGCACTATGGTTCTATGCGCTCCGCGTAGTGAGCGGTTTTATTTAGAACATTAAGTTTTAAAGCGTGGGACCCGATGTGTCCTTCACTATAAAAGATTTTATTATCTGAAAGGACAGGTACCAAGAAACATTCAAGTACTGGAAACCGTTACACTGTGTTTTCTCTTTAGAAAGCTAGCTTAGTTATAAATTAAAACAAATGTGATGATAGTCACACACAATGTAGAATATTGCTTTATTTCATTTTTATCTATGCTAATATTATAAAGAGGAAAGATTTGATTGTTTGTTTGTATTGAATAGGCTCCGACACTACTGGGAAAAATCTTTTTGTGTTGGGTAGCCTATTTTTTAAGGAAAGCTATAGGCTATATAACATCACGCTACGATCAAAAGGGTCACGAGAGCAAAAACTGGTCATGGACGAAGTTGCGGGCAGAAGCTAGTGGTTTCATATAATTTAATTTACCTTTGTTCCTTAAAGTTAAAATATCTTTATACATTTAGCCGCAAGTGTTTTGTCATTATCTTCACTGTGTACCTTTATTTAATTAATATTCTAGCGGAGGAAACGTGGTGGATTGTTCTGTAACCCCCTTAGATTATACGTATTACCTAGATGTAATTTTCACTGAACAAAATTGTTTCCCAAACAAATTAAAATCCACACTAATATTATAAACTAGCTTCTGCCCGCGACTTCGTCCGCGTTAAATTTCTTGAAGCCCCGACCCTTCCCATCGCGTCGAATCGCCTATCCGTGCTATTTTCCCGTTTTTGCAACATTTTTCATTACTGCTCCGCTCCTCTTGGTTGTAGCATGATATTATGTAGCCTTCCTCGATAAATAGGCTACCCAACACAAAAATAATTTTTCATTTCAGGCCAGTAGTTTCTGAAATTAACGCGTTCAATCAAACAAACAAACTCTTCAGCTTTATAATATTAGTATAGATGCAAAAGTAACTCTGTCTGTCTGTCTGTCTCGCTTTCCTGCTAAAACTCCTGAACAGATTTAAATGAAATTTGGTACACAGATAGTTTAGAGCCTAAGAAAGGATATAGGCTACTTTTTATCCCGGTAGTATGTTCCCACGGGATAATTTCCGACCTCCACGCGGGCGAAGCCGCTGGCAAAAGCTAGTAATACATAAACAAATAACAATTTCGATTTAGATTTAAAGAACTTTATTCCCAGTACGACAATCTTCACTTACGTGACAATAATGAACACTTTAGCAATATTAACCCAGTTCTGGTAAAAGAAAAATAAAATGGTTAGTTGAGAACAGTTAGTGAACGAGTTCCTAACATTCTTCAACGTCAAAAAAAAATCAAGCTAAATTTCATATATGTTTTGTTTCTTTACAGCGGATACTGTAAGACTTTGGCATTTCGAATAGGTACTAGGTATTACCTATCGTAGTTCTACTGAATTCGTTCCGAACCCGTCGCCAGCTAACTTTACACGAACACATCTCGGGAACTCGACGCGACTTATAAAACTTAGTTCTGATCCTATAACCGGTGAATTTGTGAGAAAACTTGCGGTTCAGCCGAGTTTAGTCTCAAAACACGTCCATTCGAAACAGTTGAATGCATAAACTCTCTGAAATTCTAGAAGTTAACGTAATAACAATTTGTCTACGAACAGAATAGGGTATGGTCCGTTCCGAACGTATATGGTGAATCAAACAAATGGATCAATATCGTACCTGTGGATCCCATTTTTAGCGACCTTGACAAATGACAGTTCATTTGTCAAGGCCGCTATAAAATATAGACCCGAAATTCTAATTTAAATCACCTTGTATATTGATGATGATGTTGTTCCATTGTCAAAGATTAAAGTTAATAACATGTATATTATACCTTCAATTACATATTTCAATGATTTTTAGGATGCCGTACCAAAAGGGTACCAACGGGGCTCTGTTACTAAGCTTCGGCTGTCTGACCGTCTGTCTGTCCATCGTGTGCGAGTTCGACTCGCACCTGACCACTTTTTCAATTACAGTTTAATAATGATAAACTTACAAAGACTGTTGAAAAAGTGGTGAGGTACAAAGCCAAAGCGTTCTTAATATAACTGATTCCCTTTTGTGAGAGTTTGGGTAGTAATTGAACCTGAACAGGGCTTGTTTACATGTTAATCTGATACTTTTAAAACAGACTATGGCTACCGTTTTTATGCAAGGAAAATGTATTAAAGTCTGTAGTTGAAACATAAAACTAACTTTCTTGTGACAGAGCGACAGGAGATGAACCGCTTTATTGTCTTAACTAATTTTCTGGGTAACTACGTAAGAAACGACAGACAAGCTCGAATAGTTCACTTGTTAGAGAGCTAACAGTCTTTGTATCTACGAGATAAATTGACGTCACACGGACGAAATAAAATCGCGGTGCAATATTTTCTTGCACTAGAGTACGTGAACGACAACGCACTAGAGTTTGTTCAAGACAAGGCACTAGAGCACGTTAAAGCAATGCACTAGAGTACGATAAAGCCAATGCACTAGAGTATGTTATAGACAACGCACTAGAGTACGTTAAAGACAATGCACTAGATTACGTTATAGACAACGCACTGGAGCACATTAAAGAAAACGCACTAGAGTACGTTAAAGACAACGCACTAGAGTGCGTTAGAGACAACGCACTGGAGTACGTTAAAGACAACGCACTAGAGTACGTTAAAGATAACGCACTAGAGTACGTTAAAGGCAACGCACTAGAGTACGTTAAAGGCAACGCACTAGAGTACGTTAAAGACAACGCACTGGAGTAAGTTAAAAACAACGCACTAGAGTTTGTTCAAGACAACGTACTATAGCACGTTAAAGACAATGCACTAGAGTACGATAAAGACAATGCACTAGAGTGCGTTAGAGACAATGCTCTAGAGTACGTTATAGACAACGCACTAGAGTAAGTTAATGACAACGCACTAGAGTACGTTAAAGACAACGCACTGGAGTACCTACGTTAAAGTCAACGCACTGGAGTACTTTAAAGACATCGCACTTGAGTACGTTAAATACAACGCACTGGAGTACGTTAAAGTCAACGCACTGGAGTACTTTAAAGACATCGCACTTGAGTACGTTAAAGACAACGCACTGAAGTACGTTAAAGACAACGCACTAGAGTACGTTAAAGTCAACGCACTGGAGTACTTTAAAGACATCGCACTGAAGTACGTTAAAGACAACGCACTAGAGTACGTTAAAGTCAACGCACTGGAGTACGTTAAAGACAACGCACTGGAGTACGTTAAAGACAACGCACTGGAGTACGTTAAAGACAACGCACTAGAGAACGTTAAAATAAATCAAAAGTCATTTATTTAAATTTGGCTGACGATCAGCACTTTTCGAACATCAATTTTTACATAAGACAGTCCCCCAAAAGGGCCACCCTTCACCACTTCCTAGTGCTTTAGCTGGGAAGAAAAAGTGGCGCAACTAATTCTCCAGCAGCACAGCTGACTGTCCCGTTAGAAGAACTTGAATCTATACAAAATTGAATACAAACAATAAATACAATTATATGCAGTAAACTTAAAGAGACACGAACTGTGTTTACGTCGACTAAGGAATTTGTTCAAATTAAAGCTTATCGTGCATAAAATATATTAAAGACATAAGTTTTACTCCACGCCCGGTCCAACTTAATCTGGATCTTAACTTTATTTTATTTGATTTGACTACTTTGTCCCACTGCTGAGCAAAGGCCGCCCACCAGGCATACATTTCCAAGTTCACCTCAATCTTAACTTAATTAGGTATAATTTCACTCTGTTATGTTGCTGTTCTCCACTTATGCAATTAAAAAAGCAAGCAAAATAGTTAATTATAAGTATAGCAACTATGCAAGACAAACTATAATTGATTTTATATTAATTATCAAGTAATCAGTTTGTAAATGATTTAACTTTGCGGATGACACCAATGAATGCCATGTTGATTGAATATTAAACAGTGTTCATTGGAACCTGTCGAACTACATCGAGTAATTTACGGTTTCAAGTTGTTCTGCTAACTGCCTAGAACTCCACAACTCCGAGTTTGGAGCTAAAGAACAGATTATAGACTATTACTACAACAAACGTTAATAATTTATATTGGTTATATTAACTGTGTCATATTAGTGGCGGCTACATTATTAAAAAAAAATACGTTTGCGGCCTCATGCAAGAACGCCACAACCACCACACACCCACACCACACCACACCACCACACCACCACACCACACCAACTGCCGCCACACTAACTGTAGAAAAATCATATTTCATCGAACATTTTTAACACAGAAATGCTGAATTCATGATTAGGTACAGTTCCGTCAAGGTGCCTATCACTCTGTATAATAGAAAAAAACAGCTTGAAAGAGAGACAGATTCGCAGAAGGGGGCAAACACTTCTTTCTTACATATCGAGTAATGTCCACTTCTATCAGTCAACTCCTTCCGCATTATATTGTTAAGTATTTTGTAAAAGAAAATCATACTACCATTATGTTCTAAATACAAAAAAAACTAAATTATGAACATAAAAGTATTCTTAGCCTATATTAGGTTTTCTTATAACACACTAGCTTCTGCCCGCGACTTCGTCTGCGTAAATGTCGGTTATCGCAGACGCAGACAAAGTCACGGAATAAAAAATAGCCTATGTCCTTTCTCAGGCTCTAAACTATCTGTGTATCAAATTTCATTTAAATCGGTTCAGTAGTTTTAGCAGGCAGGCGAGACAGACAGACAGACAGAGTTACTTTTGCATTTATAATATCAGTGTGGAAGTGTGGATGTGGATTTAGAATACCTTTCAGAGCCATATCGGCGTGTTCTATATCTTACGGCAAAATGTTACGTTTCGCTTGTATTCACAGTAGTGATAGGATTTCACAAACGATTTCCTACAGATATGGTTACCACACATAGTGTGTCTGCGGTGCTTTGAACGTTTTGTAACGACGCGGCGCAGCGGCAAGCACAAAGCGCTGCCACTACGTGTAGATTGGATCAGAAGGTGAACTGAATAGAAACCTAATTAACGCAAGACACTTCACATTGTGTGAAACTTACTTATTAACATCCCTAAAGAAATAATTTGTAACTTTGAAAACACCTATACATAAGTACTTTGGACACTTACAATAACCAGTAGTAGCCCAATGGTTAAAAATCGACTATCATTCATTTAAAACTTAATGAATTTAAATATACGCTTTCTGCGCTACTCCTCCATATAAACTTTATCCGTGGCTTTCATACTCCTTCATCCTCGGAGTTTTCGTAAAAAGGGAAAAAGAAATGGCTTCCCGTATCTTATATCTTTAAACGAGCAATTCTTGTATATATATATATAATTTGAATCTCGGAAACGGCTCCAACGATTTTCATGAAATTTTGTATACAGGGGGTTTCGGGGGCGATAAATCGATCTAGCTAGGATTCATTTTTAGAAAATGTCGTTTTATTCGCGTTTTGAAAAATATGACTGTTCCTGACATCTATTGGCGACTAATAATACTATTTTTGTAATTGGGAGCAACTAACTGCTTTAACGACACAAGAACACTAAAGCTACTTCAACAGATGGCGTTGTTAAGCAACACTAAGTCATTGGCTTGACGTGTTTGGTTTGACGTTATGGTCCAGGAGGTAGCGTTGCAAATGAAAAAGTCATAGTAAGCCGGCCGAACTTATTATTTTAAACACAATTTACCAAAAAATACCGAGCAAAGCTCGGTCATCCAGATATTTAATATAATTGTAGAAATTAGAATCTTAAACCACGGTCGAGTAAAATTGGAAAATCAAAATTTAATACAGGAAGAGGTTCTAAATTGATGCGTTTTTTAATGTATTTTCACGCAAAACCCTTTACAAAGTCATCCGGCTCAAAGCATCGTCCTTTTTCACAATGATTACGCTTCAGCACACTCCGCTAGGAGGGCAATCAGTTTATTGAGTACGGCAGGTGCACAAATAATGAGCCTCAACCAGTCGCCTTGAACTTTATTTCTTCTCAAAATCATAGTGAAACTTCGTTACATCGAGATTGTTAAGACGTAGAGACTGCATTTTAAGCGACAGATTATTCTTTTCCGCATTATTTTTAAGCTACTGCATAGCTTTTATCGCGGGGTTTGAGCGCGGTGACCGAATCAAGAAATTCCGTAATGAAAAAACCTAACACAAGTCACTTCCCGGTCTGTCTGTCCCTATGTAGGTATGCTTAGATCTTTAAAACTACGCAACGGATTTTGATGCGGGTTTTTTAATAAATAGAGTGATTCAAGAGGAAAGTTTACATGTATATAACATGCATAATATAGTAAAGAAACGCTGATAATTTTAGGGGTTTCTAATGTGATGTCATAAATAAACACATTTTTTGGCGCTTACATTGCGAACGCTGGCTGAACCCTACGAAATAGATCAAAATAATGTACTACAGTATTGTACACCTTAAAAAGGTCTACCAAAAAATCCGCAATGGTATATGACTATCTCTTAGGGATAATCCACAATAACCATTTTTTATCCTTTACTTTTTACGAGAAATAAGGGCTTATTTATGAAGCGATTTTAAGTAATACAGCACTAATCCTTATCCAATGAAATACCTCAAATACATTGTACATTTAATATAAATCAATATGGCTCTTTACAGCATGTAATTTAAATGAAGATCTTAGAAGATATCAGAGATTTAAAAAGCGGGGGCAGAGAAAAAATGCTATGCAATAGCTTTACCGCGACAGTCCCCGAGTGCCACACGCCAATTTTTGCACGCGAACGAAATCGCGGGCATAACATTTTTGCCTCTTATATTTCAGTGGACCTTTTGAAACAGTACCTGTGAAGTGTTTGCTGCTCAAAGAATATAGAGCAAGATTGTGTGAATGTGCGAAACGTTTAGTGTTCTAATCTGAATAAACGTTCCTACCTCCGCAGTGTTCAGACTGAGGCGTGGAAGTAAGATAGACGGGGATAACATACCACGCACGGAATTAAGATATGTAAATAAGTTGGGGTTGCGAGATTGTTCGAAAGAGATACCGTGACCCTGGCACATGGGCAACTGAAGGAACATGGGTGGGTTATAGTCAGTAAAAGTCTGACACGCCCTCCCGCTCCGCCCAGAGCGGGAGAAGTCATTTGATTATTTCCCATGCAAAAAAAAAGGTAGGTAGTTTTAGAATAAACCATCTCCTTCTCTATACAGCGAATAAAGCTGCTACCTAACCGTCTTTGGTCAGACTCTCGCGCTCCCAAAGGAAAAATATATAAAAATAAATAAAAAATTGTGAACACACCGCAACAATATATTTTTATTTAATAAAAATAGAGAAAATTTAATACCGTTTTATATTGTTGAATAAACACAGTGCATGTACATAGATGCGCACAAGGAAAGAGAACGATGAAAAGACGAGGTTAAAAGAATCTGCGGCTCAAACTGCTAATAGCACAAGAAAAAGAAAAATTGGCATCTTTGGAGGAGACCTTTGCCCAGGTCTGCAGTAGGAAAAAAAGGAAACAAACAATCTAAATTATATTTAAATTAACTAAAGAGACGCAAACATTAACGACATCATCCGACGAGCTCTTGTCACCGTCGGCGTTCCAGCTGTATTAGAACCCAATGGCTTGGCACGCGACGATGGCAAGAGACCGGACGGTATGTCTTTGTTTCCTTGGAAGGTGGGTAGGCCTTTAGTGTGGGACGCAACGTGTGTTGATACTCTGGCGCCATCCCATCTTCCTAGCTCGGCTTGCTGCGCTGGCGCTGCCGCTGCGGCTGCGGAAAACCTCAAGCGGCGAAAGTATAGCAACCTTATTGGCAATTATATTTTCGAGCCGTTTGGGGTTGAAACCCTCGGGCCGTGGGGTCAGAGTGCTCATGGCCTTTTTAATGAAATCTCAAAGCGGCTAGTTGACACTTCTCGTGACCCAAGGGCTGGTTTTTATTTTGGCCAGCGGCTAAGCATTGCTATACAGCGTGGTAATGCCGCCAGTCTCTTGGGTACATTGCCGGTCGACAGCGGTGAGGATGAATTTTTCGATGCTTTATTTTAGTTTGTGTATAGTTTTGGTTAAGTTAATATATAATTTTGTTATTTTTATTTTAGTTAGTTATTAAATTGTTTTTTCTTTATTACATAAACTACAAAACTATGTAATGAATATGAAATAAACGAATAAACCCGGTTACTAAAGAGATTAATCTCACTAATCATAAAACTATTAGAAATATGGAACTGTGTATGCCTAATTGCCTATACTGAAGGGAATTAAGGATTTTTATTTATTTTAGTACAGCCTTATTTTAGGTTTATTCAATAATCATTTAGATTAGTAATTTTGTTCCCATTAAGTAAACTAACTTATGGTATTATTCTAACTACTTGTAAAATTATAATAAAAAAATAACATTTCCTTTACATTCCACATCACATTCCACTATCAACGTTTTACCTCATCAAAAGAGCTCACTTTTGTTTACATTCTGAGTATAAACATCCAATAATTCTGTTAACAAGGAAGCTGTTCGTCTCAGCGTTGTGTCAGCGAGATGTCTGCGGTGATTTCCCGCGGGCATAGTAACACGACACCACTAGTTTGTGTTTGTTTACTACACAATATAACAAGGTAAACAGCACGCGTAGCATGACCGCCATAGAAACGGAATTTGTCGACGGAAGAGAAGACAAAATTATAGATTGTATCGTAGAAAAATTGTGTGAAACTGAAAAGAAGAGATGTTTCTATTCTTCAGTCGCCAAAAATACGATGTCAAGTATGATGACTATTTTTCTGATGAGATAGAAACATTTTTACAGAATTAAAATACATAAGAAACTTTATTTGTTCTTGGTAGAATAGATATAGAATTGGTGCTACGCTGGCTGATGCATTACTTAACTAGCTTTTGCCCGCGACCTCGTCCGCGTTAAATTTCTTGTTCCCCCGACCCTTCCCCTCGCGACGAATCGCCTACCCGTGCGATTTTCCCCGTTTTTACAACATTTTTCATTACTGCTCCGCTCGTCTTAGTTGTAGCGTGATGTTATATAGCCTATAGCCTTTCTCGATAAATAGGCTATCCAACACAATAAGAAGAATTTTTCAATATGGACCAGTAGTTCTTGAGATTAGCGCGTTCAATCAAACAAACAAACTCTTCCGCTTTATAATATTAATATATATTTCAGTTTAGTAGCTGCCCGAAGCCTAGGATGTGATCCCAGGGGTAAATATATCATTGTTTGATACTTACTTTGATGTTTGAACTGCATCAATATTTGCATGCCAAAGTGGTAGAATGTACAAGGATTCCTTAAATCACATAATGTAATCACCTTATTGTAAATACCTACATTCTGAGCAAATAAATAATATTCTATTCTATTCCCACGCTTTTTTTCCATTATTTTCTACTTTTTAGTTTGGTTTTCTATGGAAGCGTGTTTTTCAGATTTTTTTTTAAACTATTATTTATTTTCAATTTTTTAGGGTGCTTCGAATTCTGAGACGTATGTCAGCGTAGTTTGTGACGTATGTCAGCGTAGTTTTCGAAGACAGTTTTTTTGCTGCCCTAGTAACTCTGGCAAGGATAATGGCACACATTTATGAAACTATTGCATTGTTATCGGTCTTTGTATTAATTACAAAATAAAATCAGCCTATACCGTTCCCACTGCTGGGACACAGGTCTCCTCTCGGTGAGAGGGAGTGCGCCGTAATATACTACGCGGGCCCAGCGCGGGTTGGTAGATGTCACATGTCTGCGAATGTTGGGTTCCTCACGATGTTTTCCTTAACCGTTTTGCGAGCAGTGTTGATGGAATTATTTACACAAAGTAAAGCGTATGCTTAGATTCAAACCCACGATCTACAACTGATAGATCAGGTCCGATAGCGTTGAGCCACCATTACTCACTGTAAGCTGGTAGAGGTACTAATTAGTTTAAAGTAAATATTAAATACCAAAGAGCGCAAACTGTGATAAGAAAATAAAAAGTAAACGAAATTTTTAAAACAAGCTCTTAATTAACTAAAAAGGTCTACAATACATAAAACTTACGTAAACATACAACTTTAATATTTTGTACAAGTTTGAGGCGTCCTTCGTATACGTTTTATATAAGCGTTCAGCTCTTAAGCAATGAGGATCAATTCGACAAAAGGATATATCAATTTTGAATACTACATCGAATACAATATAAATATCTGAGTTCATTTCTTTTTGAATCACTCAAATCCATCGAGAAATTACGAAGTTATTAAACTTTAAAAAAAGGGAGTTTTAAAACGCACGCCGCGCGCGCGAAACTGCTGATGACGTCACGAGGCTCGATCGCCCGCCACGCGCCGCACTGCTTTGTTGATTTGTGTGATTTGCGGAGTTTAATCGTTGTTTCTTGTTTATTTATGTTTTATAGATATTGGTAGATAGGAAACATGGAAGTCGGATTTACCCAAGGCCCAATCGGACAATCTCGCGAAGATTGATTCGTTTATGGTTGAAAAGTAAAAAAAAAAAACAATTTATTCCAGTGCACAGGTAGGTACTACGTTTTAGAATGTTTTGATTTGGCAGGCAGGTACCTTTTTCGTGTTTCTACAATGTGTAGGCACCTCTCTACCTATTTTAAATAATATTTCTTACTAGCTTCTGCCCGCGACTTCGTCCGCGTAAAATTTCCTGCTCCCCCAACCCATCCCATCGCATCGAATCGCCTGCCCGTGCGAGGTCTTTGTATGCGTGACGTTTTTCTTTGTGCTCGGCTCCTAAGGGTCTTTGCGTGACCTTATATAATATATAGTCTATAGCCTTCCTCGATAAATGGGCTATGCAACACTAAACGTACATACTTAACTCTTCAGCTTTTACTTGGGTGTGCTACGCAATGAATTTTTTGAGAACAAGGCGCGCGCAATGGACGTGTTTTATATGGAATTTTTCAATTTTTCTTCGAAAAAAAAAAAATTACCCACGTGTTGAAATTTATATGTGAGTCGGTTACAAAGGGGGTCGAAAATTTCATTATTTTTGCGATAGGAAACGCCATTTTCGAGATATAAGCAAAAGAAAAGGAAAACAAAAATACAGTACTGTTTTTGCACATGAAGGCGAGGCACGTGAAGGCAAGGCGCGAGGCGCGCGCAATGGACGTGTTTTATATGGAATTTTTCACATTTTCTTCGAAAAATAAAATAAAAATATTACCCACGTGTTGAAATTTATATGTGAGGGGGTTACAAAGGGGGTCGAAAATTTCATTACTTTTGCGATAGGAAACGCCATTTTCGAGATATGAGCAAAAGAAAAGGAAAACAAAAATACAGTACTGTTTAACACTTTCAGTGCCGAGCACCCGGCGAACGATAATTCGTTCGCATGCCGACAACTCGCATCCGAGTCCTACATATAAATAGTTATAAGTGTCTTGTGACCATGCCGAGCACCCGCCTACCGGGTGCAAATTATTACGTACTACTAGGGTTGCCAAAATAAGCTGAAGGTTTAAAACAAAGGTGTCGGTTCGTTTTTATGGAGCTTAAAGTTTGAAAACACAGGCGTCAACAAAGTATTTAAACGGTTCGTTTTTATGGAGCTTAAAGTTTGAGAACACAGGCGTCAACAAAGTATTTAAAAACAAAAGAAGGCAAATGTTTCAATTTTTTCCTTATCTGCACGTGTTTTATTGCGGTAAAAACCATCGCTGAAGGTATAAACAATAAGAACAAAGGCGTCGGTTCATTTTTGTTTTAATAATTCACTGATCTTAGATAATTACTTGAGGCGAATCGCTTGAGCGAGTCGTAACCCGCGAAAATCAAGTTTTCTTATGTTTTGATAAATTTAATTTCGCGGATACAACTGCGGAGGCACCTTAGGGATATCCTGTAAGGTTCTCTTGGCGTAAGAGTTATGATTTTTAATAACTAGGAAAACAAACAAAAGTACATAAAGAAAGAACAGTGTTCAATAAAAAAAAAGTTGGCGTTCGACAACCTTACCTGGCAGGCCGGTTGTGGGCGTGGCTTACTGAACTCGGATTCGGGTGCTGCGGCATGGGGTTCCCGTTACGTAACCATCACGCCGATGGACTCAACAGATGGGTTGTTATAGATTTGCGACACACATTTTATGGCATGCCAATTTTTATGCAATTTACGTACTTAGCAGTGAAAGTGTTAAAGCACGTGAAGGCGAGGCGTTCGTTGGTGTGAATTTTAGTTCATAACTACTAGTTTTAATCCACACCTTTTTAATCGCGATTAAAAATAGATTTAGTTAAAATAAATTATTATAGTCAAAATTTTTGAAATGCAGTATAAAGTACTTTTAGTTAAGGGGACATGGGGCGTCGCTCCTCATGAAAGTACACCACTTCTTTCTATTTTTTGGGTATTTTGGGACACAAAATAACAATTTGTCCGGTGTAGCAACACTTGTATTTTCGCATCGTGGCACGATACAATATTTTATGAAGACATTATTCGTTTAAATGTTCTACGAGTCACGTAACTAAAGGCAGAAAGAACGTGCGTGGCGGTGCCGCGGACGCGAACGTGGAAAATGACGTCATCAACAAATTGTGCGTATTGGCGGGCGTTTTTGAAAATGCAAAATTAAAACCGCTCTAACTTCGTCATTTTTGGTCCAATTTTAATAATTCTTTCACTGAAATAATTGGTTTAGGTATGACTGTAATTCTACATATTTTACTAAAATCGTCGCTGATCCTCATTATTAAACTGTGTTGACGTTAGTTTCTTGTTTAATTAGTTTTTTACTTTTAGTTTTTACTAGCTTTTTCCAGCGGTTTTACCCACGTATTATACATTTAAACCTTTCTTTTGAATCACTCCGCCTATTAATGAAAACCGCATTAAAATCAGTTGAGTAGTTTCAAAGATCTAATCGTACAAACGCAAAATACGATTTTGTTTTATACTATGTAAAGATGGTGATAAATAACTGGTTTAGTAATTTCCACTTAAAATCAAAACCAAAAGTCATTTATTCAAATTCGGCTGAGGATCAACACTTTTCGAACGTCAAAATTACAAAAGACAGTCCCCGAAAACGCTCACCCTTCACTTAATTATCATATATTATTTAGAACTAGAGCCCTTATCAAGACGAATCAAGCGAGCTTATATTTGATGGAGTTGCGCCGTTTTATTACAAAGGTCCTATACAGGGTTACTGGTAATTCGACGTATATCCGTCAGGGGCTGAAAAGGGGGCCAAAATGCAACAAATTGAACCCCCCATATGTATGGCCGAAATTCAATAGTTTTCGAGATATTAGAATTTTAAGGGTTTTTCGATATTTACTCAAAATTTGACATTTCATTCCAAATAAAAAAAAACTACATATTTGAATGGGTACCATTAAAAATGATGTTATAGCTGGCACTTCAATTAAGATATGGACATATTTAAAACTACTTAATTTAACAAAATAATGAAAATAATGAGCAATATAAGAATAATATTTTACCAATATTTTCATTTTACGCTTCAAAAATGTTGTCTCGTCACAAAAAAATCTATGACATTAATTGTACAAATAACTAAAACAACTTGCTTATTCTGTAAGCTTTCCAGAAAGCTATAAAAGTCAATTTTAAAATACATAATTCGTGCCAAGGCATGTGTTTGAATCGGCGCGGGGAGAGAAAGGGTCATTTGTATTTGTATGAAATAAAATGCATAAAAAATGTACATCAAATTTTATTACAAATTGTACACATCTTGTTCAAAATGAGCCCCTCGATTACGAATGCAGGTTCGAATTCTCTACCTAACTTCGGTTTTCGTCACTCTTGATGTGAACGTTGTTCTCATCTGTTGCGCCGCGTTTATTATTCGCTGTCGAAGTTCTTCGACTGAATTTATTGGGGTCACATAAACTAATGCCTTCATATGACCCCAAACGTAAAAATCAAGTGGTGTGATATCAGGGCTTCGTGCTGGCCACGGAATTGGCCCTCCCCTCCCAATCCATCGGTTTGGATATCTCTCGTCTAGCCACTGTCGGACAGTAATCCGGTAATGTGCTGGGCAACCATCATGTTGAAACATGAGGTTGTTTTTTATTTCTTCGGGAACATCCGCCAACAAATCATCTAGGTTGTTTCTCAAAAACTCCTCGTAATTTTCGCCGTTCAAATTTTGGGGCAAGAAATGAGGGCCCACCAAATAATTATCAACGACACCCATCCATACGTTCAGGGAAAATCTCATTTGCGACGCAGTTTCTTTTAGTTTTTTTTGGATTCCTGCCTGCTTTAGGTGCCCAAAAATGTAAGTTATGGTAATTCGTTATTCCATCCCGGTCAAACTTTGACTCGTCAGTCCACAAAATATTTCTTAGGAAATGTTCCTGGTCAGCGACAGCGTTTAACATAAACCGAGAAAATTCGAGTCACCTGGCAGGATCTCCCTCGTGCAATGTTTGAAAAGGTTGATAATGGTACGGGTGTCTACCTGATAGATGTACTACCGACCACACTTTCCACTGGGACATACCGAGCTGTCTTGCAACAATGTTCGTTGAGATGTTTGGGTCATCAATAAAACACTGAAGAATGGTGTCCTCTTCGTCAGCCGTGTACCGTCAAGGTCTGCCAGCGTTGAATTGTGCTCTTTGAACACTGCCAGTTTCAGACAATCGTCGATAGGTGCTCCCGAAAACAGTAACGTGGGGAAGTCGACGATCGGGAAAGCGGCGTTGGTATTCTCGCCGAGCCGCAGCCGCGTTTCCATCGGCAAAACCATAACAAAACATTATGTCTGCGTATTCGTTATTAGGATACGAAGCCATGTTATCCGAAATAACAATGATAACAAAAAGAATAACAAGAGAAACAAGAATTAACAATAATGATCGATAACAAATTAACGGGATGAGAGATTGGTAGCAAGATTACAACACACGTGCTTGCGCGGCGGAGAGTCAAACTTACTAAGGAAGGCGACGCGAGCGCAGCAGACGCCATGTATTCCCCCGCCCGCACACCCCGCCCTCACACCCCGCCCCATCGCGAAGAATTTCGCCATGAAAATCGGTTGTTTTAGCGAGGATCATAAACTAAAAACACAGATAATTTCTCTCCCCGCGCCGGTTCAAACACATGCCATGCCACGAATTATGTATTTTAAAATTGACTTTTATACCTTTCTGGAAAGCTTACGGGATAAGCAAGTTGTTTTAGTTATTTGTACGATTAATGTAATAGAAATTTTTGTGACGAGACAACATTTTTGAAGCGTAAAATGAAAATATTGGTAAGATATTATTCTTATATCGCTCATTATTTTGTTAAATTAAGTAGTTTTAATTATGTCTATAGCTTAATTGAAGTGCCAGCTACAACATCATTTTTAATGGTACCCATTCAAATATGTAGTTTTTATTTTATTTGGAATTAAATTTCAAATTTTGGGTAAATATCGAAAAACCCTTAAAATTCTAATATCTCGAAAACTATTGAATTTCGGCCATACATATGGGGGGTTCAATTTGTTGCATTTTGGCCCCCTTATCAGCCCCTGCCGGATATACGTCGAATTACCAATAACCCATATCCCATAGACGCCTCCTAAGATACTACTGCTAGACCCTTGAGATCATCTAGAACCCTCTAGCCCTCTTCGTTGCCTCCTTCCTTCCTCCTTAAGAATTCTTCCTTGTCAAGACGAATCAAACGAGCCCAAACTTGATGAGGTTGCGTCGTGTTATTACAGACTTCCCACGACCACCTTTCGGTTCCACATTAGATCAGCTCCATGCTATAATAATATTTCATTGTCATTCGATTGACAAATGAAAACAAAATTTCAGCTAAATCAGAACCTGAGAAGTAGGTCGAAATGAAGTTACAGGATTTTATTACAGTCCCTGAGGTAGGTGGAACTAAATAAAAACTTGTACATAACATCGCGCCTTGTTTCCCCGAAGGGTTAAGCAGAGGTGTACTTATAGTACACCCACATTTCGCCTGTTATGTTTAAGTCCCATGTAATAGAGGGCGAGCCTATTGCCATCAACCGGGCACAAATCCAGACTCCGGGCTGCTACTGAGAAATTCCAGATGGAAAAACTCAATAACACCTTGCCCGACCTGGGAATCGAACCCAGGACCTCAAGCTCAGCAGTAGCGCTTGCTACCACTAGACTAACGAGGCAGTAAAAGCTTGTAATAATTTAATATCACAGTAAGCTCGTCTGTACTAATATTTTATCAAGTTGTGAAAGTGAAAGAACAGTCATGCGTTATATTACAAGTCATATCAGACGGTACCTAGGAGTATCTACGAGTACCTACGTGTACATAGTCCGGAGCAGAGTCTTAATTAAACTGCCAGCTCCGAGCTAGCTCAGAACTAAGTCGCCAATATTGAACTTACCTTACACATAAACGTTATACTTTTATTTCATCCAAAACTTTCTAAATGAAATCTCAACGTAAATTGGACGGGTGATATGGAAACATGAAAAAACTGTGCTCGATGGAATCTTTTCGAAGTATTCTAGATAAAAGTTCGTAACAATAACAACTGACTTCCTTAAAAAAAAAAACACTATAAAGTCAAAAATAACTTTAATTTCGGAAGTCGGTGGCAAAAAAACCTTAACTGCAGATCCTAAGACATCGACTTTCGAAATTAAAGTTATTTTTTTTTTTGAAAAAAGTTTTTATTTTTAACTTTTTAGTTATGGTAGCACTAATCTAATCGCGTTATTCGTTCATTTGTCGCGCAAATACTTAATGCAAATTTAAGTCTTATATTGTTTTCATATGGATCCCACTGTCCGAATGAAACCAAATTAAAATGGGACTATTCAGGAAGCACCAGCTTTCAGATAAAAAAAGAATCATCAAAATCGGTTCACCCAGTCAAAAGTTATGAGGTAACAAATATAAATACAGTCAAATTGATAACCTCCTCCTTTTTTTGAAGTCGGTTAAAAATAAGAAAAACAAATATCTAGTTAAATCAGGACATGTCGTCATGTAAACATTGAGTGGACGATGGCTACGAGTGGCTACGAGAGTCGTAGCCACGTAGCGCTGCTACAACGCCGCCTACGCGCCACGATCCCGCCATCAATAATAATATTCATAATTCTCTTATCAATTCTCTATTGATATAAATCGCTCGGCGCTATTTGAATGTAAATTAAACCGCACTTCAATTAAATAAGTGTCGTATTTTAAAGCGGTAAGATTCACAATACAACAGCAGCCGATCGCCGCCACCGTACGTGATAAAACGCTGTAATAAGGAATAATGGAATTCTAGAGCGTACTCAAAGAGGTGAAGCTCACTGTGGTACATTCTAATTGTGCGGCGAAATGTGCTGCGTGTGGTGTGAGTGATGACGTCATCAGATCATCACAGAATCACACACGGTGTATATGTGTGTGACATAATTGGCTGCGAGGCGCAAGGCGGGGCTCTCCCGCGCTCAGAGTAAGTACTCTCAACTGCACGACACACGTTTGACGGCGCGCCCTTGACAAAATATCGAAGAATAACGTTTCGTATGCAGCGAAAAACGAGGGTTCCAGTAAAAAGTAAAAAACCTAATTTTCTTATTGATATTATCTTAAGCAAATATTTTGGTCAAGTTGCTACGTGTTGATTAGTATGTTGTTGTGTCATCAACAGTGCACAATAACAGTAAAGTTGTTGAAATAATATCCCACCCTGTGCTCGTCTCTCGCACTCTCTAGTGTTAGATCTTTTTACATTAATGAATGGAAACAACGGTTACAAAACTATGCTGAATTAGTGTTAAATACAAATTCCTCTACCATTACACACACGCTAGTTCTTAAAATATCTAATTCCTTTACGAATATACCTAATGTCGCCAAGCATAAGGTGTATTTTTACATGACACTTGTTTTTCACAGTATTGAACCATTCAGAAGGTTCAAGTTCACTTGAAGTTGCAAATCAACACTGATTCGTTCTACATGTATTAGTATTAAATTGAATTTACTTCGAATGAGTATTAATTTGGTACCCACATATTTACTCCAGTGAGTGGTACCAAGACACTAATTCGATTCGATACAGAATCAGAAACCGAGGCTGTCTTAGGATGTTAGCAGTTCATGTAATTAGATCTACTTGCCGAAATTAAGCGTGAATCGATGAACTTCACACACGCTTATCATCATCATCATTCCAGCCGAAAGATGTCCACTGCTGGACATAGGCCTCCCCCAATTTGAGGGGGTTTGCCAAAATCTCCATGGTTAGCAGGCGGGTTGGCGATCGCAGTGTGGTGGTAAAATGCATAGAGAACACTGCTGCCCATTCTCTATTAAGTCCCTTAGTCGCCTCTTACGACACCCACGGGAAGAAATGGGGTGGTACTATTGTTCACGACCGGCACCACACGGACACTAATATTAAGACAAAATCTACAGCTATTATTTTTAAAACCACTAAAACATAGAAATTGACTGTGCTGTATTGCTGTTTACGCTTCAAGCTGTCACTATATTAGTCAGGATTCATGCTTCTATTGCCTCTCATCTTACGAAAAAAAGTGTCTGATTAAACCATCAGCTCTGCAACTTTATGTAAATCTGTCACAGACCCTCCCGCTCCTCACCCCTGGTAGTCCTGCTAGCAGTCGTCACGTCGAAGATAAATTGAGTTTCATCACAAAGAAGTCGACAATAGTCATGAGCGCGGACTTATGAATAACATTACAACGTATCGTGTTTTATAAGGGAGATGGAAAAGATAAACAACCTCCTCCTATAAAACCTCCTGCTTCTAAGTTCAGGGACTGATGACATTAACTAGGGAGACTATTTCTTCAACCGTAATACCACTTTTAGGAGTCTTGTGCGAATCGAATGAACGATTGAAATAATTTATTTGCGTTATCAAACAATAATCGAGAAATTAATGGAAAATCTTCGGTAAATCTTTGTTACCATACAGATTATATTAATTATATGCTTTCGTCGGTGTTTCGGACCATTGGATTAGTTACTCTATGCGCTTTCGGAACGCGCCATCGAACGGAATGACATCTGACTTGTCAGTTTGATTTTGACACTTGACACTTCCTCTTGAATTTGGTGGAAAAAAAGGGAACACGTCGCCGGTTGTATTTCGCGATCTTTTGTAAAGTAATCCCTTACCCTGGTCGTTTTGGTGACAATAGGTCATGACCCAGTTCTTTGTGTTAATAACCCCTATCTTGGTGAATTAATACGGGTTGAATTTAGATGTTACTTGACATTGAAGAACCTTGAAGGTTAAGTGCAAGTGACGCTATTGGGAACGAGTGATTTGAAGACCGCATGCTGTGATTGCCTCCAGCCTTATTGCAGCGGATTCTAACCTGAAGAATACTCGTAACGTCACAACACGATACATATACACTCACTTACATACATAACTCCAGGTTGGCACCAGAGCAATGTCCTTCAACCAACAGGTAAGCTCTTTTGTTGTATTGTAGGTGAGTCATTTGTTAATTGTATTGCGTCTTCACTTGAATTGTACTTGTATTGTCTGCTCCGCGTACGGCGGACTAGTTTCGCTAGCCACTTCTTGTCTCCTGGACCCCACCATAATATCTTCCACTGCGCTATTGAAATCGTATTGTGAGGTCTAGTCTGGCAGCGTACAGTCGGACTAACGCATAACATAGTGATAACTTGCACTTGGCCAAAAAAATTATACGTACATTTTTAGGGTTCTCGTAACTCCAAAGACGGAAGTCTTATAGGATCACTTTGCTGTCAGTCTGTCAAATGCTTTACTATCAAATACGTAGCTCTCCCTTGGAGCTCTAAAAAGGCAAAGTTCTAAATACATGCAATAAAAAAATATTCGGAAAGAAATCAAAACTACTGACAAACCTGTCAAGAAGCGAGGTTTTACTGCTCAAGTAAAGAAAGAAGTCTGGAAATCGTTGTTTTGTTTTATCACATTGCAGTGCATCGGTGATGTTCGCGGAGCACGGTGTGCCTGATTTTTTAACCCCCGACGCAAAAAGGGAGGTGTTATAAGTTTGACGTGTCTGTCTGGGTACGTATTTGAATATCGAAGATTAAAATACCTACTGTTAAAATATCGATGTTCATAACATCGAAAATGGAAAAATCGAACGACCATAAAACCGAAAATTAAAATAACGAAAGTTTATAGTATCGAATGGTTAAATATCCTACGTCCAATATATCTAAAATCTAAATATCTACAAAAGTTACATCGAAAGATCCAAATATCGAAATACAGATTATCGAATGTCCTAAATATCGAAGTACAAACTATCGAACGTCCTAAATATCGATGGGTACATAGAACATCGAAAATGAATATACCTACGTGTAAAAATGGGTTAATTTTCAACATTTAATACATTCATTAATTCACCCTAAAAATACGTACCTACAAGTTAAAATATCGAAAAAAAATTGATGTAAGTAGTATGAGTGGAAAAAGGTTGCTTCTGCAACGTCTCCGGCGCTACGGGAAGTGCAACCCCTTCGCCCTTGCGTAACAAAGAATAGGCACCCATGTTCACCTCCGCAGCTTCGGCTTGCTGGTCGCCTCCGGCGACCAGCCTCAGCCGCTACGGCTCCCACGGGTGCCTATGCTTTGTTACAGCGGGCGGGGGTTGTCCTCCCTTCGCGCCTCCGGCTTTTTATATACACTCTAGGGGTAACAGCCAAAAGACTACGTAAATTCGGGGTGCCCCAATTCAGTTTTGGAACAATTTTGACCTATTTTATCCATGAAAATCAGTGTCTAGTGTACAAGCATAGGTCAATCGTGAAGGTATTATTTAGGTCTTTAAATTAAAATATTTTCTTGAAAGTCAATGTGTTGTGCTACTAAAGTTAGTGACAGAAACGTATCGCTGCAAAACCGACTCCACGTAGTCTTGTCTGCCCTACCCCTAGAGTGTAATTTAGAATCGCGTAGGCGCGGAGGGGCGAGGCAGCCCGCGAGCTGAGGAGCAGGTGGTTTTAACACCCGCCGCCGCAGCTGAGGTTGGCCGGCGAAGCCGGCCAACAAGCCGAAGCTGCGGTGGTGAGCGTTTAGACCATCTGCGACGTTAAGCTCGCGTGGGACTGCCGGAGCCCTGCAGCGCCGGAGCCGTGACAGAAACCATGCTTGCTTGCATGTTGCATGATTGCTGCATGCTTGTTTGCTGCTAGATGGTAATCAGTTACTAGGTGGGTTACAAAAAAAACAAGGAAAACCTCCTTTCCTATTTTATTGTTAGATATTATGAATTTAGATGTATGAAATGTTGATATTTTGAACTTAGGCATAATGTCATTCGATATTTTGAATCATTCGAAATTTTAATCACTCGGCATTTCAATCTTCGACGTTTTAAGCTTAGGTATAACAATTTTCGACATTTTGATATAATTGATATTTAAATTTTCGATGTTTTGAACATTGGTATTTTAAGCGTAGGTATTTTAATCTTCGATATTCAAATACGTACCCGTCTGTCTGTGTGTGTGTCTGTCTGTCAGTCTGTCTGTGGCATCATATTTCCCGAATGGATGAAGCGATTTCAATTTAATTTTTATATATTAAAGGTGACTTATGTGCAAGTGTTCTTAGACATGTTTGATGAAAATCGGTTGAGCCGTTTAAAAGTTGTGGGGGGTGAAAGTGGGGACGAATAACCGAATGTCTGCAAATATACTCGAGTGGGGTCTCAAATAAAAGCGCACTGAGAGAGAATATTGATGATTTAATCGAGAGTGTTCTTAGCTTCGCTTGATGAGAAATTGGTGTTGGGAAAATTGGGACACGGTTATCCGATTGTCAAGTCTCACTTGACATTGACATGATTGTCAAGTATCAATAATTATTATATCTCAATCTTTGCAATTGCAAAGAGTGAGATTTAATAATTATTGATCTTCCAGATCATCTTCCAGTTGATCACGGCGAAGTCCTATGTATTTACAACGTAAAAAAATCTACATTACAATAAGTATGTAACTATAAAAATCATAAAATTAAAAAAACCCGACACAAAAACCTAAGTTCCCTTTAAAAAGTTAAAAACAATAATAAAAAAAACTTAATCATAAAGTACCTAAGTATGTATTAATAATATAAAAAAAATACGTCGCGTTGGGGGACCGCTCCGCGAGGGCAGACGTTGACGGTCGTATCCTAAATGCAATATTTTGAAGTAAAAGTTTTCTTTTCTTAAATTTGTTTTTAAATTCATCTATGTTGCTTAGTTAGGTAATAGACTATTTGTAATAAAATTGTTAGGTTTGGAGCGGTCCCCCAACGCGACGTATTTTTTTTAGAATTATTAATACATACTTAGGGTACTTTAAGATGGAGTTTTTTTTTATTAAGTATTTTTAACTTTTTAAAGGGAACTTAGGTTTTTCTGTCGGGGGTTTTTTAAATTTTTAATTTAATTTTGTATGCTATTATGCGGACACGAATAGCGTCCCTGATGCGGTGAGTGTGCGATAGCTCCAACAGCTTGGTGGCTATCGTGTCCGAAAGAATGGACAGTCCATTGATGTAAAACTGGATGACCACTCACCGTGCGTCAATCCAGTATGTAAATTGTAAAATAGAGTATTTTTGTATTTTTGAGTGTGTATGTGTGTTTCTTTTTATGTTTCTTTTTGAATGTAAAATTGTAATGTTTTTTTTTAACTATGGACTTGGTGATGGTCTGAAATATATTTTTATGATTACATATTATTATTATAATTGGCAGTTGGAGAAGTGAGTGTGACATTTATCGATGTATGGGAGAACATGTTTTAAAAAAAAAGATTGCTGCAGCACAAAAGTAAATCTCTCAAAGATAAAAGCCTATATGTGCCTTTTAAATCATCATCATCATCATCATCAGCCTATAATGTTCCCACTGCTGGGACACAGGCCTCCTCTCGGTGAGAGGGAGTGAACCAAAATCCACCACGCGGTCCCAGTGCGGGTTGGTAGATGTCACATGTCTTCGAATTTTTGGTTCTAATACATGCCGGTTTCCTCACGATGTTTTCCTTCACCTTTTTGGGAGCAGTGGCGATGAATTAATTTACACAAAGTAATGCACCTGCTTGGGTTTGAACTCACGACTTACTACTCGTAAGTCGCGGCCGTTACCACTGGGCCACCTCTGCCTTTTAAATAAAACTGTAAAACATTACATACATTCACCGACCAAATAATTTAGTAGTTTCCTTAGTACAACTCCGAGTTTTACCCTATAGCTCAAGCGGTATGAGCAATTGCAGAATTTCTCAATATTCAGGCAGTTTTGAAGGCAACCAGGAATATACGTGTAATCTTGATAGATGACGCAGGTATGTGAACGCTTCAAGTTCGTAGTCGTCGCCAAGTGAGATAAGCTCTCGCATGGTTGAGGCGTGAAGTCGGAATACACAAATATAATCGATTAGTATTCAGTTAGAAGTAGTTGACGAGTAGGTACAGACCGTATCTCACGCGCCACATCAAGGGTTCGAGAGGGAGGCCAGCTATCCCAAGGCGGAGTCGGGTTCCTGATAAACAAATCCCTTTGTGACAACGTTGTGGAAGTCTCCATTGTGTCGAATAGGGTAGCGTACCTCATAGTTCAGCTAACCAAGAGGTATAGCCTCAAGGTTATCCAGGTATACGCACCGACCTCGGCACACTCGGATGACGAAGTGGAGGAAATTTACGAGGACATTTCCAAGGCCTTGCATTCCACCACTAAGGCCCACTACAACGTTGTTATGGGGGATTTTAACGCTAAAGTGGGAGTACAGAATTGCAGTGAATCGGTAGTAGGATCCTACGGGTTTGGCAGCAGAAATCATAGGGGACAAATGCTTGTCAACTTCCTTGAGAAGGAGGGGCTTTTCTTGATGAATTCTTTCTTTAAGAAACAGCCCCAAAGGAAGTGGACGTGGCAAAGCCCCGACACTATGACAAAAAATGAGATAGACTTCATCATAACGGATAGGAAGCATATATTCAGAGATGTCTCAGTGGTCAACAGGTTCAATACCGGCAGTGATCATAGACTTGTTCGAGGCTCTCTGAATATCAACTACAAGCTCGAGCGAACTCGTTTGATGAAGTCTAGGCTCCGTCCAAATATGCTCCAAACTATGCTAGGATCTGAAGCATTCCAGTTAGACCTGGAAAACCGATTTGCTGCCGTGGAAACCACAAATGACGTCGACCAGGCGCTCGACCAAATGGAAGCGCGGAGACTCGACGAGTTTCAGCCGCCGGAGCAGGCCGGGTTTCGAAGAGGATACAGCACCATAGACCACATCCACACAGTGCGGCAGATTATACAGAAGTCCGAGGAGTATAGTCGGCCGCTGTGTCTTGTGTTTTGATTTTGCTAGGCTTTTTGTTAGGCTTTTGATTCTATCGAGACCTGGTCTGTTTTGGAGTCTTTGCAGCGATGCCAAGTCGACTGGCGATACATCCAAGTGCTGAGATGTCTTTATGAAAACGCCTCAATGACCGTCCAAACTCAGGACCGGCAAACTGAACACATCGCCCTGCGTCGAGGAGTGAGACAAGGGGACGTAATCTCCCCAAAATTGTTCGCTAACGCACTGGAGGATGTGTTCAAGACGCTAAACTGGAGTGGACGCGGAATAAACATCAACGGCGAGTACATCTCACACTTGAGATTTGCAGACGACATCATCATATTGGCGGAATCGCTGCAGAACTTGCAGCAGATGCTGGACGGCCTAGTTGATTCTTCTGTACGCAATGGTCTCCGGAAGAACTTGGACAAAACACAGGTTATGTTCAACGATCACACAACTCCGGGACCGATTGCGGTCAATGGCGGTGCCCTTAAGGTTGTTCAAGAATACGTTTACCTCGGGCAAACTCTGCAATTTGGTAAGAACAACCTTGAGAAGGAGGCTAACAGGAGAATTCAGCTGGGCTGGGCAGCATTTGGGAAGCTTCGTCGAGTCTTCTCGTCGCGTATTCCACAGAGCTTAAAGACGAAAGTCTTCAACCAGTGCGTCCTACCTGTTATGACCTACGGAGCCGAAACGTGGACACTCACGGTACGGCTGGTCCATAAATTTAAAGTCGCTCAGTGAGCTATGGAACGAGCTATGCTTGGAGTATCTCTGAGGGACAGAATCCGGAATGAGGTGATCCGGCAGAGAACCAAAGTTGTCGACATAGCTCATAGTATTAGCAAGCTGAAGTGGCAATGGGCCGGCCATATTAGCCGTCGAACCGATGACCGTTGGGGTAAACGTGTTCTTGAGTGGAGACCGCGAATCGGCAAACGTAAGGTAGGACGCCCTCAGGCTAGGTGGAGCGACGATCTTCGCAGGGTGGCTGGTAGCAGCTGGATGAGAGTTGCCGAAAATCGAGCTGAATGGCGTGCAATTGGGGAGGCCTATGTCCAGCAGTGGACTGCTATAGGCTGATGATGATGATGATGATAACCCTCTTATAAGCCTACACCATTGTTAAGATACCACTTATGGGAAGAGTGAGACGGTTCCGACACAAGTACTTTTGTAACTTACTGGAGCTGTCTCAATTTATGCATGACACAATGTTTTAAGATGAAATAAATATTTTTGTATTTGTATTTGTGTTTGTCCGTCTTTCACGGCAAAACGGAGCGACAAATTGACGTGATTTTTTCAGTGGAGATATTTGAAGGAATGGAAAGAGACATAGGCTACTTTTTTCTTTTTTAGGTGGCTGGGGTGAACTTCGAAAAACCGTGCTTTTCCCATGGACAATTGTATGTAGCATGTTCGCGTGTGTCCAATGCCCAGAATCTTTACATTCTATCCCCAAATGGAAAGACATATAATATCGTCTACAGTAGCGTATTAAAATAACATTCTGTTCCGAGTTCTCTTCTGTGTTCTAAATCAGGAAAGGGGAACCGTGTTTTTTTTTTTTTTCAGGATGGGAAATCATCAAATGACTTCTCCCGCTCTGGGCGGAGCGGGAGGGCGTGTCAGACTTTTACTGACTAAAACCCACCCGTGTTCCATCAGTTGCCCATGTGCCAGGGTCACGGTATCTCTTTCGTACAATCACGCGACCCCGGCAGGCATCGGTCCTAGTAGACCCCTACACTGCTGCTGACATCTCTTTGAGGCGCGCGTGGAACACTACGCGCCGTCGACCCGAGCCTGGTCCTTACCGGGCGGCGAGCTACCCATTGCTCGCCACCCGCAAGCTCGCGCCTACGGTGGCCGGGAGTCCGCAATCGACTCCCGACGCCCGGGGCGTCTCCTCCTAGGGGAACCGTGTTACCCCGAATTTAACGCGTGCGAAGCTGTGGGCAAAAGCTAGTGTCTAATAGTCTAATATTTCGTTTTACCTTTGTGACAAAATATAATACAAACTGTAACAAATTAGCTATCGTAATAAATAACGACTTCATCGTAAAATCCAGAGACACAATAAATCTGTTTTGAAATAGGAACAAACTTGTGTTGTACCCGCTACCCCGTCGAAATAGCGGGATGGCGGCCACTTCGGTATTAAATTCAGCCATTATTTATTATCTGTCGCCCATTCATTACAATAATTAGTGAGAGGTGTTTCATTAACAATGGATTTGCTCACCGTTTCTATGTACTGACGCTCCTATTACAAACGACAGGATCTCGTTGGCTGCTTTACATTGCGCACATAGTATGATGTTCCACTTTAGTCACTGATTCAAACGTTTCGTTAGTACTAGTACACGGCACTGGTGTTTGATGGTTTAGTCTGTAACAAAACAAAATAATTACGTCACTTGGTTGGTGGAAAATATTTATTATAAAGTTTGTAGTCAAGAATAAAATCAAGTTTTCTTTCATATTTGCCACAAGACGTGACCTGCGTGCTTGCAAACAACCCTACCAATGATGAATATGTAAGCTTTCTATCAACATAAATTTTCTATATATTTGTATACTTTGACAATTAATTTTGATGGTTATAGTACGGCAAATTGACGTAGGGTGTCAATTTGTTAAGCAATTAATTTTTCTGACTGTACAAACCAAAATAATGAAACCACAGTAATCAGGATAATATTGATCTCTTAATCTCTGCTCAAAAGTTGTCCTTGACCGATATTCTTCAGAATAAACCGAACATTTAACCGCCCCTGCACCGTATACGGATGGTCCATTATCGGACCGGACGCGGCCGCACGGCGCCAGTGATCGCCGCCGGACACAACCTTACGCGCATTCCACACACACACACACACACACACACACACACACACACACACACACACACACACACACACACACACACACACACACACACACACACACACACACGCGTCAAATACAGTCTCCAGCCGCAAATATACGAGCGAAGCACAACACGAGTTATTAAAAACTTCGGCTTTATAAACATTGTCTTTTACTGACTGTGTGAGTGCACAGTCTATCTTAAACCTTATGTTGGAACACTTTTAGCTGGCTACGGTGAAAAATATAAGAAGGGTTATGATTTTGACCATCTGTGTTCATCTGTATCTACCCTCATATTTCAGTTTAAAGTACTTATACTTATTTGAAATACAGGTAGGAGGAGGTATCGTTGGATGTGTCTTGGTCATCCGTCCTATGTGCTGTCACATTAAATTGAATGATGCGGTGTTGGGTATAAGTTGAAAGGGCTATACTATACACGTACATTTAGAAAAATCTAGTGTATCATGAGCTAATCCCAAATTAATTAAAATAAAAAGTAAATTCAAAAACATAAACCTGACTAAAAACCTCTTAAAAGTATTAAACTAGAAATTATACTCATCTGAAAACAATGGTCGTATGCCACTTAAACAGTACAGTACCTGGATGCCCGACCTTTGCTCGGTACATTTATTTTTTTTTTGGTAAATTGAGTTTTTTTTATTAATTATATTAAAATACAAATTACATTTTGTTATTTTTCCTCCAATAAAAAAAAAACATATGTTTAAGTTGATTATCAATAAAGTTGATTATTGAAAACAAGAATAAAACGACATTTTCTAAAAATGAATCCTAGCTAGATCGATTTATCGTCCCCGAAACCCCCTGTATACTAAATTTCATGAAAATCGTTGGAGCCGTTTCCGAGATTCAGATTATATATATATATATAAGAATTGCTCGTTTAAAGATATAAGATCTAACGGTAGTAAGCGATCGTAAGCTTTAGGGCACAGTAGCACACGACCACGGCGGCCAGATGAGAATATATTCTTAGTTTCATACATTTTAGAGCGTCATTTTTCAGTAGCCAGATTTTAGTTTTGGAACCTACTTTTTTTACTGATTGCAATTTACAAAGTTGTTTTTGTCTGTTGTGCGATGATAGTCTGGCGGCATATCATTACGGCAATTAATTTGCGTAACACCGTAGGAGATCACGGGACGATCTCTTGAACTTTTGTTGTCAGGTTACAAATACCCGAGCTGAATCAACTTAAACAATATGTTTCTTGCTGACGCTGCTGGTTCAAACAATTTGTTTCCTTATACGTGTGAGTAATGAACTTCACCAGTTAAAACTGTGACAAACACGAACGGGTACTGGTTCTTTAATCAAACATAATCGTTCAGATTGAGACTGTAATCTCTATTTAATTAATACTATATGTAGCTGTGATTCGCTCACACGTCAGTGTATTCTATTGGCATAACGTGAATTCATATTATATTCGTAACATCCTCTACAATATTTGTTAATTTAAACTAAAACTTGTCTCTATCTAACATGACCAAATCCAATTATCCTTTGACTCGTCGCCACTTCGAATCCTGCACACTGAACCGATTACACCAGTCTCCTCGCCCCTATACAGGTGGTGACCGTAGCTCTGTGTGAAGTGGCGCGACGCGACTAACTAGACACGTTCACCGCGAGGTGTGTAGCGATCAAGGAGCACTATGTAGATCTGTTGTACTATATTCAGATCCGGTGCAAAAATAAGTGTTGTAACATCACTATTTAGTAATTAGTTAGTATGTACACCACTAGATAATAATCTATGGTTCCGCTCTGCATCGGTCCGACACTGCTATGTCTGATCCCGTCTGAGATACCACGACTGAACGTGCTCTGTGAAACTGTGATCCTAGTCTGATTAAACCAAGTCTACTCAACATTATCTTTCATTTCTACAAACACAACATGGTGTCAGAAGTCGTGTAAGAAAAAACAAATAAAGAAGATCGGTCCAGAAAATGCCGAACCAAGCCACGAGTGACGACAATGATGGCGGACATGACCAAACATTAAGCACGCGTCTGAAAAAACTCCATATTTCGTCGGATCCAGCAAATAATAATGCGGAGACATGGAAAAAATGGTGGCAGCAGCTGGAACTATATTTGCTAGCCACAAGCCTGGACAAGTCAAGCGAGAAGCGGAAAATTGCCATTCTACTGCATTTAATTGGTGAGCGTGGTCTCAATATATTTAACACATTTAACTTAAAGATTGATGGAAGCACACTCCAGGAAGTCAAGTCCAAATTCGACAAATTCTTTGAACCAAGAAAAAATGTGACGATGTGTAGATACCTATTCTTCACACGTAGGCAGGAAAAATCCGAAAACATCGACGAATTCCTCACGGATTTGGAAAATAAAAGCAGAGAATGTGAGTTTGGCACGCTCAGGGAGTCGTTAATCAGAGATATTTTTATAGCAAACCTCAATATAGATTCGTCACATGTAAGTCAGAGGTTACTGCAAGAACCTGATTTGACATATCAGAGAATGCAAGAGCTGGCGAGGACACTCATAATCGCTCAGCAGGATGCTGAAAAAATCGTCAAAGGCACCAGTGTCGCCAGTGAAAACGTCATGCATCTCAGTCGGAGGAACCGTAGTCGACAAGATGGTCAACAGCGAGCTTCCAGTCGCAGGTCGAGCAGTCGCCAGTCAGCTTCGAGCAGTCGCAAGTCAGCATCAGCTTCAAACAGCGACCACATCAGCAACTCGAAGACATGCAGCCGCTGTGGGCAGTCTCATCGCTACAAATGTCCAGCTAAAGGCGTTCAATGCAGGTCATGTAAATCTTTTGGTCATTTTGCTAAATATTGTCTCAAGAATAAAAAAGTCAGTCAGTTGCAATCGTTTAATTCAGATAATAGTAGTCAAAAATATTTTGTTGGCATGTTGAACAGTCAATCAAAGTCAAGTAAAAGTCATTCAGAAAATCATGTGGATCATAATGCACATAGTAGTCAGTCAAGTAGTCATTACACAGCAACACATAGTCAGTCTCACTCACACAGTCAGAGCAGTAGACACAGACACAAAAACACAGCAGTAGTGATATATCAAAAGGGACAGTCACAGTCACCGTATCTCAAGGATGAGAACAGTGACAAGTCGGAGAGATCCAACGTCAAGTCCAAAAGTCAACAAAGTCAACGTCAAGTTTATCATCTTAATGATGAAAACAGTCACAAGTCTGAGAGATGTACTGAAAATAATCAACATCTCAATGATGAAAATAGTCACATATCTGAGAGATCCAACGTAAAATCAAATAGTCAAAATAGAAAATGTCAGAGTCCATATTTACATCTCAATGATGAAAAAAGTCACAAGTCTGAGGGGTTACACAACAAAACACAAGGTCATAGACTTAGAAACAGTCGTCAGCATTCACAGTTTTCACAGACACACAACGGATCATTAGTCAGTCACTCAGATATAAGTCATACAGTAAAGAATGTCAACACTGTGGATAGTAATCATGCAAAACAGACATGGGAAATTAACCTAGTAGTAGGAAATAAACAAATTAAATGCATCATAGACTCTGGTGCAGATGTCAACATTATGTCAAAGCAAACATTTTATAACCTGTCAAAAGTGTCACTTGTCAAATGTCAAATAAATGTCACAGGATTTGGTGGAAAATCCATTCCGATTCTAGGCAAAGTGAACATAAATTGTAAATTATGCGTTAATAATAATGACGTCGTCGAATCTATAATGTTTATAATAGCAGATTTAGATTGTCCAAATGTTCTTGGTCTACCAACATGTGAAAGGTTAGGAATTATAAGACGTGTCTTTTCAGTATCAAAGCAGGGTTTTTGTAAACAAATTCTCACACAATATAATGATGTTTTTCAGGGACTTGGATGTCTACCTCCAGTCTGTCATCTTAAACTCAAGCCTGATGCAGTACCATGTGTTGATCCGCCCAGGAAAGTTCCATTTGCGTTACAAGGCAGATTACACGAAGAGTTGGATCGCATGATGGAGATGCAAGTTATTGAGAAGGTTACAAAACCAACAGAGTGGGTTAACTCAGTCGTCATAACTGTAAAAAGTTCAGGTCAGTTAAGAATTTGTCTAGACCCTAGAAATTTGAATAAAAACATAATGAGAGAATTCTATCCACTTAAGTCAATTGATGAGATTAGGTCTCAGCTCGAAGGGGCTGTATGTTTTTCTCATTTAGATGCATTTTCGGGTTTCTGGATGCTACGTCTGGATGAATACAGTTCTGAATTATGTACCTTTCAAACACCATTTGGTAGATATAAGTATTTAAGATTACCATATGGCATAAATGCCTCGTCTGAAATCTTTCAAAGAGTCATGATGAATCTATTCGGTGATATCGAAGGAGTCTTAATATTCATAGATGATATTTTGGTTTATGGACCAAATGAGTCAGTTCATAATGAAAGATTACACAAAGTCATGCAAAGAGCTCGTCAAGTCAATTTAAAATTTAACAAGTCAAAATGTAAATTTTTAGTCACAGAAGTATGTTTTTTGGGTTATGTCTTCAGTAAAGATGGTGCCAGGGCAGATCAAGAAAAAGTCAAAGCCATTGTCAATATGCCCACACCAAAAAATGTCAAAGAGTTACAGAGAATATTAGGTATGATTAATTATTTAGGACCTTTCATTAGTAACTTGTCAGAAAAAACACAAATATTAAGAAATCTTTTGAAAAAAGATTCAGTCTGGACTTGGGATGAGAATTATAGTCAATGTCTCAAAAAACTGAAAGATGAGATTACAAACTCACCAGTTTTAGCTCATTACAATCCTAAGATTCCATTAGTCTTGTCAGTTGATTCGTCGAAATCAGCATTAGGAGCAGTCATATTACAGAAAAACAAACCTATAGCATACAGTTCAAAAACTTTAACTGAAACCCAGGAAAGATATGCGCAGATAGAAAAAGAGCTACTAGCAATTCAATTTGGTTGTGAAAAATTTCACCAATATGTATATGGTAATAGAGTCACAGTACATACTGATCACAAGCCATTAGTCTATTTATTCAAAAAGCCATTGCATGATGTCCCCGCTAGATTACAGCGTATGATGTTAACTGTACAAAAGTATGATTTAGAAGTAATACATGTACCAGGTAAAGAAATGTATATATCAGACACTTTGTCAAGGGCAGCTTTGAAAGACCATTACACACCTGAAAATGAGTCAGAAATGTCTTGTCATGTCAATTTAATGTATGCTAATTTAGCAATAACAAAGGAATACAGCACAAAATTGGCACAGGAAACCAAAAATGATGAAACCTTACAATTATTAAAAAAATATTATAATGAAGGATGGCCTAAAAACAAGAACAATGTCAGTTCATTAGTCAAACCATATTGGAATATTCAAGGTGAAATACATGTAATAAAAGATTTAGTGTTCAAAGGTTCAAAATTAATAGTACCACAGTCAATGTATAAAGAAATGTTAGAAAAAATACATCAAGGTCACCAAGGTATAAATAAATGTCTGAAAATAGCAAAAGAATCTTTGTATTGGCCAAATATGTCAAGTGAAATTAAGAATTTAGTCGAACAATGTCTTGTATGTGCAAAATACAAACCATGTAATCAAAAGGAACCACTACAAAATTATGAAATATGTAAATATCCATGGCAACAAGTCGGTATTGATTTAATGCATTTTGAAAGTTTAGTTTATTTAATTGTCACAGATTATTACTCAAAATACATAGAGATAGCATTATTAAATAAAAACAGTACTGCTCAAAATGTAATAACTCATTTAAAATCTATTTTTGCTCGTCATGGAATACCATTGTCACTGGTGTCAGATGGTGGACCTCCTTTTCAGTCAATTGATTTCAAAAATTTCTTACAACAATGGGACATAGAACATGTTGTTACTAGCCCATATCATTCACAGTCAAATGGTCAAGCTGAAAGTTCAGTTAAGGAAATGTAAAGAAAACAAAACAGATCCATACATAGCTTTATTACAGTATAGAAATACACCAAAAAATAATTTGCCATCACCAGCTCAATTGTTAATGTCAAGAAACTTGAGAGACAATATTCCAGTATCATATAAGAGATTAAAGCCAAAAGTAGTAACATTTCAGGATTACAAAGAGTCAGTCAAGAAAAATGATGAAAACAAATCTAGGAATTATGATAAAAATACTAAGTCAATGTCGATGTTACATTACAATGACCATGTCTATTTTAAAAGAAATCCAAAAAGTAACTGGGAACAAGCTATTGTCAAACAAAGATTGATGAACAATAGGTCGTATGTTGTTGAGGATGTCAATGGTGTACAGTATAGGAGAAATAGAATACACTTAAGACATAAGTATTCCCAAAACTATGCAAACCCTCCTATGCAATCCAACTCGTCGCAGGAGAGAGAGGAAGGTGACAGACAGGAGTCAAGACTTCAAGAATCCTCATCTCATATATCCTCAAGCGTAACAACCAGGTCAGGTCGAATTGTAAAACCACCAAGAAGGTTAATAGACGAAATAGATAAACCATTAACTAAGTAGTATTAAGAAGGTTGTCTAGATTAAATGTAACTAAGTATTAATAAGAATGTTGTCTAGTTATAATATAACTATAAGTATCATAGAGCATGTTGTCATGTAGGTAGAGTCACTTGTCAATGTACATCTTATTAATTGTTTGTCAGGGGTTCAATTTTGGGCACGCCACTATTGCGGCGGTAAGTCCCCTCTTTGAGGAGTGGATACAGAGGCGCCACGGCGTCCTCACCTTCCGCCTGACGCAGGTTCTCACCGGGCATGGGTGCTTCGGTGGGTTCCTGTTCAGGATAAAGCGGGAGGATACGTCCGGGTGTTTCCATTGCGAGGATCGTCTGGAGGACACGGTGGAGCATACGGTGGAGGTATGCCCTGCATGGGCGGAGCACCGCCGTGTCCTCGTGGAGGCGATCGGCGGCGGCGACCTCTCGCGTCCGGCCCTGGTGCGAGCCATGGTACGGAGCGAGAGGGAATGGGAAGCCGTTACCTCCTTCTGCGAAGCAGTGATGCTCGCGAAGGAGGAGGCGGGGCGCGTGAGGGAGTGGCAGTCTCTGCGCCCTCATGCCCCTAGCCGCCGCAGGAGGAGACCCCCCGGGCGTCGGGAGTCAATTGCGGACTCCCGGCCACCGTAGGCGCGAGCTTGCGGGTGGCGAGCAATGGGTGGCTCGCCGCCCGGTAAGGACCAGGCTCGGGTCGACGGCGCGCAGTGTTCCACGCGCGCCTCAAAGAGATGTCAGCAGCAGTGTAGGGGTCTACTAGGACCGATGCCTGCCGGGGTCGCGTGATTGTTCGAAAGAGATACCGTGACCCTGGCACATGGGCAACTGATGGAACACGGGTGGGTTTTAGTCAGTAAAAGTCTGACACGCCCTCCCGCTCCGCCCAGAGCGGGAGAAGTCATTTGATGATTTCCCATCCTGAAAAAAAAAAAAAAAAAAAAAAAAAAAAAAAAAAAAAGGGGTTCAATTTGAACTCAACAAGGGGGATGTTGTAACATCACTATTTAGTAATTAGTTAGTATGTACACCACTAGATAATAATCTATGGTTCCGCTCTGCATCGGTCCGACACTGCTATGTCTGATCCCGTCTGAGATACCACGACTGAACGTGCTCTGTGAAATTGTGATCCTAGTCTGATTAAACCAAGTCTACTCAACATTATCTTTCATTTCTACAAACACAACAATAAGTAACATCGTTCCTAAGGTTTGACTTTTAATCCTATTCAGTAACTTGACAGTTCAACGAAAAATAATGATACCAAACTAAAACTAATAGTGTTGCGGTTGTGAACGATTTCGCGTAAAGAATGAATGATAAAAATGGTTTAAATTAAATAAAACTTTAAAAAATCGTTTTTAGGATGTGGAATATAAGAATAATTAATAATTTTTAATAACAGTTATTTCCTTTTTTATTATCTGCTGATAGAAACAAAACTAAATATAAAAATCATGTCATTTTACTTTTTTTTACTTTAGAATGACTAAAGTTATTTCCCCTGGAAGCCATAGACTATATATTTATCGATATAGTTTACATCGTATTTTAAGACAAATTATTAAATTTAAAATACAGAGTTTGTATGTAAGTACATTATTTCAAGTTCATTCAATTTCACTCATTCTTGCACCACCTCACTATCTTTTTTTTCCAAAACCTGGTATCCCTCCAACTGTCAAGTTACTGAATAGGATTAAAAGTTCAACCTTAAAACGCCAGTATGCCGCGGGCTGCGCGCACGGACGCTATTTTCAGTTACCTCTTGTGGCAGTAACGCCTGCATGCGGGCACCTCTGCGTTGAGTCACTAATACGTAGTTAAGCAAAAGGATCCAATCCAAAACTTGGTAAAAAAAATTGTTAAATGCACCAAATTATACATACTACGAGTCAGTAAAAACGAGCTAGCTAAAAATAGCTTTATTATTCGTATACTTGAACTTTAGTACCAAAGCAGCAACGGTATGGCGCAAAGACTATTGAAAAAACCGGCCAAGTGCGAGTACGACTCGCGCACCGAGGGTTCCGTACAAACTTGCAGGTATTCTCGGTTTAAAAATAAATGTTTTTTTTTTAATTTTTATATTTCAGTTGATTGAATGTAAGGTAAATTGCGGTTTACGATTTATGACGTTTTAAAAAAAAACTACTCACTCGATCTCGTTCAAACTAATTTTCGGTGGTAGTTTATATGGTAATGTACATCATATATTTTTTTTAGTTTTATCATTCTCTTATTTTAGAAGTTACGGGGGGGGGGGGGGGGGGTACACACATTTTACCACTTTGGAAGTGTCTCTCGCGCAAACTATTCAGTTTAGAAAAAAATGATATTAGAAACCTCATTACCATTTTTGAAGACCTATTCATAGATACCCCACACGTATGGGTTTGATGAAAAAAACCATTTTTGAGTTTCAGTTCTATGTATGGAGAACCCCAAAATTTATTGTTTTTTTTCTATTTTAGTGTGAAAATCTTAATGCGGTTCACAGAATACATCTACTTACCAAGTTTCAACAGCATAGCTCTTATAGTTTCGGAAAAAAGTGGCTGTGACATACGGACGGACGGACAGACAGACAGACAGACAGACATGACGAATCTATAAGGGTTCCGTTTTTTGCCATTTGGCAACGGAACCCTAAAAATACCTCTTAATTTTCAAACGTCAATATCGGGTGTAAAACATTGATATCCAAATCGCCCGTAATTCGAAACCGAGGGATATAACGCTCCATGTGACATCTCGCTGAGCCAGTGATGTATAAGTCTGCCTGTATGGTTGGGATACGATATGCGATCACCAGAATTTCGGCTATCAGTAGGAATTTAACCTGGATAGGGTTTTTTCATCAGATAGTTTTGAAGCTATGTACATATATCATTTATGTATGTGTGGCCTTACGTTTAGCATGGGTATAGCTCCATGATCGTAGTCGCGACCTGTTGATATCGCGCGGTTCAACGTTGCTAACTCTAATGCGAGAAGTATGTGATATTTATATGATGTTTGTTTTGTTTGGATTCCAGCTACGTTTACAAAACCATGCAAGGCAAAAAAAATGTGTTACGCGTGACTAACACGCCCGATATTTCTCTATTTCAAATTAATCTGATCCAATTCGTCCTTTTTCAACCGACTCCTGAAAAGGAGGAGGTTCTATGTTCCACTGAATATATTTTTATTTACCGGTTTCTCCACCAACTATGGACCGGTTATAAAAATCTTTTCTGAATGGATAGGTTATGTTTCAGGGGTAGCCCCATATACATTTTATGGACTTTCCTTTTGTAGTTTTTGCGTTAGCTTCGAAAATACGTATTTAATCCACTCTGTTTATCATGATGATATACTAATACTTCCTGTCACTACAATTGACCTGGCCAGTAGTGGTATACGATGTAGTGCGGGGTTGATACCATAACCAAGATGTGAAGAATAAAAACTATTTTAACCTAGTGATAAATGATAAATGACTTTATTTTTGCAAGTAGATTTGTACAAACACTTTTACACGTCAATCATTTTTTTTTTTAAACTAGATGAGTTCGGATCGGAGAGTGCTGATTGCCTTTTTGAACATGTATGGTTGTTTAAATTTCAAGATTTAATGATTATTGGTATATTGCTACATACACCGTAACGCTAAACATAATCATTCCGGAAAATATTAATTGAAATAATTAAATACTAACTAGTAGGATTGTCTCGCTATAAACAGTAATTATTCGTTTTCTGTTTAAGTATGATGAAACGATACCGCATGCAATTAATATGTTCGTGTGAATGGACTGTCAGCGCTGTTCAGTTTGTGTCCAATTTGAATTTGTTTCCAATAAAGGCGTCACAAAGCCGCGCTAGTGGAATGAATGGGCCAGGGGCCAGGGCAGCGTCGGGACTGCGGGGGAAAGTTCGGGATAAGGAGGAGGGGGGGGGGGGGGGCTCGGAACAAATTGATGTGCTCAACTATGAGGAAATGCTATATAGCCAATTCGATTAACGTGATTCGAATGTTAAACGTAGTTTGACAAATTTAATAGTAGGTTGGATTTAACTTGCTGCCTCTTTATCCCGCATTATTATAATCACTGGTCGCCTGTTGGTCGAAATTCGACCATAATTAAAACCTATTACCTTTCTGTACTCCTTCTTCATACATACTTTAACTGTATCGAATTTAGAGTTGCAAAGGACTCGAGTCTTCGAGTCCTAATGTTAAAGACTCGACTCAAATATGCAAGACTCAGTGTGCTCAAAAGGCTCGGAGTCTACAGATAAGCACTCGAGTCTTATAAAGGACTCAAGTCTTAAAAAGGACTCGAGTCTTAAAAAGGGCTCGAGTTTTAAAAAGGACTCGAGTCTTAAAACGAACCCGAGTCTTAAAGAAAACTCTGAGCATGAAGATGAAACTGGTACCTTATCATTCGAAAAGACTCAAAAGAAGGCTATTAATTCAAATTAGTGGTTATGATGTAACTTTGCGTACAAAAAATCTGATGAGTTATTCGAGTTTTTTCGAATGATGCTACAAGACGCGAGTTCATTTTAAGACTCGAGTCGTTTTTAAGACTCGAGTCTGTTTTTTAGACTCGAGAATGACTCGGGCTCGGCTTGACTCTAGACTCCGAGCCTTTTGAGCACAATGAGTCTTGTATAATTGAGTCGAGTCTTTAAAATTACGACTCGAGGACTCGAGTCCTTTGCAACACAAATTTTACACTCCTCCGTCCGCGTAATTTTCGTAAAAAATAAAATGATATCTTAGGACAAACCAACACAATGTTATCTGATTCCAAACTAGTCAGAGCCCGACTATGGTAACCAGACTACTGATAAACATACTTATATATTTCTAAATACATACATATTATAGATAAATTACACCCAGACACAGAACAAATGATTGTTAATTGTTGTTGATGAATGTTGTTGTTGTTGAATGGTTGTTTTTGTTGTGTTGTTTTTTGTATTTTTTTTATTTTTTTATTTGACATAAACCTTCATGAGCACTTGTGAAACGTCAGGAACTAGGTGCACGGTTCCAATTTGTTGATTCCTATGGAGAAGTGTCGGCAAAAAACTCTATTATTACTCTATTAAAAATAATAAATAACATAACTATGTATTCTGCGGTCATAAGATTTAGGTTAATGAGAACGAGAAACATTCCTACAACATCAGTTGATTTTGTTTATTTAAACTGAAACTTTTTGGTGGTATGCCATCTTTATTATATTTCTATCAATACTAAGTACTTTATTCACATGTGTAGTAGGTACAAATTATTAACAATAATCGAGAAACATGTAACCTGTTAACAAATAATAAAGGTTCAATATTATTTTATTCAGCTTACAATATTATTTTTAAAAATCACAATTTCTGATCTGTCAGCGAATATTTCAAGTGAAGAAAAAATCACAAAGTGTTAGACACCACGCAACATCAGCAAGTTTATGTAGTTTAAGAAGTGGCGATTAATACGTGAGGGAGAGATTCAAGAGGGTGTTGAGACGAGGACCCTTGGAGTATTAACATAGCGGTTGAGCTACGGATTAATTGGAGTCTATTTTACTGGAGATAATGTTACATCTATATGATTTAAGATTATTAATGTCATATCACTTTAAGTAGCCGTGTGGTATCTGAGAAAGAAGAACTTTTTAACAAAAAATTTAACCAACGAAAAAGAAACGGAAAAGGAAAACAAAAATACCTTTTCGTCTAACTAAGCTCTTAAATTAATGTTAATCTATACTTCTTCTATACTATACAAGATTATGTTTAGTATATGCGAAACCTGAATATAGTTTGTTCAGAATCAGTAACTGAATCGATTCCAATAATTTTTACACCATGTTATATTTTGTCCCAAAAATATTTAATTACGCTTAAAAGTTGGTATCCGCAATCATATGTTTGCACACAGGTCACGACAGTTCATAGCTTTCTAGGCGGCGTGGGCGCACAGCGGGACGGCGACGACGGCGGGGCGCCTTCCGCTAGATGCATATGTTTTTTCGTGGAAAACCAGGTAACTTAACAAGTTTATAACTTTGAGATTATTAATGATACAGTTTTGAAATTTTTTTCATAGATTCTTTACATAAAAATACTAGACCGGTGTTTCGGGTTTCGCATAAACAAAAATTAATGTTGTATATACTGTTATACTATATATACTGTATATAATATTATAAAGCTGAAGAGTTTGTTTGTTTGTTTGATTGATTGATTGAACGCGGTAATCTCAGGAACTACTGGTCCGAGTTGAAAAAATATTTTTGTGTTGGGTAGCCTATTTATCGAGAAAGGCTATAGGCTATATAAAATCGCACTACACCCAAGAGAGCGACGCAGCAATGAAAAATGTTGCAAAAACGGGGAAAATCGCACGGGCAGGTGATTTGATGCGACGGGAAGGGTCGGGAAACATGAAATTTAACGCAAACGAAGTCGCGGGCAGAAGCTATAACTAATATTGAGTGGGCGTCAAACAAACAATCAAGGTTGTAGATCAAATAATCTGCTATTATTTTACTTTGCGCCTATGTATATGTTTGCTTGACGCTTAGTTAAGACTAAATGGTTTATATTTGCTTATCCGTTCCCTTTTTCATCAGTTAATTTTTTTTGTTGAAAAGTTATTTTGGGATTTATTTTCTTCTACATCAAGGGATGGATTTTGCTTTTCTATTTTAAATGGGACCAATCTCGAAGTACATCCTTTCCAATATATATATATATATATTTTTTAATTGGACTACTCAGTAGAACTGCTATATTGTACTAGTGTGTACTAAGTACCGTTTATATATAATTTACGTCGACTTTTAGAAACTACTCCTTTTTTTCATTGGTTTAAAAGTTCATCTCCCTTCTCAAGGATTAAATATTAAAAACTTACATTAACACATACTCTTTCTCAATTGAATGCGTCATTATGTGTGTTAGCTTTTAATATTTTTGTTCGAAACAAAACCATGTTAACTGTAACTTGCTTAACAAAATGTTGATCAAAGTATGTGAGACTATGAATCTATTGGCTTTAATTGAATCAGCTTCTATAACAGAACAGATAGCGCCAGTTCTTCTTCATAGCAAATACTCTGGGAAGTAGTGAAGGTCATCTGCGTTTTAGAGGACTTTCTCACGCAGATAACTTTGACGTGTAAGAAAAGCTAGTTCTTAGCCTAGTTTGAATAAATGACTTATTAATTTGGATTTTTATATGAGGTAGTTACAGCAATTGATAACATAATAGTTCGTAAAGTTAAAAAAAAATCATTAAATATAGTCAATATCCGAGACTATACTTGTCGCACACAAGCAAAATAAAACGCGTACACGCACTATACTAGCACTCACAAACACATTCACACAAGTAGTTTGCTTCGTAATCGTTGTTTGCGCTCCTCACAAAGTGGAAAATCAGTACGTATAAGGGTACCTTGGTGTCAAATTGGCCAGCTATATTAACTTTTTTGCTATGTAGTAAATACGTTGATCTCGTTCGTTGTTATAATTTTACCTACTTATTCTACACCTGCATGCTTCGTCATTAGACGGCGATTATTAATTTTAAATGTTAAATCTCATTTAAGTGAACTGTAACATGTTCGTATGAGAAATAAAGATTCTTTAAACCTAATATCATTGATATTTGATAACAATATAATTAACAAAAAAAATAATCATCAAAATTGGTTCACCCAGTCGAAAGTCCTGAGGTAACAAACATATACAGTCGAATTGAGAACCTCCTCCTTTTTCTGAAGTCGGTTAAAAACTTTGGTATAGCACTAGGAACAGCCAATATTTCTCTCACACACACGAAAAGTAATCAAATCAACTGACGAGTGACGAGCGAATATCTCCTGCTGTGAAATTGAATACGCACCGCACATACATACATACATAGGTATGTATGTACGGCGTGTGTATGAAAAGCAGAGACCGCTGATATACACTGGCTTGCCGACGTTCAGCTCTACTGAATTGAATGATAGCTAGGACACACTGTATACAGCTAGCGTGTACATTACTCCATATAATTTAGCTGTTTAAGGACATAATAGGTACCAACATGCAATATACTGTACCTATTATAGCATAATATTATTGTTTGTATCCTTTGATCCGTCTAACTGTATTGATGTTAAGTGATAATCTCAATGATATTCTACAATACCCGATGGTGAAGTATGTTGTCGAGTGGAAAGTAAATCTTTTTTATTTGCATCTCACATTACAGCGAAGTATTAAGGAAATTGAATGTTTTTACTGTCCAGGTAATAAAGTAAGCAAACACAGATTAACATCAAGTTGAGACGACATGATTACCTTTAACAATACCTACAGCTAGTTACAGTATATTATTTGCCAGTGAACCACAAACTAGACTGTTAGTCTGTACCTTTGGGTTAAAGTTTTCATGTATCGCCCAAAAACATTCATTTTATTTTTTGCTACATATTGTCCCGAACCTAGTCATATTTTAGATTGAATCAGACTGCATTAAATATTCAATTTCCCGGAGTATGATCACGGTAAACAGTTCTGAAGCCTGCTAGCAGATGAGTGAGTTAGCTCAGTTGATCCATTTACTATTAGTTTGGTTGGATCCTGATTTAGATAGAGCCTAGTATACCTAGATTGGGTTTAGTGTAAATTAGTTTACGACTTAGAACGCAAGTATTCTTTAATACGGTTATAAAAAAATAAAATAGTTTGTAAATTTATTTTTACAATTACAAAGTAATATTTGTATGATTTAACTTACGTTTTCGAGAATATACCTCCTTTGAGTTTAATTAATATTATTTGTGCTAAAAGTTCTTTCTAGCGTTGAGTTTCTATATGAAACCAGTTCTAATCTTCATTTCCGATAGTTTCTATGAGATCACTCGATTGCCAATCTCACTTTGCTTGGAGTCTGAGCCGACACTTGGGAAGCAATCTTTTAAATGCTTTGGGATACAATAATAATGATCACGTTAACCGTATGAATTTGTTCAAACTCGCATTACTCAACCCACAAGTAAAATATTGTTATTATAATATCCAAATCGAAGCTGTGAATATTTCCGAAAGTAGTTTTCGGAATCGTGATAATATTCATTTTACTAAGAAGCGCACCATTCTATACATTGTGTAGGCGCGGGTTTAAGGGTGGCGAGCAATGGGTAGCTCGCCACCCGGTAAGGACCAGGCTCGGGTGGACGGGGCGTTGTGTTCCACGCGCGTCACATAGAGATATCAGCACAAACAGAATGGATCCGCAAGAACCGATGCTTGCCAGGGTTGCGAATTTGTTCGAAAGAGTTACTGTGGCCCTGGCACAGGCAACTGAAGGAACATGAGTGGTTTTAATCAGTAAAAGTCTGACACGCCCTCCCGCTCCGCCCAGAATGGGAGACGTCATTTGATGATGACGTCGCTCGCTCTGCCACCAAACAAAAAACCTGTACACTATAGTACATACGGCTACATATCAAGCTATACATTTCCAGTTTTAGTTGAGCTCGCATTGTATAGATTTTTCGTACAATGAGAAGTTAGCTCATACTGGAAATGTAAAGCTTGATTTGTCGCCGTGCGCACATAGATTTTACTACGCGTTATTTTACAGCCCACTAGCCAAGAAGTTCCAATAAAATAACATTTTCTTTCGGTCGTAAAACCTGACATATTGACTTGAACCGAATTTAAGAAATTCTCTGGATATTTTACATGACAGTTTTATGAGTGTCCCCCGAAATCCCAAGCCTCTCGCATAAAATCGTTTAGCTTGCGTATCTGAGCGAAGTGGTTAATAAATCTAGTATTAGTACGTATGCTGCCACTGGTGCGGGGCTCCGGCGACTTATTTCCTCTATTTTATGTTTTTTCTCCAATATATTGCAGACGATACCCTGAAGGTTTACGATCACAACCCTCTATAGCGTTCCTATCAAAGATAGGTACACTCGTTCGGTTTTTCTTGGCTAGTTTTATAGCTTATAGAGCCGCTGTGAGGTAGATTGAACACCACTGTTTAATAAATATAACCATTGGATTTGGGCAGTCTTACAGTAGCCTATGGTACTAAGAAAATTGACAAAAATTAAAATCAAAAGTCATTTATTCAGACTCGATTGAGAATCAGCGCTTTTCGAGCGCCTAAATTTCATAAGACAGTCCCCCAAATCAATCACTTTTCACCAATTCCTAGTACTTTAGATGGGAAGAAAAAGTGGCGCAAAAACTCAAACTGCAACAGCACAGATGTCTGTTCAGTTAAAAGAATCCGAATCTATTCAGTAGTATGTAAAATAATTAACATTACAAAACACAAAACATTTAGTTGAATTATTTGCCATATGTCAGTTAGCACACGCCAATTTACCTACTCTCTCTTGCCTTCAATTCTTCATTGGGGATACAAGTAACGCGATTTTCATTGAATGTAGTTTGATCAGCAGCAGCATTATTAACGAAATAAATACTAGAAGCAAGTTACTGATATTGTAATTAATTTTTCGTGTCGAAGACTGATAGTATTTGTCCAATCAATGATTTACAATGAGGTTACACCCACAATACCCTACCTCTAGAACATGTTTACTAAATACACGTTCCACTTCGTGATCAATTTCAGGATCTAAGACACAACTATCCTATAGCAATTTTTATGCGTAATAATTTTCAAGCTTTTTTTTTTCTGGATGGGAAATCATCACATGTCTTCTCACGCTCTGGGCGGAGCGGGAGGGCGTGTCAGACTTTTACTGACTAAAACCCACCCGTGTTCCATCAGTTGCCCATGTGCCAGGGTCACGGTATCTCTTTCGAACAATCACGCGACCCCGGCAGGCATCGGTCCTAGTAGACCCCTACACTGCTGCTGACATCAAGCTCGGGTCGACGGCGCGCGTGGAACACTACGCGCCGTCGACCCGAGCCTGGTCCTTACCGGGCGGCGAGCTACCCATTGCTCGCCGCCCGCAAGCTCGCGCCTGCGGTGGCCGGGAGTCCGCAATCGACTCCCGACGCCCAGGGCATCTCCTCCTGCGGCGGCTAGGGACGTGAGGGCGCAGTAACAGCCACTCCCTCACGCGCCCCGCCTACTCCTTCGCGAGCATTACTGCTTCGCAGAAGGAAGCGATGGCTTCCCATGCCCTCTCGCTCCGTACCATGGCTCGCACCAGGGCCGGACGCGAGAGGTCACCGCCGCCGATCGCCTCCATGAGGACACGGCGGTGCTCCGCTCATGCAGAGCACACTTCCACCGTATGCTCCACCGTGTCCTCTAGACGATCCTCACAATGGAAACACCTAGGCGTATCCTCCCGCTTTATCCTGAACAGGAACCTACCGAAGCACCCATGCCCGGTGAGAACCTGCGTCAGGTGGAAGGTGAGGACGCCGTGGCACCTCTCTATCCACTCCTCAAAGAGAGGACTTACCGCCGCAATTGTGGCGTGCCCTATAATTTTCACGCTAAGATAAGAATAAAGACCTTGAACCTTGGACCTTGAACTAAATAAAATATCGACGCTTGAAAGGCAAAATTGACTAAGCGACATTGTGGCCCTATGTCGCTTAGTCAATTTCGCCTTTCAAGCGTCGATATGATTCATAGCATGATTATGCTAGCCTATACCGTTCCCACTGTTGAGACACAGGCTTTCTCTTCTAATTTTTTGGTTCTTTTCGAATTTTTGGTTCTAGGACATGGCGGTTTCCTCACGATGTTTTTAACCGACTTCAAAAAAAGGAGGAGGTTTTCTTTCACCGCTTTGAGATCAGTGTTGATCAAATTATTTACACAAAGTTAAGCGCCTGCCTGGTACCACTGCTCTCATATTATTCGCGAAATTAACAATTTTTAAATCGTACGAATTTTCTTTACGTTTACTCCGCGCGGTTGTGCTAGGCCTACGTATTATAAGCACAGTACGGTGCGGGTCAGTTTTGGTAGTACAGTAATGGTTGCGGTACTGTGGTGGGACGCAGTGTGCTCTCTGTGACTTGTCGACCGGTAAATTGTGCTGATTGCGTACCTGCACTGGACCGCAAGCCGGGCGGTCATACAATGAAAACCAATTGGTCTAGTATAATATAGATAGGAACCAAAGAAAGATACGTAAATAGTTTGACTGTATAACAACGGAAGACTACGTAGAACTACATATGTACACATTTAAATTCAGGTCACAAAATGCACTTTGTTAGCTACCACGAAATTGTAGCAACAAACTGACTCTATTTTAACATAAACGAAGAGTGCGTCTGGGTCACGACCTCAGCATCGAACCTAGGACATCGCGATCTATAGCTAACCAATGAGGGCCTTAGTATTCCACACCAGCAGTACAACGTCGCACTGAACTAAAATACAAGCGTATTTACATACATTTGTATGTATATAGTTGGTAAACTGATCCTACGCTAAATTCGGGATGAACAGCCTCGCTCGTAACTATACGCGGTACATGGTGGTGACGTCATTATAATATCTTAGGACAACCAACACAACGTTATCTGATCCCAAACAAGGCTGAGCCTGTACTATGGTAACCAGACAACTGATAAATATACTTATATATTTCTAAATACATACATATTATAGATAAATTACACCCAGACACAAAACAAATGATTATGCTCATCACACAAACATTTGTCCTGGGTGGGAATCGAACCCACGACCTCAGTCTTAGCAGTCAGGGTCACTAGCCACTAGACTAACGGGCCAGTCAAAACACTGTTTGTGCACGCTGAGTATTTATCTGGTAAGCTTTAAATGCCAACACAAATACTTCCACCACATTGATGTGAGCTCCTAACACACTCAAGTATACGCATTTTTGCATAAGGTAGCATATTGCTCATAACTAACACTCAGAAGCATAACTTTATGCTAAACAGTTGCGATGAGCGGCTTGACAATCTATACTAATATTATAAAGCTGAAGAGTTTTTTTTTTGTTTGGTTGAACACTGTCATCTCAGAAACTACTGGTTAGAATTGAAAAAAAAATCTCTTTGTGTTGGGTAGCCTATTTATTGAGGTATATAACATCAAGACACGATCAAAAGGCGCGGAGCAGCAACGAAAAATAGACGAAAACTGGCAGGTGATTCGATGCGACGGGAAGGGTCAGGGGAGCAAAAAATTAACGTGGATGAAAGGTCGCGGGCAGAAGCTAGTGTTGTTATTTATTTTTATTTATTTAATAAGACAAAAGCAGCTAATTGTATCTTCGTCTCTCCTCATTGTCATTCCTTTAATCACATTAGCGATACAGCCGAAAGAAGACCATCGCCGGTCACTCAGTGGATAGCTCCGTTATGTAAACGGCGGAGGAACGTGAAGTAGCCTCCATAACATTATCAAGCTATAACGTTCCCACTGCTGGGACTCAGGCCTCCTCTCTATGAGAGGGAATCCATCGTGAAGGCCCAGTGCGGATTGGTAAATATCACATGTCTTCGAATTTTTGGTCCTGGGTCATGCGGGTTCTTCTGGGTTCGAAACCTTTAAGCTCCAATTCTTAAGTCGGGTGTCAGTGATTTCATTAATTGCGTGTTACCGACCCTCGTTGCGTGTATCCCAACAATCCCAGGACAATAGTTTGTACTGCTTATAGTGATCGCGGGAACTGGTTGTTAATCTGTGTACCATATATCTTATGAAACAGAACAAATATTAGTCATAATACATGGACGCCACACGACTGCACGGTTCCGTAGCCCGTAGCGCTACGGCGTAGACTGTCGTAGCAGTCCTCTACGAAAACGTCGAATGCTTAGAAGCAAAGAGATATTGGTGCCGATTCCCTTATTCACAAACTAAACTAAATTTAAGTTCAGTGCATCTTTTTCTTTCTATTTCATTAAGGAAAGGACAGAAGATAAATTTTAGTTTAGTCCTGTCAAATTAATCAGCGCTTGACGTAAATTGACGTAATTATTGTAGGCAAGTTTTTAATCACGTCTAAACTTGTATGGAGTAGTAACAGGCGCTGATTAATTTGACAGGACTAACCTTAAATTTTTCTTTTGTCCTCTTCTTAATGAAATACAAAGAAAAAGATGCACTGAACTTAAATTTAGTTTAATTCGTGAACAAGAGAATCGGTACCATTGTGAAGCGTTGTAAATATTGAAAAAACATTTAATATTTGAATTGCAAATTGACTGTAGAACGAATAAAAGAAAGTTGTTTGTATGTAATGACTCTTTGCAGGAAAGTAATTGCCTGTGTCTGAGTTAATCAGCAGAACATAGTAACATAAAGCAAGTTGAATAAAAGCGTTGGTTCTCTGCGGCCCCTGGATGCGGTAATTAATAGCAGTCCACGCTCCGTTAACTTTGTTCTTATTTATGTGCTGCTGAGGTTCTGTAATGACGCGGAAATTAAATACCGCCTCCAAACGTTACCAGAGAAATTAAGATGAGGTGAGGAGAACTTTTTTTTAGTATATATTTTCAGAGACTTAAAAATGAGTAGTGGTCGCCCAGTTTTCGAAATTCGATCAAAATCCAAATGTATTCAGAGAAACTCAGATGCGGTGAGGAGAATGTTTGTTTAGTAAACCTTTTCAAAGACTTAAAAATAACTAGTGGTCCCCAGTGGTCGAAACTGGACCATAATGTATTTAAATTCTAATCAGTAATCAAAAATATTAGCTTTCTGCACTCCTTCTTCATACAAACTATAACTGTGCCAAAGGAGGATCGGACAAAATGATCCCCACGACCAATAACAACCGCATGTACGTCATTAGATATGCATTTTAATACAAAGCAATAACTTCTATAGCGACTTGTTTCAAATCGCTGTGTGAAAAAAGTTATCACGATATTTTGCAAGTCGTACTGGACACTAGGTAAAGGAAAACTTGAATTCAGTAGTTAATCTCTTTTAGTGGTGTTTGTTTGAATTCTCCAAAATGTAAGTATTCCGATGATAATAAAATAATATGGTATCTTCCAGCTGATCTGATGATGGATCTGAACGGAACTCTTAAACAGCTACTAGTAAATCCATCGAGTTTGGGGTCATTAGATGTGTCTCAACTAGTCCTGTTCATTTGACCTGATGACGATGACCTGAACGGAATACAACGGAATCCTTTTTTTGGATGAGAAATCATCAAATGACTTCCCCCGCTCTAGGCGGAGCGGGAGGGGTATGTCAGACTTTTACTGACTAAAACCCACCCGTGTTCCTTCAGTTGCCCATGTGCCAGGGCCACGGTAACTCTTTCGAACGAATCTCGCGACCCTGGCAGGCATCGGTCCTAGCAGACCCCTTCAGTGCTGCGCGTGGAACACTACGCGCCGTCGACCCGAGCCTGGTCCTTAACGCAAACTCGTGCCTACGATGGCCGGGAGTCCGCTATTGACTCCCGACACCCGGGGCGTCTCCTCTTGCGGCGGCTAGGGACGTGAGGGTGCAGAGACTGCCACTCCCTCACGCGCCGCCCGCCTCCTCCCTCGCGAGCATTACTGCTTCGCAGAAGGAGGCGTTGGCTTCCCATGCCCTCTCGCTCCGTACCATGGCTCGCACCTGGGCCGGACGCGAGAGGTCGCCGCCGCCGATCGCCTCCACGAGGACACGGCGGTGCTCCGCCCAGGCAGGGCACACCTCCACCGTATGCTCCACCGTGTCCTCCAGACGATCCCCGCAATGGAAACACCCGGGCGTTTACTCTCGCTTTATCCTAAACAGGAACCCACCGAAGCACCCATGCCTGGTGAGGACCTGCGTCAGGTGGAAGGTGAGGACGCCATGGCGCCTCTATCCACTCCTCAAAGAGGGGACTTACCGTCGCAATTGTGGCGTGATACAACGACCCTTGAACAGCTACTAGAAAACATATCGAGTGTGGTCATCCAGCGTCCAGGTCAGTTATCAGATCATCTTCATCAGGCAAAATGAACAGGGCTTGTTAAGACACATCTAATGAGCCCAGACTAGATGGGTTTACTAAAAGCTATTCAAGAGTTCCGTTATCCAGCGCCCAGGTCAGTCACCAGGTCATCGTCATTAGGTATACTGGATAGGTTTACTAGTAGCTATTCAAGGGTTCCGTTATGTAACGACCAGGTCCATAATCAGACCTCCGCGCTAGTACTATATCATTGTCTTATCATCGGAATTAGTACATTTGCATATATACAAACCAAGACCACCAAAAGTGATTTACTCTTCAACTGCTCCATTTCGTCGCCGTCCAATACCTACGTTCTACCAAACATCGCCACAACTTTTTCCACACAGTGAATTGATACGAGCCGCCATATTAGTTATTGTTATTCATTAAAATACCTATCTAATGGCATATCATCATCATCATCATCATTTCAGCCGTAATACGTCCACTTCTGGACATGACCTCCCCCAATTTGGGGGGTTTTTGCCATAATCGCCACGCCTGGCAGGCGGATTGGCGATCGCAGTATGGTGGTAAAATGCATAGAGAACGCTGCTGCCCATTCTCTAGTAAGTCCCGTAGTCGCCTCTTACGACACCCACGGGAAGAAATGGGGTGATGCTATTCTTTACGTCCGGCACCACACGGTACTGGCATATGCGTGGTTATTATTGGTGCTGGGACCAGTTTCCATACATCTTTGCCGATTCTCCTTTCATACTCCTCTGTCCGCGTAATTTTCGTAAAAAGAGGTACAATGTTTTTGCTTTACGTATCAATAGTTATAGACTAGTGGTCGTCCACTGGTCTAGACTAAAACTTGAACCCCTTTTATGAAAATTACGCGGTCGGAGGCGGTAGGAGTGTGAAATTCGGCACAGTTTACGCAATATCGATCACTGTGCGAACACTAGCTTTAATAAATTCTTTAAGAATGAACGGGTTTGATAAGGTTCACAGCATGGCCACCCCACTTCCATACAATATCGTAAAGAAACACATGCTTGCGAGCTAAATATCACTATCAAAGAAAGAACACAATCTTTCCGTACCGTCATAGTTGTGTTTGTATTTGGAACGAAGTTCCTTATCGCGCGTTGCGAAAGGGGGCTAGACCAAAAGTTGTAACGACACTTTTTGCTATAGTTGTAAGCCGTGTGCCGTGCGCGTGTTTCTCTGTCTGTCTCTCTCTCTCTCATAGAAAGCAAGCCAGTTATTTTCGTTTCGTCTTTCTATTTCGCATTGAACAGTGTGGTGTCGCGACGATTATTTTTGTTGAGTGTATACAGGTTTTTTGTACATAATAAATAATAAAAAATAATAACAAATAGATTCTATACAGAAAATAATAAATGCAATTAATCGAAAGGAACTTCGTTCCATCTGGGTGTCCCTTGACACCTCTCAAGTTTTTATTTTATTTTAATTACATTATAATGTTATTTATTTTAGTAGTCAGTATGTATCTATGTTTCTTTGTATGTATGTAAGTGTATTCTCATATTATTTGTTTAATTTTTAACCGACGAAAAAAAACGGAGGATGTTCTCAACTCGACGCGTATATTGTTTTTTTTTTATGTATGACAACCCATAACTTTTTACACAGTAGTCCGATTGTAATAATATTTTTTTTTTATTGGAAAGGGTATATCCCGAGGGTAGTCCCACATAAATTTGGAAAACAAAATCGAGACCCTAAGAGTCGGAAAACAGAGGATGATTGATTGTTCACACACTGATTGTAATGTATGACCACGTATAACTTTATACAGAGTAGTCCGATTTTGATAATTCTTTTTTTATTGGATAAGGTATACCATGCCAAGTATTATTAGTACATCAAAGCCACAAAAAATATAAAATAAAAACTTTTTAACAAAAAAATCTTTTATGCTTTTCATTTTTTTCGGCGGTTTAATTTTTTTGTTATAAAGTTTTTTTTATTACGTTAATAGTTTTTGATTATATATATTTTATTTCCTCATACTCTTGCACACGTTGTCTACATCTCTGTATCTTCTCTCCTATCGCAGGTGTGCTGGAAGAGATATCTTTAGAAATAAGCATCACCTTTGTACAAATTTTCCTGTTCTTTTCTTCTTGTCTCTTTATATGTGTGTACATAAATGGTTAAATAAATACAATTTTCCAAGTGTCAGATGTTATGGAGGATACTATAATACACGAATGTATGACGTGGCATAAACGCGGTCACTTAAACAGACCACAAACATACCGTGAGAACGGAAGGAAACATGAATAATTAAAACTTGTTCTTTTGATGTTGTTTTATAAAGAAAATACTCCAAAGTGTTATTGTTTCACAAAGAGCATAAATTTGTATTAATTTATATAAATACATTAAAAATGGTAAAGTATGCAGAGTACTCAGGAAAAAGCTAATTGATACAAATGTGATTATTGTTTTATAATAATCATATTTTTTGTAACAAACACATTAAATAGACGCTTTAAGATTAAATCCCAGATTGTCTAAATGAGGTATTCAACATCATAGATCAGTGTTTCTTTTAATTCCAAGCACACAAAGCGCTTCTTCTGTTGCAAGAACATAGGTATTGCCTAATGAAGGAATATAAAAAAATAGCCCACTAGAATATCTAAGCATAGCAAAATCGTGATACTCCTTAATTTACAGAATCATAGTGCCAGTAAGAGTACGTTTTCTTCTCAAGTATCCCGTCACAGTACTTCCAAAAAAGTATAAAACATTATTTATTCAACATCAAGTGGAACGCGATACTCATGTAGAACAACAAAGTAATTATTCTCAGTCCGTATAATATTATTAATTTGTTTGCATAACGAAACAATAAAACAGCTTCAGTATAACTGAGTTTTAACTAGTAATGTAATGATTCGGTCTTCTCTATATTTAGAAGGAGTTCTATTAATCCTTGATACGTATAACTAAACATTCGTCCGTTCGACGACCCACCTACCCGCGATTTTCGTGTTCTTGTACTTCTAGGTGAACATCGATATATGCTGTGGTTGTGTGGTATAGTTCTTAATGACTTTTTGATTATTTTTTGTTTAATAATGATCCAAAGAATGTACCAATGTTAGAATTTCCTGTGATTAATAAATACTTTTTCCAAAAAAATGCATTTATTTGGCGTAGTCGGTTTGACGAATGTTTAGTAACCATATAACAACGAAAATAGTTTAGTTATCTAGGGTATATGATTACAATGCACACTCTTACGGTATCTAATTGTACAAATGCTGCATGTTCAACGGAAATTATTTTGTTGTTATTTATTTTCTTGATTTATTTAAATAGCTATGACGCATTTCCCTACACTTTGATTTCACATTCCAGATATAACATCATTACAGTATTTTCAAAAGAGGTAAGTATTCGATTTTTGACTTCGTCGACTTTGTCAGCGTGAAATTTCACCCCCAACCTATCGCTTTGCAACCCATCGCCCCCCTGCTTTATTACTTTGTTTTCGATTGCCGTAGGTACTTTTTTTTTATTTTTGCTCAGTTCTTAAGGGTCATAGCGTGTTGTTAAATACCCATACGTTTTCTCAATAATTGGGCTATCTTATTTCAAAATATTTTCAATCCAACCAATCGTTCCGGAGCTTATGACACTCACACTTTACCGGTTATGCTTAAGTCCTATGGGGGCGACACAATTGCACTAACTAACCAGTTTTTTTTTTAACTTTATACTCAATAGACTGTCAATACAGATCTTTTACAGTTAATCTGTTTTAAGTTCCAAAAGAGTTATAGATGTTATATATCAATTTGTAGGGACGAAAAGTAGAGTTCCATTTTATTCTTGCAAATTCCTCCTCTCACTCGGGGCGTCCGTCAAAGTTTTATAGTCATCATAAAAACATTTCATAAGCTCTTTGAAACAGTTCATTTGAATGTGATGAAATGACGTCACAGGGTAGGTACTTGTTGAGTTCCTTCAGTTTATCGGCGATCAATATTAAATGTTCAGCTCATTGTACCGTCATTAACTCGAACGAAATATTTACGAATAAGGGGCACTTGCTTCGGCTGTTAAACTGAAGTGCTGGCTGAAATTCTGCAGATGATGAATAAAGCTATGAAACTTTACAGCTTTCCTTGTTTTGATTGACTGCGTTAGATTTTGCATTGGTTCCGCAAGGCCATAGAAACACAGAGCCTCTGATTTTATAGTAAGTAGATACTTACCTTCTTTAAGTATAAGTACCCATTATGCATTCTAATATAATCTTTAGAAGCAATGATCACTCTCTACAAAGTGCCTTTAGAAATCACTATTTTGCATGATCAAACTTAATTAGTTCGTTTAATTAAATTTTGTGTACAATGATCCCAATTTCGGCGGCTCAACGCAGCCGGCGAGTCAAATTTCAAAATTAAATCTTTATAAATCTAGTCGCATTCTCATCTCCGCTACAATCAAATGTCAAAAACTTGTCAAAAATATATGGAAAGTCGAGGTATTTCTACAGAATTAGAGAATGGCCCCGCTGAACGTCGGCGGCAGTAAGACATATAGTGACAGATATAGAGTATAAGTAATGTTCGTAACTGTAAACAAGATCGTAAATATGGGGTGGTTGGCGTTACAGAGATCGCGTGAATTCGTGATACGATTTCAGAGAATTGTTGTAAGCAATAACCGCAATCACGAAATGGGCCAGCATCAATGTTAATCTGACATTGTTATATGGTTTTATTATTTGCGTATACTTTAAGGTCATCAGGCATCTAATGATACATTTTATAATCCCAAAAAAAGTAAAGCGATATTTTACCCAAATACTAGAGGTATTCAGTATTCATATTTCTTAATGGAATTCCAGTGTCGTTGTAAAATAAAATGTCGCTTTTCTTCTTATATGCAAATTTTATATTGGAAGGTTATATTGAATGTTTGAAACTCTATTGAAAATATATTCTCAATAGAGAATAGTTTGCTTCCAATATTTATTGAAACCGTCTGGTTCACCCTTGCTACTTATGTGTCATACTTGTATAACATGCTTTCTTAAACAATTTTATATAAGGTTTACAAACGATATACCTTGCCCGACACGATATTTATTTACCAACTAGCTGACCCAGCGAACTACGTACCGCCTCAGAATAAATAAATGTTGTGTTAATTTATCAGATCCCACCAACACAAAGCAAAGAACACCAAGTACCATATACCCATGTTAGAACAAGTTATGACAAACTGGTACTTTAAAGGCATTAAGCGTTTTCTAGCTACCACACACCCATGATAGGTGAGCTCCTACCAAATTATGCCAACCTAGTACTTCCAAGACAAAAAGCGTTTTCTAGCTACCACACACCCATGTTAGGTGAGCTCCTACCAAGTTATGCCAACCTGGTACTTCGAAGACATAAAGTGTTTTCTAACTATCAAACACCCATGTTAGGTGACTTTGTATTCTTAAATAAGTGTTCTTAAATTTTCCAATTTTCAGCGCAATTTTTTTTTTCTTTCATAAGAACCTTCTCCTGACAATAACAAACACAACAATAAAAACAAAAGTGAAATCGGTCCAGACGTTCACGCGTGATGGCGCGACCAAGGGAAATAGGGATTCATTTTTATATATATAGATAATTATAATAAAACAGAAAAGTTTGTTTGTTCGGTTGTGTGCGTGTGCGTGTGTAAAGTGCGCGAAAGAATAAAAAAAAACGCATTTGCATTTGAAACCCTTCTTTAGGAATGCTTTATACTATTGAACATAATACTAGGACCAATAGCAGCCAAGCGAAACGAGAAAAAGTCAGAAAGAACGCTACGCGAAAACGAAGCAACAGCGTGGGCAGGTGATGCAATGCGATGCGACGTGGTGGGTCAAAGGAGCAAGACGTTTTACGTGGACACAAGTCACAGGCAGAAGCTGGGCAACTGAAGGAACGCGGGTGGGTTTTAGTCAGTAAAAGTCTAACACGCCCTTCCGCTTCACCCAGAGCGGGAGCGTCATTTGATGATTCCCACCCACAAAAAGAAAAATCTGTGTATGAGTGTGTTAGAAGGTCCCGAGTTTCGTATTGTATTCATTGGTCATAATGGTCACCGGATTGGAACAGACAATAATCAGTGCGGTATCCTCAAATGTAATTAATCATCGATAACTGGTTTTCTTTGGGACCAATAAATCATAGCACATTGACTCAGGTAGAGCATTCATTACCCGCTGATTGACAGCTAGAGTCACCGCTTATTACGCTTGCAACGTTGCAATACACGTTTTGCAATTCACACTGCATTTTATAAGATATAATAAAACATCTCAAAATAGGAAATAATTTCAACGTTCATGAAAAGGGAAAATATTTTTCTGTTAATTTCTGTGCAATATGAAGGTGTGTTCACCCTCCGGATGCCTTTCCTTTCCGCGTCGCATATTTGCAGGATCGCTTAATTTCTCCCCGTCTTCCCATTCCACCGCCAATAGACAGAGACACGCTGATTCATAGACTACAGCCACATAAAAGTTATGAAGAGTTGCTGCATTTTTAACTTGTTTAACCCGTAGATAACTTTGTAACGTCGCGATGAAACCGTTTAATATGTTCTATGAGGTTTAAAGTTAAAATATACGATGAGATATTGGTAACTTATAATATTGAAAGTTGGAAAAGTGTGCAAGATTAAGGTGTCAAGTGAGGTGACGAGTGTTCCATTTAGTTTTCTAGCTCTTGATAGGTAATTCGTAATAGTAATATTTATTCGTTCAAAACCTAACCTATTTACAATTCTTAGAACCTTAAATTTGACCTTATAAGTAATTGGCAAGATACAAAACAAGTGCAACTGGGCTTAAACTAGGAGGACTCCTGTGCTATAAGCACCAGTTACTTCCGTCACTACCGTGATCGAGCTGCCGTTACAAGTATGGTGTGGTGCAAAAGTAAATATTAGTTTATGTAAACATTACAATATACGCCGTAACATTTTAGTCGCCTTACAAACGTTGTCCACTCAATGTATCCGACATAATATACCTCTAGGCGTGATTAAAGAAATGTTAACATTAATTAAGATACTAGAAACTAAGAGAAATAAATAATGCATTTGAATTATGATACATCATGTTAATAAAGTGCTGTTAATTGTTATGACACAAAGACGTGTGTTGCTCGCTGAAAGCGGTAGACGGTGTGGGCGTCTTTGTACCTTGTGTTTTTTAACGTTTGATATATTTTACAATTTTATTGATATAAATAAGATCAATAACATTGTAATAGTACATTATGGTACAAGTGTGTAATGTTGGTGATTACCGCTGAGGCGCCATTGAGACCCGAGCCGTCAGGTGAGGGTCTTAAGAGAGCCGAGGACGGTAATCATCAATACACACGTGTATCATACGACGTTTTTCAACACACTTGCGAGGAAAAAACAAATATGTATTGCATAAATCGTTTTACCACACAGCAACAAATGCGATACAAACAAAATATGAAAATTAGGGGAAAATTGGGAAATGGCGCGCAATTTTTTTTTTTTTGCACGCGCCAAATGTAAGTTGATTGATTACAGCCATACAGCCTACTTCAAAATGATAATTTTTGTGATAAAATGCAAATATTTTATAAGAAATTATTGTGAATTATAAATAATTTGATAATAATAAATGTTTTTTCGTCTTAATTAGGGACACATTTATTTATTTCAAAAATGTAAATAGATTTTCGGTGGCATAAAACCTCTTTGTTGTTACAAAAAAAAAAAAAAACTGTATTACCCGGTTAAATTGAAAATGCTCTGTTTACTCGCATATAATTTGCAGTTAGGTACTAACTTAACTTTGTAGGGATCATTCTATTATGCACTAGTGTGTAATATTATTATGCACGTGTATGTTATAGTTCGGTTTATGGCCCTAAGAACGATATAATAAGGCTCACTTTACGAGCAAGTGTGTTGAAAAATATATCACAGTCTTTCACCTGTATTCCGTAAAGACGAATGTGTTAAACAAAACACAACCATATTATTCAGTTGTATAAGAGTGAAATACTTGTACTACACGGTAGTTTTTCTGACCGGACAAGACTTAACAGTTTTTTTACAAACCCTTTCATATTTAGAACCAGTCTCAAAGCGCCTACGTTGCCTGTGTTGACACAGCGCTCGCTGCAGCCCACGTCTGCACTCTGCCCGCGCGGTGTGAATGTGGTGCGATGAATACTGGATGAGGCATCACATAACATTTGTGGTGGTGATAGAACCACGCTCACTAGACCTGATCGTAGATGCAGTTTGAATGGATATGAAGGTCTGAAAAGCTGGTGTATAAAGATTTGCATTTCTTTTGAGTCTTAGATGTAAAGATGTTGTAGTAAATTCTATGAGTATTTGGATAATTTTCATTTATTTGTGTTCCGCAATATTGGTGGTAACGATATAACAGAAAAGGCTTAAGCGATTTCGGTAACAGCTAAGGACAAAGAACATTGAGTTCTATTATTATGGACCCTATTAGGGCACAGTAACGTATCTATTATTGGAATAAAATAATTTATATAATTGACTGGCCTGTTAGTCTAGTGGTTAGTGACCCTGACTGCTAAGACTGAGGTCGTGGGTTCGATTCCCACCCAGAACAAATATTGTGTGATGAGCACAATCATTTGTTCTGTGTCTGGGTGTAATTTATCTATAATGTATGTATTTAGAAATATATAAGTATATTTATCACTTGTCTGGTTGCCATAGTACATGCTCTGCCTAGTTTGGGATCAGATAACGTTGTGTTGGGTGTCCCAAGATATTATATTATATATAACCCAAGTATAAGCATAATTAAACAACATAAATAATTCACATTGGTAAGGATACGAAAAGTGTTATTTCCGTAAGTAGATTTTTACGACCGTACGTACGTATAGTACCTATAGAGTATTATAATAAATTTAAATTAAAATAGTTGTGACACACTGCAGAGCTCCTAAATTGAGTCACGCTACACTTTTTGTATGAAAGTCTATAACTTTTTAAATGGTCATGAATTAAATTTCGGATCAAATTACGACACCAAAATGAATGAATGGCCAATATAGGCATTCAAACTGCATCAAAACTTTCTTAAGATACCAAAATATCAAAAAAAACTTGAGAGGTGTCAAGGGACACCCGGATGGAACTAAGTTCCTTTCGATTAATTGCATTTATTATTGTCTGTATAAAATCTCTACTTACCTAACTCCATCAGCAATATCCGGAACTTGTGCAGAAACACTGTCAGGATTCAGTTTGTTATTATTTTTTATTACTTTTTATGTACAAAAAACCTGTGCTCAACAAAAATAATCGTCGAAATAGAAAGACGAAACGAAAATAACTGGCTTGCTTTCTATTAGAGAGAGAGAGAGAGAGAGACAGACAGAGAAACACGCGCACGCCGCACGGCTTACAACTAGTGTTGGGATTTTATCCGGATAAATACTCAAAATGGATAAATACTCGATAAATATCCGTTTTTACTGAGTATTTATCCAAAACAGCGGATAAATACTATTTTATGTTTTCGTAACGTAAGTTTTGTCATTTTACTAACAAAAGGATTAAAATTAATGAAAAATAGACAATGCAGATTGATATCGTACCTTATTAATCATTTTAACAATTACAAAACGCCGATATTGACAATAATTTCATTCAATTATGAATACAGTTAGTCAATCACTGTCAAAGTTAGATAAAAATATACATTTGTACATTGGTTTTTCACATACATACATGAACTCATGCCTTTCTCCCATGGGGGTAGGCAGAAACTATTTAAGTAACGCTTAAATCATTGTAAAAATAAAAATAAAAAGACCTCGTGAAAGTTGAGAAAGATAAACAAATCAAATAACTTGACTTGGCTCGCGAGGTTGTCGACATTGTAGGATATGGATTCAGCGAGCAATGTGCAGTTTTGAGACCAGTGGTGATATAATTATTTACCACAAGTAAAGCGCCTGCCTGAGTGCGAACTCACGACCTACAAGTTGTAAGTCGGGGCTGATACCACTGGGCCACCACTACTATCGCCAATATGAAAGGCATGTCAGACTTTTACTGACTAAAACCTACCTGTGTTCATTTAGTTGCCTGTGCCAGGGTACCTCTTTTAAACAGATCTGCAACCCTGGCAGGCATCGGTCTTCGCGGACCCCTTCAATATGCAATGACATCTCTTTGAGGCGCGCGTGGAACACAATGCGCCGTCGACACGGGCCTGTTCTTTACCGTGGCAAGCAATGGGTGGCTCGCCCCCGCAAGCCTGTGGCCACCGTGGCCGAGAGTCCACAATGAACTCTCGACGCCCGGGGCGTCTCCTCCTACGGTGGCTAGGGACATGAGAACGCATAGACTGACTCTCCCTAACGCGCTCCACCACCTCCTTCGCGAGCCTTACTTCTTCGCAGAAGGAGGTGACAACTTCTTATGCCCTCTCGCTCCATACCATGGCCTGCATTAGGGCCGGACGCGAGAGATCGCCGCCGCCAATCGCCTCTACGACGATACGGCGTTGCACCGCCCAAGCAGGGCAAACCTCCACTCTATGCTCCACCGTATCTTCCAAGCGATCTACACAGTGGTAAAATTTACTGAAACCTTCTTTTAGATTTTCTCAAATCCAATGACTCATTATCAGTATCTGTCTGTAAATATAACCCATTTTGTGTTGATTTCATATCCTTCAATATTATAAACACTAGAAGTGCATTGCATTTGTTGAACTCTTGTTGAAAGACAGGTTCTTTTATGGGTTCAAAAACAGATATGCATTGATATACCTAATCCCAAAAATTATCGTCAAGCAAAGCTGCTTGTAGCATTTGACTTGACGATATATTTTTCTTTTGCGTACGCTGAGAGAGCGGCTTTTCTATTTTTCATACTCCTGATCGTAGATATTTGCCCTATTTTGTGTAGCATGGCAGGTTTAACTTTTCTCCCGTTACCTTTTGTTTTACGATTTGTTGTAGCTTCGATCGTGGTTTTTGGGTTTAGTTCTTGTGATTTTTTGACTGTCTTATAAATCGATGAACGCTGGCTGCACGCACGGAAAAGCATGACTCATTGTCACGTTCCGCCTGAACCGAGCGTGTAAGCGAGAGCGCGAAACAAGCGATAGAGAGGCACGATCGGCCTTAACGTTCAACTTGTGAAATCTATCTCTCTTCCACTCCATCGGCCAACACATCCGAGTAAAAGAGACTTAGATATTATCACGTAAAATTATCGTCCGTATACCGACTTTACAGACAACCAATCGTTTTTTATTGAAGATTTTATCACATCTGCATAGTTTATAATTTTTTGAAACTACCGCATTTCAGTGCACCATGAGCCAGTAAATTACTAGTGTGTGCTGCGCAGTTTAAAGGCTCAACACCTTTAACTAATTGAAAAGCCCTTTGCATGTTATAGCGTTGGCAAACAACAACAACAACAAACTTGTCTTCGCCGCATTTTTCTTGACTTTTAGAAGCTCTTCACAGAGATAATCAATTATGTGGCTATTCTCTACACTCTCAACAAAGAAAGATTCTAAATTTCTATCTAAAGACCATGCTCTATTAGAGACGTTTGGGCTTCTAACACAATTACAGCCCTGGCAATTGACATTAGAACTAAATAATGTAATAACGTAGTATTCTGAAAAGCCTAAATAACAATGAAAGTCATTAACATTTTAAAATAAACATCCGATGCGCAAAAAAGATATTTATCCATCATTTTGAGTATTTATCCGATAAAAATGAGTAAAAACGAGTATTTATCCGTTTCGGATAAAAACTCGAGTATTTATCCTGTGAGTATTTATCCACTGCCCATCACTACTTACAACTATAGCAAAAAGCGTCGTTACAACTTTTGATCTTAATTTTTTCCGTCTAGCCCCCTTTCACAACGCGCGATAAGGAACTTCGTTCCAAAAAAAAAATATCACTTTCCTTTTATATGTGTGTAAGTCAGTAGGTACCTACATAAAGTGTTAAGAAAAACATTTTGAATCGGTAACTAAGCAATAGATACTAAACCACACAATATTCCCTAAGGTCGCCTAGTTCATTAGCCAACAGAAGAAACACACATATACCTACCCCGTATTGATTAAAATCAGAGTCTTATTGTAATAACATCCTCCCACTCGTCCATATCGAAGTGAAACAGTCCAACCATGTTTGTACACTTGTTCAATATCACTGAACAAATATATGAGAGGAGGGCGACCGATGTGCTGAACAATTCAAGCGAAATCAACGATATGTGAGAATTACGAAATTAAAATTTTTAGGTGTAGAATAAACCTTACGTAATAATAGTCTAATAGTTCATGGATGGAAGAAAGGATCGTGTGGCAAAAGACTTAGCAGCCCATATCTTTCTATGACTGGCACAGATCATAACAGATAGCTTCTGCCCGCGACTTCGTCCGCGTTAAATTTCTTGTTCCCCCGACCCTTCCCGTCGCGTCTAATCGCCTACCCGTGCAATTTGCCCCGTTTTGGCAACATTTTTCATTACTGCTCCGCTCCTCATATTTATAGCGTGACGTTATATAGCCTATAGCCTACCTCGATAAATAGGCTATCCAACACAAAAATAAATTTTCTATTCGGACCAGTAGTTCCTGAGATTAGCGCGTTTAATCAAACAAACAAACTTTTCAGCTTTATAATATTAGTATAGATTAACGTCGTCCATAGTTAAATGATTGGCCCAGTGGTGTCGGCCCTAATTTACGAGTTGCAGGTCGTGATTTCGAACCCAGGAAGGCATTTTATTTTGTGTATTTAATGTCATCACCAATGCTCTCAAAAACGGGGAAGAATACGGCGTGAAGAAACTGACTTTCCTAGAAGAAAAATTGAAGACATCTGACATCTACCAATCCGCACTCGGATTGCGTGGTGGATTATGGCCCACTCCACCTAAAAGAGAGGAGGCTTGTGTCGCAGCAGTGGGAACAATATAGGCTGATTCTGAAGATAGAGTCAGTTACTATCTGCGCTTATTGCCTCAGTTGCTACCCGAAGTATCTAACGAGGTTTGGAGGCTTTTAAGCATCTATTCCCACTTTATATGCACAGAAAAAAACTTTTACAAAAAAAGAACAACCGACTTCCTTAAAAAAAACACTATAAAGTCAAAAATAACTTTAATTCTGAAAGTCGGTGTCTTAGGATCTGTATTTAAGGTTTTTTGCCACCGACTTCCGAAATTAAAGTTATTTCAATATACACACGTACAACATACTTAATGCAAATTTAAGACTTATGTGGTTTTCACATGGACTCCATTGTCCGAATGGAACCAAATTAAAATAGAACCATTTGGGAAGGACCAGCTTTCTGACAAAAAAAGAATCGTCAAAATCGGTTCACCCAGTCAAAAGTTATGAGGTAACAAATATAAAAAAATAAAAATAAAGTTGAATTGATAACCTCCTCCTTTTTTTGAAGTCGGTTAAAAAGAGTTGAATGTGCCTTTTCGGAGAACTTTTAAATCAAGTACCTATTGAAGATTGTTTAAATAATAAAAACGAAAGTCGCTTCACAGGCGTTTCCAATTATAAGTACACCGCTAGCACCGAGCAAGCGAGGCGGTGCCGTGAATAGAACGTGCGTAGTTATCCGTGCCGTCCGAGCACGCGCCGATAGTTTGCAATGGGCGGTGGTCGAACGGCGAGCGGTCACCAATATACTAGTTGACCGTATTTATGCAAAAAGGAACCACCCATCAAAAACGCACTTCTGAGATATCAAAGGATTTGCAAAAACATGTGCAGCTCTGTTAGATGAAGTATAATTACTATTTATTTTATTTAAATTTATTGAAAAATTACGATTTTGCTCTGAATACTCTTAAACGTACTAGATAATTAAGAAAATGTGCATGTGGTTCCTTTTAACATTTACTAATTGATAGGTTTTGTCATACAAAAAAAAGAACCACAACCTAGGGATTTACTGATATCAATGAAACTATGTAACTTGGTTCCATTTGCTGTATTAAAAATATTTTTTAATACTAGAAATATGTGTATATATGTATGTGTCTATTTTGTATAAAATGACATAGTAGTAATATCGTTTATTTGTTTGAACAATCGAGTCCCGTTGTGCTGTGGTTCGGTTATGTAATATTTATTGTTGCTGTTGGTTCCATTCTGCTTTTAGTATACTTTGTTTCCAAGGGAAAAATCATGTGTTTTTTATTTTTGATTAAGAATTTAGACCACTTTTAAATTAGTATTCTTCAAAAAAGTAAAAAAACTAAATTGGTCGTGTAGTTCCATTTTGCATAAATACGGACAGTTAGTCTCAATGGGATGCTAAGGAGTGCTCGCTGCTGTTTCATTTGAGTTTCAATTGGCTGCGGATACTTAGATTAAATAGAAGTCTGGGATCATTTCGTTTTTATAAAGCTCAAAGTGAATCTTACAAAAGTAAGTTCGAAAACGAAAGACTGCTGAAAGATTATGCCCTAAAAAGTACGAAATAAGAAAACATTTTGATCTGATTTTTTTATATATACAATCAATTTAATATTCACATATTCATAGTTATGTTCAGAGAATAGTTGTGGTCATATCCTACACAAAACGTAGTAGTCTTCTGACTCAAATACTTACAGTAATTTTATTTTAGTTCTTGACTTTATGTCCTCTAGAGGACGCCATATTCATTTTTGTCAAATTATGGTAAATAGATTACACGTCACACATATTCCTCTTTTTAGCTTCTTTTAGCGTAGTCCGGCAAAATGTAGGTCTGTGAAGTATTATCATCATTCGGCTCAAAGACGTCCACTTCGTTCGACGTCCGTTTCGATATTACGACTGTTTCTGCATTTTCTGCACCTAGTGGATTTCAACAACCGTTAACAGATCATCGCGTAACATATTCGATTGTGATCTGACATAGCAAATTCGAAAATTGATATACTCTGAGCATTGAAGCGTTGAAATGTGTTAATTGATGAAACCCTGTCACTGGAGCATTCAGTATACATATTCATTTATTCATTCTCAATGATTTAACTAAATTAATTCAATTACGTAAGTCATAAATAAATCATTCGAAAAAATACAATAATCTTAGTTTTTTTTAACCGACGAAAAAAAAAGGAGGAGGTTATCAATTCGACGTGTATATTTTTTTTTTTTTATGTATGATCACGCATAACTTTGTACATGGTAGTCCGATTGTGATAATTCTTTTTTTATTGGAAAGGGTATACTCCCAAGGTGGTCCCATATAAATTTGGAAAACAAAATCGAACCCTAAGGGTCGGAAAACAGGGGATGATTGATTGTTCACTCACTGATTGTAATGTATAACCACGCATAACTTTGTACAGAGTAGTCCGATTTTGATCATTCTTTTTTTGTTGGATGGGGTATACCTTGCCAAGTATTATTAGTATATTCAAGCCACAAAAAAATATAAAATAAAAACTTTTTAACAAAAAATTTAACCGTCGAAAAACTGAAAAGCAGAAAATACCTAATAAACCTTAAAATGTTGAGTCGGCGCTGAAAAATCAATGAACAAAGATCACTCAAAGCGCCGACTCATAATTTTAAGGTTTATAATTTTTTTCTTTTCAGTTTTTCGACGGTTTAATTTTTTGTTAAAAAGTTTTTATATGAACTACAAAACGTCATTAGTATATAGACATTTTGTTCCACATGATTTTACTTAGTTTTGTTTTAAAAGCACTAGTGTGGACTGCGCTTTTCACGTCAAAATCAAAAATATTTTTATTTAAAATAGACATGGGTACTTATGAAAGGTCAGAAGCTAGGTTCACGGTTCCAATTTGTTGTTTCCTATGGAGAAGCGTTGGCAAGAAACTCCACACTCATAACTCCAACGTCTAAAGACAACTTGCTAAATAATTTTACTGATTGGTCTCGTGGACTGTGTTTCACAACACTGAACTTCTGTATGAGGGATACGGAGTCTTATCCGTATTGCGTGTTTCTATAGTACAGAGGTTCAAAAATTAATAAATACAAGGGTAACAATTGTACGCGACTAGGGCTATCAAATACCGGACTTTTTCAATACCCGTATTGGAAAAGTCAATACCGTGGTCACGGCATTAATACCGATATTGAATGTAAGTTCTATTAGGACATTAATAAAACCATTAAAAGACGTGTTTTTATTTTAAAATCAGTCAGCCGAAAGATGTCCACCGCTGGACTTAGACCTCCTCCAATTAGGGAGGGTTTCCCATAATCGCCACGCCTGTAAAAGGCAGGTTTGCGATGGCACTATAGCGGTGAGATGCATCGAGAACACTGCTACCCATTAGGCAATGGGATGGTACTATAATTAACGTCCGTCACACCACACAAAACATACAATTATTTGTAAAAATGTAAGTAAAGCTTAATTAGGTAACAATCTTTTGATGTTAATTTTAGTAACATTCCTATAATTATGCAATACTAGCTTCTGCCCGCGACTTCGTTCGCGATAAATTTCTTGTTCCCCCGACCCTTCCCGTCGCGTCGAATCGCCTACCCGTGCGATTTTCCCCGTTTTTGCAACATTTTTCATTACTGCTCCGCTCCTCTTAGTTGTAGCGTAATGTTATATAACCTATAGCCTTTCACGATAAATAGGCTACTCAACACAAAAAGATTTTTTCAATTCAGACCAGTAGTTCCTGAGATTAGCGCGTTCAATCAAACAAACATACAAACAAACAAACTCTTCAGCTTTATAACAATAGCTAGAAAAGGAACATGTATATTCCATTAATTTATATGATTTCAAATATTAGCAATATTGAAAATAATAAAACATTATAATAATATTACTATAGATAAAAAAAAACTAAACAGTAACAAAATATATCAAGCGTTAATATTTTTGTCTAAATTTCTTCATAAGATATAGGTTTTGTGACTAAAGAATGGGCAGCAGCTTTTTACTACTGCGATCAAAAACCCGCCTGGCCAAGCGTGGCGATTTTGGCAAACCTCTCTTCCCAAATTAGCGGAGGCCTATGTCCAGCAGTGGACGTGTTTTGGCTGAAATTAATCACTTTTCATCATTCTTGTGAAGGTTTTATCATTGTTACTGATAAAAGTATCGGTGTCGTGCAAAATAAAGTCTGTAATACGGTATGAAGGCGTCAATACCGGTATTGAAAATGACCGAAATAAAATCCGTTGTCACGGTATTACGGGATCCCGGAATACCAGTATTGAAAGCCCTAGACCCGCCTAACGCAAAATATACCATCTTCAGTTGTTCTACAGTGCTTTCGCTTCTCGAAGCGTAACATGCGATTAATATGGACGCATCTATTGCCTTTAGTTCTGGTTTCCAGTTATTCATTACAGAATGTTACTTACATTCCAAGCGATGCTCACATGCCGTACTTTGACGCTCGGGTCCTTTCAAACGAGACAGACGTAAGAGTGAGCGGAGGGGGAGGGCGGGGTTCGCAAGCGAATATCTCATGAATTTCTATTGTTGCTCGCGCGCGCTCTGAATTACATAAAAATGTGGAATTCGTCTAAACATGCCAGTGAATTATATGGAGTTTTATAAAATATTCTACTACGCGATTTTCAGATAAATGAGAGATTGAGTATTACGGACGTTACTATAGTAACCGCACCGCGCGCGCTCCACATTTTACCCAATTTTCTTGGGAGCCCCTCTGGTCAATACAGACAATTTTTAGTGCCATGTATATTTTCATAGAAGAGCGGAATTTATTTTTTAAATCGTCAATCTTATGAATAATTTGACTCATTGCCAAATCAAGAAATTTGTTCCATGAAATAATAATTTTTTAAGCTCTTATTAATGAACAAATTAATTGATAAAGGTGAACTAAACACCGACATTTACGTAACACTAAAAGTGATCAACCCTCTCGTTATCCCGTCTCGCCACAAATCCGACCTATCTATCTCCGTGTCGCGGGCGCGGTGTGTGTGGTGACCCCACACGTATCGGTTCATTACCGCACAGGTGAAGAGGTGATAGCACAGATATTGTCTCAGAAGTGAAATGACACAACACATTGATTGACGAAGGTTTAATACAAACAAGACACAGTGTCACCGCTCACTGTCCATAGCGTCTGGCGTTTCAAAGAGACCGTAGCTTAACATTACGTGTCGTCCTGGTGTAAAGCATTAAGTAACGAAATAGTTTTCCAATAATTGTCTGTAATAGTGAGGGTGTGTGTGTGTGTGTATCTTCTTTTTCTTTGTCATGTTTACCGCAAATCAAAGTGTTTTCTTACATTTTTCTTTTATACCCGCATGCTATATTGCTATGCGACTTTTTATTGTAAAGAAAAGAAAGAGCCACAGTGAGATAACTTTCATGGTTGTTGAGGGTGCTAATGCCAGTAGTTGGCACAAAATATAATTTGAGTATTTTAAAGATCAATACAACGTCACATTCGGAATTGAAGAAAAAACATAAGGAACTTCGTTCCTGCTTTTCTTTTTCAATTTATTTTGCAATACGCAATCATGAAATAACGTTCTGAATGTAACAGACGCAACAGACCAACATGTAACTGTATACTCGGGTATTTTATCGTGAAGTGATCCTTCTGTTCTAATGCCTGCACCTCGTGAGGGTCGCGCCGAGCTAGCTACCTGTTGCCGCACCTCATTAGGGAATTAACTTGACGATGCAGACAATATGCCGCAACGGTTCTGTTACTGTTACATTATTTATGATGTTGCCACACACGAGTGGGCAATGTTTTCCTTGTTTTTAACCGAGTTCAAAAAAAGGAGGAGGTTATCAATTCAACTGTTTTTAAGGTTCCGTTGCCAAATGGCAAAAAACGGAACGTAGTTTTTTTTTAATAGTCATAAATCGTAAACCGCAATTTACCTTTCATTTAATCAACTCAAATATAAAAATTAAAAAAAAAACATTTAATTTCATAAGCATAAACCTTATACATAAACCGAGGATACCTACAGGTTTGTACGGAACCCTCGGTGCGCGAGTCCGAATGGCACTTGGCCGGTTTTTTCTTGTGCAAGCAGAAGCTGGTGCTTTCCGAATGGTCCCATTTTAATTTGGTTCCATTCGGACAATGGGATCCATGTGAAAACCATATAAGTCTTAAATTTGCATTAAGTATTTGCGCAACAAATGAACGAATAACGCGATTATATGAGTGCGGGGGGGGGGGGGGTATCAACCATAACTAAAAAGTTGAAAATAAAAACATTTTACAAAAAATAACAACCGACTTCCTTAAAAAAAAAACACTACCAAGTCAAAAATAACTTTAATTTCGGAAGTCGGTGGCAAAAAAACCTTAAAAACAGATTTTAAGACACCGAATTCCGAAATTAAAGTTATTTTTGACTTTGTAGTGTTTTTTTTTAAGGAAGTCGGTTGTATTATAATCTCTTACCTACAAAACATAGTAAAAGCGATATTCAATTTTAAAAATTTGGTAGGTTTGGTTGGTTGCGTGGTCTAGTTGTCGCCAGTTGATCGTGGTTCGATCCCAGGTTGACAATATTTTATTTGGTTTTTTAAGTGGCTCAAAAAAATTACGTGGTTCTCAGTTCATTCGTTCGAATACATTATTAATCAACCGACTTCAAAAAGAACTTCAGGTTCTCCATTTGTTTGTATGGTTTATTTTTATGTATGAGTATCGATATTATTTTAAATAGTGGATCGATTTTGAAAACTTTTTTTTTCATTTAGTAGAGGAAGCTTGCGCGGTGGTAACTATTAATATATATATATAAGGTGTATCTATTCATACACGAAATATTTTAAGAGGTGCACCTGTAGGTGGCCACAGCAACGAAAAAAAAATTTTTTTAAATGTATTTTTTTCAAAATGTAATATTTATACATTATTTGACGCACATGAGAAATACTGGCTCCTTCTTATTTTTTACGGCCCGAGACACCGCGGCCATGCTCGTGCCGTCCGTTCGCCGCCGCCCTCGAAGCGTCAGGCGGGCCATTCATAGAATTTGGAGTAAAGGTTTTATGCAAAACGTCTCAAGTAGTTTTAAAATTATAATAATTACGAAAATTCAAAAACGCTTAGATAAAAACCACCTTTTTGCTTCTATAGCTTCTTTACCACCTACAGGTGTACCTCTTAAAATATTTCGTGTATGAATAGATACACCTCATATATTGATACATAAAGCAATACTTTGGTACCCCTTTTTGCGAAAATTACCCGGCGGGAGGATTATAAAATTTGGCACAATTAAGTCTATATGGAGTAGGAGTGCAGAAAGCGAATAAATTTAAAAAAATTACTTAAACTTAAAATTTAAATGAATTACGGTCTAATTTCTATCTAGCGGTGGCTGCGGCGGTGTACTATAGGTACACCTCTGCCTAACCCTTCGGGGAAACAAGGCGTGGTGTTATGTTATGTGTGTTCTATCTAGCACTGGGCGACCACTAGTTTTAATAACTTTGCTCCGGTCATTTTTGAGTTAGTTTCGATGATGCGTGTTTGATCTACTTTGTGTTACTTGATGATATTATGATATTATAGTACCGTGTTGTGCCGGACGTAAAGAATAACACTGCCCCATTTCTTCCCGTGGGTGTCATAAAAGGCGACTAAGGGACTTACTAGAGAATGGGCAGCAGCGTTTTCTACGCATTTTACCACCATACTGCGATCGCCAACCCGCCTGCCAAGCGTGGCAATTATGGCAAAGCCTCTCAAATTGGGGGAGGCCTAAGTCCAGCAGTGGACGTCTTACGGCTGAAATGATGATTATAATACTTCCTGACACTGCTGTTTACATAGCAAGTATTGGTATACGAATTGGTGTGAGATACGTAGCCCAAGTTTTTTTACCCAATATTTTTTCTTCACTTTATGTGAAGAAAAAATATTGGGTTAAAAAAAACACCGCAAATTGAAAATTTACTTGAATTTCGTCGTTTTCCATCAGACATATCTCAGTAGCCGCCCAGATTCGTTCCTGGTTAACATCAATATGCTCGTAGGCATTAGGTAACAATTGGTCATATGTGAGAAAACTCCAGGAATTCAGGCATGCTGGTAAATTCAAAGTGAAAATGAATGTGGTATTTTGCCAGAAAAGCGCGGCTGTTCACTGAATAGGTCTTCGAAAATCATCTTTTTAAATCTATACTTATAATATACTTATCTATAATATACTATATACTAATATACTATATACTATGTACCGTGTGGTGCCGGACGTAAAGAATAGCATCACCCCATTTCTTCCCGTGGGTGTCGTAAGAGGCGACTACGGGACTTACTAGAGAATGGGCAGCAGCGTTCTCTATGCATTTTACCACCATACTGCGATCGCCAATCCGCCTGCCAAGCGTGGCGATTATGGCAAAGCCCCCCAAATTGGGGGAGGTCATGTCCAGCAGTGGACGTGTTACGGCTGAAATGATGATGATGACTATATACTAATATTATAAAGCTGAAGAGTTTGTTTGTTTGAACGCGCTAATCTCAGGAACTACTTGTCCGAATTGAAAAATTATTTTTGTGTTGAATAGCCTATTTATCGAGAAAGGCTATAGACTATATAACATCACGCTACAATCAAGAAAAGTGGAGCAGTAATGAAAAATGTTGCAAAAACAGGGAAAATCGCACGGGTAGATGATTCGACGCGACGAGAAGGGTCGGGGGAACAATAAATTTAACGCGGACGAAGTCGCGGGCAGAAGCTAGTAGGTCTATATTGTTAAATCTAAGAAGATGCCTCCAAATGCATGCGTTTGTTTATAGTATTAGGTTTAATAGGTAGTCAACCTCTTTAATCAACATTTTCTTGTTTCCATTAGTTTCCATTAGAAGGCCTTTTCGATTTTTTTAAATTAGCTTTTTTCGATTCGATCAACAAGTCCTATCGTACTTGTACTTCCGTATGTACAACATATATTCATGAACTTGTCTGATCGTAGTGTAACTCCATTACAGATCGGTTAATAACCGTCACATTTCACAAACAGGATGACGTCTTGTCTGATGTATGTATTTCGGCCATGCCAACCAACGTCAACGGAGATAGCCATCGGCGCGGGATATATTATAGTGCTCAAGTGTGTGCGCAGACACAGGAGCACTCACTCTTCCCTCACTCTCATAGTCCGATAAGACGGTAATCCAACACGACCGGAGAGAGATCAAGCGCATGGCCAACGGTTTTACGCACTTTCCGAGGCACGGGGATATCACACCGCCGCCGGCATACAAACGCCGGGCTTCGTGTTATTAAGAAAATCCTGATGAAAAAACCCAATAACTCTTTGCTCGACCTGGGAGTCCAACCCGGGACTTTACGCTCAGAAGTCGCGCCCGCGACCACTAGTCAGACGTTCACAGTCTGCGAAATAAAGCAGTTGCGAATAAGTTTGAATAAGTTTTATTTAGGAACAAAACAAAAAGAAACATATTGACATAAATTACAATAGAAAAGATAATAACTACAAAAGTAAACTGTGTCGCAGAATAACTTAAAACATGGCCGCATACCGATATGACAACCGTTGATCTATCGCTTGATGGTCAATTAAATTGTGCAATATTACGAATTGTGCAATATTATTGACCGTATACGGTTAATATTGAAGATTGCGCAATGATTGAATGAAAGTTTGAGCATGTTAAATTTTTATTGCACCATATTTTTCCATTGCATCGTGTAAGGTCAGTATTGCGCAATATTTTTAGTATGTGTTTTGTCTTGAACGACGAGTACACGGGAATTTCTGGCGGGAAATCAGACGCGTTGCTTGGGTTTTTGTTATATTTTTCCAAAAACTGAATTGTGATGAATTTTATGGCAGAAAGTGGTATAGTTTTGTGTTGTAAACTGTATTAATACTATTTTCCGACTTAACGCGAAAACATTGTGCAGTTCGTATTATTGTTCGTTTGGATTCAAAGCGCCTCTCAATCTTATTGTACAATAAAATGTATTGTACAATGTTATTGTAGGTCTAGGGGCCGCCTAAGACAACTTGTAACATTTGTTCCAATCAAGCACATGTTACTAAGAGGCTATACAGGTCTGTAAAGTTACATACATCTTGGACATTTCATTTATCAGAAACTGAATGAGGAAGGAGCTAGGTTGACCCAACACTATACCGAAGACATCCCGGACGTCAGCTTGTACGAGATTCGGATGGCTCTGAAGCAGCTCAAAAACAACAAGGCGCCGGGTGATGACGGAATTACGGCTGAGCTCCTGAAGGCCGGCGGGAAACCCGTTCTCAAAGCCCTTCAGAAGCTGTTTGATTCCGTCATACTCGAGGGCAAAACGCCACAGGCATGGAACAGAGGTGTGGTGGTACTTTTAAGAATTATAGGCCCATCACACTTCTGAGCCATGTCTACAAGCTGTTTTCAAGAGTCATCATGAACCGTCTAGCGCGCAGGTTTGACGACTTCCAGCCTCCCGAACACGCCGGATTCCGTAAAGGCTTTAACACCGTAGACCACATACATACGCTGCGGCAGGTTATACAGAAGACCGAAGAGTATAACCTGTCTCTCTGTTTAGCGTTTGTGGACTACGAAAAAGCCTTCGATTCGGTCGAAACCTGGTCTGTACTGCAGTCTCTTCAATGGTGCCAGATCGACTATCGGTACATCGAGGTGCTGAAGTGTCTGTACGAAAACGCCACTATGTCAGTCCGACTTCAGGATCAGACCTCGAAACCTATCCTTCTGCAGCGAGGGGTGAGACAGGGAGACGTTATTTCTCCAAAACTGTTCACCGCTGCACTGGAGGATGTCTTCAAGGTTCTGGACTGGAAAGGGGCTGCCATCAACATCAATGGCGAGTACATAACTCACCTTCGGTTTGCCGATGATATAGTTGTCATGGCTGAGACTATGGAGGGCCTCAGTACAATGCTCGATGACCTCAGTAGAGCTTCCGAAAGAGTGGGTCTCAGGATGAACACGGATAAGACAAAGGTCATGTCCAATGCTCATGTGATGCTCCAGTGAAGATCGGAGGCGCTACACTCGAAGTTGTGTACCTAGGACAGATTGTCCAGTTAGGTACGTCCAACTTTGAGAAAGAGGTCAATCGTCGAATCCGACTCGACTGGGCAGCGTTTGGGAAGCTACGCAATATCTTCTCGTCCCACATTCCGCAGTGTCTCAAGACGAAAGTCTTTGACCAGTGTGTGTTGCCAGTGGTGACTTATGGAACCGAAACGTGGTCGCTCACAATGGGCCTTATTAGAAGACTGAAAGTCACCCAAATGGATGGAGAGGGCTATGCTTGGAGTTTCCCTACGCGATCGAATCAGAAATGAAGAGATCCGTAGGAGAACCAAGGTAACCGACATAGCCCGAAGAATTGCTAAACTGAAGTGGCAGTGGGCAGGGCACATTGCTCGCAGAATAGATGGCCGATGGGGCTGGAAGGTTCTGGAGTAGCGACCGCGTACCGGAAGACGTAGAGTTGGAAGGCCTCCACAAGGTGGACCGATGACCTTGTGAAGGCCGCAGGAATCCGCTGCATGCGGGAAACACAAAACCGGTCGAAGTGGCGGAGCTTGAGTGAGGCCTATGTCCAGCAGTGGACGTCTTTCGGCTGAAATGATGATGATGATGATGATGAATGAGGCGTTATTGAAATCATTAACTTTTTAACGTTTTCAGCGCCGCTTAATTCATTTTCTGATAATCAATAGTTGTAGCTCAGTGTTACAGCTGCACCGACATTTAACTAATTGTCTATATGATTACTGACAAAAAACCAATCAGAAATCAACCCTGCAGCATTCATTTCAACCATATGTTGTACACGGAGGTAATTACTTGTTAAAATGGCCGACCTTTGTGTGAACGAGCGCTAACGACCTGCGGACATACTTTCTGTTTTATTTTCAATTTATTGGATTTGTATGAACGGATTGTGTTACATTGAAACATCAACTAGCTGTATTACTAACTGGCTGTTCATGAAGTAATTTAATACAAATAATATTAATAGTGGGAGTGCAATTCAACAACCTCCGACAGCACAGACACAGTCTGCCCCAAGACTTGCCTCAGCTATCTACCTACTAGTTAATCTATTTACTAAATCAAGAGAGAAAACAATGTAAGTTTTAATTCATCACCAATCATAAATGCTTCCTTTTTGCCGATGACATTTCAATAATTGTTACTAGCGATAAAAAATATAAATCAATTGCGGATCATGAAGCGGACATAAATAATACAATAGACAATCTAATTCAATGGTTAAATAATAATAATTTATCTATTAATCTTAATAAATCAGTATATATCCAATTTAATCAATCTTATAATAATACATTTAATTTTAAAATGGACATTCCGAAAATTATACAAGTGACACAAACTAAGTTTTTAGGAGTAGTAATCGACGAACATTTAGACTGGAAAGCACAGGTTGATGCTGTATGCAATAAAATAAATAAATTTGTCTATGCTCTGAGACAAATAAAAAAAGTTACTAATTTAAAAACAGCTGTGATGTCATACCGCGCATATGTTGAGTCCTCACTACGGTATGGACTGATGATGTGGGGAAATAGTACTGATCATAATAGAGCATTTGTCGCCCAGAAAAAATGTTTACGAGCTCTATACGAAATTCCATCTGACGAATCATGTCAGCCTATATTTAAAGAGCTTGGTTTGCTACCGTTACCTTCATTATATATATATGAAGCATGCATGTTTGTTCAAAAACACAAAGAACTATTCAAAACAGCAGAGGAGATAAGCTCTCGAAGTAGACGAGACCAATACAGACTTGTGCTGGATGTACTGCCTCGATCGGTGAAATATAATAAAAACTCTCTGGCTATGTGTGTACGCCTGTATAATAAATTACCAAAAATGTTTAAAACTTTAAATTGTTCATTATTCAAAACCCAATTATATAAATGGCTAAATAATTATAATTTCTATAGTATTCATGATTTTTTTAATATGTAATCAATGTAATGTATTTCAATGTCATAATGTATTTTAGTAAGTAAGTTTGCACGCTTTAGTTTTAAGCAAAACATGCTTGATCTATATTTCTAATAACACCGTGTATACCATGTTTTATGCAAATAAATATATCTTATCTTATCTTATCTTATCTTATCTTATTATTTAACATAATAACGATGAATCAGCATTATTCTTATAAATAATTCACGTTTCCAGTCCCACTCAATAATATTAAGCACAACATTTAAATAAAATAATAAAGAGGATTTTCAGTGAAAGTATCCCATTGCTTATTAATTCTGAAGAAAACCAGTTCCACGAAAGGCCTTACAAGATATATTTTAGACGAATTCGAAAAGTGACAATCAGGAATAATTTTATTTAGGCAATATAATGCAAATAATTAAAGGCCTTCTTGTTTAAATATAAATATGGTTAGGTATATACTACTAAAAACTTAACATAAATCAATCTTGGCACATGGGTAAGCTAAGGTAATGTGCAAGCTACAAAGTACGAGGTATTATAAATTACAACGATTTCTGTTGGACCCGACACAAGAAATAACGTTAGATAGGTACTACACGAAATGTAGGTGCCTTAGATGGAATTACATCACATGAGAGAGATGCAAGAGGATAATACAGAAGTGTATCGATCAAAACTAACGTGACTTAGATCTTAAGTACTCATCTCATGTAATATGCTGTGTATTCCTTAGTTTCAGGCAAACAAGCTATAGCTGTAGGTTGCAGGTGGAATCCAACGTATAATGTAATAGCATTACTTGATCTTACAGACAAACTAATGTGTGTCGTATTTTTATGTTACACTGGGTATAGATTGGTGAATCGAAACATCATCAAAGGTATAACAAGCTGCCAGGGTCGCGATATTGTTCGAAAGAGATACCGTGACCCTGGCATATAGGCAACTGAAGGAACACGGGTGGGTTTTAGTCACTAAAAGTCTGACACGCCCTCCCGCTCCCTCCAAAGCGAAAGAAGTCATTTGATGATATCCCATCCAAAAAAAAAAAGTTATCACAATTGTAATTATAAATGGACAAATTTTGATACCACAAGTAGGCAAATTGTAATACCACAACTAGGCAAATTGTAATACCACAAATAGGCAAATTGTAATACTAAAATTAGGCAAATTGTAATACTACAACTAGGAAAATTATAATACTACGACTAGGCAAATTATAATACTACAACTAGACAAATTGTAATACTACAACTAGGCAAACTGTAAATAGTGGGCCCAAGCCTCTTCGGCTACCACTTTTTTATATAATACAGTCTATCTACTATATCGTATTATAATTGTTGATCAGTTTTCTGTAGTTAATCACGTAATGTCAAAAACTCCTGGACCTACGAAGATGAAATTTGGCACAGACGTAGATTATGAGTAGGAGACGCAAGCTAAGCAAGGATTTTAGAAATTTTGTATTTAGGCTGAAAATTAAAAGTTAATTTATATGTAACTCAAAAAGGGGATGAAGTTGTGTGGAATTTCCTTCATTTAGGCATATGGTTGGAAACGAATGCAACAAAATTTGCGACATCCACGCGGGCGAAACCATGGGAAAAACCTAATAATCTCATAAAATATATAAATAAACAGAACGTTGACAATAAACAAATAATTATATAAATATTAGCTTTTGCCCGCGACTTCGTCCGCGTAAATGTCGGATATCGTGGACGGAGACGAAATCTCGGAATAAAAATAGGCCTATGTCCTCTCTTAGGGTTCAAACTTACCTCGTACCAAACTTTATGTTTCGTAAAAAATAAAAAATCATAAAAAGTATCTTATGTTACTTCTAATACCTCCAAGAATATGTGTAAAAAACTTTTTAACAAAAAATTAAACCGCCGAAAAACTGAAAAGCATAAAATAATAAACCTTAAAATTATGAGTCGGCGCTTTGAGTGATCCTTGTTCATTGATTTTTCAGCGCCGACTCAAAATTTTAAGGTTTATTATTTTATGCTTTTCAGTTTTTCGGCGGTTTAATTTTTTGTTAAAAAGTTTTTATTTTATATTTTTTTGTGGCTTTAATGTACTAATAATACTGGGCATGGTATACCCTATCCAACACAAAAAGAATTATCAAAATCGGACTACTCTGTATAAAGTTATGCGTGTTTATACATTACAATCAGTGAGTGAACAATCAATCATCCCCTGTTTTCCGACCCTTAAGGTTCGATTTTATTTTCCAAATTTATATGGGACCACCTTGGGAGTATACCCTTTCCAATAGAAAAAGAATTGTCACAATCGGACCACTATGTAAAAAGTTATGCGTGATCATACATAAAAAAAAAATACGCGTCGAATTGATAACGTCCTCCGTTTTTTTTCGTCGGTTGAAAAGTGGGATCCCTTATTTTCGCATAATGTACTTTGGCATACCTGTTTTGCCATAATAATACTTTGCCATATATTTCTTTGGCATACAGTTTATGTTAGCATAATGATCTTGAAGGCTAATTTGTTTTAGCATAATTTTAATTCGCATAACGTTGCAAGGTATAATGACTATTAGCATAATAGTATTTAGGCATACTTTTTAAAATTCAATTTTTAAAGTACTATTTAAGTACTACTGTCTTAAAAATTCAATACGTTGTGCTACAGAATTTAGTGACAGAAACGAATCACTGCAAAACCGACTGCACGTAGTCTTCTCTGCCCTACCCCTAGAGTGTAATTTAAAATCTCGTAGGCGCGGAGGGGCGAAGCGGCCCGAGAGCTGAGGAGCAGGGGGTTTTGACGCTCTCCACACCGTGGCTGAGGCTGGGCGGCGACGCTGCCCAGTGAGCCGAATCTGCGGTGGTGAACGTAAAACACATCTGCGACGAAAAGCTCGCGTGGGACCGCCTGAGTCCCGCAGCGCCGGAGCCGTGACAGAAACCATGCCTGCTGCATGTTGCATGCTTGCTTGCTTGCTGCTTGCTTGTTTGCATGTTGCATGCCTGCTGGATGCATGCTTGCATGCTGCATGCCTGCTGCATGCTTGCTTGCATGCTGCATGTTTGCTGTATGCATGATGTATGCATGTTTACATGATTAAGCATAACATTTTAGGAGTTATTATTATGCTTCTTTATTATGCCTTTAAAAAAATATGTTTTAATATAATTATGCGTAAATATTTTATGCTTTAGAATGTTATGCTTAATCATTATTATGATTAAACAAATTATGCTTAAAAGTATTTTGCGTAAGCTGATATGCGTAAACAATATTATGCGAAAATATATTTAGGAGAAAAAAGGTATGCCAAGTTATATTAGGTCTTAAATTTTTTATGCAAATGGATAGGGAACCGTACAAAGTTTCGTGATGATCGGTTAAGTAGTTTTTGCGTGAAAGCGTAATAAACAAACTAACATTCACATCTATATAATATAAAAGAAAGTTGTGTTAGTTACACTATTTATAACTCAAGAACGGCTGAACCGATTTGGCTGAAAATTGGTGGAGAGCTAGTTTAGCACCAGGTGACGGATATCAAATACTTTTTATCCCGTTCGACCGCGTTCCCGTGTGACGTGACATAAAACGTCAAAGAGAATACAAGTCACTATAAAACGTGGTATGACAAAAACGTTGCCTTCGAAGTACCAGGCGGTCATAACTTGGTATGACCTTATTAAACAGTAGTGTCAGCCAGAAAATGTTTTATGCCTTCGAAGTAGCAGTTAATCATAACTTGGCAGGAGCTTACAAAACAAAGGAGTGTTAGCCAGAAAACGCTTTATGCCTTCGAAATACCAGGTTATCATAACTGGGTAGGAGCTAACCAAACATATTAGTGTCAGCTAGAAAACGCTTACCAGATAGCCACCGCGTACCAGGTTGTCAAACTTGGTAGGTTTATTACAACATTTATTGAATTTGAGGCGATACGAAGTTTGCTGGGTCAGCTAGTTTATAATATTAGTAGGATTTTAGCTCTGCTCGGTGAAGTATTATATTATATTTAATACTGTTAAGTACCTCGCGCGTAAATTAGTGTTCTGGTTCCGTTTCCACTTGTAAACCGTCCTAATCATAATTAGTTAGTGCACAGTGGGCCCGTAAACTACTGCTGTTGTACCGCTCCACACCACCGGCCTCGCACGACCGCACTAACCACGAGACACAACTTACACACCTTGGGTGCGTGTGTAAGTTGTGAGTACGGGATGTACATTACCACGACCGCCGCCGCAATGGATGAATAGCTTTATTTATTTACTAATTGCTGCCCATGGCTTCGCCCGCCTGGGTGTCCGAAATCATCCCACGAGAACGTGCTATCAGGGCAAAAATCCTATGTTACCTCTTCTAACAGCTATCTTCCCGTGAAAGTCATTTCAAAATCAGGCCTGCCGTTTCTGAGATTAGCCAGAACAAACAGACTGATAAAGAAATTACAGTTGTATTTTTATTATAATTAAGTGTCGCCTGTTTTCATATCTATAATACTTAGTAAAAATTATTATTTTGACATTACAAGTGTTGTGGACGCTGACGCTTCATTTTGTATTCGAGTTAAATGCGCAGTGCCCGGCGACCGACAGTTCGCCCGCAGACACCATAGCCTATAGACGCGCTTACGATCTTTATACCAAATTCCTCAATGTAAATCCTTTCGTGAAGTACATATTCCAATCTAATCCGCATTTGATTTCTCTCCGTACACACACACCTAAAGAACATTATACACGCACCCAAAAAATTGGTGACCCCGACGTGATATAACACGCAACCTTCTGATACTTCTGAAACGGAAAATATTCTTTATTCCTTTCTTACTCTATCTGGTAACAGGCTAGCACGCCTTGAATGCAGCACATGTTTATATTTTTGTTTGCGTACTAGAGTACGCAGTCCACTTTAAAGCTCGTACAAACAGGCGCGATTTGTCGCGCAACGTGTCGCGGAGGCGATTCTGCGATTTATCGTGACGCAACACAATGGCGCGACCACTCGTCGCGCGTGATGTGCAGCGCTACAGCTTGTGGTACATTTTGTATGGTGGTGCGGTGAATTCGCGGGCGCGACACCACATCTTCGCGGCTGCGAAACGACGCCACACAAAATGTACCTTATGCTGTCACGCTGCTCGACGGGGAGCGACTGTGAGAAGTGACGCGCGCATTTTCATAGTGTAAGAGCTCAGAAAAATAAGATAAAAGATTAATAAATTATTTAATTAAAAATACACATTGTAGTACAACAGAAGGTAGATGTTAACCCGTCGGTGTCCGCGAGGAAAGAGAATGAATGTCTCGGCGCATGCCAGCAAGGCGGGCCGCCTGCTCGTTGCTAGCTTTGTAGTTGTCAACTTCACGATAGTTCTTGAGCGCCATCTATTGCTTTACAGTCGGCCTTCCTGATACAGCAGCGCGTCCCGAGTAGCTCTCGCTCCATGGTGCTGATGACGGCCTAGGTTGCTCACGAACTCACGATGCGGCGAAGACATGGTGGTACTGACATCTTAATGTCAGCTTGAACTGACGTCTGAATGTCAGTGCAATTGGCTTCTTAATGCCAACTTAAACTGACGTCTGAATGTCAGTGCAATTGGCTTCTTAATGCCAACATAAACTGACGTCTAAATGTCAGTGCAATTGGCTTCTTAATGCCAACGTAAACTGACGTCTGAATGTCAGTGCAATTGGCTTCTTAATGCCGACATAAACTGACGTCTAAATGTCAGTGCAATTGGCTTCTTAATGCCAACGTAAACTGACGTCTGAATGTCAGTGCAATTGGCTTCTTAATGCCAACATAAACTGACTTCTTAATGTCAGTCTGGTCATAATGATGGCTTACCATTCAAGATCCACACCGTAAATGTCGCGTCACAATAGCCTCTTAAGGCATAGTCTTCCTCTTAAGGAACGACAAACGACTAATATCAAAAACACAACCTCTTAAGGTTAAGTGTATTATTTAGTGTAGTTTTTATGGTTATGTCAATAAAATGCCTCTGAAGGCTAGCGCTTTCAAAACAAAGATCGATCATAAAATATATTTGAGAATAACAAATACTTAAAATGGATCCATTTAACAATTTTAATGTGCACATATCAAATGAAATAAATCGTCCTGAACAACATTATTCAGAATAAGAATGATCAGACTCATCGGAATGATTATATTGGAAAAGTTTTAACTTATCCCTGGCCAGGATTTTCATAAAGACGACCACGGCTACGTGTACTCTTAATCACGTACCGATCATGAGGCAGGACCTTTACAATTTTAAATGGCCCGTCAAAACGCGGCATAAGTTTACCACTGCGTAAGCCCTTACGAATGATCTTTCTTTCGGCAAGAACTAGATCGCCTATCTTAAAGGGAGCTTCATAACGCCGTTTTTGATCATACTTGTCTTTTGCTTGCTGAGACAACTTAGCTGATCGTGTGACTGCGTTTTTCCTCAATTCGTCTAAATTGGGTGACCTATCGGGCACAACTATATCGCCTACGAGTCTAGGTCTAAACCCATAAAGAAGTTCCAATGGAGTATTACCCGTACTATTATTTACGTTCGAGTTTATTCCTAACTGTACCTTAGGCAAATATTTCTCCCAGTCGTTTTGATCATCGCCGACATATGCTACCAGGGCGTCAAGTATAGTCCTGTTAAAACGTTCTATCTGCCCATTGGCCCTTGGGCTAGCGACTGCCGTCATGACATGCTTTATTTGCCTTTGAGTGCAATACTCTTTAAAATCTTTGCACCTAAAAGCTTTGCCACGGTCGCTTATTATACAACTTGGAACACCAAAGGTTTTAATTAATTGGTCAAAAGTCTGTAACACATATTTACAACTGACATCTCGAACAGCTTCGATCCATATAAACCTTGTGAAGGCATCTATTATTGCTAGAATGTGCATTTTGCCTGATGGGCTTTTACAGAACGGGCCAAGATGGTCTACATGAACCGTGTGAAAAGGTACAGCCACCTTTTCTATTGGATGTAACAAGCCCACGCGACGACCAGTAGGTTTTTTAGCATATTGAGATGATATACAACCACGAGTGTACTTTTGAATAAACCTACGCATGCCGTGAAACCAGTACTTTGACCTTATGGCATTGTAAGTTTTATTAAAATTAACGTGAACGTTATTATCATGGAAACTTTGAACTAGAGACCAACGTGACATTCTTGGAACAACTACATTTTGATTATTACCGACTTTTCTAAACAGTACACCATTCCCAAACAAGAAATCCTTAGCCAAGCCATTAGTTATGCCCTTCGAAACCTCATCCTTCAACTGGTCTACGATACCACGCAGCGAGTCGTCATCCCGCTGCACACATTCAACTAAGTATTTTTCAACACATCGCATTACTGAATTTACAGGATTACGACTCAGCGCATCCATGTGAGCAATTGATTTGCCAGCACGATACTCAACAGTAAAGTCAAAACCTTGAATTTCAAGCCACCACCGGGCGATACGGGGAGACAAGTCACGTTTAGTCCATGTCCAGCGTTATGCACTACAATCGGTGACTAGTACACATTTTAAACCTGACACGTATACCTTAAACATTTTCAGGCTCATGACAACAGCCAATGTCTCGAGTTCGAAACTGTGATATTTTTGTTCGGCAGAGGTAGTCTGTCTACTCGCATATGCGACTGGTTTCCAGGCACTATCTAGCTGCTTCTGAAGCAATATTCCACCTAAGCCTATTTTGGATGCGTCTGTATGAACTTGGGTTTCATATTCCGGATTAAACAACGCTAATACAGTTTGTTTTACTAAAAGTGATTTAATGCGGTTGAATGCAAGAGACTGTTGGTCACCTCATACACACGGTTGGTCTTGTTTTGTGAGTCTCATGATAAAACTAGGGAGGCTGAATTAGGCACATACTTCCTAAAATAATTAGCTAGAACCATAAACCGACGTTTCCAGGCACAGCAAAATCATGATCTGCAGTGAGTTTATACTTGGACGGCCTGACTTCGCCATCATACATCAATCGAAAGCCGGTCATCGTTTTGCCTTAAGTATTCTATACTTGAGACTAAGAAAGAACACTTGTCTAACCTGAACGTTACATTCGCATCCCGTATTTTTTTTCTATACGGCTCTGAGACGGTGCAATGCATCATCATAGTTTTCAGCATAAACGAGGATAGCATCGAAATATGCTGTCGCACAGTGAAAAAGTAAAGAACCGAGAATATTGTCTATTGCGCGCTGTAACACTGACGGTGCATTTACCAATCCAAAGCTCATACGGTTATACTGGTAGTGCCCATCCGGCGTTATGAATGCTGTATACTGATTACTATCATCAGCAATTTGTATGCAATGATAGGCTGACATAATATCAAGACAACTGAAAACGCGCTGCTTGGATAACCGGTCTAACTGATCTTGTATTACGGGTAAAGGATAACGATTTTGTTTAGTAATTCAATGTAATGCATGGTAATTTACGCACATACGTATTTCATCCGCTTTTTGGGGACCAATATGACGGGACTAGCAAAAGAGGAATTTGATTCCTCCACAATTCCTTAACTCAATAAGTCTGATACAATATAATATCACAGACTTTCTCCTCCTAAAGACATTCGATAAGGATGGCAATAAAATAGGCCTCGTATCAGTTAATTCAATGTGCATTTGGACTGAACATTTTCCAATTTTATTTTAACTACCCGAAAAACAATCGGAATAATCGTGCAGTAAAGATTAAAGGCCAGTTACGACATTTGGTTCCAGGTAATCACCTATTTTGTATTTATTATTATCATCCGTAATCGTCGCTCGCGCCACGCATCGGTTGCGCGGTAGTTTTATGACCTCATTACTAATATTAATTACGTTTAAGACAACTTTGTCATCAATAACATCAGTGTTGCATTCGAGAATAATACACTTCGCCCTCGGCGTATTATATTCAGTAGCATGCAATGTAACTGAACCGGGACGACATCAAAACATGATACTTAATAGTATTTTATTTACACCGGGTTGTAAAATTATTTCGTCATCCGAAACCAACTTGACGCACTCAATTTCATTACATGCACCAAGTAGTTTGAGAAAATTATTTGCATTAAATATCGTTAACGTTTTAATCACATATTATACGGTAGACTGCTCTGTATAAAGTTGGCCTCTAATATTTCCAATATAATGGTGCCGATTCTCTTATTCACAAACTAAACTAAATTTAAGTTCAGTGCATCTTTTTCTTTCTATTTCATTAAGAAAAGGACAGAAGATAAATTTTAGTTTAGTCCTGTCAAATTAATCAGCGCTTGACGTAATTTGACGTAATTTTAGTAGGCAAGTTTTTAATCACGTCTAAACTTGTATGGAGTAGTGACAGGCGCTGATTAATTTGACAGGACTAAATTAAAATTTTTCTTTTGTCCTCTTCTTAATGAAATACAAAGAAAAAGATGCATTGAACTTACATTTAGTTTAGTTTGTGAACAAGGGAATCGGTACCATTGAGCAGAGTCAGGTATGAAAGCCACACAAATCACAAGTAACCTTTTTAGTTTTAGCAAGCGATTTTTAGTTTTAGTAATTATTCTTTTATATGACCTGTTTTTAAAACTAAAGATGCAACATTGTTTATGACAAACTTAGTTTCGTCATGATTGCGCTTGCTACGGAATACACACTCCAAACTAGTTCTGTCTTACGTCCGAGATTTATTATTACACTTATTTGTATTATCGTGTCGACGTTCACAAATATTTAATTGGTCGTCATAATGACTATTGTACAGACGCCACCAGGTCAAGCTACCCGAAACTGTCAATTTTTCCCAATGAACCTTGAACCTAATGCTCTAGAAATAAAGTCGAAAATCTATCAAAGAAATCTGACAGATTGTAGTAGCTTGATGTGTTGGCGTCTGTACTTTTTATTGCGATCAACATTTATGCCTGCGGGGTGCCTAAACGATGACAAGTAATACTAATTAGGTCACGATATTCCGCGGCAATAGTGCAAAGACTATACAAAATGTACTTCGCGAGAGGTATGTCCAACACAAAGATCCTTTGCTACTGTGTGTACTATCGGAGACGTGCCTCCGTAAGACGCTCACGGATTTTCGTTTGGTACTGGTGGCAATAGGTTCACGAACGGTACCGTGGGTAGTGAGCACGTATAGTAATGCTTACTAGATTGGGCATGTGTGCCTTGATTTATCGCAAATTGTCGCGGCGCCAAAACTACCCCCTAATACAGATATTACGCTTACCCTACCTTAATTTTCCAATATTCCTACACGTTCTAATAATCCACGTGTATCTTTGACTAAATGGCGACGATTTTTCTTTGTCCCTGTCGTCCTTATTTTTACTTTAACTTTTTATAGTATCCCGCTATTGTAGAATAATCACACGAAGCAATAGGGTACACAGTCAAGTGAAATGCAATTTTTTTATAAAGTTAAGCAATTGTCAAACACGGTATCTGAGCAAAATCCCTAACAGTTATTATTTTAAACACTTACGTGGGTCGCAGTAGTTCTATCCCGCTTCTGAGCTCTAAGAGATCAGAAAAATAAGGTAAAAGATTAATAAATTATTTAATTAAAAATACACATTGTAGTACAACAGAAGGTAGATGTTAACCCGTCGGTGTCCGCGAGGAAAGAGAATGAATGTCTCGGCGCATGCCAGCAAGGCGGGCCGCCTGCTCGTTGCTAGCTTTGTAGTTGTCAACTTCACGATAGTTCTTGAGCGCCATCTATTGCTTTACAATAGAAATTGTTCTACGGATATAAATCGCCAAATCGCGCGTGACCCTCGCGTCGCACGACCCGTTATGGTTCCTCTTGAAATTCAGAGAAAAATAAATTTGTGAAATTGGTTCAAAGTGAGATCGTTCAATATTTCGTTACGTGACCCGTTCGTTCAGATGATAGATTACTAGATAATATCTGATCATAAACGTCACATAAATTATCTTCATAATGTAACTTAACGAGTGGTTTCCCGGCGGATTGCAGAACTTTACCCAAACTGATCGAAAACTCATAATTTAATTTAGAGATTTATATTATTTTATGTAAAGAGATTATTTGATCTCAGTTCATGATTTGTTTATTTTTGCCTATATAGTATAATGATTATACTGTTTACCGTCCAAAGTAGTTTAAACTAAAATGAGAGTTCCTAAAGCTATTGGTGTTTCCTATAGTCGAACTAGTTTATAAGCTAAACTTTGTGTTATTACGTATTAGTTATAAGGCAGCTATTTTGACGCTTTGTTTACCTTTAACCAATTTGGAGGTACCAATTTGTTAGTTCAGCCTAAGTTTATCTGTGACTGACAGCAGCTGATGGTACACATTTATTGGTGTATGCACAAAAGAGTTATTTACCAGTTCATCACTCACTATACAAGTACCGCTAAGACAGCCAATAACTTGTAATTCAAGTTAGGATTTTAAATCAACTGCTTTAGAGTACATTTTATATTGACAATATAGATTAGTAGACAGCTCACTCGACGGGTGTCACATCACAATCATGACGCGGTTTTATCAAGGAGCCCACTCCTCAGCGAAGAAACGCCAGCAATGGGTATGCTTGCCGGCGCCTCGACGCCCGCATGAGGTCCCCGTTACTCGCTAATTCTCACACTTACTACTGCGGGGCTAGTACAGCCGTAACAAAGACGTGATAAATTGTCATGTCTTATAATTTGTCTCAAGAAAAAACGGTTTTATCGGCCAAACTGTGATAAATTGTGTGACTCAAGCGATGTCACAGTATGCCGTGCTCGCTCCGCTGGTCACAATACGGTCTGTAAGCTGAAAACTAGCCGTAGGTGCATGAACAGTGCGCGACGGAGAAACTAGTAAGCGACGCGTGTTCTTGTTAAAGTGTTCTATAATATAGAAAGGAACAACGAGAAAATATATGACGTCCGCTAAACTAACGTACGTAAGTACGACTCACGTACAGTAATAAGAGAATTTCATTCGAGCTGTAATTTTCGAAATACAGAGCGTTTTATATAAATTAAAACAAAAGCTCCTAATTCAGAAATAATGCATCGTATAGCCATGCTTCTCGGCGGCGGCGACCTCTCGCGTCCGGCCCTGGTACGAGCCATGGTACGGAGCGAGAGGGCATGGAAAGCCGTCACCTCCTTCTGCGAAGCAGTAATTTTCTCGAAGGAGGAGTAGGGGTGCGTGAGGGAGTGGCAGTCTCTGCGCCCTCGCGTCCCTAGCCGCCGCAGGAGGAGACGCCCCGGGCGTCGGGATTCGATCGCAGACTTCCGGCCACCGTAGGCGCGTGCTTGCGGGCGGCGAGCAATGGGTAGCTTGCCAGGGTCGCAAGATTGTTCAAACGAGATACCGTGGTCCTGGCATATGGGTAACTGAAGGAACACGGGTGGGTTTTAATCAGTAAAAGTCTGACATCCCGCTCCGCCCAGAGCGGAAAAAGTCATTTGATGATTTCCCACCCAAAAAAAAAGCCATGGTTCTATTTGACAAGGCCGTTATAAGGAAATAATTTACTTTTAAAATAAAATTAAAACGTGTCTTTTGATAGTGCAAAAGACACTTTTTAATTTTATTTTAAAAGGATTATGCACATTGTATAGGATTTCACGAAGTTTATTCAGTAAATCTTTGTATTATATCATACCTGAGTGCACTGAGCTATAATCTGCACACTGGTGAGAACTAAGGCGGGCTGTACGAGTGCACGCACTCGCGGCATGGTCCGTCGGTAAGATTTATTAGTTGAGAACTAGCTCACAACTGGCGCACAGTAGCTACAATGTTCTACATAGTGAGTTCTCAGCACTTGGAATACCCTTACAAAGGTATAATGTAGACCGCGATTTTTTTTTGCAATTTGCAAATCTCATCGATCAAAAATTATTACATCACTACTGCTCTCAAAACGGTGAAGGAAAACATCTTAATGAAACCGGCATGTATTAGAACCAAAAAACTTTTTAACAAAAAATTAAACCGCCGAAAAAACTGAAAAGCAAAAAATAAAAAGCTTAAGTAATTTTGAGTCGGCGCCAAACAAGCAAATTAATTAACTAATTTGGTTTGGTTATTTTTATAAATTTAAGGTAATTCAATGATCCTTGGTCATTGATTGCTTTTTCGGCGGTTTAATATTTTGTTAAAATATGTTTATTTTATAATTTTTTAAATCTACTTATTACTACATGCTTGCAAAATCGGAATATTATGTAAGAAGTTATGCGTGGTCATACTTTACAATCAATGAGTGAATAATAAATCATCCCCTGTTTTCCTACCTTTACGGTTGTTTTTTTTTTTTCAATATTTTCATGGGACCACCTTCGGGATATACCCTTTCTAATAAAAAAATAATTATATAAAACCGGACCACTCTGTGAAAAGTTATGCGTGCCACTCTGTAAAAAAAACGGAGGAGCTTCTCAAGTCGACGTCGACTTGAGCAGCTCCTCCGTTTTTTTCGTCGGTTAAAAATTCGAAGACATGTGAAATCTACCAACCAGCTCTGGGAATTAATTGAATTAATTTAAGACATTGTGAATTTTGCAGGCTACCTTGACAGATAAAGGAATTATTACCTTTATCTGTCAAGTTTTGTGTTTGAGTTTGTTGCGCTGTTCGCCTCTCCAGCTTAAACTCTATTACAACAGACAGCTGTGTTGCTGAGAAGTTTGTTGCGCCACTTCCCAGCTGACGCACTAGGGAGTGATGAAGGGCAGGCATTTTAAGGGAAGTTCTCTGAGCCCAGTTTGAATAAGTGACTTTTGATTTCAGAACGGTCTGAAAGAGGGGATGTTTTGGAGGTCACCATTCACTGCACAACCTACAGAAACAACCGATCACAGTGTACTGTCCAGTACAATTATTGACTCACTCACACAAACTCATTTATTGTAGTTACTGTGCGGTGTAATACCTCGTTCAACGAAGTGGTTCTATCCACATGGTAACGACTGTTTCAATCAGAAACTCTTACATTTATAATCTCTGAAATCTAGTCCTTCGCGTTCTTGTAATCCGATAATGATTGCAAAAGAAAGAGTTTGAAACCGTCCGCGGCTTCAACGTGCGTTTTAGCGAAGCAAAGCAAGATTTGTTCTGTACACATACGTAATGTTACAGAAAAGCGGACTCATAAATATGTCCTTGCCTTACCTAGAAAGAGGATTATAGAGCGTTTGCGGTTGGCTTAGGAACGAAGATCCCTACGCTTTTCCTTTAACTCCGAAAGTAACATCATGTACTCTATCTTTAAAATTTGTACTTAAACTTTATTTTAAATCTCATTCTCGGGTTCAGCACCCTCAAAACTACGAAAACGACACCCACACAATTTGGAAATGTTTGCAGCCACCATCTTTTAGTTATAGTACTTTGTAACAGTAGACGCTTGGCTAGTAAGATAATGTTGGTACATAACAGGGAGCATAATTAAGTTTATCTCCATCTTTAATTTGTAGTATTCCAGCCACGATGTCCTTTATGTAATGAAATGGTCGGTACATGCTCATGTTTACAACATTCTGTATATTGCTCGTGTGAAAAAATACGGCAGCAATCATGATACCCTAATTTGGACCATATTCCCAGAATATAAGCATGTGAAATGATTAAATCTCGCTCTTACTTCCTGAGTTATGATTTGCATTCCAATCCATTACGCGATGACTAGCCTCATGACCGACTCACACATAAAGCGGGCGGTCAATGTATTGCGAACATTTGCCTTTTCGTGCTTCACATGTTTTTTTGGGGAAACGCTGAGCCTGGCTTTACTGGCATTAGCTGATTACTTAAAATGTTGCCTGGAAAAAATAGTCGTAAAATAATATTTATAGCAAGAGTTTTTATGCTCAGAACATTACAAATTAGTAACTCGTTAGAAAGATTACAATTAATATTCGTATATTGAAGGAATGTAAATGGAAATAAAACGAGAATCTGCGTGCAACGCTTTGGCACTTATCATAAGTGCACTACAAACTCTACTCACTCACTCTCAATTAATTAGTGACGTGACCGCGCTGGGGCATGCAAAAGAGGAACAAGAAGGACTAATATCGTAGATCTGATCCATTTCTTTAGGCAAGATGGAGGTCAAGAGTTGGCCAAAAACTGTGTCCATAAGCTGTTGATATTTTCTTTCCTCAAACATGCATGGAATTTCGGTCATCGTTTCGAAAATCCTCTTCGAGATAAATCGAAAATTCAAGTCAAATAAATACTACCAGGCGGCCAGCATTGTTAGTATGAAAATACATAACTATCATATTTAAAGGCCAAATAAACTAAAATAAGTAATATCTGTCAAAGTAATTTAAAAGTGGAATGAAATTTTTATTTCAACACATGGCAACCAAGGAGATAAATAAAGACGTTTTTTAAATTTCGAACCACCTTGCAAATAGATCTGTTTCAGAATAAATAAATAATAGTTTAAAAAAAAACTAAAAAACACGCTTCCATAGAAAACCAAACTAAAAAGTAGAAAATAATGGAAAAAAGCGTGGGGTGCCTGATATCAATAAAAAAATACCTTAAAAAGCACCCCTCGCTTTTTTTCCATTACCTATTTTATACTTTTTAGTTTGGTTTTCTATGGAAGCGTGTTTTTTAGTTTTTTTTTAAACTATTATTTATTTTCAATTTTCTAGGGTGTTTCGAATTTTGAGACGTATGTCAGCGTAGTTTGTGACGGATGTCAGCGTAGTTTTCGAAGACAGTTTTTTTTGCTCTCCTGGTAACCCTGGTAAGGATAATGGCACAAATTTATGAAATTATTGCATTGTCATCGGTCTTTGACAGGTGTGCAAAGTTTGAATGAAATCTGGGCGTTTTAAGTGGGTCAAAATCACGCTATAAGGAATCGGTTCATCATCATCATGTCAGCCGTAAAACGTCCACTGCTGGACTTAGGCCTTCCCCAATTTTGGGGGGGCTTTGCCATAATCGCCACGCTTGGCAGGCGAGTTGGCGATCGCAGTATGGTGGTAAAATGCATAGAAAACGCTGCTGCCCATTCTCTAGTAAGGAGTCGGTTACAAACAAACATACAAGTGAAGTTAATATAAATCGTGTAAAAAGAAATACATGAACGGTGGTGTGGTGCGTCACTAATTATAATTATTGTTGTTCAACATTGATTCTGATATTATAAATGTTCCACTTAGCTTGAATATTTGTGCATTATTATCCTATCTCATCCAAGCGGATTGACAGATGCCCAGTTGTAGGTGCCAGGAGCGTCTTCGCCAGCAAACACTACCAATACGTTGCCCCACGTCTATACAACAAAATCGGCCAAGAAAAGGGGATTAGACTACTAAAAAAACTCAACAACCACCAATTTAAAAAAAACTGTTATTCTCTGGCTAGAAAATTACGACTATGAAGAAACAGAAGATCTAATCGGTAGTGTTACATGATTCACACTCACATTCCTCACACGCACCTCACACGCACACATACACTCCACGCACACACATACACCCTCCTCACATCTCATATACATATTCATACGTACACACATTCCACACACACTTAGCCTCACCCTCCTTAGTACGCAGTGATTAATAATTAGTCTTTTTTTATTGTTATTATTATTTTATTTCATTTTTTTTTTTTTCCTCTTTTATATTTGTAAACCTACTGTTTCGGAACGAACCTTTGTTACTCTATGCGCTTTCGGAACGCGCCGCCCCTTAGAATAATAACTAAAGCATTAGTTATTATTCTAAGCGCCGCCCGCACGGAATGACATCTGACTCGTCAAGTTTGATTTTGACACTTGTCACTTCTTTTTCCCCCCTTTTAGTTTTGTCTTCGAAAGCGTCGGACAGAATTTTGCTTCCGAGAGTTTTTTGTAAAGTAATCTTTTCAAATCGATCGTTTTGTTGGACAATTAGTCGTGATCGTATTGTTGATTGTTAATAACCCCTAATTTGACATATCACGGGTTCATTTGTTGGAAATATCTCGATAAATAGTTTGAAGGTTAAGCAAAGTGTGACCTTATTGGAGACCGCATGTCTGGATGGCAGATCTTTTGGAGCGGCGGAGTGTAACCTGAAGAATACTCGTAACGTCACAACACAATACAGATACACTCACTTACATACACAGATCCAGGTAATCCCAAGAAGCCAGTGGTCGCCCATCAGGTGAGTTATTTGAATTATATTGTCTGCTCCGCGTACGGCGGACAGTACGCTAGCCACTCTTGTCTCTAGAGCCCCACGATTAGCACGCTTCCACAAAATAATTAAAACCTTATGTGGGCCTAGTCTGGCAGCGTACATTTTGGTAGCAGAGGCGTGGTTTTAACCTACAAAACCACCAAATTGGTAATTTACAGTAGGCTAATTACTTGGCAGTCTCTATAAGGGAAGTAGTAATTCGCTGTAAATGTTTGTTAATGGTGATTAATTGTTATTAGAAATAATTTGTTTAAAGGAGAATGCTCAAAAGTGGTACCAAAAAGTCTCACGCATCAAGACCAAAATTTTGAAGTAATTAGTTTCATATTTTTTTACGACGTTACACGTCGGGGATTTAGTTTTTGAACAGGGAATTTATTTTTAAGTTTAAAAGTATGGATATTGTTTTACTTCCTATAAATGACGTTCCGTTTCAATTCACGTGTTAAATGGTTAACATAACCTTGATTTTTGAAAGTGCCATGTTCACTGTAAAAATAATACTCTGCTGATTCTACATTAATTTAAAAAAAAAAACTAGAATAGAATATCTATTTAAAAGATTATCATTATTTTATCTGGTTTTGTTATGGTTAATTAGCCGTTCCCAACTAGTAAAAAAGATGTAGAATGCAACAGAATGGATTTGTTATCTGTGCATCTGACATTTTGCGCATGTACTGAAATGTACTCTGTAGTCTGTCGTTTGCGCTAGCGAGTAGCGAGTATGTAGGTACCGTCTGTGTTTTTGAGAGTTGAGATTGAATAATTATTGAATTGTTTTGAAAAGTAGAACTTGTTTGTATTTTGTGAACTTTTTTGTGAGTATATTTCATTGTGCAAATATGTCGAGTTGGTCGACCGATTGACATCGTCAGTCACCCGGCAAAACCGGCGATGTATCAATAGTTCATTTTTGATACCCAGAAACCTACACACATTAGAACAAGCGTCTACTCCAATGATTAACTTGTTACAGTCTTGGATAACTTCTACTCAGGTAAGCAGATCTTATTTTACTCTTTGAATATATAGGTACTTATGAATGTCAGGCACCTATTTCCTGACTAATCTTTTTATGAATGTACCAGCTTACAAAACATTATTTTTATAGAATGAATGAAAACATTTTTGGACTCGCACAGCAAATATCCAACAAATAAATAACAAAAAAAAAATGAACCTGTTTGAGGCCAAAAAACGCTTTACTCTTGATTACTTGTAGATGTAATTTCTTTGAATATGTTACAGAAGATAGATAACGTCATAAAGGGTAGAAGCACACTTTTTCACTCATGGTTTTAATTGCAGATGTCTTCAGAATGTGTGCTTTGTACAGAGTGTCTGAGACTGCTTCAAGATCGAGCAAATACAATTAGTGAAGGAAGTTTATCTTTGCCTGCTTTTGGTCATGGAAAATTATGTTGTTCTTGTGGCAATTCTATTCTACGTGCAACTAGACCATATCCTGTAAGACAAGATCGACAAGAGAGAAACATTTTAGTTAGAAATATTCCGCTCCATTTGGTAAATATTTTTATTTATGTTACAACATAAAAATGAAACCTAATTATTATCTATTTTGACACAATTACTGCCTGATCATTATCATGTATTCCTAGTTACATCACATTACAGTAATACTTTTATCAAGTCTATAACCCATTGCGAAATGTTTTGTATTACATGTATAATCATGTTATTTTTATAGATATCAAGATTGGAAAGAGTATGTGCTGCTTGCTGGAGGTCAGCTACAGAGATGTTCAACGTCGTGATGTGTACAACTGCAATCGCCCAGGTCTGCCAGATGCTGGACCATGTGAAGATCTCAATATTCCTAAGCCATAATTGACGTTAAGATGGCTTACTATGTTAGCTCTTGAGACCTACCAACTCAAGCAGGCTAGATCTTATTATAGGGAACACATCCGTCGGACTGGTATTTATTCAGTTGAGGTGAATAATTCTATTGATGATGATGTACCTTTGATTTTAGGGCTTAGTAATTACCTCTCTCATGTCACATCTACCAACCCGCACTGGGCCCGCGTGGTGGATTACGGCTCCCTCTCACTAAGAGGCCTATGTCCCAACAGTGGGAACATTATAGGCTGCTGTTTTTTTATTAGATTTACGACTGCGCAGCCATTGTAACCAACTTCAGAGCGGCCAAGAAGTTTGGCAAGAATTATACCCACGTTACCGGTTCACACTGTTGATAATATAAGGGTCGGTCAAATCACTGAGTGTCACATGTGCCTGGCTGGAGGCTATAGTTTAGTCTCCACCGGGAAGACTGCTTAAGCAGATAGTGACTTGTATCCAGTAGGTAACAGTGAGACTCAACGTATTAAAGAAAAACGAGTTTCAGTCACAAACCCTGTGGTGGGGCTAGACGTTGCTATAACTCGTAAATCTTCCTAACTTATATACGTGTATTACGCTGTTTTTAGAACAATAATATTCGTCCGTGTATAACGTGTCTAAGTAGATATAAAACAAGTCGTTGGCGGCGTCGACCAAAACAGACCTAGTTTTTAGGTTATTTTGATTTTACTAAATAACTCTGAAACCCGGGTTTATTTTTCAAAAAGAACTTTTGTAGGAGTTAATATGATCAATGTAGTATATAAAAAACAAAGTTTGATTTTGATGCAACATGGTACGGGATTCCATACATCCTTGAGCATTGTCCTTTATTGAGTCGAGTAACTCATGTTGTCGGGTAAACTGAAGTTACCATAGTCAGCCTGGTTATATACTTACAGTGTTGATTGGCATTATTGAGCATTAACATTGAAAGTTGGAAGAAAGGTTTATTATTGTTGTACCGTTGACATTGGTTTGAATTAAAACAAAACTTTATTTTTGTTAATTGAATTGAAACCAATATTTTGTTATTTCTTGAGTTGCTGATTAGTCAGTTTGGTAGTTTGATTGTTTGCTTGTAGGTATTTTGGAAATTATTGTTTGAACTTTGTTACTTAATTATTTTGTTTGGTATATTGAATTGTATTGTCTGTGCAATGGCACACAAAGCGGTGAGAGAGGCAATCAGTGGATTGACCACACAGCTACGGTGGTTCACTTCAGCTGCAGCGACTGCTGAGCGCCAGGATCTCGAAGGGATCACGCTTGCTCGGTTCGAGCAGTTGAACTTGAGACTCGGCAACGTTGATGCTCTGCTCACCCGCTACAACGAGTACATTTGTGATGTGGCTCTGGAAGTGCTGGATCAGGCAGCACGTGACAAGGTCCTTGCTGACTACGACCAGATCTTGGACCTGGGGGATGTCATTGGTCAACGTGCTCGGGAAATATTGGGGAGCCGGACACCTGTCCAGGTCAAACCGGAGACCTCGGTTGTTTCAGGTCCCGGACTATTGAGTAGACTGCCTACCTTGGAACTGCCACACTTTAACGGTAGCTTGGACCAGTGGTTAAGTTTCCAAAACCTGTTTGAAAGTTTGGTTGATGCACGCTCGGACCTCAGACCCGCCCAAAAGTTGGCCTATTTGTTGTCTGTCCTGGAAGGTGAGGCCCGAGCCTTGGTGCAGCATCTGTCTTTGACTGACTCAGCCTACCCTACCGCTGTGGAGTTACTCACCCGGCGGTATCAAAACAAGCGTTGTTTGGCTGATGTTCACATCAAACAGATTTTGGGGTTACCGGTCATTACAAGATTATCAGCATTGCGTACTGACCTGTTGAACCCGTTGGTGGCAGCAACCAACGCTTTAAAGCGATTGGAGTTGCCGGTGGACCATTGGTCTTACCTTTTGGTACATGTGGTACTGCAACGTCTTCCAGCTGATTTGAGGGCTCGTTTCGAGCAGAAGTATGGTGGGGATAGTGTCACACACCTCCCCCCATTTGGTGACCTCGTCAAATTTTTAGAGGATGAGTGTCGGTTTATGGACAACTCTAGCGTTGCCACCGAGTCACGCCAACCGTCTTCCCGGCCACGAGACCAGGGACGGACTAGGGCTCGCGGGCCTGTTGATGGTCGCCCCGCCGCTCGTTTTGCTGCCACCCAGAGTCGTCCTGGTTGTGAGTTCTGTAAGGACACGGGGCATGGCATGGCAACTTGCGCGGCCTTTTTGAAATTGCACGTGAGTGCCCGCCGCCGAGTTGCCAGTGCACGCCGTCTGTGCTTCTCATGTTTGGGGGCTCACTTCCATCGGGACTGCCCCAATCCCCGCCCTTGTGGAATTTGTAGGGGGTCCCATTTGGACATATTGTGCGCTAACGCGAACCACGCTGGCAGACCAGCCTCTGTTGAAGGTTCGCGTACGAGGGGGCACCATGGAGTTGGTCACCGGGCTTCTGCCTCGCCGGTTCAGAACCGGGGAGAGGCCCGCAATTTTGAGCGCCGCACTCCACCCCCCGCGCAAGTTGATCGGGAGCCGCGCGATCGCCATTTGGTCTCCCCACGTAAAAGTAGTTACGTAGCTGTTGCTAGGCAGCGCTGGCCAGACCAGCACCGCCTTCCCTCCCCTCCTTTGGCGGAACGTCCCCGGTTGGAGTCACGCCCCCCGCCATTCAGGCATCCGGTGGGATATGCCCTTCCAGCGATGGCGCGTGGCTCGGGACACCGCGCGGACGAGGAATTTGATCTTTATCCTCGTCGGGAAAGACTTGAGCCTGGGTGCGGCGATCGGTCGCCGCCCAGGCATTGTTAGGACATTGGCGCCTGCCCCGCTAAGGAACCCCCTCAGATCGAAACGGTTTTGTTGCCAACGGCATCGGTCAGGGTCTGGGGGCCCACGGGGAATTCTGTTGTGGTCCGTGCCATTTTGGACACGGGAGCCCAGGGTTGCCTTTTGTCATCTTCTTTAGCGGGACAGGTGGGCCTTGATGTGCGTGACTTTTCACGCAAAATTAGGGGAGTGGGCGAAACAGAGGTCACGTCCAAGAGACTGGCTTGGTTTGAGGTCACTCCTCTGAATTGTATGGCACCTAAAATTGTTGCTTCGGCCGTTGTTCTGACGAATATTTTGGGTAGTCATCCACCATGTCAGCTGTCTTCAGAAATCGTCCGGTTGACGTCAGGCCTGGAATTGGCTGACCCCCGGTTTGATTCCCCTAGGACAGCGCATTTGTTGTTGGGTTCCGATGTACTAGGGAGAATACTTTTGGGTGATATAAAGGTTCTGCAGCCACGCGGTTTGGTGGCTGTCTCGACCATCTTTGGCTTTGCGGTGATGGGACCAGCGTTGTGGGACCTCCCTACACCTGAACCTGATTTTGGGTTGTCATCCGGCTCCGCCCTCTCTGACGCCGTTCAGAGGTTTTGGGAGGTTGAAGAGCCCCCTCAGGTAGCCCGTTTGAACCCGGAACACGAGGAGTGCGAGTTGTTCTACCAGAACAACACAGGTCGACTCCATTCCGGCCGGCTTGTGACCAGGTTGCCTTTTGTTGCGGTGCGACCACCTCTCGGCGAATCCAGACCTACGGCCGAGAAGAGATTGTTGGCAATGGAGCGCCGCATGAGCAGGGACCCAGTGCTGCGGCAGAAATATTTGGATTTCATGCGGGAATACGCAGATTTGGGACACATGTCGGTGTCAAATTTGGATTGGCGCTCAAGTGAGCATTATTTCCTGCCACATCACGCGGTCCTCAAGCCATCTACCGGTAAGCTGCGCACTGTGTTTGATGGGTCTGCGCGGACTTCGTCTGGTGTCTCCTTGAATGATTGCTTGCATCCAGGCCCCAAATTGTTGAGGGATCTTTGTGACGTCATTACCTCCTTCCGTCGTCATCAGGTAGTTTTTGTGGCCGACATCAAAATGATGTTCCGCCAAACGGTTATTCACAAGGATGACCGACGTTATCAGTTGATCCTGTGGCGAGAGAATCCCCAGGACCCCATGATTGTGTATGAGCTCAATACGAATACGTACGGCCTCCGATCGAGCCCTTTTGTTGCTATTCGTTCCCTTTGGGAGCTCGCGGACCGAGAGCGTTTGAAGTTCCCTCGTGCGTCCGCCATCTTGAAAACGGACTTGTATGTTGACGACGTTTGTACTGGAGCTCCCACAGTTGGGGAAGCTGTTCTGTTGCGTGACGAATTGATTGGTATTTTGGCTTCCGCTGGCTATGAGTTGCGTAAATGGGTGTCCAACTCGCCAGCGCTATTGGAAGGTTTGCCGGAGGATCATAGGCAGGACCCGCTTTTGTTTGAAAATGTTGACAACCCTGCTATGATACCAGTTCTCGGCGTTCAGTACCGACCAGTCCAAGACATCTTCACATACGATGTCGACTTGGAGTCACCTCACACTTGGACTAAACGACTGGTGTTGTCTACTGTCGCGAGGACCTTTGACCCGAATGGTTGGATATGCCCGGTATTGTTTTGGGCGAAATGTTTTCTTCAGCGCCTTTGGACTGCGGGACTTGGTTGGGACGAGCCACTTCGGGAAACCCTGTTGGAAGATTGGCTCCAATTTGTATCCGCACTCCCTGCAGTCAACGAGGTCGTGTTACCCCGCGCTATCCTCCCCCCTGGGAGCTACACTGCTACCCTTCATGGGTTTTGTGATGCATCTTCGCACGGTTATGCAGCTGTTGTTTATCTGCGCACCGTCAGCGCGACAGGCCAGGTGAAGTTGTCACTGGTCATGGCCAAGAGCAAGGTGGCCCCCCTCCGGACGGCACTGACCATCCCTAAATTAGAATTGTCAGGGGCGGCGCTTCTTGTGCGTCTATTGAACCACGTTGCTCACACTTTGGGTGGAACTGTGGACATTCGGGCTTCTTACGCCTGGACGGACAGTCAAATTGTTTTGTGTTGGTTGAAGACGTCCGTCCACTCTTTGGAGGTCTTTGTTGCGAACCGAGTGCCCCAGATTCAAAATTCTGAAACGCCTTTGATTTGGAGGCACGTGCCTGGAGATTTGAACCCGGGCGACGTGGCCTCACGTGGGTGCATGGCACCCCGCCTGATTGCTCACCCCCTATGGTGGGGACCAGACTGGCTGATTCACCCCGAGGATGATTGGCCTCGAACGCCAGTCTTGATGTCGGGTCCTTTGCCCGGGCTCAAGGTGCTCGCTGTTGGAACGAAGGACCCTCCGTTTGACCCTGAATTTTTGTTGAATCGATACAGCTCCCTCGACAAATTGTTGAACGTTACCTCGTGGATCAGGCGTTTTGGTCATAATTCTAGGAACTCCGGGAACAAACGCCTGTCTCCGGTTCTCTCTCCTCAGGAGCGACAGGAATCACTCCTCCTTTGGGTCCGCTCCGTGCAGGCTGCACACTTTGCGAAGGAGATTGAAACTTTGAAGTCTGGTAAGGCTAAATTGTCGGGAGCCATTAGTAAATTGAACCCCTTATTGGACGATACGGGTCTCTTGCGTGTTGGGGGACGGTTGAGGCACTCTAGTCTTCCTTATGGGGCCCGTCACCCCCTTTTGTTGCCTAAGGAGGGCCATTTGGTTAAATTGTTGGTGACTGATCGTCACATTAAGAACTCGCATGCCGGTTGCAATGCGCTGTTGGCCATTCTGCAGCGAGAGTTTTGGATATTGTCGGCCCGTCGTACTATTCGTAGCATCGTCTTCCGTTGTTTGCCGTGCTACCGGACTAAGGCCTCTACTATGCAGCCAATGATGGGAGACTTGCCGGCTGATCGTGTTAATGAGGCGAGACCCTTTGCAGGCGTCGGAACGGACTTTGCTGGTCCCTTTTTGGTGAAGACGTCTCCTCTTCGGAATAGTAAAATTGTTAAGGCTTATTTGTGTGTGTTTGTCTGCCTGTCAACTAAGGCAGTGCACTTGGAGTTGGTAACCTCCCTCTCGACGGAGGCCTTTGTGGTGACCTTGGATAGATTTGTGTCTCGCCGTGGGTTACCTACTTTGATCAGGTCTGATTGCGGTACTAACTACAAGGGTACAAGTAACTATTTGAAGGAGGTATACGCCTTCCTTGCTGAGAACCAGGTTGACATTGGTAACAAATTAGCCCGCCGAGGGGTCACTTGGTTGTTTGACCCGCCAGCCTGCCCCCATTGGGGGGGTATTTTTGAAGCCGCGGTGAAAGCGGCAAAGGGACTCTGGCGCAGATCGTTAGGAGACACCGTTCTCACCTTTGAGGAGTTAGCTACGGTATTTTGCCGCATTGAAGCTGCACTGAACTCGCGTCCATTGTGCCCGCTGTCTTCGGACCCGAACGACTTGGAGGCCCTGACCCCGGGCCATTTTTTGATTGGACAGCCACTTGTCGCCTTGCCCGAGTACCCTCTTGTCGATGTGAGCCAAAATCGGCTATCGCGGTTTCAGTTGGTGCAGCAGCTCGCTCAGAGTTTTTGGAAGCGTTGGAGCTTGGAGTATTTGCACATCCTCCAGCAGCGCGTCAAGTGGACTGATAAAACGCATCCGCCCAAAATTGGAGACCTCGTCCTGATTAAGGATGCCAACCTTAAGCCGTTGTATTGGCGCCGGGGGCGCATTCTCAATCTGGTGGCTGGCACTGACGGGGTTCCTCGTTTTGCAGAAGTTTTGGTGGACGGATCAGTCGTGAAGCGAGCGGTCGCAACCTTGTCAAGATTGCCAATTGATTAGCGGACGGGAAGGCCCGTCCGGGGGGGGTAGATGTTTCGGAACGAACCTTTGTTACTCTATGCGCTTTCGGAACGCGCCGCCCGAACGGAATGACATCTGACTCGTCAAGTTTGATTTTGACACTTGTCACTTCTTTTTCCCCCCTTTTAGTTTTGTCTTCGAAAGCGTCGGACAGAATTTTGCTTCCGAGAGAGTTTTTTGTAAAGTAATCTTTTCAAATCGATCGTTTTGTTGGACAATTAGTCGTGATCGTATTGTTGATTGTTAATAACCCCTAATTTGACATATCACGGGTTCATTTGTTGGAAATATCTCGATAAATAGTTTGAAGGTTAAGCAAAGTGTGACCTTATTGGAGACCGCATGTCTGGATGGCAGATCTTTTGGAGCGGCGGAGTGTAACCTGAAGAATACTCGTAACGTCACAACACAATACAGATACACTCACTTACATACACAGATCCAGGTAATCCCAAGAAGCCAGTGGTCGCCCATCAGGTGAGTTATTTGAATTATATTGTCTGCTCCGCGTACGGCGGACAGTACGCTAGCCACTCTTGTCTCTAGAGCCCCACGATTAGCACGCTTCCACAAAATAATTAAAACCTTATGTGGGCCTAGTCTGGCAGCGTACACCTACCTTTTAATGCATGTCATAACGTTAACTTTAGTGTCTAATTTTGTCTATCTCGCTTCCAAATCTTATTCCCTGTAAATAGAGAGGTCTGGCTCTTGTGATACAGGAATTCCTAGTACAAGTGCCAGGGCTACAATAATGTCTGTAACCTGAAGTGAACAATAAATAACTTATAACTAACTTAGACCTTGACCGCAACCAGACATTGATGGACCGTCGTTCGTCCATTAATGACGTTTTGCCATCTGCTGCAATAAACTGTATTGTTTGTAACTGTATTGTGTGTTGTGTTTTGTATGTAGTAACGCAAAATCGCGCGCGCGCGTCGCGTTTTGTCATGAGTGACAGGGAGCTGTCACCATCGTTTTTGAGACAACCACTAATATCCGGTGTCCTCTCAGGTGTATTAAGAACTAAGAGATATACATATTAAAATTAAAACAGTTTAAATAAAAATACTTTTATTTAATTCAAAACAAATAACAATACATGGCGCGTTGACGTAAATGTGTTCTTAAACCGGCTGGTTTAAGAACACATTTATGTCAACGGATTGATTAGAGCGAATAACTTGCAAAACCCACGCCGGCAACGATAACGAATGGAAGAAATGGCCACCATAGAATATAAGATGCCACAGCCGTTATTGCTCGATACAGTCGAAGATTTGTTGCCCAGATGGAAGAAATTCAAGCAACAATTCCACATTTTCCTCGCGGCGGCTGGTTTTGAGAGATTGTCGGAGTTGAGAAAGGCGGCGAATCTTATTAAACTGCATGGGAGCAGAAGCACAGGAATTGTATTTCAACATATGAAACAATGATGAAGAAAACCCGAAATATGAGCAGGTGATAAAAGCGTTTGATGAATACTTCACACCCAAGCAAAATGAAGTAATCGATGCTTTCTTTTTTAATAACAGAAAACAAGAAGAAGGTGAAAGTTTTGACAATTTCTACTCTAATATCAAGAAACTAGTAAAAATTGCAACTACAAAGACTTAGAAGACAGGTTGCTAGGTCACAAAAATGCTAGGTCATAAAAATCTATAACAAAAACTCATAGAAGTCAGTGATCTCACCCTCGACAAGGCAGTGAACAGGTGCAGAGCTGCAGAATTATCAAAGGAATACACTTTTTTTTTAATTACTTAATACAAACAACAATACATACAGTGATTGAGCAACACGTTCAAAGCAATACCATCGGCATCGTGACCAGCAGGCGCCCATGCGACTCCTAAACCTACTTATTTTTGTTATACAACCAATCGACACTGATGAGAGTTCACGAAAACATGTAAAGAAATATAAAAGTATGCTATAAAACTGACTCACGATCATAATATTACGAGCGATCTCATTTGGACAACTAGTTTTATAGTTTTGTCTTCAGGTATCGGCTCCTCGTGAAATAGATCTCGACTGGATTCCACGTGTAAGTTCACTATATAAGGTGTATCTATTCATACACGAAATATTTTTAGAGGTACACTTGTATGTGGTAAAGAAGCTATAGAAGCAAAAAGAAATTTTTTATCGAAGCGTTTTTGAATTTTCGTAATTATTATAATTGTAAAACTGCTTGAGACGTTTTGCATAAAACTTTTACTCCAAATTCTATGAATTGCCCGCTTGACGCTGCAAGGGTGGTGACCGGACGGCATGAACACGGCCGCGGTGTCTTGGGCCGTAAAAAATAAGAAGGAGCCAGTATTTCTTATGTTCGTCAAATAATTTATAAATTTGAAAAAAAAATATTATTATTATTATTAATCATTTTTATTTCAGAATATACATTCCATAAAATTGTTAGTAAAACATACTTAAAACTATGTTAGTTAGATTATACACAAAATTGGGCTACTTATCATTATACCGGGCACCCCCGGAGCCGTGAACGGCATTCCAGTGCCTCACAACTGGGCAATCCACCCTTTCCAGTACGGTATTCAGTAGACTGTTGGTGCTGCCTCGCACGCGGCGCATCAGGGAGGCCACTCTTTTGCGCACTATCGCCCTAAAACAATCCGTGTTGGCCTTAGCAAACATACCTGATGCATTGCAAAAACGAGGCAACCCCAACAGCATCCTGAAACCATTATTGTACAGGACCCGTAGGGCATTGAAAGATCCACGCGTATACCGGACCCACAGGCTGCAGGTATAAAAAGTTTGACAGTATGCCTTAAAAAGAGCAATTTTGACCTCTTGTGAGCACCGTGCAAACCTGCGCGCTAGCATATTGCATCTCACTGACAACGCCCTACGTTCCCGCTCAATATCCAAGTCATCCGAGAGATCCTCGGTGACCCAGTGCCCCAGGTACTTGAATTTTGTGACCCTACTTATAGGCATTCCTTCAAGTCTGACCGGAGGAACGGTTTTTGGACACTTGCCCGCCTTAAAAATAAATAGTTCACTCTTATTACAGTTGTACCTGAGGCCGTGGGACCCCGCGTATCTCTCGCAGATGCCTATTAGGATATTAAGGGCTCTGACAGATGGGCTCAGCAGAACCATGTCATCAGCGTAACTAATGTTGTTCATACAAACGCCATCCACTGAACAGCCAACACCGGCCCCGCTGAGCTCACCTACCAGCCCATTCACGCACAGGTTGAAGAGTCGTGGTGAGGTCAGACCTCCCTGTCTCACACCACACTCCAACCTATACTCTGACGAACATGAGCCCGCCCACTTTACAGCATTCGTTTGGTTGCCGTACCAATATTTTAATATATTTGTGATACTACTGGGTGTGCTTGTTTCCCTTCGGAGCTTATCCCACAACACGTCATAAGACACCAAGTCAAATGCTTTCGACAGGTCCAAGAAACAACCATATATGGGCGTTTTCCTTGTAACGTAGTGGACAGTATGCTTGAGTCTCAGCACCGCAGTTTCAGTCGATTGCCCAGCCCTGAAACCAAACTGGGCCTCGTGCAGATCAATATGCTGACTTAGGTGTTTATCAAGCAAACCATCCAGCACTTTGGCGATCACCGTAGCCAGAGAGATGGGTCTATAGTTGTTCCCGTCGGAAGCATATTTAGAAAAAAAAATTTTTCGTTGCTGTAGCTTCTTTACCACCTACAGGTGTACCTCTTAAAATATTTCATGTATGAAGATACACCTTATATAAATAATCTACATAATATTCAAAATACGTTAGAACACGTAAAAACACGTCATGTTTCTTATCATTAATCTTTTCAGCTCACTACACAAAACGATGAGTAAATAATGGTACAAATTTATAAAAATTTTGTATTGTCATCGGTCCTTGATAAGTATGCCAAGTATCGGGTCAATCCGACGTGTTGAAGGGGGTCAAAATCATGTTCAAAGTTTCCGTTATATAGGCACATACTAACATACGTATGAAGTAATAAAAGCGTGTTAAAATATAGTCCAATTCAGGCACTTTACACGTGTCTTGTTTTTATTCCGCATTTTTTGTGGAATTTACTGTACAACACGTGTGGTGTAGAACACCAATAAAGAACTACACACGACAACTGTTTTTAATTTGTTTTATATAAGAATCATAATCCGATCGTCATTTTACTGTCTATACCCACTCTTAAGTCTATGACATACTTAAAGCTAACACGTTAAAATCATTTCACACTTATTTTCCTTCTGATCTCGCGTCCCTGTCAACGCCAAAGTGGCCTGTGTTGTCGATACAATGATGAAAAATTTGAAAAGTTCTGCACCCCTCTTGGAATCCGAGAGATTTTCATTGTGATTTCACTATTGGCCTCCGCACTCCCGAAAACAATGAAAACGACACCCATTTCCAAAAGTTTGAAAATGTTTGTAGCTGACATCTTTGAATGTTCTTTTTCACCTTGCTATTTGACTTCAGCACCCTCGAAAATCTATTAAGTAACACCACAACAATGGCGTCACATCGAGTCGACTCCTGCGCGCGCCGAGTCAACGTGTGCGAGCCACCCGCCCCGCGCGTACGCGCCGCCGTGGCCCTCGGCGCTTATAAAACCCATACCCGACCTAATTAAATTTAACCCAGATCCAGCCAGTCCCTTGCTGTCCCCCTACCAGTGATTGCCTAAGCCGAGGTTCGTACCCCCCTCGGGGTAACCCTTAGAGCTTTCGCTTTAGTTTTAAGTATAATAAGCCCCGGCTGGAGGCCTAAAAAGGTAACTTTTTAAAACTCGCCGGGACACAATCCGTTTAAGTAGTAAGAATCTTTTCAGGATTAACTACGAGATGCCCTACAAAAAAAAAAAAACCAAATTAAATCAGTCTACGTTCGGTACGGTTCGGGCGCACTTCTCCGCATCGACTTAGGTCGGTCACCTCCTGCCCCCCGCACCTTATCGGATATAGGCTCAGCAGCGTATATTGTTTGCTTGTTGTGTGGTCTTCGTTAGCGAAACCGCACAATCGGTTCATAATATACGACTGCTAGGACTTTCGCGTAGGACTTATCTTTTAATTGTAATTAGACTCAGTTAATTTATTGAATATACCTTTGTTATCATTATCATTACATATTATAAAATAAAGTCACTTCACTGTCTGTCTGTCCCTATCTATGCTTATATCTTTAAAACTACGCAACGGATTTTTATGGATTTTTTTAATAGATGGAGTGATTCAACAGGAAGGTTTATATGTATATAACATGCATAATATAGTAAAGAAACGCTGATAATTTTAGAGGTTCTAATGTGATGTCATAAATCAACTCATTTTTTTGCGCTGACATTGCGAACGCTAGCTGAACCCAACGAAACAGATCAAAATAATGTACTACAGTATTGTACACCTTAAAAAGGTCTACAAAAAAGTCCGCGATGGTATATGTCTATCTCTTAGGAATAACCCATATTTATCATTTAACCCTTATTTACGAAGCGATTTCAAGCAATACAGCATTAATCCTTATCCAATTAAATACATTAGATACGTTGTGCATTTCATGTAGATTAAAATTGCCCTTTACAGCATATCATTAAAATGAATATTTTAGAAGATATCAGAGATTATAATAAAATAGCCGCAGAGCGGCTAGCGGGCCGTCCCGCGTCCGGCCGTCCCGGTTGGTAGCGGTCGGGTAGTGCAGGATTAGTAGGATTGTAATATTCTAATTCATATTACTTTACCGTGTGGTGCCGGACGTAAAGAATAACACCATCCCATTTCTTCCCGTGGGTGTCGTAAAAGGCGACTAAGGGACTTACTAGAGAATGGGCAACAGCGTTCTCTATGCATTTTACCACCATACTGCGATCGCCAACCCGCCTGCCAAGGGTGGCGATTATGGCAAAACCCCCCAAATTGGGGGAGGCCTAAGTCCAACAGTGGACGTCTTACGGCTGAAACGACGAACGACGATTAGTTTGGCTTCATAGTAAAAGTAGTAGTAGTAATAGTCAATATCATGTGTGTTCGAAGTACTCAAAGTAAACCTAATTGTATTATTCCAAGTAAGAGACCGCGAAATATGGCTTAGATGTTTAAATTTTTGGACGGATTTGGATTTTTGGTTATCCTGCATACTTACCATATAGGATACTTTATCCCGGTAGTAGGTTCCCGGGTGATATTTTCCGACAGCTATATGGGCGAAGCCACTGGCCAAAGTACTATTTTTATAACTATGTTTAATTTGGTGTCAGGTTGAGTTGAGTGTCTGTATAGGTAGAATAGGAACGTTAAGAAAAACCAGGAAGACATATTCAATTCAATCCAGCCCTATGTCGCAGTCATCTTACTCTGAATACCTACTATTAGTTTTATTTTAAGTACATCAAACACACATGATATGTAAGGATCGTAGCAGGTGGCGTTCCGTAGTTTCTGCCTATCCCCATGGGCAAAAGGCGTAATTTTATGTATGTATAGCATGGATTAATACATTCTTACCGCGGTAGTACGTCCTCTTGCGATAATTTCCGACATCCACGCGGGCGAAGCCGCGGGCAAAAGCTAGTTACTAATATTACTCGTTTAGTTTTCTCCTCACACATTCCCCACTTACAGTTGGCGTCCCACCGCGGGCTTATTTCCACATTTTTAATCTCTTTGTTTCGTTTACATCCATTGTTGGATTATCCGTTTTACTTTAAGTTTTTATTTTTCTACCCACTTTTTTTGTTTTTTTTAACTAATTTTATTTTGTTTCTTATCGTTAATCGATACAAGTGCTGGTATTTATTAGGTAAGGGAATGTTTATTGCAGTCCAGGAGCTAGGCTATTATTTGTTTTATTTTAGTCCGGGAGTTAATTTTTATAGTTCAGTAGTTAGATTTTCTTTTATAATAGTCCGCGAGTAAGTTTTATGGTTAGTTAGTTTTATAGTCTAGGAGTTAGGTTGTAGTTTTAGTATAGGAGCTAGGTATTTCGAACTTACTTTATTACTAAAAGTCCATAACCAAAATTGATTATTATCATATTTTGCCTAGACGTAGCCGAAGAAATAAACAAAACATGGCTAACGTTAGTTTTACTGATGATCAGTTCCGTGATCTGTTAGGAGTCCTGGCCAATAGGAATAGTTCCGTAGGTATGATGACAGGTAGTTTTGCTACCTGTACCGCCCGTTACGATGGATCTCGTGACGTAGCAGCAGTCGAGGCATTTTTATCGACTTTATGCACCTTCAAGAAGATCGAGTCGATTACTCACGAGAATGCCATTGAAGGTCTGACACTGCTGTTGATCGGAGATGCGTCAATCTGGTGGCTTGGAGTCAAAGACTCTGTTACTACTTGGCGTGAGGCCATTTCCTTGTTAAGGTCGACATTTGCGCCAAAGAGGCCAGCCTACAAGGTTTACGATGAGATCGTCATGGACAAGCAACAGTCCCCAGTAGGCACAGAACTGTTCGTTGAAGAAGCGAGCATTGTTGGCAGAATTACCGAAACCGTCTCTGTCACAATCTCAAAGTTTAGATCTATTGTATACATCTTTACACATCAATGTACGAGATAGAATACCAAGAGACTCGGTCGACAGTTTCGATGATTTTCTGGTGAAGGCTCGGCAGCTTGAAGAGGTTGTTGCTGAACGATAGAAGCATAGGTGTTCATATTGTCGCGCATACGGACACAATGAGAAGGAGTGCCGGAAGAAAGCCGCCAAAAGTGAGTCGAATACGACAAGCCAACCTTCCATGCCTGACACCAGATCTGTGCTCAAGCCTAAACTCACTTGCTATGGCTGTGGTGAACCCGGCGTAGTAAGGAATAAATGCCCAAAATGCACCAACCTCAAGATAGGACCAGTTGGAATTGGATTTTATGCATTGAGTCCCACAGCTGCATCAGGAGCAAGATCCAGACCAACCGTGGAGATCACCATCAGCGGTGTCAAAGGTCAAGCTCATATTGACACAGGAGCAAAACTGAGTGTCGCATCGACTTCGCTGTACCTACCGGGTATTGCAGCAAAAGGGCATCAAGTTCAATCTTGAGAATGCTACAATCACTCTAGCAGATGGCTTGCGACGACGACAGCAAATCCAGTCTGCCTTAGTACCTGTCACACTTTGTGGTCGGACAATCCCCACAAATTTTATCGTGCTGCCAGAAACGCACGATAATCGGACTCTCTTAGGAGTTGATTTCATCCAAGATGCCAACCTAGCACTGAACGTCCACTTCTTGGATGAACCCAGTCGGAAGTATGACCTATTTCCGGAGGAAGAGGAAGAAGATGGAGCACCCGTGTCCACGGTGCAGGCGGAGCCTGAGGAAACCGAGACGGCGATTGGAAAATTAGCCAAAATGACGTCTCTGGAACCATTTGTGAGCCCGATGCTCATGACTCCGTCCCCACCTTCAGCCCTACCTGAAGAATGCGCAATGGAGGATTCATATGGGCCACCGCGCTTAATCCATTTTTATACTCCTCCACAATCACCCTCGAGAAATGAACCTGCACTATCTGGGTATTCACCAAGATTTGTCGGATCACTGTTCCAAGATGCACAAGCGAGCATCAACAACGCTGAGGTGACCCTATCACCGCAAAGTATTGCGCTGTTTGGTCTCAACATTGACTAAGCACTGATTGCACTGGCAGTGCCTTTGCTACATATATTTACGTGTAGGGGGAGGGCACAGACAAGCGACGACGACGTCCTGCTCTTGCCTATCTTCCTAACGACTTCCAGAGTAACGCAGCTCGCTATCAAACTGCATAGCAAGCTCCACGCCGCGACGGGCTTTATGTCATATTGTGGCATACTTAGGCCTTGCCGCTATGAAGTTGCACACCCAGAAGATCGCTACACTTCACTGAGTACTTTCTACTCAGTGCTGAGCCCCCACTAAGGCTCAGCCCTCTATCCACCTAATCCTTAGAGATCTTTGCGCAGACTCGGCAGACCACGAAAGCAGAGGGCAGTTCCAGATGAAGAAACTGGTCTCCTCGCCGGGACGTCTTCGGGACCAGAGGGGGAGTCTGTAACACCACAACAATGGCGTCGCATCGAGTCGACTCCTGCGCGCGCCGAGTCAACGTGTGCGCCGCCGTGGCCCTCGGCGCTTATAAAAACCCATATCCGACCTAATTAAATCAGTTAACCCAGATCCAGCCAGTCCCTTGCTGTCCCCCTACCAGTGATTGCCTAAGCCGAGGTTCGAGGTAACCCTTAGAGCTTACGCTTTAGTTTTAAGTATAATAAGCCCCGGCTGGAGGCCTAAAAAGGTAACTTTTTAGAACTCGCCGGGCTACCATCCGTTTAAGTAGTAAGAATCTTTTCAGGATTAACTACGAGATGTCCTACAAGAAAAAAAAAAAAAAATATATATATATCTATTAAATCAGTCTACGTTCGGTACGGTTCGGGCGCACTTCTCCGCATCGACTTAGGTCGGTCATCTCCTGCCCCCCGCACCTTATCGGATATAGGCTCAGCAGCGTATATTGTTTGCTTGTTGTGTGGTCTTCGTTAGCGAAACCGCACAATCGGTTCATAATATACGACTGCTAGGACTTTCGCGTAGGACTTATCTTTTAATTATAATTAGACTCAGTTAATTTATTGAATATACCCTTGTTATTACTAATATTACTCGTTTAGTTTTCTCCTCACACATTCCCCCCTTACAATTAGAATTATCGCTGTCTCTGTCTTATATATATAAGAAGTAAACAACTTGTAAAAATTAAAACAATTCATTACAACATAAATCAATGAATACCAAAGTTATGTTCAGCGGTAAAATATCTACCACAGATGAATAGACACAGATCAATCAGCGCGCGAACGAGACGAGGAGCTCGCTGTTTTGAACTATTCGCGTTAATTGCCGGCTCAAAGTTGGGAGGACTTTGATCCTCCTCTCCCCTGCAGTAAACAGATCATAAACTAAACTACTCTAGCACCTAACTGATACGATCGGATTCCCTTCCTTTGTTCTCAGCGGTACTTTGATTTCAACAAGTGTTATACATGTTTGAAGGACACTTTTTTTTTTGGATGGGAAATCATCAAATGACTTCTCCCGCTCTGGGCGGAGCGGGAGGGCGTGTCAGAATTTTACTAAAACTGACTAAAACCCACCCGTGTTCCTTCAGTTGCTCATGTGCCAGGGTCACGGTATCTCTTCCGAACAATCTCGCGACCCTGGCAGGCATCAGTCCTAGCAGACCCCTTCAGCGCTGCTGACATCCCATTAAGGCGCGCGTGGAACACTCCGCGCCGTCGACCCGAACATGGTTCTTAACGGGCGGCGAGCTACACATTGCTCGTCGCCCGCAAGCTCGCGCCTACGGTGGCCGGGAGTCTGCTATCGACTCCCGACGCCCGGGGCGTCTCCTCCTGCGGCGGCTAGGGTCGTGAGGGTGCAAAGACTGCGACTCCCTCACGCGCCCCGCCTCCTCCTTCGCAAGCATTACAGCTTCGCAGAAGGAGGTGACGGCTTTTCATGCCCTCTCGCTCCGTACCATGGCTCTCACCAGCCGATCTATTCTGTTAAAATCTCACCGTGAGAACTTAGGTGAAGTGACCTAAAAGTGAGCTGTCATTCCATCTCATGCTAGGGATTGACAGTAATCACAGCTCACATTAAGCTCACTTCACCCAAAATTATCACGGTGAGTTTAGTACAGAATAGCACTACAGGGCCGGACGCGAGAGGTCGCCGCCGCTGATCGCCTTTGAAGGAGACTTCAACAATGTAACCTACACTCACCGCAGGAACAGTCTAAATTCGTTTTAGTCACCAATGCACAAGAATTTTTAGAGCTTTTTAAAAAAAAATATATAAAAGTTTTAGACTCTAGAAGAGTAATCATGGTTAAGGTCAGCTTTGCATTATAATCAACGCAGCAGGTATCTTGATTATTCACATAATGAAAAGCAGACTTTAATTATTTACACAGCTACTCAAGATATTTTCAGGCGTTTTAGACATTGTCTTTGTCTAAAACCACGAGCTTTTTTTTATTCTTTCAAACACAATAAGTATAATGAGGGGAGCTAAAAAAAGATAAGACGAAGCTTAGCGACGAATATTTATACATTCATTAGTGAATCTCGAGAGAGCGTCTTTAGTCAACTTCAAAAAAGTAGGAGGTTATGCAGTCAGGAAGTTTTTGGAAAGAAGTTCTTTAACGCAATTTCTGGTAGGAGTGAATGGTAGAATTAGCGAAAAAGCGTTATGCTACTTTTTATTATATCCTTATTTTAATAGAAAGAGACAGAGAGAGAAAGAGGTCGTTTTCATGGTTTCCGAGGGTGATAAAGCCAATGGGTAAGTCAAAATGAAAATCCGAAATAACAGCTGCGAAAATACGAACATTGTTCCTGACGTGGTCCCCGACCCCAATTATTTCCATGATTTATTTTTGATCACTGCAATGGGCCGATGTTTTGCCAGCTCACAAATACATGTAATGCGATACCAATGTGCTTGATGTGTGAATTACGTACCATTCATTAATTTGAGCTCATCTCAGTAAGTACAAACTACCTAAACACTAATCGATCCCACCTGATCGTGTATTCAGAGGATCTTCCCGCAACTATGTGAGAGCTTATCTCACTTAGCGACGCGTCTCTGCGCGGGCTCATCTCGCAAAGTTCGAGGTAATCCGCGGCGGGTGCCACTACAGACAACAACTATTGAAGTGGGCTTTTTTTTTTTTTCAGGATGGGAAATCATCAAATGACTTCTCCCGCTCTGGGCGGAGCGGGAGGGCGTGTCAGACTTTTACTGACTAAAACCCACCCGTGTTCCATCAGTTGCCCATGTGCCAGGGTCACGGTATCTCTTTCGAACAATCACGCGACCCCGGCAGGCATCGGTCCTATTAGACCCCTACGCTGCTGCTGACATCTCTTTGAGGCGCGCGTGGAACACTGCGCGCCGTCGACCCGAGCTTGGTCCTTACCGGGCGGCGAGCTACCCATTGCTCGCCACCCGCAAGCTCGCGCCTACGGTGGCCGGGAGTCCGCAATCGACTCCCGACGCCCGGGGCGTCTCCTCCTGCGGCGGCTAGGGACGTGAGGGCGTAGAGACTGCCACTCCCTCACGCGCCCCGCCTCCTCCTTCGCGAGCATTACTGCTTCGCAGAAGGAGGTGACGGCTTCCCACTCCCTCTCGCTCCGTACCATGGCTCGCACCAGGGCCGGACGCGAGAGGTCGCCGCCGCCGATCGCCTCCACGAGGACACGGCGGTGCTCCGCCCAGGCAGGGCACACCTCCACCGTATGCTCCACCGTGTCCTCCAGACGATCCTCGCAATGGAAACACCCGGACGTATCCTCCCGCTTTATCCTGAACAGGAACCCACCGAAGCACCCATGCCCGGTGAGAACCTGCGTCAGGCGGAAGGTGAGGACGCCGTGGCGCCTCTCTATCCACTCCTTATAGAGGGGACTTACCGCCGCAATTTCACTGAGAAAACTGACAATCATAAAAGAGGTGAATTCAGCTGAATTCACCTCTTTTAAGATTGTCAGTGAATTCATCATACTTTAAGCTTAAAGTATGATGAATTCACTCAAAGGACGGAGCATAGTGATTCACCAAAAAGAACGATGATAATACTGATGTTGATGATAACAGTATTTAAGATGATGTGTCACCATGGATTTAGTTTTAGTTACCTACTATTTTTCGATGCCTTCCTCATATATCCAGTTATATCCTATTAGTTTTCCTACAATTTTTCGGTGACTTCCTCACATATTCAGTTATGTCATACAATTTTTCCAACTATTTTTCGGTGCCTTCCTTATATATCCAGTTATATCCTATTATTTTTCCTACTATTTTTCGGTGACTTCCTCACATATTCAGTTATATCATACAATTTTTCCTACTATTTTTCGGTGCCTTCCTCATATATCCAGTTATATCCTATTATTTTTCCTACTATTTTTCGGTGACTTCCTCACATATTCAGTTATGTCATACAATTTTTCCTACTATTTTTCGGTGCCTTCCTCATATATCCAGTTATATCCTATTATTTTTCCTACTATTTTTCGGTAACCTCCTCGTATTTTAGGTTAGGTCCTCTTACTTTTCCTACTATTTCCTCATATCTCTGGTTATAGCCTATTATCTTACGGAGGTCGCCCTCAATAGGAGGATTGTGTTTTTTAATAAACCAATTAATATCTCTATAATACACCAGTGATTAGTTGTAGTTCTACTCATTCTCCATCAGTAGGACTACAACTAAATACTGGTGGATTACACAGAAATTGTTTGGATTATTAGAAATCACAATCCTCCTATAATTGAGGGCGCCACTGGACTTACATGATCCCCTTATTTTTAAGTATCCAATATTGGTTCTTTCCTTTTAAATATTATTAGGTGTGAGCTCAACATTAAAAAAAACTGAAGAACCCTAAACTTGAACCTTAAAAAAATGGAGAGTAAGTAAAAAAAATAGAAAAAAGTACCTTGGCAAGAATGGTAAGAAGGTGAAAAGGGATGTATGTATAAATTAAACAGAAAATTGAATGGTATTTTTATTTCCATAGTATGAATGAATAATTATTATATACTCTAAACATTTATATTCAGTATAAAAGAAGACTGTTTTGTTTAGAAACATCCTCGCCTTAATGATTACAGTATCTATTTGTCGGTCATTATAAAGAATCATTATATACATTATGTTCAATAATTCTAGTTTTTACAAATTAAAATAAAGGTTGAGACGAGTAGAAATTTAATTTACAAAAAAATAACAAACTTTACATTAATGTACCTATAACTAAAACATTTTTGCCCTTAAGGTGATTGCTTCAGGGTAGCCGTTTTTTGCAATTTGCAGGCCAGTGCTAGGTTGTATGTTAATTAAATGTTGCACGCGGGTGTAAGTACATAAGTTGTACTACATACGTCTTACACCCGCGTCTAACATTTCAATCAAAACCTAGCACTGGCCTGCACATTGCAAAAAACGTAAGAAAATTTGAATTTCGCGGGCTACCCTGACGCTTTCACCTTAAAGCTGCATACAATAAATTGGTTATATTATTATAGTAAATATCTATTTTCAAGTAAAGTGCTACTATAAACACTCCGATGAGACTAATCTATCCCTCATACAAATACTTTACTTTAAAATCTATTACTAAAGGTGAACGCACACTTTTCAGAGCCGAAGGAGGCGAAAGAATCGAATTTTAGAATTACTTGTATGAAATCCTATGGAACCTCGCACACTTACCGAATCGGACGAATAAGGTCGTACGATTCGGTGCGGATAAGTGTGCGAAGTTACATTGGACTTCATTTAAGTAATTCTAAAATTTGATTCCTTCGCCTCCTTCGGCTCTGATAAGTGTGCGTTCACCTTAAACCAGCTATTGGTGCTGGCTCATACCATTACTTTATGCGGACACCGTTATCGGGCCGTCTTTATAGGATATCCTAAAGGGATATCCGATAAATACCGTAACTAAGGGTAGATTACTAGTTGAGCGCACTCTGCTATAAAAAAATAACTGCCCTTGGACTCTGCAGTGCCTCAAACTAGCAACGCCGCGTACGGTTTATACCGTACGCGGCGTTGCTAGTTTGAGGCACTAACTTTGTACTTATGTACATAATTAATAATTATGTAAACGTTTCCAAAAAAAATTGATATTACTGGATTCAAAATAATAACACCTTAAAAATGAGCAAACGAGTTAACTCGTTTGCGCATTTTCAAGGTATTATAGCAGCGACCGTAAGCCGTTAGAATACCTACAGAATTTTGAAATTTTTACTCTAGGTACCATCTACTTGTAATATATGACGTGTTACCTCGCATTAGAGTGAGCGTGTTAGGACACGGAGAAACGGCATTTTGGCAAGGAAAGCACAGATAATCATTACCACGTTTAACTTCATAAGAATTGTAATGAGAATTAAATTCAATAGTTTCAAACATACAGCAACGGAAAAAAACCTCTTCAGTATCTGTCACCAAAATTGCATCAATTTGGCCAAAAGTGGGTAAGAATTGTTCATCATCTATATCTACAGTAACAATAGAGTTCCGCTGCCATATAACACCAGCTATTGTAGCGGAAGTAACCGAATATTTGAGGACAACGCCAGTGCCGAGAGAAAACTTGACAGTGTCTCCTGAATTTAATGCAGATTTTTTTCCTAGTATTTTTGTTGTAGGTATTGTATTTTTCACAAACAAGTCATTGAGCATAAGTTGACATTTTATTGCTAGAGTCTTGCAAACATTGACTCGATTAAAAGATGATCTAGCCACTAACTTAGATACCCTGTGCTTGGCTTCAAAACGCATAGCCCACATGTTACGTACGGGGCCGAACTTCATTAGCATGGTAGGATAATGAGTCAGAAAATGAAACTTTGGCTGCAGGGGTGATTTTGTTAGCTCCGTGTACAATTGATTAAATTCTGCTATTATAACCCGGAGTTGAATATTGGTGTCACTGAAGACCCTATGACTTAATAACCTGTCGGTGATTTGCCGCAACATAATGTATAATTTCCATACTTTATTTTCTAAAGGAATGTAAAACCCGGCTATTAGGCTGAAGTATCTAATAAGGGTAAGCATTTCTGATGCTGAAGTTTTCAATTTTACTTTCGAACCTTGGACAACTAAACAATTACTTGGTTTTGAATTCCTATCTGGTCCATAATCAAATGAAATTATTCTTTGTTGCAATACTGAGATCTTTAAAAGACCTTCGGCAAGGAAGTGGTTTATGACAAAGGTCATTACATAACGAGCTACACCTTCTAATATATCATGCATTGGGTCTACTGCTACATTTTGAAATAAATCAAATCCTGTCACCTTAAGCCAACAGCATGATTCTTTAATGCCCGTGTTAGGTGTATCGTTTTCTTGCAATTGAGCGTGGTATGAAGTCATATTTCTAAGCAAGTTACTGTTTTCATATAGAGCAGTTTGCAAACCTTTCTTGTCAATGTTACAGATTCTGCAACACTTGTTAGCTGAAAAACTTTCAGTAAACCCGAGAATTGAATTCAGGCCTAAATTATCGCCAGTTATAGCAACAACCTTCAATTTTACGGTTCCTTTAAAAAACTTATTTTCTATAAAAATTCCTTTGTTTTGCAAGTAATTCAATTCCTCAATAACAGGGTCAAAAATAGCTTTGTTTCCATATTTAGTTTTGTCAGCAGAATGGCAAATAGCTAACAGCAAAATGTTATTCAACAATGAAAATAAATGTGGTGGGAGTGCTGGCAAGGAAACGTATACACCACCAAGCTTATGCACCCCAGCGTGGCTCCCCAAAGGATTTCCAATTTCAAAATCATCATAGTATACTACTAAAGGAAGAATAATGTCCGACGCCTGCGGTGTACACATTGCCAGCCATACAGATCCCTGCATTACATTTTCTAGACACATTCGCCTCATCGGATTTTCTTCACGGATTATTAAATTACCCCTTAGGTGGTTCAAATAATCCGTTACATCTTTCCAAATAGTGTCAATGGAAAAAAAATTCTTCAAAACCTGGCGAAGTTGAATTACTTGCATTGTACGTGGCTTGGTGTGTAATGTTAAAGTGTTACTCCTTTGTGAAATGTCAGGACAATAACCAACGATTACTTCATGTGGTGGTATAAAAGAACCTAATAAATTCAATTCTCGGAATCTCAAATATTCTGAACGAAACGGAAAAAAGATGCCCTTCAAAGCTGTGTTGAACTTATGAAGTCGTTTATTAATTTCGCTTCCAGACATGCTTTCCTCATCAGCTAGCACAGGGCCGAATACGGACATTAAAGACGGTGCGATATTGTCAAGAAGGGTTTGCAAATGACTAACCATAGCTTGTACAGACGATCGAGATACAGAGGGATTTACATAGAGCGTTGAAATAAATTTCAAAACTTCTTTATGAATAATACTATCAGCATTATCAAGGACTTCCGGTTCACTATCAGCTTCAATGTATATGTGCTCAGTTGCTACTTTGGTAGTCTCTGTTTCACACATAGGTACTACGCAAGCCTCGTTTGAGGTGGATGGCAAATAACGAGTGTTTACTTTATTCAAATGTTTTAAGTTAACATGTTTTCTAAATTGTCTAACGTCCGTGAAATACCGGTAGCATGCGTCTTCACCACATTTATAAACTCCAGTAATATCAATTTTTTCACATTCTTTCCTTATGTGGGTAATAAGTGAAGAAAACGTGGGAAAAGTCCTTTTACAACTGTGACACTTCATCTTAATTTAAATTGTGACTCCGAGAGTAACTAATATCTCCTTCACAGATTGTGACATACGATCGTACGATGTTTTGACTTTGTAAAAACCAATTTGGATAATAAGCCAAATGTTATAGCTTTCAGTAGGATATTTAGCCGCAGTAGCATGAAATATTTTAAAAGTCACATCAACAGCCTCAGTTAGTGTTGTGAACTTGTAAAACGTATTGTCACATACTGTGAAGGAGACACCTGACTGGCGGCACCAAATTATAAATGGTTGGAGGCTAATACCTAGGTTTTGAAGCTTTTGGCGACGCTCCTCAATTACCACTTGCACGTCTGCGTCATCATCCACGATGGTCACAAATCCATCCAATATCTCCGCTCGTGAAGCTTGCCAGTCTTTTCTAGATCGACGGGCAGGAGGAATATTAAAGAGACAGCCGAGTAGCAATATCGCTGCTATTAATTTTGTCTCCGGTTGTTCATCTGGAAAGAAAATAATAACAGTATATTTGACACAACACATCATCATTAACTGAGCAAATAGGGAAAAGTATCAGAACAAAATAAAATCTATCTATATAAGTAAAAATGAATTGCGGAAATGTGTGTCCGCCCGCCCGTTACTTCTGAACGACTGCACCATGTTAGATAATTTTTAAATTCTTTTTTGTCTATATATTTTATAACGGGTTCACCGACCCAGGGAGGTCGAGCACCTAGAACTATATAACAGAATCATTTCCTTACCGTCACAAATTGCCAATGTATCAGCTATTTTTCGACGAAGAAACGAGTCCTTTGTGGTGTTAAGCTTCTGCTGAGCAGCTTTTAGTATGTTTTCCGATGAAGCATCCAAGGCGTCGAGGCCCCCGGATTTATCAGGGAACAGTGCTTCGTAGTCATGAGTCAGGAGTCGCCATCCATCACTTGACTTCAGGATAGGATACTTATTGAAGTACTCCTGTAATGTCCCTTCCTTGTAGTACAAGTACCGGAGGCGAGCTCGCACCGTCTCCCGCCACAGGGCACTGACCTCCTGCCACGGACCAGCTGAAGGACTTGACAGCTGCTCTAATGCTGACGCTACGTCCTCCACTTCACCTGCACACAAAAATTAAAACGATTAATAATTAGTACAATGACAATAACGGTTCTTAGATTCAGATATTTTGTAATTTGTAACGAAAATTTATACTAATTCAGATATTTTTCTCAATAATTTTGTTCTTGATAATTTAATTCAATCTGAAAACATAAAATTTCTTGAAAAGGAGTTACCTTCTTTAAGTCCGGTCAGGTCGATTCCAGCGAGTGGAGGGGTGTCTAGCCTAGGACTGGACTTGGAGCGAGAACGTGACTTGGGCTTTTCAATAAGGCCCAACGAAACTAAATGCTGCCGTCGAGCCCTTCTGGCGGTGACTAACCAGCCAGAGATATTGCGCTTAGCCTGGTAAGCATCAGCCGGCAGGTACGGCGCGTAGTATAGGGGTGGTGACTCCTCTTTAAATAATCTGCCAATGTCGTAGGATAGAGCAAGCAGCTGCGAATCTGTCAGAAGTACCGGGTTTTCGGCCGTAATGAGCTTCTCCATAAGCAGCTTGCATAAACGCCCACGCACGTTTGAGGGTAAGGTGCCCGTTTTCTGCCCAATTGCTATTATTTGTTTTCCCTCGACTGATGAATTCAGTATGGTATTCACCTGAAACTCAAATAGTATAAGTATGGCATTACAAACTAAATATGCAAGGTAAAAGTTAAAAAAAAATGTCACTAAAATGTTGAAAATACAGGTTCAATACCTACCTTCCATTCAGTATAATGATCAGTTGGAGTCGGTGCCAGTCTAGGCATCATGCATTTAGTTGTTAGTTATAGCTGTCACCAACTCCAAATATATTACTGATCTTTGTGACATATAGTATAGCTCCTAAACGGCCGTCCGTACACACATACAGGACAGGACAGGTACAGACGTTAAACTTATCTGTTTACGCCGGGGGTTAACAATATTGAATGTCAATTTAAATTCCTTATCAAAAGTACAGGATAATAGGCAATAACTTACTAAATTGCTCCCGGTGGACTCTTGTCTAACTGCTTCACCCACTGACGTCGACGAGTCCAGTGGTATCACCAGTATGTCACCATCCTAAAATAATATTTACTTTGAGACAATGTTATAATAGTACATGTAACAAAAAGGTGTGATAATATGAGTATGTACGGTCAATTAACCTCAATAATCGTTGACATAATCACTAAATGTGTCCGAGTGCGACCGTTAACTAACAGGCTATAGCTAGCCCTAGCCGGAGATAACTCAAGGGAAGTGTTATATTTTTTTACTAGTAATCGGTTCAGCATTGCAGGTGTGAACGGTCCTGCCCTCGTCCCTTGATCCGGCCCTGATAAAAACTAATCGATCAAGATCAGGACTGATCCTGGTCTCAAAGAATGTCTATACCAAATTTTGCATCGGTTCAGTGTCTTAGGTATGAAAATGTGAAAAGGTCCTGCCCCAGCCGACAGATAGACAGACAAACTTACTTTCGCATTTATAATATTAGTATGGATGTAATTACAAATTAATACATATTGCTCTTGAACCAAAAAACAGTAAGTACGAGTACTTTTCTACAATTTTGCAGAACTTACCAAATTTTCCTGGTTAAGTCCTGCTTCGCAGTCTTGGTTGAGGATTGAGCTTTGCAGTCCTTCACACGGTGGCAGAGGCTCTAAGTTACAAGGTAGACTAGTTAACAAGTCATTCCTCAGGACCTCTTCAAAGAGTGATGAATTGTAGGAGTTATCCTGAAATTTAACAAGAAATTTAAAAAGGTAATAATAATGTACTTAGTTGGTAAACTAACAAGACTGATGAAAAGTTATGATTTTATTCCACTTTTTAAATAAATACTGCACCGGTTAAATTGTTAGGTATCTTAAGAAGACTTTAAAATAATAAAAGTTAATAAGTAGGTACCTACCTACCTACATGCAAGTAGGAGAATGTGCATTTAAGCGACGCAGGGCATGTGTAAGCAAAAAGTTTAAAACAAAATTTACTTTTTTGAAATACAATTTAACATGAAAACAAACCATATCTTTTGGTTGGTCGCTTTTTAACATGGCCAGAGCTGCTTCAAACCGGAGTCTGTCCCCTATTTGAGGGAACATACTATGTATGTCTTGTTTACTAAGCATCTGCATTGTTGCGATATCAATTCTTTCAGCTGAAAAAAAAAGGTAAATTTAACAGCGCCCTGATTGCAGCTGTGAAATGCACTACGTCGCATCGACTTTATAAAATGTAGGTTGGTAGAGCTCGTCTAAGCTGAAATGACGCGCCCCACTACTTAAATTTGTATACGTACACTACGGGAAATGCGGTAGTGGGGCGCGTCATTTTAGTTTAGACGCACTCTACCTATTTGTTTTTTTTTGGGTTGCAGTTGCACATCGAATCTAGTGTATAATATAAATATGAACGTATATCTAGGTAGGTGGGTAGGTACCATACGACAAGACTATTCTTGGTTGGAGTGTACAGCGGCCAAAAAAGTGTTATTTTCGCAAATCGTTTATTTTCTCGATTCTATAGTATGTAACACCTAGAAAGGCTAAAAGTGTCTGGATGTTTTTTGTCTCCGACCAACCGTTTGTCGTAAAAACGATGTCGAAGGGATCCATAGGTAAGGTTATGTTAGAACTGTGACCTTGAAATTGGTCGCGAAATTTTTTTAAGTATATTTTCATAGTGCCTCTAAGACGACACTCTGACCCTATTCTTGCTAGAAATTAGAATGAGTGAATGTAATGTGTGAGCTCATGCTAGCAACTTACTAGGTAGGTTTGTCAACTTACTTTCAAAACGATCGATGTAGCGTTCCAAATTCCACTTCTTCAAAAGATCACGCGTAGCCATATCCATTTTTGCACTGATCAAACACGTTCACTGGCACTAATGGAATTGTTATTGCTATTAATTAAACGAGTCGTGAGTCGTGACTTGCCGGCTGTAGCGGTGAAATACAAATGGCCGACCGAAATGGCGCGGCGGCGGAATGAAGTGAGAGAGGGAGACCTCATTATATAATGCCGTCACCTTAAATTTGTAGGACATCATTCAAATGCTACTCATAAATGGGTCTCTGTAATAATAATTTAGTAGGATACACATAAAATAATATGACTATATTATTGAACTTTGATGCTTACTCTAAAAATATGAGATTATTTAATCGTATTATCATAGGATTCACATAAAATAATATGACTGTAATATTAAAAAATGATGCTTACTTTAAAAATATAAGTTTAAAGCATTATAATTTAATATAGTACATTAGGGGGAGGTCATCGTATTTTTAGAGATACTTCTTCATATTAAACTATGAAATCTATTTATATTACGGTGACTGTCATTGTGTTTTTTAATTAGAATCTTATTTATAATTATCATACTAATTTATGGGACAGTGGACCATTTTCTATTACATTGTGATATTATTTGAAGAAGACAATGTTATTTCATAATTACAAATTTTTACGATGACAAGTATCATAATATTGCATTATTTACCCAAAAAATTCGATTTCATCTTAACACATTTCAGTTCTAGCGTAATATTTACTTATTATCAACATATTATAAGACAACGCATCTATTTTAAACCAACGTCACGATATTTTAAGATTATGCCAAAATGACATTTTTCTCAGTGTGTGGCGTGCCCTGCGCTGGGTTGCGACAATCGTACCCGCCATGTCGCCATGAGATCACACCGGAGCTCTGTCCGCCGAGCCGCGATTTGTCGCGGCAGCGGAGTTTCGCCCCGGCGTTTCGCCTCCTCGCGCCACTCCCACATGTGCGCGAGGACCTTTGCCTCCAGATCCCATGGCGATTGAAGTGGGCTTAAGATTAACTACAATGTGTCTGTTATTTTTATTACATACGGATATCATACGGGAACTGAGTAGCGGCGCGGTGGCGACACAATTAACAATATAGCTAAATCCAAAGGGGAAATGGTTAAATAACCACATTTTTTTACCCGACTACGACAAAGTAGATATCGTTGGCAGCGTAGTAATTGTCCGCTAGTTATAGGATCTGAAATTACATTAAATTAAATATGGCGCACTCTAGAGAACATAAAGTCAAGAACAACGATAAAACCTGTTTCCTATGGGGCCGTGTTTGGTATTAAAGAGGTTAATCAGCACATTTTAAATATACTCCAATTATGAGCTAACCCAAAATAACTGAAATAAAAACAAATTCAAAACTAAAACCCGATTCCCGATAAATCACGCTCCAAAAAGTATGAAACTAGAAAATATTCTCATCTTAAAGCTGCGGTCGTAATTTACATTTCATTACTGGATCGAAGTTCTTTGACGCGGCTTGTGGTAGTAGTAAACTGGTAGTAATCGTCACGTAACAACAAAGGGTTATGCGTCCTCCATGTGACTTAATTTATAATAGTAAGACACTAAGAGCGAGAGAAAGTTTCCATAATTGTCGAGGGTGCCAAATTTTTCATCATGAGTGTCGTTTCCATAGTTTTCGAAGCGATAGTGCAGTTAAATGAAAATCCAAGATGGATATAAAACTTTATGAAAGCGTCTAAAACTGTGTATTTGGCATAATATAAGCGAAGACAAATTCACACTTTCTCTCTCTCTGTCTCTTCCTATTGTTTATTGTCTGAGCGTGTGAGTAACACGTAAGGAACTTCGTTCCTGAGGGAGGTCCCCCGACTGTTTGTTTTTAATTTTTAGACTAGTATGTTCTTCATTTTGACTATAAGTCTAAAGGCAACGAAATAATGACTAGAGTGGTTTAGTAGGAGCCACAGAAAAGTTTCATGATTTACCTCCTGGCTCATCAAGTTCAATGTATTGGACTTATCGGAACGAATAATTTAGCAAAATCACACAACAAGGTTTTATTTAAACCAGGTTTAAACCACCAAGCCAGTTTTTGAAGAACCCAAAGGGTATATAAATGCATTTTTTTTTTTGACAGTCTTGTACAAGACTGGCAACTAGTAATTTTCGTATTAAGAACTTTACTCAATCTAAACTAATATTATAAAGAGGAAAGATTTGATTTTTTGTTTGTTTGTTTGTAATGGATAAACTCAAAAACTACTGAACCAATTTTAAAAATTATGTAACCTATAAAAAACTACATTATCATTAAGTAACATAGGCTATATTATATCCCGAAAAAATGCACAATTCCTGTGATTCACGCGGACGAAGTCGCAGGCAAAGTGCTAGATCGAAATAAAGTTAAAAATGCAAAAACTGGCTAGGTTACTTGGGCTAGAACTAGGTGAGAGGAGTGTACTAGTATCCACTGAAAATTTCCACTATCAACCTTCTGGCTCTATCTCTCGTTACGTACCTCAACTGTAACAAACACAATGAATTACAATTGGATATAATGTTGTTGGAGCACTTGCACTCGGCCGGTGTGATCGCACCATGCAGTTAAGTGCACATGTTGCGACTTGCCGCTTATTTACGTGACCAGCGACGCTATGCGACACATTACAACTTTTCTCCTTTTTAACCGACTTCAAAAAAAGGAGGAGGTTCTCAATTCGACTGTTTTTTTTATGTTTGTTACCTCAGAACTTTTGACTAGGTGAACCGATTTTGATGATTCTTTACAAATCCTGAGACATCGACTTCCGAAATTAAAGTTATTTTTCACTTTGTACTGTTTTTAAGGAAGTCAGTTATTATTTTTTTTGAAAAAAGTTTTTTCTCATGTTAATACAAACTACATTATACTCCAACCGTTTTCACACTACCTGCTTGATTATACAATGTTATGTTATGAAAACCTAACCTAAAGTAAATCATTACAGCCCAGGGGCTAGCCGGAATTCCGGAAATAATATTGCAATGATTTTTTCAACATTAACACATTACATTACCACACTTTACATTTTCTTTTCAATCTCTGCAAGAACGCAACGCCAAAACCGTTAAACAGCTTAAATAAAAATATTTTATTTTTTATTTTTGCTGTTTTATCCATGTCTTAAATTAAACTTGCACGCGCGAAGCTAGCGCAACGCGCAGAAATCTAAACAAGCGCACCACTTTCCAAAAATATTTGTTAACGATTCTCGTTGTATGGTTAATTACTATAAGAAATGTCAACTTCATGTCGGGAAGATGAGCAACCAACAACACAAGTCTGTTCTTTTCCTCCCAAGTATGTTGAAAAACGTCGTATGAATCGCAAGCGCATTAATCATTACACACTCGGCTCCCTTGAATCGCGCGCCCGTGACTTATCGTGTGACCAACATAGCACACTTGTGACATAATTTACTTTTATTATGATTCGCTGGTCAATTGAATTTGAAACCTTAACAAAAAATACTTAACATGTACGGACAAAACAAAAATTGAATTGCTTTTTATAATATCGATGTGTAAAAAGTAGAGTATTCTCCTCGGAGATAAAGGTGGCTTTGTCTTGGGTGAGCTTGAATGTTAATCTTTATTCAAAATAGCGCCCGTAACATAAGTCACTGGTTTATCCCCTCGGTGAATAATCTTCTATAAATAGCGCATATCAAGTATGGTACACATTTCAAAAAGTCAGTAAAGGAGCTGACTGTCTAGTGCCTAGACTGCGTCTGACAAATATTTATGCCCGTGAAGGTTGATAAAATGTAACTTTATCAAAGCTACGGCCACAGGAGAAATACTTCTCAAAAAGATGTATGGTGTGTCCTCAGCCTTGTTGTGGCATTTGCATAAAGTTAAGCAGCCGATGTTTTAATCAGACATTTTACTACGCAATGTTTAACAACAGGCACGCTAGATTCAACTTTATTGTTTCAGTCATAAGGTTTAACTTGCTACGGCAAGTTTTCTCTGTATTTAAACAACAGGATAATTTGTATTTAGAGTAGGATATTTTGGGCGTTTGCATTCTTTCAAAAGATTGTTACTTGTTACTGTACAAAAGTTGTCCTGAATCCATTAACATGAAAAAAAATAACACTAGAAGGCGCGTTAGTGACAATCACTGAGCATGGCACAAGAATTGACAAGTTTTGTTCTGTTAAACAAAACAGCTACAAGCGCAAAGACGTTCCAGTAGAAGAGGCCAAGTTCTATATACATTCTAACATGATTTTTACGCTTTTCTTGTTCAGACGTTATTCTTCAGAGTATTCGCAGTTGCACCGTTAAACTGGTATAGTACGCTGTGTCCCTCGCAGCCAATTATATCGCACCGACACATATGTACCTATTTTGCCATGGTGGCCGTCGAAGACTAGCCGTCAACGCAGGACATGTTATGGTATAGAAGTGTGTGCGCAGACCCAGGTACTCTCTCTTCCCTCTGTCTCATATTCCAATGGAACGGCGATTCTACACAGCTGGAGAGAGATTAGGTGCAGGACCAACGGTTTAACGTGCTTTCCGTGACACTTTTTAGGGTTCCGTTGCCAAATGGCAAAAAACGGAACCCTTATAGATTCGTCATGTCTGTCTGTCTGTCTGTCTGTCTGTCTGTCCGTCCGTATGTCACAGCCACTTTTCTCCAAAACTACAAGAGCTATGCTGTTGAAACTTGGTAAGTAGATGTATTCTGTAAACCGCATTAAGATTTTCATACAAAAATAGAAAAAAAAACAATAAATCGTGGGGTTCCCCATACATAGAACTGAAACTCAAAAATGGTTTATTTCATCTAACCCATACGTGTGGGGTACCTATGAATAGGTCTTCAAAAATGGTATTGAGGTTTCTATTATAATTTTTTTCTAAACTGAATAGTTTGCGCGAGAGACACTTCCAAACTGGTAAAATGTGTGTCCCCCCCCCCATAACTTCTAAAATAAGAGAATGATAAAACTAAAAAAAATGTGTGATGTACATTACCATGTAAACTACCACCGAAAAATGGTTTGAACGAAATCGAGTAAGTCGTTTTTTTTTAAAACGTCATAAATCGTAAACCGCAATTTACCTTTCATTTAATCAACAGAAATATAAAAATTAAAAAAAAAACATTTATTTTCATAAACATGAACCTTCTGCATAAACCGAGAATACCTACAGGTTTGTACGGAACCCTTTGTGCGCGAGTCCGACTCGCACTTGGCCGGTTTTTTAAAAGAGTAACCGTGTAGTTTCTTGCCGGCTCTTATCCATAGGAATCAACAATTTGGAACCGTGCACCTAGCTTCTGACGTTTCATAGTGTGTGCCCTTGTAAGTTTATGTGGAATAAAAATATTTTGATATGATTTGACTGAGGTATCAAACCATCTACTTCCGAACTTCAAGCTTTTGCTGAGAAATCCTAACCAGTAAAACTTCTGGACCTGAGAATAGATCCCTGGATCCTTCCCTCAGCCGTCGCGCTTGCGACCACGACACCAACGAATAGACACACATGCACCGTGTGTGACTCTGTAATGATCTGATGACGTCACCACTCACACAATCGTTGCATAATTAGAATGTACCACATTTAGCTTCACCTCTTTGGGTTCGCGCTAGAATTCCATTACTCCTTATTACAGCGTCTTATCACGTACGGTGGAGGCGACTGGCGACCGGTGTATTGTGAACCTTATTGCGTCAATGTACGACACACAGTTACATTGTACAACGATTTAATTTACATGCAAATAGCGCCGAGCGATTTATATCAATAGAGTATTGATAAGGGAGAATATTATGATGTATGGCGGGATTCGTAGCGCGTAGGCGTCGTAGCGGCGCTACGTGTCTACGAGCGCGTAGCGACGCACCGGCCACTCGATGACGTCACGTCGTCTGATTTATACATTTGTTTGCTTTTCTCTCTTTATTTTAAGGAACTTTTATCTAAATTCGTGTCGGTCGTATCCAGTGTGTTTGTTGTATGAAACTTATGTAAGTAACATTTTGTTTTTTACTGCTAACAAGATTACAACTTTTCTCTGAGATAGCAAGTTATGAGTTTACTTCTTGGTTCGCAAACAGTAACTTAGTTTCGTTTGAGCACAAGCGTGGAGTGTGTCAGTTTAATTAATGCGTGTACCTGAGCTGAATGTACCGCTCGAACAAGTTCGCTCACTTCACTAACAACGCCCAACTTCAATAAGTTCCTATAGCGCTAGTAGCTATAACGTGACATTTTGTCTCTGTTACGTAAACAGATAAACTACCGACAGTTTATGAATATTTATCGTTGTACAGACTTCAGAACACGGCGTACAATGATCTCCACCGAGACGGTTTGCGATTATTGCTTAATCTAAAAATTAACACATGAAACATCATTGTACTCCTTTTTACGAAAATTACGCGGCTGGATGAGGATGGAATTTGGAACAATTAAGGTTTATATGAAAAAGGAGTACAGAAAGCTAATATTTGTATGAAAGTCAAACTTAAAATTTTGAATGAATTATGGTGAAATTTCGACCACTGGACAACCATTAGTAAATGTAAGAAACATTTCCAATTAGATCCTTTGTAAAAAGAAGGAGAAGAAGTCTTTCGTCCTAAACTGGGCGACTTCTGTATATTAGACGCCTTTTCATATGAAATCTAATAGAGAGCTAATCCGACCCTACAGGACAGGATTGTTAACTGCCGAGCAGTTCTATGTCGCCACGACAAATAAGAGAACCTTGATAACGTCGTCTTTTGGTCGAGAAAGTGTTGTTATGTAAACATGTGCGAGACGGTGGCGCCCACTCGCGTCCGTCTCACTCCGTCGGGAAATAAGTTTCGCTTCACGACCACATGAAACACAGAACCGCTCTGTCTTATGTTGTGTGTCCACCACACAGCTGCTGGAGTTGTTTGCTTATAAACTTGGATCTTAGGTTCCCCTATTCACTGCTAGGGTCGCGAGATTTGTTCGAAAGAGTTACCGTGGGCTTGGCATATAGGCAACTGAAGGAACACGGGTGGGTTTTAGTTAATAAAAGTCTGACACGCCCTCCCGCTCCACCCAACCAAAAAAAAGGCTCCCCTATTCAAACAGATTTAATGTACTTTCTCCAGTGGTTACTCTGCTTCAGACTGCAGTCTGAATTTATGCCCAGTTGATGGTCAGCTCGCCTCCTATAACATGAAGTTAAACATAACTGGTGACAGCGTTTCATGCCGCGTGGATAATAGAGTCCTGGCCTACATGGTGAAGGCTGGATATCACTGCATATTCTCACCACTGAGACCGATGCCAGTGTTTAACATATTTATGATTGTACTTAAGTTCGTGGCTATATTTACTATATCTACTTAAGATAAATGACCGGAGCTGTTGATAAACCTTTATTAATAAATAAACACATGTTGTATTAATAGTTTCAACATTAATGCTATATTTAAACGTTTATTACCCCGGCACCCAGGCCCTTCAAACTAGAACAAAAGGATTTGCAAAAATTGTATACACATAGTCGACATATCCGGCTCAAAATAACGTGTTCATACAGATCTCTGACATAGCTCTAATAACTCTAAATTTTCTTTTAAATCGTGTTTTCTAGATCAATAGCGTTAATTTATTTGCTAACGAAGAGCACTAGTCTCGCAGGACCAGTTAGTACTAGTGCAGTAGTGCTTGTAGTACTAACAAGTTGCTCCTCGGGGCCGGCTGGCGGGCCGACGCGCCCTGTATGTTGATTGCATTTTGAGAGCTGTGACGTCAGAGACAAGGCTGCGTTCTACCAAAGCTCGATACTCCTCTATGTTGACAAGATTTCTCACAGAATGGAATATAGTGGTCGTATAGTGCAGCCAGGGGCATTCCTTCCCGAAGAGAGAGAGAGAAACTAATCTTCTATTTTAAAATAGATTTAACATTCGTTTACACAGTGGCTTTCAGGATTCTCTTACCAATGTCTAGTTTGGGATGGTCGAAACGACAGCTTGAGGACTATGCAATAAGAGCAGTGATTAGGAACTCTCTCTTAAGGTAATGACTAACCAAGTTTTGTGGTTAAGCCAGAGCCCGCTTGTTAATCCCTATCGTAAGCGTTGGAGACCAATTTTCAATTTTATTAAGTACCTGGTATGTACTGGTTGACAGGGCTATACTCTTCTCCCGTACCTATTAACACTGTAATTTGAAACCATTTTAAAAGCCAATTATTTTTAAAAGAGTTACCTTAAGTTTCTTGGCGGCTCTCCTTCTAAGGAATCAACAATTTGGAATCGTGTACCTAGCGTGCCCTTGTAGGTTTATGTGAAATAAAAATATTTTGATTTTGTTGAGAAGTAGTAAAAGAAATGGTTTCAAAGTCTCATGATGTAACTAAATGCTGGTTGCGGGCCATATTAGTATAACCACATCATTAAATAGTGGAAGCCTGCAAAATAAACTAATCAATACCGAAATACTAACGCTGAATGTGAGAGAGTAGAGTTGGCCCAGTGGAAATGGTCGTGACATATGAGTTATAGGTCGATGATTCGAACCTGACAGTCGCTTGACTTTGTGTAAAATTTAAGCCGACTTCAAAAATGAGGAGGTTCTCAATTCGGATGTTTATATATTTTTTTTGTTTGATGTATGTTCGGCCATAACTCCGTCACATATTGACGGATTTGCAAAATTCTTTTTTCGTTTGAAAGGAGTTTATTTTGTAATGGTCCCATATAAATTTCATATAGATCTGATGATGAGTTCCGGAGATACACCGGAACTCTTTTAAAAAATGACAGCAAATCAACCACGATTTCTGCTATCGCATAAATATGCATTGTTTGCTTGGAATTAGTGCGGGGTAGTTATTTTATTACTTTGTAGTGTTTTTAAGGAAGTCGGTTGTTTTTTTTGTCTTAAAAAGTTTTTTTCATCACAACTGGAGAAAAACATCGTGAGGAAACCTACATGTCCTAGAAGGAAAAAAAATAAATACATGTGAAATCTACCGACCCGCAGTAGGCCCACGTGAAGGACTATGGCCCTCTTACTCTCACAGAGAGGAATCCTATGTCCCAGTAGTCAGAACAATTACAGACTGATTATGTTATATGATATGTAATGAAAGGCTTGACACGCACGTGTCAGTAGTTTCGTAGTCTAATAGTGAGGTAAACTGATCAGTATATAACACGCCAGTTGTCGCGGGACCTGACAGCTGACAAGCGTCATGTAGTACGTTATTGTTTGTTTACTGCTTTTAATTAATTAATTATTAATTGTCCGCCATATTTTATTATTTTTAAATTATCCTCAATCGGGTCTTTTGGCTCTGGGATGATAGAGATACGAATTGATTCGTGACAATGAACTGTAACAGTATTTCTAACACTTATTTTCTCATATTTTGAGGTTTCTGAGACATCACCATGACAAACTATCACCTAATTACATTTAGTCGACTTCGATTTTCAATTAACACGAACCTCCAGTTCTTGATCGATTACTGGTCCCATCGATTAGCACTATAAGAGGTGTTAAATTAACATAGTTATTATGATTATGAACTTACCGGGCGTGCCGACTCAATCCTCCTGTGTATACGACTTTATTACACAGCACTTACTACATTGAACGTACAGCATGGCCTTTAACACAAATCACTCACGACGAACCATCCTTGGAACACAAACTAGAAATGTTAACGGTCTATTTTCAAGTTTTATTCACCAAATTTTCTGAAAAGCACTTTACTGAACAAAATAGTCTAAAATTAAATTAAAAAATGTATTTTAAGGCTCTACGACTTCTGATAGTATTCCATCCATCTCTGTATAACTACTTAGGTAAGTACGCACTAACCTATCTAATAAAATAGATGCTATCTGTAAATCCAGAAACATATAAATAAAGTGCAGGACATAGAACTTGTGTGCTAGTGTATCATGTTCGGTACAATTGGCTCTTTCACTCGGAGGAGCCGTGTTTGATTTACGGTCAACAGGTAGCCGTTCCTCTTGGAGGCGAACATATTTCTTGCGGCTTTACTTATTTTACAAATGATTTTATATGTACCTTTAAGCATTACACTGTTTCAAACTTATAAATTATTTGGAATTTACAATTAAAATTTGCAAAAATACTTACTAAGTAGGCTGTGACTATTTTATATTAAAACTTTACTGGGCATTTTACACATAAAGTTAGTCGAAATTTTTTAAGAGAAAAATCGTAACTAGGAAAAAATGTGAACTATTTATGTACTCGTATATGGTACAAGCAACACTCTTCACAGACACATCGAGTTGATCTCGCTTCTGTAGCCTCAAGGACCAATATTTTCTTAAGGAACTACTTTATGTCAGAACTTTTATGAACTTACAAAAAAATAAATAAAAACAGAATTGTAATAACTAGAATGAACTTATAAGTAATCAAGTTGACATTTTAAGTTAATTTTTACAAAATATATTGGTTGTTAGATTTGTTAACAAACACAGCGAGTCGAACGGCGGCGTCAAGTCGGCGGTCTGCACGCGCCGCGCTCGCGAACGGTCGGCACCCGACTGGCGCCCTCGACGGGGCCGCCCTCCCTACTCACACTCGTCTACCACTGACAGTTTACCAGGATATTCCACCATGCTTGCAATCGAGAACTATACAGACAGGCAGATCAGACCCCACGCTAACAAAGTATTTAGCCTGTACTGTACCACTTTAGGACAAAGGTATTATGTTCCATTGTCAAATCTGTACAGAAATGCAATGATAAAACATAGCACCTTACGCACAAAGGCAGAAAAGCGCGATGCGACTCCAATAGAACAATTTCTATGAAAATGTTCATTGTTCTACCAGATTTGCCTCGCACCGTAAACGTCGTGCCTGTCTGCGGGAGCCAAAAGTTCAAGTTTCGATAAATAAATTGTCAAGTATAGAAATTAGCAGAATATTTTTTTAGGAATAGAAATTAATACCTTTTTTTGTGGGTGGGAAATCAAGAAATGACGTCTCCCGCTCTGGGCGAAGCGGAAGGGCGTGTCAGACTTTTACTGATTAAAACCCACCCGTGTTCCTTCAGTTCCCTGTGCCGGAGCCACAGTAACTCTTTCGAACAAATATCGCGACCCTGGTAGGAGAAATCATTACCTACTTATTATGTTTTATAGTATGGCATATGAGCCTATAAAGTTTTGCTAGAACGCAAGCCTTTTCTTTGTGAAAGGGACTAAACATTAATCCACTACGCGGGCCCAGTGTAGCTTGATATTACATAATTTAATTACACATTCTCAGGATTTTTTTTCCCACCTCTCATTGGCTCTTATATTACTCGTGTTCATAACTATTCGCCCCATCTAATAAAAGATCCCCAAAAGAGCAACAGTGTCCTCCCGGGTGTGTTGACGAAGCGCGCTCCACTTCGTTCATAACTCGGCTGTATCTGCCATCCCTAACTAAATAATAAAACAAAGTTTTTTTCATTTCTCTTCTAACGACTCTTTCAGAGTTGTATCATAAATATCTTTGTCCAGTTCGTTGTTTTCTCACTGCGACGACTTGGTTGTGTCGACCGACGATATTTTTTTTTGTAATCCATACTATCCATACTTCCATACTATCCATACTAATATTATAAATGCAAAAGTAACTCTGTCTGTCTGTCGGTCTGTCTGTCTGTCGGTCTGTCTGTCTGTCTGTCTGTCTGTCTGTCTCGCTTTCCTGCTAAAACTACTGAACCGATTTAAATGAAATTTGGTACACAGATAGTTTAGAGCCTGAGAAAGGACATAGGCTACTTTTTATCCCGGTAATACGTTCCCGCGGGATATTTCCGACCTCCACGCGGGTGAAGCCGCTGGCAAAAGCTAGTACTGTCTATTTGTAGAACCCGTTTCAGCATTCTACGAATCTGTATATTCGTACAAATAAGTTTAAACTGTCTGTTTGTAATCTATACTTCTTTACATATTATAAAATAAAGTCACTTCGCTGTCTGTCTGTCCCTATGTATGCTTATATCTTTAAAACTACGCAACGGATTTTGATGCAGGTTTTTTTAATAGATAGAGTGATTCAAGAGGAGGGTTATATGTATATAACATGCATAATATAGTAAAGAAACGCTGATAATTTTAGAGGTTTCTAATGTGATGTCATAAATAAACACATTTTTTTGCGCTTACATTGCGAACGCTGGCTGAACCCTACGAAATAGCTCAAAATAATTTACTACATTATTGTACACCTTAAAAAGTTCTACAAAAAAGTCCGCGATGGTATATGTCTAACTCTTAGGGATAACCCATAATAACCATTTTTATCCTTTACTTTTTACGAGAAATAATTGGCTTATTTATGAATGCGATTTTAAGCAATACAGCATTAATCCTTATGCAATTAAGTACCTTAAATAAATTGTGCATTTCATGTAGATCAAAATTGCCCTTTACAGCATATCATTAAAATTAATATTTTAGAAGATATCAGACATTATAATAAAATCGCCGCAGAGCGGCTAGCGGGCCTTCCCGCGTCCGGCCGTCCCGGTTGGTAGCGGTCGGTAGGATTGTAATATTGTAATTCATATTACTTTGGCTTCATAGTAAATGCGAATATCATGTGTGTTCGAAGTACTCAAAATAAACCTAATCGTATTATTCCAAGTAAGAGACCGCGAAATATTGCTTAGATGTTTAGATTTTTGGATGGATTTGCATTTTTGGTTATCCTGGATACTTACCATATACATAGGATACTTTATCCCGGTAGTAGGTTTCCGGGTGATATTTTCCGAAAGCTATACGGGCGAAGCCACTGGCAAAAGTACTATTCTTATAACTATGTTTAATTTGGTGTCTGGTAAATAATTGAGTGTCTGTATAGGTAGAATTCCCCATTTCTTCCCGTGGGTGTCGTAAAAGGCGACTAAGGAACTTACTAGAGAATGGGCAGCAGCGTTCTCTATGCATTTTACCACCATGCTGCGATCACCAACCCGCCTGCCAAGCGTGGCGATTATGGCAAAGCCCCCCAAATTGGGGGAGCCCTAAGTCCAGCAGTGGACGTCTTACGGCTGAAATGATGATGATGATGATAGGTAGAATAGGAACGTTAAGAAAAACCAGGAGGACTTATATTCAATTTAATCCAGCCCTATGTCGCAGTCTTCTTACTCTGAATACTATTAGTTTTATTTTAAGTACAACAAACACACAAGATATGTAAGGATCGTAGCAGGTGGCGTTCCGTAGTTTCTGCCTACCCTCATGGGAAAAAGGCGTAATTTTATGTATGTATAACATGGATTCATACATTCTTACCGCGGTAATACGTCCTCTTGCGATAATTTCCGACATACACGCGGGCGAAGCCGCGGGCAAAAGCTAGTTATATTATAATCTATACTTTATATTACAAAGCTGAAGAGTTTGTTTGTTTGTTTGGTTGAACGCGCTAATCTCAGGAAGTGCTGGTTCCAATTCAAAAATCTTTTTTGGGTTGGATAGCCCATTTACTGAGGAAGGCTATAGACTATATAACACCACGCTACCACCAATGAAAAATGTTGTAAAAATGAAGGCCACGCACGGGCAGGTTATTCGATGCGACGGGATGGGTTGGGGGAGCCATAAATATAACACTGACGAAGTCGTGGGCAGAAGATAGTGTCAAATAACAGCTTTTTACTCAACGTCTATCAAGCCTTTTCTCAACTATGTCCTCGAAACCGGCGAGATCCGCATAGGCTTGTTTTAAGTGACTTACCCAGACTAGCTAATTAAGTATAGTAAAAGCTGTTTAGCCATATGTATTCTAATTTATAATAAAATTCCAAGTTATTTTAAAACTTTAGATCACAGATTATTTAAAAAAAAACTACTTGAATGGTTAAAAACTAAATTTTTTTACAGTATCAAAGAATTTATTGACGGGAAACATTTTTAAATGTCACCAATAACATTTGCATGCTATAATATAAGCTAAACATGTATGCTCTATATTTTGTTATCTAACACCTTTATATACCATGTTTTATGCAAATAAATATTATTTCTATTTCTATTTTTATGGAACTGTTAGGGTCGGCTTCCAGCCCAACTGGATGTAGATGAATACCAGTAATTTACTTGAATTGACTACCTATCTGACGTCCACAACCCAGTTACTGGGCAATAGGATACCATAGCCTAATTAGATCAAGCGAACTGTGCGGCTTTTAAGTTAGTCACAAGCCTCTCCAATGCATATGAAAGTATATACGGTACTCATAACAAAAAAACAAATTCTAAAACTTCTATTTGTTCTAACTAATCTCCGAAACGGCTTGACGGGGTATTCACTAGCAGATAGCTGATGTTATAAGGAGTAACTTAAGCTATTTCTTGACTTAAAAACAAAATAGTAAAGAGTCACATTATTGTTTTACGATATGACACAGCTATTCGTTAGTATAATTCAATTGTTGTGCATAAGACAAACTGAGCTATTTTTTTTTTTTGGGTGGGAAATCATCAAATTTTACTGACTAAAACCCACCCGGGTTTCTTCAGTTGCCCATATGCCAGGGCCACGGTATCTCTTTCGAACAAATTTCGCGACCCTGGCAGGAGACAAACCGAGCTCACTTTTTTTGCAAGTAAACTTCCGAATAAAATCATGAGTTTAAAGTGATATAAATTTCTTTAATGCGGGCCCTGCGGCAATACATCGTCCGGCGCGGCATCAGTTGGGTGCTCCTTGCGGCTCGGAGGCGTGTCGACTGTCGGTCATATCTCACACCAAGTTCTTCTCCTTTGTGCGTTCAAATAATTGAGTCTCTCAGCTTACTGCCTCTGTTCGTGACGGCTTCTTTAATATATATTGGGGTCGATTTCCTAATTATTTCTGCGTCCCTAATACACCATAAAATACGAGGGCTGAACTCTGCGCACAATGGCTCGCAATCACGAGACGGCGCTTGAGACGACTTCCGCTAATAAGTTGTTTTATAATTAGGTTACAACTGTTGCGAAGTTCGCAGCTACTGTTTGACGAGTTTGCGCTACGAAAGAACATTAACCCCTTATGAAACAAGGTTTTTATTTAGATCAGATTTATACCACCAAGCCAGTTCTTTCTATTAAAAACTTTACCCAAATCGAAACAAAGTATAAAATGCAAAATCTGGCTCAGAGCTTAAGGCTAGAATTTAAGTTAGATCGCATTTTGTAATAAGACGGTGTATGTTTTTTCGGCATTTAGACTACACGGAGCCCGTAAAACATGGCGGGACGTTAAAACTCTTCCAATGATTGGATCCACACTAATTGGTAATTTGATACAACCTTTTCTTTTTTTTTTTTTTTTTTTTTTTTCAGGATGGGAAATCATCAAATGACTTCTCCCGCTCTGGGCGGAGCGGGAGGGCGTGTCAGACTTTTACTGACTAAAACCCACCCGTGTTCCATCAGTTGCCCATGTGCCAGGGTCACGGTATCTCTTTCGAACAATCACGCGACCCCGGCAGGCATCGGTCCTAGTAGACCCCTACACCGCTGCTGACATCTCTTTGAGGCGCGCGTGGAACACTGCGCGCCGTCGACCCGAGCCTGGTCCTTACCGGGCGGCGAGCTACCCATTGCTCGCCACCCGCAAGCTCGCGCCTACGGTGGCCGGGAGTCCGCTATTGACTCCCGACGCCCGGGGCGTCTCCTCCTGCGGCGGCTAGGGACGTGAGGGCGCAGAGACTGCCACTCCCTCACGCGCCCCGCCTCCTCCTTCGCGAGCATTACTGCTTCGCAGAAGGAGGTGACGGCTTCCCATTCCGTCTCGCTCCGTACCATGGCTCGCACCAGGGCCGGACGCGAGAGGTCGCCGCCGCCGATCGCCTCCACGAGGACACGGCGGTGCTCCGCCCAGGCAGGGCACACCTCCACCGTATGCTCCACCGTGTCCTCCAGACGATCCTCGCAATGGAAACACCCGGACGTATCCCCCCGCTTTATCCTGAACAGGAACCCACCGAAGCACCCATGCCCGGTGAGAACCTGCGTCAGGCGGAAGGTGAGGACGCCGTGACGCCTCTCTATCCACTCCTCAAAGAGGGGACTTACCGCCGCAATTGTGGCGTGCCCAATTTGATACAACCTTGAGAACGCAAAACGTAGCTCAAATTGGAATAAGGCACTTCAAGTCACAAGCCCCTCAAATTGCTACAAGTTAGTACTTGATGACAGTAGCACCCTGCTTAAATACTGATAGGTATAAATGATTTTATTTCGGTAAGTAGTTTGGTACTAACACTTTTACACATAAATTATATTTTTTAGGGTTCATCTGCCGCCCCTAATTTATTATATACTAGCTGACCCGTGCCCACTTCGTTGGGCGGTAAACATTTTAACTTGTGATGAAATTATGAGTGTGGTTCGGTTAGTACTGAGTGCTATGAGTTATTTCCTGACTGCCAAAAGGAGGGTTTTGTTTTTATTGCATATGAGACATGCTGCCTTATATAAGAAAGACGCTGCGCACGTTCAGCGCTAGATTCCCGAGCACGTGCCTGCGATGTTCTCGCGCTTTGGCTAGCGAGCCTCTGCGAGCGCTCAGCGCTGGTCGTCTTATCCTTTGTTGCTGAGACATGCTACCTTTTTTTTTTTTATGGGAAATCATCAAATGACTTCTCCCGCTCTGGGCGGAGTGGAAGGGCAGACTTTGTCAAACTTTTACTGACTAAAACCCACCCGTGTTCCTTCAATTGCCCATGTGCCAGGGTCACGGTATCTCTTTCGAACAATCTCGCGACCCTAGCAGGCATCGGTCCTAGCAGACCCCTTCAGTCTTGCTGACAACTCTTTGAGGTACGCGTGGAACACTACGCGCCGTCGACCCGAGCTTGATCCTTACCAGGCGGCGAGCTACCCATTGCTCGCCGCCCGAAAGCTCGTGCCTACCTACGGTGGCCGGGAGTCAGCTATCGACTCCCGACGCCCGGGGCGTCTCCTCCTGCGGCGGCTTGGGACGTGAGGGCGTAGAGACTGCCACTCCCTCACGCGCCCCACCTCCTCCGTTGCGAGCATTACTGCTTCCCTAAAAGGAGGTGACGGCTTCCCATTCGCTCTCGCTCCGTACCATGGCTCGCACCAAGGCCGGACGCGAGAGGTTGCCGCCACCGATCGCCTCCACGAGGACACGGCGGTGCTCTGCCCAGGCAGGACACCATATGCTCCACCGTGTCCTCTAGACGATCCTCACAATGGAAACACCCAGGCGTTTCCTCCCGCTTTATCCTGAACAGGAACCCACCGAAGCACCCGGTGAGAACCTGCGTCAGGCGGAAGGTGAGGATGTCGTGGCGCCTCTCTATCCACTCCTCAAAGAGGGGACTTACCGCCGCAATTGTGGCGTGCCCAAGACATGTTGCCTTAAATCAGAAAGACACTGCGCACGTTCAGCGCTAGATTCCCGAGCACTGGCCTGCGAGCGCTCAGCGCTAGTCTCCCTATCCCTTGTTGCAGAGCCATGCTGCCTTAAATCACTGAGACGCTGCGCACGTTCAGCGCTAGATTCCCGACCACGGACCTGCGATGTTCTCCAGCTTTGTTTAGCAAGCCGCTGTGAACGCTCGGAGCTAGATTCCCCAGCGCGTGCTTGCGAAATATTTACTCTATTCCTCGAAAGGCGCTGATGATTTTCAAGAGCAGACTCTTCCGTACGGCGTGCTTGAGCTTCTCTTGTCTGGGATGTCTGACGGGAAAGTTGTGATTTCCTTTTAAGCATGATAGACAATCACTGAAACTGTCCGATATCCCAAAAACAGAAATACCACAGCTTTGAACTCGAAGAATGAGAACGAAGTAGTATTTTTGTTTTAAGAACCAAAACAATTTTAAAGACAACAACCAAAACACTTTTAAAGACAAACAACATCCAACCAACTGCGTACAACTCACCTACCTAACGACGAAAATTAAATAATAACCGGAGAGGGTCATTAATCAGCAAAAAATCTTAACACCGTGATTCAGAAAAATGACGCAATTCCACAATGCAATTTATGGGTAAATGGATAAAACGTCCGTACAAAGCATCTTCTAATGCGGTTCGTGAATGGACGGCGGCATTTTGCGATTTAGTAATTTTATATTATCTTCGAAATTATTTAACCAACTGACATACTGTTGTGGGCAAATCGTATCTCTATAATGTTCTTGTGATCATAGTAATATTTTTTTCGATAAGGTTTAATATTTTGTTGTTTAAAAAAACGTCCAAAGGTAAGTACGTCGAAAAGTACTTTTTTCAACACATAAAAGCTACTATATCTGCTAAAATATAAAAGATAGAAATAAGGTATCACGGACTCTTTTGTAGAACTATTCAAAGCGGACCAGGTTGCCATACATTGTTTTGAATTATATACAACTGTTAAGGCAGCGCATGCAAATAATTTTGTTGTAAGAGCAATTTTATTCCGCCTGGCTAGACAAAAATTGAGATAGTTCAGCTAATATGCATGATATCTTTATAATTTATAGCCTATAGCACTCACGAATAATGTAACTTTCTACCAGTGAAACAATTTTTAAAATTGGTTCATTACTTCCGGAGATTACCCCCTACATACAAACTTACAAACAAATGTTACCTCTTTATAATATTAGTATAGATAACACTCTAATGTTGAAAGTTAATTTTAGTTTGTTATTTTTTACTCTTTTTTCAACCGACGAAAAAAAACGGAGGAGGTTCTCAATTCAACGCGTATTTTTTTTTTTTTTTTAATGTATGACCACGCATAACTTTTTACATAGTAGTCCGATTGTGACAATTCTTCTTCTATTGGAAAGGGTATGCTCCCAAGGTGGTCGCATATAAATTTGGACAGCAAAATCGAACCCTAAGGGTCGGAAAACAGGGGATGATTGATTGTTCACTCACTGATTGTAATGTATAACCACGCATAACTTTATACAGAGTAGTCCGATTTTGATAATTATTTTTTTGTTGGATAGTGTATACCTTGCCAAGTATTATTAGTACATTAAAGCCACGAAAATTTATAAAATAAAAACTTTTTAACAAAAAATCAAACCGCCGAAAAACTGAAAAGCATAAAATAATAAACCTTAAAATTTTGAGTCGGCGCTGAAAAATCAATGAACAAGGATCACTCAAAGCGCCGACTCATCATTTTAAGGTTTATTATTTTATGCTTTTCAGTTTTTCGGCGGCTTGATTTTTTGTTAAAAAGTTTTTATAATATAGTAAATACACTAGATAGTTACTAAACTTAGTATATACCTACTAAACTTAGTATATACCTATGTAAACATTTCACTATTCATCTATTTTATTTAAGAATGCATACATTCGCTACGTTGCAGTATTTGTATAAAACTGATTTACATCCGTCCGCTCACACTTCAGGTCCAGTTGAAAATCAGAGTCAGGCACTTGTTGTCTGGAATTTTTGCTGAACTGAACCTTTTTAGCGCAGCCGTGGGGCACACTTAAATGCTAGTTTCTAATAACGCACTTCACACTTTTTATTGATTTTCTTTTCAACCGACGAAAAAAACGGAGGAGGTTATCAATTCGACGCGTATATTTTTTTTTTGTTTTTTTTTATGTATGACCATGCATAGCTTTTTACATAGTAGTTCGATTGTGATAATTTTTTTTTTATTGAAAAGGGTATACTCCCAAAATGGTCCCATATAAATTTGGAAAACAAAATCGAACACTAAGGGTCGGAAAACAGGGGATGATTGATTGTTCACTCACTGATTGTAATGTATAACCACACATAACATTATACAGAGTAGTCCGATTTTGATAATTCTTTTTGTATTGGATAGGGTATACCTTGCCAAGTATTATGAGTCCATTAAAGCCACAAAAAATTTAAAATTAAAACTTTTTAACTAAAAATTAAACCGCCGAAAAAACTGAAAAGCAAAAAATAATAAACCTTAAAATTTTGAGTCGGCGCTGAAAAATCAATGAACAAAGATCACTCAAAGCGCCGCCGACTCATTATTTTTAAGGTTTATTATTTTTTGCTTTTCAGTTTTGTCGGCGGTTTAATGTTTTGTTAAACAGTTTTTTTTTTTTGTAAAAAGTTTTTGCAGTATTATTTTGTGTGGTTTTGAGTTTGTGCTAAATAAATGTATTTTCTTTCCTTCTAAAATTACACCGTCGAACGGCGGGGGCATATTGTGCGTATCAACATTGATTGATAGTCAGTATCTTACAGCGTCAGTTATAACGATCATCACAATCCATCTTCAGCACTCAAACCTGATCTATTGCACGTTTATAGGCAGTTTTTTAACCGACTCCTTAAAAAAGACGGAGGTTCTCCATTCGTGTGAATTTTATTTTATATATGTGTAATCGTCGAGATTCTCATCAATTGTGGGCCGATGTTGGAAATTAAACGGAGGAGGTTCTCAATCCGACGCGTATATTTTTTTTAATGTTTTTTTTATGTATGACCACGCATAACTTTTTACATAGTCGTCCGATTGTGATAATTCTTTTTTTATTGGAAAGGGTATATACCGAAAGTGGTCCCATATAAATTTGAAAAACAAAATCGAACTCTAAGAGTCGAAAAACAAGGGATGTTTGATTGTTCACTCACTGATTGTAATGTTTAACTACGCATAACTTTATACAGAGTAGTCCTATTTTGATAATTCTTTTTTTATTGGATAGCGTATACCTTGCCAAGTATTATTAGTACATTAAAGCCACAAAAAATTATAAAATAAAACCTTTTTAATGAAAAATTAAACCGCCGAAAAAACTGAAAAGCAAAAAATAATAAACCTTAAAATTTTGAGTCGGCGCTGAAAAATCAATGAAGAAAGATCACTCAAAGCGCCGACTCATAATTTTAATTCGGCGGTTTAATTTTTTGTGAAAAAGAGTGTTTATAATTTGGGAGCTTCCACCAAACTCACACGTGGTGGTCTCATATAAATGTTGTTCACTTTGGTTGGGTAGTTTCTGAGTTACTTTCAATAATACCCACTTAATTTTTCCACTTAGTGAAATTAAACTTTTTCGTTTGTTAATTGAACTTTTATGACACTTTTACACGTCAATATTAAGTCTGTCAATATTATAAAACTATGTGGCGCCAGCATTCCCCAGCTTTCTCGCTACACTCACTAGCTGATCATCATTTCAGCCGACAGAAATCCACTGCTGGACATAAGCCTCCCCAAATTTGGGGGGGTTTGCCATAATCGCCACGCTTGGCAGGCGGGTTGGCGATCGCAGTATGATGGTAAAATGCACAGAGAACGCTGCTGCCCATTCTCTAGTAAGTCCCTTAGTCGCCTCTTACGACACCCATGGGAAGAAATAGGGTGGTGCTATTCTTTACGTCCGACACCACACGGTAGCTGATCCCTGAGAAGAAATGCGGAAATAAACTCAGAAGACATGGTCTCTTTTAAAGGCCAAGATAAGGGGAACAAACTTCTAAAAAAATCTCAACGAACACCAATAAAAAAAAAACTGTTATTCACTGGCTACAAAATTACGACTATGAAGAAACAGAATATCTAATCGGTAGTGTTTCATCATTCACATTCCTCACACACGCCACACACGCACACATACACTCCAGTTACACGCACACACCCTCACAACGCACATTCATACGTACACACATCCCATGATTTAATAATTACTGTTTTTTTTTCATTGTTAATAAAAAAAAAATTATCGACTTCAAAAAAAGGAGGAGGTTTTCAATTCGACTGTATTTTTTTCCTCTTTTATATTTATAAACCTACCTTTTAATGCATGTCATAACGTTAACTTAAGTGTGTAATTTTGTCCATCTCGCTTCCCAATCTTATTCCCTGTAAATAGAGAGGTCTGGCTCTTGTGATACAGGAATTCCTAGCACAAGAGCTAGGGCTACAATGATGTCTGTAACCTGAAATGAACAATAAATAACTTATATATTGCTAGTTTCAATTTAGTCTAACTATGCAAGCCATGTCTGGAAGAACCTTTTGAAATAAGAAGTGTATGTTGATAAAGTTATAATAACTTCCTCTCATTTATATTAACACTAGCTTTTGCCAGCAGCTTCGCCCGCGTGGAGGTTGGAAATTATCCCGCGGGAACAAACTAACGGGATAAAAAGTAGCCTTTGTCCTTTCTCAGGTTCCAAACTATCTGTGTACCAAATTTCATTTAAATCGGTTCAGTAGTTTTAGCAGGAAAGCGAGACAGACAGACAGAGTTACTTTCGCATTTATAATATTAGTGTGGAAGTGTGGATAGCAAGTAGTGGTATATGAATTTTTGTGGGGTAAGCCACAACTAAAAAGTGAAACAAATATATTATATTTAGTTTTATGTTCTAGGGACAGTCTCCGTGAGTGTTTTTTTCAAACTATACTAGTACTCAGGTACTCAGCTCAATTCACTCCGAAAGGATGCAACCGGGATAACACAAGGATGATAAAGATGATGTTGTAGTAAATGTTGTTTGAAGTATTCCTCCCCTCTTCTCATTTACTACTTTGCATTTTCATTGATGTAAGTATTGTACCGTAAGCTACCGTGAAAACGTTGCGATTTGACTTTTCAACCGACGAAAAAAAACGGAGGAGGTTCTCAATTCGACGCGTATATTTTTTTTTTTTTTTTATGTATGATCACGCATAACTTTTTACATAGTGGTCCGATTGTGATAATTCTTCTTCTATTGAAAAGGTTATACTCCCAAGGTGGTTCCATATTTTGGAAAACAAAATCGTGCCCTAAGGGTTGGAATACAGGGGATGATTGATTGTTCACTCACTGATTGTAACGTATAAACACGCATAACTTTGTACAGAGTAGTCCGATTTTGATAATTCTTTTATTGTTGGATAGGGTATACCTTGCCAAGTATTATTAGTACATTAAAGCCACAAAAAATCATAAAATAAAAACTTTTTAACAAAAAATTAAACCGCCGAAAAACTGAAAAGCATAAAATAATAAACCTTAAAATTTTGAGTCAGGGCTAAAAAATCAATGAACAAGGATCACTCAAAGCGCCGACTCATAATTTTAAGGTTTATTATTTTATGCTTTTCAGTTTTTCGGCGGTTTAATTTTTTGTTAAAAAGTTTTTTGTTATTGCAACATTTCACGGTAAAGTATAGCCCTTTTGCAAAGTACGGGTGTGATTCAGTAACAATTATACGAAAGACACAAATAACTGACAAACTATTAAAAAAATATGAAGCTACGTTCCGTAAATTGTAAACTTATACTCAGTATTTCATATAGCAAGCTGAAAACTTTATGACAGGGACAAATCAAAACGAAAACAATAGATAACATATCAATTGTTTTAATAAAACATACATTCATTTACGAGTATTTTAACAATATAATTAATTTACTCTAATTACTAGGTTATGCTTTGAAAAAGTGCATTAATATTGTCCATGTTTTTGGCCCGCTTTTTTTTACAAACGTGGTCGATCGAAACAGGAGTTCCCAAACACTATCTAACAGTGAAGGCATTCTGTTCATTGAATGAACGTCGTGTCGGAGCTCTGCTGCGCTTTGTTCCGATTCGGGACAAAAGCATCATTCGTCAGCATTCGGACAGGCTCTGTCACTCGCTGTCTCGTGATCTCTATTTATTTACGGGTTCTGTCTTCTTTCCCTTGCTTCAATTTGATTAAAATACTTAATATTAGTGTCACAAACAGCATAGCGTATGTACATTTGTAGATCACAATGCACTTGTGTCCACTAACACCCTCTTATGTTTCATGTAAGTATTACTGCGTGCGGAAAATAACTTACTTAGTATATTAAGATTTGCTTTCCTTCTCAACTAAAATCGAAATAGTTTTGAAAAGATTTTGGTTTGAAACTGCGTGCGGGAAATAACTTACTTAGTATATTAAGATTTGCTTTCCTTCTCAACTAAAATCGAAATAGTTTTGAAAAGATTTTGGTTTGAAATTGCATGATTCTAAGCTTCATAAATCTTGCATGAGATGTCACAGACTTGCATCAGTTGTCTCCTTGCACTAAATAACAAATGTAAAACACAACGCGCTTTACAGAGACACCCATCGCTTATGCAACATTGTTACAGAGCGAACAATATAGACAGAGCGACACCGCGGCGACGACGTCGCGACGCACGCAGTTAACCTTCTCCGAATCACCGCGTTCCTCTTTGGGATGGCTTGTTTATATCAGCTTTGTGTCCGACTTTCTACGCGGGTCAGCACACGTCATAGTTTAATTCTTAGCGAAGAATTTTAATAATTTTTGTCATTCTCACATTTTTGTGTCTTCGAAATTACTTCAAACAAGTTTTTAAGTATAAGAAAAATAACGTTACACCGACCTCGATTGTGTACATACATTACCTAACTTTATCGCAAGACAGAGATCACCACGGCTAGTCTGTTAGCGTTTTCTCAAGTATGCATGTATTTGGTTTTACACACTACTTGTAGATACCACTTAGTCATGAATGCTTTCCAGTGTCGTCTCCGTTCGTCGTCGCCGTCGAGCACTCCGTGCACAGCACGCAGGCTATGTGTGCGCGTGCGGTAGATGTGCGTCGCGTATCTGCCTCGCGAGCCACGCCACGCCGTCCGCGAGCCCTGCGCCGGACAACGCGCACGATGCACAGATATGCCACGGCTTGTCCGTGATGCGTTCTAGACCCAAAGCTGCAACATTACAAACAATATAAGGAATTAGACTAGAGGAATTATGGATAATGATAGTAATTAAATATGTGTGAAAGGTGGGGTCGAGAGAGGGGGGTTCGGACCCAAGCAGGCGCTTTACTTTGTGTAAATTATTTCATCACCGCTGCTCTGAAAACTGTGAAGTAAAACATCATGAAGAAACCAGTATGTCTTAGAACCAAAAATTCGAACACATGTGACATCTACCAACCCGCAAGGGCCCCATGTGTGGCCACTCCCTCTCACCGAGAGGAGGCTTATGTCCCAGCAGTGGGAACATTATAGGCTGCTGATGAAGATGCTGCGCTGAATACAAATATATTTGTGAGAGCAGGAATGAATATGAGGACGGCACTATGTGGAAGCTCAATTCTGTTCAGGACATGAGTGTGTGAAAGGGTACCGACCAGCGGCGACCTGCATGGGCGCGAGCGCGTGCGGCGCGTCGTGCTTGTTGGCGAACACCAGCAGCGGCACGCGCCGCCCGAACATGTCCGGGTGCGCCAGCATCAGCTCCAGCTCCTCGCGGGCCACCACTGACAACCAATTAATAAAGAGTGAAAACTTTCAAATGGACCGGATTGCAGCTTATTGTCGCCATTTAGTCAATTAGACAACCAAAGTAAAATAAAAACATCCTGACTACGTAAAAAGTGAACTTTAAAATCATCTGTACATCTATACTCTATACAATACACTATACTCTACACAAATAAATAAAATTGGAGTGTCTGTTTGTAATATTAAGATAACCACTTTTTAGGGTTCCGTTGCCAAATGGCAAAAAACGGAACCCTTATAGATTCGTCATGTCTGTCTCTCTGTCCGTCTGTCAGTCTGTCTGTCTGTCCGTCCGTATGTCACAGCCACTTTTCTCCGAAACTATAAGAGCTACGCTGTTGAAACTTGGTAAGTAGATGTATTTTGTGAACCGCATCAAGATTTTTACAATAAAATAGAAAAAAAATTCTTTGGGGTTCCCATACTTAGAACTGAAACCCAAAATTTTTTTTTCATCAACCCCATACCTGTGGGGTATCTATGAATAGGTGGTATTGAGGTTTCTAATATATTTTTTTTCTAAACTGAATAGTTTGCGCGAGAGACGCTTCCAAAGCGGTAAAATGTGTGTCCCCCCCCCCCCCCCCGTAACTTCTAAAATAAGAGAATGATAAAGCTCAAAAACAAAATGTACATAACCATGTAAACTTCCACCGAAAATTGGTTTGAACGAGATCCAGTAAGTAGTTTTTTTTTTTAATACGGCATAAATCGTAAACCGCAATTTTACCTTTCATTCAATCAACTCAAATATAAAAATAAAAAATAAAAAATAATTTCATAAACATAAACCTTATACATAAACCGAGGATACCTACAGGTTGTACGGAACCCTCGGTGCGCGAGTCCGACTCGCACTTGGCCGGTTTTTTACTAAGTGTATATGGATGTATACACGGTACATATACCTAAACAACATTTTTTTTTAAATTTGTCTGTCTGTCTATCTGTTTGTTCCGGCGAATCTTTGAAATGGCTGGACCGATTTTGACGGGACTTTCACTGGCAGATAGCTGATGTAACAAGGAGTCACTTAGGCTACTTTTATTTTAGGAAAAAATCTATTATTTTAGAAAAATACCTGCGTTAATTTCCGACATCCACGCGGGCGAAGCCGCGGGCAAAAGCTAGTTGGAAATAAAAGAGATACTCATGATGTTGACTTTTAAATTATATTATTATATCGGTCTGTAGTGTTAAACACGTATAAGAATATTCCTCCGACTGCATGCATTGTTCATAGTAATAGTCAACCTCTCAAAATATTTTTTCCCGTTTGGTCTTTTTCAACCATCGTCGGAAACAGCGCCTATGTTCCCGTGCTATAGGCCACAGCAACAGCAACAGTTTCATAAACGCCCCGCAATAATGATATTTATTGTTAACTAGCTTTTGCCAGCGGCTTCGCCCGCGTGGAGGTCGGAAATTATCCCGCGGGAACATACTACCGGGATAAAAAGTAGCCTTTGTACTTTCTCAAGGTCTAAACTATCTGTGTACCAAATTTCATTTAAATCGGTTCAGTAGTTTTAGCAGAAAAGCGAGACAGACAGACAGAGTTACTTTTGCATTAATAATATTAAGTGTGGATCCAGTGATGTGGAGTTATCGCGGACCTAAAACATGTATTGATGGAATATATCCAATATGAATTCAGTAGAAATAATTGAGTGGAATCAGCCCCGACTTACGAGTTGTAGGTCGTGGGTTCGAACCCAGGCAGGCACTTTGTGTAAATAATTTCATCACCCCTGCTCTCAAAATGCTAAAGGGCAACATCATGAGGAAACCAGGATTTCCTAGAACCTAAAAAGACATGTTACATCTATCAACCAAAACTTGGCCCGCGTGGTAGATTACGGCCCAATCCCTCTCACGAGAGGAAGCTTGTGTCCCAGCAGTGGGAACTCACAAACCTCCTCTGCATCGGCCAGTCGTGTAAAAAGGCTAGGTTTGATCGACACGTTAAGTTTGAATGTAGCTCGTTTAAACCGATATGATATCCATTAGTTTGCAGCGAGCTACAACTAAGTGTTTGGTCCCAAACCGCCCTGCGCCCGGTCGGTGACGGTGCACACTATTCAGCCGTCCAGCTCAGTTCGTAATTACATCGGCCGGTGACGAACGGCATTCCTAATTTACCGACAAACTTACTTCCGCTCCGAATTCCGAGTTGTGTGAAGTTTGAAATGTAATCTGGTACTTCGGTCCGCGCGCCCCGATGTACGAGTAATCAATATTCATTTGCTCTTATTTGAGCAAAGTAAACAACGTTCTTATTTTATTTTCGTACAGTTTCAAGAAAATTGATATTTTAGTACAACTTCATGGAAATGTTGAAACTTGCTTGCTACTAAAGGACTAAGAACCGATCTGGCATATTGACCCGCCGCCATTTTATTTTTTTTTTTCGACATCGTGGCGCTTGATGGAAGTTGTATTTATGGCTAGAGGACATATAGACGAACAAAAATGTCACATAACATGGTACCCCAAAGTGCCACGTTACCGAGATATTTGAAGGAAAACATCGACATGAGTACAAACAAAAATTAAAATGGCGGTGTTTCCATACAAAAACCCCTTTAGAAATAAAATTATTCAAATGACGTTTTTTTTCAATTCAATATTTCTACTGGAATTTAATACTTACAGTCTGTTTAAAGTTATTGAAACATTTACCTGAAGAGCATAGTCGAACGTACTTAGTAATAAGCAGAAACAGCTGGTCTAGCTACGGGTTGGAGTAACTGGCAGTGCCGACGAACATGACACTCCCCCGACCATATGCAACGTTCCCACTTTGTTGCCAGAAGTTTTTTTTTTTATATATTTTTTTTAGGTCTATTAAAACCTGGTACATTGCTGTCAGTAGCTGAAGCTTGACATTCTTTTAAAACCTCGTACCTACATTGCTGTCGGTAGCTGAAGCTTGACATTAGTATGTAATGTCGTGCACGTCCTAAACGAGACTAGAATACTGACCGAGCCGCAGGTGATCAGCAGAATCCACGACAAAGATGACGGCGTGCGCGCGGCGGTAGTGGCGCTCCCACAGCGCGCGGTGCCGCGGCGCGCCCGACACGTCCCACGCGCTGAACGCCACGCCGCCACCTGCACAACGCTGTGGTAAGCACGCGGACACTACGACACTCGTAGGTGTGAGTACTACGCACTAGAGAAGTGCTCCTGCTGCTGTCCCACGGTCGGCGCGGCGTGCGGCACGCGCGTCTCGGGCGGCCGCAGCGCGTTGAGCAGCGTGCTCTTCCCGCTGTTGTCGAGCCCCAGCACCAGCACCGTCACCTCGGCGCGCCCGCGGCCCAGCCACACCGACAGCTTGTCCAGCAGACCCATGTCCCCTGTTAACGAATACCTGTAACTGTTATATAATACACCAGTAAAGAACTGATAATGTAGTAACTGAAATGGGGCAGGTCCTCTTCAACCACCATTGCTATTATTAAAATCAATACGAAATTGAATATTCTAAAGCGTCTAATATGTAATAGTTACTTACCCGGTTTTTGTTCTCAGGATCTCACACAGTTGTAAATGTTACCCAATCAGAGTTAATGAATAGTTACTAATTACGGCACGTGAGTACGTTACGTAGAGGTTACTGAGTAGTAAACTCCATAGGTACCATTACAGTCGTGGTTGGCAGAAAGTCACACAACTAGTTGGTCCACTTCAGGGATCAACTCGTAACTATTGATACGTGGCGACTGTTTGTGTGGTATCGACGGTGGTTGCCATGGCAACGCCGCACCAAACACCGCGCCCGATTGGTATTATTGCTGTACGTAGTCTCTAAATAAAAGGCAAACCTGACTGACTCATCTATCAACGCACAGCCGAAACTGCAGAACGGATTTCGCTGAAATTTGGCATACAGATAGTTGTAATGCCGTAGGCATCCGTTAAGAAAGGATTTTTGAAAATTTGCCCCCTAAGGGGGTAAAAAGGGGTTAAAATTTTGTATGGAAGTCCGTCATTTTTAGAGCTTAAAGCCTGAAACTTTGTTTTTAGGTTAACAATTAGAAATAAACAATTACCTATCCTAGGGTTTTTGAAAATTCAACCCCTAAAGAGGTGAAAAAGAGCTTGAAAGTTTGTATGGGGAAACAGAATTAGTTAAATTATTTTATTCGAAACTTTACAGGAGTACTTTTATCAATAAATGAGTAAACAAGTGTTTCAAGCTCTTTCAGAAATCAACCCCTAAAAGGTGGAAAAGGGGTGACAAATTCTGAAAATCAACAAGGGTATCGTTTCTATGGTTTATCGGGTCGCTGATTACAAAAACAACAACTATTTCACAAAAATTGCACAAAAATATAACATAAAATAGACAAGAAGATTTATACAAAAAAAATATAATTTAAAAATTAAAAAACAATGAAAATTACCAACCAAACCAAATATTTTTTTTTTTCAAATGAATAAAATGGCAAAACCAAAAGAAATACTTAGGTACCTACATATTTTGTATAGATCGCGATGGCGTTGTCACCATAAGATCCCTGTGTGATCATTTCCGAACACCACGCAGGCGAAGCTGCGGGCACAGCTAGTTATTAAATATAACTTCAGCCTGCGACTGCGTTCGCGTGAAACTTATTTCAATTTACGATAGAATTTATCCTATAGCATCGCCCTAAGCCTAAGTGTTCTTCTTGGCTTTTGCACTTTTTGTTCGGCTCCTTAAGGTCATAGCATGTTGTGGACACAAAATGGACATCAAATGCAAAATTTCAGACTTCCACAGGTCGCCTACTATGCAAGGAGTCGGCTGGCAGCGCGGGGTTCGAGAGAAACTGCGGCCCCTGTTTCTGAAATACCCGATTTAAAAAAAAGAAAAGGCTCTCAAATCGGTTGTAATTTTTATTGCTGGTGTTAATAACCTCAGAGCTTACCGTCATTTATGAAATGAATTGAATAATTCTGGTTTGTTTGAAAGGGTTACCGAGTACCACACAAAGGTCAAGTCTCGATTACTGGTTTTTGAGTTAGCTTCAGTAATACGTATTTTGTCCAGTGTATAGGATTGATGATGTTATAATAATTTCCTGTCACTGATACTTACATAGCTCTCTGAACGTTTTACCATACACATTCTGTACAAATATTACTATCTAATGATATTTCTTATTAAAAAAAAACTTTACCTCTGCCATATCCGATAGCTAATTTTCAAATCAAAACAAATCAAATCAAAATATTTTTATTTCACATAAGCCTACATGGGCACTTATGAAACGTCAGAAGCTAGGTGCACAGTTCCAAATAGTTGATTCCTATGGAGATTTTTTCAGGATTATCAACAGAACTTGGCTTATATTATATTATAATTATACTGAATGTTTTTTTTTTAAATTATTATTATTATTTATTTGGAAATATACACTTTGGCATTTATTATTGTTTACACTATGACATGAATATATACTTTCAGAAGTATAATATTATTATTATTATTTAAGTGATTTTGAATGTGAGGACTATGTAGGTGATGTTTGTTTTTTTTTATATCTCTCTTACTCATTCCATTTTAATGATAATCTGGCAGTTTGAGTACTTATTGCGGCCTACCAAAATGTCCTTTCTTTGGTATTGTTCGTCGAATCTTTGTGCTCCTCATGTTCTGAGTTGAGCTGCAAGATTACTGACAAATGCGTGCATTGACTGGACAGGTCCACTCAATCTGTATGATTCTTTCCTCAAAAGACCATTTCAGACACCCCCATGTACATGGTCCTCAAATGATCAGACCGGGACTATTTCCTGATTTTATATACACATTGACAATGATGAATTTTACTTATACAATGACATGAATATTTACTTTTAAAGTATTATATTGTTTTAATTACCTATTGTAAATGTGAAGACGAAGTGGGTGTTCTTTTTTTTTGTGGTTTCCTTTTCTTCTAATTTAATTTTTTACATTGTCTGGCAGTTTGAGTAATTTGTGCGACCTACACAAATGTCCTTTCTTTGGTATTGTTCGTCGAATCATTGACCTCCTTAAGTTCTGAGTGGAGCTGCATGATTACTGACAAATGCGTGCACTGATTGGACAGGTCCACTCAAGCTGTGTGTTCTTTCATTAAAAGACCACTTCAGACACCAATCCACATGGTCTTCACATGATCTGATCACGATTATGTCTGGACTTTAAAAGAGACTGTGACCTCAGAGTTTGTTTCGGCGTTTCTTCTCAGAGTAGTCAGATAGGAAATGCCGACCTCATCTAGTTAAAAAAAAAAAAATTGATTGACGTGTAAAAGTGTTTGTACAAACCTACTTGCAAAAATAAAGTCATTTATCATTTATCATATACCCATTTAGATCTTAATTCTTTGGTCGCCGCAGTCGATAACTTCACACATTCTTAATAGGTACTGAACTAAAAATGACTAGTGCATATTTGTTATGACTCTTACCATGCAATTGCTTTTGTCCGTATTTATGCAAAATAGAACCACACGAAAAATTTAGTTTTTTACTTTTTTTTGAAGAATACTAATTTAAAAGTGGTCTAAATTCTTATACAAAAAAAACACATGGTTTTCCCTTGGAAACAAGGTATACTAAAAGCAAAATGGAACCAACAGCAACAATAAATATTACATATAAAGCAAAACCGAACAGCGGCACAACGGGACTCGATTGTTCAAACAAATAAACGATATTACTACTATGTTATTTTACACAAAACAGTTCCACACATACTTGGTACCATTATACATTACATATAATAGGTCTTTACCTATGAAAATGCCGTTTTGTATGAAAAAAATTAAACGAATTTTTTTCATGTATTTTTTATTTGTATTAATCGAAATAATCACCCATGCAATCAATACATCTTTGCCAACGCAGTGGCAGATTATTGATGCCCTTCTTAAAAAAATCAGCTGCACGGGAGGCAAAAAATTCTTCAAAGGCATTTTGTACTGCCTCTCGGGTATTGAATTTTTTTATATACACATTGACATTGATGAATTTTACCTAACCAATGACATTAATATTTACTTTTAAAGTATTATATTGTTTTAATTATTGTAAATGTGAAGATTAAGTGGGTGTTATTTTTTTTTCTAGGTTCCTGTTCTTCTCATTTATTTTTTATCACAGTCTGGCAGTTTCAGTAATTTATGCGACCTACACAAATGTCCCTTCTTTGGTATTGTTCGTCGAATCATTGACCTCCTTAAGTTCTGAGTTGAGCTGCATGATTACTAACAAATGCGTGCACTGATTGGACAGGTCCACTCAATCTGTGTGGTTCTTTCCTTAAAAGACCACTTCAGACACCAATCCACATGGTCTTCACATGATCTAACCAAATTATGTCTGGACTTTAAAAGAGACTGCGACCTCTGAGTTCGTTTCGGCCTTTCTTCTCAGAGTAGTCAGATAGGAAACGCCGACCTCATCTAGTTTAAAAAAATATGATTGACGTGTAAAAGTGTTTGTACAAACCTACTTGCAAAAATAAAGTCATTTATCATTTTCCCGCCAAGAAGTTATCCAAATTCTGGAAAAAGTGGTAGTCTGTAGGCGCAAGGTCTGGTGAATAGGGCGGATGACGGAGAGCTTCCAACCCCAGTTCTTGCAACTTGGAGACCGTCTGCTGTGCAGTATGAGGTCGCGCGTTGTCGTGCAGGAGCAGCGGAGACGAGCGATTGACCAATGCTGGTTGGAGATGTGCCAGCTTCTCCATCATTGAGTTCAGTTCTTTACAGTACACATCTGCAGTAATGCTCACCCCGTTTGGTAAGAAGCTGTGATGAATCACACCGGCGCTAGACCACCAAACAGTGACCATCACTTTTCTAGGGGTAAGTTTTCGTTTAGGGCATTGTTTAGGTGCTAAACCAGGATCTAACCAACTTGCTGAGCGCTTGCGGTTATCAAACAGAATCCATTTTTCATCGCAGGTAACAATGCGGTTCAAAATTCCTTTATTTGTTTGTCTGTTGAGCAGTGCAAGGCACTTCTCGACGCGTACTTCGCGCTGGCGATCATTGAGTTCGTGGGGCACCCATTTGTCAAGCTTTTTTACCTTGCCAATTTGACGCAAATGGACCAATATTATTTTGACGCTAACGTCGAAAGCTGCTGCTAATTCAGTCGTAGATTGTGTATCATCAGCTTCCACAATCGCCTTTAATTCGTCATTGTCGACCAAAGTCTTCGGACGACCGCGAGGTTCATTTTTCAGGTCGAAATTTCCAGAACGGAAGCGAGCAAACCAATAACAGGTGGTGCGTTGGTTGTAGTGTTAGCTCCGTAAACGTCGTTGATGTTGCGTGCCGCTTGTGCCGCGTTGCTGCCACGACGGTACTCATATTCCATAATTACTCGAATTTTTAACGTATCCATGATGACGAAAAAGATTGAAATGCGATCAATAAACAAATGACTACTTTTGGAAAAAGAATTCCATGTTTTTAAAATAAAATTAATTTGAAATCAGAATTCTTAGACAAACAAAAATTATTTTGATTTAAAATGGCCAGTACTGCAGAACGGCAATTTCATAGGTAAAGAGCTAATATTTCTATTATTATCAATTATTTTTAATACAGCAAATGGACCCAAGTTACATAGTTTCATTGATATCAGTGAATTCCTGGGTTGTGGTCCTTTTTTTTTGTATAAGAAAACCTATCAATTAGTAAATGTTAAAAGGAACCACATGCACATTTTCTTAATTATCTAGTACGTTTAAGAGTATTCAGAGCAAATTTATTTACGCATACTTAAATAAGTAATTTATCAATAAATTTAAATAAAATAAATAAGGTAGTAATTTAACGTAAAAGTAACTTCATCTAACAGAGCTGCACATGTTTTTGTAAATCCTTTGATATCTCAGAAGTGCGTTTATGCTGGGTGGTTCCTTTTTGCATAAACACGGACAATTGTTTATATGGACAAGAAGCTAAATTGGCGTGTCTATACGGAGTTTCACCGCTATGTGTCTGTGTGTAGCACCGTAGCTCTTAAACAGGTTAACCGATTTGGTTGCAGTTTCTATTATTTAAAAGAAGATTTTCTAGCGGTGGTTCATAGATACGTTTTATCGAACTCGGTTCAGCTATGTCAAGGTTATCAGCAGTTTCTGATGCTGCAGTTAGGATATTCAGGACACTAGTACACTCTTGAAAAAATAATAACAGATACATATGTATGTGGTGTTTGGATTCACTTTGATTAGTAATTGATTCTACATAAAATGCAGTGGTGGCAACACGATGTGCTGATGCTGCAGCCAGGATGTCCAGCACACTAGTACACTCTTAAAAATATTGTATAATAGCAGGAAGCCAATTCTCGCACAATTCGGATTCGTTATTGTTGCTCGATTCGTATTTTTCACTCGTTAAAATCGAGTCGAGCTATTCTCGCCACGTCGATTCGAGCATATCTCGCAGGAAAGTCACGCGACATGCCCTCGTTTACATGCGATATGCATAGAGTGGTGGAGACCAGTCGAAACGGCCATGACGTCATTTCGAGGGGCGTTCGAACGTCAAACAGTCAGTCAGTCATGATTGTGTCAATTGCGAAACAAAAATTATAAATATTATTAACAAAATGTGTTACGTGTTAATAAACATCACAGAAGACGCTGCAATCGCCACGACAAGGAAAACACATACGAAGAAAACTTCAGGCCTCGTAGAAAGGTCTGTCGCGTGGCAATCATTACATACGCGGTACCACTCTAAGCGAGAATTTTAGAACTGCAGTGCTCACCATCCTTCTGCATATTTCCCGATTTGGCCCACACATATTTAGAGAAGGAGCCAAAGCCAAATCAGTACTAATGGAAGGACGTTGCTGAAGCTGTCGCGGATGGAGTAGAGCACTACTACACAGTTTAAGTACTTCATCATTGAGATTCCTGCGCTGCAAAAGGCCGTCGTCCTTAGCCCAGAATTGTTCTTGGCTTGCGTTGCGACATGTTACAGTGAAGCATGATTAAACCCAAGTGTGGTGTGATAATAATACTGTTTTTGTGGTTTATTCTGAATTTATGTAAACTATTCTGTGGTGTATTTTTGTAAATGGTTTTTTGTCACCGATGTTTGTCACCTATTAGTATTGTTTTACAACAGGGTCATCAATATTGTGGAGAATATTAAAAGCATTTCAAACACTAATGATTTCAACTTTATTTTATTTTTTTCAATATGAAACTTATAAATAGGAACAATACTGTGCATAAACAATACATTATAAGAAACACTAGTTTACATGATTAGTCGGCAACATGTGTGGTATGCTGTTCAGTAGCCCGCTAAGGAATCGCTGAATCTTCACACGTCTTGCCCAAAGTCCACGTGAATGTGGACACATGGTCGTCCAGCTGTTTCACCACAAACAAATTGAAATTCGTGTTTGACAAGACTCCTACCGCTTGTCCTTCAGGCAGGAAATTTGGTTACACAAAGATTAACATTATTTTCAGACATCGTAGAGCAATGTAGCTGGAACACATAGGTATGTATATAGATACAACTGTGTCGTTGGAACGGTTGGACGCAAAAGCAAAAGGTACTGAGAGCCAGTGATTCGGTCCGGTTTTTACGACAATCACGCTACGTCTTCTCCATCGTGTTAAGCTTTAATATTATTTCGTAGTCAACATTTATTGGCAGACATTCTGTATAAATTCCATTATTCCATTACATGTATAGATAACCAATGTAAACAATGAAACAACAATAAAATATGACTTTAATTTGACGTCATAAAACTCGTGACATTTTCAAATCAGCATCTTTCTATAGGCGGCCATGATTTCTGTTGTAACAAATACAAAGGAGAATTTATTTGAATATTTGTAATTAAATTAAAATTGATTAACGCAATCAAGCATGTAGGTATTATAAGAAGTAATATATATTACTTTTGTACCTAGACTTGTACATGTTATTATTTAAAGAAAGTTAGCTTTTAAATTTCATCATCAGCAGCCTATAATTTTCCCACTGCTGGGGCACAGGCCTCCTCTCGGTGAGAGGGAGTGGGCCGTAATCCACCACGCGGGCCCAGTGCGGGTTGGTAGATGTCACATGTCTTCGAATTTTTGGTTCTAAGGCATGCCGGTTTCCTCACGATGTTTTTTTCCTTCACCGTTTTGAGAGCAGTGGTGATAAAATAATTTACACAAAGTAAAGCGCCTACTTAGGTTTAACTCACGACCTACTTACTACTCGTAAGTCGCGGCCGTCACCACTTCTCTATTTAAATTTGGTATTTATAAATAAATAAACTAAGTATTATAAATTAAAAACACACCTAGTAAAATGCAAAACTTATATTACTAACAACAATACTTTACGTAAACAATACACTAAAATAATCACTAGTTAATACGAATAGTTGGAGTCATGATAACGGGTTATCCTCGAGCTTAGAAATCATTTCCGGTTCATTTCACCTCTCGGCCAAATTCTTTATGAATGTCGAAAAATGATCGTGTGGCTCTCGTGTTTGATGAGGCTCCTAATGCGATCCGCAGGACGAAATTTGTTTTCGCAAGAATTTTCCAACGTTCGTTTGGGCCTTTGTAAAGTAATTTCATGATCATAGGTATACAGCTGCGTCATTGGAACAGCAGGACAGTCCGGTTGGAGCACAACGCGCATGCATTACGACAATTATACCTCCTCCTCTTCTTTTTCATCTTGAGAAGCTTTGATGTTATTGACCACAATAAACCGTTTACTACCTATAATCTGTTTACTTAAAATATCATTGGCAGTCATTCTGTTTTATTTAATTATTAATTTGGGTAAATTTGACCGATGTAAACAAACAATAAAAAATGACGGCTTTAATTTGACGTGACGAATATCGGCTGACATTGACAAAACGGCAGCAGTGATGCATTCCGTTGCAGCAAATACTAAGGAGAACTTATTTTAATGTTTATATTGAAAATAAAAATGCGGTTACTAAATTGAGAATAATGATATTGATAAATGTTTATAAAATACGTATCAAATGCTGCTCAAAACATTTTTTGACTTGAAAATCATTTTTTAAAATGGTTGAAAGTAAAATAACGACTTCGTTATAAAAAAAGCATCGTTATGTAAAATGGATTACTTGGTGTGACGCATAATGGCAACATTTTTGCCCCGAGACTCGTAATTTACGATCGATTTGTACTGAGAATAGATGATTTCAGAAAATCTCACCATTTTATAAGCGCCTTAGAACACGAGCGAAAACAACGAATGTGACATTTACGAGCGAAAACGCGAGAATTGCCTTCCAGATAAGTAGTGTTTGGATTCGTTTTGATCAGTAGCAAAGAGGAATGTGGATAAATTAGTAACACGCTTCACTGTGGGAAACATATATGTACAGCTGCACAGATTGAAGTGAGACATGTGTCGATTGTAGCGTGTTTACTATTACTATATTAATTTAAAAAACCGGCCAAGTGTGAGTCGGACTCGTGCACCAAGGGTTCCGTACAAACCTGTAGGTATTCTCATAAGGTTTATTTTTATGAAATATAATGTTTTTTTTTTTATAATTTTTATATTTGAGTTGATTGAATGAAAGGTAAATTGCGGTTTACGATTTATGACGTATTAAAAAAAACTACTTACTAGATCTCGTTCAAACCAATTTTCGGTGGAAGTTTACATGGTAACGTACATCATATATTTTTTTAGTTTTACCAATCTCTTATTTTAGAAGTTAAGGGGGGAGGGACTCGTTTTACCACTTAATCAACTCAAATATAAAAATTAAAAAAAAAAACATTTAATTTCATAAACATATTTGGCTACGGTACCCTAAAAAGGGAAATATAAGATAAATTTAAAAAACCCCCGACCCAAACAAAAATCTCTGAAAAGTAAAAAAATGGACAAGTGCGAGTCGGGCTCGCACTCCGAGGGTTCCGTACAGTACATAATATCAAAAATAGTAGTTTTATGATATTACTTAAATATTATTTTTTGATGACTGAATTATAAATAAAAGTTTTTAGATTTTTCCCTATACTTTTAGTATGATACGGTATTACTTGCCAAATTTCATAGTTCTAGGTCAATTGGAAATACCCTATACATTTTGATTCCCTTGAGAGTGTCGAAATATAGGTTTTTTTGCGGCATAAACAGCCGTATCTTTTTTTCACGCTTACTTAGAAGTTTGGTATTTTCACAGCTTGAATATATCGTTTTAATTTCGACTCGATACCTCCACGCGCTCCCGAGATAAAGGGTCTTAGCAGACAGACAGACGGACGGACAACAAAGTGATCCTATAAGGGTTCCGTTTTTCCTTTTGAAGTACGGAACCCTAATAATATGTATTGACCCTTTAAGTTTAATAAGAAGTAGTAAGGTAATATGTTGATCAAAAGATCGTCGTGTCGGCGGACGGGCAATGAAAACACCAAACAGACGAGGCCCGGCAATAATGTGAATGTATGCTATTGTAGAAAGGATAATATTTTCATAACCCATCCCGACGTGGATAGATCAGATTTTTTCTATAGATGTATGATATTGTTCAAGATGTTCTCGAAACCGGTCTTTCTTTTTTTAACACGATTTTATTAGCTTAATACGTATGTTAGTATATGCCTATGTAACGGAAACTTTGAACTAAACTAACAGTGATGGCCAGTTTAATTTGACATAATTAAATACAATATAAACCTAATTTAGATATTGGGGTTGAACACGCAACATTTAAAACTATGCAATGCAACCATAATAATATTTTAATATCACATAATTTATACATTACATAGGTATCACGGTAGCACCCACTATTGTTTTACTGGGAGACAATTTTATTGGTTATCATTCACTGTATTGCACATATATGGTTCAATGGCACTGAGCATCGTACGCCACGCACATGCTAATCAATGTCTTCACAATGTTAATTTATAGAGTTTCTTTTTTAATTTAACTTATTACATTTTGGTACAGATAGTTTGTTTACTGCACTCAACAGTAAGCACATTTTCGCAACGCGGTGGCGGTGGACAGATGACGTCATAGATGTCGTCTGGAGAGCGGCCTCGCGTCTCTGGCAGCGCGCGCGCCGCAAACAGCGCCAGCGCCAGCGTGAGTGCGGCCGCCAGCGCCAGCGCCCAGCTGAGGCCCGCATAGCGCGCCACCAGCGGGAACAGCGCCACCTCCAGCGCGTTGCCGCCCCACGCTGCGGCGCCGATCAGCGTCACCGCGCACCCGCGGTACTGCAAAATGACACAGTCGGTACTAGAATCCAATCGACCATCTACAGACCTGCTTATGAGAGGACTTTTGGCCGAAAGATGTCGTATATCGAAGTTTCCGAGGACGGTTACGCGACACCACGCAGCGGAACACGACGCCGCACAGTGGGCCCATACTGAAAATTATAGTGGACCTAGGCAACAAAGTTCCTATATCGATGCTATTTTTTTTTTATATGACGTGTTATATTATTCCTGACAACTTTTATTCTTATAAAATTTCTTCTAAAGTTGATAGTTTGTCTTGAAAAAAATTAATTAGATTTTTTTGTATGGAGCGAATCACGTTTAATTTTTTTTCTTCAATTGTACTAATATGTTGAGTGTGTGGCGTGAGTATATGATAGCTAGGGTCATTCTCTATCCATGAAAAAAAAATCAGCGCCGGCCATCTGCGGCAGCGCGAGTAATCGTTCGGTAAAAAAAAATTATTTGGAAGATTTTTTTTGTCTTTTAAAATAAATTCAAAGCATATTTTTTGTCTCATTTGGCTGTTTTTACCTTCTTTTTAGTTAAATAAATAGTTTTAATAGCGCATACGTACTTATAACTAGTAATTCTGGTAGAGATTTAGTTATTATTGCACGTTATCGGTAGCACCTGCATTGTGATTGATGACTCATTTGTTTGTGCACTCGGCTAAGCGCATAACTAATGAGTCATCGAAAAATGCTCGTCTCTGATTGGCTGAATAATTTTTACTCACTGTTATGTCCACTACTTGAGTAATTAACACTAACTATAAATATAAAGACATTCATTAAGTCCATCTAGTTTCGCTCTTGTCGCTTGTTTGTGAACACAGTGAAATACTTGTATTTTTATATTTACATTAGAACTATGGCTGGATTTTGTACCAACCTAGATCTTTTTGTGAAATTAAGAAGTGGCGGTGATCTGAAAAATCATATGTTTCTGTATGAAAGTATCATTTCTGTCTTGACTACCGAAGTTTCTGAAGAAGACAAGAACCGAATCAAGGAGTTCTGTCGACTTTTTTGTGTAAATTTAAATAAAAAGTGGATAGTGTCAAGTAGAAATCAAAAAACTTTTATGAATCGTGTAATTAATCGCAAGTGGTTGGAAAAAAACATCAACTGGCCTGTTTGTGACAGTGTTGATCTGAGAAGTATGATGGGCTTTTCGGACGCAGCCTTATCTGAGCTTGTGGATATAGATTGCCATGTTCCTACTCTTGCAGTATGTACTGCGGAAGCGGGAACATCTACAGAAAAGGAGCACAGAAAACCGTTCGAAGAGTTAAGTAATAAGCAAAAGAAAAGACGTTCTACTTCCATAGTAGAAGAAAATTCCGAGGAAGAGTTGCAGCACTAGTACATAACAAAATTGAAAGACAACGGCAAAACAAATCTGGCAAAAGTGGTCGAATACCTATCCAGTAATCCAGATGCTCTATCCGAAGTAGAAGAGAAACTATTCAAAAAGCAGAGCTTAAGTACTGTCTCTGAAGATAAGTGTTTAGCTCTTTATACATCAGTTGCGCTCTCGAAATGGAAGTACTTAGCTCTTCGACAATTTCTGAAAGAAGAAAACTGTGCTGCCTTTCCATCTTATCCAAAGCTTGTAAATGCCAAGAAAAGATGTTACCCACCACAAGAGAGTATGGAGATTACCAAAAACGGAGCTCACATTAAATTGCAAGCGCTATTGGACCACACTGTGGAGAGGATATTACTTGATATAAATACTGTTGATAGGTCTCAAAATGAAGAACTCAAGTTGACCTGGAAATGGGGACTTGATGGTTCTTCGTCGCAGAGTAACTATAAACAGAAAACGTCAAACACAGCTACAGAGTTCGATGATTCATCAGTAGTCATGATAAGCATCGTCCCTCTTCGGCTAGTGTCTACTAGGCCATCATCTGGGAATGAAAATCTAGTTTGGGAGAACCCCACACCTTGCTCAACTCTGTACTGTCGACCAGTGAAGTTCACTTTCACTTCGGAGACAGCTGACTTTATAAAGTCTGAAGAGTCTGAGATGAAAAAACAAATTGATGAACGAATATCTACACAGTGTGGAAATATTATTGTATCACATGAATTGCATATGACCATGATTGATGGAAAAGTGGCCAATATTATTGCTGGAGTACCATCATATGCAACGTGTCCCATTTGCTTGGCAAAACCGAGTGAGATGAATAATTTAGACGCTTTGACTTCTAAACCACTTCGTGAAGAAATTTACAAACAAGGAATTTCTTCACTGCATATGAAGATTCGGTGTATGGAATGTCTTCTCCATATATCCTATAATCTGGATTTTCAACGATGGACTGCTCGCGGCGAACATAAGGCTTTGAAACAAGCTAAAAAAAATACCACACAGCAAGAGTTTCGTGAGCAAACTGGAATGCTGATTGATATAGTCAAACAGGTATGTATTTAATTTTCGCTCTCTTTATGTTGTTTGTGAATTATATCTCTATGTATTGTATATTACAGTATTGTTTTCCCATTTTAGGGTTTTGGAACTACAAACGACGGGAATACAGCGAGGCGCTTTTTCCAAGATTACAAAAGATCTTCCAGAATAACGGGAATTGACGAAAATCTGATTTTCAGATTTTCCGTTATTCTACAAGCCATATCATCAGGCGAAAACATTGACTGTGAAAAATTTAGAAGATACTGTAGAGAAACAGCTGATGTGTACGTGCAACACTATTCGTGGTACTACATGCCAGTTAGTGTACATAAACTTCTAATGCACGGTGCAGACATCTGGAACCACTTTGGTGTTTTGCCAATCGGTAAGTAAAAAAGAAATATAGTTTGATGTATTATTTGACTCGATTGCGTTTTGAAATTAAAATGTATGTACTTATTCGTTTTATGTACCTTATCTGAAGAAGCTTCGGAAGCCCGTAATAAGGACTTCAGAAACGTCAGGGCTCTCCCTGACGTTTCTGAAGTCCTTATTACGGGCCGGGGAGAATAGCAACAAACGAAGACATCCTCCATGGACTTCTAATAAGCTCTGATCCCCACATATCCTACATAAGGCCTAAAATAATGAAACAGGTTCATAATGAGTTGTTGCCTGAAGCAACTCAGTTGTTACAGACTACTGAGCCTACCTGTGACAGTGAAATTATGGAGGAAGAAGAATGCCTCATAGCAAGGTCGGAAAATTTGCCGGACCCACTAGCACTTCTGGAACAAGAAATAATGTGATCCGGCTCAAAAGTATTCCCACAAAAGCCCTTCAGGGTTAGGAATATGACAAACAGCCCTTTTCAGGGCTACAATTACTTCACAGTTTCATATTGATCATACGTACGATAACTTATACTACAATAATATACATACAGTTGATTATGTAGATAATTATCAACGACTTGCCCGTACAAATTTAAATTATTTCACCTATCATTAACAAAATTAGTATAACCTGAAACATTACGATATATTTATTCAACAATAGATAACGTGCAGTTAAAAAATAACACAGCCAATCAGAGACGAGCATTTTTCGATGACTCATTAGTTATGCGCGCACAAACAAATGAGTCATCAATCACAATGCAGAGCACCTGCATTGTGATTGATGACTCATTTGTACCGATAACATGCAATAATAACTAAATCTCTACCAGAATTACTAATTCTAAGTACGTATGCGCTATTAAAACTATTTATTTAACTAAAAAGAAGGTGAAAACCGCCAAATGAGACAAAAAATATGCTTTGAATTTATTTTAAATGACAAAAAAATTCTTCCAAATTATTATTTTTTTACCGAATGATTACTCGCGCTGCCGCAGATGGCCGGCGCTGATTTTTTTTTTTCGTAGATAGAGAATGACCCTAGCTATCATATACTCACGCCACACACCCAACATATTAGTACAATTGAAGAAAAAAAATTAAACGTGATTCGCTCCATACAAAAAAATCTAATAAATTTTTTTCAAGACAAACTATCAAGTTTAGAAGAAATTTAATAAGAATAAAAGTTGTCAGGAATATTATAACACGTCATATAAAAAAAATCGCATCGATATGGTAACTTTGTTGCCTAAGTCCACTAATTTTCAGTACGGGCCCACTGTGCGCCGTCTTCATTACGTGTTTAGAGACAGTTTTAGTTTAGTTTAGTTTTATAGAATATGTAATAGTTTAGAGTTATTTTTTTAAATATTATTTATGTATTGTTTTTATGGGCCTTAGTAGCCTGAAATAAAGGATTGTATTGTATTATTGTAGAATGGCAACAGCGGACCGGTCGCGACATCTCCACCGCCACATAGCAAGTACCTGTGCGGCGTAAATAGCACACACAGATACAGACAGCCGCGATGATATGGTGTCCCTTAACTTTTAATAGTGGATTATTCATATAAGGGATAAAACAGAGTCAGTGCCACGGGCGCTGTTTCGAATCCCAAAAGATTCTAGAGCTCCCGAGTGCAGCGAGGTCTAAGTTAACTACTGAGCGAGGCGAGGGATGTAAAACTAGCATCCTGAGTGCAGCGAGGGATTCAAGCTCGCCCAAGACAAAAACACCTTTATCCCCAAGGAGCATTATCTACTATTCGCTTTATCTCTCTACTGTTATATTTTCCGAGCATTTAAAGAAACAAAACATTAAACAATTTAACCTCTAAGTCCCTGAGATACCACATTTGGTATAGACATAATGGTTTTTTAATTGTGTCTGTAATTACGGAATTCAACAGGTTAATTAACACCTAGCGCCTTTCAATATTATTATAGCAAACAATCTTTCAATTTGCAGGAAAACAGAACTTTATAAAGAAAGGTCTCTGGTATTGTTTCGTGAAATAACGTTAGTGAAACTTATTTGCCAACGGTTTAAAATTTACAGCTCTTACGAAACGCTCTTACTACCCGAGAGGAATAGTTCGATTCGTGGTGGGTAAACTGGTGTTGGAGGGAAAATGCCACTGAGGCATGGAGCGTATCAATGACATCTCCATCTTGGTAGGAGAGGGGTAAGCACATGCATAGCATATTAGGTATCAGCTGTAACAGCCAGTTATAAGGCTTAGCAGCTATAAAAGTCACGTAACGCTGCTTGTGTTTCTCTACTTCTCAGTTTATTATTCTCTGTTTCTGTACGAAGAAGACAACCACTCTATGGGTAACTCATCATCATATACGATGTATGATATTTGTTTATTTAAATTTGTCACACACAAAAAAAGGTACAAAGGCGGACTTAATGCCTTAGGCATTCTCTACCAGTCAACCAAGGGTGGTGAAGAGATTACATGGCAGGTGCTTTGGTTGAGAGGAACAATAATTAAAAATCTATAACAATGAATTATAAATAAGAGAGAAACACTAGTACGAAAATAGGTTATAAACTAATTATACACATACATATTTGCTATAATACTTACACATACATACCTATAATATATATGTATATATATATATATATATATAAATCTACAGATACAAATTCAAGGTAGAGAAGAAGTTTCATGATGACTCTATGCTATTTTTTTTATATAGCAGCTATGGCTGATATTAACCTGCGTGTCTTTGCTACGTCCCCTGGTTAATGAAGCTGTGTATACCTGATAGTGGAACATGTCGGCGAGCATGGCGTAGGGCGCGGGCTGCAGGCCGGCGGAGTCCGCGAACACGGCGCCCGCCAGCGCCGCGCCCGCCCACGCGCCCCCCGCGCCCCCCGCCACCGCGCCCGCGCCCCCCGCCAGGCACAGCCCCGTCGCCAGCGCGCACCACACCATTAGCTGCTGGAAAACCACAACATCACGTTATTGGTGCCAAAACATACCATCACCTCCTGCTCTTATCCCCATTGATGTGGGATTTGCCATAATACTACATTACATAACATCACGTCTCGTTTCCCCGGAGGGTTAGGCAGAGGTGTACCTATAGTACACCCACATTTCGCCAGTTATGTTTTTTAAGGCCCACGTAATAGGGGGCGAGCGTCTTGCCATCAACCGGGCACAAATCCAGACTCCGGGTTGCTACTGAGAAATTTGGAAAACCCAATAACATTTTGCCCGACCTGGGAATCGAACCCAGGACCTCATGCTCAGCAGTAGCGCTTGCTACCACTAGACCAACGAGGCAGTAAAAAGTTCGCCAAAACACATAGGTACATAAGTTGAGTATTGAATTCCAGCACAACTCTACTGGCCGTAGCGGCGTAGCAGTTCCGCCGACCATACATAACAAATATTTAATAAAAACCTTTCTTCCAACTTTCTCGACGAGGTATAGGGCTAGAGCAGAAGCAAAGAGCTGCGCTGCCCCAAGCAGCACAGCGTGGCGCGCGGGAGAGCCGAGCGCGGGCGCGGCGTGGCCGGGCGCGGCCGGCGCGGCGTCGTCGCGCGCCAGCACGAACACGCGCTCGGCGAACTGCAGCAGCGCCAGCACGCCGCACGCCTCCTGCCCCACCACCGCCACCAGGCACAGCACGAACGCGCGCCGACGACGCACGTCGCTCACTTTGGACATTACAAATTAAAACCTTTTATTAATGACTAGCTTCTGCCCGCGACTTCGTCCGCGTTAAATTTCTTGCTCCCCCGACCCTTCCCGTCGCGTCGAATCGCCTACTCGTGCGATGTTCCCCGTTTTTTCAACATTTTTCATTACTGCTCCGCTTTTCTTAGTTGTAGCGGGATGTTACATAGCCTATAGCCTTCCTCGATAAATAGGCTACCCAACACAAAAATAATTTTTCAATTCGGACCAGTAGTTCCTGAAATTAGCGCGTTCAATCAAACAAACAAACAAAAAACTCTTCAGCTTTATAATATTACAATATATATAATATGTAAATATATAATATATAGCCAATAGTATAGATATCTAATACTAGGTTATTTACTCATATTAGTCTTAGTATTGGCAGTGATGACTGCTAGCATCGCAATGTTAGCAGAAAATAATGAGTTAGGTCGCAGGTACTGGTACCTAAAAATAACATCGTGAGACTTCATAATACATGAGTAAATAATTATGTAAATAGCAGTTAATATACAATCGGTTGATTGTTAATAGAACGTTCACGCGCGCCACAATTTTATATTTTAGGTAAGAAGCAGTATTAACCTAACTAATTATTTTGAAGCTTTCAGTACATTATCTACATCATAATTATATTCCTTTTCAATAAAACCGTTTAACATACAAGTATTTTTAAAGAAGGTTAATTATTTTCTAAGAATTAAGTAATATTTGAATTAAGTGTAGCTACTGTAGGTACCTGTGACCTCCTGTCACCGAGGGCCACAGGTCTCAGTCCACAGGAAGGCCTGTTTGCCAGCAGTGGGAACATTATAGGCTGGTGATGATTGACTGTAGGCAATACATCTTTACGTAAAGTCGCTTCCTGCGAAAGAAACTTCGCAGCAAATTTTAATCTACTTCCGTTGCCAAATGTCAAAAAACGGAACCCTTATAGATTCGTCATGTCTGTTTGTCTGTCTGTCTATCTGTCTGCCTGTCTGTCTGTCTGTCTGTCCGTCCGTATGTCACAGCCACTTTTTTTCGAAACTATAAGAGCTAGGCTGTTGAAACTTGGTAAGTAGATGTATTCTGTGAACAGCATTAAGATTTTCACACTAAAATAGAAAAAAAACAAAAAAAATTCGGGGTTCCCCATACATAGCACTGAAACTAAAAATTTTTTTTCATCGAACCCATACCTACGTGTGATAGGTCTTCAAAAATGGTATTGAGGTTTCTAACAGAATTTTTTTCTAAACTGAATAGTTTGAGCGAGAGACACTTCCGAAGTGATAAAATGTGTGTACCTTTCCCCCCGTTTTTTTTTTTTTTTCAGGATTTGTAATCATCAAATGACTTCTCCCACTCTGGGCGGAGCGGGAGGGCGTGTCAGACTTTTACTGACTAAAACCCACCCGTGTTCCATCAGATGCCCATGTGCCAGGGTCACGGTATCTCTTTCGAACAATCATGCGACCCTGGCATACCTTCCCCCCCGTCACTTCTAAATTAAGAGAATGATAAAACTAAAAAAAAAGCCACCGAAAATTGGTTTGAACGAGATCGAGTAAGTAGTTTTTTTTTTTTAAACGTCATAAATCGTAAACCACAATTTACCTTTCATTCAATCAACTGAAATATAAAAATTAAAAAAAAAAAAATACATTTATTTTCATAAACATAAACCTTATGCATAAACCGAGAATACCTACAGGTTTGTTTGGAACCCTCGGTGCGCGAGTCCGACTCGCACGTGGCCGGTTTTTTTTCCGTTCCGTTAGTAACCGCGCTAGATATCACTATTAAATAATACATATATTCTCGTATCTCACACATGTCCTTCGCAAGTGCGAGCGGCGACTGCAGCTGGTCGTCGGGCGGTGGCAGCGCGTGCAGCTCGGCGTGCAGCGCGGGGTCCTGCCCGTCCATGCCACGCAGCCACGCCAGCGCCGCGCGCGCCTCCTGCACGTTCAAAAGTAAGGAAAATAAACTTTGTTAATTAAGTCATCTAGTATGATTAACTAAAACGGTTTTTTTTTTCACTTAGGGGTACATTTTGTCGAAGATAGTGTCGTTCACACGACTTGAGTTGTTATTTATTTAATAATCAGACAACAAAAGTCCACACTGACCATAAAACAAAACCAAACAAAAATACTTAAAAGGTGTTAATAACAAATGTATCTTATAAACCTATGTTGGTACTTATTTACTAGGATTTTAGTAACAATTTGGCTTATAATCTATGTTAGTACTTATACTCTGCGACAGACAGTGTTGTATTGATGAGATGTCCCATTATGGGGTCTCATCTGGCCTATCAGCTGACCTTCAGGAGGCTGTTGCCACTGCCACGCAATCTGGCGAGCAAAGATGCACTTTTCTTCCGTACGACAGCTGAGAAGCTGTCGACTCGGGTTTCTGCAAACATCTCTGACGCACTGCAGTAACGTGGCAGCCGCATCAACACCCTGAAGGCGTTATTAAATTGGACGCGCAGTGCACTGGCGGCCCGTTTAGTACAGTTAATCCATAGGGCGCTCGAGTACAGAGATGTGCAGTATGCTTTAAAAAGCGTGTGTTAAGTTGTGTGAAGCTGTTCTGGTGTCAAGAGTATTGAAACAAATTTCAGCAGCAATGATAATCCCATCAGCAAATGTTTTTACTTGGACTGATTCCTCAATAGTTATTGCTTGACTAAAAACAAGCCTAGCGAATGGAAGACTTTTGTTGCCAAAAGAACGATTGAAATAACTATCATAGTCCCGAAAGATCAATGGTACCACGTACAATCGCAAAAAGAGGTGCACTAATATCAGAGATAAAAATACTTGTTGACTGAAAGGGCCAGAATGGCTTTCATATGTTTTACCAATCCAGAAACCATATCTACAGAACTAGAAAAGGAGACTACTATTCACACAAAGACCAAACACTAAGAAGAAGAGACTCCTCTCCCGCCGCGGCCTCCAACCCTCAGCCGCGTCCCATACGATATCACGGCCCGCCTGAATTGCGATGTCACCAAAGCAGCAACGCAACCTAATTGTTGGCCGCTACGTCGTCGGCTTATCGGCATAAGCCCTGAAGAGCGGTGCCTCCTCGGGTTCTTCTTCGCTTCAACGTGGGTGACCAAGCCATGGCTACTGAGCAGTGGCGGACTAAGCCCGTCAGAGGCTCGGGGCGGCAAAACTGAATGAGGCCCCCAGCTTTAAAAAAAAAATGTAGTTTTGCATACTTTTTATTCAGTGCACATTTGTATGTATAACCACTCAACCGTCCAACCCGCGCGGCGATTATCTCCCCAACTGTCCGGGCATCAAATTTCACTTTCTTTTGTACGACATTGCGAAATATTTTGCACAAAAACGACTACGACTGAAAAACTACTATAGCTATATTCTAATAAGAAATACTCACGGAAAGCTAATAAGATATTGAATTCTAATTAGAAAAAACTAAATTAATCAAACAAAAAGCTAATAAGATATTGAATTCTAATTAGAAAATAAAGTCGGGGATTTCAAAAAAATATCGTATTTATTTTTTATTTCATGTTTTACAAGAAAAATATAATAGTTATTAGGCAAAATTATTTTTATTATAATAGTACATAATATACCCTTCAAAATGACACCAATATCTAAATATAAGTGTTTAGTTTTCTATTAAGAAAAAACAAATACTTCTCAAAAGGTCCCCGAGCCAACACTAAAATCATGAATTACGAGTTGCGTTTTAATAATTTGTAGACCCCATCTCAATATATTTCGTTTGTAAATAGCTGTTATAGTGCTAATAGTAAAGTATTCTCTTATATTTAAGCATTTATTTAACAAAAACAACCAATTCGAAAACTCGATCAACTACAACCAACGAACAATGTCCGCGCGGTCATCATAAAACTTTTTCAGCTATATTATTCCATGTAAACGTTTCGAAATTGGCGTAGTAATGCATATTTCGCAAAGGAAATATCTTCACGTTTAATTTGATGTACAATAACAATATAAATGAGGTATAAAAACAGAAAACTTACCACATTTTAGTTGGAGATCCACACACAAACATAGTTCGCTAGACAACAAGGATGAACTGTCATTTTCTTTTTTTTTTTCTAAATTTTATGTTGCCGGTCCACAGACGAAATTCACTCTCCTGGATGACAAATCTCATATAGCGACATCTAGTATTTTTCTAATGTACGACTATCAAAGGACTGTAGCGATAAACACGTTTCAAGTGACGAATGACGCATAAAACGTCCATGGTTACAAAAGTAACCAGGACGTTTCGACAACATTTTATTTGTTTACTTTTGTAACCAATAATGAGTGGTTAAATAAGTGTTGTTTATTTCGTTAAAATCTGGCAAGTGAAATTTAAATTCGAATTAAATTATTTAGGCTAAATAAACATAATATTTAGGCTAAATAAACATAATATATCGGCAAAAAAAAAATGAGAGAGAGAATCAAAGATAGTTTATTTTTTATTTTTGTAGCGTGTTATATGTGTTTTCGTGCCTTCAATTTACTGAACTCCTCAATAACTTCTGTAAAATCGATTTTGTGGAAATTTTTCTTTCAAAAAATTGAAAGCACGGCTAAATTAACCAATCGCTCTTGACCCATTGTAGATTGAACATTATTTGCCTGTTCCGGTGTCGTGTCTTTTTTTTTGGATGGGAAGTCATCAAATGACGTCTCCTGCTCTGGGTGGAGCGGAAGGGCGTGTCAGACTTAAACCCACCCGTGTTCCTTCAGTCGCCCATATGCTAGGGCCACGGTACCTCTTTTGAACTAATCTCGCGACCCTGGCAGGCATCGGTCCTAACAGATCCCTTCAGTTTGCTGACATCTCTTTGAGGCGCGCGTGGAACACTACGCGCCGTAACAGGGGCCTGGTCCTTACCGGGCGGCGAGCTACCCATTGCTCGCCGCCCGCAGGCTCGCGCCTACGGTGGCCGGGAGTCCGCAATCGACTCCCGACGCCCGGGGCGCCTCCTCTTGCGGCGGCTAGGGACGTGAGGGTGCAAAGACTGCCACTCCCTCTCGCGCCCCACCTCCCCTTTCGCGGGCATTACTGCATCGCAGTAGGAGGTGACGGCTTCCCATGCCCTGTCGCTCCGTACCATGGCTCGCACCAGGGCTGGACGCGAGAGGTCGCCGCTGCCGATCGCCTCCACGAGGACACGGCGGTGCTCCGCCTAGGCAGGGCACACCTCCACCGTATGCTCCACTGTGTCCTCCAGACGATCCTTGCAATGGAAACACCCGGGCATTTCCTCCCGCTTTATCCTGAACAGGAACCCTCCGAAGCACCTATGCCCGGTGAGAACCTGCGTCAGACGGAAGGTGAGGACGCCGTGGCGCCTCTCTATCCACTCACTGCCCACCGGTGTCGTGTCTTGGCTGCAATTACACCCATACGCTCACAAACCAAAGTACAAGCTATTTAGTGGTTATTGCCTGCGATCTCGACGTAAAGCAAAATTGCTTCATTTGATGGGGTTTGGCCAAAGATTGACGGTATTTTCCTGAGAGAAAGAGGAGTAAGTTTGCTCATGATAGATGGCGTATATAGAATGTAGTGAATGTAAATGTATTCATTCAGGGATTCCTGGGTAAGTACCCGCTACGTAGACGGGAATTCCTACAGCGTATTTTATTCCGGACGCGTTCAGCAAAGTTAAAAGAATATTAGTACCGCGTAAAAACTCTAGATCGCTGTAGTGTTTTGATCTTGATGAAATTATGTAGGTAGTAAGCACATTTTTAAAGTCTTGTTTAGGATTTGATCAGGGGAACGTGGAGGCATTTGGGGGCCCCCCAAGACCGGAGGCCCGGGGCGGGCCGCCCTTTCCGCCCCCCTGTTAGTCCGCCACTGCTACTGAGTCCCCCTGCTTCGACAAAGCAGGAAAACACTTGTTTGCCTGAGTCACCTACTTGCCATACTAATTTGAACCCTAACCTACACAACAACTTGTGTTAAGAATCTGTTGGCGTTACTAGCACAGAACATGATCTGTACTGGGTCGAGTTTAAGACATGTTTGACACCAGTGTCACCAGCGCCAGTTACTCACGTCGGGTTTTCCCTGCGCGGCGAGGAAGGGTGGCGACTCCGGCACGAACAGGAACAGCGCGCAATGCGCCGCCGACAGCGCCAGGCAGCTCCACAGCACCGTCCTGCAACATCACCACAATCACTTTGAGCTCTTGGCAGATCAACTTATACGTTGTCACCTCACCTGTCATTGAGCTAAGAACTTAGCTCCGACAATCGTATTTATAATTATGGTCGAATTTCGACTACTGGGCGACAACTAGTACCTATTTTTAAACAGCAAACATTGTTGTCAGAAAAAACTAAAATTAGTGTTTGGAAACTTTAGAATGTTGTATGTTGTAATAAATAAATTTCAGGATTATCCACAGAACTTGACACCCGTTTAGATCATGATTGTTTTTCGAACAACACACAATTCTAGATATAAACTTGGCTCCCATTCATGTTCTGACGGGAGGTAATATGATATGACGTTACCTGTGCGGCACGTGCGCGTCGGCGGCGAGGTACATGAGCAGCACGCCCAGGTTGTTGGCCAGCACGAGCGCAGACACCGCCGCGCCCCGCACCCCCGCCTCGCACATCTGGCCACAACATCCATTACGATCAGCCATCTGTTCTGCTCGGACAAAGTGACTAACGATCATGAGGATCTGAGGGTTTAGTGACTTAGAGACAGATTTAAGAAGGGTCTATGAAACAGCTGTCTTATGTATGGGTGTCGTTGCCAACGAAATAGAAAGTGAACATTTACTTAAAATTTATCTATATCTTCTATATCTATACTATAATATTATAAAGCTGAAGAGTTTGTTTGTTTGTTTGATTGAACGCGCTAATCTCAGGAACTACTTGTCCGAATTGAAAAATTCTTTGGGTAGCCAATTTATCGAGGGAGGCTATAGGCTATATAACATCAAGCTACAACTAAGAGGAGCGGAGCAGTAATCAAAAATGTTGCAAAAACGGGGAAAATTTATTCCTTTTGAGAATTTCCGTTGCGTGCGCTGCGTAAACGGCTAAAGTAACGCAAAAATCATGTACGACGGAATTGTTCCTTTTAAAAAGTTCTACAAAAAAGTCCGCGAGAGCATACGTCTATCTTTTAAGGTTGACTCACTATAATTCAAAAGGAGCGAGCAACAACGAAAAATGGACGAAAACTAGCAGGCAAATCGAAGCGACGGGAAGGGTCAGGGGCTTCGATCAAAAATTATTGATCGAAGGTCAGGGGAGTAAAAATTTGACGCGGACGAAGTCGCGGGCAGAAGCTAGTATATAAGAAAGTCGTGTTAGTTACACTATTTATAACTCAAGAACGGCTGAACCGATTTGGCTGAAAATTGGTGGGGAGGTAGGTAGCTTAGAACCAGGAGACAGACATAGAATACTGTTTATCCCGTTCGACCGCGTTCCCGTGTGACGTGACATAAAGCGTCAAAGAGAATACAAGACACTATAAAACGTAGTATGACTAAAATGTTGACTTCCAAGTACCAGGTGGTCATAACTTGGTATGACCTTATCAAACAGCAGTATTATAAAGAGGAAAGATTTGATTGTTTGTTTGTATTGAATAGGCTCCGAAACTACTGGTCCGAAAAGAAATCACGTCAACGCCGTCTGTCGCTAAAGACCAGCGTTGAGGCTCTGTCTCGCAGAGAGTCACAGCATTATGCTGTGCCTCTGAAATACGCATGCAGTTACAGTAACTTGTATTTTTTTTTGGTTTTTCTTTTTGCATCATATTTAGCATATAATGTAAATTCTTTTTGTTTACCTCCCTAGCGAGCAGCGGCGCGACACACCAGGCGCCGGCGCCACCGAGCCCGGCGCAAGCGCGCGCCGCCACCACCCACCAGCCACCGCCGCACAGCTTCAGCGACCAGCACGCCTGCACACACCCACAAAACAATGAAACACCTTCCCACACACAAACCCACCACTGAATAGAGTATGAATGTACTGCGAGAGTTACCACGAAGGCGGCGGAGGTGGCGATCACGGCGAATTTTCTGCCAGCGGCGAGCGCGCGCGCGCACAGCGGCACGCCCAGCAGCGATGCAACGAACGTAGTTGCGGCGGCACCCACCACGTGCGCATCGCCTCCCTCGCCCCCCTCGCCACTCGCCAGCGACACCCAGCCCATAGCAAGGCCAAAAGATATCGTCGGCACGTTTACTGCAAGCAAATTTAATGGCTGATTCTCTCAAACTATAAAACTTTTACTTGCCATGAAAACTTTTAATAACTTACAGCTTGAAGTGCAGTCAATTAATTTAGTTGAGTTTAATGCATACCATTATTCGTTATTGGTACACCATGAGAAGGCGTAAAATGCTGAGCACCCAGCGATAAGATGAGCCCAAAGATAAGAAAATGACTTGAAGCAACAAAGGGTTTTATGAATCCTCTGCTCCTCCGTGCCCACAGGCCTCCACAGGCCTCCACAGGCCCATCCACAAGTCCAACACAAAGCAAACAGAGAACTAAACACTTGGAACATGTTTCTGATAAAAGAAAAAAAAACCCACAACAAGTTCAGTGAAACACTTCGTGTTGCCAAACTATCACATGTTTATCACACAAACAGTCCCAAAAAACATTTTTTTTTTCTAAGTCTCGTTGAGCTAACAATAATAAGTAGTTATCTATACTATATATAATAATATTATAATTATAATTTATACTTTTTATATTATAAAGCTGAAGAGTTTGTTTGTTTGTTTGATTGAAAGCGCTAATCTCAGGAACTACTGGTCCGAATTGAAAAATTATTTTTGTGTTGGGTAGCCTATTTATCGAGAAAAGCTATAGGCTATATAACATTACGCTACAATAAAAGAAACTTAGCAGTAATGAAAAATGTTGCAAAAACGGGGGAAATCGCACGGGTAGGCGTTTCGACGCGACGGGAGGGTCGGGGGAACACGAAATTTAATGCGGACGAAGTCGCGGGCAGAAGCTAGTAATATTATAAAGCTGAAGAGTTTGTTTGTTTGTTTGATTGTTTGTTTGATTGAACGCGCTAACCTCAGGAACTACTGGTCCGAATTGAAAAATTATTTTTGTGTTAGGTAGCTTATTTATCGAGAAAGGCTATAAGCTACATAACATCACGCTACAACCAAGAAGAGCGGAACAGTAATGAAAAATGTTGTAAAAACGGGGAAAATCGCACGGGTAGGCGATTCGACGCAACGGGAAGGCCCCAGAACAAAAAATTTAACGCGGACGAAGTCGCGGGTAGAAGCTAGTATTGATATATAGCTAGTCTAATATATAAAAGACATTCATTCATTCATACATTCATTCGCTCACTGATTAATCGGTCGGTCGGTTTTCTCGGTTTAATTATTGACAGTAAACTAAATTGGAAAGAACACATTGACAAACTATGTAAAAAAATCAGTAGTCAATCATATGCTTTGTACCAACTTGCTCCATCCATCAACACTGATGTTTTACTATCGGCTTATTAAGGACTTGTTGAATCTGTCCTCAGATATGGCATTATCTTTTGGGGCAACTCGTCTAATAAAGATATGGTATTTATACTGCAAAAGCGATGCCTACGTGCCATGTTCGGTATCCAAAGTACAGAGAGCTGTAGGCCTCTCTTTATAAAACACTAGCTTCTGCCCGCGACTTCGTCCGCGTCAAATTTTTGCTCCCCTGACCCTTCCCGTCGCATCGATTTGCCTGCTAGTTTTCGTCCATTTTTCGTTGCTGCTCGCTCCTTTTGAGTTATAGTGAGTCAACCTTAAAAGATAGACATATGCTCTCGCGGACTTTTTTTTAGAACTTTTTAAAAGGAACAATTCCGTGATACATGATTTTTGCGTTACTTTAACCGTTTACGCAGCGCACGCAACGGAAACTCTCAAAAGGAATAAATTTTCCCCGTTTTTGCAACATTTTTCATTACTGCTCCGCTCCTCTTAGTTGTAGTGTGATGTTATATAGCCTATAGCCTCTCAGGATAAATAGGCTACCCAACACAAAAATAATTTTTTAATTCGGACGAGTAGTTTCTGAGATTAGCGCGTTCAATCAAACAAACAAACAAACAAACAAACTCTTCAGCTTTATAATATTAGTATAGATAAAATACTCACACTTCCGTCACTTTATATTTTGGAAATAGCCCTATTTGTCAGAAATAACCCTCATTTGTTTCCTCGAATATCGGACATTATAATTTGTAATCGCCGGGATAATAGTAAAATTCGTGTGAAGCCAGCAAAGACAGCGCTACTGTATAAAAGCGTGGTATGCAGAGCGCCAATCATTTATAATAATATCCCAAAGTGTGTTAAGTCATTAAATGCAGACCAGTTTAAGAAAACATTTAAAAAAATAATGACAGAAAAAGCCTACTACAGTGTGAATGGTTTTTTAAATGATAAATCTATCTTGAGAAGTTGACTTAAATTATTATTTAATTATTTATTTTGTGTCGCATGCTAATGTTTTTAATCTAATCATATTATTTAATGTTAATAATCTATTTTTATTGTTATTCTTTTTATTTTAATCTTATTGTCTTTCGACTAAATTTGTACACCAGCCATGGTCAAACATGTTGAGTCACAACCAGCCACTTTGTAACAACCATACTATACCATGTATATTATCTACACATGTTTTTGCAAATAAATAAATCTGAAATCTCAAAAACTACTAGACTTACGAAGATAATATTAGCACAGCGGTAGATTATGAGTAAAGGAGTGAAATATAGGATGGAAGCTTGTATGAAAGTCCATCAGTTCGTAATTTTTTCTATGACAGTTCGAATCTAGGTTCTTTATATTTTGTGTTTAGGCTGACGACCAAAAAATAATGTATACATTTGTCAGCGTTCTTGATAATTCTACTCCCGAAGAGCTGAAAAATGGAAAGACGTAGTATGGAAAGACGTAGTATGGAAAGTCTAAGTATTGTCAAAGTCATCTGCCTAGCCTTTTCCCAACTATGTTGGGATAGGCTTCCAGTCTAACCGGATGCAGCTGAGTACCAATAACATGGAGCGACTGCCTATCTGACCTCCACAACCCAGTTACTGGGTAATACGATACCCCTTGGTAAGACTAGTTGTCAGACTTTCGGGGTTCGGACGACCCGTAACGACTGTCTAAGATCTACGAAAGACAGTCGGGACCAACGGCTTAGCGTACTTTCCGAGGCACGGAAGGGTCTTGGTATGTAGAGATGGTCACCCATCCACGGACCAACCGCGGCAAGCGTAGCTTAACCTGAACGATCGACCCGTGCGGCTGTTATGATCTGTTTTCTTTGCCACATCTCTTATTGTTTAAACGTCCTAATTTACTTTTATTTTGGTTTTGTTTGTTTACGGAGAATCACTGACTCCTAAGTCACAGGCCTACACCTAGTTTAGGAGTCAGAAGATTTAATTAATGTGACCCAGTAATAAGACTTCAATGTTTTTAGTTTTATAGATATTTAATGTCATGGCTTGTGGTGAAATAAAGAATTTATTATTATTATATTATTATATACATCATTAAATTTATTATTTAGGCATACCGTTGGAATTAACGCAACTAAATTTCCAACATCCACGCGAGCGAAGCCATGGGCAAAAGCTAGTAAGGTAATAAACGAAGAATCAAAGTATTTATAATGAATCAAAACACGTAGGAGGCTGTGCCTTCGAAGTAAACAATTAATAGCGCTAAAACGAACTCGTTTAAACATAAATTGAATCAGTAACAAACATCGGACATATGTGGGTCGTTGTCAAATATTATGCAGGTAAACCAGTCCCTCAACCATTTCCATTTTTTTTTTACTATTAATAATATCACAACCTCTAACTGATTTTATATTAAGAACAAAAAACTTTGCATTCTAAACGTCCATTAATAAAATAAAGACAAAGTAACGATTTTTTTTTCAGGTTTTATAAAGTAACATCGTGGTCATTTCTGGTAACAGAATGGTTTTCTTTTCAAACTCTACCTGTCCCAGGTAGGACTCCGTTATAATAAGGATAAAATAAAAATACTTTATTTTCTACCATACCAATTAATACGAGCTTCACTCCTACCGAAAGGACTGGCCAGCACTAGGAAAAGACGGAATTTTGTGGAAAAGGGAGAGGGAGGGCTTTGCCCTGCAGTGGGACAATACAGGCTAGTTAGATTATATAGATTAGATAAGATACCAACCTCCTTGAAATAAATTAATATAAGGTCATAATAATTAGGTATTACCTAAACTAGCTGTACCCTGCCACGCTTCGCTGTGGCACATTGTGATTGAGAAACAAAACAAAGAATAGATTTGTTTCTCATGTGACTGCTGCGCCATTACTATTGCGACTGTTAGCGAGTGTTTTCCTCGCTTCCGGCAGATGGCGCGGTCACTGGTACACAGCTGATCGTTAAAAAAACTGTTTTTTCGCGGTCGCGGATATGTGACTGATGCAAAAAAATAGATAAAAACAATCTTCGATGCGGATTATGTATCATGCTAAAATTTCAGCTCGATCGATGCAGAACTTTTTGATTTTTTGAAGCGTACACAAACCAACATAACATTTTTATATGTATATATAGATGTAAAAATAATTATGATTGAGCAGTGGTGCAGTTTTATGGACAGTTATACACGTCCACCAGAAACCCCGTTATGAATCTTGCTAACGACCCGAGAGCTAGATTGACTCGACACTACACTGAAGATATCCCGGACGTCAGCTTGTACGAGATTAGGATGGCTCTGAAGCAGCTTAAAAATAACAAGGCGCCGGGTGATGACGGAATTACGGCCGAGCTCCTGAAGGCCGGCGGAAAACCCGTTCTAAAGGCCCTTCAGAAGCTATTTGATTCCGTCATACTCGAGGGCAAAACGCCACAGCCATGGAACAGAGGTGTGGTGGTACTTTTCTTTAAGAAGGGTGACAATACCCTACTTAAGAATTATAGGCCCATCTCACTTCTGAGCCATGTCTATAAGCTGTTTTCAAGGGTCATCACGAACCGTCTCCTCGATAAATGGGGTATACAACACTAAACGTAGTTCCTGAGATGAATAAGTTCAACCAAACAAACTGTTCAGCTTTACAATATGTATTTAGATTTGAGTAATCAAATCTTCAAATTAAAAACGTTATAGTGCGCCAAACTTAATAGATAGACATACGCTATCACGGACAATTCCGTCATACATGATTGTTTTGTAACTTTCACCGTTTACGAAGTGCACGCAACTTTACGCAAAATGTACTACTTTTGAGAGCTTCTCAAAAGTAGGTAATAAATTTTCCCCGTTTTCGCAACATTTTTCATTGATGCCCCGCTCATACGTTGGTCATAGCGTGCTGTTAGAAAACCTTCCTCGATAAGTGGGCTACCAAACCCGACAATAATTTTTCAATTCAAACCAGTAGTTATTTCATACGTATTTTAACCGGTATTTTCAAAAAAAGGAGGAGATTATCAATTCGACTGTATTTTTCTTATGTTTGTTACCTCATAACTTTTGACTGGGTGAACCGATTTTGATGATTCTTTTTTTATTTGAAAGTAAATTATGGAACCAAATTAAAATGGGGCCATTCGGGAAGCCCCCATTTTAATTTGGTTCCATTCGTACAATGGGATCTATGTGAAAACCATATAAGTCTTAAATTTGCATTAAGTATTTGCGCGACAAATGAACGACGATTTGAAATTCGTTAAAAAAAACTCATCAAAATCGGTTCACCCAGTCAAAATTTATGAGGTAACAGACATTTTTTTTTAAATACAATCTAATTGATAACTCCTCCTTTTTTTGAAGTCGGTTAAAAAAGGAGGAGGTTCTATGTTCGATTGTATGTTTTTTTATAAGTTTTTTTTTCTCCGCCAATTATGGAGTGATTTTCAATTTTTATGGATAGGTTATTTATTGACTTTGCTTGGGTAATCATTGCGTTAGCTACAATAATACGAATGAGGCGGGAGGACATGGTGGAGCATACGGTGTGCCCTGCCTGGGCGGAGCACCGCCGTGTCCTCGTGGAGGCGATCGGCGGCGGCGACCTCTCGCGTCCGGCCCTGGTGCGAGCCATGGTACGGAGCGACAGAGGATGGGAATCCGCCACCTTCTTCTACGAAGCAGTAATACTCGCGAAGGAGGAGGCGGAGCCCGTGAGGGAGAGAGTCCGTGATTTCAAAACTCTCAAAGAAATCAAAATGTATAGGGTGTTTCCCGTTGATCTAGAACTATGAAATTTGGCAAGCAATACCGTCTTATACTACAAGTATAGGGAACAATTTGAAAACTGTACATTTGTAATGAAATCATAAAAAAAAAAAATTGTATTTAAGTTATTCAAAAACTATTTTTGATAATAATATGTACTTACAAATTTGTACGGAACCCTTGGTGGGCGAGTCAGACTCCTAATTGTCCGGTTTATTTTTGGAAGTCGGTTGTTTTTTTTTTTTGTTTAAGCAAGAAAGTTCTTCTTCACTTTGTAGTGTTTCTTTTAGTAGTCTCATGTTTCTCTTATTTATTAGTCAAGTTTTTCTATATATTTTTTTTTAACTTAAGAACTTAAATATTCCATTGAATCTACATCATTAATTGGCTCTTGTTTAGAACGTCGTTTGACGTTAACGACCTTTTGTAGGGGTTCAGCGGGTTTTACCAGTGGCTATGTAGCTTTAGCGTCCACTAACATGATGTGGGTGCGACCGTACCACGGTGTCTGAACGTGTCCACACATTATGTCAAATTATAACTACTTATAACTTCATGTGTTATTTCTTATGGATTACAAACTGCAGCGCAATTTTCTGCCTACTCAGGGGAAGAAGACACTCCCGCAAGTCTGTTTACCGCAAGTAGTGAATGAAACGCCCTTCGTCTCATTACTTACTTGCCGTTTGTTACACTACGAACTTCGAAAGTTCGAACAAAGCAAATAGTATCGTTTTTTTTCTACATACAACGTACATCTATTCTATTGTTATTCGCGAACTTCGAAAGTTGCTACATACATATACATATATAGCTTTTTAGCGTCGATTGCAACATAATTAATTAAGTTTGTAGGTACATACCTAAATAGCAATATTATTTAATATATCTTTTGTTCTTTAAATAAAATACGACAGTATGGCGTTAAGGGGAAAGCTGTTTTTAAGCACTACAACCGCGTCGTTAATGTCTATCTAATCGTGGACAGTTCCTGCCAGGGTCGCGAGATTGTCTGACACGCTCTTCCGCTCCTCTCAGAGCGGGAGACGTCATTAGATGATATCCCATCCCGAAAAAAAAATCGTGGACAGTTCCGCGTTAAATCCAATTTGATAAATGAACCAACAAATTTTACTGTGCCATGCTTAGAATATACTCCGCATAATTAAATATAGTGTAATGAGCCAAGCGGTTCGTTGTTGTTGACCAATGCTCGGTATCTATCCGTGCTAGCGAGAAGAGTATGCAGTGGTACCGTAACTACTTAGTACTGATTGATAGATGACGCGTGGCTGTTTGATCAAAGAAAGGTGAGCAAGTTCATCATATGTCAAGACTAGGTTTGCCTGTGTGCGGTGAGGCAACGAGGCATACATTGCACACAGACATTGACACACTAACGGTGGTACGCAACCACGCACCCGGCGGCGTAGTGGCGCTCGAGCTTGTCAGCTATTTACTAAGTTTTGCATGTTATTGTTATCCGGAAGGTCAGCCTCCTCTGTCACAACAGAGGGGGCTGACCTTCCGGCTGGTGATGATCTAAGACGCACAATAATAATTGATTGTCAAATGCGTTCATTAGGTTTAGCTATCTTACGACGTGCCGAAGTAATGGCTTAGGGGTTTTGTTAAATGTGATTAACAACGGCCGATTAAAGTGTTTTTCCATTGGGTTTTCCCAATAAGAACTTTAGTAGAAGCGCGGAGTCCGGGTTCATGCACGACTGATGGTATAATAGACATTGCTCTATTACTTGTGACATGAACATACCTTGACAAGAAAATGTGTGAAGTGTTTCCTATTCATACAACTGTATGTACATTACCCGCTGGGGAGTTCACAGGGGTTAAAATATTATTTTATGATTTACGAAAATAACGTCAACTGTAACAGCTATCGTGGTTGCTGGGGAGGCGTTCTCAAGTCGTAGATCGGTAGCTAGGTGTATCTACTACGTGAACGTCATTCGTTAAAATACTCATTTCACGCGTCAACTAACTGGCTCGTTCAGTTTCATCACGCATGCACTAGTTTTATGAAGCACATTCACGTTTCATGCGATATTGACCACTTTTACGGTTTTTGAGCGAAATCTTACTTGCGGGTATAGCCCGGATTCCGGGGTAGACAACGAGGAGCGTGGGATCGATTGAGAACTCAACAAATTCCCCGGTTGACAGGAGTGGGAGCTCCGGTTCCAAAGACCAGAACTTCCCCTGTGCAGTCCCTGGCCGATATACTAGCTAACCTTACTGCATCCACCGCTGCATCTCTGATGAGTCCGAGAACAGCGGGCATTCATTAACTTGCCTACTCAATGACATTGCTTAAAGAAGCTTCACTTACTCAGTACGACCATAAGGGTCTGACGCATATAGGCGCGCACGCGGATCGCGCCCGCGCCCGCTGCCGCCGTCTTCACCGTCATGTTACACACAGTATAACACCACTTTACACGAGTCTGTCCACTTGCACATAAAATCAAATTATTATTATATTTTTTTCACATAATCCTATATGGGCATTTATTTCACGTCAGAAGCTAGGTGCAGGGTTCCAATAAGTCGTGATGAGTCAATCATAGAGAGTACGAAGGTCAATAACTCTTCTAATGTATAATGACTCCAATCAATGAATGTGTCGCGCGCTACGGTGACATGCGTTTGCGCAGTCTCGATTTTCCGAACTCCAATAAAATGAGCGCGATCGAGGAGTCACGCCGCGTGTTGGCAAGTTTGAGCGAACTGTTCGCGCTCAGAGCAGGCGCGGTTTAATAAAGCACGCTTAAGATGCGCCCTGAGAACAAAAAGGTCACAAGCGCCACACCGCAGAAAAACTCACTCATAAGAGTTAATACATGCTCTAGAACAGAAGACTATCTTTAAAATCTTTCAACTATTGACAATGCTGGTCAGCATTGTCAATAGTTGAAAGATTCCGAAGTGATGTTAAAGAAATTAATGAATGATCAGTTTCCCAATGACAACAGGACAGATATGAATAATCGTTCTTGATATTTTATCACTTGGAAATATGGTAACGGTAAAGGGTAGATCGGAGGGGTATAATCTAAGTCTGAGACTCTGCGTGTGACGATGGTAATCGATAGCTGACTCTTTTGTCAAACTTTGGTGTCCAAAACCAGGCATAGTCATTTAATGGTACCTTTCAATATCTGTGTGATCCACCTACCTCACTACCTGGTGCGCCTTAACGCTATAGATAAAGCGCTCTATAGCGCCACTATAGATAGGCTGCTGGTGATGAAAGGACCATGTGGTGACTCCACATGGTCCTTTCATCACCAGCAGCCTATAATGTTCCTTCTGCTGGGACACGGGCCTCCTCTCGGTAAGAGGGAGTGGGCCATAATCCACCACGTGGGCCCTCGTGCGGGTTGGATGTCACATGTCTTCGATTTTTTTTATTCTAAGACATGCCTATGCCGGTTTCCTTACGATGTTTTCCTTCACCGTTTTGAGAGCAGTGGTGATGAAATAATTTACACAAAGTACAGCGCCTGCTTGGGTCCGAATTCACGACCTACTACTCGTAAGTCGCGGCTGTTACCACTACGTCACCATTGCACAGCTCATGGTCCTTTAGGTATTCTTAAATAATTATGTAATTATTCTAATAAAATTTTATAATTTAGTAATGATCACAAACTTTAAGCGCTACACTCGGAGGTCCTCGCACACCGTGGCATCGGCACAATGCCCGAAAATAAATAAACATACCATGTTCCAATGCACATATTCTATGTTGGAACCTTCACATCCATTTTGGTGCCAGAGATGATCATACCTTCAGCAAGAAACGTGGCTCCTGATACGGATTCAGCAAATTTACTCAAATGCATTGTTCGGGCTGATTCAAGAAACCTAGGTACTAATAATAAATTAATATTCTTGTTCGGTACTCAAACAAAATATTCATTAATGTGTGTTCATGTTATTGCAAGATTGTGACGTGAATTAAATTCCTGAATTCACCTTTGTCCGGAGTTAAGTAGATACTGTTTAGGTAGCTCAGCATATGAACAAATCGCGGGATGGCGACACGCCATGGCGCTGAAGGCACCCTGACCTTCCGGTTGTGTAAGTGCTACTGGATATTAGTTCTTCGCAAAACACACACCTGATTGCCAGTGAGAATCATAGTGATTTCGTTAGTTCCCATTAAAGCCACCACGCCAAATAAACTAACCTACTGCACTATGTCAATAACAATTTTTTTGGTAAAACTCCTACATAAATTATGACTGCAACATGCAGCCTTAATGCGACAATGCACTATTAGAATAATGTAGACATGCCGAGTTCCTGAAGTACAACAGTTCGGGATATTTGTATATTGATCTTCTAAAAACTTATTAGTCTCAATTCATTCATCCGTTACCTAAAGCATGAAAAGCAACATACAGACAATTATCTTCTTATCCATCGCGCTTAGATAGACTTATAAGTTTATGTTTTTAACCGACAAAAAAAACGGAAGAGGTTCTCAGTTCGACGCGTATTTTTTTTGTTTTTTTTTTTAATGTATGACCACGCATAACTTTTTACATAGTAGTCCGATTGCGATAATACTTTTTTTATTGGAAAGGGTATACGCCGAAGGTGGTCCATTTTTTATTATTTCTTACTAAAAGCATACATTTCAATTTTCATGTCCCGAATTTAACAAATGCCAAGCGTTCCATACAAAAATTTCGGATTAATATAGGATTATTTTTAGACAAAAAGTAGCCTATGTCCTTCCCCAGGATGCCGTTTATCTCCTTGCCAAATTTATCGAAATCCGTTCAGTGGTTTTGGGGCCATCCACAAATTACGTCACACGTTAAGGGGGAGGGAGGGGGTCGACGAAGTGTGACATTGTGTGACAAGGGGGTGGAAGGAGTCCTAAATTTCGTGATGTCACATTTTAAAATCAATTTTAATCTAAGTGTTAAGTAAAACACATATTCGTATTATAGCTATTGCCCCAGTATTGAGGCATACTTGTTTAAGCGATCATGTGGCATTTGTGGTCTATATTTTGCATCATAAAGGCAACAACAAGTTTTGCCCATCGTGAAGATTCGTCCTCAAAGAATTTCTGCTAGACATGCCAGAGAAATACTTTGTTTGGATGATGACGATGATGCTGTATGGTTCGATGAGAAAGATGTGGACAAAACGAATGATCTTGAACGATGTGGCTGCTATGCCACGCATATGCCTACCTATAGGGACTCAAGATGATTAAGTTTGATCTTTAATTAATATAATTAATCGATTTTTGTTTTGTTAATTTCTTGCAGTGTTTGATTTGATGTTCATTTTATTTAAAAAAAAAAAATTCGGATATGCTGTTTTAATTCAATAATTAATTCTAGATGTAAAATTATAAAATTCGTGACGTTACACTAGGGAGGGGCGGGGGGTCTCACAAATGTGACCAGGTGTGACAAAAAAAAAAAAAAAGATTTTTATTACCTTCAGTTGTACAAAAACACTTATCTAAATACTATGCACTATGCAGCATTACAACTAAGGGAGTGAGTGTTTTCGATGACCTCTGGCACCCAATGTAAGATTTAACTTGTGTTTAGGGTGCCAGCGTCCTCGCCTAAAATATGAACACATTTTAGTAGTTGTAAGACAAGCACAACATAAACATTAATATTAAATTTTAAGACTACTATTTACTAATAAAAAAATGCATGATGAGGTTTACTGATGAACCTATGGGTATGTGTATGTGTTGATAGGGGGATAAATATAGTGAAAAATTGTGTATATAAGTCTGTGTTAATCTAATTTTATATGTCTCTAGCTACATTAAGTTTATTTAACCGATTGCAATTTTTAGTAATGCTTCAGTCTCATCATAACTCAACGACGGCGGAGGGGGTCAAAAATCATGAAATTCGTGTGACGTAATTTATGGATGCCCCCTTAGACGTAAAAAGTTAACATACGGACGGGCCGATACAGTGACTTACGAATTTATAATAATTGATGTTTGTCCGCTGGTCTACTGGTCGTATTTCCAGTGCAGTAATATTTAAAAATGTTAGCTTTGCACTGTTACTCCAGTGCCTTTCATACTCCGCCGACCGCGAAAATTTCGTCAAAAGGGGTACAAAGTTTTTGCTTCACGTATTAGTTTATAGATATAGTATAGAGGTATACATTGGTTTCTTATCGGCATTCTGCTGTAGATACCGTCTCGTACTAGGGAAGTACATAGGAATCACACTTCCTTGTTGCTATCAGCTAGTACCGTTCTTATCAACACACGCGTACATCACAGATCTCATAAAATGAGGAAACAGGTAAACGTAAATTCAACGCATCATCAGACAAACAGCAAGTTGCGTGGTGGTAATTTCACGAGATCATCAGAATTCGTGCCGCGCATGCGCGAACTATATCCTCAGACTGTCGGGCGCAGTCAGAATACTAACAACCTAGCACTGTCATGCTCGGCACTCGGCGTGGTCAGCGTGTGTAGCGACCAGAGTGCTCACAATGCACAACTGTGAATGAAGCGTCAACGACACCATGACACAGGACCATCCTCTCCAGTGTCCATCTCATTCATTTATACTCCCAACAAATTTTTTGTATAGAAATTATTGAGTCTGCACAGCTGCTCACTCGACGAAGATGCTAACTTTTCATCTACCTCTTACTTACAAACTTAAATACCCCGATTCTGCGCATCGCTGATGATTGATGATTGGGACGATGATTGGTTAAGCCACTAGCAGTACTGAATGTAGACTCCTTTTTGAGTCATGATGTATTCCTCCATTGCTGTCTAAAGCGGTTATTTCATGATGTGAAATACGTACGCTGATATTTTAGCCATATTTAGATAAGTAAACTGCAATGTGACTGCTTCTGACTTAGGAAAAAGACTAAGTATTTATGTAGGTAATGAGCTGATAATAAATTAAAGACAAAGTCACAAACACAAGATATATGGATGTGCTACATTCTATGGCCGCGAAGACGAACACTCGCGTGTTTCCCGACATGAGTAAATTTGCCGGATCCCCCGGACCCCAACTCCGTTCGTTTCAGATGTTACAATACAACAAACTTATGACTCACCCGAAACTTTCGTTACGCTCATAATTATTAGAAAACTAGCTTTTGCCCGCGGCTTCGCCCGCGTGGATGTCGGGTTTTCTTGCATTCGTTTCCAACCATATGCCTAAATATTAAATTTAATACTGTTTGCTAAATGTACTCTTTTTGTAATCGTTTTTATTAAATAAATTATTATTATTATTATTAATGATATTTGCTTTGAAAGTGAAAGAGTTTCCACACAACTTCATCCCCTTTTTCAGTTCTTCGGGAGTAGAACAAAATTATCAAAAAGGCTGAAAGACGTTTGAATTAATTTGTAATCGTCAGCTTAAACATAAAATTTGAAGAACCTACCTTCTTAACTGACCTGGCTATCATACAAACTTCCACCCCCTATATCACCCTGTTGCCGGGGGAGGGGGGAGTTTCCTAAGATCCGTTCTTAGGTCTTGTCTTCTACTCATAATCTACCTCTGTGCCCAATGTTATCTTCGTAAGTCCAGTAGTTTTTGAGATTTCGTGATTAATCCGTGAGTGAATGAATGTATGTGTTCACGCTGCCAGACTAGACCCCTACAATAGCATTTCAATAGCGCAGTGGAAGATATTATGGTGGGGTCCAGGAGACAAGAGTGGCGAGCGAAACTAGTCCGCCGTACGCGGAGCAGACAATATATAAGAGAACAACTCACCTACAATACAACAAAAGAACTTACCTGTTGGTTGAAGGACACTGCTCTGGTGCCAACCTGGAGTTATGTATGTAAGTGAGTGTATACGTATCGTGTTGTGACGTTACGAGTATTCTTCAGGTTAGAATCCGCTGCAACAAGGCTGGAGGCAATCACAGCATGCGGTCTTCAAATCACTTAACCTCCAAAGTTCTTCAATGTCAAGAAATATCCAAATTCAGCCCGTATTATTTCACCAAGATAGGGGTTATTAACACACACAACTGGGTCATGACCTATTGTCACCAAAACGACCGGGGTAAGGGATTACTTTACAAAAAGATCGCGAGACTCAAGCGACGACGTGTTCCCTTTTTTCCCACCAAAAACCAAGAGAAGTGTCAAGTGTCAAAATCAAACTGACAAGTCAGATGTCATTCCGTCGATGGCGCGTTCCGAAACTACTTAAAACGGGACTAAACAGTATGAAATTTATTTTTGAAGGTCATCTTGTAGATAACCTAAATAAAGTTATTACTACTTAAATGGACTTTTTACCGGCGATTCCTAAAAAATAATTTTAAGCCTCCAGCCGGAACATATATTATATACTTAAAAACTAAAGCGACTAAGACCTAAGGGCACCCCAGGTAGGGTACGGACCTCGGCTTAGGCAGTCACTGGAACAGGGGGCAGCAAGGGACAGCTGGATCTGGGTTAAGAATGTATGAAAGAGTGACTTTTCGCTTTTATAATCTACTAGCTTTTGCCAGCGGCTTCGCCCGCGTGGAGGTCGGAAAATATCCCGCGGGAACGTACTACCGGGATAAAAAGTAGCCTATGTGTTAATCCAGAATATAAACTAATTGTATTCCAAATTTCATCCAAATCCGTCCAGTAGTTTTTTCGTGACAGGGTAACAAACATACACATACATCCATCCTCACAAACTTTCGCATTTATAATATTAGTAGGACTAGCACCCCCCCCCTTCCCCATCCCCCCATCTCCCACCTCGGATCACTACTTACTGACCAGGGAGGAGGATATCTCAAGAACTACTAATGTTATCAACTTAAAATTTGAAAAAGTTTTAAATGAAGTTTGTCTATTTTGCAAATAAGAAAGGAATAAAAATAGGTATGTTTATTTTTTGCAACATGGCTGAACTGGCGTCTTAAAAATTTTAAATGGGGCTAATAAGGCATTTGGGGTATCATAATGAAAGGGCGCTAATTGCGCTTTTTCAAACATGTTTATTTTTTATAGGACGCACAGTTTTCGACTTTTGATGACACTTTCAGAAATCATGAACAAAAATAACACTAGTTCCACTATGGGACCAGAGATGGCGCTGATCTAAAACTGCAATACTATTTGCAATCATCATCATCATCAGCAGCCTATAATGTTCCCACAGCTGGGACACAGGCCTCCTCTCGGTTAGAGGGAGTGGGCCATAATCCACCACGCGCAAGCCAAGGCACACCCACACCAAGCCCAGTGCGGGTTGGTCTATATGCAATAGTAGAATTAATACTATAAAATATTTATACATAATCAACTAGCTGACCGTACAGACGTTGTCCTGTTTCCTAGAACTCGATAGCAGCGCCATCTGTCGGGCTGATTTGTGAATTTAAACCATCCAGGGTGACACCCAAACGCATACAAAAAATTTCATTCAAATCGGTCCAGCCGTTTAGGAGGAGTTCAGTGACATACACACGTACAGTAGAAATATATAAATATTGTTACGTAGATCGTAAAGTCTAGAAGCATCATGCTAACTCCGTCTCAGAAAGGGGCAGTGTGACGTAAATCGAAAAGTCTAGAAACATCACGCTAATTCCATCTAAGGACGGGGCAGTGTTAGAAACTACTGGAAATGACACGCTAACGCCATCTGTTATTGAGTAGCAAGTACTACACGAAATTGTACGTAGACGCTACTGCCATCTATTGTCGAATAGTGGGATTAAACAGTTCAATGGAAGTTACTAGAAGCTTCTACGCTGTGGCGGTGTCGAATGTTCGAGAATGTTCTGCTCGGGATATAAATAGCGGATTGTCGGGCCGACGAGCAGTTCGATTTCGGAAGCGAGCGAATACGATTCGAGTGATACAGTAGCGAAGCGAAACAAGTGATTCCAAGTGACGTTTCTTGTAGTTGCGATATTTGTGTTTATTTAAGTAAACAGTTTGTGTGTTTTGGTAAATTGGTTTAAATTAATTTATCCCGAACCCCAGCTCGTAACATTTGGTGTCAGAAGTAGGGGATAAATTATGCCAGTTTTACCGAAGGAGGATACGGAAGGTATCCGTACCAGGAGTCAGCGCCAGCAGGAGGTGGATCAGAGGCGATTTGAAGGAACTTCTAGACAGACACCTGGGGGTAATCAGCCGACGACGGAGCCAGTATCCCAAGTGTCTGGTGTTCCTTCAGCATCACCAGCCATGGAACTTTCTGCGCTAATGGCGATGCTGCAGGAGCAGGCCCGCCGACAAGAAGAACAGGCCCGCCGACAGGAAGAACAGGCCCGCCGACAGGAAGAACAGGCCCGCCGCCTACAGGAACAACTGCAGCAGGACAAAGAGGAGCAAGCTCGCCGACAGGAAGAACAGGCCCGCCAACAAGAAGAACAGGCCCGCCGACAGGAAGAACAGGCCCGCCGACAGGAAGAACAGAGCCGCCGCCTGCAAGAACAGCTTCATCGTGATAAAGAGGAGCAGGTTCTCCTTTTGAAAGATCTACACGCGACATTTGGCAAGGACATCAAAGCCATGAAGGAGACTGTTCAGGTACATGAAAATCGTATCTCCGAGGCCGAAGTCCAGATCGCTGATATAAGAAAAGCGGTTGGAGTTCTGAAAGCTGGGGACCGGACTACGGCTTCGATAGTTGCTACACCTTCCGTGCGCGGGTTTAAAGTGCCACCCTTCGATGGAACATCTTCCTGGGCAGCATATAAAATCCAGTTCGAAGCTGTCATGAGTGCTAATGGGTGGACAAAAGGGCTGGCCATGACCGCGCTTACTTTGGCCCTTCGCGACCAGGCCTTAACCGTGTTAGAGGCTCTCGGCAAAAATGTTACCTATGAGCAGCTTGTTGAGGCGTTAGAAGCCAGATACGGTGAGGCGCACCTGGAACACGTTTTTCGTGCGCAGTTGAAGGATCGTGTGCAGCGCAGTGGTGAAAACCTGCAGCAGTGGGCCCTAGAAATCGAGAAGCTGGTTCGAAAAGCGTACCAGTCTGCGCCTGCAGTCATCGAAGGGACTCTGACTCAAGCTTTCATAGATGGCATACGGGACCTGGAAGTAAGGGCTGCTGTAAGACTTGGACACCACGAGACGCTCAAGGACGCCTTGGCCCATGCGTTGGAGGTGGAGGCAGTGAGGCATGATCATCGAGCCCATCGCATCAGGGAGGTTGCGGCTTCACCTGTTCGTGACCGTCTGAGGAACAGCCCTAGGTGCTACACTTGTGGGGAAAAGGGCCACCTCCGTTCAAGTTGTCCGAAGCGTAGCACTGCCAACGAAGATCAGACCCGGGAAAGAAGGGCGGCAGATGTCACTGCCCAGCAGCAGGAAAACTAGTCAACGCCAGGACTGGGGGGCGGGTGCTGGCTGGTGTTAAAATAGCCCCAAGAATTTCGGTCTCACAAGCCCATGATGGGAACACCCTAGTCATAAAAGGTGAAGTGAACGGAAGACCATGTAAGCTGACATTGGATACTGGAGCTTCTCGCACGGTTGTCAGTTCCCAACTAGCGAATCGTTTTCTTGGGGACTTCGTTGGTAAGCATGACGGCGTAAAATGAGTAACAGCCACGGGTCAGCACATAACCGTCCGTGGTGAGAAGGAGGTGGAGTTAAAACTGGGTAACACAATCTACCGGCATAAGGTCATCATGGCTGACATAGTAGATGACTGCATCCTAGGTTTGGACTTCATGCGACAGCACTGTTGCGAGATCGACGTTAATCAAGGAGTCCTAAAATGTGGATCAGAAGAAGTCTTCATGGAAGGTGCACCATCAGGGAAAGTGTACTGCTTGAAGAAGATTGTTCTTCCTCCCCGATCGGAAACAATAGTTCCAGTAAGTCTCCCACATAATTCTGGGCAGAAGAACCGATGTATTCTCATTGAAGGATTGGATGATAACCTTCCATGGAAGATTGCGCGGACCTTGCTAAAGGCAATCGACGTTGCAGCCGTACGCATACCCGCTCAAAGCCCCAAGGTGACTTTTGTCGCTTTTTTACATATACCGTTGAAGCCCCTAAGTGACTATTGTCCCTTTTTTGCGTCCGGAACGTTCCGTCGTCATAATATGTCTATTTCTTTCTATCCTACCATGTTTTAATGCTATTTCTTTATTCCACTCGATTCTTAATACATTTCTTCATGCTATTAATTACAAACAAGTTCCGCTACGGTTCATTTTGATTTAAAAAATAATGTCAAACGTCAGTCGTTTGTTTACGTTCGCACGCGAATTTTAACCTGTGGTATTTTAAAGATATTTTCGGTTGTGGGTGATACTTTTGAGTAAATTACTGATTTAATGGTTATTTATAATATAGTTTATGTGTGTGCAACCAGGATTTAACCTGAGGGTAAGTATACTTCTATTTCTGAGTGGTTTTCAGTGCACGTGTAACAGTACTAGAATTTTGGCCGAATGCTATCGTAATTTATTAAATTGTGAGACCAGTTCTACGTAAAAAGCAATACCTATCATATTGAATATTTACTCCCTAATAGTTTTCAACCATAAAATATTAAGGAGGCACTAAATTTGAGATAAGATTACAATTTTTGTGCAAGTGAGACAAAAAATGCTACAGCAAAATGGCCGTCGACCGATAAAGTCGTATATACAGGGAATTTTATATCGGTAAAAATTTATGAAATGAACTAGTAAGTAGTTTTTTAAATCATAATATATTTCTTTATCCATTCCCACAGGGATTGCGATGCAGCATAACATTTTTTCATTCGTAACACACACACACATATTTCTTACTTTAATTAAAACCGGATATGCATTTTATGTTACGCCGCCCTTATGGCACACGTGTTATGGTCTATTCTCCCGATATGCGATATTTCTTAACTTGTATTTTTTTTCGATGGCTATTGAATAACAAGTGTGATACATCATTGGAAAGGGCATTCCTTGTAGAAAATCGTAACCTAAGATGTATTTTATTTACTCATACTTCATTGAACAAAAACAAACGAGAAATGTTAAGTGCGTTTTTACGTAAGTGGGAATCCCTTCAATCAATCCCATATTTTTCTGTATTAGATAAACCTATCAACATAAAACTTACACATAAGTTAGAATAGAAACATAGCTTTCTGACAATAATAATATTTTTATTCTACGTGAAAGGGTATTATTGTAATAAATTATATAATTTGCGTGAAAAATTATTCACCGTCAGCAAATGTTCCGTGCTACTCATAAGCTTGTAAAAAAATATTTTTCAGTATGAAGTATGTTTTTTTTTATTTTATCGTAGGTATGTAGATAGAACCCTTACATTAATAAAAGTCATAAAATATAGATGTTACCGATTTACTTTTTAAAATAATCCTTTTTGAAGTTCACATAATGACTTTTTCAACTATACTCAATGTTTACAGCTCAATATAAACAAAATGAAACGAAATGTTAACAAACGCTTATCACTATTTGAAAGACCCATTCATATACTTGAACAAAAACAACACTCAAGGTGGCTCGTATTACCGTTCTCGGTAACAAAAAACTTTTGTGCGCTCAGCCATATGGCGCGCGTGTCGCGTCATCGTTTTTTATGACCCAACGGCCAAGTGACAAGATAAAAGATGCGCGCTCGGGTTTCAAGCGGATACTGAACCCAAGTGAAAAGGAGCAAGTAATCAAGAAGGGTTCCTGTGAGGAAGTAGCTTGGATGCGTGAATGCCAACATGGGCCTCCTCAAAATAACGCCCAAAGTGCAAGATTTAACGTGTTAAATCTTTTGGAAGACTGTCGTAAAGATCTATCAGAAGAAGAAAGAGAGAAGGCTAGGAAGATGCTACTTCAATATGCAGACATATTCTCTACAAATGATGCTGACATAGGGAAGACTGGATTGGTTCAACACAGAATTAATACCGGAAATGAGTTACCGATACGACAGCGACCAAGAAGACTACCAGTGGCAAGAGAAAAGGAGGTAGATACCATGATTAAAGGAATGGTAAAGGATGGAGTTATAGAGCCTTCGTCTAGTCCATGGTGTTCTCCTGTGGTCCTGGTAAAAAAGAAAGATGGCAGCATGCGGTTTTGTGTAGACTATCGTAGATTGAATGACGTTACTAAGAAAGACAGCTATCCACTACCCCGGATCAACGACACGCTGGACACGCTGTCAGGAATGAAGTGGTTTACCACGTTAGACCTAAAAAGTGGCTACTGGCAAGTGGAAATAGACCCTGAGGACAAGGAGAAAACTGCATTTTCTACGGGAAAGGGACTATGGCAGTTTAACGTCATGCCATTCGGATTGTGCAATGCTCCTGCAATATTTGAAAGGCTAATGGAGCTAGTTCTCATGGGACTAATTGGAGACGCCTGCCTTGTCTATTTAGATGACATCATCATCGTGGGCCGCACATTCGAAGACCACCTTCAGAATTTGGAACGTGTTCTATCAAAAATCCGAGGAGCCAATCTCAAGCTAAGTCCAAAGAAGTGCTCATTCTTCAGACAGCAAGTAAGCTTTTTGGGGCACGTGGTTTCGAAGGAAGGAGTACAAACAGATCCTGAGAAAATCGTCGCCGTCAAGGAATGGCCAGTCCCGAAAGACAAGACGCAGGTCAGGGCATTTTTGGGTTTGTGCTCGTACTATCGACGGTTTGTCAAGAATTTTGCTGACATTGCCAAACCTCTTCACAAGCTTACTGAGGAGAAGAGACCGTTCTGTTGGGATGAGAACTGTGACATCGCATTTCGAGACTTAAAGGAACGTTTGTGCAATACCCCAATTTTGGGCTACCCAGACACAGAAAATGAATTTATAGTTGACACGGACGCAAGTAATACTGGAATTGGCGGTGTGTTATCTCAACGGAAAGGAGATTATGAAGTTGTGATAGCTTACTTCAGCAAATCTTTATCAAAGCCAGAAAAAAATTATTGTGTCACGAGACGCGAACTTCTTGCCGTCGTCAAGACATTGCAGCATTTCAGCAAATACTTGCTTGGACGTAAATTCCACCTGCGGACTGACCATGCTGCATTAAAGTGGTTGTTGCAATTTAAGAATCCAGAAGGACAAGTGGCCAGATGGATTGAACTGCTACAAGAGTATGACTTTGCAATTGAACATCGTAGTGGGAAGTCTCACGGTAACGCGGACGCTTTATCAAGAAGACCTTGTCCTGAAGACTGCAAGCATTGTGTCAGGCAAGAAGCTAAGGAAACGGTACCGGTCAGGATGCTAAGAACGGACCTTAGTGATGAATGGAAGGAAACCCTACAGTATGCTCAGCAAAGTGACAGAGATATCAGGCCAATTCTCGAGTGGATTAAAGCTAATGCTCCCAAACCGAAATGGTGTGATGTTGCAGCGTTGAGTACCACCACAAAAAGTTATTGGGCACAATGGGAGAGCTTGGTGATCCAGGATGGTGTGTTGTGCCGAAAATGGGAAAATGCTCGAGGGAATAGCTGTCACCTGCAAATGGTAGTCCCAAAAACGAAGGTACCAGATGTTCTACGGCTCTACCACAATGGTTCTTCAGGAGGTCATATGGGAGTAAGAAGGACTTTGTTAAAGATCCGAGAAAGGTTTTACTGGATCCATTGTCGAGAGGATGTGGAGGACTGGTGTCGCAGATGTACCAGTTGTGCAGCGGTAAAAGGACCACACACACGCAGCAGGGGTGCATTGAAATTGTACAACGTGGGAGCCCCGTGGGAACGGATAGCACTAGATGTCGCTGGGCCGTTCCCTGAAAGTGAAAGTGGAAATAAATATTTCATGGTTGTTATGGATTACTTCACCAAGTGGCCGGAAGTCTTCGCCATCCCTAATCAAGAAGCTTCAACAGTCGCTGATAAATTAGTCCACGAAGTCTTCTGTCGGTTTGGGGTACCCTTGGAAATCCACAGCGATCAAGGAAGAAATTTTGAGTCTCAAGTGTTTCAGGAAACATGTCGGGTTATGGGTACTCACAAAACCAGAACTACTTCATACCACCCACAATCTGACGGAATGGTGGAGAGATTTAATCAGACGTTGGAAAGATATCTGGCAAAAGTTGTAGCAAGCAGACAAAAGGATTGGGACAAGCACATACAACCGTTTCTTCTGTCATACCGAAGTGCAGTTCACGAGAGTACAACTGTGACGCCAGCCTTCGCAAACTTTGGAAGGGAGCTAAGGTTACCAGCTGATCTAATAACCGGCATTCCCCCTGATTCACCACGGAGTATAACAGATTATGCAAATGATCTGCGCAACAGGATGAATGACGTATATGAGCATGTCAGAGAATCAGGCCAACAGATGTCCGAGAGAATGAAAACTCGTTATGATCGGAAGATGAACAATACTGGCTTCGACGAAGGTTCGCTAGTGTGGTTGCATAACCCAGTGCGCAGCAAAGGAAAGTCCCCTAAACTACAGGCAAAATGGGACGGGCCGTACCGAGTTGTGACCAAGATCAACGACGTCACGTACCGAATACAAAAGGGTATGCGAACTGCACCCAAAATTGTCCATGTAGATCGATTGGCACGATACTACGGGAATAATGATGCTCGGGACGAGCATGTCTAAGGAGGGGGCAGTGTTACGTAGATCGTAAAGTCTAGAAGCATCATGCTAACTCCGTCTCAGAAAGGGGCAGTGTGATGTAAATCGAAAAGTCTAGAAACATCACGCTAATTCCATCTAAGGACGGGGCAGTGTTAGAAACTACTGGAAATGACACGCTAACGCCATCTGTTATTGAGTAGCAAGTACTACACGAAATTGTACGTAGACGCTACTGCCATCTATTGTCGAATAGTGGGATTAAACAGTTCAATGGAAGTTACTAGAAGCTTCTACGCTGTGGCGGTGTCGAATGTTCGAGAATGTTCTGCTCGGGATATAAATAGCGGATTGTCGGGCCGACGAGCAGTTCGATTTCGGAAGCGAGCGAATACGATTCGAGTGATACAGTAGCGAAGCGAAACAAGTGATTCCAAGTGACGTTTCTTGTAGTTGCGATATTTGTGTTTATTTAAGTAAACAGTTTGTGTGTTTTGGTAAATTGGTTTAAATTAATTTATCCCGAACCCCAGCTCGTAACAATATGTATAAAGATGATATGGAACCCTCGGTGCGCGAGTCTGACTAACTCTTGACTGTTTTTTCTTAAATTGAAATGCCTACGAAAATAGCAATAATGTAACAGAAGGTGTCAACCAATTATATAAATGTTAACATTTAGCGTTCGTTGCGAAAACTATTGATGATATAAACTTAAAATATTGTAGTACATATTTGCAATACTCATAATTACCTACAATACAAAACAGTCCGCGGCCGTGTATATCTAACTATTATAGTTGAGCAGCAATAACCTCTTTTTGATCAAATTATTTTGTTAAATACGCTTATGATGGCGATATACAGTGTGAGTCTTTATAATGTGCATATATCGAAATGAGGGCATTTATGCTTAATTTTATTGACGATTTTTTTAAATATTTTACAAACTAAGTATGTAAATGTTTGTATGAAAAATCATACTCCTAGAGTTAATAAAGCTAGTGTTAAAGTATTCTAATAATATTGTTGTAATTTCTTATTTTAAAATTGTGTACACCCCGCCTGATATGGCTGTATAACACTATGTCCTTGCCTAATATTATTACTGTGTGTGTGGCAGCACTGGTGTCACTGCTCTTCCTGTTCTCTCTGCTGCATGGGCCCAGCTCCCTTTGCCTGTCCCAAAGAGGGACGAAAAGAACCAAAAAAAATCTCTCTGCTGCTGGATGTACGAACTGTGCTAAAACTCTGCTTCCACATTACAATATCAAATGAAACTAGTTTGTTTTATTTAAAAATCTCAACATCTAGTGGTGTATAAGGGTTTTAAGGTTGAGCTAACACCGAAAGCGCGTTCACGAACATTCCAAATCGTTGATTCTCAACAAGCTGTCATAATCGTGCTATTATCTAAATCGGAATGCATATTATTGATGCGATTCGAGCTCTGTGTGCGATTATGGCTTAACTTGGGGTGCCTTCCGAGTTGGAAAATATCGCTCACGGCGCACAGTGGTCTGAAAATCGAGCTCCATACTCATAGAAACTCAAATTCAGGAAGTTACAAACGAAAAATTGCAATGTGTCTGGTATACATACCTTTATGTAATATTAACGTATGGAAGGTATAAGTAACTCCACGCGTGAGAAAAAAAGTTGTAAGTTTTTTTTTGTATGGGAGGAAACACTTAAAGTTAATTTATTTGAAACTGAATGGAACTGAACGGCTGGTGCTCATACGAGGTATTGTACCATACACGGCGATCAAGGTGACATCAAATTCATATACCGTTCGGTGCCGCTTCGCGCGTACCAAATTTTTGAATTTTCGATAGGTGATTTTTCAAATCTTTGACATTTGTCAAACGAAGTTGACCATCGATTTACCTGTACTATCGTTAGTTAATAGCCTACTAATGACTTTTTTGATGAGAATAATAAAAAACGTTATTGATCAAATACTTTTTTTTACAAAATTGCCTAATCAGTCATAATCACGGTGATTAACAAGTGACTGAAAACGGATGTTACTAAGAACCTCATTTGTTAATCACCGTGACTATGGCTGAGTTATAATGACATGCCCTTCCGCTCCGTCCAGAGCGGGAGACGTCATTTGATGATTTCCCACCCAAAAAAAAAATACCTCTAACTTATTCACTTCCGTAGGAGTTGCTTTACATAGTATATCACAAGTCTGAGATGAGGTATTTGATAGATGAAAAGTGATTTTGCCATCAATCATGGTCATAAGCATCGAGTGCTTAACAGCGTGGCTTCCCGTAATAGAAGGCCTTCAATCTCGTTTTCAATCGTAGTCTGTTCTTCAACTATGTTCAACTTGTTTTCGTTTGAAAACTTAAAATATATTGGTCTGCAGAACATTCTGTAGAAGATGGCTTTGGATTCTCTCATATTACTTCTTCGCCACAAACTAAGCACAGAGGCACAAACGAACTCATAAAAATGCTAAAATCGTCATCATCTGCCATAGCACCATCAAAACCCCACAGGTATAAATTCTTTGCCATCCAGTGAAGATTCTGCACGTAGGAATTTTCCAAGTCTAGCCATAGTTTTGATCAAAATTGCTAGGAGTTTTACTTAAACCCATCTTTCCGTGACTTCTATGGCATCTTTTGGCGAATAGCAGTTCTTCTTTGCTTCAAGGATAGCTGTGTAAGAAGGATACAATGGTATTCCTTCTTCTTTTGCACAAGATCTTAATGTTATATACTGCCACTTCGAAAGCTTCAAAGAGGTCAAAATGCCTAAAGCTTTATCAGCAGAATCTATGAGCACAGTTTTCTTTGCCTTTAACAATTCCTTTATCTTTGTAGCTTTTTCGTGATTAGTAGGTTTAGTTAGAACAGGCTACGGTTGAAAACGAGATTGAAGGCCTTCTATTACGGGAAGCCATGCTGTTAAGCACTCGATGCTTTTGACCATGATTGATGGCAAAATCACTTCTCATCTATCAAATACCTCATCTCAGACTTGTGATATACTATGTAAAGCAACTCCTACGGAAGTGAATAAGTTAGAGGTATTTTTTCTTTTGGGTGGGAAATCATCAAATGACGTCTCCCGCTCTGGGCAAACCGGAAGAGCATGTCATTAAAACTCAGCCATAGTCACGGTGATTAATAAATGAGGGACTTAGTAACATCAGTTTTCAGTTATTTGTTAATCACCGTGATTATGATTGATTATGCAATTTTGTAAAAAAAAGTACTTGATCAATAACGTTTTTAATTATTCTCATCAAAAAAGTCATTAGTAGGCTATTAACTAACGATAGTACAAGTAAATCGATGGTCAACTTCGTTTGACCATGTCAAAGATTTGAAAAATCAACTATTGAAAATTCAAAAATTTGGTACGCGCGAAGCGGCACCGAGCGGTATATGAATTTGATGTCACCTTGATCGCCGTGTATGGTACAATACCTCGTATGCGCATCAGCCCTTCAGTTCCATTCAGTTTCAAATAAATTAACTTTAAGTGTTGCCTCCCATACAAAAAAAACTGTTTTTTCTCACGCGTGGAGTTACTAATACCTTCCATACGTTAATATTATATAGGTATGTATTCCAGACACATTGCAATTATTATTTTCTTGACAGTTGTGAACTGTCGCAAAACGGAACGCCAATTTATTGATGTGAGCGCTGTGAGCGATATTTTCTAAATCGGAAAGCAGCCTATCCTTGTTTATACTGTCGGTGTCAACTGTCAAATGTCACTGTCGTTGTTGTCGTGTCAAAACGTTCCAGCTAAAATAAATTTATGTTGTTATTGCATTGCACTTTTAACACAACATTATTATTTCTATTTCCCATTTTTGTTAAAAATAGGTTATTGCACCAGTATAACGCAGCTCAGCTTACCTTACTTATTAGAATAGGATATGAAAAGAAAATGTTCACGATAGAATAGAAAACAATCCCATGACCAAAGATAACTACCCTCTGTATTATGTTCGGAATGTCATATTTTGTCAGAATGTAAGTGCATGGCAAAGAGTAAATTAATATACAGGGAAAAGAGAGCCCTCTTGCGTGATAAAATTGCAAATCTATTTGACAATACGCCATCTGTAACTTGGCCCCAAACTAATCACATACCTACATAGCTATAGTTATATGTATGTTAACATTGTTCTAATAGAACGTTTCGTCCTATCTCTGCAACATGTTCTAGTAGAACACGTTCCAGAAATAGGACGAAACAAAATAGTCCCGATGGAATTGTGGTAATTACAACGAAATACAACAATACAGATCGGGAACTACAAAATGCGCGTACACAGAATGAAGCAAATCGCCATATTGTGATTGTTTATTTTCAGTTCAAGAACTGTCACTTAATACATCATAGGTAAAATCTGGCACCAGGTCTTTTTAAATAAAGTTGATATTTGTGCTTTACCCAATTGTATTTCATTTATGTGTCTATTTCAATTTGTAAGATGAGTTTGATATTTTTCTCATACTTATCTCCAATTAATATTACATCAATAATCTTATTTTAAATAAAACATTTCAATCAAGTTATAGCGCCACCTGTTGAAAATTGAATGTAATTTAATAGTAATTGGGCCAACATCTAGATGGCAACTCTTTCTTTACTTTGCTGTCAAAATGTACGTAGTGTCACCCCCCTGGTGCATGGGAACGGTTTCGCCAGCACGGAACGAGAACACTAACAATTTCTGTAAATTGCAATGATTGTGAATTCGTGATCGGAACCCGAACATAAAAATTAAGTGCTACAAATGTGACCTCGAGATTAGGCAGACTAATTGATGATAAAGATCGACGCGTTTCGTTAATTAATAAAGAGTGCCTATATTTGGTCACGACTATACGACGGACGCGGAGCAGTCAGTTGCTCGGTGATCGGTTTAGTGTCGTCAGTGCAGCGCGAGGTCGCTGACCGCACACAAGATGCTGTCTCGCTACGTGGTGTCGCAAGTGAAACACAACTCGTACTTCCTGGTGGGTCTGGCGCTGGGTCTGTGGGTGTCGCTGGCGCTGGTGCCGCTAGACGAGGCGCCGGCTGCAGCATGCGAGGCCGCGCTAGGCGACGCAGCCGCAGCCGACGAGTACGAGCCGCAGCGTGAAGAGCGGCCGCTGGGCCCGGCCGGCCGCGCCGCCGGACGCAGCGTGCAGCGCCCGCGCTACTACAGCACCGAACTTGGCATGAGAGGTACCTTCACTGTCCGCCGCTGGCGCCAACGACCGTGACACGACACAGTCCACCACACTTGAAGTCAACTAATTGTTCCAGGATCCCTACTGACAGGAGTGCTCAGTTCTGAAGAAGCTCTCAAGAGCCAAATAGCCGCTTTGAACCATACGACAGCACGCTTACAGCCTGCACTGAAGTTCTTCATCACTGCAAGTGCCATGAGCTCTGTGCCAGGTTTAGCCAACGTCGTGGGCTTCACTGACACAAGAGAGATGCTGAAACCATTCCATGCACTCAAATATTTAGCAGATAACTATTTGGAAGAGTATGACTTCTTCTTCCTAGTATCTGACACTGCATTTGTTAACGCTCGTCGCCTGACCGAGCTGGTATCCCAGCTGAGTGTCAGTGAGGATGTGTACATGGGCACTGTGGCTGAAGATGAAAGCCATTACTGCACACTTGGTAAGTTGCTAACATTCCATTACATTAGAGAACAACTAACCATCCATTGAGTAGAAACTTGTTACTCAAAACACTGCAGTTTCATTGGTTTGACGATGACCTTAGGCTGCAACAACCCTGCCAGGGTCACAAGATCTGTTCAAAAGAGTTACCGTGGCCCCGGCATATGGGCAACTGAAGGAACACGGGTGGGATATAGTCAGTAAAAGTCTGACACGCCCTTCTGCTCCACCCTAGAGCGAGAGACATAATTATTTTGATGATTCCCGACCCAAAAAAAAAATTGCTTCAACAACAACAGCTAGTTTAACTTTCTCAGTAACTGATAGACTGGTGATTATTCAACAATACTTAGCAAATTACTTGAATGAAGTAAATGCTTTAAGTTACAGGCATTTCAAGCAAATCTAAAGTTTGTTGTGTGTTGTTTATTTATAGTGTGTAAAAGTTCAAAAAGTAAAACCCGACTGTTGAAAAATTATGCTCTAAAAAGTATGAAACAAAACAATATTCTCATTTGTAAGTCATGCTTGTATGCCACCTACCCTGAGAAAACAGTACATTGTAACAGTAGTAAGCGGTCATAAACTTGAAGGCAAAATGATATCTTAATTCCCTTGTATCACACACAATGGTCACACCATTAAAAAAAAATTGTGTCGTAAGAAGGTCAAATAACCAATTATTGCTATAATTTTGCCAAAACATCTCTGAGTGATTAAATTTAAGACATTTAGTTGTTACGTTAGCAATATTATTATTTGCTTTATCCAAAGCAGGTTATTTAGCGAGCAAGCAATATTGACCTTCCCACATTCTATTGTTCAGATGTGCTTTAAATTTAGTGATTTGAACGTTTTATGTACATTTATGGAGATTTTCTCTGAAATAAATAAATTGAATTTGAATTTGAATTTTGAAATATTAGACAATCAGATGAGAACAACCTATAAACCTTCCATTTTTCCTTTTGGGGTGCAGCATCCCAAAAAAGGTTAAGTATCATTAGTAAGTGTAGAGAAGTATGTGGTTGTTGCACTCGCAAATAATCCCACACTGTCACTATTGAGCTGGTCGTGTTGGCGCGCAGAGGGCGGCGTGCTGCTGTCCAACTCGGTGCTGCGCGCCGTGCACGGCGAGCTGGACTGGTGCGTGCGCAACTCGTACTCGCCGCACCACCACGAGAACATCGGGCGCTGCGTGCTGCACGCCGCGCACCGCGCCTGCGCGCCCGCCGCGCAGGGACAGCGCTACGCCGCCGCGCGCGCGCCCGGCCCCGACGTGCCGCCGCCGCTCACGCCCGACCTGGCCGACGCCGTCACCGTGTACCCTGTCACCAAGGCCGACTCCTTCTACACGCTGCACGCCTACGTGTCGCGGGTGAGCACGCTCGCCGAGCTGTGCCCGTGTGGCGCGCCGGCGAGCCTGACGTGAGCTCTGTGCAGGTGCACCTGGAGCGCGACCGCGCCGAGGTGACGCGGCTGCGCGCGGCGCTGTGGCGCGGCGCCGCCAAGCACCCGCCGCACTACCGCAACGCCACGTGGCCGTCCGGCCTGCGCGCCGACCCCGGCCTCGCGCCGCCCACGCCCGACTCTCGGTACGTCCCTAGCCCCTGCTGCCGGTTGCATGTTAGCGAGAAGCGAGAATATGACGTGTGACTATGTTGCAGGTTCGACCATCTTCGCTGGGTGTCGTTCAACGCGACGCACGCGTTCTTTCCGGACGACCACCACGAGGTGGCGCTCATCACCGGCGCAGACCGTGAAGCGCTCGACGTGAGTATCGCTGTGCGAATAGTTCGCATGCGGGCCGCGAGTCCGTGAGTGCTCATACGTGTGCGTGCGGCAGCTGGTGCTGGCGGCGGCGCGTGCGTGGGGGCTGCGGCGCTGGGCGGGCGCCACGGCGGCGCGCGTGCTGGAGGGCGCGTGGCGCTGGACGCCGGCGCGCGCGCTGGCGTACCGCGTGCTGCTGCGCGTGCTGGCGCCGGGCGGCGCGCGCCTGCGCCTGCTGCACGTGGTGCGGCCGCTGGGCGCGGCGCGGCTGGTGCCGGTGCGCTACGTGACGGAGAGCGCGCGCGTCACGCTGCTGCTGGGCGCGCCGGCGCCGCACGCGCGCGCGCGCGACGTGCTGGCCTTCCTGGCGCGCTACGAGACCGTGTGCCTCAACCAGGACAAGAACACCGCGCTCATTGTGGTAAGCGCCACCCTCCTATATTATTCGTACGATTCCGTCTCGAGATGTCGGTTCAAAAGTTCAAAACCAGTACTTTTTTAAAATTCAAATCTCATAACCTCTTACATGGGCACTTATGAAACGACAGAAGATTGGTCACTTCTAGAAACTCCATGGCTCAACATGGAGTTTCTTGCCGGGTTTTCTCTCTTAATAATAATAATAGGTAAGGGAGGACAATGTACAGTACACTGTCCTCTCATACCTCTTATTATTATTGGGGTTAAATATAATGATCACCATAAAATGCTTTGATACCCTTAGTTCTTTAACCAAAAATATATACTTGACACCAGAAAAATAAAGTCTAAAATTACAATAGTACTAGCTATTTTAGTCACGACTGCTCTTTAAATTGTATTCGAACACCAAATGTAGTAAATGATCACCAAATTATAACTTGTACGACAAAACTGTACTGCAACTCACAATAGTTCGAATGCACGCTTGTGCGATACACTCGAGCTCATATAGTACACTAGGTTAGGTTAGGTTAAAAGTGTGGCTAGAAACGACTAGATTCAGTGTGTCGCATAAGCGTGCATTCGAACTATGGTGAGTCGCAGTACAGTTTTGTCGCACAAGTGTTATTCGCACACCCATTTGTCGAACTCACGTAGTACACTCTTAATAATTTCGTGTTCACTAACTATTTTTGGGTTAACAATGATTTTTTTTTGGAGTCAGTTTGCTTAAATTGGATAGCAAGATGTAAAAACTTTGGTTATAATTTTACATTGAAATGCTGTTTTAATTTTGGTGATCATTTACTACTTTTGGATTAACAATGATTTATTTGGAGTCAGTTTGCTTAAATAGGTTAGCAAGATGTTAAAATTTTGGTTATAATTTTACATTAAAATGCGGGTTTGATTTTGGTGATCATTTACTAGTTTTGTCTGTTATATGTTACTATATCTGGCTGGTGGTAAGTTAAACATAAGCCATTATTATTATCAACAAGTACTGGATATTTATCCAAGTTAACAACTCAGTGCATCTATTAGTCTACACCCAAGTAGCCAAACAGATCTTCATTACATCTAATATGTCAATGAAATAACTTAACTCAAGATAAGCTTTACTAAACCAGAGTAGTTATAGAAACTGAATTAGATGTAATAAAACTTATCATGAACTGCACTTTTTGGTGTTTAGAAGTCGGTTATATTTTTTTGTAGGTCATTAACTTTTTTTTACCATGGACACGTAAGTACAGTTTGGTCTCTAGAACGGGGATATATTTTTTATGGATTTCTGTAGTAATGGTCTGGTCTTAAAAAAAAATATATCCAAAGATTGCATGATCAGTGTCATCTTCGTAGTTTTCAAGGGCAACCGGTTCCGAAAATTAGGAAATCAAAATTCAATATAGCGGCCATAACCATAGTATATGGATTACTTTTCATACGGGAAACTTATTTAGAAGCTCTTTCGAGGTTCAAGCAACCTCTCTAACATCACTTACAGAAAAGCATTTTCTTAATCACACAAGTTTTTAAGAGGATTCATCCCGCGTGGGCTAGCAGCATAGTTTTTAGTGGTTTTTCGTGATTGTTTCGTCAAATATAAATCAAAGTAGTATTTTGAAGTGAAAACTTCTTTAGCGGGGTTGTGCACTTTTTTCGTAATGGGTAAAAAATGTTAAACTCGCGTCAGGACTCGTGACCTGATCGAAAATTCGTAAGACGGACGGAGAGTGATTTTTCTGAGAGATAAACTTTTTAATGTAATATAAATTGTCATGTTTATGTACGATAGCGCAATAAATAAATATTCCAAAACCACCACCAAAACCAAACCATTCCAAAATATCAAAAATGCACAACGTTAATATTCAAGTTTTCACTTCTGCCGGCACTCCCAGAGTGCAACCCGTCGTTTTTTTTTTTAGCCAGGCACTATCGTTGGTGTTGCATTAATCACGAGAATCTGCTTGAAACATTGTCAGCTCAGGATGAATGCTCTAAGGATCAATTTCTTTGCCTGTTTTCTCAAAACATTTTCATAATCGCTCTTAAAGCGTGATTCTTCTTTACCATGATTGTAAAGGAGACGTTTCATTTTTATATGGGGCTCCGGCCATAACGTATACCGTTTAGCGAAGCTGGGTAGCTTACTCCTGAATAGAATAAAGTAATTTTTTTTTCATAATATCAAATGGTTTTTCTGTACAAAATAAAAATTAAAAATGTTTGACGTTTGTCATAAGAGGTAGCAAGCGGTTATTTTGAATTCGTTTAGAAACACACTTCAAAAATGGAGACTAAGGATTTTTGTAACGATGAAATGGTCACACTTAATTATGTTTATTCGAAAATATGTATAAGAGAATAATAGTAATTTATTTTTAACACTACAAGAATACACACATTTTTTAATTATTTTCTACTTAACATTGATTTGATGAGACATGATTTCAGAACGAATGAAGTCTGCAAGCAAACGAGACGCCATGTTGAATAAAACATGACAATAATTGAAAAACTATTATTTTTTGTACACAACAAATCAGGCTCAAATTCAGCAGAGAATATTTTTCCCCAATTTGTGGTATTTTTTCCTCTTTTTCGATAAATGTACATCTGATGGCCGAAAATGAAACATCTCCTTTGATTATTTTCCCGTTATTGTGCTATTAATTTGTAGTTGTTTAAGCCTTGGTTTGTAAAAATGTTTGTTCATTTTCGACGATAAACTATAGTGCGTTTCAATTTAATCTGTAAGATTACATCAAAACAACACTTTACAAAATAGGTGTTTATCATTAGACAACCATTTTATGTTGCACAGCTTTATAATATTAGTATAGATCTGATCTGTTAAAATATGATGTTGTAAATCATTTATATTAAATTATTTGTGAAGTTTGAAGTTAGAATGGTAACTTGAAGATAAATGGAAAAATACATCGATGGTTAAAGTCAAAGTATTTATTCAAATAGGCACATAAAAGGCATTTTTGAACGTCAACATTAAAATAGAATTCATTTTGGTTGCCTTTCTAAGAGGAAGATTTGTATGAAGAAAAATGTTGCTCATTATGAGTTGCTCGGAAAAATTAACTATTGTAATCGTCATGTTTGGGGTTAATTCCGGTTGCGTTTATTTATACATAGACTAGCTTCTGCCCGCGACTTTGTCTGAATCAAAAATTTTTTTTGGAACTTTATTACTGCAATGCTAGATGGCGTTGAAGTAGCTAGATTGAGTTTTTTTGACAAACAATTTTTTTTCTTTCGTAATTTTTGGTTTTCATAAAATATATCTTGTGTTACTTCTAATACCTCCAAGAATATGTGTACAAAGTTTCATGATGATCGGTTAACTAGTTTTCGCGTGAAAGTGTAACAAACTTACATTCACATTTATAATATTAGTAGGATGATGTAGTTCTCTTTAAATTTTTCATCGTGGTTTTCTAGGGTGCTTCAGCTGACAGTAAGGTCAAAAAGAAAATCCAAGAAAGCGATAACTTAATGAAAGTTTCTCAAAAGTTATACTAGATGGCGTTGCATTAAAAACGCGTATTAAATTCACAGTTTTCTCAGTTCGAAAGAGTTGTATACGAGTGTGTGTGCCTGTGGATACGGACGGATAAATGAAATCATTTAAAAATAAAATCATTTAAAACTGAAATCATTTAAAAATGAAATCATTTAAAAATGATTTCATAGTAATGATGGTGATCGGTAAACTGAAATCATTTAAAAATGAAATAATTTAAAACTGAAATCATTTAAAACTGAAATCATTTAAAAATGATTTCATAGTAATGATGGTGATCGGTAGGTGTTAGTGGGTAGCGCCAACGACACGGCCGCCATGGAGCCCGTGCGCGTGGAGGCGGAGGCGCTGCGGCGGCGCCACGCGGGCGCGCAGATACACGTGCTGGACGCGCCCGCCGCGCCGCCCGCGCACCACGCGCTGCCCGAGTACGAGGCGCTCCTGCGCGCCGGCGCGGTGGCCGTCACCGCCGCCGCGCCGCACGTGTCGCGCGACGCGCTACTGCTACTACTGCCGCCGCACGCAGAGTTCAACCAGGACTTCCTCAACAGAGTGAGTAGCGCGCGCAACTAGTCATGAACGATCGATAAAAAATACTCGGATATTTACTCAAAATTATGATAAATATCGTTTTTGCGCATCGGATGATTATTTCAAGAGTTTTATTGTTATTAAGGCTTTCCAAAATACCATATTATTGCATTATTTAGCTCTGACTGCCTCGTTGGTCGAGTCGTGGTAAGCGCTACTGCTGAGCATGAGGTCCTGGGTTTGATTCCCAGGTCGGACAAAGTGTTATTGGGTTTTTCCATCTGGAATTTTTCAATAGCAGCGCAGTGTCTGGATTTGTGCCCGGTTGATGGCAATAGGCTCGCCCCCTATTATATGGGACTTAAACATAACAGGCGAAATGTGGGTGTATTATAGGTACACCTCTACCCAACCCTTCGCGTGATGTTATGTTATGTATTTAGCTCTGATATCAATTGCCAGGGCTGTAATTGTGTCAGGAGCCCAACTGTTTCTAATAGAACATGCTCTTTGAATAATAGTAGTAGGAACGTGCGACTCAGACATGTATAACGACTCGCGGTCTCTACAGGTGCGCATGAACAGTATCGCGGGTGAGCAGTGGTACTTGCCGCTCGCGTTCGCGCGCTTCTCGCTGTACGCGCACCCGCGCTTCGTGGCGCCGGGCGGCGGCAAGCCGCAGGTGAACACGGGCCGGTTCAACCCGGCGGCGCGCCTGGCGCTGTCGTTCTACCGCGCCGACTACGACGCGGCGGCGGCGGCGTGGCGCGGCGCGGCGCACGCGGCGCCCGCCGACGTGCTGGCGCGCGCGCCGCTGCGTGCACTGCGCGCGCCCGAGCCCGCGCTGGTGCTGGCGCCGCGCCGCGCGCCGTGCGGTGCCGCGCGCGACGCGTCCGATGCGCGCACGTGCGCGGCGCGACTGCGGCGCGAACAGTTCGCGTGGCTGGACGCCGGCGCGCGACACTCACTCGCGCAACTACTGCTAGAGACACAGGCCGACCTGACCGACTGACCCTGAGCGCGCCGCGCCTTGTCTGTAATATGTACGAACAAACGCGCAACAAATATATCTTTGCATTTGAAACAGAATCGTTTTATTTCGACTTCCAGCTAGTTCTACCTTTGCAAACTAACTTTTATCAAGTAACCCCGTGACCGCTCGCCTCGTAACATCCAATAGAGAAACGCGAAATTGAGCTTCAGTGATTACAGAGTGCGCGAGGTCACTGCTAGATCTAGAGCTATCCCTTTTTCCGCCATACTTTACCCGGAAACCTACAATGATTTTTTCTAGAAAGTCGATGAAAAGTTCTTTTGGGCGACGCGGTGTTGACCATTGTACACGTACATATACCATTTGAGAGGCACCTGCTCTGTGGTGACCAAACTGTCCGGATAACCCGATGGGTTTTATATAAAAATGGTGTTCTAAGTTAGACGGAACCTGTGAGTATATTACTATTTATTTCTGTTCGTTCAGAAAGTCCTAGGCTCTTGTTTATAAGTAGGAGGATTTTGTTCCAGGTCGGGCTGTTTTGCTTCCCTGGTGTCGTCCCGTGGTCAGGCGAAATTGAGGTTTGACCCGACGAGAGTGCGGGCAGTGTGTTGGTGTTGACGCGGGTTCAAACAAATCAGAGGCAGAGTAGCCATCCCTTTGTACAAGAAGGCTTTACTTATCCGAATCGTCGTGCGAGGAAGCGTCGCCGACCCAGGTATCGATTGTGTCATCGTTTTCTCCCGGATTTCCCGTAGGCCGCGTTTGTTCGTGTCAACTCTTCGATCTAGCTCTTGGACTATACCATAAACATTGAACTCTATATCTTCTAAACTAAGAGCCGACTAATTCCGACTCAATTTTGGAGAAAACATCTCCGCTTGATGCCCTAGTTTTTGAGATCAGTGACTAACAGATTCTGATATTTAGCGAGTAATTTCGAATAATTAGCGGCAGTTTTTTTTTCAAAATTAAAATCCCTGATGGTGGGCATGCTAGTGTCAGTCATACCTGGTTTATCTTGTGTTCTATGCCAAGAGTAATGATTCCGCCAACTGTGGTATACCGAGTTTTAACTGGAATCTGATTGATACCCTGAACCTGAGACCGTCTGATTGTTATCTGAGTTAGTTGTAGTAGATGAGAGAGTAATTGCTGTAAATCGTTGAGGAGTTCCCTCGACTGACTTTCGGCTCCATCATCAGATCAACTCTGGACCTTAATTAACTCACCGAATGCCGTAATTAGAGACACAATAGAAAGACAATTGCTTATGTTGAACTGTGTAACTTAAGACATTCATAAGGTTAAATAGTAGTGATAAAATTGGCACTTTGAACCGTATAAAGTAAGTCCAACAATAGGGAACTGCTGTAAATCGTTGAGGAATTCCCTCAAATGTCTATGGTCTCCATTATCAGACCTGTAATGGTACTTATAACCCATATGGGTGCAAAGTTCTCATCCATAGAAATGAATTAAGTCCAAACACCGGGTAATTGCTGTAAGTCGTTGAGTTCCCTCAACTGTCTTTCGCCTTCATCATCAGAGCAACTTAAGACCTTCATTAAATAGTAGTGCTTTAAGATAATTAATGAAAAGAATAATAAACGCACTAGTCCCCCTACGATTTTCGAATGCTCCCATCGACTTCTCTGGGATGCTGTCATCAGACCTTGGTTTCTTTCTCATGGTACCACCCTTGGGATACCTCCTTTCCAACAAAAAAATAATCATCAAAATCGGTTCATAAACGACGAAGTTATCCGCAAACACACAAAAAAATATATATAGGGGAAATACGTACAAAATGACATACAGTTTTGTTTTTGGGTCAAACTTTTGAATGGTAAGGGCGAGCGCGCACTGCCTTGCGGTGCAATCACGCGTCCTGCTGTGCAGCCCACAGCACATGGCGTTATGAACTAATACAAGAGTCGCTATCTGTATATATATATATACTATACTAATATTCTAATGCTGAAGAGTTTGTTTATTTGAACGCACTAATCTCAAGAACTACTGAAAAAATAATTAATGTTTGGTGGTAACCCATTTATCGAGAAAGGCTTTAGACTATGTAACATCACGCTACGGCCAATAGAAGCGGAACATCAATGAAAAATGTTGCAAAAAACGGAGGAAAGTTATTCCTTTTGAGAGCTGTGCTGCGTAAACGGTTACAATAACGTAACAATTATTTACGGTACTTCTTAGGGCGAGCGCGCACTGCCATGCGTTTTCTTACCGCATAATTTGTGAAGTATGAAATGTCATAGAAGTGCGCGCACTGCGGTGAAATAAACGCATGCGGTGGAATCATCGCTGCAAATTTGCGGTGATTCTACCGCATTTTTTTTTGTATCGCATAGAGATCTAAGCAGCACCGCGCACTGCGGTGAAATAAACGCACTGAGACACGCTCAGTTGCTGTTGGGTTGCGACACAGATATGTCGTTAATTGGCGTTTGTCCGGCGACGGGCGGTGCGAGAGACAATCGCAGAATTTCAGGACCAGCAATTCTTAACAAACTATTATAAGACTAGCTTCTGCCCGCGACTTTGTCCGCGTTAAATTTCTTGCAGCCCTGACTCCCCTCGTCAGCTTTATGATTTGATTACAGTTAAAAACGTTATAGTGAGCCAACCTTAAAAGATAAACATATGCTATCGTGAAACGTGGACTCAAATTTAAATCTTCCGTACACATGGGATACATATAACCAGCGACATGGACATTTGAATAACAAAGGCTTTATGCAGATTATCTCGGATTTGCAAAACTTCATCCTAGACCTAGAGGCAGTAAACACTTCTAACTTAAGACTTTTAAGAGACCAAATATCTGATGCATACATTGATTCAAGTGTTAATCGATCAAAAAGCGCGCCAAGTGATAGTAATATTAATGAGACAAATGAGTCTTCACACTCAACTTTTTTTCGCCTCTAACAGCATAAACATCTTGCATCAAAACATTGCTGGTCTCTTAAATAAAGTGGACCTACTCACAGTGCATCTTCAGGAACTATCTAAGAAACAACAAGACATAGATGTGGTGTGCATTACTGAACACTTCATCATGCGGGGCAATGAAAAGGTATTAAATATTCCAAATTATAAATTAGCTGCGTGTTACGCTAGACGAGCAAAAAAACGCGGAGGATCGTGCGTTCTAGTTAAAATAGGCCTAGAGTACAAAGAATTAACAGAGATCTCACGCCATTCAATAACTAACACTTTTGAATGCTGCGGAATCGAACTAGTCCGGCAAAAATTAGTCGTTATTTGTATATATAGGCCACCGAAAATTAATAATCTAAACACATTCTATGAAAAACTTGAAATAGTTACGAAAACTTTTTGTATAAACTCGAGTAAAACAGTTGTTCTATGCGGAGATTTCAACATTGATATCTTAAAAAAGAATAGAATGTCTCTAGACTTTGAATGTTTTCTTTTGAGTTGTAACCTTAAGCTGGAACTGAGGCAGCCAACCAGATTATGCAGTAATAGCTGCATTGATAACTTTGCCCACAATTCTCGTTGTAAATGTAAATGTGAAGTAATCGATCTGGCTCTTTCAGATCACACGGCGCAAACCATGCAAATTAAAGTAAATAGAACATATAGATTGCGATCCTGGCGAATCAGGAAACGAGATTTGTCGTTAGAAAACCTAGTTAAATTTAATAATCATCTTAGCAGCATTTCGTTTTCCGAAATATACAATACGGAGAATGTAAATGAAGCATATGATATTTTCTTGGAGGATTTCCGTTTATTGTATGATCTGTGCTTTCCCTATAAATTTGTTACTATACAACCGTATAAAAGAGTCAAATGGGTCTCTCGAGGAATACGTGTTTGTAGTAAAAGGCAACGTCACCTTTTATGGCAATATAGAGTTAGGCCAACTAATGAAAATAAAAATAAATGTAAGGACTACTCACAAAAATTTCGAAAAATTATCAAATTAACTCAAAAGTCACAGAATAACTATTTCATACGAACTTCGGTTAATAAGACGAAAGCATCTTGGCAAGTCATAAATAACAAAACACACAATTACGATCCAATTTCTCAAATTAGACTTCATGATACAACAATTACAGATCCTCATAAAATTGCTAATATCTTTAATAACTATTTCATTGATCAGATTCAACAGTCACCCTTAGTGTCATTTGATACTAGTAATATTCCGAAAAACATAAACTCAATGTTTATGGCACCAGTTTTACCCCAAGATGTAATTAGAACAATAAAATCTTTAAAAAACAAAAACAGCGTTGGACATGACGGCATAGCAACGAAGGTAGTTAAATTTGTGGCGAACAATATAGCTGTACATCTTAGCCATATTATTAATCTCAGCATTAACTCTGGGGTGTTCCCTAATAGCTTAAAAACTGTTATAGTTAAACCACTTTACAAGAAGAATAAAAAAGAAGAGATATCTAATTATAGACCAATAGCGTTAATTCCGGTATTGTCCAAAGTAGTAGAGAAGTTAATCTACGAACTTCTTAACAATTTCTTAACTAAATGTGACATTTTGTGTAATGAACAAAAAGGTTTTAGGAAAGATAAAAACATTAATACAGCTATTTTCGATTTATTTAATATTATCATAAAGAACGTAGACAACAAAGTACCTATTTGCGCAATCTTCACAGATATGTCAAAAGCTTTTGATAGAGTCGATCACAACATTTTACTAAACAAGTTAAGCGCTTATGGAATAAGGGGAAATGTGCTCGAACTTATTAAATCATACCTTAGCGATCGTACACAGTACACGGAAATAACTAGAATTTGCCCTAAGACAAAATGTGAAAGAAAATACCGATCCGAGGGACGAACAATAAAGTATGGTGTACCACAGGGCAGCGTCCTAGGGCCACCCCTTTTCTTAACCCTTAAATGCATGATTTTTACTTTATAACCAAATTAAATTTACCTACTTTTTTTTTTAATGGTGGAATTTTACATCTTTGTGTAATCAGAACTAACCTACTAAGAACAAAATGTGTAGGGAGATAATAAACCACTTTTATCCAATAACAAAAACTAAAAATGACTGGAATGGAAACGAAAAAATTACATTGTATAGGTTGATGGAAATTTCCATCACAATGCATTTAAGGGTTAACGTATATCAACGATTTGCCACGTCATATTGATAACCCAATGGTATTATTTGCCGATGACAGCACCGCGTTAGTAAAATGTAAACATCCGGATAGCTATGAACAGGACATAAATAAGACCTTGGACGATATCATACATTGGCTTGACAAAAACAACTTGGTTATAAACTTACAAAAAACTAACATAATGCACTTCCATCAACGTACAATTTTAGGAGAAGTAACTGTAGAATACAATAAACAAACAATTAACCAAGTTAAAGAAGCAAAATTTTTAGGAATTTACATTGACAGACAGCTAAATTGGCAAGCACAAGCAGAGGAAATTTGCAAACGGATGAATACGGCGGCATATGTCCTTTCAAAATTGTCCAAAAAAGTTGACATTCAAACTATATTAGTAGCTTATCATGGTCTAGTTGCATCAATTCTAAGATTTGGCGTTATTTTCTGGGGAAATTGTAGTTCAAGGGAGTACATATTCAAGGCGCAAAAACGATGCATTAGAGCGATGTGTGGCTTGAAGACTACAGACAGTTGCGAACCGAATTTTAAATCCCTTAAAGTGCTTACATTTCCGTCATTGTATATTCTAGAAACGGCCATGTTTGTAAAAACCAATAAAAGCCTATTTCCCACGATGACAGAAACAAGAAAACGACCTGTCAGAAACCAATACAAAAATTTATTACACATTGAGTCCTGTAACACAGCGTTATTGAGAAAAAGTGTTATTTGTATGGGTCCTATCATATACAATAAATTACCAGATGCCATGAAAAATGATACAATTAAAAACTTTAAAAAGAAATTAGTGGCCTTCCTAATAGAAAAATGTTATTATTCGATTAATGATTTTTTAATGGACAAAACTTTTTAATATCACATGTACCTAATTTATTATTTATTTATTTTTTATTTTGTTCTAAAGTAACATTTCGATTTGACAATTTTTAGGGTTCCGTTGCCAAATGGCAAAAAACGGAACCCTTATAGATTCGTCATGTCTGTCTGTCTGTCTGTCTGTCCGTCCGTCCGTATGTCACAGCCACTTTTCTCCAAAACTACAAGAGCTATGCTGTTGAAACTTGGTAAGTAGATGTATTCTGTGAACCGCATTAAGATTTTCATACAAAAATAGAAAAAAAAACAATAAATCGTGGGGTTCCCCATACATAGAACTGAAACTCAAAAATGGTTTTTTTCATCAAACCCATACGTGTGGGGTATCTATGAATAGGTCTTCAAAAATGGTATTGAGGTTTCTAATATCATTTTTTTCTAAACTGAATAGTTTGCGCGAGAGACACTTCCAAAGTGGTAAAATGTGTGTCCCCCCCCCCCCGTAACTTCTAAAATAAGAGAATGATAAAACTAAAAAAAAATTATGATGTACATTGCCATGTAAACTACCACCGAAAATTGGTTTGAACGAAATCGAGTAAGTCGTTTTTTTTTTTAAACGTCATAAATCGTAAACCGCAATTTACCTTTCATTTAATCAACAGAAATATAAAAATTAAAAAAAAAACATTTATTTTCATAAACAAGAACCTTCTGTATAAACCGAGAATACCTACAGGTTTGTACGGAACCCTTTGTGCGCGAGTCCGACTCGCACTTGGCCGGTTTTTTATTATTAATGTATGTGTATTTGTAATAATTCTGTGACATTTTTTTTTTTTTTATGTAATAATTCTAAGTGTGACAAAATTTGTAATTTAATTTGTAATTTAATTATTTGATATAAGTTTATAAATTTTTGCGTGCCTATTTCCAGGCAGAATGTACATGGCTCACTTTTATCTATTCCACCTGTATTTTTATGTAACCTACATTCGTTGCAAATAAATGATTTGATTGATTGATTGAACTTTTTTCTAGAATTTTTCAATAGGAACAATTTCGTTATATTTAATTGTTACGTTACTGTAACCGTTTATACAGCGCAGCTCTTAAAAGGAATAAATTTCCTCCGTTTTTGCAACATTTTTCATTGATGCTCCACTCCTATTGGCCGCAGTGTGATGTTACATAGTCTAAAGCCTTCCTCGATAAATCTGCTACCAAACATTAATTAATTTTTCAATAGTTCTTGAGATTAGTTCGTTCAAGTAAATAAACTCTTCAGCTTTATAATATCAGTATAGACATATGCAGATAGCGACTCTTGTATTAGTCAATAACGACGTGTGGTGTGGGCTCCACAGTTGTAACTTGAATGACAAAACGTGCGTTTTTTCCACCGCAGTGCGCGGACGCGTGACTGCGTTTATTCTACCGTACGGTAGAATAAACGCACCGCAAGGCAGTGCGCGCTCGCCCTTAGAACACTATGCGATACAAAAAAAATTGCGGTAGAATCACCGCAAATTTGCAGCGATGATTCTACCGCATGCGTTTATTTCACCGCAGTGCGCGCACTTCTATGACATTTCATACTTCACAAATTATGCGGTAACAAAACGCATGGCAGTGCGTGCTCGCCCTAAGGGCGAGCGCGCACTGCCTTGCGGTGCGTTTATTCTACCGCACGGTAGAATAAACGCAGTCACGCGTCCGCGCACTGCGGTGGAAAAAACGCACGTTTTGTCATTCAAGTTACAACTGTGGAGCCCACGCCACATGTCGTTATGAACTAATACAAGAGTCGCTATCTGTATATATATCTATACTAATATTATAATGCTGAAGAGTTTGTTTATTTGAACGCACTAATCTCAAGAACTACTGAAAAAATAATTAATGTTTGGTGGTAACCCATTTATCGAGAAAGGCTTTAGACTATGTAACATCACGCTACGGCCAATAGGAGCGGAACATCAATGAAAAATGTTGCAAAAAAAACGGAGGAAAGTTATTCTTTTTGAGAGTTGTGCTGCGTAAACGGTTACAATAACGTAACAATTATTTATGACGAAATTGTTCCTATTGAAAAATTCTACAAAAAATTTCACGATGGCATATGTCTATCTTTTAAGGTTGGCTCACTATATATAGCGTTTTTAACTGTATTCAAATCATAAAGCTGACAAGGGGAGTCGGGGCTGCAAGAAATTTAACGCGGACAAAGTCGCGGGCGGAAGCTAGTCTTATAATAGTTTGTTGAGAATTGCTGGTCCTGAAATTCTGCGATTGACTCTTGCACCGCCGCCGCCGTCGCCGGATAAACGCCAAGTAACGACATATCTGTGTCGCAACCCAACAGCAACTGAACGTGTCTCAGTGCGTTTATTTCACCGCAGTGCGCGGTACTTCTTTCAACAATATGCGATACAAAAAAAATTGCGGTAGAATCACCGCAGCAGCGATGATTCTACCGCATGCGTTTATTTCACCGCAGTGCGCGCAAATTAAGTAAGCGACAACGGAAGTATTTAAAAAATAACTTTATTCCGACAGAGTTACAGCGTAACAGTAATTAACTAAATCTAATAAAATATTGATCTTATATACTAACTTAATTGCTAACGTAGTACAAGCACAACGTGATCAGACCGACGCATGTTCTAGATATTATAAATGCTGATCGCGCAGTGGGAAATTGGGAACTAATAATCTAGTTAATAATTATTGGCTGACAAAGCTAATAATGGTAGGTTGGGGTTCCTTAACTCCTCCCTCCCTAAGAGAGAAATTATCCGAAGGTGTCGCAGACGGTTTCGGAGAATTTCGACAAAAGTTTATGAACTGAAATTTATACATTATAAAGATAACTATTGCTATTACAATAATCACATACTCTAAGATGGTCCATATACTAATTTCTATTGTCACTGTTTGTGTCGTATTATCTATTTCACTGAATTTTGCACTTTGTAACACTTCTTTCACATCACTGAAGTCCACATTTCTTAAATCCACTTTCTTTGATCTTCTCTGGATGTCCTGTTGTAGATCCGGCATCTGGATCAATGGCAGCTGGAGACTGGAAACTGTAGTGTTTGTGGTGGCGGCAACGATGACTTCGCCTATTTGTGTCTCGCATTGTTGGCCAGGTGTCACGATATAGGTCCCAAGAATAGTGTACTTCAGGATTTCTGCATTGCAATTCTCGGTGATGATGAGACTTTCCTCTGAGTAAACCAACCATTGATTGTCGGTTACTTTTTGTATCTTAGTTTTTTCTATTTCAAAATGGTTCTGTATGCAGTTTTTGTAGTTGTTCTTCATCAGCATTATTTGTTCAATGCAGGTCTCGGTTGGAAACTGGGCTAAATTAGTTTCAGCGCAAAGAAATTTGTCATTTTCAATCTCAGTACATGGGCTTATCACGGGCATGTATTTCAATCTATTCACCATCAGGTAAGGGTATTTGGGTATAATTGTAAAGGTATTTGGAGAATGGAATATAGGGATGGGTATAACCTTGTAATAATTATATGTTTCGTTATTAATTAGGGGAACTTCTAAAACAAAAACTAACTTGTTGTTATTTATATATGATTTAGGTATGATATTACGTTCTAATTTTATTAAATTACGTTTGCTTACTGGATATATTGTTCTAGCATGTTTAGCAATGACTTCTAACGTATTATATAATTCTGTATTATTTATAATGGATTGGTGCAATGTATTCAATTTGCTGAAGGCTATTGCCGTCTCAATCTCTTGTATGTTTTCGTAACAGGTTCGAAAGTTATTTAAAATTTGATACATAGTATTCAATATTTGGAAAAGTTTATTAAACCTGAACTCATGTTCAACAAATTTTTCCATTTCATTGGTATGTAAACCCAAGTTTTTAATATTTGAATTTATTATTTCGGAGTCATTTACTAATTTATCAAAAGCTTTTTGCATTGATGACACTTTACGTTCGACCACATGCTCTTTGTTCTGTATCATTTGGATTTCTCTATCATATTTAATTGCATCGTCTTCATCTAAATTTCCTGTAATAGCTTTTACAAGTGAGCCTAATGGATTAAACAAAGCTCTTTTATTTCTATAATGAAAAGGTAAGATTTGAAAAAATCTATCCCTAGTTAGTTTAATGAGATATTCTATTTGACTTTCTATTCCTATAGTTTCGTTACTAACTCTACTTTCCTTAATTTTAATTTTTAAGTTAGTAAAATCTCGAATATTATTATCAATTTGTAAGCTTAATGATTCTAAATCTACAATTTTATATATTGTCCAATAACTATTCCTCTTCACTGCTACTCCCCGCTTTATCGCTGATATCCCCGGATTCTGATCGAGGTTTTGGAGGTCCAGCGTGAATGTTGGCACCACTAGTACCAGAAGTACCAGGCACGATCTGTGGAGGACGTTTTACATTTTTTAACGCTACTCTAGTTTTTCTTTTCTTTACTTCTACTGGCACTATATTTCTTTCAACTTCACCTATAACTTTCGCTTTTTCATATCGCGGTTTTTCTTTAGCTTTTCTAATCCTAGTGTCTTTCATGTAAATATTATCGTCTGGTTCAAGTACCGGTGTCGTTTCGCCACCTTTTTTATTAATTACTTGAATTTTATCGTATTCTAATTTTTCTGTTATGAATTCATAGAGTATTTTAAGGCGTTTTCTATGATCTAACAATAATTTCTGAGTTAAGTTTTTCTCCCTATCCACGTTAAATACATTATCTGAATAAGTGTGACCAAATACTAGTTCAAAAGGCGTAAAATCTGTTGCTGAATGAATGGTATTGTTATAAGCCATGATGGCATAAGTCATAACTGATGCTGCATCTAAATCGCTTTTATCGTATTTTGCTATACGGTAAATCTCAATAATGGTAGAGTGAAACCTTTCTACTACTGCCATTGAACTGGGGTTATTTGGCGTCCCAATATGAAGTTCAATTTTGTACAAGCTTAACATTTCTTTAATCAAAGTATTATTGAATTCTGTACCGGAATCGCAACTAATTTTCCTAGGCAGACCATACATGCTGAAATATTTAATCAATGCCCTAACTATCTCTGGTGTACTCCTATTCGGTACCTCTATGGCTTGTGCTATTTTACTAAATGCATCCACTATAGTTAAATAATATTTCCCTTCTATATATAATAAATCCATAAAAGCTTCCTGAAAAGGGGCATCCTGGGTTTGTGTTAACTGAATGTGGGGTTTAATCGGTTTTCTATCATATTTCATGCGTTTACATGTTTCGCAAGCATTTATGATTGCCGTAACTGTCTCTTTCATGTTTGCCCACCAATAATGTCTTTTAAGTTTTGTTAAAGTTTCTTTAATACCTCTATGACTCGTTTTCCCGTCGTGGTATTTTAAAATAGCTTCTTTTTGATCTTCTTCAGATCCAGTCAAATTTATAACTCTTTCTGTACATTCGGTTAACTTAACTGAATCCTTTTTAAATAACTTAATTACCATGTCTGAAAAACTTTTTCTAAAAGATGGATGCTCGAAGTATATAAAGTACTTATGTTTTGGATCTATATACTCTTTCAAAAAGTCTTTAACTAATATATCGTTATTTGTCGGTAAGTGAACTTCGAGAATTTTTTGTTTATTATTAGAAATATCTTTTACGGCTAATTTATTTTTAAACCATGAATGAATTAAAATCTGTTTTGGTTTAGTATCGACAGCTTCGTTTAAAATAGAAATACCTTCATGTTCTCTATTTGAAATTGAGTTGGCAGTGACCCCATCATCAGAATCCGAAAGTTCTATCGTTTCTAATGGAGTTTCGAGGTCTTGCAATTGGTTTTCTATAATTTTTTGTATACGTTCCTGTCTATCTCCTACATTTACGAATATTGAATCTAAATCGTCGTCAATTGCATTAATCTTAATCCTAGATAAAGCATCTGCATTCGTATTTTGAGGGCCTTTCTTATATTTTATTTCGAAATCGTACTCTTCTAACCTTAACCGCCATCGCGTGAGTTTACTATTGGGCTCTTTCAATGAATACAGCCAAGCTAATGGTCTATGGTCTGTAAATATGGTAAACTTATTACCATACAAATATGGTCGAAAGTGCTTAACAGCCCATATTATGGCTAAAAGTTCCTTCTCGATAGTGCTATATCTTACTTCTGTGTCACTCAAGGTTCTACTAGCATAGGCTACAGGCTTATCTGAGCCTATTGTTCCTTGTGACAATACAGCCCCGATTGCAAAATTGGATGCATCCGTGGTTAAAATAAAAGTTTTACTAAAGTTAGGAAACTGTAACAAAGGTGCATTTGTTAAAAGCTTTTTACATGTCTCAAAACATTCTTTATATTCCTCATTAATTACAATTTTGCGACCTTTCTTTAAACAAGCTGTTAATGGTCTAGTTATTTTGGCAAAATCCTTGATAAATTTCCTATAATAACCGATTAGTCCTAAAAAGCTTTTAATCTGTGTAACCGTTTCCGGTATAGGATACCTAAGAACAGCATCTATTTTATCATTATTTGGTTTCAAACCCTCACTCGTAATAGTATGCCCTAGGTAGAGTACTTCCTTTCTAAGAAAATGAGACTTATCTAATTGAACTTTTAAATTTGTTTGACGGAAGCGGTCAAAAACTGCTCTAAGTTTTTCTACATGTTCAGGCAAGCTTTTGGAAAAAATAATGACGTCATCGAGATATACTAAGCAATGTAAGCCTTGCAGGCCTCGTAAGACGTTATCCATCGCTCGCTGAAAGGTTGCGGGTGCAGTCTTTAACCCAAACGGCATTCTGTTAAACTCATAATGACCTGAAGGTGTGCTAAACGCGGTTTTAGTTCTATCTTCCTCCTGAACCTCTAATTGATGATACCCGCTAGCTAAGTCGAGAGTTGTAAAGTAGGTACTATTACCTAGCATGTCAAATAAATCGTTAATGTTGGGCAAAGGGTATTTATCATCAATTGTGATTTCATTGAGCCGTCTATAGTCAACTACCATCCTCCATTTTTGTTGGCCTGATGCGTCTAATTTTTTTGGCACTAGATGTACGGGAGCACTCCAGGGAGAATGAGATTCCTGGATAATGTTATCCCTTAACATTTTCTCAACTTGACTCCTGATGTCTTTTGTTTGAATAGGTGGCAATCTATGTGCCTTAATGTTTATTGGGTCTTCATTTTTTGTTCTTATTCTATGTTTGACCTGATTTGTGAAGGTTAACGGAATATTTTCACAGTAAAATATATCTTTGTATTCTTTACAAAGTCCCTCAATAACCGCACGTTCTTCTGAGTTCATATGATCTAACTGTAATTTTTCTAAATTCTTTGTGAGCAATCTGTCCACTTCTATATTATTATCTATAAAATTAACACTAACAGATGGGTCCTGTATGTATGGTTCAACTTGAAAAGGTCCCGTAACTACTAACTTTTTATTTTCATTGCTGTAATTCTGAATAACAGTTGTTGCATAGCCTTCAATACACGTAACTAATGCGGCGGGCATTCGAATCCCTTCCGTAAATTGCTTAAAATCTAACACAGCTTCCCCGTCCAGTAAGTTGACCGGGAGCCTTACTCTAAGTTCACTACGAGATGGTAGATTATATACCTCTCTCATAGGCGGTGAATATATGATAGGAATATCAGTATTTTTTAAATGTAATATCTGATTTTCCATATTAATCTTTGCCTGTAATTGCTTTAGCAAATTGCTACCTATTAACCCATCATACCTATCGTCAACACTGTAGACATAAAACTTATGGAACTCTATACTTCCAAAGGTAACCGGTAATGGAATAATAGCCGTTTCACTATGAACACTCGATGCGTGAGTGCTAACAACTTCGAAGGGTTCATACTGTAAATAATTTTTAAAATATTTATTCGCTATATACGGGCTTATACACGATCTAACACTCCCCGTATCTATCATAAAAACTGCCTTTAATTCTGGTATAACTATATGTGGTAAATTTAAGCGTTTATTACAATTTATTTTTATTCGTTCTCTATGGTAGAGGCCGTTATGCAAAAATTTTCCGCCCTGGGTTCTTCGGGAGAAAATTCTTGGCACTCATTATACGAATTACTTGAACTCTGTTCATTATTATTAGAATTATTTATGTAATTAACACGTCGCGAACTTGCAGTACGCATGGTGACATCAGTATTCGCACCCGACGTAGATGCTTGCGCTGCAAAAGACGGCATGCCCGGTGCATGTGCTGCGAACTGTTGGTTCTGTTGTGAAACCGGAACAGATGACCTACTTGACTGCGGTGACGCATTATTGTTGTTTGTACGATTAAAATTGTCTTGATTTCTTTGAGTATTATTATGTTGTTTATAATGTCTGAGCTGATGCGAATTGTTCGGTGTAAATGTGCTGTTTGTAGCACTACCTATTCGGTACATGTGTACTTGATATGCTATGAGAATCTTTCTTTTGATTATTAGATTCAAATGTATTTTGGTTATTAGGCAAATTGGGTCTGTTATTTCTACTAAAATTACGCCTGTCGTTTGTTTTCGACTCATAGACTGCCTGGAAGTTTTGTTCTTCTAAAACTATTTTTAATGCATCCTCTAACGTTGTGACGTCGCGCAAACGAACTAATCTAACTAGAAATGGCGGTAAATTAAACAAGAAAACATTCATTGCTCTGTTACTATAAATTATTTGCTTTGCCTTACGTAGAGAGTCATCAATGATAGTTTCTGATATTTTAGCAAATAAAATACTTCTCATCCGCTGTATTCTATGGCAAAAATCTAAATAACTTTCACCCTTATTTATTCTACACGATTCTAACTCCATTGCTAAACAATCCTCTGTGCGTGGATCACCGAAGTGTTGGTTTAACAACTTCTTTAGCTCATCCCACGTACCTATAGATTCTCTTTCGCCTACCAAACTGGCTGCTTCGCCCGATAACCTACTTGTTACTACATGAAATAAATATTCATTTTGGGCTGCGGTTCCTAAGAACGTAGTCAAAATGTATTCACATTTTTTTATATATAAAGGCAACATTCTAGTGTCACCACTGAATATTGGTATGATGTTAACCAATTCCTGTGGAACACGGGTTACGTTTTCCATTGCGAAAAGTTATGAAACTAACAAAGGCAGAGAGAAAAAAAAAATCACACTAATGTATACGGTACTAAAATATCACTACTCTAAATTATTAATACAATTAAAATCTATGCAAATATTATTGCGGCGTTGTCCAATCCCTAATAATACACAAACACATAGACTATTACAAGGTTGGGATATAGATGGAAGAGCTGAGAGGAAGGTGAAAAAGATTTACTCACAATTCCGCAGCTAGCTCCATGCTCCCTGAATTACTGCTGTGGCTGGTCCTCTTCCGTAACTCGAAGTGGCTTCTTAATGAATTTATTTGTTCGGCGATCTCTGCTAAACCGTAGACACGGACGTCGGTTGCTCCACGTAGAATTGTATACACGGCAGACTGACTACAGAGATCCTACCGGCTGCGCCAATTAAGTAAGCGACAACGGAAGTATTTAAAAAATAACTTTATTCCGACAGAGTTACAGCGTAACAGTAATTAACTAAATCTAATAAAATATTGATCTTATATACTAACTTAATTGCTAACGTAGTACAAGCACAACGTGATCAGACCGACGCATGTTCTAGATATTATAAATGCTGATCGCGCAGTGGGAAATTGGGAACTAATAATCTAGTTAATAATTATTGGCTGACAAAGCTAATAATGGTAGGTTGGGGTTCCTTAACTCGCACTTCTATGACATTTCATACTTCACAAATTATGCGGTAACAAAACGCATGGCAGTGCGCGCTCGCCCTAAATCACAGCGCATTCATATTGTACACCAGTAATCTTTGGTCTTATATTTTTGAATTATAATAGATATTTAAAAGATAAACAAACTAGAAAAAATAATAATTTTAAATTTAACTGAGATACCACATATGGACTAAATGACATACACGGCAAAAGATATAAAATTAAAGGCAACGCTCGCAAATGAACCGCTTGGCTCGTTTAGAAACATCTGCGCAAGAAGCATAGGCCCAATGCGAACATTTTAAACACCGCAACCAGTCTTCTCCAGGTCTTGATCGCAAATAAAGATCATTGCAATATATGCATGCGCAATCCTGTTCGTCATCTTAAGCGTTGTTTGAACAATTTTCTTTTTCACTGTCTTCTTCGAATATGGTTTTGGTAACGTTTCGTCGCCTCTTCTCCGAAGGAGCTTTAGGCTCATTTTTGGCCTTAATTTCTTTCATATTTGGAGTAGAAGTCAAAACCAAAGAGGTTTGCCGTTTCTTTGGCTTACGTTTGCCTTGGCCACTTATGTAAAGTCCTTTTGGGACAGGAGATATAACCTCAATAGGCACTGCTAAAGTATGGGATGAGGGATGTTCTTTATTAACAATAGATGGGCGATTTTGATTTGCAGCAGGTAAAATAAGTTGACCAGTGTTTGCTGCTGAATTGTCGGCTGGTTCAGTAGAGTCGGTTGTTTGAACTGTTGTGTCATTATTGTCAGGTGTTACAGCGCGGATTATTTGTTGCTGAGATTCAGAAGCTTGGAGATCGTTCGTTAAATCGTATAGCTGCTGTGTGGGGGTCCAGCTATGGGAACTGGAATAGAACTTATTTGCTGATGACATTGCATATGAGAGGTGTCTTCTAGTCGTATGTTTGTAGCCTCTGCAGGTTCGTACATGTAATCGGGAAATATTTCAGGATTTAGAGGCCAAATGCCAGTGCTTTTAAACCCGTGACAACCATTTTGTACTGTAGCTGCCTTACCATAAGCTTCTTTGAACAGGCCAGCAATTTGAAACTGTGTTAAGACACGTCCTGGGTGTTGTTTAAGCCATTTGGATGTCTCTTGGTTGAAATATACCTTTAAAGGTGCGAAAAATGAGACATCCAAAGGCTGCAGACGATGAGTGCAATGTGGAGGTAGACACAAAATAATAATGCCATTTTGTTTTGCATATTCTAAAGTTTCAAGCCCTTTGTGACTTACATGTTCATCGACAAACAATATAACTTTATCGTCATTAGAAGATTTAACAAAACTTTGGAAGTGTTTGAGCCATTTCAGAATAAATCCGTTGTCATCCATCCTGATGGTTGAGCTACACCTAAAGCGCCAGGAGGTGCTTCAGCGACCAATTCATTTTTCATATTTTTCCTGGAAAATATCATCATGGGCGGAACAAACGTACCAATAGCGTTAACACAACAAACAACAGTGGTGTTAGTTCCACGTTCTGCGCTAGTTATTACGCCGACTGGCTTCCTACCAGCAGTAGCCAATATCTTTTGGGGTTTTTGAACAGTAGACAGGCTTGATTCGTCAGTATTATAAATTCTGTGTGGCACAATGTTTTCAGATTCCAGCAGATTTCCGTATATCTCAAAAAACTTTTTGACTTGTGGTCGATTAAAAGCCTGAGCACAAGCAGCTGAAGTAGCTTCTGGTTTGCGTAAAGAAATATCTTTATTTCTTCTTAAAAACCCTTCTAACCATTCTTGTCCAGCTTTCTGTTTTTGCGGGTTAAATCTGTGAGCAAAACCGTTTCTTTCAGCCATCACAAAAGCTAATTCTTGAACAGACGTTCGCGTCAGTCCAAACAAACGAGATTCAAGTAATTTCAAATGCTCAACTAATTTTCTTTCCACATCAGGTATATGTTGTTTTCCAACATCCTAGACCCTTTGCAGAAGACTCCAGTCTTGTTACTATTCGAAGGATGTCTACTTAGTGTTGCTTGTGGCACTCCAAATGTCTTCGACGCCAAAAGCCAGCCCATTTTATTACTGCGAACTGCTTCTATAGCTTTACGCATTGATTCCTCACTCCAGGATTGGCAATCAGTCTTACGCTTATAGTTACGCGGCATTTTGGTATATCTGTAAAGAAATTAAAAGCTTTGATTGACGGGAAATAGGTATTGGGTACCTACAATTAACTCATTGAATTCGTATGGACAAAACGACATACCTATGTCATTTTGTCCGTTACCTATGTATGTCATTTTGTCCATACAGCGTTATAAAAGTACAAAATTCAACAATAAATGCAAAATGAATATTATTCACAGAAAAACTATTCAAAGGCAACAATAAGTAGGTACTTAAGGGATGTAATAAATGTACACACAAGGTAAAATAATGAAAAATATAATATTAATACACAAAATTCCCTGCAGTTAAGAAAAAACTCCTAACTTACCAATTTTTGTCGTTGGCCATGACACCCAAACGAAAGACTGGCGCGAGTTCACGTTCGGTTTTGACAGCTTGGTATAGCCGGTAGAGTCACGTGATGTAGTAATCTATGGCGGGCTAGAAGCGGCAGAATTTGAAATATGATGCCCGTGTCATTTTGTACGTACTTCCCCTATCTATACGGTCGAATTGAGAAACCGTTTTTTGAAGTCGATTAATAAAAAACAAAACAATATTATTCACGTAAACAAAACTTCGCGGCGACACTGCTGTAACGAAAGGTCAACCATCATGGCCGACATGCTTCGGCAAACGTCGGGCGCTCTCGGCAATATTCCGTGCGGCGCATGAGAATAGATAAATTGATGTAGCCGCGATAGCAAAAATCACTGCGATCGATTTGTGACGTGCATTGTACCCGGACATGCCCCTTTTCCAGGCACCTGAAGAACTGCACAGCGGTTGTCGGCAGGGGTTAACTCTGGCAGACACTCACCCTACCAGCAACCGCCTCCCGAGTGCGACGTAGTTCGCAGTGCTACCGGGCTCCGCACTCAAACCATGCCAGCCCGGCCGCGGTGCATAGAATTTCGCCATTCTTCGTTGCTTTCGGGATTCAATATAGCGCCCGTGACCTAAGACACTACTTTATCCTCTTACCGAATAATCTAATATCTATCAAACTTTCTTAAGTAACGCACGTTCATAGGATCTGGTAGATAGATTTTTGCATAATCAATTTAGCGTGTCACATGACGTATTTCTGGAGTCGATGTGGAACTACTACTGAGCCGGCGGTGGCTCGTTGTTCGGTGCAAGCGGGCACCTTCGGAACTATACGGTTATGGTGAACCATACAATTCAAATGTTTCATATACATAGGCTATTTGGGCTGGGAGGATAGAGACGATGAGCGGAGAGTTTCACCAATTTTCAGTATGGTTACAGAATTAGGACGCTAAACAGAAACGCATCGAGTGTGGAGATACGATTTATTAACATAAATAGTAGAAGCGCCGGCTGGACGGCCGAGCGCGCCTTCACAGATACACTTCATGGAATAATCATCTTACAAAGAAAACTAATAGCTAACAATACACAAACCACGTCCTACATAGGATACACATCATTATCTTACAAAATAGGAATGTAACAATAATACGATAACGTGAAAGCACGCGAACAATAATAACACGATCCCGCCGTAAAACTCTGTGATAATATAATAATTTAGACTATACGTGAGTGAGGGCCATATATACAGACCGCGGGTGTCGTCGACCCGCAGGCTAACTTTATCAATAACATATTGAAATGCGAAGTAAAGGCATCGATACACGAGCGGTCGCCGCACGCCGCCCCGCGCCGCCCGTCGCGCGGCTCCCGCACGCGTCTAATTTTGAGGTAGCGGTTCAGTTTCGCGGCAGCACATCATTTGCTATATGTGCAAATACCGTGGAACAGTTCGACTCAAATGTTCGCAGCGACAGTCGGTGCGCCGCGCGTCACTCGCTCTCTGCAATGCCGTTGTCCTGCGCGGGGGGCGTCGAGGGCGCGGGGGGCGTGGAGGGCGCGGAGGGCGGGGGGGGCGCGTCGGGCGACAGCGGCGTGCGCGGCGCGGGCGGAGCTAGCAGCGTGGTCCACTCGCCGTCGGGCTCGTAGAGGCACTCGACGCACGACAGGAACTCCTTGCCGTCGAAGCCGCCGACGGCGTAGAGCACGTCGTGCAGCACGGCCAGGCCCAGCGCGGCGCGCGGCCGCCGCATCTCGGGCCCGGCGCGCCACGCGTCGTCGCCCGCCAGCCACTCCGTGCGGCGCAGCGAGGCCGCGCCGTCCGAGCCGCCGGCGGCCACCAGGCGGCCGCGCCAGGCCGCCGCGCCCACGGAGCGGCGCGCCGTGGGTAGCGCGGGCCCCGCCTGCCACTGCGCCGGCTCGCGCGCCAGACACAGGCGCTCCGTGCTGGCGAGGCAGTGCCACGCGTCGCAGCCCCCCAGCGCCCACAGCGACCCCTCCCAATATACGCTAGCGCACTGCGATCGACCTGCAACCACATACCATACGTATAAATTATATGCATTGTTTTACACTACTACCCAAAAAGCGGAGGGTCCGTACGATAAATATCTTCGCTGAAAACTGTATTCGGTCCTTCTTGACCCTAATAATAACCATACAAAGTTTAAAAACTGTTCATCTATGCGTTTTTGAATAATCTTGCTAAAAGTCAAAACGATGGTGTCATAACTTTGACGGCAAAATACAAGGAACTGGCTCAATCCTAGATGTGTAGGTGTTAACCAAAATCTTGTGCCTTTAGTCAAAAATATATGGTGAAAATATTTAGCTTGGAATGTTTCGCATTAATAAATATAAACAAAAAAACCAAAATATGTAAGCAACGGCTGGTTATCCGACCAAATTTGAATGACTACTAAAAAGCGACGGATTCATACATATCGATGACCTTCTTTACTTTACTCACTAACCGGTTCACACGTGTAGTGCCTGAGTACAATGAAGTAGAAAAGTTTGGAGTTTGGAGCATTCACCTTAACCAAATAAATCTTGGTAGTTGTATTTAGTGTATTCCTATAGTCAACCGCACAATGATCTGCGTTTCAACAACGTGTTTCCATTTTTTATGTCATATTACGTACCTATGAGGGATTTATTATTATATTTTAGACTTACAAGGAGACCGCCAAGATTGTCCGCCTCCGATTTCAGTGATTTTTATAAATGCTGTTATGTTTGAGTAACTGAGTAATAACCCAAAAGGAATTCACGCAACGCTCAATAGTTTCAGAGATGCTTCTACCGAGCAACTTAAATATAAGTTCAGTATAAAAACTCAAAAACAATTGCAACTCTTCCTGTAGAGATAAGGTTCAAACTTGCAATGATTGATTTGATGATAATTTTATTAAAAAATCATTTAAATTGAAATTGCATAGCGGTGCGTAGCCTAGTAGGCAGGGTGACGTGGCTGGCACGCAGATGGTCAGGGTTCGATTCCTGCTAACGATTTTTTTTCTTTCTTATAAAATTAGAATATTTATTCATCAAGAAACATACAAAATTGCAAGAAATTTGAACCTTATATCTCTACAGATAGAGTTGCAAATGTTTTTGAGTTTGTATACTGAACTTATATTTAAGTTGCTCGGTAGAAGCAACTCTGAAACTATTGAGCGATGCGTGAATTCATTTTGGGTAATTACTCAGTTACTCAAACATAACAAAATATATAAAAATCATTGAAATCGGAGGCGGACAATCTTGGCGGTCTCCTTGTTAGATGAAAAACTGATCTGTGATTTAAATAATAATGACTACACAACGTGCAAATAATTTCTAAAACTTATAGGTAGGAAATCTAATCTGTGATTTGATGCAATGATTACTTTAAGAATTAAAATTACGGGAATAAAAATAATAATTTCCACATCAACAAGCTGTTTCATTTAATATGGTCACAAGGTGCATTTAATATATTTTTTAATTAGCCCCCAAAACTTTTGAACGCGACTGTACGGACAACAGCTTAGGTATAATACGTCCAATAAAGAAGGTCATCGATATGTATGAATCAGTCGCTTTTTAGTAGTCATTGGAATTTGATCGGATAACCAGCCGTTCTTTACATATTTTGGTTTTTTGTTTATATTTACTTAATCAAATCAAATCAAATCAATTTATTTCGGGCTACAAAGACCCATAACATAAATACCTTACAGACTAACATACATACAAATAAAAAACAATGTAAAAACTATTGTACACGAAGTGACGGCGTCGTGTTGCGTTGCGTGGTGTCACGTAGCCTTCCGCGGAAACGTCGATACACGACACCTTTCGGCCAAAACTCTGCCTTGAGGAAGGTCTCGATTTCAAGAACTGGAACTCGCACCACGAATGACTTGAAGTTCGTGTTGTGGCGCGATTCCAACTTCTCGACCCTCAAAGTCCAGTTGGTTTTCAGTCGTACATACTCCACGATCTCCTCAACCTTCGTGGTGTAGTGTAGACGAGACACATAGAGCTGCGTCGTCGGCGTAGCTGGACGCAGCAGCATGTTGGGTCCTGCAAGCGCGGTTCCGCACTGGTTCCGACTAGGAGGCTTCCTCCTCTTCTTCCTCTCCACCTTCACGAAGCCATCCTTGTCACACGTGCCTGAAGCCGGGCCGAACTGCTTCGAACCCCTGTTATCAGGTTCATTGCATCTCTTCTCATCCCTCTTCCTGGTTTGAGACACAGGTTTGTGCGTGGCGACAGTAGCAGCGTAGGCACGTTTAGGGGTCGACGTACCTACACGAGTCACTACCTCGACCGGTGTCGAGTCAGCGACGGTGGCGGCGCATGTTGCAACGCGCTCAATATCAGCAGCGGGTGACGCAGTGGAGCTCGCCGACTCGAAACTGCCGATGCTAGCGTTACTCGCTTCGTGACGTGTGGCCACGTTGGAGGCAACAGGCGACCTATTTACCTTAACAGAGTTGCGTAACAACTCTACTTCGGCACGTAGTTCACCAATGGTGTTATTCGACACCTCCAATGTAGACTTTACCTCGGCCAGGCTTGCCTTGAGAGTTGTAATGTCCTTCAGCAACCTGGTGACATCGACGTGGTCAAACGTGACTGGGGGCAACTTATGTAGCTCCTTCGCCACAAAAGCAGGAACGTCGTCCGGGTTGGTGCTCTTCAACATCGTGATGATGTCTTGCACACACTTCTGGCCACCATCCCTGCGGCGGGACTGCATCTGCTCGACTTTGCCGAGCGATTGGAACAGCAGCAGCTTGGCACTACTGATCTCCTCCTCTGCTGGATTTGCAGACTTAATGCGAAACATTCCAAGCTGAATATTTTCACCATATATTTTTGACTAAAGGCACAAGATTTTGGTTTGCACGTACACATCTGGGATTGAGCCGGTTCCTTGTATTTTGCCGTCAAAGTTATGACACCATCGTTTTGACTTTTAGCAAGATTATTAAAAAACGCATGCATGAACAGTTTTGAAACTTTGCATGGTTATTATTAGCGTCAAGAAGGACCGAATACAGTTTTCAGCGAACTTGTGCCGTGTCTCATTTAGGCGCTGCGATGTTTTTACCGATTTTCATAAAACCGCGATAACTTGAAAACTATAAATATTTTCTTGAATCTAATTGGGGCACTAAGAGGCACACATTAAGAGCTACTCGTGTATGTTTACTCTACAGGGGCACATGCAATGGTTTTAGAGATATACGATTCATCAAAACGTTACTCCAGCAGGAAATGCAATATCTCGAAAACCTGAAGGGGCACAGATTTTATTTTTAGGGGCACATTTTGGCACACATATAAGCTCTCTGGCCATGCACAATTTTTCTCTCTCCGATCATTCGTTTAGAATTTTCCTGCTAGAAAAACGTTATCCCAGCGAATCGTTTTTCCGTTTTTTTCCAAAACGACAGGGGGCACACATTTTTTATTTAGGGGCACACTTACAGCTGATAAGGCACACATTATACGTTCTACTCATATAACTCTAGGAGACACTTTCTTGCTAGGGTAACGTACACGGTATTTATATGTATACTCGAATTATGTTTATTTGTTAAGAGCCATTTCATAAAATTTGAACGCACGGGTTTAGGTAAAAGGCGGCAGCCTTGTATATGTCTGCGTAGCTATTCACACATACACAATACAAACAGTGTAACGCGAGTGTCGAGACGCACGAAACAATCTTGAACCGTTAGAATTAAATGTGGTATTTAGAGATGAAAATATTTACTTTTATTTATCCAGTCTAATAAAGGTTTCTAGACTAATAAAAGAACGCAAATATGAGGCGTTTCACGTCATCTCTCCTAGCTCGACGCGCGAGCGCCAAAACATCTACTTTTCAGCTCACGATTAAAATGAACTCATAAAAATTTTGAAAATACGTTTCCGCTGTATTTTTTCCTCAGCTTTCCAATTCAACTATCCGTTTAGAAAAAAAAAAATGAGTTCTTAACCTCAAAAAAATACAAAACATGTTGTATCTCAAAAACGGCAATTATAATATTTTTTTTCATAGTCTAGATCGAAAGAGCAGCTTTTTTTACATCGAAATAGCTATTTTCCAGAGCGAAGTTTTTTTTTTTGTTTTTGAGAGTAATACGGCGACGAACAGCAGGTACCGCGCCGCGACCTCTCTAAGGCGTTCGATCATGAGGTACTTCTGCTGAAATTGGAGCACTATGGGAATAAAAATACAGCTCTTGACTTACTAAGATCAATTGAAAGATAGAAAGGTCAAAGTCCAAGTAAACGGCATAAACTCATTAGCGTCTGAAATGGCAATGGGCGTTCCTCAAGGATCGATATTGAGTCCATTCCTCTTTCTATTTATTTATTTATTTAAGGAAAACACTAACACAGTAAGAGATAGACATATTATCTTAAATATAACATTTTGAACAATTGTGCTACCCACAACGTTTTCCCCAGATTACAATGCAAAGTATTTTAAACTAGCTGGTAACACAAATGCAATATCTATACAACAGCCATTGTCCTAGAACTCTGGATTTGGATTATGAAATTTATAAAAAAAAAAGTAAGAAAAAGTAAGTTTGTGTGCATACATGATTAAATTATATTGATACAAGATTAAATTATATTGCGCTACTTTACTTTGCTGATTCTTTAGGGTTTTTTGGGGTGATTATTATTAAGAAAAAGAATGTCGATTGAGTTAAATTCATCGTTATATGTCTCAACCAAAACGATGAAGTGGTGAACGCGAGCCAGCGTTGGATTTACAGAGGCTCGTAGCAAAAAGACGTCGAGTGCGTACCTCACATACATAAACTGTTCGAGGAACCAGGTAACACAGACTCCTAACTAAGTCCGGACAGTCAAAATGATTGCGGCACACATTGAACAGAGTCATAACTTCCAGAAGTTGCCGTCTAGACTGTAAGGTCAGAAGATCATACTTTTTAAGAAGTACGTGGGTGGTGTGACATTTTCAACCGACGAAAAAAAAACGGAGGAGGTTATCAATTCGACGCGTATTTTTTTTTTTTATGTATGACCACGCATAACTTTTTACATAGTGGTCCGATTGTGACAATTCTTCTTCTATTGGAAAGGGTATACTTCCAAGGTGGTCCCATATAAATTTGGAAAACAAAATCGAACCCTAAGGGTCGAAAAACAGGGGATGATTGATTGTTCACTCACTGATTGTAATGTATAAACACGCATAACTTTATACGGAGTAGTCCGATTTTGATAATTCTTTTTGTGTTGGATAGGGTATACCTTGCCAAGTATTATTAGTACATTAAAGCCACAAAAAATATAAAATAACAACTTTTTAACAAAAAAAAAACCGCCGAAAACCTGAAAAGCATAAAATAATAAACCTTAAAATTTTGAGTCGGCGCTGAAAAATCAATGAACAAAGATCACTCAAAGCGCCGACTCATAATTTTAAGGTTTATTATTTTATGCTTTTCAGTTTTTCGGCGGTTTAATTTTTTGTTAAAAAGTTTTCTTCCGATAAGATCTAAAATTCATAGCTCGAAGATATTTACGTTGTACTAGCTCTAGCCTTTCACTATATTTCACGTAAAAAGGATTCCAAATAGGTACGGCAAACTCCAACTGTGGCCTGATTATTGATTTGTATAAGTGCAAAAAGGTGGAAGGTCGACGAAAATCTCTGGAAGATCTCATTACGAAACCAAACATTTGGTAGGCTTTGTTAACAATTTTTCCGATATGAGCATCCAGATGGAGTTTCGAATCTAGCAGTACACCAAGATCGCGGAGAAAACTTACTTTACTAATTGGCGTATTGGCGCCATTAAGACGATAGCTGAAGTCAGTAATATTTTTCTTTTTGGTAAATGTTATAACATGACACTTTGGAAGACTAAGGTAAAGCTTATTGGAAGAGCAGTAACTAGAGAAACGGTCTAAATCCTGCTGGAAGTTAAAACAATCGACTTTATCAGAAATAATTTTGTAGACCTTTAAATCGTCCGCGTACAGAAGAAATTTTGAATTTAGAAAACAGTCTTTGATGTCATTAATGTATGAAATGAAATGAATTGCACCGATCCCAGCGTGGTTTGACCAGACTCGATTAATCGAATGAACCCCAAGATTTGCACTAGCCTTTGAAGCCTCATGTTTCATGGTGCTACATAGGCCATTGCATATCAAGAAGTAGACCGGGGGGCGCTGTAATGGTAGGGAAGACGTGCCCATAGGATAGGAAAGGATTATGAGCCTACCGACTATGCAGCCTTAAGTAAGCATTGGACTAGTGGAGAGAAGGGTGATATTTGTCTATAGGAGGGCAATCTTTTCACGTCGTCGCCGGCATGTTGATCCAGGTCGAGCTTCACCGATGCATGTTTTGGTGGGGTTAACCGTTTGCTGGCTCTTTTCTATGTCAAGGGCTCGCTATGTTCCGTGTTGTTGTTTTCTTGGTCGTCTTCTGCGTTTTCGCTGCTATCAGTTTCTGGTTTTTTGTAGATATCACGAGCCGCTTTCTTGATCTTATTTCTGTCTCCAGCCGTGTCCCTTCAAAACTGGAGTTCCTTGTCGAAGTATTTCATGTCCTGTTTTAGGTTGTCATTCCATGAGTAAATAGGTCATCTGACCTTCTTAGGTTTGGCCCTGTAATGCATTGCTGCTTGTAACAGGTGTGGTTCAGAGCGTCTGAAAATATGTGCCAGGTAGCAAATCCTGTGGTTGTCCTAACGAAACGAAAATATAAATTCTAATTAGAGACCCCCTCTCCAATTAGAATTTTCATCCTTGTTTCGTTTATTCGGAGGCTTACATTATTTAGCGAGGTTTTAATTTGGTATTGGATTCATTCTAGTCCTTCTAGCTCAAAAAAGGGAGTAAAATGTTGCAGTCCCAATTGATGATTTCCATTATTTCCTTTACCGTCGGTCTATTGTGCTTCGGTTATCGGTTTTGTTGGTTACGCAAAAGTACGCTCTGCCTATTTTTGTACTGATTTACCTTTTGGAGTATAGTCTGGCATTCTTGTGTACGCGATTATGCCTATTGGGTTATCCAGTTGCCAGCTTTGGCCTTTTGTAGGTTAGCGAGGGCTATTCGATGGTCCCTTGAGTAAATGGGCTGAAGACTCGAGAGTTTCCTGGGCAGCGGCTTTTAATACCTCCGTTATGTTGTTCCATGTCATCTCGGTGTTTTCATTCGATGGGATGATACCTATATTTGCTAGTTGTTTTATTTGTTTTTATATGCGATCTTGATATTTTATTTTGATATGTTTTCGATTGAGAGCGGTATAGTTGCATTGTTTATGATTGAAATACTTAGCATCCATTGTTGTTTCCTTCGTTCCTTTTTGTTGCTTTTGTGTTTGTTTTTTTTTTTCGTTTTTGTTTACAATTCTGTTTGATCTTATAGTCCCGTCTCGTCAACGTGGACGAGTTTTTCTGTTGCCTGTGGCATGATGATATAGTCCAATTGCGATTTTTGAGTGCCTTTTGACCATATTATTCTAATGGATGATCAACCTTTTGTCGTTTCTGTTTGAAGTTTTTCTCTGTAGGCTTTATCCTTTAATAGTTCGCCTTGTAGTTGGGAAATTTATGCTGAAGGTTTTGTTGGATCTTTTGCGTTTTCTTTTGGTTAGAGTATCTTGTCGACCAATATGGACGTTGAAGTTTCCGAGTATTATTAGCGTACTTTTTGTCTAATCAAGTTTAATAAGACTGTGAAGGGTCTGGTTGGTTTCGGGGATCAACTGTTGAAGTGGGAGTTGAATAACTGCAGAGGAGTTGGCTAGTCTTTTCCCATGCCAATAGTTGACATAGTATCCTTGTATTACTAACTGTAACAAATTCACTTGTACTATTAACTAATTCAATTTAGGAATACGTTCTTAATAAAATTGCAAGATCCTGGTGCGTGTTACCTACCAGTTTGGAGAGATGCCAATCGTGGTATGTGTAGTGTAGCTGAATGTTCCTAAGTTCATCCCTGTTTCTTGTAGGTTGGCTTGAATTCCTGTACGTGGCAGTGCCGCGTCAATTCGTTTTTTTTTAGCTGGTGCAAGTTTACTTAATTGGGTAGACTTCGGCTTTCACATTATTGCGTATCCCGTGTCGTCGGCGATTACGTTTGATACCGGTGTAAGTAGTTTTTGTTCTTATTATTGTCCACACGGTGTGAATGATTTAACTAATTGGGGGTTGCTCGTTTGACTTTAGGGTTTCATGGGTTTTGCTCTTCACATGTGTTGTGCCTGTTACCGAATGTTTTGGTTTGCAGTGCTTTCAATCTAGTTGAACCTTGCGTTAGGTTATTCCGGTTGTTGTTGTATTGTTTTTCGTTTGTCGGGACCCAGTTGTCATAGTGCTGGTTCATGACCAGTACGTGTTTGTTAGCGGGAGCTTGTTCGCTAATAGGTGAAAGCACCTGTGTGTTTCTGTTTTGCATATGTACATGCACATTTACGACGTAGAATTCGGACGCGGGGATTATGATATATTCGCCACCCCAGATTTCTTCATTATATTGCGCGGCTTTGTGTTCTGTTATCCTTTATTCCTGGGAAAGAATGCTTTTGGGGAGAAATTCCTGTATATTATTTAGAAGTGCCAATTATAACCATTATAAACGCTTTGTCTGTGTGGCCACTAAAGACACGTGCAAGTTGGGGGCTGAAGAACACTTGTAGTGAGTCAATTTATGGGATGACCTTTTTTTTGGTTTCTTTTGTTTATCTGTATAGCAAAATGTGCATTTAACTTGAAACGGAGAGAGTCTGGATTGGGTACCCTTTTTTTATTAAACTGCCGCATTCATTTGGAGGGGCTGTGGCCTCTTAGCAAGCTTTAAGGAATTTTAAGAATTCATTACTGTGTTACAAAAATAGGATCTTTTGGTGCGGCGTCTTAATCGGTATCGTATTTTGTTCCAGAATCATAGCGTGAATAGGGTTATTCAGCCTATTGTAGTTAGTGTGAACACAATCATTCACACAACGCTTCCTGGTGTGATGTGATGACGATGATAGGTCCCCAAGCGCGACAAAACAAAGCCGCGGTCATGCGCAGTTTAGTAATCAAATCCATCCAAATGAAATGTTAGGAACGGGCTCACCGGGTTCGGCAGGGGTCCGCTGGCAGGCAGGCTTTGCTGAGAGCTGGGCGCACGAATACACATTTGCTTCCTTGTTTTATACAATGTGTAACTGAATAGACGCAAGTCCACTTATTGAGCCCGAAAGAATTCAATCCTATCTCAGGGCAATTTAAATGCACAAAACAATGCTAGTGTTCACTCGATTTTTTTTACTCAATACTCTAATGAACACAAAATTCTAATTCGGGTGTATAAGGTCTTGCGTTAATTATGTTACACGTTGTATTATGCCACCCGATTTTAAATTACGACACAGAAGCACGCACACACAATAACACGGTTTGGTTTCGAACTCAGGCGGGTCGGACCACATCTGTTGCGCGCGCGCAGACACGTCCTGCTGTGTCGATAGCTCAACTTGAACCCCAGTCTTTGATGTCATTAATGTATAAGATAAATAATGAAGGGCCTAGAATGGAACCCTGTGGTACACCGGAGGTGACCCGAAAAGAGCCAGATTCAAATCCATTAGCAACCACCTTTTGTGTTCTGTTGGTTATGTAAGATATAAACTACCGTAGAAGGTCCCCTCTAATACCATTGTAAGCAATTTTACTAAGTAAGTATTGTGTGGTCAAGTTCATCGAAAGCTTTCTGAAAATCTGTATACACCGCATCAACCTGCTGTCTATTATCGAGACTGTCATGTGTGTGAAAATGAGGAGATTACTAATCTAGTTTACATTAATGATTTACCTCATTTACTTCCAAATTAACCGAAGATGACACATCATTGATATTTACTCTTATCGTACGCTGCGTTAAAAGAGATATGTAAATGTGTGACGGTGAGGTTTGTCTCGAGTGTGACCTGACGACCATAAGTGTGAGACTGACCGGCGTTGAGCGGCGGCGCCTCGCTCCAGGCGTCGGCGGCCGGCTCGTAGCGCAGCACGCGCTTAAGGTTGACGCCGCCCGCCCAGCCGCCCACCACGTACAGCTCGCCGCGCTCCTCCACCGCCGCCGCGCCCGCGTGCGACAGCGCCAGCGGCAGGCGCGCTCGCGCCGCCCAGCCCGCGCCGCCCAGCGCCGCCACCGAGTCCAGCTCCGCGTGCCCGTCCGAGCCGCCCAGCGCGTACAGCGCGCCGCCCAGCACCGCGGCCGGGAAGCGAGCGCGCGCGCAGCGCATGTCGGGCAGCGCCGTCCACTCGTTCAGCGTCGGGTCGTAGGCCTCCGCCGCGCGCAGCACGCGCGCGCGGTCGTAGCCGCCGCACACCAGCAGGCGGCCGCCCAGCACCGCCGCGCCGTGCGCCGCGCGCCCCAGCGTCAGGCGCGCGCGCCGCCCGTCTGCCGCGCCGTCGTCGCGCGCGCTTCCTAGCACGCCGCCGCGCGCCACGCCGGCCGCACCGCCCGCACCCACGTCGCGCCACGCCACGCGCGCCGCCGCCAGCCGGCCGCGCAGCGCCAGCAGCGCGCGCGTGGTGCGAGCGCCCGGCACGCGCGTGGCGGCCAGCACGGCGCAGGCGCCGCGCGGCGTGCGCGCGCCCAGCTGCAGCGCGGAGGGCGCGGGCGGCGCGGAGGGCGCGGGCGGCGCGGTGTCGGCGGCGCGGCGCGAGGCGCGGCCCCGCTCGGCCGCCTCGCGCCGGTACTCGTGCAGCTCGGGCGCGTCGCCGCGCGCGGCCGGCAGCTCGCCGCAGTCGCGCAGCGCGCCGCGCGTGTCCACGTACAGCAGGTGCGTGCGCGCGCACAGCTCGTCCAGCTGCACACACGGGCGCGGTGTGAGCGCACTACCGCACTGCGGGCGGGCGGCGCGCCTCGCTCACACAGATACTCACGTCGGCGTCGACGGCCTGCTGGTCGCGCAGCCAGATGAGCGCGGCGTCGGCCACGGCGAAAGCTGTCTCCTCGCCGCCCTCGGCGCTAGTCTCGCGCAACATTTCAATGCGGATGAGAGGCAAAGTCGCCAGCGCACCGCTCTTACACACCTCGTCGAACTGAAACGGTAGCAAGACGTTCGCTTCATTGACACCAAGAGATTGCCACCGATAGCTTTCGCTCTCCATAGACTTGTATATGAAGTGAAATGAATGATTGACACTTGAATAATTCCGGGCTAAAAGATGATTGTGCAGCTGGATGGGATGACATAAGCAATAAGATTCTTAAACTCTTTAAACATATTTTGATACCTCCCTTAACTCATATATTGCGAATCTGTCTTTCCAAAGGAATTTTCCAGAGTTGCCTAAAAAAAGGCAGTTTTAATCCCTATCTTTAAATCCGGAAGTAAAGACGTAGTTAATAATTATAGGCCAATATACTTACTACTGTCAATTTCAAAAATACTAGAGAACATTATAAACACTAGACTAGTTAATTATCTAGAAAAAAACAACATCTATTCCCCTGCGTAATTTTGTTTTTAACTGACGAAAAAAACGGAAGAGGTTCTTAATTCGACGCGTTTATACAGTATACCCTATCCAACAAAATAAGAATTATCAAAATCGTACTACTCTGTATAAAGTTATATGTGGTTATAAATTACAATCAGTGAGTGAACAATCAATCATCTCTGTTTTCCGAGCCCTAGGGTTCGATTTTGTTTTCCAAATTTATATGGGACCACTTTCGGAGTATACCCTTTCCAATAAAAAAAGAATTATCACAATCGGACTACTATGTAAAAAGTAATGCGTCATACATAAAATATATATATATATACGCGTCGAATTGAGAACCTCCTCCGTTTCTTTTCGTCGGTTAAAAAGCAAAAAATAATAAACCTAGAGTCGGCGCTGAAAATTCAATGAACAAAGATCATTCAAAGCGCCGACTCATAATTTTAAGGTTTATTATTTTTTTGCTTTTCAGTTTTTCGGCGGTTTAATTTTCTGTTAAAAAGTTTTAGAGCCAAATTATCGACTGCCGATGCGGTGCATAGCCTGACTGATTATATTTCATGAGAACTTGGTAAAGGACATCAGACCCTGGGAGTCTTCTCGATCTAGCCAAGGCGTTTGACACGGTATCTGTTTCTCTTCTTCTGAACAAATTAGAGACTATAGGAATAAGAGGAACGCTGCTGAAACTCTTTATGGATAGGTCTTAAAAATGATATTGAGGTTTCTAATATATTTTTTTTCTAAACTGAACAGTTTGCGCGAGAGACACTTCCAAGTGGTAAAATGTGTGTCCCTGTAACTTCTAGAGAATGATAAAACTAAAAAAAATATATGATGTACATTATAAACTTCCACCGAAAATTGGTTTAAACGAGATCTAGTAAGTAGTTTTTTTTAATACGTCATAAATCGTAAACCGCAATTTACCTTTCATTCAATCAACTCAAATACAGGATGTAAGGGTAAACACCGTTGTCACTTATCCCATGGGTAATTTGACTAAAATACAAAATAACAGAGCGAGTTAAAAAAATAAAAATAAATATCTTTCTAAAAAGGTTTAGAACGGATTTTATCCCACACCGCCCGCAAATTCATGGATATGCGCATGAGTGACGTAATCACTACAACGATCGCCGGCCGTCCTGCAACCCACACAAAACATAAATACACATTACCTGTGATGTAACTTTCCCATCATACTTTTCCTAGCTTAGGCTTTACCTACCTTAGGTTTTGCGTGACGAGTCTAAATGTAAATTTGATTCGAAATGGCTTTGGATTCTAAATTATTTGAATACATTATTTTTTTTAATAAACCAAACCATTGGGTAGGTACTTTTGGCGTATTTAACACTGGTGGGCTCGCGTGGGTGACCCAAGTCACCCGGGTTCGAATATTGTTTAATAACTTTTGAACGAAACGCGCTTCAGTGCTGCCCTCTCAGGTATTCCTCAAGTAGTAGCGCGTCCACGCGCCAGTAGTGCTAGTGCGTCGTCACTCTAAGTGCAACAACGTGTGAACAGTGAATTTATAAAGTGCATGGGTGACGTATGTCTCCCGCACGAGCATTCGAGGCACTTTTAGGAAACGTAACATTGTGGTGAAAAATCAAAGATACCCTCACGTAAGTTCATTATCGTTTTTATTTTACATTTATTTATGATCAACAAAATGTATTTTACTAATTGGTTGTATATTTACGTGAATATTATTATTTTATACCTACTAAGTGACACATATTGTTTTAGGCTATAATGGCGATCGAATTTACGATAAGTAGATGGTTGGAGGAAGCCGTCACAGCAGAGAGTAGTGCGTCAGAAAACCAGGAAGACGATACTTCAGAAGAGCAAACTACTCCAGTTGGTTCACCCCACGTTTCTGACACGGAACAAGAGAGTGATGATGTATCTGGCGACGATGACGAAAATGTGCCTTTGTCACAGTTAGCGGGTCTATGAATCCCGCAATGGGACGAAATGGAGTAAGATTCCACTAGTTTCGACTAGAACCAGGGCGCATTACATTATGACTAGACCTTCAGGTCCAAAAGGTATTGCAAGAGATGTTTCAACTCCAATCGAATCCTTTTTACTATTTTTTGACTCTGATATTTTGACTATTCTTGTGGAAAGTACAAATATTTATCGACACAATCAAAAATAATATCAACGAGACAGAGATGCCAAACCAACAGATTTAGTAGAAATGAAAGCGTATGTCGGCTGGACGAAGAAATCTCAAAGACTTCTAGGATAATACACAAGGTCTCGGTATCGAGTTAGTATACACCACAATGTCAAAAAGTAGATTTCGATTCCTGTTACGATATGTGCGTTTTGATGACGTTAGGGATAGACCAGCTCGACAATCATCCGACCGTTTAGCAGCGATTCGTCAGATTATTGAAATTATGCTCCGCAACTGCAAACAATACTATACGCCAAGCGAATGTGTAACACTTGATGAACAGCTAGCATTCAAAGGTCGTTGTGGATTTATTGTTTACATGCCTAATAAACCGTGTAAATTTGGAATAAAAATAATAATGGCCGTAGAGTCAAATATCACTTTGTGTGTAATTTCGAAGTGTACGCAGGTCAGCATCCGGAAGGCCCTTATCGCTTGTCAAATCAAGTGCCTAATATTATTCATAGAGTTTTGGAACCTTTATATGATTTAGGATGTAATGTGACCATGGACAATTGATTCACAAGTGTACCTGTGAGCAAAGACTTACTGCAAAAAAGAATTACACTGGTAGGCACACTGAAAAAGAACAAACCTGAGATACCCCAAAAATTCAAGTCTACCAGAACAGAGAAATATTAGACTCCGCCTATGGTTTTCAACCTAGCTGTACACTGGTTAGCTACGTGCAAAAAAAAACAAAGTAGTTTTGCTATTGTCAACCCTGCATAATGATGCTAATATTGACCCCGAAAGCGGTGAAGCTAAAAAGCCCGAAATAATCACCTATTACAATCACACGAAATATGGGGTTGATGTTTTCGATAAAATGTGTCGTCAGTATGAGGTAACGCGCAATACCCGACGATGGCCTCTTATATTATTTTATATTTTTTTGAATATGGGTGGTATAAACGGTCTCGTAATATACCAATTGAATAATCCCCAAACCAAAACAGTTCGCCGAAAATATTTGCAAGAAGTCGGATATGAATTGGTGAAGCCGCACATTTGACGTCGTATTTCCCAGGAAACTATACCAAGAGCTATAAAATTGAAAGCAAGGCTTCTTCTGGGGTTGCCCGAAAACCCGCAAGTACAAAACTTGCCAATACGTAGTGGAAAAGGACGGTGTGACTTCTATAGTAGAAGAAGAGATCGAACAACACGTAAAACCTGTGCCAAATGTAATAGGCGTGTTTGTCCCGATCACCAAATCACAGTGTGCCCTAATTGTGATCAAGTAACTTCTGAATTGGAATTACCCATTTGTACACTTTACTACAGAATGATTAGCTTACCCAATTATGGTTTAAAAAAAAATAAGAGACTGATTAATCACAATAAGTAAAAATGTTGAATTTTTTGCAGATGTTTAGTTTGTGTTAATATTTAGTTCAACTTAAGGCAATTGTTAAGTTTTGTTAAAGTATTTAGTAAGAAATAAAGTTGATTAGTCTTATTACAACTTGTTTTCTTTCATCACAATTAGAATAGTAAGAAAAAATCCTGTTACTGATGGGTGTCATATGTCCCCCGCGCGAACATTCTAGGAAAATTTTGGGCGCGAGCCCCCTAGTGTTAAAAAGTTAATCACAATTTTATGTACAGTTCAATTAAAATTAAATTTACACTGATTGAATAAAATATCTTACACTTACCGACCTACATTAACCTCAACACGTGTTCAAAATGGGTTCCGTCCATTATTCCCGCCCACACGTTTACGGAAAAACGATGTTGAAAATGATTTACCTGTATTCGGTGTTCATTTACCTGGCTCCAGTAATGTTCATTACGAACACTGTAAATCCCCGCCCTCGTAAACATTCCTTCGTCCGTAAACAAAATGGAAATGTTATCGAGGTTATTGATAAGCCACTGCGAAAATACCACCCGTGGTATGCAATCGTTATCATTTAGTTATTGGACCGGCTGAAATGATATGGATGTTGACGATCGATGAGGAGAATTGTCCATAGTGTCCAGTGGGAAACATTGAAAATTGAACCGCCGGCACAGTGAACTGGCCGTAAGTACGTAGCCTTTGTGTCGCCGCCAACATCGTTTCACGGTTTGGCACTGGTTGTCCAGGGAACAATCTGCGTACATCCTACGCACCCCGTTCAGATTATTACCCGCAATGGCGTAAAGCCGAACCATTTCGGTCCACTGTTCATTTGTGTAAGACATTGTAACACACTCAAGTCACGCGCGAGAAATGAGCGACGCTATGACGCGGCGTTACGTGCGATCGCTAGCGAGACTGACAGCTGACTGACTGGGGTCGTGACCCGTGCGTCGGTGTCGTGCAACGCGGCGTGGTTCCCGAAGTTTGTTGCCCTCGCGCATAGGGTGAAATGTTCTTGTGGAAAAATGCAAATTTTCTTTTAAAAAAAAGTCGTTTTTTTTTTCACTGAATTTACGTATTATTAACGAAACTATATCACTGGTTTCAAGGATAACGGTGTTTACACTTACATCCTGTATAAAATTAAAAAAAAAAAAACAATTCATAAACATAAACCGTGAATACCTACAGGTTTCTACGGAACCCTCAGTGCACGAGTCCGACTCGAACGTGGCCGGTTTTTTTGAACTATTATTTTTTACATTGCTAATTTAATTCTTAACCAAAACCATTAATTTTGGAAAATTCTAATGATGCAGTTTTAGTTTTAACTAGAATCAACATGAAACTCCTCTTAAGTATTTTTCAGTATGACTGAAAAACCGAATGAGTTTCGGATTTGGTAAAGATACTAAATATAAAGGAGATGTTTCATTTTCGGCCATCAGATGTACATTTATCGAAAAAGAGGAACAAATACCAATAATTGGGGAAAAATATTCTCTGGTGAATTTGAGACTGATTTGTTGTGTACAAAAAAATAATAGTTTTTCTAATATTGCCATGTTTTATTCAACATGGCGTCTCGTTTGCTTGCAGACTTCATCCGTTCTGAAATCATGTCTCATCAAATCAATGTTAAGCAGAAAATAATAAAAAAATATGAGTATTCTTGGAGTGTTTTTTTTTTTTTTTTCAGGTTGGGAATTCATCAAATGACTTCTCCCGCTCTGGGCGGAGCGGGAGGGCGTGTCAGACTTTTACTGACTAAAACCCACCCGTGTTCCATCAGTTGCCCATGTGCCAGGGTCACGGTATCTCTTTCGAACAATCACGCGACCCCGGCAGGCATCGGTCCTAGTAGACCCCTACACTGCTGCTGACATCTCTTTGAGGCGCGCGGGGAACACTGCGCGCCGTCGACCCGAGCTTGGTCCTTACCGGGCGGCGAGCTACCCATTGCTCGCCACCCGCAAGCTCGCGCCTACGGTGGCCGGGAGTCCGCAATCGACTCCCGATGCCCGGGGCGTCTCCTCCTGCGGCGGCTAGGGACGTGAGGGTGCAGAGACTGCCACTCCCTCACGCGCCCCGCCTCCTCCTTCGCGAGCATTACTGATTCGCAGAAGGAGGTGACGGCTTCCCATTCCCTCTCGCTCCGTACCATGGCTCGCACCAGGGCCGGACGCGAGAGGTCGCCGCCGCCGATCGCCTCCACGAGGACACGGCGGTGCTCCGCCCAGGCAGGGCACACCTCCACCGTATGCTCCACCGTGTCCTCCAGACGATCCTCGCAATGGAAACACCCGGACGTATCCTCCCGCTTTATCCTGAACAGGAACCCACCGAAGCACCCATGCCCGGTGAGAACCTGCGTCAGGCGGAAGGTGAGGACGCCGTGGCGCCTCTCTATCCACTCCTCAAAGAGGGGACTTACCGCCGCAATTGTGGCGTGCCCAATTCTTGTAGTGTTAAACATAAATTACTATTATTCTCTTATACTATTTTTAGTAAACATAATTAAGTGTGACCATTTCATCATTATAAAATCTTTAGTCTCCATTTTTGAAGTGTGTTTCTAAACGAATTCAAAATAACCACTTGTTAACTCTTAAGACAAACGTCAAACATGTTAATTTTTATTTTGTACATAAAAACTATTTGATATTATGAAAAAATTGTTACTTTATTCTATTCAGAAGTAAGTTTCCCAGCTTCGCTAAAAGGTACATGTTATGGCCGGAGCCCCATATAAAAATGAAAAATCTCCTTTGCGAAAATTACCTTTCAAAGGGGTGGTTATGTCAAAACGTATCGAGGAAAGAATGATATCCTCGTGGAGAAAGTCGTGGGCAAGCTGCTCTATTATACGCGCATGCGAGTATCGAGGGTCTCTGAATCGCATACTTTTATAGAACCAAGCCGAAAAACGTTGGTTTCCTCTGTGAATCGGACTGTAACAGGGTGTCGTGCGCTTACTCACGTTTTGCGCGATGTAGGCGTCGAGTTGCTGCAGCTGGTCGGCGCTGAGGTCGGGCAGCGCGCGCAGCTCCAGCACGTCGTGCGGCGCCAGGCGCCGCAGCAGCGCCGCCGCCAGGTGCGCGCGCACCGGCTCCACGCGCAGGCGCCACGCCGCGCGGTACAGGCGCCGCGCCGCCGCCGCGTCGCGCACGCGCAGGCGCCCCGTGTAGGCGTAGTCCACGAGCGCGGCCAGCGCGGCCGCGTCCACGTCGTGCACGCGCACGGCGGGCGCGGCGGGCGCGCCGGGCGCGGGCGGCGGCAGCGCGCCCAGCGCCTGCAGCAGGTAGGGCGAGGCGGCGGCCAGCACGGCGCGGTGCGCGGGCAGCTCGGCGCCGCCCGCCAGCAGCACGGCGTCGTAGTGCTGGCGCGACTTGCGCAGCGCGTTGAGCGCGTGCAGCACGCGCGCCGGCGCCGCGTCGTCGCGCACCGACAGCTCCTGCTCCAGCGCGCTCGTCTCCTCCTCCGAGCTATCCTCGCCGCCCGCGCCGCCTGCCCCCCGGGAACACGACAGTACAATACTCAGGCTGACGATATAGCTGTGCTATTATCATGTTTCATGCATTTGAAAGACCACTAAAGGATAACTCACTAAAAAACAACAATGATCTACCTACATAAATATGTATGTCTAATCCTAATGTTATGACTCAAACACAACAGGTAAACATGTTGTACACATAATTTTAAATGTAGGTTTTGGTTTAATTTAGTGATATTATGTGATGCTAATGATTTATAGTTATAATTATTCTACCTGTGCATAATGTTGTATAAGTAAGCAATTATATATTTGTTCAATAAATACACAGACCTACATCATATCAAGTTATATAGTTATTGTATGTGAGATATGAAAACACCTGAACTATAAATATGTAGGTTTATGGACCATTTATTATCATAATTAAAAATAGTATCAATTTTGTTATCTCAGTATTGGACTAAATAAAGATATTATCTACAAATACCATTTAAACAGAACATTTTCATAACTGTGTGACTGAATAATAATACGCAAGTGACAAGTTATGAGCAATGAATGTTGGCTTGCCTAGCTTTACTGCCTTAGAATGTGAATACTTATTCCATTGTCATCATAAGTATGTGCTACTGTCTTGCCGAGTATTTTTTTTCTCTTGATTGGCAACAACCAACAAGTTACAAGTTCCAATAAAGCAGTGACTCATCATCAATTGATTCAATTGGTTCCGCATAGACACCGCCTCACACAGGGAGAGGGCCACATCTACCGGATCACATATACATTTATATTTGTGTCACATGAATGTACATCACAACTACCTACACTACACCTGCCTGCCACTTACAATACAATGGCTATTATTCTGTAGTATAACTTTCCTGGTGATAATATCCAATAATAAACTGAACCTAACATACATCTTCTATTCAAACTGAAGACATGTTGCTATGTGATGACTTGATGAGTCTTCACTGACGACCTTCCAGAACATGCTGGCAGCCTCACTGAAGCACTGCTGTCACCTTCTGGCAGATGTCAACAACATGAGCAGCTGATCAGTTCACTACAGCTGACTCGTTGTTTTCAAGTTAAAGGTTTGTACATCGTCATTGTTACATAGTAGATGGCGTGGGGCACATATATACAACGACAATACTATGTAAAAATGACGATGTCGTAGTTGATATTAATTAAAACGAAGCGACACGGCGCTCAAGGTCAAGTTGCATATCTTAATAATCGGCGGCGCGTCCGGCGTGCGGTCGCCGCCCTGCGCACTGTTGCTACGACTGGTCCACAGTAGATGTTGTGTGCGTGTGTGTTATGTACTGTTAGATGCTCACCGTCGCCGTTCCTGTAGTCGTCGTGCGGTTTCATGTTGCCGCCGCGGGGTTCGCTCCGTTCTGCTCCGGGCGCGCTCTGCACCTGCGACACAAGCCTGTCAGCGCCGCAGACCTTCGCTGCTAACCGGATTACACTGGCGAGCACGTGGCCCCGTGTGGCGGACGGCGAAGGCCGCGGCGCAGTTAGCACAGGTCACATGGCGCGACATAAACAAACCCACCTGATGCGTCGCGCTGCTCGCTCGCTGCGCGCTTGCACGATCGTTCTGTGACGCCGCCGTTAGATCGCTGGCATCCCGTGCCCGGCTCTGGGACGCTATTCGGTAGTCGCGATGCCACGCGAGTAACACTAACAACACACACTATTCCACCACCGCCCGCACACGCCCGCACACTGTTTTTATTTTGTAATTGTTTGACAGACAAACGTCACCCATTGACAGCAACTCATTCACTCATGTCAGTTTTGACGTAACCTTGTTTCTGTGCTATGGCACTACCATGCCCATGGCGCTAGCTTTCTCGGGACCATAAACATTTTTTTTTTTTTGGTTCTTTTCGTCCCTCTTTGGGACAGGCAAAGGGAGCTGGGCCCATACAGCCAAGTCTGATTTAGTTTTCTTTTTCTTCCAATTCTTCTTTTTTTTTTCTTTCTTGTCTTTCTATAATATAATCAAGGCCGAAACCATGTCTTCTTTATTCAATGTCTTCGATATCCAATAGTCAGGCCGAAACCAAGTCTTATTTTTATCAATGTCTTCAATGGGACCATAAACATTAAAACATGGATACCTTTTATTTGTTTCACCATGGAATTAAAATGTAAGGTTGGACTTTTAATCCTTCCTATTCACTAACTTGACAGTTCAATGAAAAATAATGATACCATACTAAACTAATAGTGTCGGGGTATTAAACGAGTTCGCTTAAAGAATGAATGATAAAAATGGTTTAATGGTTTAAATTAAATAAAATTTTAAAAAATCGTTTTTAGGATGTGGGATATAAGAATAGTGAATAATTTTTAGTAACAGTTATTTCCTTTTTTGGATAGATTCGTTATGGCGCGTTGCTAAAGGGGGCTAGACGGAATTAAGAGAAAAAGTTTAACGATACTTTTTAACCGACTTAAAAAAAAGAGGAGGTTTCTCAATTTGAATGTATATATTTTGTTTTGGAACGAAGTTTTTGGAACGGAGAGAGAGAGAGAGAGGGAGAGAGAGAGAGGGGAGAGGGAGAGAAGAGGGAGGGAGATAGAGAGGGGGAGAGGGAGAGTAAGAGAGAGAGAGAGAGAGTGAGAGAGAGAGAGAGAGAGAGGGAGAATACTTTTGTTGAGTGTATACAGGTTTTTTGTATATAATAAACTAGCTTTTGCCAGCGGCTTCGCCTGCGTGGAGGTCGGAAATTATCCCGCGGGAACATACTACCGGGATAAAAAGTAGCCTATGTCCTTTCTCAGGCTCTAAACTATCTGTGTACCAAATTTCATTTAAATCGGTTCAGTAGTTTTAGCAGGAAAGCGAGACAGACAGACAGACAGACAGACAGACAGACAGAGTTACTTTCGCATTTATAATATTATTAGTGTGGAAGTGTGGATGTGGATGTGCATAGTGTGGATAGTGTGGATAGTGTGGATAGTGTGGATTAGTGTGGATAGTGTGGAAGTGTGGAAGTGTGGATGGATGGAAGTGTGGATAATCAATCAATACTTTTATAATATTTATAATATTATATAAAGGTGAAGAGTTTGTTTCTTTGAACGCGCTAATCTCAGGAACCACTGGTCCGAATTTCAAAATTGTTTTTGTGTTGGATAGCCTATTTATTTAGAAAGGCTATAGGCTATATAACATCACGCTACAATCAAAAGGAGCTGAGCAGCAACGAAAAATGGTCGAAAACATACAGGCATTTCGATACGACGGGTAGGGTCAGGGGTGCAAAAATTTGACGTGGACGAAGTCGCGTGCATAAGCTATAAAAAATAATAACAATAATGAATCCTGGTAAGGAACTACGTTCCATCCGGGTGTCCCTTGACACCTCTCAAGTTTTTTATTTTCTTCTGAGGGAAAAAAAAATAAATATAAAAATCATGTCATTTTACTGTTTTTACTATAGTCATTTTATTTCCTCTAGCAGCCATAGACTATATATCTTTCGATATAGTATACATCGTGTTTTAGGACAAGTTATTAAAATTACAAAGTTTGCATGTAAGTACATTATTTCAAGTTCATTCAATTTCATTAATTCTTGCACCACCTCACTATTATTTTTTTGTCAAAACCTGGTATCACTCCAACTGTCAAGTTACTGAATACGATTAAAAGTCCTACCTTAGTAAGGTTGAACTTTTAATCCTATTCAGTAACTTGACAGTTCAACGAAAAATAATGATACCATAGTAAAACAAATAGTGTTGAGGTAGTGAACGATTTCGCGTAAAGAATGAGTGATAAAATGGTTTAAATTAAATAAAACTCGATGTGGATTATAAGAATAATTGATAATTATTAATAACAGTTTCTTCCTTTTTTATTTTCTTCGGACAGAAACAAAACTAAACATAAAAATCATGTCATTTTACTTTATTTTTTACTATAGTCATTTTATTTCCTCTGGCAGCCATAGACTATATATAATACTATAGTGTGGATTGCGATTTTATTTTATTTCTGCATTTTTTTTTTTTTTTTGTAAAAAGGCAAGACATTTTGCAAAAAAGTACAATTTTTTGAAAATGACTCACCTATCGTGTGAAGTAAGAAATATGATATTATGAAGTTCACCTTATATAAGTAAAAAAGAATACGATTTTCAGTTAAGTATCTTTGAAAAATCAAAAAAAAAAAATACTACAGTCGTACAGGTGAAACGAAATAAAAGCTAGTGAATGATTCTTTTTTATTTGAAAGCTGATGCTTTCCGAATGGTCCCATTTTAATTTTATTTCATTTGGACAATGGGATCCATGTGAAAACCATATAAGTCTTAAATTTGCATTAAGTATTTGCGGCGACAAATGAACGAATAACGCGATTAGATTAGTGCGGGGTATCTACCATAATTAAAAAGCTAAAAATAACAACTTTTTACAAAAAAATAACAACCGACTTCCTTTAAAAAAAAACTACATATTGAAAAATAACCTTAATTTCGGAAGTCGGTGGCAAAAAACATTAAATACAGATCCTAAGACACCGACTTTCGAAATTAAAGTTATTTTTGACTTTGTAGTGTTTTTTTTAAGGAAGTCGGTTGTTTTTTTTTTTGTAAAAGATTTTATTGTGCAACCATTTTCATTGGCAGTTTCTTTATACTTGAAACAAGGTAGGATTTCGGTTTGGAGAACTCTCAATATTGCGCATAATTGTCTATGGCAGCTAGAGATTAGTGGCCGTTTTGAATCATTTGCGATATCAAAATCAAAACAATTCAGAGTGGTCAGAAATTTTTCGGTATGTTTTTCGTTGATTTTTACGGCAAGGATCGTGTTTTAACTATGATTTATAGTGTGAAAGCATGGACTTTTGTGTAATGTTTATTTCAATACTATTTACATCGTAGTTTCAGACTAATCAGTATTAATTCACTGTGCTACAACACAATTGTTGATACGTTTGTGTTACTTTTGTATCACTGGTTGGACAAGTTCTGTGTCACCACAAAACTTGTTGACTTTGTAGTGTTAACAAAAAGTTTTTCATTAGTTTTTTTTTTTTCGTGAGATCCTATTTTTCTTTCTAAAATAAAAATTACACCAGTTACTCCTTATTACACCAGCTACCTGCCAATAAAAGTCCCGTCAAAATCGGTCCAGCCATTTCAGAGATTAGCCGGAACAAACAGACAGACAAGTTTAAAAAAATGATTTTTTGGTGTAAGTAGCGTATTTACTTTCATATGCATTTAGTGAAAAGCTATTAATTTGAAATTACAAACAGATACTTCAGTTTTATATATTTGTATAAGTAGATGGTGTAAGCAAATAACCGCTACAGTATGTTTATTTTTAGTTTTTTTTTCATGATATGTGATACTAAACAATTGCGCTACTTTTTTTAACCGGCTTCAAAAAAAGGAGGAGGTTATCAATTCGTCTGTATTTTTTTAAAATGTTTGTTACCTCATAACTTTTGACTGGGCGAACCGATTTTGATGATTCTTTTTTTATCTGAAAGCTGTGCTTCCCGAATGGTCCCATTTTAATTTGGTTCCATTCCATTCTATTTTAGAAAAAATCTTTTATTTTAGAAAAATACCTGCTTTAATTTCCGACATCCACGCGGGCGAAGCCGCGGGAAAAAGCTATGTGACCTAAGACTTATTCAGAAATATGCTCAAAGTTCACGCTCCAAAATTATTATGGCATTTTTTACATAATTTGCTCCCGTTTATATATTATAAACTAGCTTTTGCCCGCGTGGATGTCGGAAATTAACGCAGGAGGACGTACTACCGCGGTAAGAATGTGTTAATCCAGGTTATATAGGTAATAGCTGTTACCCGCGACTTCGTCTGCGTGGTATTTAACAAAAAGTTTTTCATTAGTTTTATTTTTTTTCGTGAGATCCTATTTTTCTTTCTAAAATAAAAGTAAGTTAAGTTACTTCTTGTTACATCAGCTATCTGCCAGTGAAAGTCCCGTCAAAATCGGTCCAGGCATTTCAGAGATTAGCCGGAACAAACAGACAGACATACAGACAAAAATTGTAAAAAAAATTGTTTTGGTATATGTATGTATGACGCGGTCCAACAGACGTCCTGTGCTACCACGGACGAGACCCTTCCCACGGTGCGTCGTGCGTGATGGTCCGCGTACGTCCTCGATATCACGGACCGTGGGAAGCTAGTTTTAGTTTGTAATGTATCATAGGTACGCGACGAGCGCCGCGTGCTCCACGCGGCTGTCGGTTTTTTCGCGAATCCATATGAGTGTAAAGCTAGCTTCCCACGGTCCGTGATATCGCGGACGTACGCGGACCATCACGCACGACGCACCGTGGGAAGGGTCTCGTCCGTGGTAGCACAGGACGTCTGTTGGACCGCGTCATACATACATATGTATACCAAAACAACATTTTTTACAATTTTTGTCTGTATGTCTGTCTGTGTGTTTATTATGTATATTTCTTATATTTTATTCCATGCTGACCAGGGAGAAAATGAATATCAATCCAACTATGGTTACTCGACTTCACAAGAATATTCATCTACAACCCAGCCAATTTCACAAATTCCAACGGCAACGACTTTACGGCTGATATCTACAGACAACTGTTTAACTTCACCTATAATGTCAGAGAGTAGTCAAGAAAGTGCAGGATTTCTTCAGGAATTTGATGATTTGATTAACTAAATAAAGATTTAATGAAACGGCTTATTTGAATTTTCAAATAAAGTAGTATTAAAGAAAAATTACTACTAAATGTTGTTTTACTTAACTTTACATAATCTTTCAGTACTTCTACAATTGCTTCACTGACTTCCTTCACTATAAAGCCTATTCATTGTCTTGAAAGTTTAAAAAAAATATTGCAAGCTAATGGATCTCCAGAAGCGTAAAAACGTAGTGTAACAGCCAGTCTTTTTGTTACTGATATAGCTTTTCTTAAATGAGTATCTTGCTTTCCCACTAATAGTACAATTAAATTAATAAAATCTGTCGACGACATTCTTACAAAATTTCTGTATTGCCCGTAAACTCTTGGTTCCTATTGTTCCTAAGCATATTCATTAAATTCGTACCACTATTTTGGTTTCTTGTTTGGTACAAATTGAATATCCAATATCGTTTTGATCTTTTCTTCTTTTTCAAAAAACAATAACTTAATCAAATTAATGAAGCACACAGAACCGCTACGTCTGACATTATGATCCAATATGGATGGAGCACACTTGAGCCAAGAGTTCGAATGATACATTACAAATACACGCTGCAAGTCAGTTTGTGTCGCCGTATTTATTAACAAGTTCGCCTCGAATGAATGTCGGTTTCAGCCGCGCGGCCAACTCTTAAAATTTGATGAAATTTTGCCAGGAATTAGTTGTAATTTGTTACAATCAAAGACATTAAAATATGTGGTCGAGCGTTGTCCTGAAGAAGTGATACAGACAACCTTTTTGGACGCTTAGTCGCTATTTCTGAGGCTGAGTTTTGCAGTTGCTCTCTATAAATAGCAGCGTTAATAATCTGCTTCTCGTCCATTAGTTCCCAATAGAGAATGCCCTGCCAATCCCAGAAAACTTATAGCATTATCTTTTGTCCATGAAGTTCTGGCTTTGGTTCCGTTGGCACCCTTTCTCCGCGTGGAACCCAATAGGCCTGCCGCGTTTTGTTGATGTAGTGAACCCAGGATTCGTCGACAGTGACAATGGACCTGAGAAAGTCTTGTCTGTGTGGTTGCAGGAGGAGACTTTCGCAGATGGTCACGCGTGCTGCGCGCTCGGTGTCTGTCAGAGCATGTGGTGTCAACCTACTCATTATTTTGTGGTACTCCATTGTATGCCTAAATATAGTAGAATGGTCGTACCCAAGTTCCTTCTCCAAGTCCCTGGTAGTTGCATCCGGATTTCTTTCCAAATGTGAGCGTAAAAGGTCTTCGTCGAAGACAACTGGCCGACCGGAGCGAGGATTGTCTTCACAACTCGTATGGACCCCCTTATCGAAAGGCTTAAACCAATAACTCACTGTGGAATGAGCAATAGTGCCTTATTCAAACGCAGTGTTAATTTTCTCGGCCGTTTGCCTTGCACTCGTTCCTAGATTATGCTCGTAAAGCATGATCGCTCGTAGTTGACGCGGTTCCATTTTGAACTAAACTGAACAACTCGGAACGGTCGTGCCCTTTTATACCCCTTGGCGTAAAGCTCCTAGAACATTCTGTAGAAAGATAGATTATTCTAGCGTGTAACTGAATTTAAACCTAGAATTTTTTTAATGAAGTCCAAGTGTCCAAGAACTTATGCACAAACCTAATATTATTTATTTTCTAGCTAGAAAAGCGAGTCAGCAGCGAGCTAGTTCGGCTAGGTAAAAAATAGTGTTTTTTACTTTTTTTTTTGATATCCTGATGATGACAAGGATAATGGCACAAATTTATGGAATTATTGTATTGTCATCGGTTTTCGATAAGTCTACTACAACGTTTAAATGAAATCCGACCGTTTGAAGTGGGTCAAAATCAAGTCAAAAGGAGTCGGTTACAAACATAGTTACATACAAACATACAGGTGAAGATAATAAAAGCGTGGTAATTAATTTAAACGTATCTTAGCGTTTTTGATAATTTTACTCCCCAAGAGCTGAAAAAGGGGGCCGCTGGGGCCAATGCCTGACAAGGTCCCGAATTTGTTCGAAAGAGTTACACTGGCACAGACACCTGAAGGACCATGAGTGGGCTTTAGTCAGTAAAAAGTCTGACACGCCCTTCTGCTCCACTCAGAGCTGGAGACGTCATTTGGTGATTCCTAACACAAAAAAAAACCGGCCAAGTGCGAGTCCAACTCGCACACCGAGGGTTCCGTACAAACCTGCAGGTATTCTCGGTTTAAAAATAAATGCTTTTTTTTAATTTTTATATTTCAGTTGATTGAATGTAAGGTAAATTGCGGTTTACGATTTATGACGTTTTAAAAAAAACTACACACTCGATCTCGTTCAAACCAATTTTCGGTGGTAGTTTACATGGTAATGTACATCATATATTTTTTTTAGTTTTATCATTCTCTTATTTTAGAAGTTACGGGGGGGGGGGACGCACATTTTACCATTTTAGAAGTGTCTCTCGCGCAAACTATTCAGTTTAGAAAAAAAATGATATTAGAAACCTCATTACCATTTTTTAAGACCTATTCATAGATACCCCACACGTATGGGTTTGATGAAAAAAACCATTTTTGAGTTTCAGTTCTATGTATGGGGAACCCCAAAATTTATTGTTTTTTTTCTATTTTAGTGTGAAAATCTTAATGCGGTTCACAGAATACATCTACTTACCAAGTTTCAACAGCATAGCTCTTATAGTTTCTGAAAAAAGTGGCTGTGACATACGGACGGACGGACAGACAGACAGACAGACAGACAGACAGACAGACAGACAGACATGACGAATCTATAAGGGTTCCGTTTTTTGCCATTTGGCAACGGAACCCTAAAAAGCTGACGATAAAAATAGTTATTTGTTATACAAGAGTGCAAAGTTGCTTTTTAACCGCGTGTTCAATTTTGATGACCGAGCAAGCGAAGGATTCTAAAATTGAATCACGAGCGCAGCGAGTGATTCAAAATTAGAATCCTGAGCGTTAGCGAGGGAATCAAAAGAGCACGAGGTGAAAAATCTTTGCACTCGAGTGCAACACGTAGCTTTTCATCCCACCTCAGCGAGGAAATGACTAAATGCAAAAAAAGCATTTACAATCACAAGATACTTTTATTTCAGTTTAGGTATTAATATTTATTAGGTACTACATTATGATAGGTAAGTATTACAGAATTATCTTTAAATTATTTCTAATAATACTTAGGTATAATTAAGAAAAATTGAAAGTAAAGTTGCTACAGCTGCCTAAGTAGAGTGTAATATTTTTGTTAGTGACGTGAAAAGAAAATGGGGCGCGCAAAGTAAATTAAAAAAGTACACCAATAAGGTTCCGAGTCTGAGTTTTTAACAAATTACAAAAAGGTTGTATGATAAATTCGGCACCATGGAGGTAGCAGTAAATAGGTTTAATGTTTTTTTTAATTCACAAACTTAGTGCACACGATGTTCTAAATTCAATTTACTTTATCTTCTAGAGAATAAAAACGGCTTTTCCACTCAGATATTGAAGATTAAAAATACTCTTTCCGAGATGGTGGGATGAAAAATATTTTGTACGTATCTCAGCGTTTTTGATAATTCTACTCCCCAAGAGCTAAAAAGGGGATGAAGTTATGTGTGGAAAGTTCTTCATTTTCAAAGTAAACATCATTAAGATTTATTATTTAGGCATATGCTTGGCATAACGCTTCTGCACACTCTGCCAGACGGGCAGTCGATTTATGAAGTAAGGTGCAATCTATACTATCTATACTATATACTATATATACTATAATATTATAAAGCTGAAGAGTTTGTTTGTTTGTTTGATTGAACGCGCTAATCTCAGGAACTAAAATTCGAATTGAAAAAATCTTTTTGTGTTGGGTAGCCTATTTATCGAGAAAGGCTATATAACATCACGCTACAACCAAGAAGAGCGGAGCAGTAATGAAAAATGTTGCAAAAATGGGGCAAATCGCATGGGTAGGCGATTCGACGCGACGGGAAGGGTCGGGGGAACAAGAAATTTAACGCGGACGAAGTCGCGAGCAGAAGCTAGTATTAGATAATGAGCCTCGATCAAGCGCCTTGATTTCTGAGTAACACTACGTTGCATTAACATTATAAACACTGAAGATACACAGACTGCATTTGAAAATTGTGGTAGTGAACCCCAGGTAATGTTTCCCACCAGGGAGATCGGAATTTCCTTCCTTTTCGATGGAGGAGTGGTACCTGCACCGTATTAGCGACACACCGTATTTCCTGATTTTTAACCGACTTCAAAAAAAGGAGGAGGTTATCAAATCGACTGTTTTTTTTTAATGTTTGTTACCTCATAACTTTTGACTGGGAGAACCGATTTTGATAAAAAAAACATTATTAGAAAGCTGGTGCTTCCCGAATGGTCCCATTTTAATTTGGTTCCATTTGGACAATGGGGTCTGTGAAAACCATATAAGTCTTAAATTTGCATTACTTATTTGCGCGACAAATGAACGAATAACGCGATTAAATTAGTGCGGAGTATCTACCACAACTAAAAAGTTAAAAAAACCGGCCAAGTGCGAGTCGGACTCGCGCACCGAGGGTTCCGTACAAATCTGTAGGTATTCTCGGTTTAAAAATATATATATTTTTTAATTTTTATATTTCAGTTGATTGAATGTAAGGTAAATTGCGGTTTACGATTTATGACGTTTTAAAAAAAAAACTACTCACTCGATCTCGTTCAAACCAATTTTCGTTGGTAGTTTACATGGTAATGTACATCATATATTTTTTTTAGTTTTATCATTCTCTTATTTTAGAAGTTACGGGGGGGGGGGGGACACACATTTTACCACTTTGGAAGTGTCTCTCGCGCAAACTATTCAGTTTAGAAAAAAATGATATTAGAAACCTCATTACCATTTTTGAAGACTTATTCATAGATACCCCACACGTATGGGTTTGATGAAAAAAAACATTTTTGAGTTTCAGTTCTATGTATGGGGAACCCCAAAATTTATTGTTTTTTTTCTATTTTAGTGTGAAAATCTTAATGCGGTTCACAGAATACATCTACTTACCAAGTTTCAACAGCATAGCTCTTATAGTTTCGGAAAAAAGTGGCTGTGACATACGGACGGACAGACAGACAGACAGACAGACAGACAGACATGACGAATCTATAAGGGTTCCGTTTTTTGCCATTTGGCAACGGAACCCTAAAAATGAAAACTTTTTACAAACAAAAACAACCGACTTCCTTAAAAAAAAAAAACACTACAAATTCAAAAATAACTTTAATTTCGGAAGTCGTTGGCAAAAACCTTAAATACAGATCCTTAGACACCGACTTTCGAAATTAAAGTTATTTTTGACTTTGTAGTGTTTTTTTTTTAAGGAAGTCGGTTGTTTTTTTTTAACTTAATGTACTTACTAATAGTGAACACACTACGATCGACACATGTCTCACTTAAATCTTTGCAACTGTACATGTTTCCTTCAGTGAAGCTTGATACGAATTTATCATAATTCCTCTGTGCTACTCCATCATCAGACTCTGATCACCATTTATCTATTAACCATTCATTGTGCCCTTTCGAATGAGCCCAACACTTGTTCGTTAGTGGGTGTTCGGGGGGTGTCCTGGAAATTCCAGGCAGTGGTACAGCATCAGTTCAAGGTTACTTTGTTCTTCTCTTCTCTTTGTTTTTCGTGGACTCGAACATAGTACCTGTGGAAGGTGTCAAATCCCTTCATCAGCCAGAAAAGAGCTGATAATCTTCAAACAACTGCACTGATTTTCTTGAACCATACACAGGAACACTCTCGATTAGGTCACCTTTTAGACAAAATTCCAAAAAAGCGATTCAGCCATTTAGGAGCTACCATGCCACAGAGAAGACACTCCAAACATAACACCCCTCTTTTTGCGTCTGGATTTAAAAATAACATTTTCTTGTTTCTATCTTTTTTAAAGTTCACCTTTTACACAGTCGAGTGATTTTTTCTATTTACTTTTTTATACGTGGCTTTTCTACTGGGAGGCATCGCAGAGCTTACAGTCATACCCTGTCCTATTTGTATCGTGGCTTCAATGAAAGTAAAAGCCGCGCGGATAGCAGACTGACATTTTTTGAAGACACGCTGAATGTGGCGAATCCCTTGGTATGGGAAGGAACATGTCGGCGCGTTGTGACGTGGACATGACGGTGCATCAGCAAGAGCGGTGTGCCAGCGCTCGGCTGGCGCGGGTCGCAGGGCGGCGCGGATCGATAGCGGCGAGCGGGGCTGGTCGCCCGGGCGCGCGGCGCGGCGGCGCGGCGGCGCGGCCGGCAGTGCGCCGCGCGACTCCGCCCGCACTCCACGCGCTATGAGCGCGCTCCGGCCGCGCGCCCGCCGCGCGCCGCTGCTGTTCGCGCTCGCCGCTGCTCTGTTGCCGCACGCCGACCGAGTCGCGTGAGTACAAGCTAGCCCTAGTGCTGCGCTGCCTCTCTTCGCATCCTCTGACATGTGTCGTTTTCCTCCTGTGGCAGCGGCGGCGGCGGCGGCGGGAGCATGTTCGGGGACGTCAATATATCCTCTATTTTGGACTCCTTCAGCATAAGTTATGACAAGAGAGTGAGACCGAACTATGGAGGTTAGTTGCAGTAGTTATCTTAACTTCCGTTAAACCACCGCGTTATCCAAATGTCCTCTACGAGTATGACTTACATTTTTGGTCTTGATCCTATTCGTGACGCCAACGTTTGACGGTGGCGCGCAGTATAGCCATTCAGATCGTAATATCGATCAAAAATTAAACTACATAATAATAATGATTTGTATTTGTTTGTTCACATTGGTACGTGCATTATTAATGAAAAAAAAAATAACCACTATGCACTAGTTAATGTCTGCGTCAATACGGCGAAAATGTTTTTAATTACTGTCCTTATTGATTAAATAACTACAAAGAGGATTCCATTTCCACTTTAACTATCAACTTCTGGATATGCACCCACCTGCACCTCCTGGTGCTACGGTAGCTCCATATCCAGCCACCAAGCTAATGTGGAGGGCGGTCGATACGAAAATTTTATCTCACTTGGAGAATCTGATGTACTTTTGAGATACCTACCTAAAGTGTATCAATATTTAATGTGCAGTAGCCGTAGTTTCACGACTATTATAATTTATGCATAACATCCCCGCATGTTATGCAAAGATAGAAAACCCTATTTGAACGAATATATTGACCACAACGCGTTTTGGCTCTTAATTTTTTATCGGCGACTCGAAATTCGTGCAGTGGTTCTGGCCAGAATGGCCACAACGCGTTTTGGCTATAACGGTATTTCAAAATTTGACCATAACGCGTTGTGGTAACATTATCGCGAAATGTAGTTAGTTATATTAGTTGATGCAGACAAAATGCTTAACGCAAAATCAATGAAATGAGGATTATTATTTGGACAAGGAAAGACATTAATATTTGGACTAGGTTATGATCCAGTGAGTTAACATAAACAAACTGCATTAGAAATGATGATCAAATGCTTAACATGATTAAGAAAAATTAAATATAGGTCAACGTGAGGGTAGTGCAAAATGTTAGGTTCCTATTGATGTCAGTTCTTATTGAAAAATAATTGCAAATATGAGCCCTGAAATCTAAGCGCCGAATACAGTTTATTTTTGAAATTATGTTTTGCTAAGCATTCTGACTGCATCAACTAACATGTCGATGAAAGCGCACTCTGATGATGTACAGTCTCAGCAAGTGGTTCGTCCACTCTGAAGGACACTATACGTTGTCTCTACGCTTTATGGCCATAGTTGCAGGTGCCACGAGCCACGACATGAAGTTCGAGATATTGTGGATGAGCTTCAAGAACCAGACGCGTTCGGGTCGTTCTTTTTGTTCAATGGGTGTTTGAGTGTAAGCGTAGGCCAGATTTGTTACACAGTATAGGAAGCCGCTGGCGACCGATCGATTAGCTTAGCTTGCTTACAGAAGATGGATGCGATGCGTTGTCGTGTTATGAATGTAATGTCGTTTCCAGGACCACCAGTGGAAGTGGGGGTTACCATGTACGTGCTGTCCATCAGCTCTCTGTCGGAAGTGCAAATGGTACCTAGCTAGCAGTACTATTCTAAGTAGTAAGAGGTCACGTGGGCATGTGGGCATGGGGCACGTGGCACGTGGCACCGCACCGCATGAGGAGGCGCCGGCGCCGGACGGCTGCCGGACGACCGCCGGACTGCCGCCGGACGGCCGCGCCGCGCTCTCCGGATCGAACTAGTACTACATGTGGGCTTGCTTGCAGGTCCGCCGGTGGAGGTGGGCGTCACCATGTATGTGCTCTCTATCAGCTCCGTGTCGGAAGTGCTCATGGTACTGGCCCCAGTCCTCGCACCTCTCGCGCCGCACCAGCAGCAGCCCCAGACGCGAGGCTGCGAGCATGTCGCGTTTCATGGATCTGTTCGCTTTCGTATTGTTTTCTAGTGATCTTGTCGATGACTGGTAACGCTCGTGTTGACTGTGGCATTACTGTTGTGAACTGATACAGACGCACCAAGCGCCGCGCTCCAGCTGTCCCTTCCACGCGGCTCCACCACGCCACTCTGCTTCCAGCGAGCGCATAGGTACAATGAACACGAGATACAACTGTAACGCGCCAAGAGTCAATAGAGCCCTGATTGGCTTGCAGTCTGTCAAATAAACGACTCCATTGAGCGTACAGTAATCATAATCGTTTATTTGCTTAGATAGTAGGTACATAAAATAAGATGGTTACAAAATTGAGATCCTGGTACAGATAGTACCAGGATCACAATTTTGTAACCATCTTCCTTAAATTAGGCATGCAAATATTGACAAACAATTTTAAATTATATCACATTGTGGAAACATGTCAGTAAAATTAAAATCGTCAAAAAAATAAAAACAATTATAAAATAAAAAAAGTTTAAACCAAGTAATTTCAAATAATAAATACATGTCATCAATTAAATCTAATGAGTATTGTCAATTATAAAATTCATTTACAGAATACTAAGCTTTACACACTTTATATTATTAGCTTCACTTGTATGTTTGTATGTTTGTTTGTAACCGACACCTTATAGCGCGATTTTGACCCACTTTAAACGACCAGATTTCATTTAAACTTTGTAGACTTAGGTATCGAGGACCGATGACAATACTATAATTTCATAAATTTGTGCCACTAACCTTGCCAGGATTACGAGGACGGCAAAAAAAACTACGCTGACATACGTCACAAACTACGCTGACATACGTCTCAAAATACGAAACACCCTAAAAATAGAAAATAACTAATAGTTTAAAAAAATAACAAAAACACGCTTCCATAGAAAACCAAACTGTTTTTTAGTTTTTTAAACTATTATTTTATACTAGCTTATGCCAGCGGCTTCGCCCGCGTGGAGGTCGGAATTTATCCCGCGGGAACATACTACCGGGATAAAAAGTAGCCTATGTCCTTTCTCAGGCTCTAAACTATCTGTGTACCAAATTTCATTTAAATCGGTTCAGTAGTTTTAGCAGGAAAGCGAGACAGACAGACAGACAGACAGAGTTACTTTCGCATTTATAATATTAGTGTGGATAGTGTGGATGTGGATGGATTGGAACATTTTTTATACTATCGGATATTTTGTTGTATATAGTGGGAACGAACACACTTTTCTTAAGTAGAGCTGTATTGTAGCTAACGTTTTGCAATAAGTGCCTATATTGGCTTCTGACAGGCCCTTTCCTTGTTTCTGACACTGTTAGAAAGTAATTTTTATTTTTCCATGCAAACATAGCCATTTCTAAAATATATGACGGAAATGTTAAAATTTTTAGGGACTTAAACATAGGTAGGTACACAACTGTCAGTCATTTTCAGGCCACACATTGCCCTTATACAACGTTTCTGGGCCTTAAAAACCTGTTCTCTCATACTGCAATTACCTCAGAATATAATTCCAAAACGCAGAATTGATCACCAAACCGTGGTACGCACAGTGTTTTATGAAGACCATTTTTCGGACATTGCTTTTTTATATAAAAAGCTGATAGTTTAAGCTATTTAAATGAAATATTTCGTATCCCCATTTCACTAGTATGTTTAGTTTTTGAGATATAATTTTTTGAAAATCGTCTTTTTTTCAACCGGGTATTTAGAAAAAATATCATATCTCTGAAACTAAATATGATACGCAATTATGATCTTAGAAACATCGATGGCGTTTTTTATGCTGCACATTTTACAGTATAAATAAATCTCGGAACTTCGTTAGATTCGGACTTATACGAGGTTTTTTGTTTTTCGTTTTTATTTTTTTTCTCGGTAATTCCACCGTATTTGGAAAAGTTATTTATGCTAAAATTATGCCCTCCATCTTCCCTACACACCACAAAAATAACACATCCTAATTGCGTGGAATCTAGAAGTTATTCCAAAATAACTGTTTTTGCTAGGGTTGTCACTTTCTAATCTGAATTTTGATGACTCAATTTTTATTTAATGGTACGTTTTGGTTATTAAAATTTCGACTATTAATCTTAGGAACTTTGTCCAGACTTATAAAAGGTTTTTTTTTATTTTGTTCTCGATAATTCCGTAGTATTGGGATAAGTTATTTATACTAAAACTACACTTGGCCAGCAACTTCGTTCGCACATATTTTCATAAAAACTTTAACACCCTTTAAAACTGAATTTTGACGGTAGGTTTGACAAACGAATAACGGGCCGATTCTATTGTCACAAAATTCTGTAACTTAAACTAAACTAAAAATCACTTAAATTTGGTTTATCCCTGTCAAACAAGGATTTTCTATTCTGAAATAGACTAAAAGTGACACAACTTAACTATATTTTAGTTTGATAGCACCAAGATTGCACTGAATTATTAGTTTAGTGAAAATGTCAATTTTGCTATTCTGAGTTTGCCGGTTTTCACCAAAAATGTTGACTTAATAATTTATTTTAACAAAATCTGACTATTTTTAATCGCGATTAAAAAAGTGTGGAATAAGACTAGTGATCATGAACTAAAATTCACACTAAGGCCTCGCCTTCACGGGCAAAGACAGTACTGTATTTTCTGTTTTCCTTTTCTTTTGCTTATATCTCGAAAATGGCGTGTCCTATCACAAAAATAATGACATTTTCGACCCCCTTTAGAATCCCTGCACATTTAAATCTCAACACGTGGGTAATATTTTTTTTATATTTTTCAAACAAAAAGTGAAAATTTTCATATAAAACACGTCCAGGCTGCCTCACAGCGCGCGCCTTCGTCTCTCAAAAAATTCATTGCGTAGCGCACAAGTACCACGTTGCGAAACCAAAAGAAAAAAAAATACCACGTTGAGTCGCGATTGTCAAATTCGATTTTAGTCGTGTCAAAATAATTTTTAAATTTAGAGATATTTTCTTGCAGAATAGCGTTACAATTCTCATATCCAAAAGTAAGGAATTTTAGAGATAGTTTAGTTCGGTGTACAACAGAATCGGCAATGACAATCATTATTTTGATTTTAATTTGTGCTAAGTTTTAGGTTTATTAACCTAAGAAATAAGATTCCTCCATACGATCTTTAAAAACCCCTAAATTGTTCTATTGGAGGTAGTTCTGAAAATCAAAAATGACATTAAAACGTAAATGTGCGCTGCCCACTGCCCGTTAAGTTTGGCGGTTCTTCTGAATGTGTGGATAACTTTGGTATAAATATAGAAATAACTTCAGATCCGGATATGAATTAATATAATATGATCGCGTGACAACCCTAACGACGTAGAATACGGATCGAACTTAAAAATGTTGTGGTTTCTAGATTCCAAGCAATTAGGATGTGTTATTTTTGTGGTATGTAGGGAGGATAAAGGGCCTAATTTTAGTATAAATAACTTTTCCAAATACGACGGAATTATCGAGAAAAAAAATAAAAACTAAAAACTGAAAACCTCGTATAAGTCTGAATCTAACGAGGTTCCGAGATTTATTTGTACTCTAAAATATGCATCATAAAAAACGCCTTCGATGTTTCTTAGGTCACAATTGCGTATCATATTTAGTTTCAGAGATATGATTTTTTTTCTAAATACCTGGTTGAAAAAAAGACGATTTTCAAAAAAATATATCTCATAAACTAAACATACTAGTGAAATGGGGATACGAAATATTGCATTGAAATAACTTAACCTATCAGTTTTTTATATAAAAAAGCAATGTCCGAAAAATCGTCTTCATAAAACACTGTGGTACGCTACCAATGTTGTAGTTGTACTGACTTTCTTAGTAAGATCGAACAGCACATATACAGAAATACTTAGTTTATTACACACCTCTTGGGCTTGAGGTTTCCATGTTAATTGACTGTCTATCAATATTCCTTAAAATTTCGCCACTTCTACTTTGACAATTTTTTGTCCGTCGTATTCTATACCTAGTCATATGTGGTACTTGTGAGCGTTGATAAAAATGCATAATATTCGTTTTCGATGAATTTATGATTAAATTGTTAATGCCAAGCCAATTTACTATGTCCTGAGGTGTATTTATTTATATCACATTCATATTGATTTGCGTCAGTGCATTTTATTAATGCGGTGCTATCATCAGCAAATAAAATAGGCCGCACGTCGTTGGTTACAAAATTTATAGTAAGCTGGCCTCTTATTCAACTCAAATTCCTTACCAAGCTCCAGCCGTCCAGATCAAGGTCAAAGAGTAACCACCAAACTAGGGTCAAAAATTACGATCTTTACATACAAATATATAAAACTGAAGTACATGTTTGTAATGTTAAAATAACCAAAATGTAATCTCATCTGCCTGTCATCTGTTTCGGATACACAATATATCTGTACTGATTTTGACAAGACTGGTCACTGCCAGGTAGCTCACATATTATGGAGTAACTTAGACTACATTTATTTTGCATACAGATTGGAATTTCCGCACAAAAAAAAGATAACCCATGTCATTCAATATACAAGGTGGGGCAAAAGTAATGTGGTAATAACCCTATAACGGCTAAACCACTGAACTAATTTCGATAAAATCTGGCAAGGACATAGACGGCATCCTAGGATAGGATATAGGCTTACTTATATTGGTCCCGGTAACACGTTCCCATCGGATAACTTCCGACATAGTATATGCGGGCCAAGCCCCGGGCAGAAGCTAGTTATAAATAATTTAGCTTGGCTTGTTTAACAACCATGATCCACTCTAGTTGACAAGATAAGTGAAACGAACGTCATTCAAGTGACAGCAACGAGTGTGGCGAGAATTAAGAAAATATGCATTTTTACTAATTCGATTTGAAATGTGGTAAGATATATACCACTAGCTTTTTCCCACGACTTCGTCCGCGTTAAATTTCTTGTTACCCCGACTTCCCGTCGCGTCGAATCGCCTACCCGTGCGATTTTACCCGTTTTTGCAACATTTTTCATTACTGTTCCGCTCCTCTTGATTGTAGCGTGATGTTATATAGCCTATAGCCTTCCTCGACAAATAGGCTACCCAACACAAAAAAAAAAATTCAATACTAACGGTACATGTAGTGTATGTATACTATCAATATTATGATATTGATGCGTAGGATGTCTACCTTGTTCGGGTAAGTATGCTGCTCGAAACTTTAAAATAAAAATACTACCTGTTCTTATCTAGTCACGCAGTAGAGTGTGAAGCCAAGTTCAAAGGAAAAGGAGCTGGTGACGCAGCAGCCGTGTGGAATAATTATAACATGAACCATTTGGAGCCACTTTCGACTTCTTTATAACTCAAAATCGACATAACATAGACACATTTGGTTTGTTTATTAAAACCAATTCGATGACTAGAACCCAAAAAAATATAAACGTAGCTCAAACAGTTCTTGAGATATTAACGCTTAAAACCCGTATTTTAATTACTGACTGACTGACATAACTATAGATCAAAAACCTAACCCACTTTCAGATGACCTAGAAAGTTGACCTTGGACGTCCAACTGGATAATTGCGTGTATTTAAAGGAATCAATCTGAAGACAGTGTTTTTTTACGTCTGGAAATAATATTGTCCAAGCAAACGATTTTTATTAACATCTAGCACCTTTTGAATTATAATAGCAACAAACACCTTTTCAACCGCCGAAAAAAAAACTTTTTACAAAAATATAACAACCGACTTCCTTAAAAAAAAAACTGCAAAGTCAAGGGAAAAAACTGCAAAGACAAGGGCTGATATTTATTTTAGAAGTTATAAGAGAATGATAAAACCAAAAAAAATTTATGATGTGAATTACCATGTAAACTTCTACCGAAAATTGGTTTGATCAAGATCTAAGGTTGAACTTTTAATCCTATTCACTAACTTGACAGTTCAATGCAAAATAATGATACCATTCTAAAACCAATAGTGTCGGGGTAGTGAACAATTTCGCATGAAGAATGAATCATATAAATGTTTTAAATTAAATAAAACTTTAAAAAATCGTTCTTAGGTGTGGATTACAAGAATAATTAATAATTTTTGATAACAGTTATTTCCTTTTTTTATTTTCTTCTGATAGAAACAAAACTAAATATAAAAATCATGTCATTTTGCTTATTTTTTATTATAGTCATTTTATTTCCTCTGACGCCATAGACTACATATATATCGATATAGTACACATCTTGTTTTAAGACAAGTTATTAAATTTAAATTACAAAGTTTGCATGTAAGTATATTATTTCAAGTTCATGCAATTTCATTCATTCTTGCACCACCTCACTATCTTTTTTTTGTCAAAACCTGGTATCCCTCCAATTGTCAAGTTAGTGAATAGGATTAAAAGTCCAACCTTAGTGGGTAGTTTTTTTAATACGTCATAAATCGTAAACCGCAGTTTTATAGATAATGGTACGAAACCCTTCGTGCGCGAGTCCGACTCGCACTTGGTCGGTTTTTCCACTATTTTCTACTTTTTATTATTAACCGACTTCAAAAAGGAGGAGGTTATCAATTCGGATGTTTATGTTTTTTTTTTTTAGTATTGTTTTCTATGGAAACGTGTTTTTTTTTAATTTTATGTATGTTTACTAATATTTGCGGCAATTGTGTGTAGATTTCGGAAATTATTTTTTTAATGATTAGGTTATGCTTGAGGGGTGGTCCCATTACATTTTATTGACTTTGCTTGGGTAGCTTTTACGTTAGCTTCGCAATACGTATTTATTGCACTTTGTTTATCGTGATGTTGGTCTAATAGTTCTGTCACTGCTATTGACCTGGCCAGTAGTGCTATTATGAAACATCTGGGAACATCTGGGTGTAATTTATCTATAATATGTATGTATTTAGAAAAACATAAGTATATTTATCAGTTGTCTGGTTACCATAGTACAGGCTCTGCCTAATTTGGGATCAAATAACAGTGTGTTGGTTGTCCAAAGATATTATTATTATTATCTCACCGTGATAACTGAGGTGAAGAGCTTAAAGTAAGTCATTAGTGTCAATCCCTAGCATCAAATAAATAATAATAGATAAATATCTTAGGACAACCAACACATCGTTATCTGATCCCAAACTAGGCAGAGCCTGTACTATGGCAACCAGACAACTGATAAACATAGGTACTTATATATTTCTAAATACATACATATTATAGATAAATTACACCCAGACACAGAACAAAAGATTTGTTCTGGGTGGGAATCGAACCCACGACCTCAGTCTTAGCAGTCAGGGTCACTAACCACTAGACTAACAGGCCTGTCTAAATGGAATGTCAGCTCACTTATCGGTTACTTCAACGAAGTTCTCACGGTGAAATTTTAATAGAATACATTGGCTGTAGTAGTAGGTACACGAATTAGACCGGGGTAGATACCATAACAAAAAATCGGAAAAGTGCGAGTCGGACTAGCCCACTGAGGGTTTCGTACAATTTTGTAAGTACATATTATCAAAAATAGTTTTTTAATTATTTAAATATCATTTTTTTGTGATTAAATTACAAATGCAAAGTTTTTAGGTTTTCCCCTATACTTGTAGTATAGACGATATTCCTTGCCAAATTTCATAGTTCTAGGTCAACGGAAACTACCCTATACGTTTTGATTCCCTTGAGAGTGTCGAAATATACGTTTTTTTGCGGCATAAACGGCTGTATCTTTTTTTCACGTTAACTTAGAAGTTTGGTTTGTACACAGCTTCAAGAAACTTTAGATTTAAGTATACTCTTTTAATTTCAATTCTATACCTCCACGCGTTCCCGAGATAAATGGTCTTGACAGACAGACAGACGGATGGAAAACAAAGTGATCCTATAAGGGTTCCATTTTCCTTTTGAGGTACGGAACCCTAAAAAGTAAAAACTTTTTAGCAAAACAAAAAATCGGTTTCCAAAAAACACTAGGTATGGTGACAGAAAACTAAAATACAGATTTAAAGACACCGACTTCTGAAATTAAAGTTATTTTATACTATGTAGTGTTTTTTGGAAGTCGGTTATTTTATTATGTCGCGATGAAGTGTCAGTTCGATTTTTGAGAATAAATAAAAATCAAAGAGTCTGGTCGAGCCTGTGCACCTGCCGCGCCGTAGGTCTCAATAAATCGGCTGCCCGCCTGGCGGAGTGTGCTGCAATGGACAATAAGGGTTCGAAAAAAAAATTTTTGTCCGTCTGCGCCAGATGAAGGGTTTTTGATTTCTAGTGTATGTACCTACATATGTATGTACATATATATATGTCACCGGAAAATAACAAGAACCGTAAATTTATAAATTTACTATGAAATTTATAAACTTTTGTCGGATTCTAAACGAGAGATAAATTTTATTATTTTACGGCCACATTTTCGTAAATTGATAAACTTACCGAACTCACGCGTAAAATAATAAGTAAGCAATAACGCGCTCTGATTGGTTGAATAAGTCACGTGTTCCTTCTCGTTCCTCTCCACCGCCATTGTTCGACAAAAAATATTATTTATGTTTAAATGTTGAAACGCTTACCTAATTAACAGTCGCTCACTTCGCTCGCGTTCATAAGGTCACAATGTAACCTAACATACATTGTGACCTAACCTAACATCTAGTAAGACAGGTACGTTGCGCGTTGTCAAATAAAATAAAATACATTTTATAGGGACATAAGCATTGCCACTGTCAGCATTTATAAATTTCCTAGGAAATTTATAAACTTGCGGATCTTGTTATCTAACGGTGACATATATATTTCTTGGGCACGCTCTGTAGCCTTGGGCACGGTCTTGGGCACGGTCTGATGGAGTTTATGTCCGTAAGAATTGAGGAGCCACATCAGATTTTTAAAATCTGATCTTGCCATTATTTAGCAGCAATGTAGCTCATTTTGCAGAACGAATTCTAGATTTAGCAGCAAAATATATCACTAGTTATATTTAATGCAACAGTGGCTCCTCAATCTAAACGTCTGAATTGAGGAGTCACCTGGAACTCGTTAAGTAATAGATGAATATTTTTGAAAATGTTGTGTCATTTAGTAGTAATTGTGCATATTACTATCTAAAAATTTAGCTTCTGTAGCGCTAAAATGAAAGAAAATACATTACTTTTAGTATGGCTCCTCAATCTACACTCAAGAGGTGAATTTCTATTGGATAGAGAGGCGTCACGGCGTCCTCACCTCACCTTCCGCCTGACGCAGGTTCTCACCGGGCATGGGTGCTTCGGTGGGTTCCTGTTCAGGATAAAGCGGGAGTTTTCGCAAAGGAGATGTTTCATTTTTATATGGGGCTCCGGCCATAACATGTACCTTTTAGCGAAGCTGGGAAACTTACTTCTGAATAGAATAAAGTAACAATTTTTTCATAATATCAAATAGTTTTTATGTACAAAATAAAAATTAACATGTTTGACGTTTGTCTTAAGAGTTAACAAGTGGTTATTTTGAATTTGTTTAGAAACACACTTCAAAAATGGAGAATAAGATTTTTATAACGATGAAATGGTCACACTTAATTATGTTTATTAAAAAATATGTATAAGAGAATAATAGTAATTTATGTTTAACACTACAAGAATTGGGCACGCCACAATTGCGGCGGTAAGTCCCCTCTTTGAGGAGTGGATAAAGAGGCGCCACGGCGTCCTCACCTTCCGCCTGACGCAGGTTCTCACCTGGCATGGGTGCTTCGGTGGGTTCCTGTTCAGGGTAAAGCGGGAGGATACATCCGGGTGTTTCCATTGCGAGGATCGTCTGGAGGACACGGTGGAGCATACGGTGGAGGTGTGCCCTGCCTGGGCGGAGCACCGCCGTGTCCTCGTGGAGGCGATCGGCGGCGGCGACCTCTCGCGTCCGGCCCTGGTGCGAGCCATGGTACGGAGCGAGAGGGAATGGGAAGCCATCACCTCCTTCTGCGAAGCAGTAATGCTCGCGAAGGAGGAGGCGGGGCGCGTGAGGGAGTGGCAGTCTCTGCGCCCTCACGTCCCTAGCCGCCGCAGGAGGAGACGCCCCGGGCGTCGGGAGTCAATAGCGGACTCCCGGCCACCGTAGGCGCGAGCTTGCGGGTGGTGAGCAATGGGTAGCTCGCCGCCCGGTAAGGACCAAGCTCGGGTCGACGGCGCGCAGTGTTCCACGCGCGCCTCAAAGAGATGTCAGCAGCAGTGTAGGGGTCTACTAGGACCAATGCCTGCCGGGGTCGCGTGATTGTTCGAAAGAGATACCGTGACCCTGGCACATGGGCAACTGATGGAACACGGGTGTGTTTTAGTCAGTAAAAGTCTGACACGCCCTCCCGCTCCGCCCAGAGCGGGAGAAGTCATTTGATGATTTCCCATCCTGAAAAAAAAAAAAAAAAGAGGTGAATTTCTATTGGATGTGAGCGATCAATTAATATATTCGACATAATGATCATTTAGAAGGTGTTGTGTTTGTTTTTGCAGTATAGGAATAAAATAGTAAAACAGAGTAAATTTTGTAAATGAACACATTTTCTTTGACTCCTCAATCCTGACGTTCTAATTATATATTTTTGACTGTAGCCACCTGAGATCTCAACGGAATCTAAAGCCAGAGATACTAACATTTAGCAGAAATGTCTGCTATATATATTTGCACAGTTCAGCAATGTATATATTTTGGAATCTGAAAAAACAATACTTAACAATTTTCTTGTAAATTCAGTGTGAAGGGTGACCATATTATACTCGTAATGAAACCAGGATAAGTAATTTATTAAATTTATATTTTCATAACAGGTAAATTGAATCAATTTCGCTATAAGTTATAGAATGAATGAATATTGGCTGATCAGTGCTTATACGAATTTTAGAATCGTAATCATCGTAAAAGAACATCTCATCTTTCGGTGTAAGATAGTGACATTTGTAGTGGCCTGTGCCAGTTTCGATAATTGCAGGAATAATTAATAGCACCTATTGATTTATATGATTTATTCGAAAACATTACAAATTCTGGTATTTCTAAACTTTTCACAACCATTCAGTTCATATGAAACTGTGTTTGATATAGTATATTTACACACAGTTTGGTTGTTACAAAACGTACAGTCAGTTTTTTCTTCAGCGATTAAGTTCAAGGCTACGTGTTCAAAAATGTAAGACACGTTACAAGCAAATTCACAGTGGCTACTATTTACTTTATTTGTAGGTACCCCTAAAATGTGGTCACCCTTCACACTGAGTTTACAAGAAAATGGTTAAGTATTGTTTTTTCAGAATCCAAAATATATACATTGCTGAATTGTGCAGATATATATAGCAGACATTTCTGCTAAATGTTAGTATCTCTGACTTTAGATTTCGTTGAGATCTCAGGTCGCTACAGTCAAACATATATAATTAGAACGTCAGTATTGAGGAGCCAAAGAAAATGCGTTCATCTAAAAAAATTACTCTGTTTTACTATTTTATTCCTGTACTGCAAAAACAAACACAACACCTGCTAAATGATCATTATGTCGAATATATTAATTGATCACTCACATCCAACAGGAATTCACCTCTTGAGTGTAGATTGAGGAGCCATACTAAAAGTATTGTATTTTCTTTCATTTTAGCGCTACAGAAGCTAAATTTTTAGACAATAATATGCACAATTGCTACTAAATGATACAAAATTTTCAAAAATATTCATCTATTACTTAACGAGTTCCAGGTGGCTCCTCAATTCAGACGTTTAGATTGAGGAGCCACTGTTGCATTAAATATAACTAGTGATATATTTTGCTGCTAAATCTAGAATTCGTGCTGCAAAATGAGCTACATTGCTGCTAAAAATAATGGTGAGATCAGATTTTAAAAATCTGATATGTCTCCTCAATCCTTACGGACATTGGAGTTTAGCTTGAGAGTCGTCGTTAGATTCGTCTCAATTGTGAGAGAGAATTATTTTCGGAAATATTTTCGGTATTTTTGGATAGGTAATTGAAAACAATTTTTGGGTTTCACTGATCATTTAAGATCAATAAGTATTAAGTATTAAGTTTGTCAGCAACCATTCTAACATTAACCCAGATTATCCTGAAACTTTTTTACATATCAGATCTTTGTGATTTTTTAATATGTTGCTACTTACCCCCCCTAAAGTCCAGGAAAAATATTTAAAAAAATACCAGAGCTAAGGAAAACTCGGAAAATGGGTGGCGTTATAACGCCTGGTCGGATAATCTACTACTATCACGAATAACCTTAAAAAAACATATTATTTTATATTCATTCGTACATTACATAATTATGATGGTACATAATGTACTATCATATGTAATAAAAAAAAACTATAGGTAGTTAGGAGTAATGTAGAATAATAAAAACAAATGATTGATTTATATTTTTTAATTTACTGTAAAGACCAAGAGCATATCAGCATTTCAAGCGTAATGTAAAATATTTTTTTAATTACCAGGACTATGGAAGGCGGCAAAACAGAATTTAGGATGTAAATGTAGCCCACATTTCTGGCAAATGAAATTTGTTTTCTTCTTACAAACTTTGCATATAAGTTGGGCATCTTTATATACGACAATATGGTCGATCCTGTCAAAACGAGATGTTTCTCTGTGGGTCCTGGGAGTTGGGCACGGTCCACGGGTTTTGGTTCTCTTAAAATTTTCTAGCAAGCTCCTTACCACAGCTCTTCGAAAATTAAAATGGTCCAGGTCACCTCCATTAGATCGATATAATTGCCACGCGTTTTGAGTTGCCATATCTAGGGAGTGAGCAATCAGAGGGAAATACCATTTTTTCCCTCTTACGGATGTTCGATGCAATCCAATATTTTGGTCAACTCGTTCCACTTCGCCCATGTTCGCATTATAATTCTTTATCACGTTCGGTTGATTGATTTGGACGTATCTCTTGAGTTGCTGTGAAAAGCGCCTTGCAGTTTGCCATGAGTCCTCCGATGAAGAAGATAACATTCCCCTGATAAATTTGGCTAAAAGATTACGCACCGAGGAAGCAACTCCGAGGAAATAACACCGAGGAACTCCACCTCGGCATTAGCTCTCAGCTGTGAACCTAACGTAGTCAAATACACATTATTATAAATATGCCTAACTTTTAAATAAATAACAAAATTAACAAGATGCATAAAATAAAATGAGTCTATATACCTGGTAGATTATGCAAGTTTACAACTTCTTCGTCGCCTGAGTCTTCGTCAGTCACTTCGGCATAGCGTTTTCGGGTGGAAAAATAGCCACAGAGTAGGGTGTGTCATCGTTATCATCGGATTGTTCCAGTTCCTCTATTATTTCATACAGTCTAAGTGTTTTTCCATGTCTTAGTCTAAAAATAAAGAAATAGATGAGTTGGACACCGATTATGCGACCAGGCGTTATAACGCCTGTGACATTCGAACACGAAAAACACCACGTAATATTACTAAGCATTAGAATCAAAATTACTATTTTTATTGTTTAATGTCCTTAGTTTTAAATTCGAATAAAAATAGTACGTAAAGATAAATAATTATATCTTAATACCTTACCTTTCGGAAGTCATTCTCCAAAATATAAACACTGTTCACTTTAAATTATGCAAAAATACTAAAATAACAAGAAATTCGAAACGAATTCTGTACTGTATCGATCCAAACTTAGCAAACAACTAAATGAGAGTAAAAAAAATGGGGATTTTTCGGTTATAATAACTTTTTTACGCGGGTATTTTAAAATATTTTTTGGCGGCGTTATAACACCTGGTCGCATAATCTGGGTTAATTTTTCAAAAATGCGATAGTCTTCATATAATCGTATCGTAGACCGATGTTTCAAAAACAATAAACACCTTTATTATCTCCAACTGCTTGAGATCGTTTATAATATAAGGTTTAATCAACGTTTTACAACAAAATTTCTTGTTTCCATCTTTTTTAACCGACTTCAAAAAAAAGGAGGAGTGATCAATTCGACTGTAATTTTTTATGTTTGTTACCTCATAACTTTTGACTGGGTGAACCGATTTTGAGAATTATTTTTTTATTTGAAAGCTTTTGCTTTCCGAATGATTCCAATTTAATTTGGTTCCATTCGGATAATGGGGTCCATGTGAAAACCATATGAGTCTTTGCATTAAGTATTTGCGCGACAAATGAACGAATAACGCGATTAGATTAGTGCGGAGTATCTACCATAACTAAAAATTTAAAAATAAAAACTTTTACAAAAAAATAACAACCGACTTCCTAAAAAAAACACTACAGAGTGAAAAATAACTTTAATTTTTGAGTCGGTGTCTTAGGATCTGTATTTAAGGTTTTTTTGCCACCGACTTCCGAAATTAAAGTTATTGTTCACTTTGTAGTGTTTTTTTTAGGAAGTCGGTTGTTATTTTTTTTTGTAAATAGTTTTTAAAGTATATTTTTTACGCAGACGGGTTTTGGATTAAAAAAAAATTAAATGTGTTTTAATAATGTGTTTTTGAATATTCAACAACAGTTATAGAAAATATTAGAAGGTGAAAATACACAAAGTGAATTAAAAGGTACTAGTGGTTGCCCAGTGGTCAACAATCGACCATAATTAATAATTATGATAAAAATATTCGATTTCTGCACTCCTTCTTCATATAAACTTTAACTGTGCCAAGTTTCATACTCCTCCGGCCGCGTAATTTTCGTAAAAATGGGTAGAAAGTTTCTGCTTCACATAATAATATTGATCGAAGCCAACTCAAAAACTGCCTAAGCAAACTTAATCAAAATTATATGGGACTACCCCAGAGATAACCATACCCATTAGAAAAATATTTAAGATATTTAAGATTTTTTGGAATCGATCCACAATTTCTGGAAATATCGTGAAACATATAAATGAATTTAGAACCTTTATTTAAGTCGATTAAACAGCAACAACATTGATAAGAGGGAAGGACGTTCACAGTACATCGATTTTTTTTTCTTCGTTATCAAATATAACAAAAATAAAAATCAAAGACTGACATCCGAAATGAAAGTTATTTTTTCGCTGGAAGTATGATTGAAAATATTGAGTGTGTTTATTGTTCTGTATGTTAACATCGATTTGGTGGTGGAGGTCGCCGAAGTGGCAGCCGTCAGGCCGCGCGCCCCTACTGTACTTACTAAGGTGTCTACAGTTTGAGCATTAGCACCGATGATTACTTGCAATATAAACATGTACTAGTTTTACCCTCTTTTTGTATTTACTAATCTAATTGTGGTATATTATTTGTGTAAAATAAGCGACATGTGTGAACAATGAAACGCTAATGACAGCGGCGCTGCGCCGCGCCGCAGCTGGCGCACGCGGCGAGTGCGGCGTGGCGGCACGCGCACCACGCGTCCACGAGACGACGCGCGCACGCTAACACAGCACTCTTTATGTTCACCACTCCACACTACACACAACATTGAATACTAACCCAACTAGGCGCCCATGAGTAGCTTAGCGGGCAGCGGAGAGGCGCGTGTCGGCGCGCAGCGTGTGGCGCCGCGCGTGCCTACTTTAATGGCTCTTCCGTGAGTTTCGTGACTTGCCCGCTTGGAACTTAACTAGTTCAGTGCTGTTATACATTTACATACTCACAAAATTATCATAATCGTTCACATTTTTATGAAAAATGAGCTCTAGTCAGTGAGAATTTATGTGACCATTTTGCCACGGCATTAAGCTCAGTGCGATATAATAAATAGGTACATGAAAAGATAGGTTATTCTACTAGAACTGATGTGTCAGTTAACCTCTTCCACACACTCACACGTGACCGCGACGGCCGGCCGCTGCCGTGTCGCATCTGTAGCTCTGTTACGCTCTGTACGCGACCTGCAGCGTGGCAGCGTCAGATCTGCGGCATGTGGCGTGTATGTGCACACATGTGCTCCACACTCTGATGTCTAACAACACTGCGTGCACTTTTCACTCTTAGTAAACTAACTGAAGCTTTTGTCGCTCTGTTTTGTGTATTCGATGTTGTGCAGTGTAAACTCTTAGTATAGTATGTTACCAGTAAAGTATGTTGCACTGATGTTGTTGCACTGCGTGGTCGCGAGCACGCGTGCACTCGCAACCACTGCTATAGCGTGCCGCCCCATACTATAATGTGCGATGTCTCTCCCTCAGGACTTCACGTTGGATTTTTACTTCAGACAGTTTTGGACGGACCCGCGGCTCGCGTATAAGAAGCGCGCCGGTGTGGAGACGCTATCCGTGGGCTCCGAGTTCATCCGCAACATCTGGGTGCCTGACACGTTCTTCGTGAACGAGAAGCAGTCGTACTTCCACACCGCCACCACCAGCAATGAGTTCATCCGCATCCACCACTCGGGCTCCATAACGCGCAGCATTCGGTGAGTGTGCGGTGAGTGTGCGGCGAGGACCGCCCCTGGCCCCGCCTTCGCACTCCCTGCTCACGTCTGTTACAGGCTCACCATCACCGCCTCCTGCCCCATGAACCTGCAGTACTTCCCCATGGACCGCCAGTTGTGCCACATCGAGATCGAGAGCTGTAAGTGTCCCCCTTGTTCCGTTGAGCGCCAGCTATACTTCAACGTGTCTAAGCCGTACCTTACTACAGCCGTCCTTACGCTGCACGTTGGCAAGTCGATTGAGTACGTCCGATGTGACTTGACGCTATGAGTACTACGACTACTTTGTGTTTTTGTATTTTATTAATACCACTTTGTTTGTAACTCTTCGTGTAGGGTGAGACGACGGCGACCAGATTAATCGGAATAATATATTCAAAAACTTTTTAAAGCGAATTATGTAATTTTGACAGATTTAAACGCTCGTCAGAAGCTACCGTCTCACAGATGATAGAAAAATAGTAACGTACTTATATGATGTACACCGATGTTCGTGTGTGTGTGTGTTGTGATCACGGAGCAACCCTCGACCGGCCGTGTGCACACGACGCCGCGCACGGCACCCCGGCTTGCGTCGTGTCGCGCGCACCGCACGGCCGCGACGCCCTCCGCCTACAGCACCCGCGCGGGCAGGACCTGACACACGTCGCTCCGGCGCGACGGGGCACGGCGCCACGCACTCGCCCGCACCCCGCACCCCGCACCCCTGTCCCCCTCACGCACGTACCGCATGCCCCCTCCTGAGTCCCGACAGCACTGCATGCGCTTCACCTTCACCGCATACACCCATCACCAAACACGTAGTCGCGCACGGTAGTTACGAGGATATTTTTCTATCATCGGGCCGGGTCGACTCGAGCGGCGGGGCCGTCGCCGCGTCGCCCGGCTCGCCTCGGCGCCAGTGGGCCGCGCGCTCGGCGCGTCGCTTCGAGGCGCGAGTGATAGCGTTTTGTGTTTGGCATGTCCCCGGAGTCGGATACACGATGACCGACATACTGTACGTTTGGAAAGACGGCGCGTCGAGTGTCGGCATGAGCAGCGAAGTGCAGCTGCCGCAGTTCCGAGTGCTCGGCCATCGGCAGCGCGCCACCGTCATCACACTCAGCACAGGTAACCGCTCAGTAGTAGCGTCGCCCCGCCCCGCCGCGCCCGCGCCCCTCACCCGCGCCCGCGCCGCGCGACACGACCGCCGGACCGCGCGCGATCCGTCCGACACGCGACCGCGTCGAGCTACCTCGCGCCTTACCCCTCTTTGCGCCGCAGTCGGCTACACCATGCGGGACATCCGGTACAAATGGAACGAGGGGCCCAACTCGGTGGGCGTGTCTAACGAAGTGTCGCTCCCGCAGTTCAAGGTGTTGGGCCATCGCCAACGCGCCATGGAGATATCTCTTACAACAGGTGCGAACCACTTCCTTAACTTTGATAAAGTGACGCATGTTTGCGTGTTCATAAAGTGCTCTTCCAGTAGACCTAGTTTAGTCTGAACGTTTTAGACTCTTTATTGTGTTATGTTCTAATCAACTTCTGTACTCTACCACGACCGCTCAGGAAACTACTCCCGCCTGGCGTGCGAGATCCAGTTCGTGCGCTCGATGGGCTACTACCTCATCCAGATCTACATCCCGTCCGGCCTCATCGTGATCATCTCATGGGTGTCGTTCTGGCTGAACCGCAACGCCACGCCAGCGCGTGTGCAGCTGGGCGTCACCACCGTACTCACCATGACCACGCTCATGTCTTCCACTAACGCGGCGCTGCCCAAGATCTCTTACGTCAAGTCCATCGATGTGTACCTCGGCACCTGCTTCGTCATGGTGTTCACTAGTCTGCTGGGTAAGTCAGTGCGTGCTGTGAGTCTGTGACGCTCACCCGACCCACCGCGCGCCGGCCGCATCTCTTACCGAATCATTTGCTTTCAGAGTACGCGACGGTGGGGTACATGTCCAAGAGAATACAGATGAGGAAACAGCGCTTCGTCGCGATACAAAAGATTATGTCAGAAAAAAAAATGCCGGCGGAGTGCCCGCCGCCCGTACCGTGGGATGCGCACTCGCTTAGCAAAGGCGGCAGCCTGGGGCGGGGTGCCCCTCCACCCCCGCGCCACTCACTGGGCAGCGCGGGCGCGCCGCCGCCCCCGCCGCGCCACCACCACCCCTCCATGGATCGCTGCGGCCGCCACCTGCAGGAGGTGCGCTACAAGGTGCGCGACCCCAAGGCGCACTCCAAGGGCGGTACACTCGAGAGTTCCATCGAGGAGCCACCCGCGCCGCCACTGCACGCACTGCAGCCCACCAAGGTACAGCATCATCTGCCGCTCGTCCGCGTCACTATTTCGTGGCTAAGCTGAGTGACAACGATGAGTCACTATTTCTTTACGGGAATAGACTATCATCATAATCATCATCATTTGATCATCACTGCTGGACATTGGTGTCCCCCAAAAAATGGGGGATTTGCCATAAACACCACGCTTGGCAGGCAGGTTGGCGAACATAGTATGGTGGTAAAATGCATAGAGAATGCTGCTGCCCATTCTCTAATGAGTCTTTTTAACCGACTTCAAAAAGAGGAGGTTTCTCAATTATTATTATTTCTCAATTATTCTTTATTATTTATCTATAATATGTATGTTTTTAGAAATATATGTTTATCAGTTGTCTGATTGCCATAGTACAGGCTCTGCCTAGTTTGGGATCAGATAACGGTGTGTTGGTTGTCCTAAGATATTTATTGATACTAGTGATCGCCCATTGGTCGAAATTCGACCGAACTTCATTTGAATAGAAATACATGATTAAATGAAAAAATAATAATAATAATAAATATAAAAAAATAATATGGTTATATTTGACATTCAGTAACACTATAGACAAATTGTTGACTCCGTACTAATGTGGAGAGGGTTCGCTGGGGGGATGGTGATGGCCAGGACCAGGACGTAGGTGTAATGCGTAAAGAATACTTCTTCAGGACTCTCTTTTTTATTTTCTTAATACTTCTTAACTGCTGGACATGGAATGAATTATCACAGAAAGCTCTGTTTTTATAGAATTTTCCCTATTATTTTTAATTAATTATGACAGTTCAAAATGTCATCATTATAACCAGCCTGTACAATCTATGACCAGCCTGTACAATCGTGAGGCATATAACCTCTACAGTTTGCACACGACACTAAGTTTTGTATGGGAAACTTACTAATGCCATACTTGACACTCCCCATAAAACCACAAAAAATATTTCTTATAAATCTAAACTAAATTCCAATCGTCGCTAATACAAATAATATTAAAGACAAAAATATTTTTAATATAATCATAGATTTTAAAAATGAAATAGGTTATATATTAGGGTGGAGTGAAAATGTATGGAGAATTTTTTTTTGTTTGTTTTTGTTATAGCATAGCGGTAAAAAGCTGCCTATGGATGAGTTAATAAAGTATGTTAAATAACATTTATGTATTATAATGATTCGAGGTGCCCCAGCACGAAAGAATTTTGAAAAAAGTAAAATTTCGTTCATTTTTGACAGCCTCATTCAGATGTATATAAACCTAAATAATCTATTGGAATAGTATTTCTTGTGTTGCTTGAAACCTACATTTTTATGTAATAATACAAAAATATATAAAATTTTGGAGTTATGGTGCCCCAAAACCTCTTAAAACCAAAATAATACAAGAATTTTATGATAAAAATGCGATTAATATTAGTTAAATATTTACGAAAAACAAAAAAAAATAGCCCATCAAGTAGAAAAATCACATAAAGTGTTATAAAAAGGCATCATCTGACATGATGACAGTCTAACCCTGATATAACCATTACGTTTTTCTTCTCCACATACTGCACCTGAAGCTTCAGTTACGAGTGTGATGCAACGCTCCACGGCTTGAGTATGACAAGGAAAGAGTGCTGTATTCTCTTTCGTTCCAAGGCCATTTTCTACAATTTCTTTCAAGGCTTCAGCAGATAAACTCTTAGTTAAAGGCCACTCAGTAACAGTAATCTGACTATAGTGCCAAGTAATAATGTCAGTATAATGGGGAGCATCGAAATTAAATGATGGAACTTTAAATTTTCGGATTCCTATGACTTTCTGTGACCTTGCTTTCAGAATACGTCGGCATGCCAGTTCCCGTATCACTTGATTGTCATCTGCAAGCATAGATAAAAGAAGATTTTCTAGATGACCAAAATATCTATTTCTTTGTATGACTGGATCACTCACTTTTTTCAAATTGTTGTTTAAATACCGACTATAATTCATCGTCAACCACAAGTGCTGTGCTCCATTTAAACACGAAGGATTGCATTTGATTTGAAACCACATTCGCGCATAAACTTTCATCACGAAATTGGCTAATATAAGTAGATTCTCTTCCGGATCAGTCTTTGTGACATATAATCGTAAGATCCTGTTCGCAGTCGTTAGCCACCTGGAATGGTTGAGTAGACCGGGTTCTCTATTTGTCAGGTCAGAAGGGAAAATACCAGTGCTATAGCAGTCATTATCTCAAATAGATATGTTTGATCGGAGCTTAAATCAAATAAAATATTTAGCGTAATAACAGGAAGTGGCGTGGGTATAACGGCTTTCACAACTGGCTTTTTTTTCACATTGTTGCAGTCCAGATCCAATTGGCCCTGAAAAACATCGAGGTTCCGTAGTTTGACCGCCCAAATGTATCAAAAGGTGTCGTAGTGGCAATTCATTCGAATGTAGTACACAGATGAACCATTGTAACGGTTTTTTAATCTCTACCTCTAGCAAGCTAATGACGCCGCCTTTAGATCCAGTATTTACAACTGTCCCATCACAGTCTACTACTGACAAAGCACTCAAGTCAACCGAGTTATCATTTAAATATTTTATAATACTTTCTTTGATTGTCCTAGCCGATCCTGTCTGCACCGTGATATGACCAAAGAAAACGCTCCCTGGTTCCGATACAATAACGTAATGATCTTCTATTTGCCGTTTTCTATACCATTTATCTCCTTTTTTGACTGTTATCAAAGTTTTGTCTTTTCTACCGTCAAAGTAAAGACCAAGTATAGGTTGATTGCGGCTCATTTTTTTTCAAAACAGCTCTTTGCTCTTTCCCGTCAAACCTTCGAATGATCTATCACACTGGTCTCTTGATGTAATAATGCCATGCATCTTTCAGGACAGCAGAAGCTATAATAGTGGCAGACCTGTCAGAAACTCCAGTACGATCGCAGGCAAGAGCTAAAGATGGGAGATTTATTCGCATCTGTTTAGATGATGGCTCAACAACATTCCGTATTTGTTCTTGATACGATTAATACAATGAAAAGTAGTTTCTCCCAAGAATGCTTACTTGTGACTGAAAGGGTAATTCAATAAAGGTTGACTTATTTATTAATGATTGGGTGCGTTCAGAAACAAAAGAAAAACAATTTCTACGTTTTGTTATTAAGTTCAGCATTTGGTTTTGCACTATCGAAAACTGACAAGATTCGGATTTTTCTTTCAAAACTTAGTCCTATCGGGGGCACCTTTAAATATAAACCAACACAAAAAATATTTTCGCGTTTGCTTATTGTGCCTATCACGCAACTTTTTGCGGGTATGATAAATACTGAAATTCAAAAAATAAAATTTTCACTCCACCCTATTATATATATATCTATAAAATTAATTTATTACCTATGGTTATACTTGACATTCAGTAAGACTATAGACACAAAATCAGGCTTACCAACTTAGGGGTTTTCCCAAATTTAGGGGTAAATAAGAGGATTGAGATTTTTTAGGGGCGTTCCATTTTTAGGGGTATTCTTAAGGATTTTTTGCCATCTTACATTTCTCATTGTGTTTTTGATTACAATAAAAGTATTAGCGACTTCTAGTACGGTTCCTCGATACTAAGAATGCAGAGTGAATGATTAACAAATGACGCGTAATAAATATAGACAAATATTACTACTGTGTGCCGGTCTATGATTACTGAACATTCGTTGGTTATTTTCATTATAATTTTTTAGCGGATTTTTTTAGTAATTGTGGCAATTTTAGGCGTTTTTAACTTAAGCTTTAGGGGTAAATATTTCTGGGTGTTGGTAACACTGCACAAAATAATAAAGACAGATTTGGACCATAAACAAAAGAATATCTATGCATGTGTGTATTAGATACACGGTAATGAACAGTAGTGTGTGTAACGTGTTATTTATTGAAAATAATGTATTTTAACGAATAATTAAAAAAAATATTAGCATTCGTCACTTCTTCTCTGTATAAACTATAAGTGTGCGAAATTTCATACTCCTCCGTCCGCCCAATTTTCGTAAAAAGGGATCCAAAGTTTTCGCTTCACGTATTAATATATAGATTTATTTATAGCCCGTATATTTTTTTTATGTGTTTTCGCGGATAACTTCGTCGTTTATGAACCGATTTTGATGATTCTGTTTTTGTTGATAAGGAGATATCTCAAGGGTGGCAACATGATAAGGAAACCAGGATCTGATGATGGCATCCCAGAGAAGTCGATGGGAGCATTCGAAAATCGTTGTGGCGACTAATGCGTTTATTATGTTTTTATTAATTATTTTGAAGCACTACTATTTAATGAAGGTCTAGAGTTGCTCTAATGATGAAGCCGAAAGACAGTCGAGGAAATTCCTCAACGACTTACAGCAATTATCCGGTGTTTGGACTTAATTCATTTCTATTGATGAGAACTTTGCACCCATATGGGTTATAAGTACCATTACAGGTCTGATGATGGAGACCACAGACAGTTGAGGGAATTCCTCAACGATTTACAGCAGTACCCTATTGTTGGGCTTACTTTATACGGTTCAATGTGCCAATTTTATCGCTACTATTTAATTAAGGTCCGGAGTTGATCTGATGATGGAGCCGAAAGACAGTCGAGGGAACTCCTCAACGATTTACAGCAATTACCTGGTGTTTGAACTTAATTCATTTCTATTGATGAGAAAGCCCCCATAAGGCTTATAAGTACCATAACAGGTCTGATGATGGAGACCATAGATAGACAGTTGAGGGAATTCCTCAACGATTTACAGCAGTAGTAAAGTATTTAACGTCACCTGGCGAATAGGCATTAGTGCAGGGTAGATACCATAATTAAAAAGTAAAAAAACCTTTTTACAAAAAAAAAACCGACTTCCTCAAAAACACTACAAAGTGAAAAATAACTTTAATTTCGGAAGTCGGTGGCAAATACAGATCCTAAGACACAATTTTTGTCGTACGACACCCACGGGAAGAAATGGAATGGCGTTTTTCTTTACTTCCGGCACCACACGGAATAGATAGGTAAAAAAAAAACAACCGACTTCCTTAAAACACTACAAAGTGAAAAATAACTTTAATTTCGGCAGTCGGTGTCTTAGGATTTATATTTAAGGTTTTTGCCACCAACTTCCGAAATTTAAATTAAAGTTATTTTTCACTTTGTAGTGTTTTAAGGACGTCGGTTGTTTTTTTTTTTAAATGTTTTTATTTTTAAATTTTTAGTTATAGTATTTACCCCGCACGAATTCCAAACAAACAATGCATATTTATTCGATAGCAGAAATCGCGGTTGATTTGCTGTCTTTTTTTAAGAGTTCCGGTGTCTGTCTCAGGAACTCATCATCAGATCTATATGAAATTTATATGAGACCATTTCGGAATAAACCCCTTTCGAACAAAAAAGAATTTTGCAAATCCGTTTATATATGACGGAGTTATGGCTGAACTCCTCCTTTTTGAAGTCGGTTGATAATAATATGCAACAAAAGTTTGAGCAGTGGTGGCCCAGTGGTAACAGCCGCGACTTACGAGTAGTAGGTCGTGAGTTCAAACCCAAGCAGGCGCATTACTTTGTGTAAATTATTTCATCGCCACTGCTCTCAAAACGGTGAAGGAAAACATCGTGAGGAAACCGGCATGTCTTAGAAGCAAAAATTCGAAGACATGTGACATCTACCAACCCGCACTGGGCCCGCGTGGTGGATTATGGCCCACTCCCTCTCACCGAGAGGAGGCCTGTGTCCCAGCAGTGGGCACATTATAGGCTGATGATGATGAACAAAAGTTTAACTAGCGATGATATGGTTTCAGGACTACGGCAAGTTCCTGGGCATGACGCCGTCGGACATCGACAAGTACTCGCGCATCGTGTTCCCGGTGTGCTTCGTGTGCTTCAACCTGATGTACTGGATCGTGTACCTGCACGTGTCCGACGTGGTGGCCGACGACCTGGTGCTGCTGGAGGAGAACAAGTGAACGGCGCCGCGCCCGCACGCCCGCACCCGCACCGCTACACGCTCGTGTACATACTCATGTAATATAGTATCGATTAGCAAAACGCTAGTGTCACGACCCCTCGTAGACTTTACTGACGGTACTTTAGACGTAGATAGGATCTCGGACGACTTGTACAGAAATTGTAAATAGGACATTATATAACTGTGCCGGTGCCGGTGCTCCCCCCATACGTCATGTACTATGATAGTACTTGCTCAATGTTAATATACTTAATTAATATAACACAGAACGCAGCAGGCATAGCATCCTCACTCCCGCCTATACTGTACAATAAATAAACACGGCAGCCTCTTTTATACTAAGTGATATTTCTTTTGTTAATTTTAACGTCGCGACGCAGAATTCATTCTACGTTTCGATTTTATCTTCTTCCTTTCTTCCGTTTCTACGGGGGTCGTGCTATGCGTGCTGGAGTCTTCGAAATTTATCTAGGTAATAAGAACTAGGTGATGCACATACGTTAATGTTGCTATTCACATTTTGAGTAACTTGTATTGAATTTGAAAATGTAACATTCCGAATCAGATGGATACGATCGCAGAAACTCGTACGGTTTTACATGCCTGGCAATCATCTCACATGTTGAGTGGACTTGATGTTCCATTCTACATGATGACTAGGAAAACAAAACCATGCAAGTCAATAAAAGCGCCAAAAATGGTTAACTGTTCAAATCAAAGACATTTATTAGATCATAATTTCAGGCGAAAGATGCTCGCTGCTGGACATATACCCCAATTTGGAGCATTTGCCACAATCGCCACGCTTGCCAGGCGGATTGGCGATCGCAGTATGGTGGTAAAATGCACAGAGAACGCTGCTGCCCTTTTTCTAGTGAGAGAACCCCCTTAGTCGCCTCTTACGACACCCAAGAAATGGGACTAAAATTAACAACATTTATGATACTAATGATCAAATATCTAGTTCAAAACATTATAAATGATTTTGACAAACGGATTTCTAATGACTTTGTAATATAGTTTAGAGAATTCTGTTATGTTTGCTATGGAGTTCATTCCAAAACCGTTGTTTAAATATGATGGTTCCACTAGGGTAAATCCACCGACGACGTTTAGATCTTGCACTTCAAGTTTTTCGCACCTGTCATGCTATGGTTTATGACAGTTGTTGGTGACGCAGCCGTGCGCTCGCCCGCCGCGCCGGCGCCGGCACGCTCACCATTGTAACGTATTCAGAGCATGATAACGTCATACAATTTATTAACTAGAATGAAACTGTTAAGTATTGTAAAGTTACAAATATTATTAATAGGTAAGCACGGTAAGGCACACGAGACTATTTTGCATTCACATGCAATACGTTCGTCTTGTAATAAAGACTAACATTACGATGACGTTGTTTTATTTTATTCAATAGCTACAATTTTATTATTAAATAGCTTCAGCCGTCGACTTCGCTAGCGTGGAAGTCGTAAGACTGGATGTTTTACGACTTCCACGCTAACCAAGGCATAAACACGAGGTTACCCGGAATAACGCTGTTTTGTATTGTTTTAGATGTAGATTCAAAATTTTGAAGAACACACATTACATATTTCACACTTTGATCTAGATAATGCGACCCTGCGTTAATAAAGCAAGTAGTCCTGCTACTTGCTTTATTGCATCCAATCACATCACAACAATAAAACTTATAAATACCAATATAAATCGACAAACATGATAAAAATGATACAAATGGCATGTTTTTGTTATCCTTTAACACCCTTGTACGGGATGCCTACACTTAATCTATACTTATCTTATATATATAAAAATCTAGTGTCACGATGTATGTTGCCAATAAACTCCAAAACTACTGAACCGATTTCAATCAAATTTCACATGTACCCGTATTTTGGTCTAACTTACTGGATAGGATAGTTATCATCTCAATTATTCGCCTATGTCGTGAATGTAAACGAATAAATTGTATCAATTAATTGTTTCTTAAGCAAGTGTTTATTTACCGCCATCTATGAGAACTTCATAAAACTAAAAGATGGCGGTGTACGTTGATTCATCAATAAAATTCTTCAATATTGTTTGACATCTAGGTTACCAATACACCCAATAGATGGCGCTGTGTTCTGTTTCTTAGAATATAAATTCTATTACTTTATTTCACGTAATATTTATTTATGTTCACGATATAACCGTATTATTTTAATGGTTTGTGACTGATATTTTTATAATTATACTGCGTATTATGTTACAATATTATTACCATGAGTGAATTAATACCATCTCCCGGAAAGTGATAGTCTCAGTAAAATCTCAGTGCAAGTCTTAGTACTACTCTCTGCGTCAGTCTCTACGTAAATATACCTGTGCATTTACAAAGTATATAACCTCTGCAAGTATTAATCAGTGCAAAATCATAACTTTATACACATGTAAGTATTTTTGCTTGCATTTTATTTTATTTTCAACCGACGAAAAAAAACGGAGGAGGTTATCAATTCGACGCGTATATTTTTTTTTTTTTTTTATGTATGACCACGCATAACTTTTTACATAGTGGTCCGATTGTGACAATTCTTCTTCTATTGGAAAGGGTATACTCCCAAGGTGGTCCCATATAAATTTGGAAAACAAAATCGAACCCTAAGGGTTGGAAAACAGGGGATGATTGATTGTTCACTCACTGATTGTAACGTATGAACACGCATAACTTTGTACAGAGTAGTCCGATTTTGATAATTCTTTTATTGTTGGATAGGGTATACCTTGCCAAGTATTATTAGTACATCAAAGCCACAAAAAATCATAAAATAAAAACTTTTTAACAAAAAATTAAACCGCCGAAAAACTGAAAAGCATAAAATAACAAACCTTAAAATTTTGAGTCGGCGCTGAGAAATCAATGGACAAGGATCACTCAAAGCGCCGACTCATAATTTTAAGGTTTGTTATTTTATGCTTTTCAGTTTTTCGGCGGTTTAATTTTTTGTTAAAAAGTTTTTCTTCATGTATTTTGTAAATAAGTCATTGTTTATAAAGATAAGAAAAATAAAATCTACATTTAATAAATTATAGTTTGAAAAATCTAAAAAACACCCCTTTGAAACTAACTGAACTAAAAATTTAAAAATAAAACTGGAGTACTCAATTTAAAAATTCATATTGTTGTACAAAAAGCGTGGGGGGTTTCATTTGCATTGCTGTAAATATTTTAACGATAGTTTAGTAAACCTGTAGTAATTATAATAAGCACCCTACGCATTTTGTACGACAATATGAATTTTTCAATTGAGTACTCCAGTTTTATTTTCAATTTAGCTAATTCGATTTTACCGGAAGGGTTTTATTTCCTCAGTTGCGATTAGAGAAATAAAATATGGCGGTACGAAGTTCGCCGGGTCAGCTATTAGTATTATATTTTATCAAGTTCTTGAAACATCGTAAGGAAACCGGCATGTCCTAGAACCAAAAATTTGAAGACATGTGACATCTACAAACCCGCACTGGGCCCGTGTGGTATATTACGGCCCACTCCCTGTCACCAGGAGGAGGCCTGTGTCCCAGCAGTGGGAACAATATAGGCTGATTATGATGATCAAGCTCTTCTAAGTGAAGAGACAGTTGAGCTGCTGAAGAGTTTGTTGCGTCAGTTTTTCTTCCCAACTTGCCGGGGGACTGTCTTCTTCCCAACTAAAGCACTAGAGAGTGGTGAAAGGCGGGCATTTTGGGAACTGTCTTATGTAATTTTGTCATTCGAAAAGTGCTGACTCCAATCTGCAGTCCAATCTACGGAACAATGAGATCGCTTCGGAAAGCCTCTGATGCTCCCAGGAAGCTTCTGCGCTTTTAGGCGAAGCTAGACTGGCTTTGTTAGTCAGAATAAAATAAATATAAAAAAGACCCTCATTCGGGGACCCACCCGAATCAAAAATCAAAATCAAAAGTCATTTATTCAAACTAGGCTGAGAGTCAGCACTTTTTGAACGTCAAAGTTACAAAAGACAGTCCCCCCAAAACGCCCACCCTTCGACACTTCCTAGTGCTGTAGCTGGGAAGAAGAAGTGGCGGAACAAGCTCCCCAGCAGCACAGCTGTCTGTTAAGTTAGAAGAACTTGATTCTATACAATATTGTGTAAGTAATTAATATTATAAAACAAAACATACATTATTCGCCATATGTCAGCTAGCACACGCCAATATACCAACAAAAAAATTGAAAACTAAAGTCAAGCTGAAATAATAAAACAAAAACGTAAACAAAACTTGAAAACTAAATAAAGCCTCCAGGCATAAAGGGCGTACCCGCTTACATGTTCAACGATGCAAAATGATCCATATACATACATTGATGCATATAGCTAAGTTGAAGTTACAATAGTTAAACTAGCACCTCCGGAGTAGAATAAAATAACAGTTATACAAATAACAACAAAAACCATGGTCAGCAAGACGACCACCCGAATGAGGGTCCAAGTGCGAAAAAGGGAGTCCCATCATAATCGAAAGGGAGAGAAAATCATGTTCAAAGTTTCCGTTACATAGGCACATCTACACTTAATATTATAAAGCTGAAGAGTTTATCGAAGCGCTAATCTCAGGAACTAATGGTCCGAATTGAATTAAATTGAGTTATGGTAAGTCATTCACTACAATACAAAAGAAGATAAATGATAAATAAATGATAAATGATTTTATTTCTGTAAGTAGGTTTGTACAAACACTTTTACATGTCAATGATATTTTTTAAAACTAGATGAGTTCTTATCTGTCATGAATTCGTCTACTGTGTTATAACATTTCCCTATTAAAAGTAATTTTAGTTTGTTATAGAATGAATTTGTATTCTCGTCTTCTTTTATGTAGTTTGGTAGTTCGTTATAAATTGTTGCGATTCTATATTTGGGGCTATTTTTCATTATTTTAAATTTTGGTGTCGTGTAATCAGCGTGTTTTTGTTTCTTCGGTTATAATTTTGGTTCGCTTCTATGTTTGATCGAAAGTAATATTTGTGTTTTTGCACGAATGTAACTATTTGTAGTATGTAAAGGGAGGGTAACGTCATTATTTTATTTTTTATAAAATGCGGTTTGCAACTTTCCCATGGCTTAATGTTCATAAGGATGCGTATACATTTCTTTTGCATGATGAAGATATCGTTGAACTCAGTATTTCACCCCACAATATTATGCCATAGTTAAACCATGCATAAGCATAGTATGTTGAGAGCGCGGTCTCATAGTTTGTGTTGCTTTTTAATTTATTTAATGCGTATATAAATTTTGATAGTTTAGACTTTAGGTTTTCGATATGCAACGTTAGATTGCTGTCCAATGTTAAACCAAGAAGCGTTAGATCGTCTTTTTCTGGGATATCTAATTTATTACCGTCAAACGAGGCATCTTTACCATTTTTTTTTACCTTTATGCAATTCACTCTAACTTGTTGTTTAAGTTTTTATTGATTTATTTTGTAAAAAAGGTGTGTCTCTTTTGGATGAACCAATGAATTGTACTAAATCTCACATAGTATCGCTATATTAACCAAAAGTATGAGCAGGGTAAAATTGACACATTTTTGGCAACTTTACCTAGCCTACGTTTATATTGAACGTGTGTCCCAAAATGCACGCGACGTAAAGTTACTAATAGTCCCGGCGCTAAAAAAGCGATGTATTTATTTTCGAAACTACCATCTTCGTTTATCAAGCACTGCCAATACATAGGGAAAGTTGCCACAAGGATTTCAAAATTATCATAGAAACGGGTGAATGCCATCAGGGTTGTCAAAAAATAATAAAACATTAACATTTTTTTAAATTAATCAATTATTTATTAAGGAACCAAGTAATAGGGCTTTTTGTTTATGCATTACAGTTTAATATCTATTGTGGTTGAAAATACAGTAACAAAAACTATTCTAGACATTAAAACTTTGCCTAAAAACAGTAAACAATTAAATACTAAGCGTATTTATAATCAAGAATATTCGTTAAACAGTATAAATTTGGTTTTTAATCAGCACTAAAATTTTTAACAAGATCGGTATGGTTCGGCTGTTGTACGACCGAGGCTCGCCGATGACATCCAAGCTGAGCCGAACTACTTAGGTTAAAGTTAGTAAGATCTGTGCGTGAGCCGTTACGACTGACAGAGGAAAAATCATAGGAGAAGAGAAAATGAACATAGAATTATTAATTGACTTAGTACAGGCCAAGCCTGTCCTTTACGATGTAAGGTGTGCTACCTACAGAGATAAAAGACAGAAAAACAGGGTATGGGGACAAATTACAACAGAATTGCATTCCACAAGTAAGTAGCACATACTTTTTTAGATTACAATGTTCGAATTCGAAAATGAGATCATAAACTGAGAAATGTAGGGTAACTACCTATTTGGTTTTTTTTTTCAGGATGGGAAATCATCAAATGACTTCTCCCGCTCTGGGCGGAGCGGGAGGGCGTGTCAGACTTGTACTGACTAGAACCCACCCGTGTTCCTTCAGTTGCCCGTGTGCCGGGGTCACGGTATCTCTTTTGAACAATCACGCAACCCCGGCAGGCATCGGTCCAAGCAGACCCCTTCAGTGCTGCTGACATCTCTTTGAGGCGCGCGTGGAACACTACGCGCGCTCGACCCGAGCTTGGTCCTTACCGGTCGGCGAGCTACCCATTGCTCGCTGCCCGCAAGCTCGCGCCTACAGTGGCCGGGAGTCCGCTATTGACTCCCGACGCCCGGGGCGTCTCCTTCTGCGGCGGCTAGGGACGTGAGGGCGCAGTGACTGCCACTCCCTCACGCGCCCCGCCTCCTCCTTTGCAAGCATTACTGCTTCGCAGAAGGAGGTGACGGCTTCCCATGCCCTCTCGCTCCGTACCATGGCTCGCACCAGGGCCGGACGCGAGAGGTCGCCGCCGCCGATCGCCTCTACAAGGACACGGCGGTGCTCCGCCCAGGCAGGGCACACCTCCACCGTATGCTCCACCGTGTCCTCCAGACGATCCTCGCAATGGAAACACCCGGACGTATCCTCCCGCTTTATCCTGAACAGGAACCCACCGAAGCACCCATGCCCGGTGAGAACCTGCGTCAGGCGGAAGGTGAGGACGCCGTGGCGCCTCTCTATCCACTCCTCAAAGAGGGGACTTACCGCCACAATTGTGGCGTGCCCTTACCTATTTCGTTGTCATGGCATTAAAACTGACACCTAACCTAAGTAGGTACCAATTTCGATCGACCGGGGTATCGAACCTCAGACCCCACGATAAGCAAACACGCACAGATCTGTGATCGTCCTATGACGAAGATGGTCTACTACTGAGCTCAGCTTGGATTGCACTGTCTTTTATACTGTCCTTGTGTGGAGTCGCGTCGCGGCCGCGAAATCGCCGCGACACCATACAAAATGTACCAATAAGCTGTCGCGTTAAGGCTCGTTCAGACTAGCGCGACGCGACAGTCGCGCGCCAAACCGCCGATTTATATCCGTAGAACAATTTATATGAAAACGCGCGCGACCGTTTACACAGGGGCGACCTGTCGCGCCGCGACATGGGCGCGCCGCGTCGAGTAGCGCGACAGCTTATTGGTACATTTTGTATGGCGTCGCGGTGATAACGCGGCGATATCGCGGCGATTTCGCGACAGCGACGCGACACCACACAAGAGAGTATAAAGGACGGTGCAATCCAATCTGAGCTCAGTAGTTGACGATCTTCGTCATAGGACGAACACAGATCTATGCGTGTTTGCTTATCGTGGGGCCTGAGGTTCAATACCCCGGTCGATCGACATTGGTACCTACTTAGGTTAGGTTTTAGTTTTAATAGCTATGGGAGGAACTGTCCTCGTGAGTGGGCAATCAACAAATACCAGGTACTTAATAAAATAGAAAATTGTGTACAGTCTATAAGGCCTACAACGTTCTCACATTCATTCACAAAATATAAAAGAATCTACATTAATGATAGTAGGTATTTCATAAATCTAGACAAATAAATACAATTGGAGTGTCTGTTTGTAATATTAAGATAACCACTTTTTACTAAGTGTACATGGATGTATACACGGTACTTATAACAAAACAACATTTTTTACAATTTTTGTCTGTCTGTCTGTTTGTTACGGCTAATATCTAAAATGAACCGATTTTGACGGGACTTTTACTGTAAAATAGCTGATGTAACAAGGAGTAACTTAGGCTACTTTTATTTTAGATAAAAAAATAGAATCTCACGAAAAAAATATAAAACTAATGAAAAATTTTTTGTTAAATACCACGCGGACGAAGTCGCGGGTAACAGCTATTACTTATATAACCTGGATTAACACATTCTCACCGCCGTAGTACGTCCTCCTGCGTTAATTTCCGTCATCCACGCGGGCGAAGCCGCGGGAAAAAGCTAGTAAAATATAATAACATTTTTAAAACAAATGTTATTATTGCCATGACAACCAAATAGGCAGTTTATCCCACATTTCTCAGTTTACGATCTCATTTCCGAATTCGATCATTGTAATCTAAAGAAGTATGTAGGTACTTACTTGTGGAATGCAATTCTGTTGTAATTTGCCCCCATACCCTGCCTTTCTGTCTTTTATCTCTCTAGGTAGCACACCTCACGTCGTAAAAGACAGGCTTGGCCTGTACTAAGTCAATTAATAATTCTATGTTCATTTTCCCTTCTCCTATGATTTTTTCTCTGTCAGTCGTAACACGCACAGATCTTACTGACTTTAACCTAAGTAGTTCGGCTCAGCTTGGATGTCGTCGGCGAGCCTCGGTCGTACATAGGGTTGCCAGATGTCCGGTATTTAAGCGTACTGTCGGCGACGAAATCTAAACATCTAGGCGCAAGTAGTATCGGAGTGCACCCTGACAATGATTTTGTAAGTTAGAAAGCATTTTTAAATTAGTAAAGATCTCAATAGTTTGAAAAATGTCAAAAAATGAGACCCCCTCTGGGGGTGGGTGCAAGTAGCGCAGAGACCGCCTTGATAATAAAATGTAAATATAAGGAATAATTTTGTAGTTAGTAAGGAATTTAATCATTTTGAAAAGTAATGTATGAAACATTAAGATTTTAGATTCTAATTAGTTTTAGTTTATAGATTTCATGTTTAGTTCTCTTATTAGAATCGAATTAACTTCAATTTGAGTGAATCTTGTAAGGAAATGTAAAAAAAATTCGTAAGGATGTTTTATACATAATTACGTAACTTGAAAATGAGGTTTTTTGTTTATGGTCCGATTGTTGTTATTTTTATTGTAAACGATAGAATTAGATGTAAAACCACTTTTAGCGTTTAAATTATCAAAATCGGACCACAGGATTCGGAGATATTGTAAATTAAAGATAGTGGCAATTGTCTTAAGTTAAACCTTGTAAGTTTTTGTTCTAGAAAGTTTTTATTGTGACTATGTACATGTAATATTGTATTTTTATATAAGAAGGGACCACATAACAAATGTAAAAATATATAGATTGTAAGGGGTTTTGTGATAATTAATGCAAAATAAAGGGTTCAAAGATTTCGGCTTGGTGAAAACTAACAGTGAAATGGGCTCAAAAATCGCGGTCCTCTGTTAGGTAATGGGAAGCGGCCCCGGCGACTATAAAATACGCACGATCGGGCGGGCCCATTTCTCAACCCAGATCCAGCCAGTCCCTTGCTGTCCCCCCACCAGTGTTTGCCTACACTAAAGCGAAAGCTCTAAGGGAACACCCTTAGAGCTTTCGCTTTATGTAGGCGAAGCTCAATAAAACAAGCTATAGTTAGTATTTATGTTTCTTTATTGTTTTGGGCGACGCCCTATGAGACTAACTAACTTTTAACATTAATATCTCCTCGCTATTGTATTCGGTAACTCCGGTATAGCCTCTGTAAAATACCTAAACAAATACCTATACTGTTCTTTAATAAAAGTAGTAGATTTCCATGAAGATACTTAAGTAAATACCGATGTATGTTTATAATCAGCTGTATTACCATTGTCTTGACCTTTTGAATTCTAATTAACCTGCAATTACCTGTAACAATAACCTGTTGGAATCTAATTAGTCTGTAATGCCTGTGTTATGTTTGTATAAAACTAATTAGCTTATAGTTACCTAACTCATTTATTGTAAAGCACTAATTAGCTGTGAGTAGGTATGAATATACCTAAAATACCTTATGTAGTTCGTACACGATTTTGAAAGTAGCGTATGTCCAATAGGACGAGCCACATTGTTAATCCAATAAGAAAGCAGAAACCTTGAACTCGCTTACACGTGTTTTGAAATTCTCGACAAGTCGAAACCTGTCCCCTTAGGGAAAGTCCATTTTTCTCGCTCTCAATTGGCGGAGCGGCTAATCAAAGTAAAGAAATGTATACGCTACTTGCGGTAGGCAACAAAAGTTATAAAAGGGCCGAGCGTCTATTTTTGGATTTAGTATTGTTACAAGTTCACATGAATCATCAAGTTACCACGTAGTGTTTGTGAAGTAAGTGGCTCCGCTGTCCACTGCTTAGTCGCGATGTACCCTATATCTAGTTAGCCAGTCTTCAAGTGTAATATAGCTAGGATTTAATTATGTGTACTGCTTATTCTAACTGTATTTTATATTGTGTGCTGTGTACTCTTTTACAACCATTTGTAGTGATTTCTGTGTAATTTTATGTGTGCCAAATATACTCAATTATTACGACATTCTGACTGGTTTAATTTCACTCTTTCGTCAAGGGAACACCGTCACCCCCGCCTACAACACCTGACTCCCGTTTTATTAACATTTTGGTCCTTGCGAGCCGGATCAGGTTCAATTAGAATAGAGTGAACCAGTCAGAATCATGAGTCATAGGAGTGAAATCACTACACGCAGCAAGTTACGAAGACTGGCGGAGGAAATGGGTACGCGACAAGCAGAGGACATCGTCTCTGACTCAGGCTTACCATCCGAGAGGGCTCCAGGTTCTCCGTCCGTAGCACCGACGTTGGCATCGACGTCCGCTCGTAATATTCCGCTCACCGGTGGCCGATTAATTGACCACAGTAAATTGACGTCAGAGAGAGCGCACGGGGGGCAGGCAGCGCCCAAGGGTCGCCACACCTCGCCGCGCAGCAAAATATCGTCAAGAAATAGCCACAGGAGCGTCGATTACCTTAAAAAACGGATCGAGTACGAAGCGGAGCGCGAATTAGTGCAGTTGAAAGAGAACCTGGTCAAAGACAAGGAAAACCTCGTCAAGAAAAGGATGGAAGCGGAAATAGCTGAGATAGAGGCGGCCGCTGAAAGCGATGATTCACAGTCAGATGTGAGTACGACACAGCGCGTCGAAGAGTGGGTGAAAACCACGCCCCAAGTCCCCCAATTGATAGAAGTATTGGGGACGCCGGCTGTGTCAGGCGCACCTATTGAAATGGCTGCGCCCCGTGAAACATCTGACCCCCGTGAACAAACCGTAAGTAGGGTGAATCTTGAGAATAACCACCGTGGGTCGTCAGTGCCGTGTGATCTAGACCAGTCCCGAGTACCTAGGACATCCGCGTCTGTACCGTTACCTAACATAACGGCACCAATTACGTCCAGGTACATGCCAGTAACGTCAGATGGAGTAAGGTTCCAGTTACCCAGCCGTTATACCGCCTTTACCACTCCGGTCGCAAGTGTACCTCGAGTAGCCACACTCGAGTCGGATACACGGCGGCAGATGCAGTACGGAGCGGATGAAAGAGAAAGGCGGAGAGAATCGTCAGGGGACAGAGACCGTAAGATAGACAGACTGGCAGAGGCTATCACGAACATGGCACGACCACCACGACCGGTACCAAGACAGGCATATGAATTGCCCTACTTCAAAGGTGACCCAGCCGACTGGATATCATATCGGAACATGTACTGGGAAACATCACAATTATACAATTTCAAGGCGCACGAAAACTTAGCACGATTAAAAACCTCGTTACAAGGCGACGCAAAGGTATCAGTAGAGGACTTACTACGATCGTCAACTGATCCGTCCGAGATAATGCGCGCGCTAGAGGATGAGTACGGTCACCCGACCCTAGTGCTACAGTACGCCATACAAAAGGTCAAAGAATTACCTAGAGTAACGGAAAGTGGACGCGAACTAAGGAAATTCTCGTCAACGGTCCGAAATTGTGTTTCGTTACTCAAAAATATTCGTGCGGATGGATATATAAATAATCCACAGCTGGTGAGTGACCTGCTGAGCAAGCTGACCCCTGTACAGCGCGCGCAATACGGTGACTTCGCAATGGGCCTGGACAACACACAGGGGGTGGACCTAAGAGTGTCTCCAAATCTAGAAATATTATCACATTTTCTGATACACTTGACACGCTCAACGTCGTACTACACTCAGGCGAGTATGTTTGAGCCCGGTCCATCGAAGCCCCCTGCCAAGCAACAGCAGAAGTATGGCGGCGCCGGTCAGTCCCGGCCAGCCAACGCCGCGCGCTCGGCCGCGAGCAGGCCTCCGTTGACGCAACGAGTGAACACGCAGAGCGACGAGTCTGCCGCTCCTGAAGAATGCGTTATATGTCAACGAAAGCACAACATAGAAGAGTGTGACCAGTTCAAAAAGCTTACCGTTCAACAGCGTTGGGACACGATAAAGGAGAAGAACACATGCTTCAAATGTCTCGTGAGTAAACATCCCAAGAGGTTCTGCCGTGCGAGTAGATGCAAGAAGTGCGGGTTCGGACATCACCTGCTGTTACACGCGGATAAGCAGCCGAAAGAAAAGGTGGCTACGCCGCCAGAAAGTAAGACGGAAAGTGTCACAAATATAGGCGAGTGGCGAGCTACGGCACTACTGAAAATTATGCCAGTAACGGTCAGCGATGGAAACAGTGACGATAATCAGTGTTACGCACTACTGGACGATGGTGCGACCGTGTCACTCATCGACAGCTCGCTCGCCACAGACTTAGTGGGCCCATGTGTTCCTCTCTCCTTAAAAACCGCGGGTGGCTACGGAGTAACAGACTCAACGTCGCGAGTGGTACAAGTGCGCGTAAAAGGACCTAACGGTCAGTGCCATAACATTACGTGTCGGACAATAGTGGACATTAACCTACCAACGCAAACAGTGACCGCCACAGTGATCGACGACAACGCGCACCTACGCGACTTGGGTTGCGTAGAGATGAGGGGAGCCAAACCGCTGCTGCTTCTCGGACAGGACAACTGGGAGCTGCTCGTCAGTCAGGACATCCGCCAAGGAAAATCCGGTAAGCCAGTTGCCTCACTCACTAAGTTAGGTTGGGTCATACATGGACCATTTAATATTAATAACAATAATAATAGTAAAGAATGTGTTAGTTGCATGACCGTTTCCCTTCCTGATTTACATAATCTAGTTAAATCACAGTTTGAGCTAGAAGCGATAGGTATTTCAGAGAATTTACGTAAACATAAAGATGTCGAAAGGGCATTAGCCGTGTTAGACAGCACTAGCCATCGTATCCCTGACCAGTCACAATGGGAGGTCGGTTTGTTGTGGAAACATGACAATATTCAGTTACCTGATAATTATAATCAGGCCAGGCAAAGGCTGTACGGCATAGAGAAACGTATGCGTAAAGACACTAGTTTCGCTGAGCAATATTCAGCTCAGATAGGTAGGTTAGTAGACGAAGGTTACGCGCGTAAAGTAGACGGTAACATAGACAGCTCGCCGGTTTGGTACTTACCGCATTTCGGAGTCGTTAACCCGAACAAACCGGGCAAGCTACGTCTCGTGTTCGACGCAGCCGCTACGTCTCATGGGACGTGTTTAAATGATAATCTGCTAACCGGACCTGACTTACTGAATTCTTTGCTAGGTATTTTAATTAAGTTCAGGATAGGCCCCGTCGCGTTTTCAGGGGATATCGCTGATATGTTCTTACGAGTAAAAATAAGGACAGAAGATCAAGGCGCGCAATTATTTTTATGGAGAGGCGCGGATCACCATAAAGAACCAGATACATACGCGATGAATTCCATGATATTTGGTGCAGCCTCGTCCCCTACTACGGCAATATATATACTCAACAAAAATGCCGATGATTTCATTGATGTTTATCCCGAAGCTGTGGAAGCCATTAAATCTAGGCACTATATGGACGACTATCTAGATAGTGCTTGGACCGAGGAGAAGGCTAACACGTTAATAGAGGAAGTGACACGAATACATGCATCCGGTGGATTCATTATCCGGGGGTGGGTCACTAACTCATCGGAGCTAAGGGAAAGGCTGAAAATAGAAATGCCTGATAAGGTAGCCCTTGAGAAGGGAACAGGCTCAGTAGAGAGGACCCTAGGTTTAATATGGTCACCTAAAGACGACGAGTTAGGTTTTGATCTGTCATTTAAGAGACTACCACCGGAAATTATAAATGGTAGCTTAGTGCCCACTAAAAGACAATTTCTTAGTATGATAATGTCGATTTACGACCCGCTAGGTTTCCTATACCCGTGTGTAATTCAATCACGCATATTAATGCAACGAATATGGAAGTCGGGAATACAATGGGACGAACCCTTAAAAGAAAAGGACGCCAAAGTATGGTTTAATTGGCTCCATAATTTATACCGCTTAAACGAATTAAAAATACCGCGGTGGTACGGGTTAAAACTCGATAATTTAGAATTACACGCGTTCGGGGACGCCAGCGAGCTTGCTTACGCCGCAGTAGTATACCTAGTGGGCTCTAACTCTGAAGGAAAGAGGGAATCGGTTATGTTACTAGGGAAAGCGCGAGTAGCTCCACAAAAAGTAGTATCCATTCCCAGGCTAGAGTTACAAGCAGCCGTGTTAGCCTGTCGTATAGCAGACACTGCCCACAAAGAGTTAGGTATACGAATCGAAAAGAAATTCCTTTGGACCGACAGCAAGACTGTATTAAAATGGATAAACTCCGATGCACAGGAATTTCAACGATTCGTCTCGCACAGACTAGCCGAAATAGATAGGCTGTCAGACAGAGGCAACTGGCGCTGGGTACCTTCACAGGATAACCCAGCTGATAAGGCCACCAGGTTGTGTTGGCCCGATGACCACGCGGAGTGGCTCTCGGGCCCCTCGTTTCTATGTAACCCACAGGAGCTGTGGCCTGCGTGTCCCGAGGCTGAGGCGTCGGAAGCGGACCTTGAGCGCATCCAGCGGGTCCACGCCGCGGCAGCACCGGCGGCACCACTCCTAGAGTACGAGCGCTACTCATCGTGGACGCGCATTCAGCGTGTCATGGCGCGCGTGCTCATCTTCAGCGGCCGATGTCGTAAACGTCGGTCGACTACGGAGCTGTGTCAGCGAGACCTAGAAGATGCTCACAACAGCCTGTTGAGGCTGTGTCAAGAAGAAAGCTTTCAAAGCGAGCGGGCCACCATCCTTAAAGGCCTGCCCGTTCCCAGCAGCAGCAGCATCAAGGCTCTCGACCCCATGCTAGCCGACGACGGGTTGCTACGAGTGAGAGGGCGCCTGAGTGCCTGTGAGGTGCTCACGTTTGGCGAGCGGCACCCTATTATCCTGGAGGGCCGCCATCCTCTGACAAGAAAGCTAATCGCTCATTACCATGCGATGGCTCTGCACGCCAACCACGAGACCGTCGTCAACAATCTACGAAAAAAAATACTGGGTCACTAAAATCAGAACCTCAGTGAAGACAGTGGTTGCCAACTGCCAACTCTGTCGCGTCTGCCGAGCCAAGCCCGCGCCACCGAAGATGGGTGACCTGCCGCTCGCAAGGCTGGAACCATCCAGACGAGCCTTTGTGCGAGTGGGGGTGGACTACTTCGGCCCGATGGAGGTCGCAATCGGGCGACGGCGCGAGAAGAGGTGGGGTGTCCTATTCACCTGCCTCACTACACGCGCCGTCCACCTTGAGTTGGCCGCTTCCCTAAGCGCCGACTCCGCCATACTAGCCTTGCGGCGCCTCATAGCGCGCCGCGGGCAACCAGCACATCTGTACTCTGACCAGGGTACCAACTTCATCGGGGCCAATACCGAGCTTCGAGCAGCCCTGAAAGACCTCAACCAAGGTCAGATAAGGGCCGAGGCCATTCACCGTGGCATCGAATGGCACTTCAATCCCCCGGCGGCCCCACACATGGGTGGCTGCTGGGAGCGCCTGGTGAGATCCGTGAAGAACGCACTTCGCAGTACGCTCAAGGAGCGTGCCCCTCGTGAGGAGGTCCTCTACACCCTCCTCACCGAAGCCGAGCTGATCGTAAACAGCCGGCCACTGAGCTACGTGAACGACGACCACGACCAGCCCGTGGTCCTGACGCCGAACCATCTACTCCTGGGCACTGCGTCCGGGAGTACTCCGTTTGCATCGAGCGACGCCGAAGACATCGACTCTCGCCGGCAGTGGCGGCGCGTGAACGCGCTCGCCGACATGTTCTGGCGGCGCTGGCTGCGAGAGTACCTGCCTACGCTCCAACGTCGGGAAAAGTGGTTAAACAATGTGCCGAACGTACGTATCAGTGACGTAGTAGTGATTGTGGACAATAATAGACCGCGAAGTGCGTGGACCAAAGGTCTCATCAAAGCTGTGTATCATGGACACGATGGTATTATCCGTGTAGTAGATGTTAAGACTGTAAATGGGGTCCTACGTCGACCCGTAGCGAAGATTATTGTGCTTCCCACAGACCAAGAATTGTAAGTCGGTTGAACCCTGTTACAGGGGGTGGAATGTAGGCGAAGCTCAATAAAACAAGCTATAGTTAGTATTTATGTTTCTTTATTGTTTTGGGCGACGCCCTATGAGACTAACTAACTTTTAACATTAATATCTCCTCGCTATTGTATTCGGTAACTCCGGTATAGCCTCTGTAAAATACCTAAACAAATACCTATACTGTTCTTTAATAAAAGTAGTAGATTTCCATGAAGATACTTAAGTAAATACCGATGTATGTTTATAATCAGCTGTATTACCATTGTCTTGACCTTTTGAATTCTAATTAACCTGCAATTACCTGTAACAATAACCTGTTGGAATCTAATTAGTCTGTAATGCCTGTGTTATGTTTGTATAAAACTAATTAGCTTATAGTTACCTAACTCATTTATTGTAAAGCACTAATTAGCTGTGAGTAGGTATGAATATACCTAAAATACCTTATGTAGTTCGTACACGATTTTGAAAGTAGCGTATGTCCAATAGGACGAGCCACATTGTTAATCCAATAAGAAAGCAGAAACCTTGAACTCGCTTACACGTGTTTTGAAATTCTCGACAAGTCGAAACCTGTCCCCTTAGGGAAAGTCCATTTTTCTCGCTCTCAATTGGCGGAGCGGCTAATCAAAGTAAAGAAATGTATACGCTACTTGCGGTAGGCAACAAAAGTTATAAAAGGGCCGAGCGTCTATTTTTGGATTTAGTATTGTTACAAGTTCACATGAATCATCAAGTTACCACGTAGTGTTTGTGAAGTAAGTGGCTCCGCTGTCCACTGCTTAGTCGCGATGTACCCTATATCTAGTTAGCCAGTCTTCAAGTGTAATATAGCTAGGATTTAATTATGTGTACTGCTTATTCTAACTGTATTTTATATTGTGTGCTGTGTACTCTTTTACAACCATTTGTAGTGATTTCTGTGTAATTTTATGTGTGCCAAATATACTCAATTATTACGACATTCTGACTGGTTTAATTTCACTCTTTCGTCAAGGGAACACCGTCACCCCCGCCTACAACACCTGACTCCCGTTTTATTAACACTTTAGTTTTTAAGTATAATAAGCCCCGGCTGGAGGCCTAAAAAGGTAACTTTTTAGAACTACAATCCGCTTAAGTAGTAAAAATCTTTCAGGTTAACTACGAGATGTCCTACAAAAAAAAAACGGGCCCATTTAGTCGCAGCTCAGCCGTTGACGAAGCACAACGAAGAAACAAGCCGAAATCTATGGACAAGAAGTACTAGAAGAAAAGTGTTTTATTTCGTTTCTATCAGAGTACAGTCAAAAACGTTTTGTCTCCCGAGGTTTTGGTCGACCGTACCGTCATTACGCATTCAGGGGTGCGTGGTGACGTGTACTACCAGCGCAGTTAGGTAAGTAGGGAAGCACGTCAAAAACGTGGGAGAAGTCCCAGGGCGAGTAAGGGTGTTGATCACATCCCATTCGTCCACTACACGTACAGTCCGGTATTTTCGAGGCCTGTCCGGTAAAAAATAAATGGTCATACCGGACAGAACAATGTCCGATATTTTGAGGAAAGTCGGTACTACTGGTCACAAGCGCCTACAAAAGTAGGCATATGAAATCCCTCAAACGCAAAATTCGCGCGCGCTCCTCGCTCGCTGTCTGTATCTTATGACTGCATTATATTTTGTTACTAATACTAATTAAGTTCAATTATATGATGTTGATTAATTAAAATAAAATATTAGTATAACAACGGTATTTTTGCGACCTAGCATACCCCCCTCCCCCCTGTTTGGGGTTGTCCGGTATTTTTTCGCGACTCATCTGGCAACCCTAGTCGTACAACGGACGAACCACACCGATCTTGTTAAAAATTTTAGTGCTGAGGAAAAACCGAATTGGTCTGCGATATCTTAGTTTAGCTGAATGATGAAATATTCATTCGATTGAATTAAATGAATTTAGAGGGTTGTATGAATGACTTTAATCATATTTGTTACGACCGGCATATAATACAGAAATATTTTTAGCCTTTAAACATCCACATTACATTATGTATATCTCTTCATCAGCCTATAATATTCCCACAACCGGACACAGGCCTCCTCTCACAGAGAGGGAGTGGGCCTTAATCCACCACGCGGGTCCTGCTGGGCCATAGGTGCCCCATGTTTTCGAATTTTTTGGTTCTAAGACAGTTTGACACCGGTTTGAGAGCAGTAGTGAGGAAATAATTGACATAAAGCGAGTTGTGTGTTTAACTGCAGGAGCTGACGGTACCGTCCTATTTATCCGTGGTACCGTCCAACTTCCGACTCGTCCGAGACATGGCCAAAGTGTGTTTGCGTGCGTGTGTGTGTTATGTGCTGACACTACTCGTCTTCACGCACGTGGTTGTACACTTGGTTACCAAAATGCTTTGCTTCGTGAGATAAAAGGCGCGGCACTGCAACTGCGGCGGAGGCTTCTATGCGAACGGCGTGGCGTCCGCGAGAATAAAGCACCTTTTATTTGCATTTTTTCAATTATGCTTTGGCATTATTCAATGATTACAAAATAATACTTTCTCCAACATTTTTATTCGTATCTTCAGGGAGTTTAGTCTCTTCAATATTACAGTCAGCAAACTGCCTCCAACGCCTATATTTTTTTTGTCATTATAAGTAATTTGTTTGTCAAATTAATACTTTGTAGGTAGGCTAAACACGTGTTGTACATCCGCTTACTATGCTGTAGGTATGCACCTTGCAAAATACCGAGGGCTGCCAGCGGAGCCCCAGCACTCGTTCGGCCGTAGGCCGCTTCATCCCTACCGACCTTCGATCAAAATATTGATCGAAGCTACCGACCGAACATTACCGAACCGCGATAACGATCGGACCGTCACGTCTCCCATGCACCGGCCCACGCCCTTCGGACGCCTTCGCCAGTCCACTACATCTATCATCATCTACATCATTCCTAGATTGCGCCGTGTATTTTACATATTAGTGATGATAATCATTTATACTACAGATTTTAAAGTAGTGTTTAATTAAGTAGATAAACCTACCCCGAACACACAACATATTATGTATAACTAGTGATCGCCCTTTGGTCGAAATTCGACCGTACTTCATTTGAACAGAAATACATTATTAAATGAAAAAAAATATATAATAATAAATATAATGTGTGGATGTTTGTTACTCTTTCACGCAAAAACTACTGAATGGATTTGGATGAAATTTGGAACACAGTTTATAACCTGGATTAACACATAAGCTACTTTTTATCCCGGTAGTATGGTCCCGCGGGATATTTTCCGACCTCCACGTGGGCGAAGCCGCTGGCAAAAGCTAGTATGATTATATTTGACATTCAGTAACACTATAGACAAATTTTTGACACTGTACTACTGTGGAGAGGGTTCGCTGGCGGGATGGTGATGGCCAGGACCAGGCCGTAGGTTTAATGAGTAAAGAATATTTCTTCAGGACTCTCTTCTTTATTTTCTTAATACTTCTTAACTGCTGGATATAGAATGAATTATCACAGAAAGCTCTATTTTTATAGAATTTTTCCCTATTATTTTTAATTAATTATGACAGTTCAAATGTCATAACCAGCCTGTACAATCGTGAGGCATACAACCTCTACAGTTTGCACACGACACTAAGTTTTGTATGGGAAACTTACTAATGCCATACTTGACACTCCCCATAAAACTACAGATTTGGACCATAAACAAAAGAATATCTTTGCATGTGTGTATTAAATACACGGTAATGAATAGTAGTGTGTGTAACGTGTTATTTATTGAAAATAATGTATTTTTACACATAATTTAAAAAAATATTAGGATTCGTCACTTCTTCTCTGTATAAACTATAAGTGTGCGAAATTTCATACTCCTCCGTCCGCCCAATTTTCGTAAAAAGGGATCCAAAGTTTTCGCTTCACGTATTAATATATAGATATGTATATATCACTAATATTAATACCTACTTAATACTTCTAAATGGGCGAGTGCACCTCGACTTGAAATGGCTCGCGGCGGAACGTGCGCCCGATTCATCGTAAGAGCGCTAGGTCTCCGCTAGGATGTGCGAGCTGCGTGATGTCAGCTGTGCGAGAGTCAGTTCGAGTTCAAATGTCAATGTGTGTATGCGAGCGAGCGGCTGTGTGCATATTACAAGCCCCTGGACATGCGCTGTTGTACTTGCGACCGCTAGACCAACGAAGCAGTTTGTTAGAAGTTACTATATTTACAAATAGCACTTCACCCGCGACTTCGTCCGCGTGACTCACAGGAACCGTGCATTTTTTCGGGATTAAAAGTAGCCTGTCTTACTCAGCGATAATACAGCTTTCTATTGGTGAAAGAAGTTTTAAAATCAATTCTGTAGTTTTTGAGTATATTAATTACTAATAGACTAAGCGTAGGGCTGTTCGCTCACACCGCGGCATTTTTCTTACTTTTAGCATTGTATGCCCGTCGTAACTTCTAAACGAAAGGTCTGATTTGAATATTTTAAAGAGTAATAGACGTGTGTATAATTAGCCTCGATTATGAAACCATTTATTTGGATAAGGATTAATATCATGATACGAATGTCATCATCTTACGATTCTACCCGTGTTTTGACTGACTCACTTGAACAAAAAGCCGTTATTATGACTTAACTGTAATAGTTGGACATACAGCCTCGCGGACTTTTTGATAGGTAATGATGAGTACTATAAACATGTAGTACATTATTATATGTACCATCAATAGTTAAAGCAGCGTACGCCAAATAATGACTTTTATAGGCAATTTTTGGATACCTTGGGTTACATTGTTTTTATTGTCGTAAGGATCTCTTTTTTTAAATCAAAATATAGCCTATAAGTGTTGCTGTTAATGTAGCTTTCTATTGGTGAAAAAAATAATTAAAATCGGTTCAGTACTTTCGAGTTTACCCATTACAAACATACAAACAAACAAATCTTTCCTCTTTATAATATTAGTTTAGATTAGATCACTCATTGGACATATTAAGTTATTAATTACTGATTTTTTTTAAACACACACATAACATCGCCCCTGCAATCCCCAAAGGGTTACACAGAGGTAACGGTATGTATAGTACCTACCTACACCCGCATTTCGCCAGTTATGTGTACCTATTAAACGAAGTTTACGAGAGTCTAAATTAAGATTTCAAAATCATAATATGTACCTAATCTCCTCATAATAATTGTCGTGTCGGAAAGTACACTAACATGTATAAAACAAAGTCATTTTTCCGAAATCACATGAATTGGAAACAAAGAAGTCCGTCAAAAATCAAACATAATTACCTAGACTTCAAAACTTGATTTTTAAACAACTACTACGTAAAAGTACTTCAAGCGTAGGTACCTCTAGTTGGGTTGGGTTGTGTGACATTACCTAACTTAAGTAGGTACCTATGTCGACAGACCAGGGAATCGAACCTACGACCCGCAATCATCCACATACCTGCCTTCTTCCTCTGATTAAGATCGTTTACTACTGAGCTCAGCCCAGATTGTACCGCCATTTATACCATTTCTCACGGCGTCGCGCCGTGTCGCGGCGATATCGCTGCGACACGGCGCGACGCCATACAAAATGTACTAAAAGCTGTCGCGCTGCTTGTCGCGCGCGAAACGCGCGCGATTCGCGCGCGACGAGCAGGCCGGTGTGAAAGGTGTTGCGTCGCGATATGTCGCAGAATCGCCTCCGCGACAGGTCGCGCGGCATGTCGCGCCTGTCTGTACGAGCCTTTACTCTACTCGACGCGGCGCGACCGCGTTGCGGCGCGACAGGTCGCCCCTGAGTGAACGGTGGCGCGCGTTTTCATAGAAATTGTTCTACGGATATAAATCGCCGAATCGCGCGCGACCGTCGCGTCGCGCTAGTCTGTACGAGCCTTTATGTTGTTGTACTCCTGGTGAATATTCAAAATAGTTGAGGCTCTTTTGGTCAGAAATACCAGTATTGTCAATAGTTACTTTGTAATGTCTTTGATTGGTAAATAAATATTAGGTCTATGCAGGATGACGTAGTCTGAGTCAGTGTCTATCTAGTTGGTTTGTTCACGATTTGGTGCAGGTTGTATTCTAACGTTATGTTTTTTAGGAATTGATAGTCTTTGTTTTTAGATGATTTGTCAATATTAAAGTCGCTGGTTAAAATTATATGGTTTTTGTTAACTTTGGGTTGTCCTTTTTAGGGTTCCGTTGCCAAATGGCAAAAAACGGAACCCTTATAGATTCGTCATGTCTGTCTGTCCGTCTGTCTGTCTGTCTGTCTGTCCGTCCGTATGTCACAGCCACTTTTCTCCGAAACTATAAGAGCTACGCTGTTGAAACTTGGTAAGTAGATGTATTCTGTGAACCGCATCAAGATTTTTACACTAAAATAGAAAAAAAAAACAATAAATTTTGGGGTTCCCCATACATAGAACTGAAACTCAAAATGTTTTTTTTTCATCATACCCATACGTGTGGGATATCTATGAATAGGTCTTCAAAATTGGTATTGAGGTTTCTAATATCATTTTTTTCTAAACTGAATAGTTTACGCGAGAGACGCTTCCAAAGTGGTAAAACATGTGTCCCCCCACCCCCCGTAACTTCTAAAATAAGAGAATGATAAAACTTTAAAAAATATATGATGTAAATTACCATATAAACTACCACCGAAAATTGGTTTGAACGAGATCGAGCAAGTAGTTTTATTTTAAAACGTCATAAATCGTAAACCGCAATTTACCGTTCATTCAATCAGCTGAAATATAAAAATAAAAAAAAACATTTATTTTCATAACCATAAACCTTATGCATAAACCGAGAATACCTACAGGTTTGTACGGAACCCTCGGTGCGCGAGTCCGACTCGCACTTGGCCGGTTTTTAGTATCTCCGTAATAACAGCAAAAAATCTGTCGATATCTTGATCGGGTCTGTAGATATTAATAATAATTGTGTTTTGTGATATTATTTCTATAGCGCAACATTCAACTACACATTCTATTGATAAGTTAGTACAGTCTTCTAGGTGTTCATATTCTATGCCGTTACGTAGGAGGCAAGCTACTCCTACTCCTCGATGGTCACGTCGGTGCTAGACAGAAGCGATTGTGTACCCGTTTATGCTGATGCTGTCCTTCTGGTTTTCACGTATCCATGTCTCTGTTAGACATTATATCCTCCTAACGGCCTGGCCACAGTCTCTGGCGGTGCGAGGCGCGGTGCGGCGAGCGGCGCGGCGAGCGGCGCGGTCCGCGGTGGTATGCCACAGCTAGCTAGTTGCGACCGCGGCGGCGTCAGCGGTGGACGTATTTAGGAACGGCTAAACGATTAAAATGCCCCTATCAAAAGTGGAATTTCACACTCTTTATTATGAATATTGGAACTATCTTTATAATTTGTTTGAATATACGAGGGGAAGCATATAAACTTTTGATTATAAACTCGGATACATACATGAAGACTTGAAAACTAAAGTTTATTTTAAGAAAATTGTTTCACCTCTAGAACAGCTGTTTCTTACTTTAAGGTACCAATGTAGATATACATTTACTATGAAATTGTTGTTTTATTTCGTCCTACATTTTTTTATAACATGCCTATATTTATGATGTGGATGTTTAGACATCCACATTGCTGGTCTTCTCAATATTTCACTTATAAATTGTTCCGTATCCATTATTTTTATAAGCTCAACGCGCGATAAAAACAAAATTATTTGTCTCGGTCGCGCGAAGCCTGAATGCGTCCACCGACGCCGCACAGTGGGCTGGGATTACAAGGTTGGGTCTTAAGAGATCAAATGTATTTTTTTGGTATCTAGGCTTTTTATAAGGCAGGACATATTGATACTTTAATATATTGTTAAGACCTGTAACTTACATGTGCCCACAATAAAGATACTTTGACTTTGACTTTGACTTTTTTTAATTTAACGAGTACTTTCGGAGATATAGCCATATCAAGTTTGTATGAAGAGTCATGTTATTTTAGTTAAGCAATTTATTCCAATTAAATTGAAATTGAAAATAATGTATACTAAACGGCCTGAAAACCTCAATACCTACTTAGTTCTTTTAAAAAAAAAACAATGTTCGACATTTTCCACCACCATAGGTATGACGTAATTTGTTTTGAGACTTATTTCCGGGAATCAAGGGATAAGAGTGCGCGAGCGCAACAACAAGTTATGACGTGTCGTAACGTGATTGGTACAACGATAGGGTATCTACGGAATGTTCGGTCGCATTCAAACGTACTTCAGTGTTCTATTACCCAACATAATAGACGCACTACCCCTACACATTCATTACTTACTTGTTTGTTATTTTGTATTTGTGAAAATGTTTGAAAATTTAGTGACAAACCTTGATCTTTTCGTTATTTTAAAAAACAGTGGCAGTATTAAAAGTAATGACAGTTTGTGTAGTGAGATAAGGTCTAAATTTTTATTCGAATTAAGTGATGACCACGAAAAGACCTTAAAGTTGTTTTGTGCAAAATTTTGTTATAATTTAAATAGAAGATGGGAAAACGCTTATCGTAAAGAAAATATATTCAGAACTAAAAACAGTGAATGGTTACAAGAAAACATAATATGGCCAGACTTTATTAAGTGTTTAATAGGCAGTAATGAAGATCAACCAGCACCGAGTACATCAACTCAGTATGTATCACCATCAAAAGTTTCTGTCGGTGTCTCCACCGAACAAAGCCCAAGAAAACCTTTTTGTGAATTAGCGCCTAAACAGAAAAAAAGACGTGCAGAAAACTTTCATTTATTTTCGGACGAAATAAAATATGCATATTTCGAGCAGTTGAAAGCGAATGGGAATGAGGAGGTTGCTAAAATACTAGAACATTTACTAAAGAATCCCCAAGATGTAAAAAAAGTTAAAAAGTGCATTAAATAAACAAAACCTGTGTTTTCTCCGGATGAGGCTTTAGGGTTATTTTTATCTGTACGAGCCAATATTGCTCATACAGCAAAAGTACGTTTCTGCGCACGTAATGAATTACGCTAAACGTACTTTATTAATTATTTTCTAATATAAATTCAGTCGTCACTAAAACTCAGCCACAAGCGGGTCGATCAATAATAACATTGAATCAAGTGCGGCTCAGATAACTAAACAATCGTAACTTAAACGTAATTAAACTATTGAACAAAACAGTGGTTTGGTGTGAACTAACTATCTTCCTACAACAACTACCGGGGTATCCGTCAACGACGAGAAAACCCCAACATCTTTTGGTCCTTCGAGCCGGATGACGTCACGTACGCTGACTACATAAAAACGATGAAACAGTCAAGAGAGCTGCCAGACTTAGAGGAGTTTATGGAGTTCCTGGAATTGCAGTTCATGACTCTAGAAACATCACGACACGCACATCAGATCACGCGGCATATCACCTCGTAAGCCGTCGTGTCTCCTCATCAGCAGAGTGCTTAGCGTGGTATATCCCAGTTACGTTAGCAAATCGGTGTTATTGGCCTCCCACAAGCGGGTCTCACCAATAGCATTGAGACGTTGCACATAACGTAAAGGAGGGTGAGCTACACTGAGTGCCTGTAACTAACGAACCAGCAGAGAAGACGTCTACTGCTACAACTACAACTAAACAATCGGCGGAGATTACATCTACTGCTTCCATAAAGAAACAATCGGCGGAGATTACATCTACTGCTTCAACTTAGAAATAATCAGCGGGGATCACATCCTGCGGTTACTTCAGCTCCGAAAACTTCGTGAGTACTCACTACTTACACGCCAACCACGCGCAGCCACAAGGCAGAAACAATGCCGACAGAAGACTGCCCTGAATTCGTGGAACTTATAACGAGACAGCAAAACAGCTACGAGAGAATCAAAACTCTACAAACCAACTATAAAAAGGATGCTGTGAGTAGAAAAACCACAGACTACGTGAACAAGCGCATCGAAGCTTTACAATCCCTGTGGGATGAGTTTCGATCGAATCATGAAATTTTGAAGAAGTATGAATCTGGCCAAAGAGACCATGACTACTTTAGGCAGGACATATTTATTATCACTAGAAGCATGTTTGACGAAACAATGCAATCTATGAATCAACTACGAAACAAGTTGATAAGCGAACCTGGATTTTCGGGTATTTCAAAACCGAAAATACTAGAAACTCCCGGAACACCGCACTTTGATACAACTGGAGTACACCAACAAATCGGGGATGAAACGGACAAGCACCTATCAACTCTGTTACGTAATCAAATGTGTAACTTCAATGCTTTTAAGCGAGCGGTCTCCAAAATTAATCTGGATGACATGAAAGAGAAGTGGCAACTCCAAGATCAAGTCAACATATTACGATCGAAGTGGGAATCCATCGACAAGATTCACTGGGAACTAAGCTATTTACTGCAAGGGAACGACAAGGACTATGAAGCAAAATTCGACCATTGGGAGCAAGTCTACGACAACCTAAAGGAAGAGCTAAATAGAAAAATCTTTGAGACATCCCATTATGAAAAAACAACACCGCGTATGGAATTACCGGAGTTCAACGGAACTTTCAACAACTGGATCTCCTTTAGGGATTTATTCTTTGAGATGATTCATAACAATCCAACGCTGAACAAAACGCAGAAAATGAAGTTCCTAAAGTCAAAATTGAAAGGCGAAGCAGAAAAGTTAATCAAGCACCTTCCTGTGAGTGCTGAGAATTATGACTCGTGCCTAAATATTATTGAGCACCGCTACGACAACAAGCGATTACTTTTCACTTCCTACATAGAAACACTTCTCAATCAAGCGTCCATAGAAAAACCAAACTCGACTAACATGAAGAAGCTGTATGACACAACTAAAGAGTGTTTAAATGGCCTAGAAAACATAGACATTAATATTCCTGTATGGGGTCCACTTATCGTCTATTTACTATCCTCCAAACTGGATGACGTCACGTACGCTGACTACATAAAAACGATGAAACAGTCAAGAGAGCTGCCAGACTTAGAGGAGTTTATGGAGTTCCTGGAATTGCAGTTCATGACTCTAGAAACATCCCGTAACAAAAAGAATGGCGGGAAACAAAACTACTCATCAAATAACCAACATAAAAACTATAACAACAACAAGTCAACGAACTTTAAAGACACAGAAAAGTGGACAAAAACCTTCCATGCAACGCTGAGGAAATGTCCACTGTGCAAAAACGATCACACGCTGAGGCAGTGTCCTACATTCATGGACATGGATGTCGCAACGCGAAACAAAACAACAAGAAATCTTAACTTGTGCAAAAATTGTTTGTTTAGTCACGGCGGAAATAAATGCAACTCAATTACATTGCCGGTATCATACCGAAAAGATTAACATTGCCTATCAAACACAGCAATGGGTCGAACATAAAAAATATTTACAACATTATTTATGTTAAAGCCCGACTCACCGAACAGTACTTACTCTTCGAATTACATATCCCGTTACTAAGCGATGACGAGTATACACTGTATCGCAATATAGTTATTCCTAGATGGGAAACGGCTGAACAATGTCAAGTGATACAGACAGCAACACAATATATTGGAGTCAACTTCGTAAAGAGTACCTACATACAGATGGAAGAGGTTGATCTTCAGCAGTGTACCACAATGACGGCGGACAATCATATCTGCCACGCCTCTACAACTATCAACAACCTACATGGGGCCACAGCATCCTGCGAAGCTAAAATAATTAGTCAAAATGTAAATAACATTACATGTGATTGGGTATCACAACAATGCGCTGACCAATGGATAAAATTACAGAGACCAAACATATGGCTTTATAATTGCATCAATGAGTGCACGATTCGCATTGTTTGCGAAAATCGAATTACAACAACCACTATAACAAAAGCAGGGCTCCTTGCCCTAGGTCAGGACTGCATACTTCAGCACAAAGACAACACAATTTATTCACATAACGTTTTTAGTAGTAATACAAACATTGGAATAACCTTGGAGGTACCTACTATTGACTCACCAAATGATATGTGGAATACATTCAAAAACACAAAGGTTGTGCTACCGAAATTAAACTTATCTAATGACCACAAATTATTAGATGACCTTATAACCGCACAAAAGGGACGAGAGAGCCTACCTAACGGCCTAAGTGTGCACGACATAGGTAACTACGCTATGAGCTCTTTGCTGGTGGGAGGAATCGTCGCCGCTATAATAGTTTGGCGAATAAGAAGATATCTTCAGGCTCGTAAGAAGAGCGATACTGCAGCCAACGCGAACAAGATTCAAGAAAGGACAGAAGATATAGAACTGAAAGAGATTCCTGCCTACGCCAAAATACGAGGTGGATATTCGGAAAACTACCGGCCACCGCTACCAGCAATTGGAACAAGATTTAAACTATGATTAATTAATTAAGAATTATTTTTTGCTTATTGTTTTGATTGCTTAATAACATGTATTGTATACTATTTAACTTGTAACTCAAGTTTGGTAATCTGAGTGCGTACATATTCTTTCCCTCGGGAGCATGTACGAGCCAATATTGCTCATACAGCAAAAGTACGTTTCTGCGCACGTAATGAATTACGCTAAACGTACTTTATTAATTATTTTCTAATATAAATTCAGTCGTCACTAAAACTCAGCCACAAGCGGGTCGATCAATAATAACATTGAATCAAGTGCGGCTCAGATAACTAAACAATCGTAACTTAAACGTAATTAAACTATTGAACAAAACAGTGGTTTGGTGTGAACTAACTATCTTCCTACAACAACTACCGGGGTATCCGTCAACGACGAGAAAACCCCAACATTATCACTTAAGCTGACCAAGTGGCAATACAATACTGTAAGAAAAAGTGTTAACGAAAAAGACAGTAATATATTTCCATATTATTATCAAGTGCAACATGCGAAACAGAAATGCTATCCACCAAAAGATGCTATTACAGTGACAGAAACCTCAGCTAAAATAAAGTTACAAGCTCTATTGGATATAACGACAACAAGAATAATGACGTCACTCGTCATAGATAGTGGTTGTAAAGAATTTACACTAATCAGTAAGTGGGGATTTGACGGTGCTTCTAATCAAGCCAATTACAAACAAAAAATGCAAACAGACGATGAACAAGAAAGTTAACTTGACGATTCAAGTATATTTATGGGTAGTTTAGTGCCAATAAAATTAGTGTGCGGCGAACAAGTTATCTGGCAAAACGATTCACCGAATTCATCTTACTGGTGTCGTCCAATCTTTTTCGAATTTGTGAAAGAAAATAAAATAACGATATTGCAGGAAAAAAGTGCTATTGAGGAAGAGATTGTAAATTTAGTGAAAACAGAAGTTGGTGAAATAAAAATTTCACACTCTTTATTAATGACTATGATAGACGGAAAAGCAACATCAATTTTATGTGATACTTCATGTCAGAGATGCGACATTTGTAAAGCCACTCCAACAGAGATGAATAATTTGCCCTTAATTGCATCAAAACCGACTGATCCAGATCTCTGTAAATACGGATTGTCATCATTGCATACCTGGATACGAATGATGGAATGCATTCTGCATATAGCCTACAGATTAACGATACAGACATGGACAGTAAAGGGAGACAACAAGTGCATCATGGAAAGAAGAAAGAAAGCTATACAAGACGCTTTTAAAAATAGAATGGGACTTCTGATTGATGTTGTTAAACAAGGGCACGGCTCCACGAATGACGGAAATACTGCTAGAAGATTTTTTGCAAATCCAAACATGACTGCTGAGATAACTGGTGTTAGTGAAGAATTAATAAGGCGATTTGCAATCATTTTAGAGGCAATTTAATCAGGTTACTACATTGACTCAGCGAGATTTCACGAATATGCTCAAGTGACCATGCAACTGTATTTGGAATTATATAGCTGGTATTATATGCCTTTTTTTTTTTTTGGATGTGAAATCATCAATTGACTTCTCCCGCTCTGGGCGGAGCGGGAGGGCGTGTCAGACTTTTACTGACTAAAACCCACCCGTGTTCCATCAGTTGCCCATGTGCCAGGGTCACGGTATCTCTTTCGAACAATCACGCGACCCTGGCAGGCATCGGTCCTAGTAGACCCCTACACTGCTGCTGACATCTCTTTGAGGCGCGCGTGGAACACTACGCGCCGTCGACCCGAGCCTGGTCCTTACCGGGCGGCGAGCTACCCATTGCTCGCCACCCGCAAGCTCGCGCCTACGGTGGCCGGGAGTCCGCTATTGACTCCCGACGCCCGGGGCGTCTCCTCCTGCGGCGGTATTATATACCTTCAAGTGTTCATAAAGTTCTTATGCATGGTGCAGCTATTATTGAAACTTTTGGTCTAATACCAATTGGACAGCTATCTGAAGAAGCTAGAAATAAAGACTTTCGTAGGTACCGCCAACACCATTCCAGGAAATGCAGTAGAAAAACTACAAATGAAGACATTTTAAATAATTTATTGACTAGCTCTGATCCACTCATCTCAGCGAAACGTCACAAACTTCGCAGAAAACATAAAACTTTGTCAGTAGAAGCACAAAGTTTATTAGTAATTGAACAAGCGGAAACATTTGATGATGACGAATACGAAAATTTTGCATTCGTTAATGTGGATACCCTTGACAGTGATTAAATTAAAACAGTGCAGTGGCCAGTAGTGATTGTGATTTTTACTTATTTATTTTATTAGTCCTTAGTGGATTAGGCCTAAAGGGGAGACCACTACATAAAAAAACGCGCCTAGTTCTTAACCTCTATGGTGGTGTGGAATAGAGAACAAAATTTGAAATTGCGACCAAATCGCAGAAAATCGCAACCCGAAAATAGGCGCTAAAATAGGACAAATATACGTACTATGCATACGTAGAGTCAATTCTTTGAGAAAATTTGAGAATTTCGAGATTATCACATTTTTTTCTTTTGCTTCATACAAAAATTACTTTGGATATTTATAACTCCGAAAATACTAAGTTATCTGAACGACCCTCATAGAAATAATTACTTATAATCGATAGATAAATCCACCACAATATTTAAAATTTCAGTTTTTTTTTTTTTTTTTTTAATGCTAAGTCCTTTACGGGCCCGTTTCAGCCCACTGTGCGCCGCCGCGCGCGCCGCTCTGACCTGTGGCCACCTCGATACTCGCTAGTACATTTGTTTCACTCGCACACCTCGCCGCCCGTCGCCGCCGGGAGCCGCGCGCCGCTCGCCGCGCCGCAGTTCGCGCCGCTGTCCGCGCCGCCGGTAGCTGTGGCATACTTCATAGGTTTTCTACCATTTGTTTTCGCCGCTCACCTCTTGCCGCGCCTCTCGCCACGCCGCAATCCGCGCCGCGCTGGGCTGTGGCCAGGCGGTAAGGCATCCCCTCTCAGTGTTTTCACTCATATCTGCCTTGTAAATACCTTTTGTGAGCCGTCCTTCATTCATCCTCTCAACATGACCAAACCATCTAAGCATATCTACTTTTTTAATTTTTGTCACTACATCTTTTTTTAAACTACACCGTTCTCATATCACATCATCTCGTCAGCCTATCATTCATAGTCATACCACACATACTACATATTTATTACTACATATTTTAAAAATCTGAGGACCTCCGCCAATTTCTCTACCTTGAGAACTGTGTAGGTACTTTGCTCTTGCCCATTCCATTTTAACGTACTGTATTTCGGCTTGGGGTGTTGCTGGTAAATGTCTTCTGTTGCGTTTGGAGACGGCGCAGAGGGCTATTCTAAAGGTAATGGCCTTCAAACCCTATCGCTTTCCCACCAGCGAACTGTATAAGCTATGGAAGCTACCTACAGTTAGGCACTCTTTTGTGCTAAGTACAGTGTTGCGGAAACATGCAAATTTATCTTTTGACCGTGAGTTTGGAACACAAAAGCGTAGAACTGACAGAGTCTGCCCGACATCATGCATTAAATTGGAAATTGTTCACCGGCAGTTTATTTTTTGCAGTCCCGTGCTCTATAATAGAATAAATAAAGTGCATACTATATATCCATGTACTCTCCGTGATTGCAAATAAATCGTCGAACAGTGGCTTCATACTCTCACATGCGAAGAATTGGAGATATTAGTCAAGCCAGAAAGTTTTTTCCTCCGTAGACATGCACACCAAATACACGTAGCGTAGAGTGTGCTCGTGGGGAGGTTCCATAAGCACAATCTTCACTTACACCCCACAGACACGCACTACACTTACATACAATACACCCACATGCACAACATTAAGCTTACGTATTATACAACTTACCTATTTTAATTATATTTTGTAACTTTTTAATTTTGTACTTTTTATATTTGTAAATATTTGTTATAGCTCTTTTTAACCTTAACCTAACTGTTTATTTTTATTTTTTTTTGATATCTGTAACGCTTCGTCTCCCTCTTGGAGGTGGGCGTTAATATCTGCAACACAGTTTTATAACTAATGTAGCTATTTACGTACGCAATCAATTTGTAAAATCTGTTATGTTCCAATAAATATTATATTATTATATTGTACTTCACAAGGAACGCATTTCCACAGCATTTATTCTACTTTTATGCTTCTTTTGCCATGCCCAACATTCACTTCCATACATAAGCGTAGGCACCAGTACACCATTGTGAACAGCCAGTCGAGCCTTATCGGATATCAATTGGTTGGTCACAATTGCATGTAAAGCACCATTTACTTTATTTCCCGCATTCAGTCTTCTTTCCACATCTTTATCAATCTTTCCATCCCTTGTAAACAAACTCCCCAAATATACGAACTCACTTACTTGCTCCACACTCTTATCATTTATTTTCACATCACACACCGATACGTTCTCTTCTCTTTCAAACACCATGACCTTCCTCTTATTCACATTTATATTTGTCCCTTCATCTTAAATGTTTCATCCATTACAGAAACCATGTCTTGCAACTTTTCTGCTGACGATGCAAGTAGAACTTCATCATCTGCATAGAGAAGCCATTTGACAGGCAACTCACTCATTATCAATCCACACTCACCCTCTTTCAAATCTGTCAGACAACTATCCATGTACAAGTTGAATAGCCACGGTGACGCTTCACAGCCCTGCTTAACACCCTTTGAGATGAAAAACCAGTTCGTGTATGCCCCATTTATCCTAACACAAGCACTGGAATCCTTGTATAAAGATTTCAGTGCCCATACCAAGCGCCAGTCCACACCGTACGTGGATAGTGTTGACCACAGTTTTTCTCTGCACACACTGTCATGGGCCTTCTCCAAGTCAACGAAAGCGCAGTAGACTTTCTTGTGCTTTGCCAAATGTTTTTCGGCTATCCACCTCAGGGAGAAGATCTGATCCATACAGCCCATCCCCTCTCTAAATTCTACTTGCACATCCCATATTTTCTCACCGGTCACTCCTATTACCCTATTTATCAAAACCTTTGCGTACCGTTTGCCGACAACACTCAAAAGACTAATTCCGCGGCAGTTTTTACACTCCTGCTGTGAGCCATTTCCCTTATATAGTGGTACGATTACAGCCTTACATCAATCATCCGGTATACGGCCATATCTCCAACAGATATTAAAGATCCGGCACAACAGGCTTACTACCACCCCGTCACCGCTCTTCAGCATTTCAGCAGACACTCGGTCATATCCTGCAGCTGTCCCAACTTTCATACCTTTCAGCGCTCTTACTATCTCCTCTATTTCTACTTCATTACCTTCATCTACCTCTGAGTTAGGGTTTTCTAAACTGGCATCTGCCCAATTGCCCATTCCTTGCACACTGTCCTGACAACTGAATAAACTTTCAAAGTATCAGGGATACTTTCCAACACCTTACATTCTTCATTTAGTAAACATCCATCTTCTGCTCTTAAAACATTCATACTCGATGTTCTTGTCACTCCGCGAGCCAATCTTACCTGTTTCCAAAAAAGCTTAACATTGGCCCTGAAGTTATCAGAGAACTTCCTGTTATACTTTTCCTGCCTTTCATCGTTTTTCATTTTTACCATCACTTTCACTTTCATTTTGGAGTATTTCCTTTTCACTCTTTCCAAACCATCTGGGGTGGCGACGTCTTAATAGTCGGCCACATGCGTGAACTCAATTGTGTTAAATTATGGTTTGATAGTAATTATATTAATTCCTATGGAACCCACCCTGTGAGCTGAAGAATGATAAATGGTTTCGACGTCAGCACTGAAAACTATTGGCTCACACTAACCTTAGACCAGCTCAGGAACGCTTCGACCAGCTACTGTCAGCAGCTCACAACGTGAAGCACTTTCACGAAACAGATTGTCAAATCACTGTTGGGTATTTATAACGAGTCTCTTCGAACTTCAGCTGTCCATCACGGTGAAAAACCAACTTCTCCTCAAAACTACAGGAGAATGCACCGCTTGTGACTCTCGAACAAGGAAGACTCCAGGTTTCACATAAGTCCGCGCTCGGCGCGGGGTGGCCACAACTATATGGCGCTAGTGTTGCCAGGTTCAGCGGATCAAAGGCGCGCGAACCAGTTAGCCACGGATACTAACATTTCGAAACCATTAGAAATGAATTAATTATTGCTAGAAAAATGACCTAAGACTTAGGTATAACAAAAATAAGTATTAAAAAGTCAATTTGAGTCACTTAAGGTGCCCAACCATGCTGCCGGCTTTGGAAGTTCGCAGAACTGACAACAAGAGACAAATTAATAAAGATAAATAAATTACGATTGTAAGAATTATGTATATTAAATTAGTGGTATTATACAAAATAATATGAGAAAAGAGAAGATGTTATTATTGCGTTGGTATAGGATACAGTTTTACAATCGGACGCTTGAAAATTCCAAACTTCGTTTTAACCGTCGCAACACGAACGACCTTATCAGAACCGGGATGAATTTCCGTAATTACACCTAATGGCCATCTTACAATCATCCTATCCAACAAGTACGACAGTTCTGATTTCTGTGAGACGGTCAGGAGAAGTCCACTTTTGTCTGACTTGCAGCGTGTGCAGATATTTCAAACGCCATGCTATCTAGTAATTGCTTGCGTTGACTAAGATTAATGCGTACGTCTTTCAAGTCCACGGCAGGCAAGTACTGTAATGGGGTTGACATTAAGAAATGCGCAGGGGTTATCACTTCTGGTGAAGGATCAGAAGACACAACAGTAAGTGGACGAGAATTCATAATGCACTCTATCTGAACAAATACTGTCTGGTAACTCCTCGTAAGTGAGAAGCTGATCTCCTATCACACGGTATGACGGCAAATCTGCCATCATGGGCTTTGGGTGCGATGGATTTACTCGGAAACAGTAGTTGCATTTCCGCACCCTAACCCTTACAACGGTTCTGGCGTCCAATATCCAGACACGTTGGCGCAAAATGGAAATAAGCAGCCCTGGGCCTGGACAGTTCATAACATGGAAATGATCAATTAAAAGATCCACCACGGGGTCACGCTTAGGGAGCAAACGAGGATGCTTAGCCTCAAATGGCAAGTCCGAATTAGAAAGCCTACCTCCTATGCGCAACAGCCCATCTTCGTCAAGAAACACGAATAAGCTTTGCAGGTTTTTTGAAGGCAATTTCTCTTTAGTAAGAGCTTTGATTTCTTCTGCAAAGTGAACCCTTTGAACATAACGAATCACAGCCTTTTCTGCAGTCATACGATTCTTGACCATACCAGGAGAGGAAGAAACCTTCTTTATAAAGCGAAGGATATAAACGACAATCCTAAGAAGCTTATCCCAAGAGGATATACACTGAGCTAATTCATTTAGGATCAATGGTTCACATTGAACTGTCGCAGTAAGTAGTTTTGTCCTGTATTCAGGCAATTGACCTGCATTGGAAGGAGTGAAAGGGTTTACGGGCCATTTCGAAGGTGGATGCCGAATCCACGATGGGCCGTTCCACCACTCTGGAATAGAATGAACCAAAATGGACGATTTGGTTCATTCTATTCCAGAGTGGTTTAAAAGTTTATAAAGTTTAGACTCCGCCACAGTGGCAGCATCCGGGAAATGTGGCCTCATATCGTGGGCTAATAGGCGAACGGTCCGTATTGCCAAATACGGGCTTGACTTGAGTCCAAAAGGGACCCGATTAAATTGAAAGGTATTAGAGCATCAGGACTGAATCTATATAAGATTCTCAAATATTTACGATGTTTATCAGGGACTTCAATCCGCAAATACATTTGCTTTATATCCGCAGTCATAGCGATAGGGAAAAGCCGAAAATCTAGCAATAGCAAGAATAAATCCGCCTGCAAGTTAGGACCGATATGTAACACGTCGTTTAATGACAATCCGGTGTGAGTTGTGGCACTAGCATCAAGTACGATCCGAGGCATCAGCTTATCCCAACGGGTAACAGCGTGATGCGGGATGTAGTATCCCTCGTCAGTAATATTAGACTCGGCGACTTGAGACAAGTAACCCATAGCGATATATTCATTCATTACGTTATTATCGTTTTTTTGTAAGTCAGGCGACTGTTTGAACTTACGTTTCAAGGCCAACAGTTGACGTTGAGCAGCAGTGCGAGAACTACCCAGTGCACTCGGGAGTCGGGTCTTTAGAAAAAGGTAACGCGACAGAATACCGCCCATCGTCAGCGCGAGTGATCGACGATGCAAACAAGTTCTCACATTCGGTATCTTCTGCACTTGAAAACCGCATATTAAGTATTTCTTCCAGTTGCCAGAATTTTTGAACTGAATCATTAAGTGCGAGAGCAGAAAAGGAAGTTTTATTAACTTTATTTTGAAACTCATTACACGGATAGTCACCCATCAACACGAAACCGAACGGGGTCAACAAAGCGGGGGGTCCGTTCGTTCCCGACCCAACTTTGTTACCTAAGTAAATATGCGGAAACAATTGCGCACCTATTACGACGTCCACGTTCCCGGGAATATTCCACGTCAAATCAGCAAGAGGCAATCCCTCTAAATAACCTACGTCACCCGTGGTTATATAGTGTGTAGGCAGCTGATCCGTTATACCGTCAACGACAAGTGCATGTATCGGGTATTTATTATTTGGGTATACGCGAGACTCAATGTCCAAATTAACGTACCCCAATATCGGCTGCGAAGCAAATCCAATTCCCTTAACGAAATAATTACTCAAGGGAATTATAACTAAGTTAAGCGCCTTGCAACAATCAACGGTTATCAAATTATTTTGAGAACCATTATCAATAAGGCAACGTATTATTATTTTATTACCATTCATAGATTTCGCGTAAACTTGCGCGGTTGAGAATAAAACAAAAGAATTAGGTCTAACTTCAGCACTCAATGACAGCGAGGGAATACCAGAGGAAACATCAACACTATGATTCGAGTTATCAATACGCAACCCCACCTGAGTAGGTGCGCTGTTATCAGCTGAGCAATTTCCAATAACGCGCGAGTCTATAATTACGTCGACCTGTCCGGGTGAAGCGCGCGAGAAGACAGGTGACGTCAATGACCCTTGACTTTTAGAGAGTTGAGATACTTGAACGTAATTATTTGATCTAATATTATGGTCTTTTTTATCATCAAAGTGTAAGAAAGTGTGATGTTTTTTCTTGCATGTATCGCAAACATGCGTAGATGTGCAAGATGTAACTGTGTGTGACCCACTTTAACAGTTAACACAATCATGTTTCGATTTAATGAATTCAAATCGCATTCGCGGAGAACTTAATTTCTTGAACTGTGAGCAAGCGTAAATTAAATGATCGGTTTTGTTACAAAATTCGTACGGTTTCGTCGTCGAATTAATAGGCACACTCTCATTACTCGCAACGAATGATTTGTAGGTATGCGGACGAGACGGCTGATTAGCGGGCGGCTTACTTGTGCCCGCGACAGTGTTCGATGTCCGCGTCGAGTTATTGTTTAAACGTTGCAATATTTTTGCTTGGTCTTGTACGAAAGATACCTAGTCATTATAAGATGGAATTTCTTTATTCCGAAACGCTAACTCAAACGCTTGTACTGTTTGTGAATCGATTTTCCTAAGTGCACAATGAGATAAGATGAAATCGGACAAATCCTCGATACCTAATTGTTTTAACGCCACCACGGAGGAAGTATATATACCAATAAAGGTATCAAGACTATTAGACGAGTTTGTGCAACTCTTAGAGTCAAGAATATTATTTAAGTAATGTGTGCCTAATGCACGTTTATCGTGAATTTTTTTACTAAACTTTCCCAGATAATATTATAGGTTTCACCCGTAGGCACAATGCCTGCCGTGACCTTGAGTGCGTCGTGTGTAAGTTTACCAACTAAATATTGCACGCGCTGCGAGTCAGTCAGCTGTCGGTTGTTATGAATGTTACATTTAAAATTTTCGTAAAACTTAGGCCAATTTTGCGTTTTTCCATCAAAACTCGGCAATTCTATTGGTGGCAACTGAATGGTGCATGTGACACTAGAATTAGACGAGTCATATCGCGATGATGATTCATGTAATCGCAACGCCTGAATAATATTATTTCGGGTGTGTTTTACTCGAAGGTATAGATCATCGAATGCATCTAAAGGCTTATAATCTGGTTTAAACGTCAAATCAAGTGTTAACTGGAGACAATTTAAAGCATCTAACAACGTTTCGAACTGACTACGCATCTCATCAATTGGTTCAGACTTGGCCATGAAAGTTTTATTACTTCTTGACGCGTAATTAGAAATGTCTTTTGACAGATCAAATAAATCATTCATCCGTGAAAAAAGCCGATCCTTTTTAGCCGTCAAAAGGACGAACTGTTTATCTATCGAATCACTAGATATATTGTCTTTATCCGTAGGTATTTTATAGCAAGAATTCACGATGAATTTAAGAAAAATTTGTAAATTATTTAGGTATGTGAAATTATACGACGCAAAAATACGTGGAATTTACAAATGGCGTTACCGACGCACAATGGCGGTAATTTCTAAGATACTTCGAGAACTTTACCAAAAAATTACGTAAATCTGCGAACATCCAAGCATTTATCTGGAAAATAATACTTGTAATAAGTATTTTGAATGAAAATATATGCTAGAATACAATGTTCGAGTTAAAATATATGCTAGAATAACAGATTTCAATGCACAGAAATCTCTAGAATTTGCCCAGTTACTAAATTAGAAAAAACATATATCTCTGAAGCAAAGCAAATAAAATAAGGTGTACCTCAAGGCAGCGTTCTGGGACCCCCGTTATTTTTGATATATATTAATGATTTACCGAAAATGACAAGGCAAGAAATGGTTCTATTTGCTGATGACAGCACGGCTATTATAAAATGCAATAATCCAAATAGTTACCAACTTGACATTAATAATACTCTTAATAAAATAATTAATTGGCTTAATGATAATAATCTAGTGATTAATCTCAATAAAACCAAAGTTATGCACTTCCATCAGCGACTTGAAAATGCTCCAATTGATATCACCTATGGTCATTCTAGAATAGAAGAAGCCCACAACGTAAAATTTTTAGGTATTACCATAGACAACAAATTGACTTGGAAACCACACCTAGAAGAAGTTTGCAAGCGATTAAGCAAGTCAGCATACCTTCTATTTCAACTGTCAAAAAAAGTGAATATGGAGACACTATTAATGGCGTATCATGGACTGGTATCATCGGTATTGCGATATGGTGTAATTTTCTGGGGACAGTCAACAAACCGAGAACTCGTATTTAAGATGCAAAAGAGATGTGTTCGATCGATGTGTGGATTGAAAAAGACAGACAGTTGCGTTCCATATTTTAAAAAACTTAATATTTTACCTCTCCCGGCTTTGTACATCTTCGAAACATCATTGTTCGTAAAAAATAATTCCCATTTATTTCAAAAACTGGCTACAGTAAAGAAAATGCCAGTACGCACTCAGTATCTAAACACACTGAGCCATGTAAAATGTAAAACAGCATTAATGAAGAAAAGTTTCTTTGGCATTGCTCCTCGAGTGTATAACAAAATACCCGACCCAATTAAATGCTTGCCAATAAATAAATTTAAAACTATCCTACACCAGCTGCTACTTCACAAATGCTATTATACATTGGACGAGTTCTTGAATGACAATTTTTAATTATCCCCAATATTGTAAAATTAATTCATTTACTAATTTTAATCTGTAACAATTTATTAATATTTTAATTACATTTCTTTCTTTATTTTTTCATGTATAATAATTATTCAAAAATGTATAACACAAATATTTGTATGTCTTAGCTGACAAAACATAGAGCACTTAACACTATTTACCATAATATCTTATAATGTAATAACCTATGTTTGACAAATAAATAATGATTCTGATTCTGATTCTGAGCTACGAAGGACCAATTTAATGGTGTGGCAACGTGTTAATAGTCGGCCACATGCGTGAACTCAATTATGTTAAATTATGGGTTGATAGTAATTATATTAATTCCTATGGAACCCACCCTGTGAGGTGAAGAATGATAAATGGTTTCGATGTCAGCACTGAAAACTATTGGCCCACACTAACCTTAGACCAGCTCAGGAACGCTTCGACCAGCTACTGTCAGCAGTTCACACCGTGAAGCACTTTCATGAAACAGATTGTCAAATCACTGTTGGGTATTTATAACGAGTCTCTTCGAACTTCAGGGGGTCTAAAAAGGCCACTTTGGTAGAATCATAATAGGAAAATATTATGAATCATATTATAATCCGTAAAATGGTCACAAACTGACAAATCATAATATTTTCTGCGTACAATTCATTAAACACAATTCATCTATTTGACAGTTTTGTATGGAGATTCGTAAAATGGTACACATAATATGAATTGCTTTATTGAAGTTTAATGTCAAATAACAGAATCATAAGAAGTTAGTCAAGAGGAACATTTCACAAATCATATTTGGGATTTTTTGATAAAATATCGTAACAATGACAAATTTAGCAATTAAGAAAAATTTTTTGAGCACGCTCGTGATATGTAGTCCATTTTAAGTCACCAATGAATTGTGGCACTTCGAAAAATGGACATATCGTTTCAAATGTGGGACCTCCAGGTTTTTCGGTTATATAGGCTAAATATATGTCGTGATAAGGTCCATGAGCTGGAGCCATATGTACTGCCGCGCTGGCATGACTACTACCTACCTTCAAGAATAGTAATGAAGTAGTCAGTTTTAAAGTAGTTCCAAATAGACACTACCATCTAGTCTGTCCCGTGTGGTGCCGGACATAAAGAATATCATCACCTAATTTCTTCCCGTGGGTGTCGTAAAAGGCGACTAAGGGATTTACTAGAGAATGGGCAGCAGCGTTCTCTATGCATTTTACCATCATACTGCGATCGTCAACCCGCTTGCCAAGCGTGGTGATTATGGCAAAGCCCCCCAAATAGGGGGAGGCCTATGTCCAGCAGTGGACGTCTTGCGGCCGAGATGATGATGATGACTACCATCTATTGTTGTGAATGTTAGAAATTATTACAATCTTCTTTTCATATTTTAGGCACTGAGTAGATCCAATTAGTACTTAAGCATCTGGATCACACAACAGGCTAATATGGGCGCAAACCATATACACAACACAACATATATATACAACGATTAACGATTAAATATTGATTTAAGATGAACAAGTATTTACTTACTCTGTATTAAAAACGATCCAACTTACATGAAATAAATATACAACCTACCTTCAAGAATAGTAATGAAGTAAGTAGTCAGTTTTAATGAAGCAGTTCTAAATGGACACTACCATCTACTCTTGTGAATGTTACAAATTACTACAATCATATAATCATATTTCACAGGCACTGAGTAGATCCACTTAGTACTAAAGCATCTGGATCATACCACAGGTTACCAAGGGCGCACACTATATGAAACACCAAGGTAGTGTATAAAACAGTGTGAATGCTGTAGGTACCAGTAACTTTCTTCTCAGAGTAGTCACTTAGGAAACGCCGAACTCATCTAGTTTAAAAAAATATCATTGACATGTAAAAGTGTTTGTACAAACCTACTAACAGACATAACAGGCGAAATGTGGGTTTACCTCTGACTAACCCTTCGGGCAAAAAAGGCGTGATGTTATGTTATGTTGTGTTACTAACAGAAATAAAATCATTTATCATATAACTCGTAACACTTCAATGCCCAGTTGAAAAAAGACTTATTCAAAAGTACGCACTATTCACACCTAGCTTATTTTTGTAATTTGAACCCGGTAAGTAATAAACATTTCCAGAGGAAATATGTAGGTTGTCGCAACCAATTCAATCCCCCGTACTTCCGGACGCCGCCGCGCACGTCCTCCCTCCCGCTTTAACGACTATGCAATAGAGGCATAAGAGAGAGATAGCAATAACGCAACCCCGCCGTTCACGCGCCTCCGACGCGGGAGTTTTAGTCGACGCATAGCCACGCCTGAAGATGCACGGAACTTCTCGAACCGCCGCGCGCCGACACTCGCTCGAGCTCCTAACCGGCACGCGTGTTTCCTTTAATCGGTTTGTTGAACAAAAGTTCCCGTGATAATAATTTTAGTGTAACCTTTACCTACTGTTTTACCGTGATTATAAGACATTACGTTACACAAGTGTTTGATTTCCCAATCCGCTTCAATCCAGTATGAACACAGTTACGAAAGATGGCGTCCCAACTGTAGGCCGAATGCCACAGTTCCTGTGAAAACTGTGCAGTTAAAGTACTTAGTGTGTGTAAAACTGTGAACATAAATAGTGATCGTGTAACAATGCCGAAGACACGGGGTAGGAAATCCCTCAATGGTTCGCATGGCGATGAACTCAACGACAGCGTCACGCTGTCTCGCGATAATTTTACCGCTCTGTTATCAACGATTCAGCAATCGAATGCGGAGATCTGTGAGCGCATGTTAGAGCGCCTGTCGACATTCACGTCCCCTCTGACCGCTCAGTCACCGGCACCAGCGCCGAGTGCGGCAGAGAAGACCGGCAATTTCTCACGATGCTCGTCCAGATTCTCCGGAGCGGCGAAGGAAAACGTCGAAACATTCATCGATGCCATTGAAGCATTCAAAGAATGCACGAACATCATTGATGATGTCGCTATTCGAGGCATGTCTATGCTACTTACCAGCGACGCAGCAACCTGGTGGCAGAGTATCCGCGCGGAGGTCACATCCTGGGAAGATGCAATACAATACCTTCGTGACGCGTACGGCGACCGCCGTCCTGAATACAAAATTTACCGGGAGCTATTCAGAGACCAGCAGGGTGAAGACGAACGAACAGATATCTTCGTAGCGAAGAGTCGCGCCCTCCTAACACGCCTACCAGCAAACGACCTTTCGACCAAGGTACAACTTGATGTGATTTACGGCCTTTTACACCGGAAAATCCGTAAAAGATTACGACGCGAAGAAGTCAGTAATTTTTCCGAGTTGCTATCCAAATCTAGAATTATCGAAGATTCCCTAAACGAATCGACAAAGCGAGAATCGCTAAATACCGCATCCATTGCTTCGAATACGAAACGCAGCGCAACCGAAACGCCTACTCAGCCCGCAATGAACAGTGCGCGAACATTAAACTCCGCTGAAAGCGTGAGACCGGCGCACGGGGCAGCCATCACGCCACGCGGCGGCGGCGGCGCTCCACCCACCGCTGCGCGCCCGCAGGACTCGCACGCGCAAGTTCTCGACGAGACGCGTGCACAGCGCGCATCACATGCGCGTGCCACCGCCGAAACACCGCGCGATGAACGCGCACCAGCGTCATCGAAACAACAACGACCGTTTTGTGCGTATTATAAACACTACGGACACAAGCGCGACCAGTGCCGTAAGTTGGCGGACAAAGGTGAGTCAGCTGTTGATTCTAATAATTCGGTTTCGTGTTACAAGTGCGGATCTAAAAATGTTACTCGTGAAACTTGCAAAAAGTGTAATAACGAATCAAGTTTTTGTAGTTTTGATAGTACTCTGCAAACTTCGGGACCAAAGTACACTCAAGGACTAATGTCAAATCGCGAAAATATTGCGTGTTCCGAAAAATATAATCGCGTAGAGAAGTGTTCTGATAAACATTATTGCGAAGATTTGAACTATTCTACTTCTAGTTTTAAAAATTTGGATGCAAATGTTTGTTGGGTCGTTCAAGAAAATAATAACTGGTCTCGTGATAGTTCGAGTGAGCCTGTGTCTAGTCACGCTATTTCTAATAATAATGATTGTTATTCTGTACAGAGTAATATTTCGGACAACGATTTGTCGAACGATCACATTGCCAGCTGCGAGGTCGATAATAGTAACGACCATCTTTGTCATTTTTCAGATAATTACTATTTTTGTTATGATGACGCCCTTAATGTAAAGGAGCGTAAGCGTATTTTTTCTGCCAATAAGAAATTTTGTTACAATGACGACCGCATTGCAAAGGGACGTAAGGATAATTTTTGTGATGTTTCAAAAAACAATTGTTTTTGTCACGAAAACGTTCCCAATGTAAAGGGGCGTAAGGACGAGTTTTGTACATTGGCGGAAAATCGTAAAATTTATTGTAATAACGATTGTAATGCGTTAGAGGTTACGAACCATTTTTGTGATTATTCGAAAGATGATAACGCTTTTAATAATAATTTCCTCGAAGTAAAAAGGTGTAACTGCCGTTTTTGTAATTTTTTGCAAAATGATGTATGTTGCTGTAATGATGTTTCTAAGAATGTGTTAAATATTAATATGGTGTGTAGTGACACATGTGTAGAGAACTCGCGCGCCGGTAGGAGCTCCGACAGAAAAGTTTTGCGGCCGATTTTTGATATTAAAATTTTAGGCGCGTCGGGGACCGCGTTAGTTGACACCGGTGCCAAACATTGTATTGCGGGCCATAAACTGCACACTAGGGTGGAGCGAAAAAAAATTTTTTGGTTGTGAGTGATCTAATAGTGAAAAATGTATGCCTTTTAGACTTAAATTAATCCATGCAAAATATTATTTGATTTGATTAACAGTAACAGCCTCCGTAACGTCATTGTATTTTTGAAAAAAGAAAGATTTTAGATTCCAGTTTGACGACATGTAAATGTGTGAAATTTTAATAAACTGACCGATTTTATTCCCAAATATTATTGCAGTTACAGTTTATTTTCGAAACATAACAAAAAAACCTGCATAAACTTATGTTTATAATTTAAAATAAGAAAGTGAGGGCGCGCGGGAGGGTACGTAGTACCTAACTTTGGTTCAGCGAAAGGAATATAAACTGCGATGATAGAGTTCCTGTCACATGATGGAATTTCACAACATCATCTTATGGTAATCGGTTGGGATGGTACCAATGTGAATACTGGCAAGTATCCAGTGGGTAATTTGTTTACTCCACATGAGTGAACTTCATTTGAGACACTTCGAAGGTTTGCGAGAATAAGGACGATATCACAATTGAATAATGTACGCCAAACGACGATAAATCTATGATAATATCAAAAACAGAGATGCAACGCCGATTTGGAATCAACGTTCGTTATTTCGCCGTTTCAAAATCGTTCGTTGCATCTCTGTTCACGACGAAATATCAAAGATTAATGATCGTTTGGCATACACTATTCAATTTGACAGAATTTTAAATTATATCCTTATTCTCGCAAACCAGCGACTTGTTTTTTCATCTTGACTGAGGTACTTTGTGGCCTAAGTCTTACACTGGAACATTGGGGCAAGCAATTGGGACTTGTGAAAATTGCCTGTTAAAAAATAATCTGCGCATTGAAGGATAATTGATGGAAGATTTGATTACAAATCAACAGAACCTGCACAAGATTGTGTCAGCGGTAGTTTCAGGCGATTTCCCAGAAGATCTAGCAATCAGATCTCCAGGCAAAATGTCACTTGCCTGTTGGCTCACACGTGCCAAATTGCTACTACGATTGTATGTTACAACAGAGACACTATCAAAAAACTTGACAACTTTATCTACATTTGTAGTAAAAGTTTACGCACCATCTTGGTTCTATATAAAAAATATACCATCATGCAAAGATGGCACGCAACATCTTTTTAACATGATTAAAGCCTTCAGAGGACATAAAGGTTTTTGATCCTATCATTCAACGCAATAGCTATTTTGCACATCCCGAGAGCATTCTCCTTGCAATGATAATAGATGACAGGAAGCACATGAGAACTGGCAGCTCGGCGCATATTAAAGGCACGCAAGATGCCTCAACCTTCACCACCTATAATGTTTGAAGTGCCGTCTATAAATTTCAATGCTTCGACATATATTGGATTAATAAATTGGCAGGAAATAATAACTGAACCACCGATTACGAAAAACTTGTATGACTAAGAAATTCAGTCTATCGTTCAATCAAGTGATGAGGATGAAGTGTTGTTCATGGGGCTTCCATGCCATACTTAAACTGTTAAACGGGCTATAAAAGTAACGACGGAAGCTACAACTTCTCAAAGTGCAAAAAGTCACGACTGGGTGCAATAAAAGCCAAAATGGAATCACGGAACGTAATGCCAAAATTTGAGACTAAAAGAGATTTTCGTGCAAATTAATTGTATTTTTTAATAATAGTTTTTTTTTTAAATTTCGTGTTTTTCTGATAAATAATCATGTGAATTATATATTTTGTATTATTTATTCACCCATTTACCGTTAAATTACGTTTAATATTTGGTCTATCTGTACTAGACTATTTTCATTTAAAATTAAAATTTTGAGGTCAGTGCGGAGGCAGAAGATAGTGATCAAATTGATTGAAAAAATGTATTTATTTCAAATTTAATATAAGGCACCAATCCCCCTCTATTACAAGAAAAAATCTCAAAAAAAAATTTTTTTCATACTTTCATGCTCCACCCTACTGCACACCCTCCTCTGTCGAAAAGGACACCCTCTTGAACCGGCGCGAAGACGTATCAAGCTTGCCGATGGACACGCTCGCGACACAGACGTGCTCATGACTACTCTTGACGTGCACTTAGAGGAGAAGGTCATTAGGACTCCTTTTCTTATCCTCCCTGAGGCGCGTAACAATGAAACGTTGCTCGGCATGGATTTCTTGTTTGCAGCCCAAGTAGTCATGGATTTTTCTCGGGAATGCTGGTATTTTTCTAACAACAGCCGCGTTCAGTACATGATGCGTTTTGAACCATCCTCATCCCCAGAGCTATCTTGTTCCTCTGCTGACGTACTCAGGGACGACGAAGGTACATTGTTGGACCCACCTGACCGGAACCTGCTGGCGCAGACCTTGGTTGCCAATACGGACATTTTCCAGCTAAGGGGAGAGCCTACCCCGTATGCTGAGCACCGTATTGACACAGGTGAGCACCCTCCTATCTATGTACCTCCGTACCGATTGACCCCTGCCAAAAAGGAGCTAATGCGTCAGGAGATTGAAAAGATGCTGAAGGACAACGTCATTGAAGAGTGTGAGTCTGCATGGTGTTCACCAGCTCTCCTGGTTCCTAAAGCGAATGGCAGCACCCGCTTCTGCGTAGATTACAGACGCCTAAACGCTGTGACCAAAACGGACCATTACCCGATGCCTTTGATTGATGAATTATTACAGTCAACAAAGAGGAATTGTTACATGAGTACTCTGGACCTGAGATCCGGTTACTGGCAGGTTAGTGTTAATGAGCAGGATAGAGATAAAACCGCATTCATTAGTCCATTGGGAACCTTTCGCTTCAAACGCATGCACTTTGGTCTCAAAAACGCTCCGGCGACCTTTCAACGGCTAATCGACCGTCTGCGCTCCTGTTCATCCCTGGCCAATGTGACGATCCTTGCGTATTTAGATGACCTCCTGATCATATCTGAAGGTTTCCAGCAGCATCTTCAGGATCTCCAGTCGGTATTCAGTCGCGAATTCAAGTTGCGAGTCAACCGGGAGAAGTGCGTTTTTGCTAGGGAAAGTGTCAAGTATCTGGGGCACGTAATTACCCAGAAGGGCGTCTCACCCGACCCTGAAAAGGTTAAAGCGGTACTAGACATGAGAGAACCAAACAACTTGAAACATCTACGGACATTTTTACAAACCTGTTCATGGTTCCGGAAATTTATCCCGAATTTCTCCTCGGTAGCAGAGCTACTTACAAGGCTAACAAGAAAGCATCAGACTTGGACCTGGGGTTCAGCTCAGACCACTGCTTTTAGCGAGCTGAAACAGCTTCTTACCTCAGCGCCAATCTTAATCCAGGCTGACTTTAATCACCCGTTCATCCTCCGCACTGACGCGAGCAATTATGCCGTCGGAGCCGTTTTACTCCAGGGGGAGGACAAGGAAGAAAGACCCATTGAATACGCCAGCCGTCTTCTGAACGCTGCTGAGCGTAACTATTCTATAACCGAACGAGAGTCCTTAGCGGTAGTGTGGGCGGTGGAGCGTTTTAGATGTTACCTAGATGGACATCCGGTGATTATTGGTAGTGACCACCAACCGCTTCGCTGGCTGATGACGTTAAAGTCTCCTACAGGTCGTTTGGTGAGGTGGGCTCTCAAGTTACAATCATTCGACATTCAGTATCAGTACACTCCGGGAAAAGCAAATGTAGTGGCAGATACACTGAGTAGGCCGATATGCTCCCAAGATACTCGTGACAGTTGCGGCATTTGCTCAGTGATAATTGATTTACCCGCTAAGAGCCCTGCAGAGTTAAGGCGGGAGCAGCTTGCTGACCCGGAGGTTGATAAAATCATTAAAGAGATAGAAAGTCCAGACGAGGTGGCATCTCGTAGGTGGACGGAGCGCGGTTACCTGTTATCACAAGGAGTACTATACCGGTATAATCCCGACTCAGATAGCGAGGCACCTCAACTTGTTATTCCAATTTCACTCCGTCCAGAGATTTTGAAAGAGTGCCACGATTCACCTCTTGCGGGACATTCTGGAATCGATCGTACTTACCACAAGATTGCCCAGTCCTATTATTTCCCCGGAATGCGAAGAATCATTACAGATTATGTGAAAGCCTGTGTCGATTGTCAACGATATAAGGCTACCAATGACAAACCCTCTGGACTACTACAGACACCCGTGATGCAGCAACGGAATGAGGTCCTAGCTGTAGACCTTTTCGGTCCATTACCTGAAGGAGAGAAGGGAGAACGATGGATTCTTCTAGTTGAAAACACCGCCACACGTTGGGTTGAGCTCTACGCCCTTCAGGAAGCGACTGCTGAAGCCTGCGCCCGTACTCTTACTACGGAATACTTTCTCCGATACGACTTACCGCACAGGGCCATATCTGATAACGGCGTACAGTTTGTGGGGGCGGTCATGCAACAATGTATGTTCATCTTAGGGGTCAAACAAAACTTCGTGCCACTTTATCATCCAGAGGCTAACCCCGCCGAGCGCAAGAATCGGGACCTTAAGACTCAGCTCTCACAACTCGTGGAGAATGACCATTGCTCCTGGCCTGCGAAACTCCCAGTGATTCGTTTCGCTATGAATAGCGCAGTATGTAGAACCACTGGTGCCACTCCCGCATATCTCATGTTTGCCAGAGAAATGAGGTCCCCCACAGAAACTCGGCATGATTTGAGGGCGATCCTTGATACAGAGAATTTTCTTCCTCAAATCACTCCGTACCTGAGATCTTTTATCGACTCTTTATCTGCAGTTCGTGAACGAGTCGAATTACAGCAAGATCAGTCTAAGAGGGTTGCGGATCGATCCCGTCGACCTAGTCCAACGTACGAGGTCGGAGATAAAGTTCTGGTCCGGTCACATGTACTGAGTCAAGGTAGCAAGGGTCTCACTGCTAAATTTGTGCCCAAACGAGATGGACCGTATGTTATCACGGAGAAAGTGAGCCCTACCACCTATCTTATCTCTCCAATAGGGAACCCTGAGGAATCCTTAGGAAAATACCATGCACAAGATTTAACGCTTTTTGTAGACAGTGGTACTGGAAGTGACATACCACCTAATCCTGTCATTCCCAAGCGACGTCGCGGACGCCCGAAGCACCAGGGCAATGAGCAAGTCCAGGAACGAGGGCGTTCTCCTAGACTAGAGGGGGAGTCTGTCGCAACCAATTCAATCCCCCGTACTTCCGGACGCCGCCGCGCACGTCCTCCCTCCCGCTTTAACGACTATGCAATAGAGGCATAAGAGAGAGATAGCAATAACGCAACCCCGCCGTTCACGCGCCTCCGACGCGGGAGTTTTAGTCGACGCATAGCCACGCCTGAAGATGCACGGAACTTCTCGAACCGCCGCGCGCCGACACTCGCTCGAGCTCCTAACCGGCACGCGTGTTTCCTTTAATCGGTTTGTTGAACAAAAGTTCCCGTGATAATAATTTTAGTGTAACCTTTACCTACTGTTTTACCGTGATTATAAGACATTACGTTACACAAGTGTTTGATTTCCCAATCCGCTTCAATCCAGTATGAACACAGTTACGAAAAGGTATATTTATTTTCCACATCATACAGCCCGCTCACAGACAGACAGATGGACGGACCAATGGACAGCTGAGGCTTAGTTATAGGGTCCCATCCTGGTTACTCTTTGGTTACGGAACCCTAATAAAAATCTACAACCTACGTGGGACATAGGCCTTATATTACTTTACTTTCACTCCAATTTTATTAGGTAGTGTGTATCTATAAAATATGACATACATTTTATCTTTATACCTATTATTTAAATAAAACAATACACAAAGTTAAATTATTTTAATAAATTTAGAATTATCATGTTGTACTGTATAAAAATCTAGCAATAATCAAATAATGAAACTAACATAAACACTATAGTTAATCAGTTTATTTTTCTATGAATATTTTGTGTTGACGCTAGTCACGGAGCTGCAAAGGCAAATGATGACTGCTTGGAACAACTCCACCAGGCTAAAAAAGAAAATGTGTGGTTTTTAAGAAAGTCAAATCATCAGTCAATAATTAACATAACTGCTAAATAAAATGAAATTGAAAATAATAATATCATTGTTTATGACACCCTAAGAACAACAGTGATAACAGGTTGGCAACAATAGTAGACTAGCTTCTTTTCTTCTTTAGTTATTGTTTAGTTAAATGGTAAAATATAGTTTATTTTCCTCTTTGTATTTCGTTATATATTTCATGAATGTTAACGATAGTGGGTACTCAATTTAATGTCGAGCCAGAGGGCACCTAAAATACGTTATATAAATAACATCATAATCATTTTCAATCGTCATCAGAGGTCTTAGTCGCAATAAAAATATCTGTAGGGTTAGAAAACTCTACTCACTGCGGTATCTTGATCGATGAGTTCCACGAGTCAAAGCCGCTGTTGTAACATCGGCCGGGGTAGAGCATGGTGTTGGCACACGAGTCTGGCCAGAACTAGACACTGCAGTGATCTCAATAAAGGGTTCAACGACAGAACTCCCATTATCAATGCAGAAAGACGAGCTCGAGCAGAATGTTCTTCCATTGTGTCTCGGACCAGCTGCACGCCATTCCATGCCTACAAATTATTACGTCCAATTGACCCAATTTGCATGAAATAATTTAAGTTTTATTTTGTTGATGTAACCACAGATTATTATGACCACAGAGTAATTATGACGTACACATATCTGAAGGGAAAACTTTTATGTACTCGTTGCCAGCTTACAAAGTTTTTATTGTTTTTAGTTTTACCTTTTCAGGGCTTATTTGTGACATTTTTATAATTTTTATGCATACTGTAATTAAATAACATTTCAACAGTTAGAAATAATCACTTGTATTTATTAAATCTTCAAAGAAATATTTACCGGTAAAATTACAGTCTTTATTTTTTTCATGCTGCAACATTTACACCAAATATATGAATATGAATTGCATTGAATATGATATCGCTAATATGTGTCACCATTTTACGAAAGTTAAAGGAATTGCTAAGGTATTGCTGGGAATTCACAAAATGAATTGGTTTTAGCGGAATGGCTTAGTGTGGCCTTTTTAGACCCCCAGCTGTCCATCACGGTGAAAAACCAACTTCTCCTCAAATCTACAGGAGAATGCACCGCTTGTGACTCTCAAACAAAGAAGATTCCGGGTTTAACATTAGTCCGCGCTCGGCGCGGGGTGGCCACAACTATATGGTGCTAGTGTTGCCAGGTTCAGCGGATCAAAGGTGCGCGAACCAGTTAGCCACGGATACTAACATATCGAAACCATTTAAAATGAATTAATTATTGCTAGAGAAATTACCTAACACTTAGGTATAACAAAAATAAGTATTAAAAAGTTAATTTGGGTCACTTAAGGTGCCCAACCACCATCCGTCACATTCGCTTTCTGATTCATCCTATTTTGGGCCTTATAGGCTAACACATTATCACTGTCTATATAATCATTCGCACTTTCAGAATATTTAATTAGTATTTCAGAATATTTCATTTCATCATTACAATAATTTCATTTATAATTTATATTAAAAAATAAAGACAACAGAAGCCATGTATACAAAAAATCCTACTTTCTACGAATATTACAAATATGAAAGTTTGTGAGGAGGTATGGATGTTTGTTACTGCTTCACGCAAAAACCACTGAACGGAATTGCATGAAATGTGGCACATAGCTAGTTTATAACCTGGATTAACACGCAGTATACTTTATCATCCCGGTAGCACGGTCACGCGGCATAATTTCCGACCTCCACGCGGGTGAAACCGCTGGCAAAAGCTATCCCAAATTTGAATAAAATTAAACGGAAGACAAAAGGACTTCCAGAAGTATCTCCTATGCTGTTAGTAAATTAAAATGTTTCTCCTTACCTTTTAATATGATTGACAAATGATAATAATTTAGCCTCCGTTACCATCAATAACTATGTGAACGCTGTAATATTTTGTACAAGTTTATTACTTCGTATTTTTCTAAGCTTTAAAGCTATAAAAATGTTTATAAATAACAAAGTTATGCCAAAGATTTCACCTTACCCAGCCGAAGTATTACTCATCAACAGACTAGATAAAGAAGTGCAAATAATGTTCTACCCTTTCCACTTACTGCAGACTCTGTTGTTCTCACCAAAATTTGGAATTCAAGACAATTATATGTATAACTCCTAGTGGGAAAAAGTATTACATACTCAGTTTCTTTTATCTTTCCGTCTTGTTTGCTAGTGGTGCCTGGCGATTAATTTCTGATAAAATGAATAAAAATATGGGAAATACTACTAATGAAGTACTTGTGGTAGTTTCTAACTACTTGTTCTTCTACTATAGTTTTGGATTAATTGTGAATTCTATTCTTGACATCGTTCACAGCAATGACAACATTTTGCTCGTTGTAATGATCCAAATTATACACAAGAGGATCGATTCTAGTAAAATTATCCGCAATTGTATTATTTGGAATTGGATCTCAGTGTTAACCGTTGTTGGTGTTCAGTTTTTAATTTTATTTAGTGCTTATAGTTTTTATGAAAACTTAAATTTCTTGCATTTTATTACTGATTTGACTTTTGTAAGGATTGACCTCCAATACGTTTATTCTAGTCGAATTATTATATTATTAAACAAGTTTATTGGTGAATGGATCAAAAACATTCGCTATGATGGTGGGCAGGAAAATGATAAAGTGTACTGTATGAAATTGTTTAAGACGTATAAAAATATTTTGAAAGCTTACTATCTGTGCAAGAAAGTTTCGCAAGTTATGGTAAGTTTGTTTTGGTTAGAGTTAGTAAGGGTGTACAATATTTCAAAAATATTAACAATTAGTGACTCTAAGAAAGGAAGCTTTAGACAAAGTCGATATAATGTAACTGGTTAATATAAAAGCGAAGAAACGGTGACGACGAATGATTCAAATGTATTGATTAAAAAGTACATATTATGCCAACCGCAAACAAATTGGTTTAAGAGCAGCTGACCAAATGTCCTTTTTTTGGTATTGTTCGTCAAATCTTTGAGCTCCTTAAGTTCCAAGTTGAGCTGCACGAAAACTGACAAATGCGTGTACTGACTGGACAGGTCCACTCAAATCGGTGTGGTTCTTTCCTCAGAAGACCATTTCAGACACCGATCTACATGGTCATCAAATGATCTGACCAACAAAATTATATCCATTTCTTTTTTATATACACATTGACGTTGATAATTTTTGACATGAATATTTACTTTGTGAAGTATCATATTGTTTTAATTATTGTGATTGTGAAGACTATGTGGGCCCTTTTTAGGGTTCCGTTGCCAAATGGCAAAAAACGGAACCCTTATAGATTCGTCATGTCTGTCTGTCTGTCTGTCTGTCTGTCTGTCCGTCCGTATGTCACAGCCATTTTATTCCGAAACTATAAGAGCTATGCTGTTGAAACTTGGTAAGTAGATGTATTCTGTGAACCGCATTAAGATTTTCACACTAAAATAGAAAAAAAACAATAAATTTTGGGGTTCCCCATACATAGAACTGAAACTCAAAAATGCTTTTTTTCATCAAACCCATACGTGTGGGGTATCTATGAATAGGTCTTCAAAAATGGTAATGAGGTTTCTATTATCATTTTTTTCTAAACTGAATAGTTTGCGCGAGAGACACTTCCAAAGTGGTAAAATGTGTGTCCCCCCCCCCGTAACTTCTAAAATAAGAGAATGACAAAACTAAAAAAAATATATGATGTACATTACCATGTAAACTACCAACGAAAATTGGTTTGAACGAGATCGAGTGAGTAGTTTTTTTTTAAAACGTCATAAATCGTAAACCGCAATTTACCTTACATTCAATCAACTGAAATATAAAAATTAAAAAATATTTATATTTTTAAACCGAAAATACCTACAGGTTTGTACGGAACCCTCGGTGCGCGAGTCCGACTCGCACTTGGCCGGTTTTTAATATTATTTTCTTTCTTTCTCAGTAATCATGATCTGATTAATAGATTGAGTAATTTATGTGGCCTACCCAAATGTCCTTTCCTTGGTATTGTTCGTCAAAGCGTTGGGCTCCTTAAGTTCCGAGTTGAGCCAAACGATTAGTGACAAATGCTTGCACTGACTGGACAGGTCCACTCAATCTGTGCGGTTTATTCTTCAAATGACCATTTCAGTCACCAATCTACATGGTCTTCACATGTTGTGACCAAGATTATGTCTGGACTTTAAAAGAGACTGTGACCTCTGAGTTTGTTTCGGCCTTTCTTATCAGAGTAGTCAGTTAGGAAACACCGACCTCATCTTGTTTAAAAAATATTTAATTCACGTGTAAAAGTGTTTGGACAAACCTACTTACAGAAATAAAATCATTTATCATTTATCCGACGTGCAGCGACTGTTTGTTCTGTGCACAGGTTTGAAGACTTGGTTTGGTTTTTTATTTGAATTACTTACAAAATTATGTTTTGTCACGTGTAAAATGTATGTATTTTTGTAGTAAATACAAACTTGTGGAATCGGGGGGACCCCTCTAAAAACGTCGTTCCTTATCTGCTTTTTTCAACTCAAACTGTAATGTTCTTTACTAAATCTTGAAAATACTCAAACTTTATTTTGACCGCACTATTGGCTTCACCCTCGAAAATCATGAAATGTTTTAAAAATTGAAAATATTTGAAAGTTTTCGCAGGCAACGTCTGGAAATTTTCATTTTGACGACAATATAGGCTTTAACGGAGTGTGGTGGCAGCAGTGGTGCCCCAGTGATATCGGTCCCGACTTACGTGTTTCGTTTCAAGTACGGGTCGTCATTTCGAACCCAGGCAGGCGCTTTACTTTGTGTAAATAATATCTCACTGCTCTCAAAACGGTGAAAGGAAACATCGTCAGGAAACTTAGAACCAAAAATACGAAGACATGTGACATCTGCCAATCCGCATTGGACCCACTTGGTAGATTACGGCTCACTCCCTTTCACCGAGAGGAGGCCTGTGTTGCAGCAGTGGGAACGATATAGGATACCTAGTTATAATTAGGCTTCAATATGCTCAAAAATCATGGAAACTATCTCACTCTCTCTCTCTCTCTGTTTATTTTTTCTACAAATTTATTCTCATCGTAATATGCCATAAAGAATTTTGTTAGAATCTTTCAGAAGGATGACCAACACTGTACTCACAGCAATCATACCTAATCTTTCTTTGCAGGTAACGCACAGTATTATCAATGTATTTGGACGCACCTTGAGCTATGTAGAGACTCTATTACAATCTGCGGCACAACATCATAAGGTAAACATGATCTAAATACAATTCTATATTCTGCTGTCTTAGTTAAGTAGCCGACCGTAATATGATATAAGTGTATGTATATGTATTTGCAACGCGCCCCTTATTCACATAGTTGCTATGTACTGAAGCGGCGACATGTCAAAAAATCTATATTTTTGTGCTCTAGGAAGATAAGATCCGTGACTTTGTTCGTATGGAATTCGTAAGACACCACAATTTCCTAAAATAACAACAACGTTTTCTTAAAATTTTCTTAATAACTCCATTTGTAGTTTTGATCCCGGCAGCCAGAAAATAAAAAGATTCAGGCCTGGTAACAAAACAAGAAGAGAGTGTGAGAGCCGCTAGTACTGATGTCGACAACCGTAGTCTTCAGTAGTAATTTCCCTATATTACTTGCGAAGTTTTCCGTTTTTAGAACATTAATGAAAGCGTTTCGTTCTTGTATTGAGTATGTAACATATAAGCAAACGATGAAATCACACACATACTTGTTACCGCCTCTGCTGACGAATGTAAAGAATGTGATGTCTGTATGAACGAACGACAATGAACACAATCGGTTCAGTCATTTGACCCAGAGTTTTAATTATGAGCAAATTTGTACATATTATAAGAATAGATCACAAGATCAATGAATCTGAATCCTTGAATAGTGAAAAGCGACATTACCACGTATTGCAAACAATCACAACGCTGTTACCAATTTTACAAATTAACCGAAAATGTAAATTCGGTACAATTAAACGACATGCTGGAAATTTATGAAATACCTTTTAATTAAGAGTTCTTTTTGATTAGGGAGCTTGTGGCAAAGAAATAAGAACGATAATGGTCGATCTATCAGGTGTAGCTACGGATGCCACGATTGGTCCGTGAATGAGTGACTATCTTTACATTCCAAGACGTTTTCGTGTATCGGAAAGTACGTTAAGTCGTTGCTACCGGCGGTCCTTCGTGAATCTTTAATAGTGGTTCGAATAAACAAACAATGCACAGTGTCGACTTCGTTAAGATTTTACTAAACGAACAGATATTACTCCTATACCTTCGGGAATCCATTCTCTAAATGCTGTCAACATGTAAATCTGTATCAAAATCTATTGTGTAGTTAACAGGAACTAAGTAAACACACAGGTATGCACGAAAAGTGTACAGACATTTTACAGGACACACTAACTTTCACTTTACAGCATACAAATACTTGGTAGGTATTTATTAAAACGAATATTAGTCATTCAATATAAGCTATGGGTGGACCAAAGTGAGTGCAGGCAGGCCAAGGAAGCACTTCCTACCATCGACGCCCGCCTCACTAAACAAGTCCTCCGGTTAGACAAACGACAGCTTCGTATGGTTACGGCAGCAATAACTGGCCATGGGTCGTTTAATAAACATCTATTTGTCATAGGAGTTACAGACAGTCCGCTGTGCAGGGCCTGCATTGAGGACGACGAGACAGCAGCGCACGTGCTTCTAAACTGCCCGGCGATCGCCACATACAGGGCCAAGTACTTCGGTAACCCAGGTACCCTACGTGAGATAGTCAGCAACATCAAGGCGTTGCTGGCCTTTCTCGAGGAGCTGGGGTGGATCGAATAACCGATTTCCCACCTGTACGCAAAATACGCGCTCAGACGTGGAGTTGCGGACACCAGCCCGTTCTACGTATTACCTATTACCTATTAGTCATTCAGTAGTGCGGTGTGGATTTACATGCCCAGGGTGTGGCGGAACTAAATTTATTATTTCTATATTTGTAGAAGCCGATGTAATACACTGTTTTCTAGACGAATAAAACTACTTTTCAGCCTGTGAATTGGAAGATCGTGAGTTTGGTAATATTATGTCTAGCGAAGGACATGTCAATTGTTATCACTCAGAACGTGTACTCTGAGAAGTTTTACATCGCTATCGAGGAGGCTGAGATGGCTTGTATACTGCAAATGAAGAATAGAAATTTTACAAGTAAGCAATCTGTGTAAAAAATGTTTTATTGACAAACTACAGCATAACCATGAATGCAATTTGCTCTCGAATCTCATCAGGCGCACAAAATTACAAGACGATACGAATACCTGTTTAAGAATTCCCTTTCCCGGAGGTAATCCTTTTTGCTGTATACGGTAATTTTTCCCCAATAGTTGTAAGTAGAGAGATCTGTAGAAGAACCGAGGTATGCTACAAAAGCCCGAAAAATTGCCAAACTTAAGTGGCAGTGGGCAGAGCACATTGCTTGCAGAACAGATGGCGATGGGGCTGATAGGTTAGATATTGGAAGACGTAGAGTTGGGAGGCCTCCCACAAGGTGGACCAAACACCTAGGGAAGGCCACAGGAATCTACTGGGTGCGGGTAGTACAGAATCGCCCAAAGTGATGAAGCTTAGGGGAGGCCTATCTTTAGCAGCGGACGTCTTTTGGCTGAAATGTCAGTTAGTACTGTCATCAAAACAGGACGAGTATTCAGTGTCTCAAGTTGATATCTTGAGGATCTGGGAAATCCGCATTTCTGGTCCTGACTGGTTGATGTGGCGACCCAATGTTTAGCAGTAGACGACTGTTGACTGAATAATGATTATGATAAGAAGCCATGACAAATTTCACAAAAATCTGCTTGCAACGAACTACTAAAAATGTTGTTTTTAATTACTGATATTTTCCTTACAGAGAGTCAACAACGTCTGTGCAAGAACGTGATACTGACAAATCGAACATTCTATAAGATATCTGCGTGTGGCCTGTTCTATGTAGACGCAGTGCTAACGTTATCTCTGCTGGGACTTCTAGCCAATTATATGGTTGTACTGTTACAGTTTTCTCTTCTGTAAATCTTTAGCTTTCATGGTATAACAATTTTCATGAATTACATCACATAAGGTGGCGACAACATTACGACAGTAAAATAGAATTTCGTGTATCTATTAACGTTCCCAGTCAGCTTACACAAAAACAGTAAAATATGTCCAATAGCATGGTTACTACAGTCTGTGCCAGATAAGAAAAAATGTAAAGAAACTGTCACTAGCACGGTTTTTTTTTTTTTTTTTTTTTTTTTTCAGGATGGGAAATCATCAAATGACTTCTCCCGCTCTGGGCGGAGCGGGAGGGCGTGTCAGACTTTTACTGACTAAAACCCACCCGTGTTCCATCAGTTGCCCATGTGCCAGGGTCACGGTATCTCTTTCGAACAATCACGCGACCCCGGCAGGCATCGGTCCTAGTAGACCCCTACACTGCTGCTGACATCTCTTTGAGGCGCGCGTGGAACACTGCGCGCCGTCGACCCGAGCCTGGTCCTTACCGGGCGGCGAGCTACCCATTGCTCGCCACCCGCAAGCTCGCGCCTACGGTGGCCGGGAGTCCGCAATCGACTCCCGACGCCCGGGGCGTCTCCTCCTGCGGCGGCTAGGGGCGTGAGAGCGCAGAGACTGCCACTCCCTCACGCGCCCCGCCTCCTCCTTCGCGAGCATTACTGCTTCGCAGAAGGAGGTGACGGCTTCCCATTCCCTCTCGCTCCGTACCATGACTCGCACCAGGGCCGGACGCGAGAGGTCGCCGCCGCCGATCGCCTCCACGAGGACACGGCGGTGCTCCGCCCAGGCAGGGCACACCTCCACCGTATGCTCCACCGTGTCCTCCAGACGATCCTCGCAATGGAAACACCCGGACGTATCCTCCCGCTTTATCCTGAACAGGAACCCACCGAAGCATCCATGCCCGGTGAGAACCTGCGTCAGGCGGAAGGTGAGGACGCCGTGGCGCCTCTCTATCCACTCCTCAAAGAGGGGACTTACTGCCGCAATTGTGGCGTGCCCATCACTAGCACGGTCAAAACGGTAATTTGAATACGTTGGTAGGTAGGTGTCAACGACTTTACTTTTTTTCACATCTGGCACAGACTATAATCTTATGATTGAATAAATTTCTTTTCTAACTTTACATAGTATTACAAATTTCTCGCACAATTGTCTTTTCGTACCAGGGTCTTTTTTTTTGGATGGGATATCATCATATGACGCTCTGGGCGGAGCGGGAGGGCGTGTCAGACTTTTACTGACTAAAACCCACCCATGTTCCTTCAGTTCTCCATTTGCCAGGGTCACGGTATAAACATTGAAAATAACAAGCCCTTTTCTGCGTGGAGACTATTTATTCAAGAGTATATTCTACGACGCATAAAAGAATGTACTGAGAAGGAAGCACATGACAAGAGTCAAGATGATACTTGGAACTTATCCCTAGACGAACTTGATGCATTTATTGCTTTGATTTATGCTCGTGGAGCCAATAACATAAGCCACCTAGATTTAGACATATTGTGGTCCCAAGACTGGAGACCACCCATTTTCAAAAATAATATGAGCAAAAATAAAAACGTTTTACAAAAAAAAAAAAAAAAACTAAAAAAAACTCTACAAAGTCAAAAATAACTTTAATTTCGAAAGTCGGTGTCTTAGGATCTGTATTTAAGGTTTTTGCCACCGACTTCCGAAATTAAAGTTATTTTGACTTTGTAGTGTTTTTTTTTTAAGAAAGTCGGTTGTTTTTTTTTGTAAAAAGTTTTAGTTATGGTAGATACTACACTAATCTAATTGCGTTATTCGTTCATTTGTCGCACAAATACTTCATTCAAATTTAAGACTAATATGGTTTTCACATGGACCTAATTTTCCGAATGAAACCAAATTAAAATGGGACCATTTGGGAAGTACCAGCTTTCAAAGAATCATCAAAATCGGTTCACCCAGTCAAAAGTTATGAGGTAACAAACATAAAAAAATACTGTCGAATTGATAACCTCCTCCTTTTTTGAAGTCGGTTAAAAATAGATTCAAGGAGATCATGAAATACTTACGTTTTGATTTGAGAAGCACGCGTTCTGCTCGCTTAGCTAATGACAAATATGCGATGATTTCGGATATATGGACCAAATTTATAGATGATTGTCAAATGTGTACATTCCTGGAGAAAATTTGACAGTCAATGAGCAGTTATTTCCATCAAAAACTCGCTGTCTGTTTTCACAATATATTGCAAACAAACCTGATAAATTTGGTATAGAGTTTTGGCTGCTTGTGGATGTCGCTATTATGTACAGACGCCACCAGGTCAAGCTACCCGAAACTGTCAATTTTTCCCAATGAACCTTGAACCTTATGCTCTAGAAATAAAGTCGAAAATCTATCAAAGAAATCTGACAGATTGTAGTAGCTTGATGTGTTGGCGTCTGTACCTATATTCTGGCAAATAAATTAATTTCATTTTCATTTCATTTTCCTTTCTTGTGGTCTGGATACCACATTATGTAGGTAGGCTGTTCCATAAGTGTTGCAATAGACAGAATGTAACAAGTTTGGATATGTATGACTGAGCGTATGGTTATCTGCCACTTATTGTAAGTCTATGCACGCAGTGTTTGTTGAGCTTAGCTTCTGTAATCTTTGGTAAATAAATCGAAAAAAATTGTGATAATGGCTAATTTTGGTGACCACGAGTACAGAGTGATTTTATTTTACAATTTCAAACGTGGATTATCTTACCAGGAGTGCCACGAGGAAATTTTTAATACCTTTGGTAAAAAGATCCTTTCTCTTTTTACTGTATTCAGGTGGTATAAGGAATTTCAAAGAGGTAATTTTAGTTTAGACGACGACGAAAGACCGGGCCGACCCATTACAAGCAGGTCCCAAGAAAATATTGACGCTGTTAGAAAACTGATGACTACTGACAGGCGAATTACGTGCAGACAAATTGAGGAGATTCTTCACATTGGTGCATCAACACTTAATTAAATTTTACACGAAGACCTAAAAGTGAAAAATTTATGTTGTCTCTGGATCCCTCACACTTTCGACGATAGTCAGCGCAAGGCGCTTATAGAGTGGTGCAAAAAAATGTTGAAAAAGTATGACTCAGGCCGATCGAATAATGTTAACTCAATCGTGACTGTAGATGAAACTTGGTTGTACTACTTTGATGTTCCAAGTAAATCAAAATCAGAAATCTGGGTATTCGAAGACGAGCCAACCCCAACTAAGGTCAAACAACAAAGGTCAATTAAAAAAAGAATGATCGCAGTTTTCTTTAGACAAAAAGGCATTGTCGCTAGAATTGTATTAGACAAGGAGAAGACTATCAATGCTACCTGGTACACTGATGTTTGTTTGCCGCAAGATATTCCCGAGCTGAAGAAACTGCGACCAAACTCGCGTCTGGGCAGTTGACACTTGCACCGTGATAACGCTTCTGCTCATCGAGCAACCCTTACTCAGGAGCTTTTGAAGCGATCGGGGCTTACTGTGCTGGACCACCCTCCTTATAGCCCCGAACTCAGGCCGTGTCTCTTTCCGCTGATCAAGAGCCAGCTGAAAGGACGACGATTTGCAACTGATGACGAATTAATAAGTGCATGGGATAAGCCTGCGCCAGTGTCACAAAAGATCAGTGGGAGATTAATGTTTAATACGTGGTTTGAACACATGCATAAGTGTACCTATTAACAGTGATGGTTCTTATTTAAAAAAGTTTACTAAATAGTTAGATTTTTGCAAGGCTTATGGAACATCCTACGTATTATACAAATCAAATTCAAAGTGTATAAAGATACAAATTTCAAAAATGTATAGTTCTGGAATTGGCAGTATTTTAACTTTCTTAAATAGACTGTCCAGTGGGTGCGCTCCACAAATTGAGCGTACGCATTTTTTTCTGAGCTTGAAAAACTCTTGTAAGTTCAACTAAATTACCCCATATTATAATGCCATAGCGCAGAATTGATGCCACATAGCCATGGTATGCACATAGTGCCGCGTTAACACTCGTGTTAGTCTATATATTAAGAATATGTCATCGTAGAAAACCAATACCTCCTTCAGACAACCTTTACATGGGCTGAGAATAGCAGAGGTTACTGCACATACATTCATTAATATCATATAATATTAATGAGACTTAGGAGTGCGTTTATGTTGATGTTAGTGGTAACACATGATAGACGACACCCTTGTAGTTCATCTAGTTAAACGTGAACCTGATTGTTCACGCCACGAACTTTGAAAAGTGGTGCTAAACATACACGTAATGTTTAGCACCACTTTTCAAAGTTCACAATCCATTGCTTCATATGTTTCAGAAATTCGTCAGTTAGACAACGTAAATAACGTAATAAATATTGTTGAATTTTCATGAATCACACTGGGATTGTAATGCATTTCTCAATTAGTCTGGAGTCCAAATTCAGTCCAGTTCGGTTGGGTTCCTGTCGGAAAGTCTATAAACATTATGTGTGTACGGATTTTACTGTCACATGGAACAGCGTTGTCTGCTCACTTCTTCGAACCAAGTGATCTTTGTTTTCAAATACAATACAAGAAAATTATCAAATTTTATAACTTAATGTTGTATTTTTTATTTACAGTTCATTTTGTTACTAACAGTTTCACAAGTATGGTTGATAAAGAGTATACTTGTTGGAATATCTTTGAGCGTGCATTGCGAGAGATTCTGCCATAAAAGATGTCCAGGGTGCAATGACACCATTGATGTATTCAATTAACCATTGAAGTATTTTTAATTTTTCGGATGATGAATAGGCCAATAAGGAGGAGGGTCTGTTGATGGTTCGTTGTAATCATACATTGCAAAAGCAATACCTCCTGTCGTTACTGTTAGTACTACTTGCCAATTTTTTGTCGCCGTAAATGGTCCGTCAGAGTTCGTAACTTATAGAAAGCCAGAAAGTCATACGCAATCTTAGGTAGACTAACATATTGAACCAAGATAAACGTCATGGTCCAAAGAATTGCCAAACTTAAGTGGCAATGTATGCCACATTACCTGCAGAACTAATTGTCGATGAGGCCAAAAGGTTCTATAGTGGCAGCTGTGCAACAGAAGAAGTTGCGTTGGAAGGCTTCAATGTGAAGGCCTTGGGAATCCCGTCGAATTCGCAGTGCTTGGGAGAGTCTTTTGTCTAACTGTTGACGCCTTATGGCTGAAATGCTGATGATCATAAATATACTTAAGAAAAAAAAAAAATGAAAAAAATGTAGAAAGTATGGTTTAGTTCCATTAACTGAGCATAAATATTAAATTGTAGGCTGCTACTGACCATGGCATAATTATGTTTATTAATTTACTTGTTTTAATTACAGATAAACATAGTCTTTCAGCGTTTAAGAACATTCAACGAATGCAGAAAGCTGTCTTCAAGAAAATGAGCGCGTGGGGCTTTTTCATCGTGGATGCTATGATGTCCGTGTACTTGTTCAGTTTCATTACCACCTACACTATAGTTCTGATTCAGTTTCGATTTCTTTGATTCGAGATTGTTCATGTTCTTCTTATTTTGGTTCCTCCCTCACTGTTGCCATATTTCCCCATATTTTGTTTCTTTTTCATTCTCAGTTGTCTACCGTTACCTAAATATTCAATCGCTTCTCATTTGTATTAACTAGCCTTCATATTTATATTTATTATTTTGCATTCTTCCTCTTTCCCTACATTTAATAATTTAAATTTTCACATGCCTATCATGATATATATGAAATGAATATCCTTCAATCTTTTCTATCACAAGCACTTTCTTCAAATTCCCTGTCTCATTACATTTTGTGTGTAAATTAAATACATTTTATAATCGATCGTTTTATTTTTATATTAATTTTCATCTAAACATTTGGTTAAACTTAGCTCATTGATTTGTAAACTGCTACTTGTATCCGGTTTTGTAGAAGTTGCATTAAAGATTTTCTTTTACAATATAAAATCTCTAATGACACAAGGTTTCTGTAGTTATGCAATCTTTTAAACTTCATTTGAATAAACTTTTTAAGTTTCTGCGTACTTTGAAGCTAGCAAGCTGTGACGCAATTTTATTTATTAATTTCGCTAGTGACAATAATTTATTTATTTATTCAGAAAACATGATCAATTTCTCTAGTACAAATAGTGTAACCACACTATGGATGTGGTTGCTATTACGTAGAATTGTCGGGAAACCATCTGTACCTGCCTCCATGAGGTAATACTCCTCCCTCTTGGCATAATATCTTTGGCATAACATTTATATGTATATTGACATAATGCAAAGGTTAGCATAACTGTAATTTTGTCTGATTTGTTTTATTGGCGTAATTTGGAGTTGCATAAATTTTGAATCCGAAAACTAAAAATAGGTTACTCACATTATTCATTGCATATAATTTGGGAATTACTCTATTGGATTAGGTTAAGATGCGGCGGTGGTGGCCCTAGAGCCACCCACGTCGCGTTTTTAGATAAGAATCAATTTTAAACATTTACGTGTATTAAATAGATTATCTCAAGACGATTTTCTACATAATTAAAGCCAGCTTTAAAAAAACGTTTAGGCCACTGTATTGTGCTTTTAAGTCAATACTATAATGGGGCTGTATGAAGCCTTGCAGTTCTATGAACATAGAAAGATAGAACAAAGTTCTTAACGCTATACTCGCATGCACACATACTCGTATATAAAAGAAAGTAACAGAGAGCGAGAGAGTGAGAGAGAGAAAGTCACGTTTTTGAAAACATAAACTGTATCAGAACACTGTCGACGAAGATATGTTATTGTGTACTGTGTTATTTTGCATTTACTATTCTTTTTCCGTACGCGAATATTTCTACTAGTGCAAGCTGCTGGAACTTCGTTGCAACCTATTTTTAATATATAACATTCATCCGTTGTATATCTTAACCTATGGAGTTGGCATATCTGATTAGATAAAAACCCCAAAACAAATTAAGATTTAAAATAAAATATATATCTTAACCTCTAAGTGCCCACTCATGAGTACGTATTACAATACCGAAATTTAAAAAACCGTGTTACAAAATACCTATGGAAGAAATCCAGAAAAATTAAACGCGCCGTTTGATTGTTTGGTCAAAACTGTTAAGTCCCGAAAGTTGATTTGCCCAAAAGCTTCAAATCCCGAAGATCCATATCCCGAAGCTTAAAATCCTGGGAAAAACACGGATAATTAGACATTGGTAAAACATTTCTGCGTACAACTTGGAAGTAGCGTGGTCGGTCACAGTTTTAACCTAACCTAACCTATTTCCCTCAGTTTAAAATGACGAATCATACAATTCATGTTGCTGGACATAGCCTCACCCACTTCGGCTTTGTCATTTCTGTAACCTTCATTTGACTATATTTAATTCTATATGTCGATTATTTGTCTATGTGTCATAGCTTGTTTTTAGAAGGAATGAAATTATATTTTCTATCTTTTTTTTGACACATCAATAAACACTTAATTAAACATTACTTTCCATTAAAATAACGTATTTTTATAGAATTATTTATAAAATGCTTCACACAATCGGACTAATTGCTTATAGACCAAGCATGAGCCAATAAATTTAATACCATTTTAGCTTTTACCAGAAATAGTCATGCTATCAAACAATACAAATGATCTTAAAATTACCACAGTTAAAATAAAAACTAGACCATGTCATGTACACAATGAAAATCAAGAGAAAAATATTGTTGAAAAATATTTACAATCAATATTGAAGCCATTGAACATGATGCAAGCGATATTCTTCTGCGCTAAGTACAAAATTGAAGAAAATGTTATCACTCAGAACAGTTTTACCTACGATGTTATTTCAGCCTTCGGAAATGTCATTTATATCTCCGGAACCTTTTATCTCTTGTTCACTTCTTCATTCAAAATACCTGGAGAAAATGGTTACAATTTTGTGTACTCAGGCATTTTGGAGGACGTTGTTATATTTTTAATTGGAAGTCTTCTTAGTTACGTCATCAATGTCATGCAGAAGACTAACAATGTGTCACTAGTCTGTAGAATTCAGAACGTGCATCGAATTCTTGAAATTAACGGAATTATTTATAGCCGATTCATCATTTGGAACTGGATATACGTCATCACTTGGAATTGTTTCCATATTTTGTGGATGTTTTACTGTTGCTTTATTTTTGCTAATTTTGGTTTTACCGGTACTTTCACTAGCTACCTTCACATTTGCTTTGACGGTAATGTCTTATATGCTGCGAGAATCATGCAATTGAAGTGGAAAACTGTGACGGTATGGATCAAAAATGTGCTTGAGTCAAGATGTGTTGAAGACGAGAGTTTCTGGACTAATTACTTTAAAGCTTATATGGAAATAATAAAATCTTACCAGCTAGTAGAGAAGACTTTCCAGTATCTGGTTAGCTACTGTTTAAGATATATAATCCTTATTTTGTTTGATGAAATAATATTTTGTACTACTTATATTTTCAGATATTATTTTATAATATATACATATTTTCCAACGCCCTCATGGATTTATTAATCCACATACATGCTAGAAAAATAAGAATAGATAGTGAAGCTAATGTAAGTATAATACATACAACGTCACATTTCCAGTATAAACTAACCTGGCATTACATAGTCTTTCCGTACTATGAGAGGTCAGCTTATACTGGGATTACCAATTACCATGCATTACCTGGGCATCAGATGGGTTCTACAACGACCATGCATTTTGTTGACAGCACACCTATGGTTGCGCCACCATGGTGTCCCAGTATAATAAAGCTTCTATTTAAGTAGAACTATAAGACAAAAGCAAGCTGATATTAAAATATAATATTTAAGGTGAATGCCGTGAAGTTAATTTTTTTTTTCTTAGACCCTTCCACTTTGAGTATTGTACAAAGCATTTTTATTTTTGATGTTCTAGTTTGCTCTTCAAGTGCTTTTATCTCAACTGTGGCTACTAAAAAGCATTATCTTACAAATATCTTTGAGCGTGGAGTGTGAAAGATTTTATTCAGCTATGCGTGAAGTTCAGCGAACATGTTCCAGGCTGGAGACGTCAAGTAATGTATCAGGTAAACTCTATAGCTGCAGCTATTTTATTTGCACTCAAACTAAAGGGAACTAGGGAGGCACCTAGGGCTTTGCGAAAAAATGCGGGTGTTTGATCCCGGTATGACCTAGAACCAGACCAGCCTTTACTTTTATTTAAACTTAAACAACAACAGATTGTAGCTGACGGTGTAAATAATGCTCTCGCTAAAATAGTGCATTGGTTTAGTGGTAATAATTTACTTTTAAATATGAAAAAGACTAAATGCATTCGATTTCTGACACCTAACGTAAAGGAGGAATTCGTTTTATGACTCTTGAAGATGCCCATGGCTACGTTTGAAAAAGGTGTGGTATAGAACCCTAAGAAGAGTGGGTCCACTGTCTCAGTCAATGGTTCAGTCGCATAACATTGCTTAGAAAGGATCGGAGACTACTTCGAAAAGCAATAAAAAATTTGTAGGCTTCTACATCATGCCGTTTTTTATTTTCTATAAAAATCAGTGCAACCCACGTACCCATGTTTATGAATGGTTAAAGATCTGAGAAAATTATTATATATTTGGGTTCCTTCTCATCATCATCAGAGGACTCTAAATGTTTATGTGTGTTTACAACAGTTAAAGTAAAGTCATACTGGAATGATACCGTGACACTACAACGCAATTATTTTTTGTCGTTGGCCGTACTTTCTGTTTCTTTTGTCTGTTCTGCATAGTGTAGCGTAAATCCACTACCGACAAAACTTTTTGGTTTCTATATTCAACCTTTTTCAGAAACACTGGCGTCTATATCTTTTCGTTCAATTTTAAATTTCGATCCTGGAAAAAATCTGATGCTCAATTTTTTCTTGACAACTCCGAGACTGCAGATTGAAGCCACGCATGGTATTTCTATTTTTATTATTCCAGAACCACTACGCCTAAATTCATAATATAAATACGTACTAAGTATTTTTCTACCGTGTGGTAGTGTAGTTAAAAGTGAAATCTGCTCTAAAGCGAAACATTGAGTGTTAAGTCTTCCGTGCAACTGGTACGTATTACCTCAGCTTTTTTCTCTTTATTGTTCTAATCTGTTTCACTGGCGATTCTGCCTGTAACCTTGGTCTGATCGTTCTGTTTATTTGTCTTTACACGACGACCATCCATACAAGTCGAATTTCGGCTTTGCCCTGACGGGCTACCAGCCACCGGATTAACGTGAGGTCTACGACGTGTTGAGTCGTCGTCATCGTCGTGATCATCGTTGCAGACATTTTTTAAGACCTGTCGCAGAACCTGACGTCTTCATACACGGCAACCTACCGAATCAGAAACTGCCGTCACTATACACGGCACCAACGGTACCCTTCTGGAGCGCTACACCCGGCTAGTTCAAAGGAGCATTCCTTTTTCATTACGTATTTTTATATTTTACTGTAGTAGATTAACTTTTTGTTTAATTACCACCCATTAACTATTAGTTCTTTTCTATTTAATTACCTAATAAGCCGTGATAATATAACGTGTATTTCACGGTTTAGCTTAGTGTTCATTATCAAAAAAGGAACATATTTATCGGCGTGCATAAGCCTATATTTAATAGATTGCAATCGTTTTGTGGATAGGTCGTGTACCAAGATAATTTTCGTTATACCTGAATAACCACCAAGTTTGACTCGTCATTTTTATATTAATCTGCAGTTATCAATACTTTTATGTTATTTTTTCATATCATTATAGTTTTTTCATTAAGTGACTAAATTATACGTTTAAAGTGGTGTAAAGTGAGTTTTTTTTCATCCATTACGCTACATTAGGTCTATACTGGTTTGTCCTATCGTGCGTAGGGAGAATTGGTTAGGCCTAGGCGAAAATGATTCATCCTAAATTCGGGTTTGGCCGGTAACATTGCCGAACTATCTAGCACGGCGCTTTATTCAATGACTAACTTATGCTCGTAGTTTCGTCCACGTGGTTATCGAATTATATCTCACTGGACCGTACTACCGGGAAAATTACCTTATGTGTTAATCCAGGTTTATAACTGTCTGTATGCAACATTTCATCTAAATCCGTTTAGCCGTTTTTTTGCCAAACTGGAACATAAATCCAGACAAACACACGAACTACTATTTTATTATTAACTTTTACTTTTATGGTTATTCCATATATGATTCCAGTGACACAGAAGAGAGTGTGCAAGAACATTCAACGCATGCAGAGGTCTAACTTCAAGAAAATTAATATTTGTGGTCTGATCACCATAGATGCGTCACAAACTTTGCATTTCTTTTCCCTTATTACTACATACACTGTCGTTATATTACAGTTCTCTTTTAAATAACATTGTTTTTCTTTTCGTAATTGTTTTGTGTAAATTAAAAGGATTTGAATCGAGAATGACTTTTTGTCTCTTTAAGTATGCCTGTAGTGTGATTATCAAGCATAAACTCATTTATTTAATGTATCTTTGGAGGTATGAGGAACAGTGTGTATATTTCATTCAACCTCCGTTGAAAATATCTGACCGATGACTGATGTCGGGACGTTGTATAAATGCTAGTGCCAGCGTATTCTATGGCGGTGTAGATGTCGCTACAAATTAATGAATCCCATGCCGATTCCTTCTACGTGACTTTTTTTCCGACAATAGGTTACGGGTGTGTGTAAGATATTGTTAATGTGGGGTGAGGGTGGTTTACTCTTGAGGTGTGCTCGCCTGCTGTCGAGATCTCTTGTCCGCTGGTCTTCAAGGTCATAAATATTTATTATTTTTTCGTAAAGGTCCATAGATATTTAGTATTTTGACAAACGTATCGTTGCGCGGATTATATATGCTTTATGACGTCACATAAAATGCAGCCAGTATGACGGCTTGTAGCGTGTGGTACTCCCTGGCCGCGCCACAGTGGAAATTTAAAAAAACATGTTTTTTAGATAAATTGTACCATTTATGTACTATACGGTACGTGTAATAAAAAAAATTGTACCTCAACGAAAATTGAAATATAACGAAGTTTTTGTGGCGCGGCTGGGGAGTATACTCCCTGGCCGCGCCACCACGGCTTTCGGAAACTATCAGGCGCACCCGGACATATGGCACACCAAAGAATTGTACGGAAATTGTACTTTTCCGTACGCTACAAGGAGATTCGAAAATTTAATTATTTTAGAAATTATAGCCTTGCGTTGGTGGCGCGGCTGGGGAGTATATTCCCTGGCCGCGCCACCAAGAATTAATAGACGTACTAGGACGTAGTATACACTAAAGAATTGTACGGAAATTGTACTTTTCCGTACGCTACAAAGAGATTCGAAAATTTAAGTATTTTAGAAATTATAGCCTTGCGTTGGTGGCGCGGCTGGGGAGTATACTCCCTGGCCGCGCCACCAAGAATTAATAGACGTACTAGGACGTAGTATACACTAAATAATTGTACGCTTTATGTACTATTCAAAAAGGTCATAACATTGCGGAAAGGTATAATATCTTAAGAAAAATCACCAAATCCAGATTAAGTACAACAGCAGAGTTGTTGATCTGTGTACTTACTAGATGTGGCCTCCAAAGTAGAAGCAGTGGAATTAATTCGGTGAGATAGTAAAATCGAAGTGCTAGAAATAAGCAACAAAATAGAATCCATTTGCTTAACAAGAATAATTGACCTTCAGGAAGAAGATTAGAAGTCGGTAAGTACTTTTTATAAGGTACAGTCAGCAACGAAAATCGTTAACACATTTTAGATGAAATGTGTAAATGTCGTTTAAATTCATACAAAATGGTTGAATTTTTTTGCATTAAATTTTACATTTATGCCGGTTACTTTTACAAAACATTCAATAACTATGATTTCAAAAACTGAAACGTTGTTCTTCTTCGTCCTTGACTATACCTACGTAAAAATATGTTAATTTAAAAACTGTAGGCACTTCAACCAATGATGGCAATAGGTTCGCTCTCTTATTACATGGGGCCTAAAACATACCTATCACAACCACCGACACGCCGACCTCATCTAGTTAAAAAAATATGATTGAAATATATCATAACTGGCGAAATGTTGGTGTACCTCTGCCCAACGCTTCAGGAAAACGTGTGTATGTAAAATTTATGAAGTGATGATTAAATGATTGTGGCCCTAGCTTATAAGTCTGAAAAAGCACTTCAGTGCGTAACACACTATTACTTTGCTTCATAATTATGTTCAAAAATTTTGTCTGCTCAACAATGTAAAAAAAAATTGAATGTTGTTGAACTGTCAAAATGAAAGCCATTCCTATTGTTAGTGTTACGCAATAACCTCGCCGTAATATATGCATATAGTAGTATACACAACGTACAATAACTACACAAGAACACTTTTTAGTTAATCAAAAGATGGTTAAAGGAAAACATCATGATATTTTAAACATGTTTTAATAAACTCTACAAAATATTTCCGTTTTCAACGTAATACTACGATAAAAACAGTTTATAAGTAGGCATGTTAACGTTTTGACTGTCTTCTAATTAAAGAAACGTGAATGTTTCACATGAACACTTGGTGGCCCTGAAAAGAGCCTTTTGTTAGTTGTCCTGCCATCATACGTCATTAATTTATTGTGTACATGATGCAATGCACCATTATATGTTGTGTTATTTTGGGTACTGTTACTGTGGTGTTTAGGTCATCGTAACATTCCCATCTACCATTACGTCTACAGCAGGCTCTGTAGTGGCGCATATCAGTACAAAATTGTACAAAAAATACATAGATAATCTTGAAATCGTTCAATATAAATTCCTTAAAGCCACACATTATCGTTGCTTCCGAAAAAAAACATCCTACGTTAATTTATTGAAATATTACAAATTAACTACTTTAAAGAATAGACGCATTTTTTTGGAAACTAAATTTCTCTATGACCTGTGTAATAACAAATATGACTGCTCAGAGTTAACAAACAAATTGTGCTATATCGTTCTAGGTACTATAGTACCTAGAACGATTATGCGACGTGGAGTGCGAGGACGTCCGCTATTTGCAGTGTCTTCTACTCGCACCAACGCGGGGGTCCGCGCACCTCTACGACGTTTAGCAAATAATTATAATACCCTTTTTTCAGAGTTAGATTTATTTTCTTTGTCAGCTAACAAACTTCGCATTGATCTACTTAAAATGATCGAAAAAACGGAAGATTAGCCGTATTATCAATTATGTAAATGTTTAGTACCGAACGATTTGTTTACTCTATGCGCCTATGTTTCTAAACGAGTAACAGAGTGACATCTCACTTGACAGTTTGACGTTGACACTTGACAGTTCTCTTGATTTGCCGCTAAAAGAAGCGTGGGTTCGCCTGTTGAGTTCCGCGACGCTTTTGTTGAAATCAATCTCTTAACCGGTCGTTTTTGGTGGACAATGGACCATGACCCAGTTGTTTGAGTTAATAACCCCTATCTTGGTGTAATAACACGGGTTTTGGACATATTTTGGATAAATAGTTTGAAGGTCAAACCAAAGTGACGCTATTGTGAATGAGTGATTTGAAGACCGCATGCTGTGACCTCCTCCGGCCTAATTGGAAGCGGAATCTAACCTGAAGAATACTCGTAACGTCACGACACGATACACATACACTCACTTACACACAGAACTTCAGGTTGGCACCAGAGCAGTGTCCTTCAACCATGAGGTAAGTGCCTTTGTTTGTATATTGTACCTTGTACTTGTATTGTCTGCTCCGCGTACGGCGGACAGTACGCTAGCCACTCTTGTCTCTAGAGCCCCACGATTATAACTCTTCCACTGCGCACTTGAAATCCTATTGTACGGGGTCTAGTCTGGCAGCGTACATTTTGGTAGCAGAGCGTGGTTATAAGACATATAACCACCAAATTGGTAATTTACAGTAGGCTAATTACTTGGCAGTCTCTATAAGGGAAGTAGTAATACGCTGTAAATATTTGTTAACTATGATTGCTTGTTTGTTTGAAATTTGTTGGAATTTATTGAGTCGAGTAACTCATATTGACGGGGTCAACCAGGTTTGCATATTCTAACAGAGTTGGTTAGATTGAGCTATGTTATAACCTCTTGTTGTTGTTAATTGACCTCTGTGTTGTATTGAATGTCAGGAAGACATTAAAATATTGAGTTTTGTACCATCAATATGGTAGTTTTGTTGAAATTGGCATTTTTGAGTATTACCATTGTTTTGAATTGGAATAAAGGTTCATTGTTGTTGTACCATTAACAAAGTGGTTTGTGAACTTAACATTTGGAATTGGATTGGAATTTGAATATTTGAATTGAATTGTGAAATAGAATTTTGAACGTTGATATTGGGTTTGAATTAAAATAAAAGTTTATTGTTGAATTGAATTGAAACCAATTTAATGTTATTTCTTGAGTTGCTGATTAGTCAGTTTGGTAGTTATTTTGTAATATATTGTTTGAACTTTGTTACTTAATTATTTTGATTGGTATATTGAATTGTATTGTTTGTGCAATGGCATACAAAGCGGTGAGAGAGGCAATCAGTGGATTGACCACACAGCTGCGGTGGTTCGCTTCAGCTGCAGCGACCGCTGAGCGCCAGGATCTTGAGGGGATCACTCTTGCTCGGTTCGAGCAGTTGAACTTGAGACTCGGCAACGTTGATGCTCTGCTCACCCGCTACAACCAGTACATTTGTGAAGTGGATTTGGAAGTGCTGGACCAAGCAGCACGTGACAAGGTCCTTGCTGACTACGACCAGATCTTGGACCTGGGGGATGTCATTGGTCAACGTGCTCGGGAAATATTGGAGAGCCGGACACCTGTCCAGGTCAAACCGGAGACCTCGGTTGTTTCAGGTCCCGGACTATTGAGTAGACTGCCTACTTTGGAACTGCCACATTTTGACGGTCGTCTGGACCACTGGTTAAGTTTCCAAAACCTGTTTGAAAGTTTGGTTGATGCACGCTCGGACCTCAGACCCGCCCAAAAGTTGGCCTATTTGTTGTCCGTCCTGGAAGGTGAGGCCCGAGCCTTGGTGCAGCATCTGTCTTTGACTGACTCAGCCTACCCTACCGCTGTGGAACTACTCACCCGGCAGTACCAAAATAAACGTTGTTTGGCTGACGTTCATATTGGATTGATTTTGGGGTTACCGGTCATTACTAGTTTGTCAGCATTGCGTACTGACCTGTTGAACCCGTTGGTGGCAGCGACCAACGCTTTAAAGCAATTGGACTTGCCGGTGGACCATTGGTCTTACCTTTTGGTGCACGTTGTGCTGCAACGGCTTCCTGCCGATTTGAGGGCTCGTTTCGAGCAAAAGTATGGTGGGGATAGTGTCACAGATCTCCCCCCATTTGATGACCTCGTCCAATTTTTGGAGGATGAGTGTCGGTTTGTGGACAACTCTGGCGTTGCCACTGAGTCATGCCAGCCGTCTTCCCGGCCACGAGACCAGGGACGGACTAGGGCTCGCGGGCCTGTTGATGGTCGCCCCGCCGCTCGTTTTGCTGGCACCCAGAGTCGTCCTGGTTGTGAGTTTTGTAGGGACACGGGGCATGGCATGGCAACTTGCGCGGCCTTTTTGAAGTTGCACATGAGTGCCCGCCGCCGAATTGCCAAAGCACGCCGCATGTGCTTCTCTTGTTTGGGGGCTCACTTCCATAGGGACTGCCCCAACCCCCGCCCTTGTAGAATTTGTAGGGGGTCCCATTTGGACATTTTGTGCGCTAACGCGAACCACGCTGGCAGACCAGCCTCTGATGAAGGTTCGCGCACGGGGGGGTACCATGGAGTTGGTCACCGGGCTTCTGGCTCGCCGGTTCAGAACCGGGGAGAGGCCCGCAATTTTGAGCGCCGCACTCCACCCCCCGCGCAAGTTGATCGGGAGCCGCGCGACCGCCATTTGGTCTCCCCGCGTAAAGGCGATTACGCAGTTGTTGCTAGGCAGCGCTGGCCAGACCACCACCGCCTTCCCTCCCCTCCATTGGCGGAACGTCCCCGGTTGGAGTCACGCCCCCCGCCATTCGGGCATCCGGTGGGATATGCCCTTCAGCGATGGCGCGTGGCTCGGGACACCGCGCGGACGAGGAGTTTGGCCTCCATCCTCGTCGCGAGGGACTTGAGCTTGGGTGCGGAGCCTGGGTGTGCGGCGATCGGTCGCCGCCCAGGCATTGTTAGGACATTGGCGCCTGCCCCGCTAAGGTACCCCTCAGATCGACACGGTTTTGTTGCCAACGGCATCGGTCAGGTCTGGGGGCCCACGGGGGACTCTGTTGTGGTCCGTGTCATTATGGACATGGGAGCCCAGGGTTGCCTTTTGTCTATTGTTTGTTGTTTTGTTTGTATTGTTTTGGGCAAAATTGTTTTCTTGAGCGCCTTTGGACTGCGGGACTTGGCTGGGACGAGCCAATTCGGGACACCCGGTTGGAAGATTGGCTCTAATTTGTATCCGCACTCCCTTCAGTCAACGAGGTCGTGTCACCCCGCGCTATCCTCCCCCCTGGGAGCTACACTGCTACCATTGTTTGTGATGCGTCTTCGCACGGATATGCAGCTGTTGTTTGTCTGCGCACCGTCTGCGCAACAGGCCAGGTGAATTTGTCACTGGTCTTGGCCAAGAGCAAGGTGGCCCCCCTCCGGACGGCACTGACCATCCCTAAGTTGAATTGTCAGGGGCGGCGCGTCTTGTGCGTTTATTGAACCACGTTGCTCACACTTTGGGTGGAACTGTGGACATTCGGTTTTCTTACGCCTGGACGGACAGTCAAATTGCTTTGTGTTGGTTGAAGACGTCCGTCCACTCTTTGGAGGTCTTTGTTGCGTACCGAGTGTCCCAGATTCAAAATTTTGATACGCCTTTGATTTGGAGGCACGTGCCTGGAGATTTGAACCCAGGCGCCGTGGTCTTACGTGGGTGCATGGCACCCCGCTTGTTTGCTTACCCCCTATGGTGGGGACCAGACTGGCTGACTCATCCCGAGGATGATTGGCCTCGATCGCCAGTCTTGATGTCGGGTCCTTTGCCCGGGCTCAAGGTGCTCGCTGTTGGAACAAAGGACCCTGAGTTTGTTGAGTCGATTTGGCTCCCTCGACAAATTGTTGAATTGTTTTCTGTTGTTGAATTGTTGGTGACTGATCGTCACATGAAGAACTCGCATGCCGGTTGCAATGCGCTGTTGGCCATTCTGCAGCGAGAGTTTTGGATATTGTCGGGAGCCGTTGGTAAGTTGAACCCCTTTTGGACGATACGGGTCTTTTGTTGTTTGGTTGTTGACGGTTGAGTCACTCTAGCCTTCCTTATGGGGTCCGTCACCCCCTTTTGTTGCCTAAGGAGGGCCATTAAATTGTGGTTGTTATTGTTGTTTGGTTGTTTGTTGTTTGTTATTGTTTGACCCGCCAGCCTGCCCCCATTGGGGGGGTATTTTGAGGCCGCGGTGAAGGCGGTTAGGGACTCTGGCGCAGATTGTTGGGAGACACCGTTCCCACCTTTAAGGAGTTAGCTACGGTATTTTGCCGCATTGAAGCTGTGTTGAACTCGCGTCCATTGTGCCCGCTGTCTTCGGACCCGAACGTGTTGGAGGCCCTGACCCCGGGCCATTTTTTGATTTGACAGCCACTTGCCGCCCTGCCGGAGCACCCTTTTGTCGATGTGAGCCAAAATTGGCTATCGCGGTTTCAGTTGGTGCAGCAGCCCGCTCAGAGTTTTGGAAGCGTTGGAGCTTGGAGTATTTGCACATCCTCCAGCAGCGCGTCAGGTGGACTGATAAAACGCAACCTTGTCGGGATTGCCAAGTGATTAGCGGACGGGAAGACCCGTCCGGGGGGGGTAGATGTTTAGTACCGAACGATTTGTTTACTCTATGCGCCTATGTTTCTAAACGAGTAACAGAGTGACATCTCACTTGACAGTTTGACGTTGACACTTGACAGTTCTCTTGATTTGCCGCTAAAAGAAGCGTGGGTTCGCCTGTTGAGTTCCGCGACGCTTTTGTTGAAATCAATCTCTTAACCGGTCGTTTTTGGTGGACAATGGACCATGACCCAGTTGTTTGAGTTAATAACCCCTATCTTGGTGTAATAACACGGGTTTTGGACATATTTTGGATAAATAGTTTGAAGGTCAAACCAAAGTGACGCTATTGTGAATGAGTGATTTGAAGACCGCATGCTGTGACCTCCTCCGGCCTAATTGGAAGCGGAATCTAACCTGAAGAATACTCGTAACGTCACGACACGATACACATACACTCACTTACACACAGAACTTCAGGTTGGCACCAGAGCAGTGTCCTTCAACCATGAGGCCTTTGTTTGTATATTGTACCTTGTACTTGTATTGTCTGCTCCGCGTACGGCGGACAGTACGCTAGCCACTCTTGTCTCTAGAGCCCCACGATTATAACTCTTCCACTGCGCACTTGAAATCCTATTGTACGGGGTCTAGTCTGGCAGCATACAGTAAATGTTAGTATTATAAGAAAAATAATTATTTTTTGCATGTTTAATTAGTAGTGTTGTACTAGTGCTCTTCATTACATTTGAATATGTATCATGTGGATTATGTAGTTGGTTACGCACTGATATGCCTAGATTATAAGCTATTGTAACCATGTATAGTGTGTAACTGTTGGTTTTCCCTAACAAATAAAATAAAATAAAATATCAGGTAAATACTCTATGACAGCAACCAAAGCATATATTTTTTGTTGTAAATTCAAACTTTTTGGAATATGATTTATATCAATCAAATCGATGTCATCTAACTCAAATATTAGGATTTCGTTTAACTTATAACTAATGATGTGTGTGCCTGTACATAGCATATCATTGACGATCTTTCTACATTGCCGATTATTATCTAGCTCTAACATTGAGTCTGTTGCTTCTTCAAGATTATGTAGTTGGTTACGCACTGATATGCCTAGATTATAAGCTATTGTAACCATGTATAGTGTGTAACTGTTGGTTTTCCCTGACAAATAAAATAAAATAAAATATCAGGTAAATACTCTATGACAGCAACCAAAGCATATATTTTTTGTTGTAAATTCAAACTTTTTGGAATATGATTTATATCAATCAAATCGATGTCATCTAACTCAAATATTAGGATTTCGTTTAACTTATAACTAATGATGTGTGTGCCTGTACATAGCATATCATTGACGATCTTTCTACATTGCCGATTATTATCTAGCTCTAACATTGAGTCTGTTGCTTCTTCAAGATTATGTAGTTGGTTACGCACTGATATGCCTAGATTATAAGCTATTGTAACCATGTATATTGTGTAACTGTTGGTTTTCCCTAACAAATAAAATAAAATAAAATATCAGGTAAATACTCTATGACAGCAACCAAAGCATATATTTTTTGTTGTAAATTCAAACTTTTTGGAATATGATTTATATCAATCAAATCGATGTCATCTAACTCAAATATTAGGATTTCGTTTAACTTATAACTAATGATGTGTGTGCCTGTACATAGCATATCATTGACGATCTTTCTACATTGCCGATTATTATCTAGCTCTAACATTGAGTCTGTTGCTTCTTCAAGAGCTGAAGAATTCCTTTGTCAGACAGAGTGAGCACGTTCAAAGGCATATGTGAACATTTACATCACTTCATAAATTTTACATACATACGTTTTCCTGAAGCGTTGGGCAGAGGTACACCAACATTTCGCCAGTTATGATATATTTCAATCATATTTTTTTAACTAGATGAGGTCAGCGTGTCGGTGGTCGTGATAGGTATGTTTTAGGCCTACAGTTTTTAAATTAACATATTTTTACGTAGGTATAGTCAAGGACGAAGAAGAACAACGTTTCAGTTTTTGAAATCATAGTTATTGAATGTTTTGTAAAAGCAACCGGCATAAATGTAAAATTTAATGCAAAAAAATTTCAATCATTTTGTATGAATTTAAATGACATTTACACATTTCATCTAAAATGTGTTAACGATTTTCGTTGCTGACTGTACCTTATAAAAAGTACTTACCGACTTCTAATCTTCTTCCTGAAGGTCAATTATTCTTGTTAAGCAAATGGATTCTATTTTGTTGCTTATTTCTAGCACTTCGATTTTACTATCTCACCGAAATAATTCCACTGCTTCTACTTTGGAGGCCACATCTAGTAAGTACACAGATCAACAACTCTGCTGTTGCACTTAATCTGGATTTGGTGATTTCTCTTAAGATATTATACCTTTCCGCAATGTTATGACCTTTTTGAATAGTACATAAAGCGTACAATTCTTTAGTGTATTCTACGTCCTAGTACGTCTATTAATTCTTGGTGGCGCGGCCAGGGAGTATACTCCCCAGCCGCGCCACCAACGCAAGGCTATAATTTTTAAAATACTTAAATTTTCGAATCTCTTTGTAGCGTACGGAAAAGTACAATTTCCGTACAATTCTTTAGTGTATACTACGTCCTAGTACGTCTATTAATTCTTGGTGGCGCGGCCAGGGAGTATACTCCCCAGCCGCGCCACCAACGCAAGGCTATAATTTCTAAAATAGTTAAATTTTCGAATCTCCTTGTAGCGTACGGAAAAGTACAATTTCCGTACAATTCTTTGGTGTGCCATATGTCCGGGTACGCCTGATAGTTTCCGAAAGCCGTGGTGGCGCGGCCAGGGAGTATACTCCCCAGCCGCGCCACAAAAACTTCGTTATATTTCAATTTTCGTTGAGGTACAATTTTTTTTATTACACGTACCGTATAGTACATAAATGGTACAATTTATCTAAAAACATGTTTTTTTAAATTTCCACTGTGGCGCGGCCAGGGAGTACCACACGCTTGTAGCTGATTTAACTGTTACGGAAGCAAAAATAGTCTGGATTTATTTAGTTATCGTATTTGCATTTAACGATTTTAAGGAGTACTTATTTCTGAATATAATATGTGTTATCTAGATAAATATTTATACTAAGCAGCCCCCAAAAAATGGTAATAAAAGAAACAATTTGTTACTCTGATTTATAATTACACTATTAAAAACACTTTAAGTATGTTGTGTAAACTGCTCACCAAATCATCGGTGTCCACGGATTTCGAGGGATATGCCTTGGGGGCGTGGCAGGTGCCGCCTCGATACTATAAAATTGGTAGTATGTTCGAACGGCGGCTGTACGCATCATTCAGTCGCTTTGCGATTGCGTACAGTGCACTATTGATGCGTAAAAAACCAAAATGCCAAGTTGTGCAGTAATTATTTGCAAAAATAGGCCAAATACCATCAACCTGAAGACAAATGGCGTGTCCTACCACCGGTAACAATTAAGTCACTGTTTTATATTTTAAATCAATTTTTAAATGATTTACTTACTTACGTACGAAGCTCTGGTTTCCCTTCAAAACGCATAAATCTTTCGCCTTTCCCTTCTTACGTACGGAGCGACACGAACTAATCCGAACTAGCTCGAATCTTCCCGAACGAAACGAACGTTTTAGATTTAGAGAGGTGCAATCGTTTGCGTGCGGCTGATTTTATCGATATGCGTATTATTGCAGTTGAATATTTTTTTACAGAACTCAATGGATATCCTCATATTACTTGTATAGTAAAAGAATTAAATTACTTATTAATTTAATGTTGTTTGAACCAAATTAAGACATTATAATTCCAATACAGTTACTCGTGAATTGTTTTTACTTAAAGTAATATTATGCCTAAAGATTTTCACAAATTAACAGTTTTTAATTTATAGTAGGTACAATATGATAAGTAATATGATAAATAAATATTATATTTCATCCAATTATTTATATTTGGTAAAAAATTACAATAATTTGTTTTCGATATGCAAAATATTCAATTTTTTTTTAAATCTCCTATTTGGCGGTTTCGTAAGGTGGGCCGGGCCATAGACGATTAATAATATTGCACAATATTATTGATCCAGTAAGATTAATATTGAAGATTGCAATGGTTAAATATTGTTGAAAATAAAAAATTGCGCAATATTATTGTATTGATCACTAAATCGCAAGCCCATCTTAGTCAATCATAAGTCCGAGCAGCCAAGGTTCGAAGTTGAAATTAGAAAATTCGCGGTCCGTTGCTATTTTGTCAAATCTTTGTCTATAATACTAAGTGTTTCACATTTTATTTTATTTCTATACAAATGTCTTAAAAATGTCGTATAACTTGCGTAAACATTGTATTATTACGCTCTCGGCTCCGATCTGGTCTCAGACGTAGTAACGAACTTAGCCCACTTATAACATAACGTATTATATTAAAATATTCTTAGTAATAATAATTTATAATTATTTTCTTTTATTCATTTGTAAATACTTATAAATTATCGCGAGCCAAGTGAAGATACTTCATTTTTGCTTTCTCGTCATGCAGGACCGTTATGTCAACAATCACTGCACGCCGTTCTAGTCGATCCACCACCACTATATCAGGCTTATTGGCAACAACAGTCCTGTCATTGATGATGGATCGATCCCAGTAAAGTATGATATGGCCATTTTCAAGAACTGGGTCGGGCACATTCCTGTATTATGGCACTTCTGATTCCACAAGGCTGTATTTCAGAGCAACTTGCTGGTGGATAATGGCTACAAGATAGTGTCTATTTATAATTATTGTAGTAATACCCACCGTATAATAGCAAATTAGTATTCCTAACCTGACTCTAGGTAAGCATTTTTTTAAAGATTAAGAAATATATTATTTATTTATACAGCATATGTAACAGAGAGCGTTCCCTTTAACCGATAATATAAAATTTTAAAAACATATTCCCATTTTATTTTTGTAAAAGTTAACTATGTTTTCGGATAGGAATATAAAAAAAGAAATTATTTAAAGACAATTAAACGAAGTTAATATAATACAAGATTGTGCTAAAATTAAATATCGATAAAAATAATCGACCATCGCTTTCGACTCCCTAATTTCATGCGTGTGCATTGGATGTTCGCAAATAGCAAGTGTTTACAAGTGAATGCCCCGCCCATTCTATGTATGTGTGCTATTAGAAATTGATCTAGTGTAGCTGCTTTCTTCTTGGTGTGCGTGTTCAAATGTTAAGTATGTGTCGTCAGTACACGATTTGTTAATGTTGTAATTTTTTGGGTGGGAGATAAGCGGCGACACTAGGACTCCTTACTATTCCGCAATGAAGGCATATCTCTGGATATCTATGTCGGTGTCACATTCTTTTGCTACTTACCGTCCGTGATCTCTAAGGCGGTTCACCCACTGAAGATGCGTCCCGCCGCGGTGCGCGGAGCGACAGATAACGCGCGCGGCGACGGAGGCGCAGATCTGCCTTACTTAGCGTGTAATATGCTCTCCCGCGCGGTGATGCAGATTACGACGGCCTCGCGCTATATAAACTCATATGTTCACTGTGTTGTCGATCGTCGTGGAGAATGGACGAACTTATTCAATTTCAAGATCTTGCAGTTATATTGTCATTTTCAACCGACGAAAAAAACGGAGGAGGTTCTCAATTCGACGCGTATATTTTTTGTTTGTTTGTTTTTTTTTATGTATGACCACGCATAGCTTTTTATACAGTGGTCCGATTGTGATAATTCTTCTTCTATTGGAATAGATATACTCCGGAAGTGGTCCCATATAAATTTGGAAAACAAAATCGAACCCTAAGGGTCGGAAAACAGGGGATGATTGATTGTTCTCTCATTGATTATAATGTATTATAACCTCGCATAACTTTATACAGAGTACTCCGATTTGATAATTCTTTTTTATTGTATAGGGTATGCCAAGTATTATTAGTACATTAAAGCCACAACAAAGTATAAAATAAAAACTTAAAAAAAAAAAATTAAACCGCGGAAAAAACTGAAAAGCAAAAATAATAAACCTTAAAATTTTGAGTCGGCGCTGAAAAATCAATGAACAAAGATCACTCAAAGCGCCGACTCAAAATTTTAAGGTTTATTATTTTTTGCATTCCAGTTTTTTCGGCGGTTTAATTTTTTGTTAATTTTTTTATGGTTTTTAAAATATATATATTTGTCTACGTCGAGATCCATCGTGCAAACGTCTTTACAGTATCAAAACACGCCCGGGACTGCTGAGCCGGTGTGTCATACCCCGCGGCACGTCCCGCGCTCCCGCGCAGATTGGTAGAAAGTGCGTGCGGGGCGCCTTCCCGCGCAGACGCGCATCTGCAGTGTGTTGTGCTAGGCGTGATTTCTATATAAATTGAGATACTTGCATACAACGGTAAAATCTGCCATCCTGCGCTACGCGACGGGGCGCGGTGCAGTGGGTGGAGCGCCTAAACCCAAAGAATATAAATAAAAATTAAACTCAACTACGATCTTAATTTGTAACTGCACACCTGTTGTTTACACCTGTTTAGTTGGCATTTGTGTTGTAGATGGGTTTTAGTTTGTTATTTTATATCTTCCGCATGCGAATGGCTCCATCCACCTTCATACATCTGTTATAATGTGATTTTACACTACCAATATCTAGAATATATAATACAATTATTAATAATTTAACATTTCTACGCTAGAGAGGCTAAAAATGTGCTGAATTTATGGTTACAGGGCGTAGACATACGAATAACAAGTGGGCATATATATCATAAACACATAGGTATATCTTTTATTTTTATGTAGAATCAAAGATATGATCCGAGATTTATGATAATGCACACGTACGTACAGTTGAAAGTTTTATGCACGTGATCTTCTTTCAAGAGGGCATCGATAATATGTAAGATCAATTTTGTTTTCGTGTTTTTAAAGTTATTCATAGATAACAAGAGAGATTAAAAGATAAATGTTGACATGTGTAAGTATCACGTTAGTATGTTGTTTCCAAAACAATTTCATGTAAGTGTTCTCTGTATACAATACCTAATGAATTGCGTGTTGCTATCTAGAATTTTTATTCGTATTTTTTTTTATTAATAATAACGATTATAACATCTATTTAATTAAACCTTAATTACAGAATAGCAAACTGAAGCAGAACAACGATGTTGTTGGTTATAAGACTCAACACACTCAATTGTAACGCAGCGTCTAAGTAGAACAGACCACACACACGTATCTTGCTGAATGATGCTCGATGAAAGCGCAGTAAGTTCTTGCATGGTCTTCTCTCAACTGTAATTTTATGGAACAATAAATTAAGAGTACAGTTAAAATTTACTGACCCGTTTGAAAATGGAGTCAGATTTTCTCTCTCCGCAGTTCAATAAATTACTGTTAGGCTGCAACAAATTAAAATTCAAATTAAATCATTTATTTCGGGTAATAAAGACCCATATCAAAAATACTTTACAAACTATAAAAAACCATGTAAACAAAACTATTGTACAAAATTGACGGCGCTGTGTTGCGCTAAGAGGTGTCGCTTAGCCTTCCGCGGAATCATCAGGGATGTGCACCGCTTGCGCATGGTAGTGTGAAAACAATCCACGCGCGCCTCGGCAAACATCCCCGACGCGCTACAGAAGCGAGGCAGCCCCAACAGCACCCTGAACGTATTATTGTATTGGATGCGTAGAGCGCTGTACTGCTTTTGCGTATAATGCACCCACAGACTGCTCGTGTAGAAGGACGTGCAAAATGCCCTGAACAGGGTGATCTTGACGTCTCTTGAACAGCGAGCAAATCTGCGTGCTATCATATTTGCACGAACAGAAAACGCTCCTATGACTCGGTGCCACATACATGGCTCATGAGGGTGCTGTAGTTGTTGTATAAAATCGATGCAACTCTTTGCACCTTCCTGATTTCATGTATGAAGCAGTGGAGGGCGGTCCTTCGCTATCCAGGATGTCGAAATATCCAAGGGAACAGCGAACCGATAAGGATCGAGTGAGGTATATTTCAGGGTGATAGTTTGAGTCCGCTTTGGTTCTGCTTAGCCCTGAATCCTCTAAGCACACTGCTGGAGGATTCAGGTACAGGCTATCGGATGAGGAGAGGTGGTCAGGTTATATCTCACCTCCTTTACATGGATGACCTAAAACTATTTGCCTCCAACAATTTTCAACTGATGGAGCTACTGAAAGTAACTGAAACCTTCATTCAGTAGCGAATTTGGTGTGGACAAAAGTGCGGTCATGCATGTAAAGCGAGGGGAGATTGTGGAATCCGTGGGAAACCAACTCTCGGATTCCATAAACCTCCGAGCCCTCTCCGCATCCGAAACCTATAAGTATTTGGGTATGTCGGAAGCGTTGGGCATCAATGTTACTGACGTGAAGCAATCGTTGAAGGAGCGCTTCTTTGGCCGCCTGAAGAAAGTTTTTAATAGTCTTCTATCAGGTGAAAACAAGGTGCGCGCCTTCAACGGTTGGGTCACGCCAGTTTTGATGTACTCTTTCGGCATACTCAAATGGACTCAAACCGAACTCGACGCCCCGGACAGGAGGGTCCGTACGCTGCTGACTGCATATCGAATGCATCACCCACGGACATCAGTAATGAGACTGTATATCCCGCGAAAGTGTGGAGGTCGAGGCTTTTTAAACGCTAATACTCTACACAATCGTGAGATATGCAGCCTCAGGGAATATTTCCTAGAAACCGACGTGGGGATGCATCGAGATGTGGTCGCGGTTGACAAGGGCCTCACTCCGCTCTCCTTGGCTAACGAGAACTGGCGCAAACCTGTAATACTCGACACTAATGACGGCATGGAGGTATGGCAGAGTAAGGAGTTCCACGGACGCTATTTCCGGGCCCTGCATGGAGCCGATGTAGATCTACTAGCGTCCGTAGCCTGGCTGCGTTTCGGTGACCTCTTTGGGGAAACCGAAGGTTTTATCTGTGCAATTATGGACGAAGATATGATGACGAACAACTACCGGGGATTTATTGTGAAAGATGGCACTGTTGACATCTATCGGGCATGCCACCGTCCAGGAGAATCAATTAAGCACATAATTTGAAATAATAAAAAAAGAGTAAAAATAGCAAAATAATAATAATAATAAAAAAACAACATTCAGTGTAGATTTATTGGAGCAGCTCAATCCCAGGCCGTTTTATCCTCAATATAGTCTTTAACAGTATAATAGGCTTTCTGACATAATTTACGCTTTATAAAAAAGATTTGAATTTATATAGGCTTAGTTCTTGAATGAGGCTAGGAAGTTTATTATAAAAACGAATACATTGGCATCTAAACAGATCAAGTATCTTGACTTAGCTCGCGAGGTTGTCGCCATGTGGGATGTGGATTCAGCGATCATTGTGCCGATAGTCGTTACTGCCAACGGCTTGATAGCCAAGAGCCTCGACCAACATCTAAGGAGGCTCTCGTTAGGCAGCTCGATCAAGGGCTTGATTCAGAAAGCGGTACTTCTGGATACGGCTCGTATTGTCAGGAGGTTCCTCTCTCTGGAGCCCTGACCGCCGGTAGCTTGGACCCTGTTCCCGATACCGGTGGGCTACTATTTTTTTATATTTTTAAATGTTTTTATAATTTTTGTTATTTTATTATTTAAAAATATAATTTATATTTGAATAATGAAATAAAGGAAATGATAATATCGACATTTTATAAGACCTACCGACATCTGGTACCATTTTAATAAACATTTCTTTTTAAAAAAAATGTGCTTAGAAATTTTGTCTGTAGATGTTAATTCTAACAAATTGTAGCAAATTTGTTGTAGAACAATAATCAGTAAAAATCACAAAATGCCATATTTTCACCCGATTTTACAAAAACGCAAATAACTCGGAAACTAAATGCCGACATCTGGTACCTTTATGCGCGGACCGCCACATTGTATTACTAGTTACTATTATGTTCTCTAAGCAGTGTGTTAGGCTTACAGAAGTTAGTATTTCAGTTTCTACCGTGCCTTCAGGATATGTATTCATGTTAGATAGTTGACCGTTTCTTGGTTATTACACAGACTTACTATAAGCCCTCGGGCGTTTATAGGCTTATGGTAAGAAATTAAGTCACTGGTCTTGTTGTGTCATGCAATATATGTAGTTCAATACACGAACGAGTCACGCATTTTGACCAAGATGTAAAGTCTGTAGATTCAGGCCTTGAAGCGTTAGGTGCTCCTGACAGGGTCGCGAGATTAGTTCGAAAGAGGTACCGTGGCCCTGGTATATGGGCAACTGAAGAAACACGGGTGAATTTTAGTCAGTAAAAGTCTGCCACGCCGTCTGATTTGATGATTTCCCATAAAAAAAAAAGCGTTAGGTGCTTGGCTCTACATTACATCTGAAAATTTTTAACAGTATAAGCACGAAATGGTTTTCGTGGGATTTATTTTTTTGTATCGTGCCCTATTTATTTTAATTTTATCGGTGATATTGTACAGATATTACAGATACTTGTTTAAATCATAACCTATACTTATATTACTGTCGGGTAAAAAGGTATGTCTTGCACACCAGTAGTTACTTTCTTCATAGCTAACAAAAGAGTTTCTTCTTTGTTGTTTATGTTGCGTCACTACATAGTATAAAACAAAGTCACTTCCCTCTGTCTGTCCCTATGTATTCTTAGATCTTTAAAACTACGCAACGGATTTTGATGCGGTTTTTTTAAATACATAGAGTGATTCAAGAGGAAGATTTATGTGTATAATACGCGGGTGAAGCCGCTGGCAAAAGCTGTAGAATAATTGGAAGTTTGTACAGACTTGCACCTCCTTTTAAGGGGATTGGCGGGTGAAAGTAAATGATTATTTTTGGAACGAAGTTCCTTATCGCGCGTTGCAAAAGGGGGCTAGATGGAAAAAATTAAGACCAAAAGTTGTAACGACACTTTTCGTTATAGTTTTAAGCCGTGCGGCGTGCGCGTGTTTCTCTGTCTGTCTCTCTCTCTCTCATAGAAAGCAAGCCAGCTATTTTCGTTTCGTCTTTCTATTTCGCATTGAACAGTGTGATGTCGCGACGATTATTTTTAATAACACACTAGCAATCAGCATCTAAATCATTTTGTAGGATATCGCTAATCCGGCAAATGTGGCTAAACTGTCACAATAGAAACCATTGTTCACCCTGATAGTGAGTTTCACAATTACCCGTTTTTATGTTTTATCGACCTAGTCAAATAGGATTCGTGACGTCAAACCAAATAAATGCTCTTTTGTTAAACATTTAATTTAAAATCATCTGGTCAAGCCATGGATAAAATTAAATACTCAAATATAAACAACTACACAGCAACCTAAAGTTCAGTACAATCTAAGCCCGAACTCAGTTAAAAGATTTTCGCAGAATTCTATTTCTTCTTCTTCCGGTGCATTACCGGATTGCAGTTCGTTTCCTATGTCTAGATATTCTTTGGTTTCAAGAGAATATGTTGTCCAATTTGCGCCCAAAGAGTCATCCGGAGTTGGGTTTCTAAAACAAAAATGACAGAAAGTTGAATTATTTTGGGTCTACAAATGACGATCCAAACTCTTTGTTGGTTGAAAATTACTGTAATGATGACGTCATTATTCAGCCGAAAGACATCCACTGCTGGACATAGGCCTCCCCCAAGCACCGCCAATTTGAACGGTTCTGTGCTTCCCGCATTCCGCTGATTCACGCGGCCTTCACCATGTCATCGGTCCAATGATGACGTATTGTGGGAATAATGTTGTTACGTTTATGTATTTGTAAAATACTTTTAATGTCAGTATGGACAGGAGTTTAACTTTTATAGTATTAGCTTTGGATCGATCGGGATTCGGTTTGTTCCATACAAAATCTGGCCTTCAACAGAGCAGTCTACCAAAAATAATTTTAGTATTGAGACGGACTTTTGATCGAAGTGGATTTGTAATACATTGAGAAAATAAATATCTTTAAACGTAATTTTGTGCAGAGCGAACCATGTCCATTGTTAGGTTAATTTTTCGATAGTCTGTTAATACTATTGGTAATGTGATATAACTTAAGTAATAGTTTTCGGTGTTTAAACTTAAAAAGGAAACTGAGACTGGCCTTACCCGTATTTAGCCAAAGTCAAAGTCAAAGTCAAAGTCAAAGTATCTTTATTGTGGGCACATGTAAGTTACAGGTCTTAACAATATATTAAAGTATCAATATGTCCTGCCTTTTTTTTTTTTTTTTTTTTTTTTCAGGATGGGAAATCATCAAATGACTTCTCCCGCTCTGGGCGGAGCGGGAGGGCGTGTCAGACTTTTACTGACTAAAACCCACCCGTGTTCCATCAGTTGCCCATGTGCCAGGGTCACGGTATCTCTTTCGAACAATCACGCGACCCCGGCAGGCATCGGTCCTAGTAGACCCCTACACTGCTGCTGACATCTCTTTGAGGCGCGCGTGGAACACTGCGCGCCGTCGACCCGAGCTTGGTCCTTACCGGGCGGCGAGCTACCCATTGCTCACCACCCGCAAGCTCGCGCCTACGGTGGCCGGGAGTCCGCTATTGACTCCCGACGTCCGGGGCGTCTCCTCCTGCGGCGGCTAGGGACGTGAGGGCGCAGAGACTGCCACTCCCTCACGCGCCCCGCCTCCTCCTTCGCGAGCATTACTGCTTCGCAGAAGGAGGTGACGGCTTCCCATTCCCTCTCGCTCCGTACCATGGCTCGCACCAGAGCCGGACGCGAGAGGTCGCCGCCGCCGATCGACTCCACGAGGACACGGCGGTGCCCCGCCCAGGCAGGGCACACCTCCACCGTATGCTCCACCGTGTCCTCCAGATGATCCTCGCAATGGAAACACCCGGACGTATCCTCCCGCTTTATCCTGAACAGGAACCCACCGAAGCACCCATGCCCGGTGAGAACCTGCGTCAGGCGGAAGGTGAGGACGCCGTGACGCCTCTCTATCCACTCCTCAAAGAGGGGACTTACCGCCGCAATTGTGGCGTGCCCAGCACTGGGTTGCGACAATCGTATCCGCCATGTCGCCATGAGATCACACCGGAGCTCTGTCCGCCGTGCCGCGATTTGTCGCGGCAGCGGAGTTTCGCCCCGGCGTTTCGCCTCCTCGCGCCACTCCCACATGTGCGCGAGGACCTTTGCCTCCAGATCCCATGGCGGCACTCCGGCAAGGAGGCTCGCCGCCTCGCACGAGACCGTGCGGTATCCCCGAATTAACCGGATGGCCATGACCCTCTGGGCCGCAAACAACCGGCGCGCTGGGCGCAGCCTCAATGAGGGCGCCCACACCGGTGCCCCGTAGAGGGCCATGGACCGCACGATCCCCGTGTAGAGCCTCCGGCAGGAGGCGTTTGGACCCCCCAGATTGGGCAGGAGCCGCTTTAATGCAGCCCCAGCCCGCTCCAGTCTGGGAGCCAAACGTCGGAAATGCTCAACGAAGTTCCACCGGCTGTCGAGGACAAGTCCCAGGTACTTCATTGTCGACTCGACGCCGATGTGAACCCCTCCTACCGTGAGTTGGGAACCCGCAGGTGGCGCGTTCCGAGGACCATGAAAACCCATGGCCTCGGACTTGTGCAATGCCACCTCGAGTCCCAATTGCCGGATCCTATTGACGATTGTCGCAACCCCGCGTGTCATAATTTCGGCCGCCGCCTCGTACGACCTCCCCTGCGCAAGGACCAGCGTGTCGTCAGCGTAGCAAACTACGCTGACGCCGCTAGGGAGGTCGGCGCGCAGCACCCAGTCGTAACCGATGTCCCACAGATGCGGCCCCAGGACCGATCCCTGTGGGACACCGCACGACATCTCTCGCCGGTTCCATTCCCCTTCGTGACCGGGGTAGGTGACGGCCCTATCCGTCAGATAGGCCTCGACCACGCGACAGAGGTAGGTCGGCATCCGGTGATACCGGAGTGCCTCCCTAATGCAACTCCAGGGCAGGGTGTTGAAGGCATTGGCGATGTCTAGAGACACCGCCAAGACGACCCCACCCCGGGCCACTGCATCCCCCGTCGTGAGGGCTCGCACGCGCATGATGGCGTCCACCGTAGAGCGCCCCTTGCGGAAGCCGTACTGGCCGTCCGACAAGTCCGGCCCCTCCCGCACCAGCCACCCGACGAGGCGGTCTGCAATGACTCTTTCAAAGAGCTTGCCCACCTCGTCGAGTAGCACGATGGGCCGGTAAGCGGACGGAGAGTCCGCTGGGCGCCCAGGCTTCTTAATGAGGACCAGTTTCCCCGTCTTCCAACGAAGTGGGAACTGGCCCCTCTCCAAGCATGCGCTAAGGAGCCCCCTGAGTCGAGGCCCGAGAGCCTCTGAGGCCAGGACCCATGCTTTGCCAGGCAAGCCGTCGGGTCCTGGGGCGGTATTCTTGGCATTAAGCCTTCGTACCGCCACCCTCATCTCTGCCTCGGTCACTTCTGGAATACCGTCGTCGTCGTCAGTGGTGTGGTCCGCATCGGGCACCGCAGTAGGCGGAGCCATGGGTGGGGGACTATGTTCCCCTCGCGAAGGGAACAGAGCGCTCACCACGCCCTCCACGAGTTGGGGCCGGAGACTCTGAGTCAGCGGAGGAGCCCATGGGCGGAGTTTCTCCCGGACGGCCTTGTAGGGCCGTCCCCATGGGTCCCTGTTCAGAGTCTCCAGCGACTCCTTGCGGGCCAGTCCTCTGGCCCGCAGGATCTCCTCTTGGAGGGCGGTCTTCGCCGCTCTGTACCCCTCGTATAGCTCCGCCTGAATGGCTTCCGTATCCGGAGGTCGGATACGGAGCCTGCGGTGCCTGGTGTACCGGCGTCGTGCCGCAACGCACGCTTCGCGCAACGCTGTCAGCTGCGGCGACCACCAGTACACCTGGCGCCAAGCCCGTCCTGGCTGGACTCGGGGCATAGCCACGTCACAGATCTCGGACATGGCCTCCCGGAACCACTCGGCCTCGTCGTTGGTGTCAGCAGGCCTGTCCGGTGGTGACACCCAGGCCTGCACGATCGAGGCTTCCAGGAGAAGCTCCCGGTCCAGCTTCTTCAGCGCCCACCGCGGACCACTCGGGGTCTGCCGGATCGGCGCGCTCGAGGTCTGGGCGGAGACGTCAAACCGGATGTACCGGTGGTCGGAGTACGTCTCCACCCCCTCCATGACGCGCCAATCAATAACCTGCGGTGACAGAGCGGGGCTGGCAAACGAAATGTCCACCACTGAGTCGCCCCGCATCCGTACACACGTAGGTACAGAACCCCGATTTAGGACGACCAGGCCTGTCTCCAGAGCCCAGTCCTCCACCATCCTGCCCCGTGTATCCGTATACCGGGAACCCCAAGCCAAATTCTTGGCGTTGAAGTCCCCGAGTACGAGCACGGGGAGGGGACGGAACCCGACGACGACAACTCTCAACTCCGCAAGGGAGTTGTGGAACTCGGCGAGAGTTCGGCTCGGGGAGAAGTATACTCCCACAACTACAATCCCCCCGAACCGTGCTGCTACGCAACCCCGTCCCCTCTTGACGGCCTCGAGGGTCGGGGTTCCGGCGGCGGCCGACGAAATGAGGGTCACTGAGCCGCTCAGGTCCTCCACCCAGTCATCCCTGGGCGGGACAAAGTACGGCTCAGCGACCACAGCGATGTTAATCGACCACTGCGCCATGCTCTGGAGTAACAGATCCTGAGCGGAGGCGCAGTGGTTGATATTCGCTTGGAGGAGGCGTAATGGGGTACCTATTGTTGGCACTCCATTTCAGCCCCCTCCTGAGCCCCCTGTGAGGGCCCTGCCGTGGTGGTGCCGGCCACGATAGTGGTCGAGGCAGCAGCGGTGACGGCGGTGACGGCGGTGGCGGAGGGCTTGCCCTTGCCCCTGGCCTTGGCGGATGAAGCGCAGGCCTTACTCCCAGCCCGGTGTTCGGCCGGCTTGCCAGCCGCCGCACATGCATAGCAGTACGGCGTGGCATTGCAAGAGCCGGCCTTGTGACCGGGCTGACCGCAACGGAAGCAATGACCGCTGCGGTCCACCTCTGAGGTACACTTCACGAATACGTGGTGCCCTGTCTGGCATCGGAAGCACCTCAGAGGTCTGGGTTCCAGCAGTTTGACCTGCGCTGAAACCCAGCCCACCAGGAGCCTTCTGCCCTCCGCGGTGATTTTGTGAGCCGCCGACACGGGGCAGCTGACCGTTACGGTCCTCATCCCCGTGCTGTCAGGACGGATGATGCCTGCCCTCACTTGATCGGCAGAGCACCCCCCCGTCCTAACAATGGCGGCTACCACTTCCGCCTCCGTCACACAGTCGTCCAGGCCCAGGATGCGCATGTCAGCGCACTTGGTGGGCCTGGACACTCGGGCCTCGTCTGCGTCTAAGGACGCCCTTAGCCTATCGGCCAGAGCGTCAGCAGCCGGGCCACTGGACGCACCAGGGACCTCCAGCATCCGGGCTCCAGTCAGAGTGACCTTCACCCGGAGACCGCTCGAGATGCCGATCTCCTGGAGGTCCACTGCCGCCTTAGCTTTAGAGAGCAGGTCGCGATAGGTCACGCCCTTCTTTTCCGCTTCTGGCTGTAGCGTGATCACTACAGCTGCGGACTTCGGGGCGCGAAGCCTAGCCGCGACGCTGCTCTTCTTGCGCCGCTGCTGCCTCTTCTTGTTCCGGGCCTTCCTTGCGGCCTTGCCCGCCTTCTTTTTCTCCCCGACCACTTGCCATTCAGCAGTGGCAGGGGGAGATCCTTCAGTCGGGGGCGGCACTGGCAGCTCTCTCACCACCTGTGTTGGGGCCCTCGCGGGTGCCTTTTTGGGCCGGCCTTTTGGCTGTCCTGACCCTATGGCTGGAACAGCCGCGACGACGGAATACGAAGCCGCCTTCGGTCGGCCCGAGGCCACCTTTGGTTGGCTCGAGGCCACCTTTGGTTGGCCTGAGCCTGAGGCCACCTTCGATTGGCCCGCGGATGCCTTCGGCTGACCTGGGGCCGACTTTGGCTGGCCCGAAGCAGGCCGGCTTGCCGCCAGCGGGGGGCGCAGGACAATAGCCTCCAGAGCAGAAAACCTACTCTGGAAGGCAGCGAGCTCTCGCTGCACCAGGGCCAGCACCTGGGCCTCGGCAGGCGGGGGCATGCCCTGCCCGTGCCGCACTTCTCCCTGCGACGCCACATCGGGGCCGGCTCCTCGGAGCCCAGCCAGGTCCGCCCGGAGCTCCGCGTTCTCCTTTCGGAGGAGCTCCATGGCGGCAGTCACGCGGGCGACCTCCGCCCGCAATTCTGCCACCCCATCAATTGGAGGCCCGGAGCGGATGGCCTTCGCGGCCGCCACAATAGCCTTCGTGGCTGCAGATATGGCCTTATCCTTGGAGGTCTGAAGCCTCTTCAAGGTGGCCTTCCTGATAGCCGCAGCCACGACTTCCGCGAACTTGCCCATTTGCTCCGAGCCACTGGCAGCATCCGACTCGCCACCGGAGGAATCTGAGGGGGCCCTACTACTAGCCCCTCCAGAGGGATCCGCCTCCGTGGCGAGCCTCTCCACTCCCTGAGGTAGCTCGGCTGAGCCTGCTCGGCTCGGCTCGCCGGCCTCCTTGTTGGGGAGTCCTCGGCCGGTGCCCCTCTCCTGGAGCCCACCGCGCCGTGATATTTTCCGGCGGGCCGAGCTCAGCCCACCGTCAGAGGAGGACTCCTGCCCTGCCCCCGATTTTGGGCGCTTCTGGGAGAACTTACTGTTCCCACCAGCAGCGCCCGCTACACTTCGCTCCGGGCTCGCACGCGAGCCCTTCGCACTCGACGCGGCGTCGGACTCCGACCCCGCATCGCTCCCTTCCACTATTTTGGTTTTTGGGTTTTTTAAAAATCTTTCCATATTAGTTCCCACGAGTAAATAACTTTTTATGCACGAAATTCTGTGGTTCGCACTAGTGACTAATTCAGCTACCCATTAGTCAAGCTGTCAACCTCCCTCACGGTGCGCCGCCGCTTGGAGGTTTGGGGTAATTTTTTATAGAGGTTTTCTACCTCGCGGCCCGGGCGATTAAGCCAAGACCCTCGACCCCCGTCAAAAGTCAGAGACATGACCGTGACGATCTTCGGGGCTACGAGACTAACGGTGGCAGAAGGAGTACATTCCTTCTTGCCTGCCCGGCGGCAGGTTAGTGCCCACCGAGCCCGCTCTAACTCCACCGCTGTGCGCCTCTGCTAAGATCAGAGGGACACACGGTGGAGCGTTCCTCCGACAGGACATTAGCGTACGGGCACCGAGACCCCTTAGGCACACAGTACCTAATGGGGAGTCCTTGCCCGCACCCCAGGGTGCACCGTCCCGGACATTGGCCTTCCCCCCGGACGTATCCATAAGGGAACTCCAACCCCCGGGCACACGAGGAGGTTTCCTGTCCAAGCACCCCAATATGTCCTGCCTTATAGGCATACAATAATTATGTAGGTAGATATGGCATAAAAAATTTGGAATTATTATAGATGGTAAGTTATTATAAATGTAAAAGTACAGTGAAACTATCACATGGTCAATACTAATGCATGTCAAATACGGTGAATCTAATACATGGCTAATACTTATATATGTCAAAATACAGTGGAACTAATAAATGGTCAACAATTCAGGAAATCTTGGATCGTGTAGAATGCTTTATCAATTAAAAATGTTCGTAATTTATTTTTATATATTGAAAGTTCCTTAGTGCCTAGAATGCTAATAGGTATTTTGTTGTATATTTTTGATGCAATGCCAAAGAAGCTTTTGTTAAATAGAGCCGTTTTATGTGGCACATTAGAAATGTTTATCATATGCCTTTTTGTTTTAAGTTTATCAAATAGATTTTCATTTGTTTTTATAAATACAGCTACTTCATAAATGTAAATTGCAGGGAAGGTCAATATTAAAAAAGGGTTATAAAAAGGGAGGGGGGTTAATGGGGGTTATTAAAATAGGTCCATAGTTTTGTGACTTTGTCAATATGGTGGAACTCAATAGAATTCATATCAATTAAAGGCCCTTCTCTCGCACTAAATAGATACATTAAGTCATCACTATGGGCAATAACTGGCTTATCACCAACTAAATGGCGCCATTAATTCAGAAATGATATTCAATTCAGATGTACACGAGAATTTGTACAAATATATGTTGTTCTTCTGAGAGTGAGCACATATCTTAGCCCACCTCATCGTGGGAAATACGAACACATGCATCGAATAGAATTTTCCTAATTTGTTCCAATCATGTGGTATTGAAATCTCATTCTTGAAATAATATTCTTTGTTTCTTATCCCAAGTTCTAATTGTTTATTTACTGATAAATCGAGTGACAACGGATAGGAAACAGAGAACTGTGGGTAGTTTCTAGCTTGCTCTAAACTTTCTTTGAAATCGCCAAAGACAGCTAGACCAATCAGACCTTCATCGGCAGTGTAGTCTACTATAATATCGACTCCTTCATGAACATCGTTTGATACTGCATCAACCATATCTCCATGGTAAAATTTGTCAATGTTTCCAAATTCTTTTTCATCAGATACACTGAAATACACTTCAACATTGGTCCTTAACTTTTCGGAATAAGTTATAGAAACCACAGTTTGTATAAATAAATCAGTTGGCTGATTTTTCAAGAATACTTAATACTTCTTTAACATCATCAGAATGTAATCCTTATTTTCTTGCCAAAGCAAAGCCCCTTTCACGTAGTTTGTATGCTTGCGCCCAGTAAGAAACACTGACGCCACTCTGAACAATGGCTCTCTTGAAAAAACCCTTTGACACTGGCGATATTAAGTGATAGGAGACACTGACCCCATCAGCACTCTCACCAAATATGGTTATACTAGCTTTTGCCAGCGGCTTCGCCCGCGTGGAGATTGGAAAATATCCCGCGGGAACATACTACCGGGATAAAAAGTACCCTATGTTAAAAGTAGTGTATGTATGTATTCATCCAGGTTATAAACTAAATGTGTTCCGAATTTAGTAGGATAGATATATACTATTGAGGACGTTTTTGTAGATCTTTTGAAGACCATCATCTTTGTAATATATATATGTCGACGCGCGAGCAAAGACGCGCGTAAAGCATTAATTACTGCAGTGTTTTGTTGTGATAGATAGTTTAAGGACTAAATAGCCAATTATTTAAAGTGCTTGGAGTTTGCATTGTTCATTTGATGCATCCGTATATCCATTAGTGCGGATTGGATACCCCGCTGTGCGGGTTAGTTTTGTGTCATTTATTTGAAAGATTTATGTCAGCACTTCTGAGATACTTGTCCTAAGTATGGTTTCGAGAGTGGCGGTAACATGTGGTCTGCATATGGATTACCAAACGTAGGTGTGGGTCGGCCTATGAGGAATAACTAACAATGTTTTTTTGGTTTAAGAGAGATGTTGGGAAAAGGGTCTTCGAGCCCACATTCTGTTCTGAGATATCGTGAGGTATAGGCGCGACCTATGAAAACGTTCCTCTCTGCGAAATCGTATTTATTATTTGGTCATAAGATTTATGTTGTGTTCTAATGTCATTGTGTGAACCGTTATATTTGAAGAGTTCTCACAACTATCTTTTAAACAAATAATGTCGCGTTACCACGCCTAATACGAGCTACTTCTGATCATGTTCGAGAGCTATCTGCGAATCTCAATACGTGACGCTTCGTTATATATGTATCTTTGTACATACTGTTGGTGTATGATCAACGTATGCGAGGATAAGAGCTCGAATGTGCATTTTCATCCAACTTGCTTCAAATTTATCGTCACTGATCAGCTCCTATGTGTCTTAGCGTTATGTGATATAGCCTATAACCTACCCAGGACTACAATCGTACCAAGTTTGGTTAAAATCCCTTTCGTTGTTTTTGACCCATGCGTGCACATACAGACAGACAGACAGACAAAAAATTTTTACTGATGGTGTTTTTGGCATCATTATCGATCACCATTCATCCTTTTTTTTTCAGGATGGAAAATCATCAAATGACTTCTCCCGCTCTGGGCGGAGCGGGAGGGCGTGTCAGACTTTTACTAACAGGGTCACGGTATCTCTTTTGAACAATCACGCGACCCCGGCAGGCATCGGTCCTAGTAGACCCCTACACTGCTGCTGACATCTCTTTGAGGCGCGCGTGGAACACTACGCGCCGTCGACCCGAGCTTGGTCCTTACCGGGCGGCAAGCTACCCATTGCTCGCCACCCGCAAGCTCGCGCCTATGGTGGCCGGGAGTCCGCTATCAACTCCCGACGCCCGGGGCGTCTCCTCCTGCGGCGGCTAGGGACGTGAGGGCGCAGAGACTGCCACTCCCTCACGCGCTTCGCTTCCTCCTTTGCTAGCATTACTGCTTCGCAGAAGGAAGTGACGGCTTCCCATTCTCTCTCGCTCCGTACCATGGCTCGCACCAGGGCCGGACGCGAGAGGTCGCCGCCGCCGATCGCCTCCACGAGGACACGGCGGTGCTCCGCCCAGGCAGGGCACACCTCCACCGTATGCTCCACCGTGTCCTCCAGAAGATCCTCGCAATGGAAACACCCGGACGTATCCTCCCGCTTTATCCTGAACAGGAACCCACCGAAGCACCCATGCCCGGTGAGAACCTGCGTCAGGCGGAAGGTGAGGACGCCGTTGGGCCTCTCTATCCACTCCTCAAAGAGGGGACCTACCGCCGCAATTGTGGCGTGCCCTATCACCATTCATTCTCCAATATTAATTTTGAATGTATATTTAATGCACATAATTGACCTTTTTACAGTTTTATTATAAGTATAGATTTTCTGAATCACCACCGAAATTGGCGATATTCTTCTTCACCCATTTAAGGGCTTTTACTTGGTCTTGCATACCAGCATTTCCAGGCACATCTTCTGTATCTAAACGAAGGAAACCAAAAACTTCAATTCAGTAGTTAATCGTGACAAGTATAACATCTTGTCTTACTAGGAACTTAGGACCGTATTCGTTAACATCTCCAGAACCAGATACGAGACCTCTTCCATATATCCAGACCATAATAGGTAGTGCAGTGTCCGGTTTGACGTCTGGGGAGTAAACGTTTAGATACAAACAGTCTTTTCTACCACTTCGTTTTTTATTTTTATCAAGGAACTGTTCGTACTGAAACCAATTTTTTTGCGTTACGAACTCCTTCCCACAGCGTTGCAGGTTGTGGAGCCTGTAAATAATATAGATACTGTTTTAGTGAACAAGAAAAACAAAAAGAAATCGGTTGCTCGCTAGTGGTCGCATCAACAGACTTTCAACAGCTGCAGCAGCAAACTTTATCTTATACATATGTCACACATCTAAGATAATGTTTTGCTATCATATATTGTTGCGTTATCATTCGATTGACAAACATTTACAAAAAGGCGTTCCGAAACTAAATCAATAAAAAATGGGTAATTGTAATAGAAGAATCATTATGTTTCTTGTTTTACGTAAAATGCTTCCATATATTCTACTATATAATCAATTTACTTCACACCACTGTTTTCCCGAAGGAAGAATAAAAGCGTAGATAAACACTAATTTCGCTAGTTATGTTTTACACCCATATAATTGGGGGCAAGCCTAGTGCAATTAATCGGGCCCAATTCAAGCACAAAACAATCACACTAAGCCAGAATTTGGCATCAAATCAACCCCATGCGGTTGCGATGGAGCCACCCTTTATGGCAGATTTTTTTTCGTCATAATATTATTTTGCTTATCAGCGGATAGCATAAACTTCATTTCGCAGAAAATCGTTTGGCATTCACTCATTTGTCATACATTCACAACGCATAGTTTTATAAGTCAGAATCATCTTTAGGCATAAATTTTATATCCATAATAATCAATCATCTCTTGGCATTATTTCATATCGTTAGTCCTTAAAAGGCAGAACTATCATAACTCAGAAACTTTACAGTTAGAATCATCTTTTGGCATACATTTCATATCCATTATAATTGAAACGCTCATCTATTACATTACAGAAAAATCATACATAGCACGCTGCATGCAGACATGCAAACAAACATACACCATGCATGCAGCATGCAAGTAAGCATGCAGCATGCAAGCAATCATGCAGCATGCAAGCAAGCATCCAGCATGCAAGCAAGCATGTAGCATGCAAGCAAGCTTACAGCATGCAGGCGAGCATGCAACATGCAGCATGCATGCTTTCTGTCACGGCTCCGGCGCTGCGTGGCACAGGCGCGGCGGTCCCACGCGAGCTCATCGTCTGAGACGGTTTAACGATCACCACCGCAGCTTCGACTTGCTGGCCGGCTTCGCCGGCCAGCCTCAGCTGCGGCGGCGAGCATTACAACCACCTGCTCCTCAGCTCGCGGGCCGCCTCGCTCCTCCGCACCTACGCGATTCTAAATTAAACTCTAGGAATAGGGCAGACAAGACTACGTGGAGTCGGTTCTGCAGCGATTCGTTTCTGTCAATAACTTTTGTATCACAACATACATTGACTTTTTGAGACACTATTTTAATTTTAATTTCAGGTGAAAATGCAATTTTATAGAAATGAAAATATGAATAACAAAATTATTCTAAATGAAATTCTGCCATCTTCATAGTATGCCAAGTGAAATTGTACCACATAATCATCGCTCTAAATAAATGTTATGCTAAACGAAATTCTGCGGAATTTGAAGTCTGCCAAAGGTGTGCCAGCGTAAAGTCGGACATATAAACATTCGGCCAAACAATGATTATGCTAAACATTTTATATGCCTTACAAATATTCGTTTAAAGAAGTTATGCCAAGTGTGTTATGCCAAATAAAATTCAGAGCATCAAGTTTCTGCCATATAGAGGGAACCCCGTTGCGATTACTGGACCAAGGATGAATGAATTATTATGAATGTTGATAGATCTTTACTTTGAACCTCAGTTGTCCGAGTGGTGGCTGCGCGTACGGTATTCCCTTGAAGCTGTAACACGTGCCGCCGTATTCATTATACTCCAGCTGTCCTTCCAGCAACCACTCACTCACTCTCACTTGCACCATCATCGATGAGTTCACACTCAGTACCACACACAACAACACGACGCTTATTAATAATGCCGTTTTTACCGTCAATTAATGTTGTTTTATCGGATATGTTATATCAGTGTCTGATTACAATTTGTGAGTAAGCATAATGTTAATTTTTACACCTTAATATTGTGTTAGCTTGAAAATGCGAGAACTGGAGCAATTTACAGACATGTGTATTTCAGCGTGTCTGTGGACAAATATATTAGTAAGATTAAGTCTTGATCAATATCTGATCTTAGATATTGTATCTTGCTGACATATGACTTCAATATCGATCTCTAGGCTGGTAAAAGCGACGACAACATTGTTTTGATAGAGATAAAAATAATAATTAATAGTGACAACCGCCAACACACATGACCCTGTTTCTATCCGGATAAATTACAATGATGGAATTTTCCATGAACTCTTTGTGTTATTTAATAATATTCGAAATGAAATGCCTTAATTTTGGACTTAAAAACTTATATTTCTATAATTAACAAAGCATGACGTGCGCCATGACCCAAACAAATCTAAGTAAAGGAACGATACAGGAGGTCTCAAAGAGTAGCCAGTTTATGAAACTAGAGATGTAAAATACAAACACGAATATAAGCTGAGCTTACTAAATTAAACTGTATTTTTTTAAACTAAGAATATGTTCATAGGGACTTCAAAAAATAACTGACCAAAAATTGCGCTCAAAACCTCTCATGATACCGGATTACAGAATTGCGAACTGCAACAACACAACGGTATAGTTGGTGAAAAGCCCCGCAAGGTGCAACAGTAGACTCACGCCCACGTAGAACAGCCAACAGGCGCGCATTTTACTGAAAAACGCGCGGTGTATTCGCCAGACGTTCTTGTATAACTTCTTGTCTTCATCTGTAATTGATAGAAAACACGATTCGTTGCTTTTATGTTGCTTTGTTCTTCAGTAAAATTTCATAGAAACTACTACAATTCCCGATTACCTGTACGTGTACAATTGGACATTAGTATATAAGCACATGTGTCCTGAGAGTCCTCCATATCTATGTAGAACGCCTCACAGTATAGACTCAGTATAGTTTGTAACATCAAGTTTGCGTATGAATGTCGATGGCTATAAGAGTAGATGGAGACCGAAGAAACGATGGATGGACTGTGTGAATTATGATATGGATATTAAGGAGTTGACTATTGAGATGACAACTAATAGAGAATTGTGGCAGGAAAAGACATGTAGTGCCGACCCGAAATAAATTGGGATAAGGACAGGAAAATGATGATGAGGATGAATTTTTCAACATATCGTGTGTCATCCCATACAACAGCAGGTGAGATCATTGCTATCAACCGGACACAAATCCAGACTCCGGGCTCCATAAAACATATCTGTATAGTATTGGAAGATTTGGCAGCTTTAACGTTCAGTTCGTCCGACACTTAAAAACCTTGTTCGTAACCTGGCATATAGGAGGGCAAACAATTAAAATGGTTGTTGATTGGCTTCCAAGGTGATGATTGAGAGGCCAATTATTAATGAAAGATAGTTAATTGAAGAAATTCCAGATTTTAATTGTTAAATAATGACTCACATTTAGGGCTTTAAACAGACAATTGATTGGGATAAGTTGCCATAAAAAAATCTTCCTCAAGAGCTCCATCCATTCATTCATTGACCTTATAGGGATTGGGCGTCAGGGCAGACTAGCCCAGTCTCCTTTAAATTAGTTTTTTTTTTTAAAGCGATGTCTGTTTAGTCAACAATCACAAATAAAAGGATAAGGACAAGTATGAACGTGTAAGGGTAAGTCAGAAATCAAATGCACAATTGATTTCAGTCACCAAAAGTGGTAAGTGTGTTGTAACCAGGGTCGATCTATACCTATAGTTGAAGTTAAACAAGAAAGCGAAACAGATTTCCAAAGGAAACTTGATTATATAAATGAACTGTTTGTTTACCATTAATTAAATAAATTTTATTCGAAAACGTCCATCGGTTTCTTTCAAGACTTCAACTATATCCGACGACACGGGTTACTTATCTCTGGGAGCCCGTAATACGGGTTTCAAAACCAAAATAATACGTACACGATTCGCTGGGTTGCTTAGTGTTTCATAAAATTCTATTAACATCTGAACATTTATAATAACGTATGCAATAAATTATTCAGAACCTGAAATGAAACTGTTTTTATTTTATTCATCAAATCGTTATCGTTATTTTTGTCATTCGTAATCAAATTGTTTTTAGGGACGTGCGTCGCCTACACAGCAGGACTCGAGGTCGCGGTTTTTAATGTTCCCTGCGCGTCTCTCGAAATCGCGGAGGGACTCAAACACCTCAATCTCCCCCCCTCCCCCGACTTATGTTGGCCCACAAAGGCGGATTAGCACCAAACGGAGATTACGTATTAGATACCGTGATCGCCGATGCAAATGTGTTAAGGGAACACCGGGGTGGTCTTGAGTCCGTAAGAGTCTGACAGACCCCTCATGAGTTTTTTCCACCCCTGAACAAATAAGAGTGTTAGGTTAGGTTATCTAATAGATATTATTAAAGATATTGGTATTCTTATGGTGGCACCGCAATTTATCTTCACCAACATTTAAGGAAAATAAACACTATACACTAAGAACAGTTTTTTTTTTCTTGGAATGTAATCTATGAGGTTATCGGCTGCTTAACTAGACTTAAGGGCAATGTATCCAGCTTGGTAGACACAATTTCGAGAAAGAAGCCAACAGGAGGATCCAGTTGGGTTGGGCAGCGTTTGGAAAACTTCGTCAAGTCTTCTCGTCGCCGATACCGCAGTGTTTGAAGACCAAGGTTTTCAACCAGTGCGTCCTCCCCGTTATGACATACGATGCCGAAACGTGGACACTGACAGTGGAGCTAGTCCACAAATTTAAGGTCGCTCAGCGGGCTATGGACGGGGTTTTCTCGGCGTTTTTTTGAAGGATAAAATCAGGAATGAAGTTATCCGGAAAAGAACTGGAGTTACCGACATAGCTTGCAGAGTAAGCAGGCTAAAGTGGCAGTGGGCTGGCCATGTCTGTCAAAAGACCGATGGCCGATGGAGCAGACGAGTCCTGGAGTGGAGATCGCGTATCGGCAAACGTAGTGTAGGACGTCTCCCAGCTAGATGGACCGACGACCTCAAAAGGTGGCTGGGACAGACTGGATGCGGAACGCGGAGGACAGGACGTTGTGGCTCAGCGTGGGAGAGGCCTATGTCCAGCAGTGGACTGCTATAGGCTGAGTTGATAACCAGACTTGCCTGTGGCTACCTTAATTAATTAAGACCTACAGCCAGGGCTTAAACAACTCAAAACTAGAGCGACTACTCGCTAAGGGCACCGCTGTGGGGTACGGACCTCGGCTTAGGGCATCGCTGGTAGAGGACAGCAAAGGACGGGCTGGATAGTAATGAACACTAAAAACAGTGATATTCATAATGCACATAGTTTGTCCTTATTTCTAGTATTAATATTCACTGGCTTCATAACTAATTTGTTGGGCTTGGTATAACCTTTTATAAGAAACTCCCCTCTTATTTGCTAGATTTGCATTTTAATGCGTTTAAAGCAAAAGTAAATTCTTACTTTTGTTCTACGGTATACTATTCTATCAACGCCTACTTAAACGATTTTATATATATAATTATAAAATTATAAGTTGATCGCTGTGATTAACTCAAAACAATATTTATGTTCTTTAACCAGATTAAGCTTGTTTGAGTTAGTTAATATAATTGTTTATTTTATTTTACTGTTTCAATACGTCACACTTTTTAAATTTTATTTACGTTTATTGTCGACATAATCTACTCTTTACAGTGTTTTTATAATGTATTGTATAGCTAGCGATCTCGACAATTCGCATTAGTGCTCGTTCGATGTCACTGCTTGCAGTAGCAATGGGTCAGGTTACCTCCTTCCCGTAAATATGGCTATGCTGATAGGGGTAATGGCTGTTCTTTGCATTATGCTCATGAACGGATGCTGCTTGCGCCATTGACTGTTTGTTTATTTTTCTCCAAAGATCCTAGTTTAAAGTTTGTTACTCTAAGTTACCTAAATGAACGTAATACAACAGTGCATAATGTAAATGTACACGCCTTTTATGCCTGGAGGCTTTTACTTAGATTTTTTCTTGAGTATAATTTTAATGTTTTCTTAGTTTGATGGCATGTGCTTGATGACATTTGGCAAATAATTTAATTTATTTTTTCTATGTTGGGTCCATACAACTATTAATATTAATAAAAAATACGGTACCGATATCTGATAAAAGTTACTAACCAAAGGTTGAGAAATATTTTTATAAATCTGGTATCTTTTTAATATTTGGAGATAAGTTTGAAACAACATTTTGCGATAGGTTTCATCTTGAATATTAATGAGTGTAAAACCTGATGATTCCATAGTACGAATTTATCCTCAAGCAAGTTTATCAATCGAATTGCATAAGCTATATTAGCGTCAAAATAAATGCAAATAACCAATTGAATTATTATATCAATTGGTATTTGTGGGTATATAGCAAAATTAAAACCAATAAAAATAATATAAGAACTGATAATCATAGCAACAGAAATCAAACTGTTTCTGGTCTTAGAACTGTCTTCATTGTTCAGAAATCTGTGAACTTGTTGAATCGTCAAAACTAACAACACATTACTGTTTGCTTGAATTAGAGTAATTATAAAGTTAAAGAAGAATCCGGAAAAATGGTAGCAGAAGTCGTGGATGGTTGTGTAGAACTGTATTTTATAAGTGGCGGCTAGTAACCTACTGTGTATATAAATAAGCCGAAACAGAAAAAAGAACATGAATAAAACTGTGCCACATAGTAACAGAACTTTAAGGAACAGATTATTTGCAGTTATAACATTGTCCTTGATGCAATACTTTGGAGTTAACAAAATGGCTTGCAATAAATTGAAAGGCAGAAACATGGCCTGCACATCTTTATCGACATTATTCGGTACATTTTCTGTTTGAAGACTTAGATGAATATTTTGAAAATTTCTTCTTTTATTAGACATTTTTTCGAAAGCACTTCCCACACAAAAATGTTTTCAAACATGAGAACATAGTGGTAAAGTTTGTCAAATAATATTGATGACAGTTACTTTCCGTTATTAAACCGAAGGATTATTAATTATTGTTCCCGAGTATTATCTATTATCAGATAGCAGAATTGATCACTAGAATTAATGTGTAGCAAATTAACATAAAAAATTAAATTCATTTTTTACACATTATCAGTGCGTTTTGCAGTTTCTGCGTATTCCCATGGGGAAAAGGCGTATGTAACAATTGCCAAAAAAAAACAAATACGATCTCGCACTCACACTGGACTGGATTGGAAGCTAACCCAAACTTAGTTGGGGCAAAGGCTAGGTAGATTAAAATTTGATTTTGTATGTTCGTTTTTAAAATGATTTTATGTTTTTGATTGATGTAAACTATATAAGACAAGCAAAATTTATTTAATTTTCGTTTCATATTTATAGGCAAAATACAGTATTATTATTGTGATTAATTAACTAAAATATACAACACACAAGTTTTATTGTTTTGAGTTGGTTAAATTTACAAAACCGTATTTAGGTGTTTACATTTTTCCTGATAAATTAAAATGATTTAATCTTACTAATGTTATTATTTAATCCTTCTAATATTTTCATAAGATTATTATAGTTAGAATTATCTTGCTCAATAAATTAGGATAATTCCGACAGTTCCGATTGAATTAATCAATTTTCATTGATGGTAACGGCGTTTTTCCACTTAGATATATCGGTAAAATACTTAAAAAGAATATTGTAGTAAAAATAACATAAATTCAATAAAAATATTTATTTTACGTGGCGAAGGCCTTGATAGACCTAATCAGTTTATGTAATACAATCACTAGATCAGAGAATTAAAGTAGATTTATCAGTTCGTAGTGTTTTTTTGAAGTCAGTTTTATTTTCCTGTAACATTATTTTGTTACAGAAAATGTGTTAGGAAAAGCAACCTATTTAATCAGTGCACGCATTTGTCAGTAATCATGCAGCTCATGGGCAGCTCATTGTAAAAAAACTGGTTTTATAATGAGCGACTACTTCGCTCATGCATTTGGTTTAGTTACAGAAAACGAATGAATTGGGTGAAGTAATTTTAAAAGGGAATCATTTTTACATCTGTGATGTTTGTTGCACATATACGATAAAAAACCACAACGCTTTATAGCAGAACGATAATATTATCAACTTGTTTCCTACTGAATACAGAAAAAAAAATCATTATTTGAAAGTGTTTTTCATTTTCACTATTTAGATAGCATTTGGGTTAAGGGTCTTGGAATAACTTCAAGTTTCTGTGTCATTCTTATCTTGTTCAATTGACAGACGAAACAAAGTAATTTTATGTTTCACTAGAGAGAGACTTCAAGAAGCGGTGGACTGGCGTAAGCTAGACGATGATAATAAAGATGGAAATAAGAGAGTTAAAAAATATTGCTACTCAATGTTTATTATTATGAACCAGTAACTTTACAAAAGTGTAAACTGCAACAGTACAACAGCGTAATTAGCGATAACTCCCATCAAACATATTGTTAACGTAGCGTCTACATAGAACAGGCCACACGCGGTCATTTTATTGAACAATCGATTTGTCTGTAACACGTTCTTGCACAAATGTCTTTGAGGCTCTGTAAGGATATTTGTTATAAGTTAGACAGTGATTAATAATACATATTCATTCTAAAACAATCTGAGTTTAAGTATCATAAATGTATCTTTAGGACAAGTAAATTTATTGTAATTCAGTATAGAATTTCACAAATTAAAAACTTTTTTACAAAAAAAAAAACAACCGACTTCCTTTAAACACTACAAAGTGACAAATAACTTTAATTTCGGCAGTCGGTGTCTTAGGATTTGTATTTAAGGTTTTTGCCACCGACTTCCGAAATTAAAGTTATTTGTCACTTTGTAGTGTTTAAAGGAAGTCGGTTGTTTTTTTTTTGTAAAAAAGTTTTTATTTTTAAATTTTTAGTTTTGGTATTTACCCTGCACTAATTCCAAACAAACAATGCATATTTATGCGATAGCAGAAATCGTGGTTGATTTGCCGTCAATTTTTAAAGAGTTCCGGTGTCTGTCTCCGGAACTCATCATCAGATCTATATGAAATTTATATGGGACCATTTCGGAATAAACTCCTTTCGAACAAAAAAAGAATTTTGTAAATCCGTTTATATATGACGGAGTTATGGCCGAACATACATAAAAAAAAAAAAAAAAATCTCCTCCTTTTTGAAGTCGGTTAAAAAACAGTGAGCAACGACAGGCAGGTCCAGTGAGGGTTATTGGATGATGATGATGTTTTCCTACACCGTTTTGAGAGTAGTGGTGATGAAATAATCAACACAAAGTAACGTGGCTGTTTGGGTTGGAACCTTTGATCTAAAACGCGTAAATCGCGGTCATTACTACTGTGCCACCGCTGTTTCACTGCACCACTGTTGCTGGTGTAGTGTATTTACTGTCAAAACCTTCTTACTTGGACAGTCTCCGTTCTTGATAAGCTGTATACTAGCCGATGTAGCTTCGTTGAAAGTTATATAGAACTTCTCACAATATATACTATGTATAACAACCAATGCTATATTCTTTGATAGCGAAATCAATGATACGAACACTCTAAACAGCGGGGCCTAAAAACCAAATTACAAAGTTAAGTGTCTGTCTAAAATATTTCGGGGAACTTGAGGTTCTGTCCTCAGCACGCGTAACATGACCACATCTACCACTGTTCTACGGAAACGAGACAAAATTATCTCTTGGCGATATCTCTTCTGTTGGGCAGAAAATATATTTTTGTCATTATATAGCTATTAGATTATTATAGGACTACTTGATATTTTGCCATCACGCCATAGACCTCTTTCTACAGTCTGTTATTTTGTCGTACGTTGCTTTCGTTTCCACGGTGATCGTACTATGCGTGCTGGTAAACAGACCACTGTCTGCACCAAATTCATGATGAACACTGTCTATTATGGCAGCACATGCATCAGCATCAGACATTGGTGGATTTAGAAGAATTAGTAAAAAATATGGGTCCGGAATGCAGTACTCGTAGATGAAGCAAAACGGGTATGCAAGCATCGTAGCAAGTGACACTCTGTAGTTCCTGCCTACCTCTATGGGAGAAATGCAAAGTTTATGACATACAAATACGAATGACGACACAAAAATATTGTCATTGATATTTATGAGATATTTGATACGAAAAAACAAAGTAGCAAGCCATACTACCTTCTTCATGAGGTAGGCATTAATTACAGAAACCCACATGCTGGTACTGCGATCCTTTTGCTTTCTTCAGGTTAATTCATTCATATGGTCACACACGCACACTACAATAATCTGCCTAGTTAAGAGTATCAATGAATCACTCCAGAGTATGTGTTATACTTACACTGCTGCCTGCTAAAGCAAATCGTTTAAGCGTGAAAACTGCCACATAAATAAAAAGTATACTGCGGTAAAACGCACCCACTACCTGGCATACTGTCTGAAAAAAATAGGTTATGTTGTATTAAACGTTTGGGCGCCTATATAAAGTGGTGGGTCTGCTGAAATGATGATGATGATGATGATGAAGTACTATGGCCAGAAGATAACTATAAGTAAAGTTGTAGAATAAGGAGTAATCATGAATGATAAAAGTAAAGAGCACGAGAAACTGAACATAATTGTATTTTGTAACCATTTCATGATTTTCTAATGCAAATATCCAGGAATTAAATCAGCCTATGTCTTACTCTAGATTGCAAATGTCAAAGTCAAATAAAGTGATTGTTTCAGTAGTTTAGACGTTAGAAGTTGACATAGACATACAAGTGGACAGAGTTATTGTCGCATTTATACACATATACAAGATTATTTTTAGTATATGCGAAACCTGAATATAGTTTGTTCAGAATCAGTTACTGAATCGATTCCAATAATTTTTACACCATGTTATATTTTGTACCAAAAATATTTAATTACACTTCCAAGTCGCGGGCCTTAGTGTTTTGTTTCGATTTTAAAATTATCATGTCTTTCTCGTACTCAAACGTCCATTACACGGAGATGGTACGTACACTAGCTGTTTGTGGTGATCTGCATATGTTTTTGCGTGGACAACCAGGTAACTTATCAAGCTTATAACTTTGTGATTATTAATGATACAGTTTTGAATTTTTTTTCATAGATTCTTTACATAAAAATACTAGACCCGTGTTTCGGGTTTCGCATAAACAAAAAATAATGTTGTATATATACTAAAATAATTCAACCATATATTCATACTTGCGCTTTACTAACATAGTTGTTAAGTACTTACTAACACAAATATGGATTATTTAATCTGAAATAAAGTAAATATATATATATACTATTGTATGGTTGACAAAAGCCTGGGTTAAAATTAAAATAAGCAGTTTCTGTAATTATAGTCTTTAAAGATACTGTAAGCTTACCAATAATTGAAATATATTCTTATTGAAATTATATGCTTTTAAAATGTTTTGGTATACCCCGAGCAGTAGGAGACATTGTTCATCATTCGCCGGTCCGTCATTCATCATCTGGACATCTTTGATCCATTCATCGAGGAACTGTTTTAACAGTATTATTACTCGGATGGCAACCGTATAATTGATATCAAATGCGATAAACATTATGTCACAAAACCAGTCGAGGATAATCTCGCCGAGACTAGAGTTATCATACAAGACACATAAAGAACCATATATAAAAATATCAGTACAGAGAGTAGTTAATAATGAGATCCAGTTCCAAGTGATATAAGTCCGAATGCTCTTACTGAAGTCAATGCTCTTATGGATAGTTTGGATCTTCAAAATAAGAAAGACGTTGTTGTGCTTATGCATAATGTTTAAAAAGAATAACATTATAAAACCGAATGTATACAACATGTAATAAACAACACTAAGAAGTGTGATAAAGTCATTCTCAGTAGATTTCATTCGTTTATCCGTCATATTAATAGTAATCATTCTATATACACTCAAAAAACTCATGACCAAAGTAAAACAGAACGACATCAATCGATAATTATTTCCTTTTGGGTAAACACGATTATTTTTTACTAAATATTTTGAAGAGAAGAACAAGTTAAGTATAAAATCAAAAGAATATATAATTCTTTGAACTTCTTTTTCGATTTGATTATTAGGTTGTACTGGGAATAAGGGGTTCTGAATTATTTCACGTTCTTGAAACATTTCTGCCATATTCAACAGTCCGTTGCTTGGCGACTTGTGTTAGACTCAGTCGTAATGTTAATAATATGATTGCGTTCAAATGTTTATGTACATTCGTGAATTAGAAAATGTACTTGTAACTTTTTTCCTGATCAAAATGTATCTAAAATAAACAAATCATGTATTATTTAGTTGAGTTGATAGATGGCAGTCATTTAAATTTAAAGGCTTTTTTTTTGGCTGATATGTGATCATCTATAATGGACTATAATATTATATTATAGACTATAGAGAGTGAGTTATAATCTACCACGCGTCCTAGTGCGCGTTGTTGTATGTCACATGTTTTCGAGATTTTTCGTCATAGGACACGCCGAGTTCCTCTAAATCACCTTCAGCAGTAGTAATGAAATTAAATACACTTAATAAAAGGCCTACTAATTCAACTGACTGATTTTCAGTTAAAAATTAAACGTCAACATTTAATTATTAAAAACGATCATCATTCACATACATGCATTCATGCCAACCCGCCTGCTAAACATCTTTTGGCTGAAATGATGCTGATGAAGTGCCTGCCTAAGTTCGGACTTACGACGTACAACTTGTAAGTCGGAACCGATACATATGTACTATCTAAAGAAACTTTTTAACAAAAAATTCAACCGGCGAAAAAACTGAAAAGCAAAAAATAATAAACCTAAAAATTTTGAGTCGGCGCTGAAAAATCAATGAACAAAAATCACTCAAAGCGCCGATTTGTGAGATACGTACCTACACTTAACTTGAAAACTAAATATAGCATAACTTTTTGTGTATTTAAATTTGATGATTTTTATTTTTGCAACAAATACAACAAATTAAGACCTTTCTTTTGATGTATCATTCGCCTATATCCATTATTTAGTTTCTATGTAATCACGGGCGATCACTACGGCAAGTGGCGGTTCTAGCGGCCAACTGTTTTTGGTCGTAGCGTCTTAGTTTTTTTTGTAACAAATTCAGGGAAAGAGGTGTGTATTGTAACTAATTTACAACTAATTCCTGGCAAAATTTCAACAAATTTTAAGAGTTGGCCGCGCGGTGGAAACGGACATCCGATTGGTGGTTTAATTTTTTGGCAAAATGTTTTATTTTTTTGTGGCTTTAATGTACTAATAATACTTGGCAAGGTATACCTTATCCAATAAAACAGAATTATTAAAATCGGACTACTCTGTATAAAGTTATGCGTGGTTATACATCACAATCAGTGAGTGAACCATTAACCATCCCCTGTTTTCCGACCCTTAGGGTTCGATTTTGTTTTCCAAATTTATATGAGACCATCTTCGGAGCATACCCTTTCGAATACAAAAATGATTATCACAATTGGACTACTATGTAATTTATGCGTGATCATATATAAAAAAAAATATACGCGTTGAATTGATAACCTCCTCCGTTTTTTTTCGTCCGTTGAAAAGAAATGAAGTAGAGTTAGTAACGTCCGGTAGGTTACAGTCATTGTATATTTGTAAATATAACCAGGTGATTGATGAACGTTGTTGATTAGCAATGATTAATGACATATATTTCTAAAATTAGCCAAACAGGCAGGTAAACAAAAAGCTCATTAAAAGCATTAACCAGTCAATTACCATAATTACAGATACAATTAAAAAACCATTATGTCTATAGGGTGCCGGCCACAGGTGCGTCGACCACTGGGGGCGTAAGCCACGGACCCTACCAAATGTGGTATTTCAGGGACTTAGAGGTTAAATAAAAATACTTCAAATGTTTATTTTTTTAATATTTACCTAAAAGTGAACAGTGATAGTGCGAAACTGTAATGTGTGATAACTCCCATCAAACTAGTTATTAGCCTCGCGTCTGCATAAAACAGGTCAAACAGGTAAAGATGTGCGATGATACGCTACGTAAGGAAATATTTCGATTATTTAGATTTTACATATAAAACCTGCGATTTATCCGTGCCTGGTACATCAAGCAACGATCCAATTATTATAATTAGTTCTTTCGTAATTTTGTTGAATGAAAATTACAATTACAGACAGAACCAAATTTCCTGTGCTTTCTGTATACCTGTTGTTCTGGAGCTTTGCTCCATTAGCTTATTTTTGTCAAACAAACAGAGGGCGATCACAAGTTGAGATCTGGGTTGCCTTTCTCATGGCACAACACAATGACATGATTTGTAAGATTGCCATATTGGAAAAACAAGCTGTCAAGGACAGAGATTACATAACGGTTTTAGAGAACAAAATCGAAGATATGCAGACGTCAAAGCGGAAATCTAAATTTAGCTCAACAGCTTTCCAGAAACGAGTGGCGAATCGAAAGAAGACCTGATTGGGAGGGTACTGTTGACTGCAAAATTAAGAAAGCTGACATCAAAGACATATATATACAGTGAATAATAAGAACGAAGAACAAAATTGCCCCATAATTGTAGAAACCTCCTCAACACTTTAGAAGACTGATCTGCTTAAGATGGCATCATCATCATCATTTCAGCCGTAATACGTCCATTGCTGAGCAAAGGCCTCCCCCCTTTGGGGGGCTTTGTCATAATCGCCAGGCTTGGCAGGCAGATTGGCGAATGCAGTATGGTGGTAAAATGCATTGAGAACGCTGCTACCCATTCTCTAGTAAGTCCCGTAGTCGCCTCTTACGACACCCACGGGATGAAATGGGGTGATGCTATTATTTATATCCGGCACCACTCGGTGCTTAAGATGTGTAAATCTCTTAATACTAGATATAAAAGCCAGTTTGCCGAAATTTGTGAGTAACACATATTTTTATAGCCAATGCAGCATCCTATATTTTGGCGTGTCTTACCGTCAGAGTGTTATGGTGTTTCTTCGATGTCCAGTGAATGGTAATCGGATGGGTCGGTTATGGGCACTTGGTTGTCGTCAGATATGGGCACTATGTTGCTCGATTTCGAATGTTTACTATATACTTTACATACATTATACACACTATATCTCCTGTTCGCTGCCAGGCCAGAACCCTAGCCATAGGATTTTAATTATTATGTGGAAGCGTGATGCTGGGGCCCTGGAGCAAGAAGTGGCTAGCGAAACTAGTCCGCCGTACGCGGAGTAGACAATACAAGTACAATTCAAAGCACTCACCTGGTGGTAGAAGAACACCTGCTCTGGTGCCTACCTGGAGTTATGTATGTAAGTGAGTGTACATGTATCGTGTAGTGACGTTGTAAATGGGTTTTCCAGGATACAGGCCGCAACATTGAGGCTGGAGGCAATCACAGCATGCGGTTTCCAATAAGGTCACTTTCACTTCAAAGTACTTCAGTTTCAACAAACTTAACCCGTATTATTACGTCAAATTGGGGTTATTAACAATCAAAGCAATTGGATCACGACTAATTGTTACAAACGGATCGATTTAAAGGGATTAATTTCAACAAACGCGTCGCGAGGTCCCAAAGCGGCGACGGACCTTTTCAAGCGCCAAATCAAGGGAAGTCAAGTGTCAAAGTCAAACTGACAAGTCAGATGTCATTCCGTTCGGGCGCGTTCCGAAGGCGCATAGAGTAACTACTTTAAACGGGATGAAACATCTACCCCCCTCGGACGGGCCTTCCCGTCCGCTAATGACTTGGCAATCTTGACAAGGTTGCGTTTTATCAGTCCACTTGACGCGCTGCTGGAGGATGTGCAAATACTCCAAGCTCCAACGCTTCCAAAAACTCTGAGCGAGCTGCTGCACCAACTGAAACCGCGATAGCCAATTTTGGCTCACATCGACAAAAAGGTGCTCCGGCAGGGCGACAAGTGGCTGTCAAATCAAAAAAATGGCCCGGGGTCAGGGCCTCCAAGTCGTTCGAGTCCGAAGACATCGGGCACAATGGACGCGAGTTCAATACAGCTTTAAAACGGCAAAATACCGTAGCTAACTCCTTAAAGGTGAGAACGGTGTCTCCTAACAATCTGCGCCAGAGTCCCTGTGCCGCTTTCACCGCGGCCTCAAAAATACCCCCCCAATGGGGGCAGGCTGGCGGATCAAAACAGTAACAAACAACAAAACAACCAAACAACAACAACAACCAAACAACAACAACAACCAAACAACAAAAGACCCGTATGGTCCAAAAAGGGGTTCAACTTACTAACGGTTCCCGACAATATCCAAAACTCTCGCTGCAGAATGGCCAACAGCGCATTGCAACCGGCATGCGAGTTCATAATGTGACGATCAGTCACCAACAATTCAACAACTTGTTGAGGAGCTGTATCGACTCAACAAAAAATCAGGGTCCTTCGTTCCAACAGCGAGCACCTTGAGCCCGGGCAAAGGACCCGACATCAAGACCGGCGTTCGAGGCCAATCATCCTCGGGGCGAGTCAGCCACCATAGGGGGTGAGCAATCAAGCGGGGTGCCATGCACCCACGTGAGGCCACGGCGCCTGGGTTCAAATCTCCAGGCACGTGCCTCCAAATCAAAGGCGTTTTAGAATTTTGAATCTGGGACACTCGGTTCGCAACAAAGACCTCCAAAGAGTGGACGGACGTCTTCAACCAACACAAAACAATTTGACTGTCCGTCCAGGCGTAAGAAACCCGAATGTCCACAGTTCCACCCAAAGTGTGAGCAACGTGGTTCAATAGACGCACAAGACGCGCCGCCCCTGACAATTCAACTTAGGGATGGTCAGTGCCATCCGGAGGGGGGCCACCTTGCTCTTGGCCATGACCAGTGACAACTTCACCTGGCCTGTCGCGCAGACGGTGCGCAGACAAACAACAGCTGCATACCCGTGCGAAGACGCATCACAAACAAGGGTAGCAGTGTAGCTCCCAGGGGGGAGGATAGCGCGGGGTAACACGACCTCGTTGACTGCAGGGAGTGCGGATACAAATTGGAGCCAATCATCCAATAGGGTTTCCCGAAGTGGCTCGTTCCGACCAAGTCCCGCAGTCCAAAGGCGCTGAAGAAAACATTTTAAACAAAACAATACACAAACAAAACAATAGAACAATAGACAAAGGCAACCCTGGGCTCCCGTGTCCAAACTGGCACGGACCACAACAGAGTCCCCCGTGGGCCCCTAGACCTGACCGATGCCGTTGGCAACAAACCGTATTGATCTGAGGGGTACCTTAGCGGGGCAGGCGCCAATGTCCTAACAATGCCTGGGCGGCGACCGATCGCCGCACCCTGGCTCAAGTCTTTCCCGACGAGGATGGAGGACAAACTCCTCGACCGCACGGTGTCCCGAGCCACGCGCCATCGCTGGAAGGGCATATCCCACCGGATGCCCGTATGGCGGGGGGCGTGACTCCAACCGGGGACGTTCCGCCAATGGAGGGGAGGGAAGGCGGTGGTGGTCTGGCCAGCGCTGCCTAGCAACAAGTGCATAATCGCCTTTACGCGGGGTGACCAAATGGCGATCGCGCGGCTCCCGATCAAGTTGAGCGGGGGGTGGAGTGCGGCGCTCAAAATTGCGGGCCTCTCCCCGATTCTGAACCGGCGAGGCAGAAGCCCGGTGACCAACTCAATGGTACCCCCCCGTACGCGAACCTTCATCAGAGGCTGGTCTGCCAGCGTGGTTCGCGTTAGCGCACAAAATGTCCAAATGGGACCCCCTACAAATTCTACAAGGGCGGGGGTTGGGGCAATACCGATGGAAATGAGCCCCCAAACAAGAAGCACATGCGGCGTGCATTGGCAATTCGGCGGCGGGCACTCACGTGCAACTTCAAAAAGGCCGCGCAAGTTGCCATGCCATGCCCCGTGTCCCTACAAAACTCACAACCAGGACGACTCTGGGTGCCAGCAAAACGAGCGGCGGGGTGACCATCAACAGGCCCGCGAGCCCTAGTCCGTCCCTGGTCTCGTGGCCGGGAAGACGGCTGGCATGACTCAGTGGCAACGCCAGAGTTGTCCACAAACCGACACTCATCCTCCAAAAATTGGACGAGGTCACCAAATGGGGGGAGATGTGTAACACTATCCCCACCATACTTTTGCTCGAAACGAGCCCTCAAATCGGCAGGAAGCCGTTGCAGCACAACGTGCACCAAAAGGTAAGACAATGGTCCACCGGCAAGTCCAATCGCTTTAAAGCGTTGGTCGCTGCCACCAACGGGTTCAACAGGTCAGTACGCAATGCTGACAATCCAGTAATGACCGGTAACCCCAAAATCTGTTCAATATGAACGTCAGCCAAACAACGTTTATTTTGGTACCACCGGGTGCGTAGTTCCACAGCTGTAGGGTAGGCTGAGTCAGTCAACGACAGATGCTGCACCAAGGCTCGGGCCTCACCTTCTAGGACAGACAACAAATAGGCCAACTTTTGGGCGGGTCTAAGGTCCGAGCGTGCATCAACCAAACTTTCAAACAGGTTTTGGAAACCTAACCAGTGGTCCAAGCGACCGTCAAAGCGTGACAGTTCCAAAGTAGGCAGTCTACTCAATAGTCCGGGACCTGAAACAACCGAGGTCTCCGGCTTGACCTGGACTGGTGTCTGGCTCTGCAATATTTCCCGAGCACGTTGACCAATAACATCCCCCAGGTCCAAGATCTGGTCATAGTCAGCAAGGACCTTGTCACGTGCTGCCTGGTCCAGCACTTCCAGAGCCACATCACAAATGTACTCGTTGTAGCGGGTAAGCAGAGCATCAGCGTTGCCGAGTCTCACGTTCAACTGCTCGAACCGTGCCAGAGTGACCGCTTCAAGATCCGGGCGCTCAGCGGTCGCTGCAGCTGAAGTGAACCACCGCAGCTGTGTGGCCAATCCACTGATTGCCTCTCTCACCGCTTTGTGTGCCATTGCGCAAACAATACAATTCAAATAAACCAAACAAAATAATAATCAAGTTCAATCAATTACAAAATAAATACAAGCAAACAATTAAACTACCAAACTGTTAGTCAGCAACTCAAGAACTAACAAAATATTGGTTTCAATTCAATAGACAACAATAAACCTTTATTTTAATTCAAAACCAATGTCAACGTTCAACATTCAACTTCAATTCAAATATTCAAATGTAAATTCACAAACCACTTTGTTTGTTTTCGATATGCAAAATATTAATTTTTTTTTTAAATCACCTATTTGGCGGTTTCGTAAGGTGGGCCGGGCCATAGACGATTAATAATATTTCACAATATTATTGATCCAGTAAGATTAATATTGAAGATTGCAATGGTTAAATATTGTTGAAAATAAAAAATTGCGCAATATTATTGTATTGATCACTAAATCGCAAGCCCATCTTAGTCAATCATAAGTCCGAGCAGCCAAGGTTCGAAGTTAAAATTAGAAAATTCGCGGTCCGTTGCTATTTTGTCAAATCTTTGTCTATAATACTAAGTGTTTCACATTTTATTTTATTTCTATACAAATGTCTTAAAAATGTCGTATAACTTGCGTAAACATTGTATTATTACGCTCTCGGCTCCGATCTGGTCTCAGACGTAGTAACGAACTTAGCCCACTTATAACATAACGTATTATATTAAAATATTCTTAGTAATAATAATTTATAATTATTTTCTTTTATTCATTTGTAAATACTTATAAATTATCGCGAGCCAAGTGAAGATACTTCATTTTTGCTTTCTCGTCATGCAGGACCGTTATGTCAACAATCACTGCACGCCGTTCTAGTCGATCCACCACCACTATATCAGGCTTATTGGCAACAACAGTCCTGTCATTGATGATGGATCGATCCCAGTAAAGTATGATATGGCCATTTTCAAGAACTGGGTCGGGCACATTCCTGTATTATGGCACTTCTGATTCCACAAGGCTGTATTTCAGAGCAACTTGCTGGTGGATAATGGCTACAAGATAGTGTCTATTTATAATTATTGTAGTAATACCCACCGTATAATAGCAAATTAGTATTCCTAACCTGACTCTAGGTAAGCATTTTTTTAAAGATTAAGAAATATATTATTTATTTATACAGCATATGTAACAGAGAGCGTTCCCTTTAACCGATAATATAAAATTTTAAAAACATATTCCCATTTTATTTTTGTAAAAGTTAACTATGTTTTCGGATAGGAATATAAAAAAAGAAATTATTTAAAAAATTATTTCGTCATTGGATGAGTGCATAAACGCAATCGATGAATCATCGCTAAGTGGGCTTGACAACATATCGCGATTTCGAAACATAAAGAAGGTAAACGGTGAAATTTCTGACAAAAATATAACGGCTACGACGAGGCAGCGAGCGCGAGGTGCGAGCGAGAGTCCCCCACCAGGCGTCACGGCTGTCACCAGCCCGAGCGAATCCGGTCGGCCGGCTGCGGTGACGTCTCCAGCGCGACTAGTACCGTGCGCGTCGCCGCTGAGATTACAACAACATAGATCAGCTGTTACAAAAATTACTAACTGCGAAAACAAACATGGGACGGAGTGCACGAGTAATATTATGACTGCCTACCAAACCGAGTCGGCTTGCAATGATGACGATGAAGGATGGCAACGTGTGTCACATCGTAGAAGACATATGAATTACCGTTATCACGGTACGGCTGGCAGTGCCAGAGATAATGCAGGGAAGTTCAGGGCTGCCGTGAAAAAAGTGCCTATATTTATTACGAAGGTGCACAAAGAAACGACAGAGAAAGATATAGCCGATTACGTCTATCAAAAAAACGGAAGAGGTTATATCTCTTGAACGAATATTGTTGAAATATCCGAAACCGTATAACGCATTTAAATTCCTTGTGGCGGAATCGAAATTATCCTTATTTCTGAATAGCGGATTATGGCCTGAAGGAATTATTTTCAGACGATTTGTGAATTTCAAATTAAGAAATTCGAACATGAACGGTGTAAACATAGGCACCGTGACCGGCTCATTGTAACTAGTTAAATGAATATAAAGTCTAAATACAAACTTATTAGTTACAATTGCAAGAGCGTGAAGCGCTCCGTGGATAGTGTAAGGCAGTTATGTCGCACATCTGACATAATAGCCTTACAGGAGACACGGTTGCTGCCGGGAGATATTCCGTTCCTGAGCGAGATCGATGTGGAGTACGGCTGCACCGGGACGTCGGCCGTGGACCTCGGCGCCGGCATGCTGCGCGGCCGCCCCTACGGCGGCGTAGCGCTGCTGTGGCGAAAAAGTGTTTTTACCGATGTATCGGTTGTGCAGTGCGATAATCCACGTGTGTGTGCCGTTAAGGTAAACGTGGGTCAAAGGTCATTCTTGGTGTTCAGTGTGTACATGCCAACGGATAAAGATGTGAATTTGACGGAGTTTACGGATTGTCTCGGTTTGGTGAGTGCTGTCATAAACAATAGTAGTATAGAATCGGTATACATACTCGGGGATTTTAACTCTCATCCGCATGAACGATTTTACAGTGAGTTACAGAGTTTTTGTGTAGAAGCGCAGTGGTTATGTGCGGACATCGAGTTCCTAGGGTTGGATTCTGGAACTTGCACATTTATAAGTGAGGCAAACGGGTCTAAGCGCTGGCTTGACCATTGCATAGTCACTAAATCAGCCCGGGACACTATTGTAAGTGTGCAAGTTAAAGAAGACGTCCTGTGGTCCGATCACTTTCCACTCGAGATTGAAATTTTGTTAGACAGCATCAAACCTAAATTTCAAAATAATTGTAGGCATTATAAAGATGTGCGCTGGGGTGATAGAAACTCGGAACAATGTGACATGTATAGTAATTTATGTAATGATAATTTAAAATTAATTGACTTTCCTATTGAAATGAATGAATGTTGTGATTATGTATGTAATAATGTGGACCACAGACTTGTTATTGACAGTATGTACAACAAAATAGTTCAAATAATGAGCCAGGCAGCTTGTGATAGTCGTTCGTCAAGTGTTCCCAGAAACAGAAAGCCTGTTCTCGGTTGGAACAGGCACGTAAGTGATGCTCACAGAGCGGCCAGGGAAAAATTTGAGTTGTGGGTGTTGTATGGCAGACCGACGGAGGGTCGCTTGTGGAATGACATGCAGACGACGCGTAAGATTTTTAAATCACGTTTACGCTGGTGTCAGAATCATACTGAACAAATAAAAATGGACATCCTTGCGTCGCATCATTCCAGGAGCGACTTCCGTAGTTTCTGGAAATCTACAAACAAACATAATAGTAAACAAGGTCTACCTGTGAGTGTCAATGGTGCCTGTGACCTCTCGGGAATAGCAGATTTATTTAGGGACCATTTTACCGTTAAATCACCTTTGGCATCGACACAGTCCTCGAGCAATGAGGGTTGTAGTGGTCGGGAAATTAGCATCCGGTTTACAGCCAAAGACGTACGACAGGCCATTAAATCTATGTCACGGGGGAAGTCTCCGGGCCATGACGATCTGAGCATTGAACACCTAAGGTACGCGGGATATCATATGCCAAGAGTGCTGGCAATGTTCTACTGCTTGTGTGTAGGACATTCATACTTACCAGCGCCGATGATGAGGACTGTGGTGGTGCCAATTGTCAAAAATAAAACCGGTGATATTGGTGATAAATGTAATTATCGACCGATTTCTTTGGCCACTATTGTCGCCAAGGTGCTTGACAGTTTGCTGAACACTCAGCTTGATAAACATTTACAGATACACGACAACCAATTTGGTTTCAAGTCAGGCCTATCAACTGAAACGGCTATACTGTGTCTGAAGCAAACTGTCAAGTACTACACGAATAAAAATACGCCTATTTTTGGGTGTTTTCTTGATTTATCGAGGGCGTTTGATCTGGTTTCTTACGATATTCTATGGCAGAAACTACATCAAACAACGATGCCCGAGGAACTAATACGTACTTTTAAATATTGGTATGGGAACCAGATCAACGTTGTTCGGTGGTCGGGGGCATATTCGACTCCGTACAGGTTGGAGTGCGGCGTGAGGCAGGGGGGGCTGACATCGCCAAAACTTTTTAACCTGTATATGAACGCGCTTGTGGAGGAGCTCAGCAGCACACATGTCGGCTGTCATATTGATGGAGTCTGCCTTAATAATATTAGTTACGCTGACGACATGGTGCTGCTGAGTGCTTCTGTAGGTGGACTGTCGCAGCTGCTGGAAATATGTGAAAAATATGCTGAGCGACACGGGTTACTTTATAATGTTAAGAAGAGTGAGTGGATGGTCTTTCAGGCTCGGGGAAGGTCCATAAGTCAAACACCGCTAGTTAGACTGAATGGCTACCCCATTAGCAGGGTAGAACAGTTTAAATATCTTGGACATTTACTAACCCCGGATCTGAAGGACGATAATGACATAGAAAGAGAGCGTAGAGCGTTGTCTGTTCGTGCGAATATGATAGCACGCAGATTTGCTCGCTGTTCAAGAGACGTCAAGATCACCCTGTTCAAGGCATTTTGCACGTCCTTCTACACGAGCAGTCTGTGGGTGAATTATACGCAAAAGCAGTACAGCGCTCTACGCATCCAATACAATAATGCGTTCAGGGTGCTGTTGGGGCTGCCTCGCTTCTGTAGCGCGTCGGGGATGTTTGCCGAAGCGCGCGTGGATTGTTTTCACACTACCATGCGCAAGCGGTGCACATCCCTGGTGCGCAGGGTGCGGGTCAGCCCGAACAGTATCCTGAAAGCCTTCGCCCAGCGTTTCGACTGCCAGTACGTGTATCACTGTGACATGGTACACGTACGGGATAATGTGGAAATATTATTTTAATTATTTTGAATTGTATTTTATATTATGTTGTGACTGTGTTTGATTTATGTATTATTTTATGTTATGATTTTATGATTTGTAATTGGTCCTTGTTGGCTTAAATATAAATAAATAATAATAATAATAATAAAGACAATTAAACGAAGTTATTATAATACAAGATTGTGCTAAAATTAAATATCGATAAAAATAATCGACCATCGCTTTCGACTCCCTAATTGCATGCGTGTGCATTGGATGTTCGCAAATAGCAAGTGTTTACAAGTGAATGCCCCGCCCATTCTATGTATGTGTGCTATTAGAAATTGATCTAGTGTAGCTGCTTTCTTCTTGGTGTGCGTGTTCAAATGTTAAGTATGTGTCGTCAGTACACGATTTGTTAATGTTGTAATTTTTTGGGTGGGAGATAAGCGGCGACACTAGGACTCCTTACTATTCCGCAAAGAAGGCATATCTCTGGATATCTATGTCGGTGTCAAATTCTTTTGCTACTTACCGTCCGTGATCTCTAAGGCGGTTCACCCACTGAAGATGCGTCCCGCCGCGGTGCGCGGAGCGACACATAACGCGCGCGGCGACGGAGGCGCAGATCTGCCTTACTTAGCGTGTAATATGCTCCCCCGCGCGGTGATGCAGATTACGACGGCCTCGCGCTATATAAACTCATATGTTCACTGTGTTGTCGATCGTCGTGGAGAATGGACGAACTTATTCAATTTCAAGATCTTGCAGTTATATTGTCATTTTCAACCGACGAAAAAAACGGAGGAGGTTCTCAATTCGACGCGTATATTTTTTGTTTGTTTGTTTTTTTTTATGTATGACCACGCATAGCTTTTTATACAGTGGTCCGATTGTGATAATTCTTCTTCTATTGGAATAGATATACTCCGGAAGTGGTCCCATATAAATTTGGAAAACAAAATCGAACCCTAAGGGTCGGAAAACAGGGGATGATTGATTGTTCTCTCATTGATTATAATGTATTATAACCACGCATAACTTTATACAGAGTACTCCGATTTGATAATTCTTTTTTATTGTATAGGGTATGCCAAGTATTATTAGTACATTAAAGCCACAACAAAGTATAAAATAAAAACTTAAAAAAAAAAAAATTAAACCGCGGAAAAAACTGAAAAGCAAAAATAATAAACCTTAAAATTTTAGTCGGCGCTGAAAAATCAATGAACAAAGATCACTCAAAGCGCCGACTCAAAATTTTAAGGTTTATTATTTTTTGCATTCCAGTTTTTTCGGCGGTTTAATTTTTTGTTAATTTTTTTATGGTTTTTAAAATATATATATTTGTCTACGTCGAGATCCATCGTGCAAACGTCTTTACAGTATCAAATCACGCCCGGGACTGCTGAGCCGGTGTATCATACCCCGCGGCACGTCCCGCGGTCCCGCGCAGATTGGTAGAAACTGCGCGCGGGGCGCCTTCCCGCGCAGACGCGCATCTGCAGTGTGTTGTGCTTGGCGTGATTTCTATATAAATTGAGATACTTGCATACAACGGTAAAATCTGCCATCCCGCGCTACGCGACGGGGCGCGGTGCAGTGGGTGGAGCGCCTAAACCCAAAGAATATAAATAAAAATTAAACTCAACTACGATCTTAATTTGTAACTGCACACCTGTTGTTTACACCTGTTTAGTTGGCATTTGTGTTGTAGATGGGTTTTAGTTTGTTATTTTATATCTTCCGCATGCGAATGGCTCCATCCACCTTCATACATCTGTTATAATGTGATCTTACACTACCAATATCTAGAATATATAATACAATTATTAATAATTTAACATTTCTACGCTAGAGAGGCTAAAAATGTGCTGAATTTATGGTTACAGGGCGTAGACATACGAATAACAAGTGGGCATATATATCATAAACACATAGGTATATCTTTTATTTTTATGTAGAATCAAAGATATGATCCGAGATTTATGATAATGCACACGTACGTACAGTTGACAGTTTTATGCACGTGACCTTCTTTCAAGAGGGCATCGATAATATGTAAGATCAAATTTGTTTTCGTGTTTTTAAAGTTATTCATAGATAACAAGAGAGATGAAAAGATAAATGTTGACACGTGTAAGTATTACGTTAGTATGTTGTTTCCAAAACAATTTCATGTAAGTGTTTTCTGTATACAATACCTAATGAATAGCGTGTTTGCTATCTAGAATTTATATTAGTATTTTTTTATTAATAATAACGACTTATTATAACATCTATTTAATTAAACCTGATTTACAGAATAGCAAACTGAAGGAGAACAACGGTTTTGTTGGTTATAAAACTCAACAGACTCAATTGTAACGCAGCGTCTAAGTAGAACAGACCACACACACGTATCTTGCTGAATGATGCTCGATGAAAGCGCAGTACGTTCTTGCATAGTGTTCTCTCACCTGTAATTTTATGGAACAATAAATTAAGAGTACAGTTAAAATTTACTGACTCGTTTGAAAATGGAGTCAGATTTTCTCTCTCCGCAGTTCAATAAGTTACTGTTAGGCTGCAACAAATTCACCCATATCAAAATACCTTACAAACTATAAAAAACCATGTAAACAAAACTATTGTACAAAATTGACGGCGTTGTGTTGCGCTAAGAGGTGTCGCTTAGCCTTCCGCGGAATCATCAGGGATGTGCACCGCTTGCGCATGGTAGTGTGAAAACAATCCACGCGCGCCTCGGCAAACATCCCCGACGCGCTACAGAAGCGAGGCAGCCCCAACAGCACCCTGAACGCATTATTGTGTTGGATGTGTAGAGCGCTGTACTGCTTTTGCGTATAATGCACCCACAGACTGCTCGTGTAGAAGGACGTGCAAAATGCCCTGAACAGGGTGATCTTGACGTCTCTTGAACAACGAGCAAATCTGCGTGCTATCATATTTGCACGAACAGAAAACGCTCCTATGACTCGGTGCCACATACATGGCTCATGAGGGTGCTGGAGTTAATAAAGTCGATGCAACTCTTTGCACCTTCCTGATTTCATGTATGAAGCAGTGGAGGACGGTCCTTCGCTATCCAGGATGTCAAAATATCCAAGGGAACAGCGAACCGATAAGGATCGAGTGAGGTATATTTCAGGGTGATAGTTTGAGTCCGCTTTGGTTCTGCTTAGCCCTGAATCCTCTTAGCACACTGCTGGAGGTTTCAGGCATAGGCTATCGGATTAGGAGAGGTGGTCAGGTTATATCTCACCTCCTTTACATGGATGACTTAAAACTCTTTGCCTCCAACAATTTTCAACTGATGGAGCTACTGAAAGCAACTGAAACCTTCAGTAGCGCCATCAGAATGGAATTTGGTGTGGACAAAAGTGCGGTCATGCATGTAAAGCGAGGGGAGATTTTGGAATCCGTGGGAACCCAACTCTCGGATTCCATAAACCTCCGAGCCCTCTCCGCATCCGAAACCTATAAGTATTTGGGTATGTCGGAAGCGTTGGGCATCAATGTTACTGACATGAAGCAATCGTTGAAGGAGCGCTTCTTTGGCCGCCTGAAGAATGTTTTTAATAGTCTTCTATCAGGTGAAAACAAGGTGCGCGCCTTCAACGTTTGTGTCTTGCCAGTTTTGATGTACTCTTTCGGCATACTCAAATGGATTCAAACCGAACTCGACGCCCCGCACAGGAGGGTCCGTACGCTGTTGACTGCATATCGAATGCATCACCCACGGTCATCGGTAATGAGACTGTATATCCCGCGAAAGTGTGGAGGTCGAGGCTTTTTAAACGCTACGACTCTCCACAATCGTGAGATATGCAGCCTCAGGAAATATTTCCTAGAAACCGACGTGGGGATGCATCGAGATGTGGTCGCGGTTGACAAGGGCCTCACCCCGCTCTCCTTGGCTAACGAGAACTGGCGCAAACCTGTAATACTCGACACTAATGACCGCATGGAGGTATGGCAGAGTTAGGAGTTCCACGGACGCTATTTCCGGGCCCTACATGGACCTGATGTAGATCTACTAGCGTCCGTAGCCGGGCTGCGTTTCGGTGACCTCTTTGGGGAAACCGAAGGTCTGTCTGTGGAATTATGGACGAAGTTAAGATGACGAACAACTACCGGAGATTTATTGTGAAAGATGGCACGGTTGACATCTACCGGGCATGCCACCGTCCAGGAGAATCAATTAAGCACATAATTTCCGGGTGTTCTCGTCTAGCTAACGAAGAATACTTGTATAGGCACAACCTAGTAGCCAGGATTATCCACCAGCAACTTGCTCTGAAATACAGTCTTGTGGAATCAGAGGTGCCGTACTACAGGTATGTGCCCGACCCAGTTCTCGAAAATGGAAATATCACATTGTATTGGGATCGATCCATCATCACTGATAGGACTATTGTTGCAAATAAGCCTGATATAGTGATGGTGGATCGAGTAGTGCGGCGCACAATGATTGTTGACATAATGGTCCCACATGACGAGAACGTCGTGAAAGCTGAAAACGATAAACTTTTTTCGCGGGTTGGTGTAAAAAAAAGATAGACGTGTCTCTGATTTTGAATTTATATTTAAATTAGAAATACACAGTTATTTGCCAAAATTTTGATTAATCATAAGTGTATAACCTCTATTAAACGGGTACTCACGTTTGTGACACATTTATGTGACTAAAATATTATAATTACACCACCTGCCAGCTCATCATCTGAATAGTCACTACACATTCACTTTGACACTAGTGGATCACCATGTCCCAACTTGCCGATATATTGTCTGCACAAAAGAGTCTTGAAGAGATCTTCACACGTAAAATGGAAGCACTGGAAGCTCAAATTCAGTGTGCCGGACCTGCCAAGGATACAGTGGCACGGGTGGCTGAGGAGTTTCGAACTTTCAGGGAGCTTATTTTTAGCATGCTTGGGTTGCTACGGACTCAGATCGGCGAATGTGCTAAGTTGGTTGATGGATTGGAGACGAGACACAGACGAAAAGCACTAATTTTGCAAGGTGTTGCGGAAGTTGATGGTGAAGACAGCACTACAGTCGTCCTGGATGTTTTCAATAATAAGCTGGCCCTCAAGAGCTTCTCAGAATCCTCCATAAAGGTCTGTCATAGACTTGGCGCTGCCAATAAAGAACATGACAGGCCCATACTGGTGAGGTTTTCCAGCTACGATGACAAATCGGTAGTCTGGAAAGCTAAGACACGGTTGAAGGGGACATCCATCTCAGTAAAAGAGTTCTTGACAAGAGTCAGGCAATCCATCTTTGGAAAGGCTCGTCTTCATTTCGGAATACGATCATGTTGGACTCAGGACGGTGTTATAGTGCTGATAGCCTTTGATGGAAGTAAGCATAAAGTGTCCTCAATGGATGAGCTAAATCCTCTGCTCGTGAAGTATCCAAAGATCCATGATCCAAAAGCCACTGGAGACAACCTGCAAAACAGAAGCAATTAATAATGGTATCATGTTGTTTATACTTCTCTAGGAAATAATTGCATGTTATTGTTATTATGGAATTACTTACCAGTAGTGAGATATTTTTATGCTTTTCCTATTAGATTGATTTTTAGGCATTCCATTTATATAATCTTTAGTTATGTAACTTCCTCAAAATATTAATCAATTTAGTTGAACACTTCAGAGAATGATAGTATTTTACCCTCAACAACTCATGTTTTACATTTATTTTGTGTGTATACGTCAAATGTCAATGTCAAATGCAAAACATAAAATCTCCACAGATTATACCATAAGCCATTTTTTAATCGGATACGTTCACGACTTTTTCATATGTTTTTTAATTGGCTTATTTTTTTTTTTTTTTTTTTTTTTATGTTGCTTTCCTATTTTGTTCCGCATGTCAGTTAAACTATTTTATGTGCGCTTTTATGTAGTTTAACCAGTGTTTAGATTAAGATGATTTTGTGAGCTGGCGGGTGGTGCAGAGATGCAAACGTCGTGCCAGTCATTTATAGTGTTCTTTAGCGTTATATAATATATATTTATTTATATTTATTTTTACTAATATTTATGACATCAGATAACGAATCCTTTTATTCTGCCAACGAATCTAGTGCCTCTTCCAGTGAAGACAGTTTTATTTCTCTCACCGACACCTTAGGTGTTGTTTTACGTCAACATTTCAGCCAGAATTCTAGCCGACTATTTAATGTATGCCACCTCAATGCTCAGAGTATTCTCAGTCACTACAACGAACTGCGTGACACGTTTACCGACAACAATGTTCACGCCGTCCTGATTTCAGAGACTTGGCTCAAACCTGACCTGCCTTCAGCCACTTACTCGCTCCCCGGTTTCGTTCTTCTTCGGAATGACCGTATCGGTAGGAGGGGGGGTGGCGTAGCTATTTACCTGCGTGATAATTTTCCATTTAAAATCCTAGCTTCTTCTTCTCCCAATGATTCCGCAGAGTTTCTTTTCTTAGAGGTTTGCGTCAAAGGAGCTAAAACTGTCCTTGGCGTCATCTATTGCCCCCCTGCCATCGATTACTTCACTGAATTCGAATCGGTTCTTGAATCTTTGGGTTCGCAGTATGCACATCACATTGTTATGGGGGATTTGAATACCAACCTCCTTGCCCACAATTCCCCTCGGTCCCGTAAACTCCTGCATCTAATAGAGTCAGCCAGTCTGCATGTTTTACCTCTCCAACCTACTCATCATAACATAGTTGGTGATGACACTTGGCTTGACCTGATCCTCACCTCTAATCCTTCCCTAGTTTCCTCACATGGGCAACATGATGCTCCTGGCTTTTCCCATCACGACCTTATTTTCCTATCTTATGTCCTTAAACCTCCTAAACCTAAACCTTCTTTCCAGTACCGGCGTGCCTTTGCACGTATGAATACCGAAAAGCTTCGACAAGATGCGTCCAATATTGACTGGTCACCGCTTGAAGCGGCTGGTACAGTTGACGAAAAAGTCAGATTTTTCAACGATACGGTGGTCAAACTATATAACGTCCATGCTCCCGTAAAGAAAATTAAGTTAAAGCGTTTGCCTGCACCTTGGATGAACATAGGAGTTCGGATGGCAATGCGACGGAGGGACCGGGCGTTTCGAAAATTCAAAAAAGATCGCTCGGAGGACAATTGGGCCTTCTTTAAGGCTGCTAGGAATCGGTGTAACCAGATGATACGTAACGCTAAACGCCGACACATCTTAAATAATATCACTTCTTCTTCGCCTGCCGATATTTGGAAATTCCTTGGAACTTTAGGCATCGGAAAATCGCGACATTCGGACCTTCTTCACACAATTGGTTTGGACGATCTAAATCGCCATTTCTCGACTGTTCCAACTCTAGATGGTCTAACCAAATGTCAAACACTCGACTACCTTGCTGGTCTGACGCGTCCCAATATTAACCCCTTTATCTTCACCCCAGTCGACCCAGGAGAGATCAAAAAGACTATCCTTTCAATTAAATCCAAAGCCGTGGGTTGCGATGATATCTATTTTATCCTCTATTTTTATTAACCTCATCACCACCCAGCTTCGGACTGCGTATCATCTTTATGCCAACGACTTGCAGCTTTACTGTCAGGCAAGTGTTGACAAAATCTCCGATGCGATTGAGGAGCTAAACCGGGATTTAAGCGTGGTTAAGAACTGGTCTGATCGGTTCGGAGTGGCGGTTAACCCTACCAAGTGTCAGGCTATCATTGTAGGGAGCCTTCACAGTGTGAGGAAGTTGAAAACCATTCAACTTCCTCACACTAATGGTGCCTCCCGTAATATTCGACAACTCCATCATCCCGTTTAGCCCCGATGTCAAGGATCTTGGTTTACATGTCGACACTTGTCTTGACTGGCGAAAGCAGGTTGCAACTGTAAGTAAAAAAGTCACCGGTACGTTGCGGTCGCTCTATCAGTTGAAAAACGTTCTTCCATCACACATAAAGGCATTGCTTCTACAGTCCCTAATCTTTCCCATAATTGACTATGGAGATGTGTGTTACTATGACCTGAATGCAGATCTCCTCAATAAACTTGACCGCCTTCTGAATAACTGCATTCGATTCGTTTTCAATCTTCGTAAGTATGATCACGTGTCCGCCCACCGGTTGCTTTTAAATTGGTTACCCATTCGTCAGCGCAGAGAGTTGAGGGCTCTATCAATGTTGTTTTCTATTCTTGACAAATCTACGTCTCCTTCTTACCTGACTTCCCAGGTTCAGTACTTATGCTCTGCGCATAATAAAAATCTTCGGTCCACCAACAATCGTCTTCTACGATGTCCTTCTCACCGCTCTGGTTTCATTTACTCTTCTTTCTTTGTCCAAGCGGTCTTTCTTTGGAATGCGCTCCCTCTGAACATCAGGATGGCAACCAGTCGGTTATCATTTAAAGTGAAAGCACGTGAGCATATTCGCAAGAAGTTGGCAGAATCATACCAGCGGTGATTTGCTGGATTCGGTTTCTTCTCCACCTATCGTTATATCTCTAGACAAAGTTTTTTTTTTTCGTTATATGTATGTATATATGTATGTATTTGTATCTATTTGTATATATGTTTTTAGTATTCTTCCTTTTCGAGTTATCTATCCCATAAGTTGCACCTGCCATGTTTTTCTCTGCATCACCCTAAGGTTGACTGGTAGAAAATGCCTCAGGCATTAAGTCCGCCTTTGTACAGTAGTTTTACTTGTGCATAAAGTTTTAATAAATAAATAAATAAATAAACAGATCAAGTATCTTGACTTAGCTCGCGAAGTTGTCGACATGTGGGATGTGGATTCAGCGATCATTGTGTCGATAGTCGTCACTGCCAACGGCTTGATAGCCAAGAGCCTCGACCAACATCTAAGGAGGCTCTCGTTAGGCAGCTCGATCAAGGGCTTGATTCAGAAAGCAGTACTTCTGGATACGGCTCGTATTGTCAGGAGGTTCCTCTCTCTGGAGCCCTGATCGCCGGTAGCTTGGACCCTGTGCCCGATACCGGTGGGCTACTATTTTTTTATATTTGTAAATGTTTTTATAATTTTTGTTATTTTAATATTTAAAAATATAATTTATATGTTTGTACAATGAAATAAAGGAAATGTTTATCGACATTTTATAAGACCTACCGACACCTGGTACCTTTTTACTAAATATTTCTTTTTTTTTTAAATGTGCTTAGAAATTTTGTTTGTAGATGTTAATTCTAACAAATTGTAGCAAATTTGTTGTAGAACAATAATCAGTAAAAATCACAAAATGCCATATTTTCACCCGATTTTACAAAAACGCAAATAACTCGGAAACTAAATGCCGACATCTGGTACCTTTATGCGCGGACCGCCACATTGTATTACTAGTTACTATTATGTTCTCTAAGCAGTGTGTTAGGCTTACAGAAGTTAGTATTTCAGTTTCTACCGTGCCTTCAGGATATGTATTCATGTTAGATAGTTGACCGTTTCTTGGTTATTACACAGACTTACTATAAGCCCTCGGGCGTTTATAGGCTTATGGTAAGAAATTAAGTCACTGGTCTTGTTGTGTCATGCAATATATGTAGTTCAATACACGAACGAGTCACGCATTTTGACCAAGATGTAAAGTCCGTAGATTTAGGCCTTGAAGCGTTAGGTGCTCCTGACAGGGTCACGAGATTAGTTCGAAAGAGGTACTGTGGCCCTGGTATATGGGCAACTGAAGAAACCCGGGTGAATTTTAGTCAGTAAAAGTCTGTCACGCCGTCTGATTTGATGATTTCCCATCCAAAAAAAAAGCGTTAGGTGCTTGGTTCTACATTACATCTGAAAAGGAGAAGGGGACTTCTGGGCCCAGCAGTTAACTAGTTGAAATGTGTGTTAAAGAAACCGTTATATTTTTCTAAAGGAAATCACAGAATATGGTACCATGTTTCTATCCAGAAAGCGAGAAAACTTAAATTAAGTTAATGAAACTAAATAATCGATTAAATAATGAGTGAATTACTACTAATCGATTATGAATAAATCGGTAAAATCTTAGAATATGTATGCAGGTCGAGTGCCAAGTGCTTATCAAGCTTTCGTGGAATCGATTGAATCGATTTATAGTGTTTTTTTTTTGTTCTGGCAACACTTATGCCTGACATCCGTCAGTCACTGACTGACAGATGCACTTGTTTGTTTTCTTTCGTTCTGAGTGCGCCCGTATTTTCCTTGTTTTATTGTTTAACCCCACGACACCTCGGCTTTGCATACTTTAACGTACTATTTGACGGATCGTGCTACGCTAAATTACCTGGCTCTCTATTTTGGACAACTGTTTACGCCTATCGATTAGATATTGACGACATGGATTGCTGTGTAAAGTGTAAACCTCACTTTTACTATAATTCATATAACTTGGTTCCTGGATAGCCAAATTTCACCAAATTTTCAGTGAGTCCTTGTTATTATACCCTCTTACAAATAAGGCTAGTTTGATTCAGTTAACACCTGGGCCCAGGCATCTATGGAGTCATTCCCTTCTCCTTTTTAACAGTAGAAGCACGAAATAGTTTTCGAGGGATTTAATTTTTTGTATCGTGCCCTATTTATTTTAATTTTATCGGTGATATTGTACAGATATTACAGATACTTGTTTAAATCATAACCTATACTTCTATTACTGTCGGGTAAAAAGGTATGTCTTGCACACCAGTAGTTACTTTCTTCATAGCTAACAAAAGAGTTTCTTCTTTGTTGTTTATGTTGCGTCACTACATAGTATAAAACAAAGTCACTTCCCTCTGTCTGTCCCTATGTATTCTTAGATCTTTAAAACTACGCAACGGATTTTGATGCGGTTTTTTTAAATAGATAGAGTGATTCAAGAGGAAGATTTATGTGTATAATACGCGGGTGAAGCCGCTGGCAAAAGCTGTAGAACAATTGGAAGTTTGTACAGACTTGCACCTCCTTTTAAGGGGATTGGCGGGTGAAAGTAAATGATTATTTTTGGAACGAAGTTCCTTATCGCGCGTTGCAAAAGGGGGCTAGATGGAAAAAATTAAGACCAAAAGTTGTAACGACACTTTTCGTTATAGTTTTAAGCCGTGCGGCGTGCGCGTGTTTCTCTGTCTGTCTCTCTCTCTCTCTCATAAAAAGCAAGCCTGCTATTTTCGTTTCGTCTTTCTATTTCGTCATTCGCTAACGCTCTGTCGTACGTACCGGTTCGGTCTCAACGTCTAAGTTATTTGTGCGCGAACTACCCCCTACTCTAACCAAAATGTCAAAGTGTGATAATTGCAATAAAGGCATAACCAGCAGATCACCAGGACTGGAATGCAGGTCATGTGCTAAAACTGTTCATGCTAATAAAGCTTGCTCTGGTCTTACCGCAAAGCAGCTATCTGCACTTCGTAATGCGAACAGCCTGGACTGGATATGTGAGGAATGCAACCACAACTCGCCTAATAGAAAATCATCCTTCTTTGTTTCGGAAGAGGAAGACGAAGAAGAAGAAGTCGCGACCTCCAGTAGAAACCTAGGTAACTGTAACATCGATAGCGTCAAATTTCTGAAGGATATTACAGCCAAACTAAAAAAGGTCCTAAAGAAAGAACTGCAACCAATAGAAGTATCTGTAAGCATCTGCAGCAACAAAGTAGATGAACTAACAAAAACTGTGGAAGCCCAAAATAAGCACATACAGGAGTTGGAGAAGAAGTACACCCATCTTACCAACGAAAAAACTCATCTGGAACTAGAAATCAGCACACTAAAACAATATGTTCGTAATATAGATCAACAGCGTCTAGATAATGTCCTGGAAGTGATAGGAATTCGTAAAACTCAAAACGAAGACCTTGACTCGATATCTGGCAAACTGGCTCAAACCTTCAATATGGATAAATCAGAGATAATAAATATTAAGCGTATAGAAGACCGAAATGAACGTGAGGGACACATCCAGGTAGAGCTAAAACAAGCAGAACAGGCACAGTCATGGGTACGTGCATCCAGAAAGGAAGAAGTTTTGCTGGAACAAATTGTTTCCGAAGCCCCTGCAGAAATCTCCAAGTCGAAAGTTATCCTGCGTCGCGCCCTTACAAAATCTAATAAATCGCTACTGTGGCTGGCCCAACAAAAATTGCGTCCAGCATATAAATATGTATGGTTCCAGGATGGAAAGGTGTTGCTACGTAAACAAGACAAAGACAAGCCTATAGTTGTAAGGAGTGAAATGGACGTCGATCGACTTTCGACCACAACGCAAGCAGCACGTCAAAATATGTATCGGTAATAGCTTTAACATAAGTTATCCCGGATCTCTCTCCCGATCACCAAGAAATATTCGACTGTGCAAACATTAATGTTTTTAGTAAGCTTATATCTTCCATTCGTAAAATAAATTTGAATATTGTTCACATAAATATTAGGTCCATTATTAAGAATTTTCGTTGTGTAACACATTTAATTAGCACATCCAACGTAACTATAGATGTCTTAATCTTAACAGAAGTTAATATAAATGAAAACACTGTTCAAATGTACAATATCGATGGCTATGAAATGCACAGTAAGTTGCGTATTAACAGAAAAGGCGGTGGAATATTAATTTATGCTAGAGATGGTTACGTATTCACACCAATGAATCACTCGTTAATACACTGTGAATGTATTATTGGTCAAATCATAACACCTTACAACTACCACGCATATATCTGTGCAATTTATAGACCACCAAACGAAAGTAAACATCTATTCGTAAAGGAGTTAAGCAGTATCTTATCCAATTCACTTATTAAATCATACGACACTTATTTGCTGGGAGATGTTAACATAGACCTAAAGACATGCAACAACATCAGAGAATACTACGTAAGTAGCATGTCCGAGTGTGGTCTAACGAGCGCGATATCTGACTACACAAGAATTGAAACACGCGGAAATGACACTACACGTAGCTGTATAGATCACATATTTGCAAGGACGCGCTCGTTAGATCTGTACTCGGCCGCACTCGGAACTGTAATGGCCGATCATCGCATGTTAATACTGTCGTGCGTAGGACTTGACTCAACACAAATACAGGTTGATTCAAAAATAATACAACAGATTGATAATACTAAAATTAAAACTTTACTTAACAACGTAAAATGGAGCGAAGTAGATGATATGGACTGTCCAAACACAATTTACGATTTCATACAAAATCAATTTCACAAATGCTACGATGAATCAAAATACATCAGAAAAATAAACGTAAATAGTAAAAAAAACAAACAACCTTGGATAAACAATAGAATTAATAATATGTGTAAAAAAAGGACCAATTATTTTTAAAGTGGAAAAATGATTCAACGAATAAAATACTGCGACTAGAATATAATAATTTAAGAAACAGAACTCATAAACTCATCGAAAAATCTAGAAATAATCATTTTTTGGAAGAAATAAATAATAATAAAATGGACCCCAGAAAGCTGTGGCAAATATTAAATAAGTTGTCTGGTCGCAACAAAAAGTCGGTGGATGAAGTTATTCTGAGAGCCTTCAAAAACAATAATATAGAAATAAAATCGATAGCTGACAAGTTTGCCACGGAATTTAGAAATAGTGTTAGGAAGATCTTGCCCAAGTGTAACTGTCACCTACTGAATGAATCAGAATATACATTTCCCCTTAACACATCAATGTACTTTAAGAAAGCAACAAATAACAGCGTGAGTAAGCTAATTAGAAACCTCCATACAAATAAAGCTCCAGGTGTAGATAACATTAGGTGTATTGACATAAAATCTCTTTGTAACAAAATGTCAGGCATTATTGCTAAGTTGATAAATGCTAGTGTCAAACAAGGAAAATACTCGGAAGTACTAAAAACCGGTGTGGTGCGCCCAATATATAAAAAAGGCAGTCTGGCCGACTACGAAAATTATAGACCGATCACTGTCCTACCTGTTATCGACAAAATAGTAGAAAAGTACATTTATAACCAGATGCAAGATTTCTTCGCAAATAATGACGTTCTGTCCAGCACACAATACGGTTTTCAACCTAATAAGTCCACCTATTATCTAAATTCACGGATGAAGTCAACGAATCTCTTAATGATAACAAAAAGGTTATTTTACTATTTATCGACTTCAGTAAGGCGTTCGATACGCTCAGACACGACACCCTGCTGACAAAATTAAATAATTCTGGAGTTCGTGGACCAATACTCAAATGGTGTGAAGACTACCTTAATAATCGCAGATACAATGTCAAAATATGTAATGAAATCAGTGACGCCATTGAAGTCACTGAAGGGACAGCTCAAGGTTCAGTACTTGGACCCTTACACTATCTGACTTATGTTAACGACATGGAGCATGTGGTCAATCACTGTTCTGTTTACCAATATGCAGATGACACATGTCTTGTAGCAATCCACAAAGACGTAAAAGTGGCAGCTCAATGGTTGCAGGACGATTTTACTCGAGTCTCCAAATGGGCACTCGATGCTGGACTGGTTCTCAACGCAAGTAAGACCAAAATCGTACATGTCCACTCTAGTCATATAAAGCAGATTACATCTTTTAAGATAATCGCACACAGTCACAGTTGTCTTCACTCCACTCTGTCGGGTACGTGTCGATGTAAGGCAATTGATCAGGTAACGCACCACACTTACCTTGGATTAGTCGTGGATAATCGTACATGTCCACTCTAGTCATATAAAGCAGATTACATCTTTTAAGATAATCGCACACAGTCACAGTTGTCTTCACTCCACTCTGTCGGGTACGTGTCGATGTAAGGCAATTGATCAGGTAACGCACCACACTTACCTTGGATTAGTCGTGGATAATCGCTTTAGCTGGAGTTACCACGTGGACTCAGTTTGTGATAAGTTGCGAGCTATACTGGCGAAATTCTACATCCTAAAACCTAAAGTCCCGTTCAAAATGCTGCTCAGCATGTACATTGCTCTAGCAGAATCAATTATAGCATACGGACTTACGAGCTACGGGCGAACATTTAAAACATATACTGAAAAAATTTCCAACCTGCAAGTAAGACTATTAAAACTCATCGTACCAAGAAAAATAAAAGACAAATATAAAGACAACGTCATCGAATTATTTAAATATTGTAAAATTTTGCCAGTGCAGACTAGACTCAAAATGGCCCTCGTGATCGAGCAATTTGAAAATAAAACCATTCAAATACCTATATCGCATAAAATAATCACAAGAAGTATCAGCCAAAATAAATTAATAGTACCTCAGGCTAGAAATTATTATGGCAGACGAACGGTATTTTTTTTAATTCCCACCATAATTAATGAAATACCAACCTGCATAAAAAAGGAAATAAACATGAAAAACTATAAACAAAAATACAAGAAATACTATTACAATTGTATATTAAATACTAGTTAATCAAATAAAAAAATTACCTTATAAAAATAAATAACACTTGAAGCAACCTGTATAAAAATATTTACGTTGACTAGGACCGGTCATTTAATGAGTGGTAATGAGCCGCCTCACGTAGGTTAGGTACTTACCTACTTGCTAATAGATGTTTACGACTGTCATAGTTACGTATAAAATATTATTGATGTACTCACATTGTTTTTAGTGCTTAAGCAGTGCTGTTCATTTAATGCGAATGTGAGTATCAATACAAACCATTTCTGGTTTAATGATACAAAAGTAAAACGAACCTGTAAAGACTATAATGTACAAATAAATAATTAAAAAAAAAAAAATCGCATTGAACAGTGTGATGTCGCGACGATTATTTTTAATAACACACTAGCAATCAGCATCTAAATCATTTTGTAGGATATCGCTAATCCGGCAAATGTGGCTAAACTGTCAAAATAGAAACCATTGTTCACCCTGATAGTGAGTTTCACAATTGCCCGTTGTTATGTTTTATCGACCTAGTCAAATAGGATTCGTGACGTCAAACCAAATAAATGCTCTTTTGTTAAACATTTAATTCAAAATCATCTGGTCAAGCCATGGATAAAATTAAATACTCAAATATAAACAACTACACAGCAACCTAAAGTTCAGTACAATCTAAGCCCGAACTCAGTTAAAAGATTTTCGCAGAATTCTATTTCTTCTTCTTCCGGTGCATTACCGGATTGCAGTTCGTTTCCTATGGTTAGATATTCTTTGGTTTCAAGAGAATATGTTGTCCAATTTGCGCCCAAAGAGTCATCCGGAGTTGGGTTTCTAAAACAAAAATGACAGAAAGTTGAATTATTTTGGGTCTACAAATGACGATCCAAAGTCTTTGTTGGTTGAAAATTACTGTAATGATGACGTCATTATTCAGCCGAAAGACATCCACTGCTGGACATAGGCCTCCCCCAAGCACCGCCAATTTGAACGGTTCTGTGCTTCCCGCATTCCGCTGATTCACGCGGCCTTCACCATGTCATCGGTCCAATGATGACGTATTGTGGGAATAATGTTGTTACGTTTATGTATTTGTAAAATACTTTTAATGTCAGTATGGACAGGAGTTTAACTTTTATAGTATTAGCTTTGGATCGATCGGGATTCGGTTTGTTCCATACAAAATCTGGCCTTCAACAGAGCAGTCTAACAAAAATAATTAGTATTGAGACGGACTTTTGATCGAAGTGGATTTGTAATACATTTAGAAAATAAATATCTTTAAACGTTATTTTGTGCAGAGCGAACCATGTCCATTGTTAGGTTAATTTTTCGATAGTCTGTTAATACTATTGGTAATGTGATATAACTTAAGTAATAGTTTTCGGTGTATAAACTTAAAAAGGAAACTGAGACTGGCCTTACCCGTATTTAGCAAAATACAATAGGTCATTGGTTTTGTGACTTTGTCATTATGGTGGAACTTAATAGAATACATATCAATTAAAGGCCCTTCTCACGCACTAAATAGATACATTAAGTCATCACTATGGGCAACAACTGGCTTATCACCAACTAAATGGTGCCATTATTTCAGAAATGATATTCAATTCAGATGTGCACGAGAATTTGTACAAATATATGTTGTTCTTCTGAGAGCGAGCACAGATCTTAGCCCACTTCATCGTGGGAAATACGAACACATCCATCGAATATAATTTTCCTAATTTGTCCCAATTATCTGGTATTGAAATCTAATTTTTGAAATAATATTCTTTGTTTCTTTTCCCAATTTCTAATTGTTTATTTACTGATAAATTGAGTGATAACGGATAAGATACAAAGAACTGTGGGTAGTTTCTAGCTTGGTCTAAACTTTCGTTGTAATCGCCAAAGACAGCTACACCCATCAGACCTTCATCGGCAGTGTAGCCTACCATAATATCTACTTCTTCATGAACATTATTTGATACTGCATCAACCATATCTCCATGATAAAATCTGTCATTGTTTCCAAATTCTTTTTCATCAGCTACACTGAAATACACTTCATTATTGGTACTTAACTTTTCGGAATAAAAACCACAGCTTGTATAAGTGCATCAGTTGGCTGATTTTCCAAGCATTCGTATACTTCTTTAACATCGTTAGAATAGAATCCTAATTTTCTTGCCAAAGCAAAGCCCCTTTCACGTGGTTTATATGCTTGTGCCCAGTAAGAAACACTGACGCTACTCTGAACAATGGCTCTCTTGAATAAACCTTTTGATATTGGTGCTATTAAGTGATAGGAGACACTGACCCCACCAGCACTCGCACCAAATATGGTGATATTTTTTGAATCACCACCGAAATTGGCGATATTCTTCTTCACCCATTTAAGGGCTTCTACTTGGTCTTTCATAACAGCATTTCCGGGCACATCTTCAGTATCTAAACAAAGGAAACTGTTAGATATGCAGATATAGGACGGACAGCAGTCAAACACGCTAGTTAATGAAACACTAACTTTAATCTGTATTGACGGGTTTACTTAGCCGGGTCGCAGCCGCGGTGCGTTATACATACATACGTAACATCCCCTTCCCTTTATTTGGCGACTACAAGTCAACCCCAATCAAATAAACATTAATTATAAAACTTCGCTAAGGAGTGAAGTTGTCGGGTGACAACGCGAGGCGTCGTGGATTTATCGCTGGTATGGGCGTCAGCGCATCGAGTGAGCCGTCAGACTCTGATAGTGGCGTAGCGAAGGTCACATTTCGCTCTGAACCACATTCTCCTTCACGTTCTCCTCAGACCGGTGTACTAGTGACTAACGGTGATATCGTAATGTGTTCTGGTGATGGTGTTCCTATTTCTTCTATATCAGAGTTGGTGTTGTTGCTGGTTTGGTCGTCATCATTTAGTGTCGCGTGGTTTGCGTCTGGTTGGTCACGCTGGACATCTGGAATGACATCTGAATCCCAGTTTGAGTCGTGTCCTGGTATTTGCGTTTGTACGCGTGCCCGTATCTGATCCAAATGTCTTTTTACCATGCGATCCATTTCGGGAACATACACTTCATACATTACGTTCCCGATCTTCTTCCTTATTATCCCTTCTACCCATACAAACTTTTTATTATTTAAATTTTTCGTTATCCATACCTCTTCATTTTCTTTGAATTTTTTACGTTCTGTCCCTTTGTAATATTTACGCTGTAAGAACTGGTTTTGTTCCAAGGTTTGAGTGAGGCAAGTGGAAGAGGAGGTCGACACTGCGGAAGTCGCCGACGCCGATGTCGGTGACAATAAATCGAGCCGCGTGCGAAGCGACCGGCCGTACACGAGCTCAGCGGGTGATTTCTCGGTGGTACTATGCCTGGAGTTCCGATAGTCGAATAACAACTTAGAAATTTGCTCCTTTAATAATAATAATAATAATAATAATAAAACATTTATTTTCAGGTAACAAAGACCCATAGACAAATACCTTACAAACTAACATACATAAGTATTATACAAAAACATGTGTTAATAATAGTACTATAAACTATGTTAGTAGCACTTCACTATTAAGTTAGCTTGTCCGTGAGCTGTCCCGTGGCACTTGTCCGCGGAAGCGACGGAACACCACGTCCTGTGGCCAAAAGTCTTCGTCCATGACGACGGGCAGATAGCAATTTGGTACACGCACCACAAACGCCTTGAAGTTGACGTTGCGGTGTGACTCCAGTAACTGTACCCTCGGCATGTACTTCGTCTTCTGGCGTACGTACTCCACAATGTCTTCCGCCTTAGTGGTGTAGTGTAGGCGGGAAATGTACACGGGAGTGTTCGGCTTAGCAGCGCGCAAGCTGACATTGGACTTTGCAGTAGCTTTCCCGCAGCGATTCTTGTTGGTTCGCGAATGGTGCTTCCTCCTTTGCTCCGTTTCCCTTTACGATTTAGAATTATGCCTTTGAGACCCCTTTTAATAATTTTAACCGAGCTTTCGGCTTGTCCGTTACTTGACGGATGATATACCGGAGCAAGCATATGTGTTATACCATTCTTTGTACAAAATTCTTTAATTTCTAGTGAAACAAACGAAGTACCGTTATCCGTTACTATAGTATGTGGTATACCGACTCGTGATATTAAGTCTATAAGTTTCTCAATGACTGCTTTCGAGCCATATGGTGTTGTCATTTGATACACTTCTACCCATTTACTATAAGCATCCACTGCGATAAGAAACATTGGGTTATTAAAGGGCCCTAGAAAATCTAAATGTATTCTATGGAAGGCATGAGGAGGGTGTGGCCAGGGGGTGAGATGGGCGCGGGGCGGTGCGGGGCGCAGCGCGCTGCAAACCGCGCACGCGCTGGCTAGCCGCTCCAGCGCGCCATCCACGCCCGGGAACCACAACCACTTGCGCGCCTCTGACTTCATCTTTACCACTCCAATGTGAACTGTGAAGTTCATTACATATTTGATCTCTCAACAATTCTGGTATGATTACTTTGTGGCCACGCATCAAACAGCCGTTTTCAACCGATAATTGGTTACGACAGTAAAAGTACGATTTCAATTTGTCGTCGTATACTTTTCTCGGCCAACCTAGCACCACATAATCTTTTACTTTGAGCAATGTTATATCTTTCTCGGTTTCGCGATGTAAAATAGTTAGCGTCACAGGCAGCCCTCCGTCAACTACGAAGTAAACATATGTGGCGCGGTCATCACTGGTGGCGCGCGGTTGGACTTGCACTCGCTCTGCTCCCGCGCGCGCACCGCCAGCAATGGCCCCCGGCCCTGCGCTGCCTGATGACGGTGACTCATTCCCTACGGGAGCGCGCGACAGATAATCAGCACTGTTATTTTTACTGCTAACATATTCAATGACATAATTGTATGCAGATAAAAATATTGCATAGCGCTGTAGTCGGTTAGCTGATACCTCAGGTATACCACGGTGTGGACCGAAGATGGTTAACGGCCTATGATCCGTTCGCAAGGTGAAGGGCACCGCTCGTGCATATAAATACTGGTGGAAACGTTTTACCCCGAATACTATAGCTGTTGCCTCTTTTTGTTTTTGCGCATATTTTTTCTCGGCTGCTGTTAACGTTCTAGACGTATAGCTAATCGGCCGATCGTGGCCACCACTGCCTACCTGTGACAGCACTGCGCCTAACTCGTATGGAGAACCGTCTACTGTCAAGATTAATTTCGCCGCAGAGTCAAAATGTGCCAGTACCTCATCCGAAGCCAACTGCTGTTTAGATTGTTTAAAAGCATTTTCGTGTATTTGAGACCATTCCCATTTTGTCGCTTTATGTAACAAGTTATATAATAATGCTAGTATGGTTGATGCGTTTCGTACAAAATTGCGATAATAATGTGTTAATCCTAAAAAAGATTGCAATTGCAACACGTTCTGTGGTCTGGGTGTTTGTGAGACTGCTGTGACTTTATCTGGCGACTTTTTTATACCATTTTTGTCTATAATATGCCCTAGATAGTTTACTTCATTTTTGAAGAACTCACACTTGCTTGGTTGTATTGTGAGACCTGTGTCCGCCAGCCTTTCTAATACCGTGACTAACCTGTTCATGTGTTGTTTGCTATCGGCTCCTGTTACTAATATATCGTCGAGAAAAAACACTACTCCATCTAACCCTGATAATATACATTCCATTGCACGTTGAAAAATTGGTTGTATGCCATAGACAGATCAAATTGCTAAATTGTACGCCACCGTGCAATTTTGCGAACAAATCATTTACCGTTGGCAACGGATACTTATCGACTATTAGTTGCTTATTAATTGTCACGCAAAAGTCTGCGCAAATTCTCACTCCACCGTCCTTTTTCAAAGCGGGTACGATTGGTGACGCGTAATCTGAGTACCTGACTGGTTCTAATACTCCTAATTCGACGAGTCGATCTAATTCGTTATCAATTTTATCTTTTAAAGCTTATGGTACCGACCGTGCTTTAAAAAACAATGGTTTAGAGTCCGGTTTTAAATGCAATTCCACGGTGTACTTATTAAATTTTCCTAATTTGCCAGAGAACACCTTCGGTCAAAAATGTACTAGATTCCCGATGAGCGCTTCAAAAACGGCCCGAAAAATAAGAGCACAAATATTTTTGTGCTCTTATTTGAAATTAGTTTGGTCCAATGATAGCCAACGATAAGACGTCCTAAAAGCCGCAGCACGCGTTCAAAAATTGTCTAAATAACCAATGTAGCACCAAGTTTTTGGAAGGAATATCTTTTTTCCATAAGTTTAAATCTTTAAGTGTTTTTCATAAAATAAAAACAATCAAATAGTAAATATAAATCATTTAGCAAATACATATTATGATTGTTTGACCAATGTTTGCGACAACGCACCAACTATTGTAACAAACATTGTCTGTTCTGGAACAGAGAATGCATGAAGTAGTATTGTAATTTTATATTTTATTTTTGTTTGTAGATTTCCTAGCGAGCTATTTCGCTGTGCAGAATGGGTATCTATTGTAGCGAAAGAAAGAGGAGAAGAAATATACAAACCTTATAAAAATTCATATTTGAACTTTAATTTAAATGAAAAAATAATTTGATTTAATACAAATTTAACTTCTAAATACTGGTACATAAAAGTAGACGCACCCATTTTTTATACAGGTGGATCACATTGATTTAACCCGCACTTAATTAAATAAAATAACTATAATACTATTTTAGTCCTACTACTTTTTTAAATCGATTAAAAATGTTTGCCACCATCAAAACGTACCTTTTCACCTAAAAAATATATTCTGCAACTCTACGTCTTTCAAAACGTACTGTGTTCTGAGCATTGAAATGTAATACCATGAACTACGTCTAGTTCCAAAATAGAGTAAGCACGAAATTGTCAACACATTGTTTTTAACCATATTGCTTAGACTTTAAGTTTCAGTTTAGAATAAATAATTTTGTACTTATATCAAAATGACTTTTGATTTTTAAGGGACATTTTAAATTTATTGCTCTTTACCTTTCTCCGATGACAAAAGGACTTAAATATGAATATTTTGCAATCGTAATTATGCTTTATGTTTGAGTGTTGAGGATTATAATAAACTGAACTTGTTATTATTATACGTTTATAACGTTTTTCTATATTTCGTAGTAAGAAATATAAATGTGTAAGTGTGTGCAAACGTGGCCACTTGAGCGCCTTATTTTTATTCCTGATCCTTTATCTAGTGCTATTATTGATCGAAGGAGAACAAGGTGGGGAATCTTGTTATTAAGTAGTCCACTGTTGAATTGCCATTCGATCCGCTAATTGATTTAACTGTTGGGGCTAGTTCCAAGTCGAACTTGCTAATGAAATCACGGCAAATGAAACAACGGTGGGCCACCGTTACGTACAACAAACAAGTGTAGTTTACGCGTAATTTTAGGATTTTCTAAATCTAAATGAATAACACCAACTGTTTCTAATAGTTCCCCTGTATAGCTGAATAGTTTTTTATCTGTAACCAATAACGGTACTTTGCTGAAATGCTCGATATATATCTGGTGTGATATTATACTGACCGCGGAACCACTATTTATCTCGAACTTCAAACCTAGTCCACCGATGAAAACGCTCGCCAGCATCGGTCGACCCTTATCGCAACGAATATTTAAACACAACTTACCGTCGTCGCCCTCATCATCCACTTTACCTTCCTCCACGTGTTTAACTTTCGCGTCACTTGAGCACATCCGTATCAGATGGCCCTTGTTATTTGCACTTATAGTTTTTAAACCGGCACTGATTGGATTTGTGATTAGCATAGCCACACACGCTGCACTTTTCTTTAACCGCGAACGGAACTCTCATCCACGCTGCCAGCGCCCGCACTTACGCCACGTGCAGCCGGTGCGGCTTGGGGTTGGGAGGCGCGCCGAGCACACCGCGCGCTCTCCGCTAGTTCTACCGCCTTGGCAAGTGTCAAGTCCATGTGGTCCTGGGCAAAGAGCTTGTCTCGCTCCGGTCCTGGAATCATGCCCATGATGAATTTATCCAGAAGAGCTTCCTCCAAATTCTTAAACCCGCAGTGTGCCGCCAATCCCCTAATTCTGGCCGCCCATTGATTGTGGCTCTCGTCTGGTCGTTGCAACTGACTACCCTTTTTTTTGTGGGTGGGAAATCTCCAAATGCCGTGTCCCGCTCTAGATGGAGTGGGAGGCAAGTTAGGCTTTAACTGACTATAACCCACGGATATCTTCAAAATTTGTTTCTTCCAACTTCTTAGGCAACGCCAGGTCCCTCGCTAGCATATAAGTAGGTCCGGTGAGAGCGCTTATGAGTATTGCCCTCCGTTTGACCTTCAACTTGTCCGATTCGTCCGTAATATCGTTGGCAATGAACCATTGTTGTAGCCGAGACTTGTAACTTATCCAGTCCTGGGATAAATGGTCAAAGTTCGTTATTATACCGAATGAAACACCGAAAGTGGACATTGTGCACTCGTTAATTCGTCCTCGTCGCCACTGTTAGATATGCAGATATAGGACGGACAACAGTCAAACACGCTAGTTAATGACACACTAACTTTAATTTGTATTGACGGGTTTACTTAGCCGGGTCGCAGCCGCGGTACGTTATACATACAAACGTAACAGAAACCAAAAACTTCAACTCGGTAGTTAATCGTGACAAGTATAACATCTTGTCTTACTAGGAACTTAGGACCGTATTCGTTATCATCTCCAGAACCAGATATGAGACCTCCTCCATGTATCCAGACCACAACAGGTAGTGCAGTGTCCGGTTTGACGTCTGGTGTGTAAACGTTTAGATACAAACAGTCTTCACTACCACTTCGTTTTTAGGGTTCCGTTGCCAAATGGCAAAAAACGGAACCCTTATAGATTCGTCATGTCTGTCTGTCTGTCTGTCTGTCTGTCCGTCCGTCCGTATGTCACAGCCATTTTATACCGAAACTATAAGAGCTATGCTGTTGAAACTTGGTAAGTAGGTGTATTCTGTGAACCGCATTAAGATTTTCACACTAAAATAGAAAAAAAAAACAATAAATTTTGGGGTTCCCCATACATAGAACTGAAACTCAAAAATGTTTTTTTTCATCAAACCCATACGTGTGGGGTATCTATGAATAGGTCTTCAAAAATGGTAATGAGGTTTCTATTATAATTTTTTTCTAAACTGAATAGTTTGCGCGAGAGACACTTCCAAAGTGGTAAAATGTGTGTCCCCCCCCCCGTAACTTCTAAAATAAGAGAATGACAAAACTAAAAAAAATATATGATGTACATTACTATGTAAAATACCAACGAAAATTGGTTTGAACGAGATCGAGTGAGTAGTTTTTTTTTTAAACGTCATAAATCGTATACCGCAATTTACCTTACATTCATTCAAGTGAAATATAAAAATTTAAAAATATATATATTTTTAAACCGAAAATACCTACAGGTTTGTACGGAACCCTCGGTGCGCGAGTCCGACTCGCACTTGGCCGGTTTTTTTATCTTTATCAAGGAACAGTTCGTACTGAGCGCACCTGGAACCAATTTTTTTTTTTGCGTTACGAACTCCTTCCCTTGGTGTTGCAGGTTGTGGGGCCTGTAAATAATATAAATAGTGTTTTAGTGAACAAGAAAAACAACAAGAAACCGGTTGCTTGCTAGTGGTCGCATCAACATGCTTTTAACAGCTGCAGCAGCAAACTTTATCTTATACATATGTCGCACATACAAATAAGATAATGTTTTGCTATCATATATTGTTGCGTTATCATTTGATTAAAAACCATTCACGACGAGGCGTTCCGAAAATAAATCAATAAAAAAACCGGCCAAGTGCGAGTCGGACTCGCGCACCGAGGGTTCCGTACAAACCTGTAGGTATTCTCGGTTTATGCATAAGGTTTATGTTTATGAAAATAAATGTTTTTTTTTTAATTTTTATATTTCAGTTGATTGAATGAAAGGTAAATTGCGGTTTACGATTTATGACGTTTTAAAAAAAACTACGTACTCGATATCGTTCAAACTAATTTTCGGTGGTAGTTTACATGGAAATGTACATCATATATTTTTTTTCGTTTTATCATTCTCTTAGTTTAGAAGTTACGGGGGGGGGGACACACATTTTACCACTTTGGAAGTGTCTCTCGCACAAACTATTCAGTTTAGAAAAAAAAGATATTAGAAACCTCAATACCATTTTTGAAGACCTATTCATAGATATCCCACACGTATGGGTTTGATGAAAAAAAAATTTTTGAGTTTCAGTTCTATGTATGGGGAACCACAAAATTTATTGGTTTTTTTCTATTTTAGTGTAAAAACCTTAATGTGGTTCACAGAATACATCTATTTTCCAAGTTTCAACAGCCTAGCTCTTATAGTTTCGGAAAAAAGTGGCTGTGACATACGGACGGACAGACAGACAGACAGACATGACGAATCTATAAGGGTTCCGTTTTTTGCCATTTGGCAACGGAACCCTAAAAATGGGTAATTCTAAAAAAAAAATAACATAGGTAATGTTTCTTGTTTTAAATAAAATGCTTTCATATATCCTACTATATAATCCATTTACTTCACACCATTGTTTCACCCAAGGGTTATATAGAAACGTATAATAGTAGGTAGGTGGTGGGTGGTTATTGCGCAAAGTGGGTTCAGTAATTGGGTCACCTGAGGCCTCTAAGGTGAACGCACGTCGAGCGGCGCAAAATGCATCTATCGGCAGTTTTGCATCGGCGAACACAAGTGCGTCACCAGCTGATAATGCTGACCAAGCGCCGCCCGCCGACGCCGTCGCCCGCGCCACAACACCGGCTGCGGAAACGTCACACGTAGGTACGCCGACCCCTAAGCGTGCCTACGCTGCTATTGTCACCACCGGCGAATCAGGTGTGTCGCAACCTAAGCGACCAACTGTAATAGGGGAAAAACAGAAGAAGGGTGCCCAACCTGCCCTGGCTGCGGTCCGTAGCTCCTTGCCGAGAACGGGCCAAGTTGATGAAGAGGGTTTCACGAAAGTGGAAAGGAAGAAGAAGAAGCCCTGTCCACGAAACCAGTGTGGTACCGCTCCGAGTGGACCCAACATGCTGCTGCGCCCTGCTGTGCCTACGACGCAGCTGTACATTTCACGCCTGCACTACTCCACGATGATTGAAGAAGTAGTGCAGTTTTTGAAAGTGAAGACCAACTGGACTCTGAGGGTCGAAAGGTTGGAGTCGCGCCACAACATCAACTTTAAGTCGTTCGTGGTACGAGTTCCAACCGACCATCTACAGACCTACTTAAGAGAGGACTTTTGGCCGAAAGGTGTCATGTTTCGACGCTTCCGAGGACGGTTTCGCGACACCACGCATCGGAACACGACGTCATTACGTGTTTAGAGACAGTTTTAGTTTAATTTAGTTTTATAGAATATGTATTAGTTTATAGTTATTGATTTTATATTATTTTTGTATTGTTTTTATGGGCCTTAGTAGCCTGAAATAAAGGATTGATTGATTGATTGATTGAAATCCTCATTTCGCTAGTCATGTTTTACACCCATATAATTGGGGGCAACCCTAGTGCAATTAATCGGGCTCAATTCAGGCAAAACAATTACACTAAGCCAGACTTTGGCATCAAATCAACCCTATGATCAGCATTACGGTTGCGATCACTGGATCAAGGATGCAGTCATTATGAACGATGATAGATCTTTACCTTGAACCTGAGTTCTCCAAGTGGTAGCTGCGCGTATGGTATTTCCTTGAAGCCACCGTATTCATTATGCTCCAGCTGTCCCTCCAGCAATCCCTCACTCACCCTCACTCACCCTCACTTGCACCATCGTCGACAAGTTCACACTCAGTTCCACACACAACAACACGACGCTTATTAATAATGCCATGTTAACCGTCAATTAATGTTGTTTCATCAGATATGTTATATCAGTGTCTGATTACAGTTTCTGAGTAAGCATAATGCTGATTTTTACAGCTTAATATTCTATTAGCTTGAACATGTGAGAATTGGAGCAATTTACGGATGTGTGTTTTTAATTGTGTCCGTAGATAAATATATTAGTAAGATTAATTCTTTATCAATATTTTGTCTTAGATATCATATCGTACTGACATATGACTTCAATATCGATCCCTGGGCTGGTAAAAGCAACGACAAGATTGTTTTGATAGAGATAATAATGATAATAATTCATAGTGTCAACCGTCAACCCACATTACTGTCTCTATCCGGAGAAATAACATTGATGGAATTTTCCTTGAACTCTTTGTATTATTTAATAATATTCGAAATTAAATGCCTTAATTTGGAGTTAAAAACTTATATTTCTATAATTAACAAAACATGACGTGCGCCATGACCCAGACAAATCTAAGTAACGGAACGATACAATAATTAAGTCTTAAAGAATAGCAAATTCATGAAACTAGAGATTTAACATAAAAACACGAATATTAGCTGAGTTTACTAAATTAAACTGTTTTTTTTTTTAACTAAGGATATGCTCATATGGACTTGAACAAATAACAGAATAAAAATTGCACTCAAAATTTCTAATGGTACCAGGATTACAGAATCGCGAATTGCAACAACACAACGGTATAGAAGATATCACAACGGTGAGAAGCGCCGCCAGGTGCAACAGTAGACTCACGCCCACGTAGAACAGCCGACAGGCGCGCATCTTACTGAAGGACGCGCGGTGTATTCGTTGGACGTTCTTGCATAACTTCTTATTTTCATCTGTAATTGATATAAAACACCATTTGTTGCTTTTATGTTGCTTTGTTCTTCAGTAAAATTTCATAAAATCTACTACAACTCCCAGTCACCTGTACAATTGGACATAAGTATATAAGCACATGTGTCCTGAGAGTCCTCTATAGCTATATAGAACGCCTCGCAGTACAGACTCAGTATAGTTTGTAACATCAAGTTTTTAAGTATCCAAATGCAAATTAGCACTGATGACGAAATGGCTACATACTGAAAAAAATAACACATGATGTTACTTGAAATCAAAAGAAAATGACACTGGGCAGCGAACTATGGGCATAAGATACGTATGAGTAGAGCGGATGCCCTAAAGCCTATGCTATAAAATATATATAAATGGAAGGAGCTGTTCAAGTAAAACCTTTGCTACTCATGTGACTTTTGCTTATTTTTAGTCACTTCGGAGTTAATGAACTGTATAGATGACTATTTGGGCACGCAGTTAGTATTATACTCGTCTGCTTACGCCTTCAGGTACGAGGGTGAGGCAGAGAAGTACCTATAATACACCTACATTTTTTTGACATGTGACAAAAGGAAATTGTATGCAGCTGAGAATAGAATGTTAAGAGGGTTAAGAGGTCACATGAATGGATAGAATAAGAAAAGAGTACATAAGAGGAAGTCTGAAAGTGGCACCAATAACTGAAAAGTTGTGTGGGCATCCGTTGTCATGGTATCGTCACGTAATACGTAGGAATCAGTAAAATGTCGTAAGGAAAGTAATGAGTATGAATGTCGATGGCTATAAGAGTAGAAGATGACCAAAGAAACGATGGATGGATTATGTGAATTATAATTTATTATAGATAGTAAGGGGGTGACTATCAAGATGACGACTGATAGAGATGTGGCGGAAAAAGACATGTTGCGCCGACGCCAAATAAATTGGGATAAGGGCAGGAGAATGATGCTGATGAGGATGGATTCTTCGCCATGACATGTGTAAATACCATACAACAGCAGGTGAGATTATTGCTATCAACCGGACACAAATCCAGACTCCGGGCTCCATAAAACATATGTATATAGTACTGGAAGGTTTGGCAGCTTTAACGTTCATTTCGTCCGACACTTAAAAACCTTGTTCGTAACCTGGCATATAGGAGGGCAAACAATTAAAATAGTTGTTGATTGGCTTCCAAGGTGATGATTGAGAGGCCAATTATTAATGAAAGATAGTTAATTGAAGAAATTCCAGATTTTAATTTTTAAATAATGACTCACATTTAGGGCTTTAAACAGACAATTGATTGGGATAAGTTGCCATAAAAAAATCTTCCTCAAGAGTTCCATCCATTCATTCATTGACCTTATAGGGATTGGGCGTCAGGGCAGATTAGCCCAGTCTCCTTTAAATTAGTAATTTTTAAAACAGCAAAGTCTGTTTCGTCAGCAATCACAAATAAAAGCGTAAGGGCAAGTATGAACCTGTAAGGGTAAGTCAGAAATAAAATGCACAATTGATTTCAGTCACCAAAAGAGGTAAGTATGTGTAACCAGGGTCGTCCTATATAGTTGATGTTTAGCAAGAAAGCGAAACAGATATCCAAAGGAAATTTGATTATATAAATGAACTGTTTGTTTACCATTAATTATATAAATTTTATTTGAAAACGTCCATCGGTTTCTTTCAACACTTCAACTATATCCGACGACACTGGTTACTTATCTCTGGGAGCCCGTAATACGGGTTTCAAAACAAAAATAATACGTACACGATTCGCTGGCTTGCGTAGTGTTTCATAAAATTCTATTAACAGCTGAACATATTATAACGTATGCAATAAATTATTCATCGTAAAGTATAGAACCTGAAATGAAACTGTTTTTATTTTATTCGTCAAATTGTTATCGTTATTTGTCATTTCTAATCAAATCGTTTTTAGGGACGTCCGTTGCCTACACAGCAATGGTTCCTTCTACGGTCTAAACGTTCTTCACGTAGAGCAGCCTCGATTAAGAGCATTCTTGTAGCCATTTCAAGCAAATATAAAACGAAATCCACACTTCAGAATGACTAACAAAAATCAAAAGGTAACACTTTTGATTTTGTCAATTTAAGGTTAAAATTCCGAACAATCATCTGTCAAATTCAAAATTTCGTTCGTAACATTTATGAATTAGAGTAGGTTTAGAGAATCTAAATGTCAAACAATGTTCGTTCGTAACGAACTTCGGAACGAATGGAACCGCGGTAGGAAACACGCGAAATTCGATCGAAACTTCGTTTTTCGTTGAAAGAGAGTAGACATTGCGTATTACCGCGATCGCCGATGCAAATGTGTAAAGGGAACACCGGGGTGGTCTGAGTCCGTAAGAGTCTGACAGACCCCTCATGAGTTTTTTCCACCCCTGAACAAATAAGAGTGTTAGGTTAGGTTATCTAATAGATATTTTTAAAGATATAGGTATTCTTATGGTAGCACCGCAATTTATCTTCACCAACATTTAAGGAAAATAAACACTATACACTAAGAACAGTTTTTTTTTTCTTGGAATGTAATCTATGAGGTTATCGGCTGCTTAACTAGACTTAAGGGCAATTTATCCAGCTTGGTAGACACAACTTCGAGAAAGAAGCCGACAGGAGGATCCAGTTGGGTTGGGCAGCGTTTGGAAAACTTCGTCAAGTCTTCTCGTCGCCGACACCGCAGTGTTTGAAGACCAAGGTTTTCAACCAGTGCGTCCTGCCCGTTATGACATACGGTGCCGAAACGTGGACACTGACAGTGGAGCTAGTTCACAAATTTAAGGTCGCTCAGCGGGCTATGGACGGGGTTTTCTTGGCGTTTCTTTGAAGGATAAAATCAGGAATGAAGTTATCCGGAAAAGAACTGGAGTTACCGACATAGCTTGCAGAGTAAGCAGGCTAAAGTGGCAGTGGGCTGGCCATGTCTGTCAAAAGACCGATGGCCGATGGAGCAGACGAGTCCTGGAGTGGAGACCGCGTATCGGCAAACGTAGGTAGTGTAGGACGTCTCCCAGCTAGATGGACCGACGACCTCAAAAGGTGGCTGGGACAGACTGGATGCGGAACGCGAAGGACAGGATGTTGTGGCTCAGCGTGGGAGAGGCCTATGTCCAGCAGTGGACTGCTATAGGCTGAGTTGATAACCAGACTTGCCTGTGGCTACCTTAATTAATTAAGGCCTACAGCCAGGGCTTAAACAACTCAAAAATAGAGCGACTACTCGCTAAGGGCACCGCTGTGGGGTACGGACCTCGGCTTAGGGCATCGCTGGTAGAGGACAGCAAAGGACGGGCTGAATAGTAATGAACACTAAAAACAGTGATATTCATAATGCACATAGTTTGTCCTTATTTCTAGTATTAATATTCACTGGCTTCATAACTAATTTGTTGGGCTTGGTATAACCTTTTATAACAAACTCCCCTCTTATTTGCTAGATTTGCATTTTAATGCGTTTAAAGCAAAAGTAAATTCTTACTTTTGTTCTACGGTATACTATTCTTTCAACGCCTACTTAAACGATTTTATATAGAATTATAAAATTATAAGTTGATCGCTGTGATTAACTCAAAACAATATTTATGTTCTTTAACCAGATTAAGCTTGTTTGAGTTAGTTAATATAATTGTTTATTTTATTTTACTGTTTCAATACGTCACACTTTTTAAATTGTATTTACGTTTATTGTCAACATAATCTACTCTTTACAGTGTTTTTTTAATGTATTGTATAGCTAGCGATCTCGACAATTCGCATTAGTGCTCATTCGATGTCACTGCTCGCGGTAGCAATGGGTCAGGTTACCTCCTTCCCGTAAATATGGCTATGCTGATAGGGGTAATGGCTGTTCTTTGCATTATGCTCATGAACGGATGCTGCTTGCGCCATTGACTGTTTGTTTATTTTTCTCCAAAGATCCTAGTTTAAAGTTTGTTACTCTAAGTTACCTAAATGAACGTAATACAACAGTGCATAATGTAAATGGACACGCCTTTTATGCCTGGAGGCTTTTACTTAGATTTTTTCTTGAGTATCATTTTAATGTTTTCTTAGTTTGATGGCACGTGCTAGATGACATTTGGCAAATAATTTAATTTATTTTTTCTATGTTGGGTCCATACAACTATTAATATTAATAAAAAATACGGTACCGATATCTAATAAAAGTTACTTACCATTGGTTGAGAAATATTTTTGTAAATCTGGTAACTTTTTAATATTTGGAGATAAGTTTGAAACAACATTTTGCGATAGGTTTCATCTTGAATATTAATGAGTGTAAAACCTGATGATTCCATAGTACGAGTTTATCCTCAAGCAAGTTTATCAATCGAATTGCATAAGCTATATTAGCGTCAAAATAAATGCAAATAACCAATTGAATTATTATATCAATTGGTATTTGTGGGTATACTTAAAGCAAAATTAAAACCAATAAAAATAATATAAGAACTGATAATCATAGCAACAGAAATCCAACTGTTTCTGGTCTTAGAACTGTTTTCATTGTTCAGAAATCTGTGAACTTGTTGAATCGTCAAAACTAACAACACATTACTGTTTGCTTGAATTAGAGTAATTATAAAGTTAAAGAAGAATCCGGAAAAATGGTAGCAGAAGTCGTGGATGGTTGTGTAGAACTGTATTTTATAAGTGGCGGCTAGTAACCCACTGTGTATATAAATAAGCCGAAACAGAAAAAAGAACATGAATAAAACTGTGCCACATAGTAACTTTAAGGAACAGATTATTTGCAGTTATAACATTGTCCTTGATGCAATACTTTGGAGTTAACAAAATGGCTTGCAATAAATTGAAAGGCAGAAACATGGCCTGCACATCTTTATCGACATTATCCGGTACATTTTCTGTTTGAAGACTTAGATGAATATTTTGAAAATTTCTTCTTTTATTAGACATGTTTTCGAAAGCACTTCCCACACAAAAATGTTTTCAAACATGAGAACATAGTGGTAAAGTTTGTCAAATAATATTGATGACAGTTACTTTCCGTTATTAAACTGAAGGATTATTAATTATTGTTCCCGAGTATTATCTTTTATCAGATAAAAGAATTGATCAATAGAATTAATGTGTAGCAAATTAACATAAAAAATTAAATTCATTTTTACACATTATCAGTGCGTTTTGCAGTTTCTGCGTATTCCCATGGGGAAAAGGCGTATGTAAAACTTAGTTGGGGGAAAGGCTAGGTAGATTAAAATTTGATTTTGTATGTTCGTTTTTAAAATGATTTTATGTTTTTGATTGATGTAAACTATATAAGACAAGCAAAATTTATTTAATTTTCGTTTCATATTTAGCTCATGGGCAGCTCATTGTAAAAAAATGGTTTTATGATGAGCGACTACTTCGCTCATGCATTTGGTTTAGTTACAGAAAACGAATGAATTGGGTGAAGTAATTTTAAAAGGGAATCATTTTTACATCTGTGATGTTTGTGGCACATATACGATAAAAAACCACAACGCTTTATAGCAGAACGATAATATTATCAACTTGTTTCCTACTGAATACAGAAAAAAAAACATTATTTGAAAGTGTTTTTAATTTTCACTATTTAGATAGCATTTAGGTTAAGGGTCTTGGAATAACTTCAAGTTTCTGTGAAATTCTTATCTTGTTCAATTGACAGACGAAACAAAGTAATTTTATGTTTTACTAGAGAGAGACTTCAAGAAGCGGTGGACTGGAGTAAGCTAGACGATGATAATAAAGATGGAAATAAGAGAGTTAAAAAATATTGCTACACAATGTTTATTATTATGAACCAGTAACTTTACAAAAGTGTAAACTGCAACAGTACAACAGCGTAATTAGTGATAACTCCCATCAAACATATTGTTAACGTAGCGTCTACATAGAACAGGCCACACGCGGTCATTTTATTGAACAATCGATTTGTCTGTAACACGTTCTTGCACAAATGTCTTTGAGGCTCTGTAAGGATATTTGTTATAAGTTAGACAGTGATTAATAATACATATTCATTCTAAAACAATCTGAGTTTAAGTATCATAAATGTATCTTTAGGACAAGTAAATTTATTGTAATTCAGTATAGAATTTCACAAATTAAAAACAGTGAGCAACAACAGGCAGGTCCAGTGAGGGTTATTGGATGATGATGATGTTTTCCTACACCGTTTTGAGAGTAGTGGTGATGAAATAATCAACACAAAGTAACGTGGCTGTTTGGGTTGCAACTTTTGATCTAAAACGCGTAAATCGCGGTCATTACCACTGTGCCACCGCTGTTTCACTGCACCACTGTTGCTGGTGTAGTGTATTTACTGTCAAAACCTTCTTACTTGGACAGTCTCCGTTCTTGATAAGCTGTATACTAGCCGATGTAGCTTCGTTGAAAGTTATATAGAACTTCTCACAATATATACTATGTATAACAACCAATGCTATATTCTTTGATAGCGAAATCAATGATACGAATACTCTAAACAGCGGGGCCTAAAACCAAATTACAAAGTTAAGTGTCTGTCTAAAATATTTCGGTGAACTTGAGGTTCTGTCCTCAGCACGCGTAACATGACCACATCTACCACTGTTCTACGGAAACGAGACAAAATTATCTCTTGGCGATATCTCTTCTGTTGGGCAGAAAATATTTTTTTGTCATTATATAGCTATTATATTATTATAGGACTACTTGATATTTTGCCATCACGCCATAGACCTCTTTCTACAGTCTGTTATTTTGTCGTACGTTGCTTTCGTTTCCACGGTGATCGTACTATGCGTGCTGGTAAACAGACCACTGTCTGCACCAAATTCATGATGAACACTGTCTATTATGGCAGCACGTGCATCAGCATCAGACATTGGTGGATTTAGAAGAATTAGTAAAAAATATGGGTCCGGAATGCAGTACTCGTAGATGAAGCAAAACGGGTATGCAAGCATCGTAGCAAGTGACACTCTGTAGTTCCTGCCTACCTCTAAGGGAGAAATGCAAAGTTTATGACATCTTCTCTATCAGACTACAATCTTTGACTACTTTGTTTTTTCTTTATGTGTCTTGTATGATAACTCTAGTCTCGGCGAGATTATCCTCGACTGGTTTTGTGACATAATGTTTATCGCATTTGATATCAATTATACGGTTGCCATCCGAGTAATAATACTGTTAAAACAGTTCCTCGATGAATGGATCAAAGATGTCCAGATGATGAATGACGGACCGGCGAATGATGAACAATGTCTCCTACTGCTCGGGGTATACCAAAACATTTTAAAAGCATATAATTTCAATAAGAATATATTTCAATTATTGGTAAGCTTACAGTATCTTTAAAGACTATAATTACAGAAACTGCTTATTTTAATTTTAACCCAGGCTTTTGTCAACCATACAATAGTATGAATATATGGTTGAATTATTTTAGTATATATATATGTGTATAAATGCGACAATAACTCTGTCCACTTGTATGTCTATGTCAACTTCTAACGTCTAAACTACTGAAACAATCACTTTATTTGACTTTGACATTTGCAATCTAGAGTAAGACATAGGCTGATTTAATTCCTGGATATTTGCATTAGAAAATCATGAAATGGTTACAAAATACAATTATGTTCAGTTTCTCGTGCTCTTTACTTTTATCATTCATGATTACTCCTTATTCTACAACTTTACTTATAGTTATCTTCTGGCCATAGTACTTCATCATCATCATCATCATCATTTCAGCAGACCCACCACTTTATATAGGCGCCCAAACGTTTAATACAACATAACCTATTTTTTTCAGACAGTATGCAAGGTAGTGGGTGCGTTTTACCGCAGTATACTTTTTATTTATGTGGCAGTTTTCACGCTTAAACGATTTGCTTTAGCAGGCAGCAGTGTAAGTATAACACATACTCTGGAGTGATTCATTGATACTCTTAACTAGGCAGATTATTGTAGTGTGCGTGTGTGACCATATGAATGAATTAACCTGAAGAAAGCAAAAGGATCGCAGTACCAGCATGTGGGTTTCTGTAATTAATGCCTACCTCATGAAGAAGGTAGTATGGCTTGCTACTTTGTTTTTTCGTATCAAATATCTCATAAATATCAATGACAATATTTTTGTGTCGTCATTCGTATTTGTATGTCATAAACTTTGCATTTCTCCCTTAGAGGTAGGCAGGAACTACAGAGTGTCACTTGCTACGATGCTTGCATACCCGTTTTGCTTCATCTACGAGTACTGCATTCCGGACCCATATTTTTTACTAATTCTTCTAAATCCACCAATGTCTGATGCTGATGCACGTGCTGCCATAATAGACAGTGTTCATCATGAATTTGGTGCAGACAGTGGTCTGTTTACCAGCACGCATAGTACGATCACCGTGGAAACGAAAGCAACGTACGACAAAATAACAGACTGTAGAAAGAGGTCTATGGCGTGATGGCAAAATATCAAGTAGTCCTATAATAATATAATAGCTATATAATGACAAAAAAATATTTTCTGCCCAACAGAAGAGATATCGCCAAGAGATAATTTTGTCTCGTTTCCGTAGAACAGTGGTAGATGTGGTCATGTTACGCGTGCTGAGGACAGAACCTCAAGTTCACCGAAATATTTTAGACAGACACTTAACTTTGTAATTTGGTTTTAGGCCCCGCTGTTTAGAGTATTCGTATCATTGATTTCGCTATCAAAGAATATAGCATTGGTTGTTATACATAGTATATATTGTGAGAAGTTCTATATAACTTTCAACGAAGCTACATCGGCTAGTATACAGCTTATCAAGAACGGAGACTGTCCAAGTAAGAAGGTTTTGACAGTAAATACACTACACCAGCAACAGTGGTGCAGTGAAACAGCGGTGGCACAGTGGTAATGACCGCGATTTACGCGTTTTAGATCAAAAGTTGCAACCCAAACAGCCACGTTACTTTGTGTTGATTATTTCATCACCACTACTCTCAAAACGGTGTAGGAAAACATCATCATCATCCAATAACCCTCACTGGACCTGCCTGTTGTTGCTCACTGTTTTTAATTTGTGAAATTCTATACTGAATTACAATAAATTTACTTGTCCTAAAGATACATTTATGATACTTAAACTCAGATTGTTTTAGAATGAATATGTATTATTAATCACTGTCTAACTTATAACAAATATCCTTACAGAGCCTCAAAGACATTTGTGCAAGAACGTGTTACAGACAAATCGATTGTTCAATAAAATGACCGCGTGTGGCCTGTTCTATGTAGACGCTACGTTAACAATATGTTTGATGGGAGTTATCACTAATTACGCTGTTGTACTGTTGCAGTTTACACTTTTGTAAAGTTACTGGTTCATAATAATAAACATTGTGTAGCAATATTTTTTAACTCTCTTATTTCCATCTTTATTATCATCGTCTAGCTTACTCCAGTCCACCGCTTCTTGAAGTCTCTCTCTAGTAAAACATAAAATTACTTTGTTTCGTCTGTCAATTGAACAAGATAAGAATTTCACAGAAACTTGAAGTTATTCCAAGACCCTTAACCTAAATGCTATCTAAATAGTGAAAATTAAAAACACTTTCAAATAATGTTTTTTTTTCTGTATTCAGTAGGAAACAAGTTGATAATATTATCGTTCTGCTATAAAGCGTTGTGGTTTTTTATCGTATATGTGCCACAAACATCACAGATGTAAAAATGATTCCCTTTTAAAATTACTTCACCCAATTCATTCGTTTTCTGTAACTAAACCAAATGCATGAGCGAAGTAGTCGCTCATCATAAAACCATTTTTTTACAATGAGCTGCCCATGAGCTAAATATGAAACGAAAATTAAATAAATTTTGCTTGTCTTATATAGTTTACATCAATCAAAAACATAAAATCATTTTAAAAACGAACATACAAAATCAAATTTTAATCTACCTAGCCTTTCCCCCAACTAAGTTTTACATACGCCTTTTCCCCATGGGAATACGCAGAAACTGCAAAACGCACTGATAATGTGTAAAAATGAATTTAATTTTTTATGTTAATTTGCTACACATTAATTCTATTGATCAATTCTTTTATCTGATAAAAGATAATACTCGGGAACAATAATTAATAATCCTTCAGTTTAATAACGGAAAGTAACTGTCATCAATATTATTTGACAAACTTTACCACTATGTTCTCATGTTTGAAAACATTTTTGTGTGGGAAGTGCTTTCGAAAACATGTCTAATAAAAGAAGAAATTTTCAAAATATTCATCTAAGTCTTCAAACAGAAAATGTACCGGATAATGTCGATAAAGATGTGCAGGCCATGTTTCTGCCTTTCAATTTATTGCAAGCCATTTTGTTAACTCCAAAGTATTGCATCAAGGACAATGTTATAACTGCAAATAATCTGTTCCTTAAAGTTACTATGTGGCACAGTTTTATTCATGTTCTTTTTTCTGTTTCGGCTTATTTATATACACAGTGGGTTACTAGCCGCCACTTATAAAATACAGTTCTACACAACCATCCACGACTTCTGCTACCATTTTTCCGGATTCTTCTTTAACTTTATAATTACTCTAATTCAAGCAAACAGTAATGTGTTGTTAGTTTTGACGATTCAACAAGTTCACAGATTTCTGAACAATGAAAACAGTTCTAAGACCAGAAACAGTTGGATTTCTGTTGCTATGATTATCAGTTCTTATATTATTTTTATTGGTTTTAATTTTGCTTTAAGTATACCCACAAATACCAATTGATATAATAATTCAATTGGTTATTTGCATTTATTTTGACGCTAATATAGCTTATGCAATTCGATTGATAAACTTGCTTGAGGATAAACTCGTACTATGGAATCATCAGGTTTTACACTCATTAATATTCAAGATGAAACCTATCGCAAAATGTTGTTTCAAACTTATCTCCAAATATTAAAAAGTTACCAGATTTACAAAAATATTTCTCAACCAATGGTAAGTAACTTTTATTAGATATCGGTACCGTATTTTTTATTAATATTAATAGTTGTATGGACCCAACATAGAAAAAATAAATTAAATTATTTGCCAAATGTCATCTAGCACGTGCCATCAAACTAAGAAAACATTAAAATGATACTCAAGAAAAAATCTAAGTAAAAGCCTCCAGGCATAAAAGGCGTGTCCATTTACATTATGCACTGTTGTATTACGTTCATTTAGGTAACTTAGAGTAACAAACTTTAAACTAGGATCTTTGGAGAAAAATAAACAAACAGTCAATGGCGCAAGCAGCATCCGTTCATGAGCATAATGCAAAGAACAGCCATTACCCCTATCAGCATAGCCATATTTACGGGAAGGAGGTAACCTGACCCATTGCTACCGCGAGCAGTGACATCGAATGAGCACTAATGCGAATTGTCGAGATCGCTAGCTATACAATACATTAAAAAAACACTGTAAAGAGTAGATTATGTTGACAATAAACGTAAATACAATTTAAAAAGTGTGACGTATTGAAACAGTAAAATAAAATAAACAATTATATTAACTAACTCAAACAAGCTTAATCTGGTTAAAGAACATAAATATTGTTTTGAGTTAATCACAGCGATCAACTTATAATTTTATAATTCTATATAAAATCGTTTAAGTAGGCGTTGAAAGAATAGTATACCGTAGAACAAAAGTAAGAATTTACTTTTGCTTTAAACGCATTAAAATGCAAATCTAGCAAATAAGAGGGGAGTTTGTTATAAAAGGTTATACCAAGCCCAACAAATTAGTTATGAAGCCAGTGAATATTAATACTAGAAATAAGGACAAACTATGTGCATTATGAATATCACTGTTTTTAGTGTTCATTACTATTCAGCCCGTCCTTTGCTGTCCTCTACCAGCGATGCCCTAAGCCGAGGTCCGTACCCCACAGCGGTGCCCTTAGCGAGTAGTCGCTCTATTTTTGAGTTGTTTAAGCCCTGGCTGTAGGCCTTAATTAATTAAGGTAGCCACAGGCAAGTCTGGTTATCAACTCAGCCTATAGCAGTCCACTGCTGGACATAGGCCTCTACCACGCTGAGCCACAACATCCTGTCCTTCGCGTTCCGCATCCAGTCTGTCCCAGCCACCTTTTGAGGTCGTCGGTCCATCTAGCTGGGAGACGTCCTACACTACGTTTGCCGATACGCGGTCTCCACTCCAGGACTCGTCTGCTCCATCGGCCATCGGTCTTTTGACAGACATGGCCAGCCCACTGCCACTTTAGCCTGCTTACTCTGCAAGCTATGTCGGTAACTCCAGTTCTTTTCCGGATAACTTCATTCCTGATTTTATCCTTCAAAGAAACGCCAAGAAAACCCCGTCCATAGCCCGCTGAGCGACCTTAAATTTGTGAACTAGCTCCACTGTCAGTGTCCACGTTTCGGCACCGTATGTCATAACGGGCAGGACGCACTGGTTGAAAACCTTGGTCTTCAAACACTGCGGTGTCGGCGACGAGAAGACTTGACGAAGTTTTCCAAACGCTGCCCAACCCAACTGGATCCTCCTGTCGGCTTCTTTCTCGAAGTTGTGTCTACCAAGCTGGATAAATTGCCCTTAAGTCTAGTTAAGCAGCCGATAACCTCATAGATTACATTCCAAGAAAAAAAAAACTGTTCTTAGTGTATAGTGTTTATTTTCCTTAAATGTTGGTGAAGATAAATTGCGGTGCTACCATAAGAATACCTATATCTTTAAAAATATCTATTAGATAACCTAACCTAACACTCTTATTTGTTCAGGGGTGGAAAAAACTCATGAGGGGTCTGTCAGACTCTTACGGACTCAGACCAACCCGGTGTTCCCTTTACACATTTGCATCGGCGATCGCGGTAATACGCAATGTCTACTCTCTTTCAACGAAAAACGAAGTTTCGATCGAATTTCGCGTGTTTCCTACCGCGGTTCCATTCGTTCCGAAGTTCGTTACGAACGAACATTGTTTGACATTTAGATTCTCTAAACCTACTCTAATTCATAAATGTTACGAACGAAATTTTGAATTTGACAGATGATTGTTCGGAATTTTAACCTTAAATTGACAAAATCAAAAGTGTTACCTTTTGATTTTTGTTAGTCATTCTGAAGTGTGGATTTCGTTTTATATTTGCTTGAAATGGCTACAAGAATGCTCTTAATCGAGGCTGCTCTACGTGAAGAACGTTTAGACCGTAGAAGGAACCATTGCTGTGTAGGCAACGGACGTCCCTAAAAACGATTTGATTAGAAATGACAAATAACGATAACAATTTGACGAATAAAATAAAAACAGTTTCATTTCAGGTTCTATACTTTACGATGAATAATTTATTGCATACGTTATAATATGTTCAGCTGTTAATAGAATTTTATGAAACACTACGCAAGCCAGCGAATCGTGTACGTATTATTTTTGTTTTGAAACCCGTATTACGGGCTCCCAGAGATAAGTAACCAGTGTCGTCGGATATAGTTGAAGTGTTGAAAGAAACCGATGGACGTTTTCAAATAAAATTTATATAATTAATGGTAAACAAACAGTTCATTTATATAATCAAATTTCCTTTGGATATCTGTTTCGCTTTCTTGCTAAACATCAACTATATAGGACGACCCTGGTTACACATACTTACCTCTTTTGGTGACTGAAATCAATTGTGCATTTTATTTCTGACTTACCCTTACAGGTTCATACTTGCCCTTACGCTTTTATTTGTGATTGCTGACGAAACAGACTTTGCTGTTTTAAAAATTACTAATTTAAAGGAGACTGGGCTAATCTGCCCTGACGCCCAATCCCTATAAGGTCAATGAATGAATGGATGGAACTCTTGAGGAAGATTTTTTTATGGCAACTTATCCCAATCAATTGTCTGTTTAAAGCCCTAAATGTGAGTCATTATTTAAAAATTAAAATCTGGAATTTCTTCAATTAACTATCTTTCATTAATAATTGGCCTCTCAATCATCACCTTGGAAGCCAATCAACAACTATTTTAATTGTTTGCCCTCCTATATGCCAGGTTACGAACAAGGTTTTTAAGTGTCGGACGAAATGAACGTTAAAGCTGCCAAACCTTCCAGTACTATATACATATGTTTTATGGAGCCCGGAGTCTGGATTTGTGTCCGGTTGATAGCAATAATCTCACCTGCTGTTGTATGGTATTTACACATGTCATGGCGAAGAATCCATCCTCATCAGCATCATTCTCCTGCCCTTATCCCAATTTATTTGGCGTCGGCGCAACATGTCTTTTTCCGCCACATCTCTATCAGTCGTCATCTTGATAGTCACCCCCTTACTATCTATAATAAATTATAATTCACATAATCCATCCATCGTTTCTTTGGTCATCTTCTACTCTTATAGCCATCGACATTCATACTCATTACTTTCCTTACGACATTTTACTGATTCCTACGTATTACGTGACGATACCATGACAACGGATGCCCACACAACTTTTCAGTTATTGGTGCCACTTTCAGACTTCCTCTTATGTACTCTTTTCTTATTCTATCCATTCATGTGACCTCTTAACCCTCTTAACATTCTATTCTCAGCTGCATACAATTTCCTTTTGTCACATGTCAAAAAAATGTAGGTGTATTATAGGTACTTCTCTGCCTCACCCTCGTACCTGAAGGCGTAAGCAGACGAGTATAATACTAACTGCGTGCCCAAATAGTCATCTATACAGTTCATTAACTCCGAAGTGACTAAAAATAAGCAAAAGTCACATGAGTAGCAAAGGTTTTACTTGAACAGCTCCTTCCATTTATATATATTTTATAGCATAGGCTTTAGGGCATCCGCTCTACTCATACGTATCTTATGCCCATAGTTCGCTGCCCAGTGTCATTTTCTTTTGATTTCAAGTAACATCATGTGTTATTTTTTTCAGTATGTAGCCATTTCGTCATCAGTGCTAATTTGCATTTGGATACTTAAAAACTTGATGTTACAAACTATACTGAGTCTGTACTGCGAGGCGTTCTATATAGCTATAGAGGACTCTCAGGACACATGTGCTTATATACTTATGTCCAATTGTACAGGTGACTGGGAGTTGTAGTAGATTTTATGAAATTTTACTGAAGAACAAAGCAACATAAAAGCAACAAATGGTGTTTTATATCAATTACAGATGAAAATAAGAAGTTATGCAAGAACGTCCAACGAATACACCGCGCGTCCTTCAGTAAGATGCGCGCCTGTCGGCTGTTCTACGTGGGCGTGAGTCTACTGTTGCACCTGGCGGCGCTTCTCACCGTTGTGATATCTTCTATACCGTTGTGTTGTTGCAATTCGCGATTCTGTAATCCTGGTACCATTAGAAATTTTGAGTGCAATTTTTATTCTGTTATTTGTTCAAGTCCATATGAGCATATCCTTAGTTAAAAAAAAAAACAGTTTAATTTAGTAAACTCAGCTAATATTCGTGTTTTTATGTTAAATCTCTAGTTTCATGAATTTGCTATTCTTTAAGACTTAATTATTGTATCGTTCCGTTACTTAGATTTGTCTGGGTCATGGCGCACGTCATGTTTTGTTAATTATAGAAATATAAGTTTTTAACTCCAAATTAAGGCATTTAATTTCGAATATTATTAAATAATACAAAGAGTTCAAGGAAAATTCCATCAATGTTATTTCTCCGGATAGAGACAGTAATGTGGGTTGACGGTTGACACTATGAATTATTATCATTATTATCTCTATCAAAACAATCTTGTCGTTGCTTTTACCAGCCCAGGGATCGATATTGAAGTCATATGTCAGTACGATATGATATCTAAGACAAAATATTGATAAAGAATTAATCTTACTAATATATTTATCTACGGACACAATTAAAAACACACATCCGTAAATTGCTCCAATTCTCACATGTTCAAGCTAATAGAATATTAAGCTGTAAAAATCAGCATTATGCTTACTCAGAAACTGTAATCAGACACTGATATAACATATCTGATGAAACAACATTAATTGACGGTTAACATGGCATTATTAATAAGCGTCGTGTTGTTGTGTGTGGAACTGAGTGTGAACTTGTCGACGATGGTGCAAGTGAGGGTGAGTGAGGGTGAGTGAGGGATTGCTGGAGGGACAGCTGGAGCATAATGAATACGGTGGCTTCAAGGAAATACCATACGCGCAGCTACCACTTGGAGAACTCAGGTTCAAGGTAAAGATCTATCATCGTTCATAATGACTGCATCCTTGATCCAGTGATCGCAACCGTAATGCTGATCATAGGGTTGATTTGATGCCAAAGTCTGGCTTAGTGTAATTGTTTTGCCTGAATTGAGCCCGATTAATTGCACTAGGGTTGCCCCCAATTATATGGGTGTAAAACATGACTAGCGAAATGAGGATTTCAATCAATCAATCAATCAATCCTTTATTTCAGGCTACTAAGGCCCATAAAAACAATACAAAAATAATATAAAATCAATAACTATAAACTAATACATATTCTATAAAACTAAATTAAACTAAAACTGTCTCTAAACACGTAATGACGTCGTGTTCCGATGCGTGGTGTCGCGAAACCGTCCTCGGAAGCGTCGAAACATGACACCTTTCGGCCAAAAGTCCTCTCTTAAGTAGGTCTGTAGATGGTCGGTTGGAACTCGTACCACGAACGACTTAAAGTTGATGTTGTGGCGCGACTCCAACCTTTCGACCCTCAGAGTCCAGTTGGTCTTCACTTTCAAAAACTGCACTACTTCTTCAATCATCGTGGAGTAGTGCAGGCGTGAAATGTACAGCTGCGTCGTAGGCACAGCAGGGCGCAGCAGCATGTTGGGTCCACTCGGAGCGGTACCACACTGGTTTCGTGGACAGGGCTTCTTCTTCTTCCTTTCCACTTTCGTGAAACCCTCTTCATCAACTTGGCCCGTTCTCGGCAAGGAGCTACGGACCGCAGCCAGGGCAGGTTGGGCACCCTTCTTCTGTTTTTCCCCTATTACAGTTGGTCGCTTAGGTTGCGACACACCTGATTCGCCGGTGGTGACAATAGCAGCGTAGGCACGCTTAGGGGTCGGCGTACCTACGTGTGACGTTTCCGCAGCCGGTGTTGTGGCGCGGGCGACGGCGTCGGCGGGCGGCGCTTGGTCAGCATTATCAGCTGGTGACGCACTTGTGTTCGCCGATGCAAAACTGCCGATAGATGCATTTTGCGCCGCTCGACGTGCGTTCACCTTAGAGGCCTCAGGTGACCCAATTACTGAACCCACTTTGCGCAATAACCACCCACCACCTACCTACTATTATACGTTTCTATATAACCCTTGGGTGAAACAATGGTGTGAAGTAAATGGATTATATAGTAGGATATATGAAAGCATTTTATTTAAAACAAGAAACATTACCTATGTTATTTTTTTTTTAGAATTACCCATTTTTAGGGTTCCGTTGCCAAATGGCAAAAAACGGAACCCTTATAGATTCGTCATGTCTGTCTGTCTGTCTGTCCGTCCGTATGTCACAGCCACTTTTTTCCGAAACTATAAGAGCTAGGCTGTTGAAACTTGGAAAATAGATGTATTCTGTGAACCACATTAAGGTTTTTACACTAAAATAGAAAAAAACCAATAAATTTTGTGGTTCCCCATACATAGAACTGAAACTCAAAAATTTTTTTTTCATCAAACCCATACGTGTGGGATATCTATGAATAGGTCTTCAAAAATGGTATTGAGGTTTCTAATATCTTTTTTTTCTAAACTGAATAGTTTGTGCGAGAGACACTTCCAAAGTGGTAAAATGTGTGTCCCCCCCCCCGTAACTTCTAAACTAAGAGAATGATAAAACGAAAAAAAATATATGATGTACATTTCCATGTAAACTACCACCGAAAATTAGTTTGAACGAGATCGAGTACGTAGTTTTTTTTAAAACGTCATAAATCGTAAACCGCAATTTACCTTTCATTCAATCAACTGAAATATAAAAATTAAAAAAAAAACATTTATTTTCATAAACATAAACCTTATGCATAAACCGAGAATACCTACAGGTTTGTACGGAACCCTCGGTGCGCGAGTCCGACTCGCACTTGGCCGGTTTTTTTATTGATTTATTTTCGGAACGCCTCGTCGTGAATGGTTTTTAATCAAATGATAACGCAACAATATATGATAGCAAAACATTATCTTATTTGTATGTGCGACATATGTATAAGATAAAGTTTGCTGCTGCAGCTGTTAAAAGCATGTTGATGCGACCACTAGCAAGCAACCGGTTTCTTGTTGTTTTTCTTGTTCACTAAAACACTATTTATATTATTTACAGGCCCCACAACCTGCAACACCAAGGGAAGGAGTTCGTAACGCAAAAAAAAAAATTGGTTCCAGGTGCGCTCAGTACGAACTGTTCCTTGATAAAGATAAAAAAACCGGCCAAGTGCGAGTCGGACTCGCGCACCGAGGGTTCCGTACAAACCTGTAGGTATTTTCGGTTTAAAAATATATATATTTTTAAATTTTTATATTTCACTTGAATGAATGTAAGGTAAATTGCGGTATACGATTTATGACGTTTAAAAAAAAAACTACTCACTCGATCTCGTTCAAACCAATTTTCGTTGGTATTTTACATAGTAATGTACATCATATATTTTTTTTAGTTTTGTCATTCTCTTATTTTAGAAGTTACGGGGGGGGGGACACACATTTTACCACTTTGGAAGTGTCTCTCGCGCAAACTATTCAGTTTAGAAAAAAATTATAATAGAAACCTCATTACCATTTTTGAAGACCTATTCATAGATACCCCACACGTATGGGTTTGATGAAAAAAAACATTTTTGAGTTTCAGTTCTATGTATGGGGAACCCCAAAATTTATTGTTTTTTTTTTCTATTTTAGTGTGAAAATCTTAATGCGGTTCACAGAATACACCTACTTACCAAGTTTCAACAGCATAGCTCTTATAGTTTCGGTATAAAATGGCTGTGACATACGGACGGACGGACAGACAGACAGACAGACAGACAGACATGACGAATCTATAAGGGTTCCGTTTTTTGCCATTTGGCAACGGAACCCTAAAAACGAAGTGGTAGTGAAGACTGTTTGTATCTAAACGTTTACACACCAGACGTCAAACCGGACACTGCACTACCTGTTGTGGTCTGGATACATGGAGGAGGTCTCATATCTGGTTCTGGAGATGATAACGAATACGGTCCTAAGTTCCTAGTAAGACAAGATGTTATACTTGTCACGATTAACTACCGAGTTGAAGTTTTTGGTTTCTGTTACGTTTGTATGTATAACGTACCGCGGCTGCGACCCGGCTAAGTAAACCCGTCAATACAAATTAAAGTTAGTGTGTCATTAACTAGCGTGTTTGACTGTTGTCCGTCCTATATCTGCATATCTAACAGTGGCGACGAGGACGAATTAACGAGTGCACAATGTCCACTTTCGGTGTTTCATTCGGTATAATAACGAACTTTGACCATTTATCCCAGGACTGGATAAGTTACAAGTCTCGGCTACAACAATGGTTCATTGCCAACGATATTACGGACGAATCGGACAAGTTGAAGGTCAAACGGAGGGCAATACTCATAAGCGCTCTCACCGGACCTACTTATATGCTAGCGAGGGACCTGGCGTTGCCTAAGAAGTTGGAAGAAACAAATTTTGAAGATATCCGTGGGTTATAGTCAGTTAAAGCCTAACTTGCCTCCCACTCCATCTAGAGCGGGACACGGCATTTGGAGATTTCCCACCCACAAAAAAAAGGGTAGTCAGTTGCAACGACCAGACGAGAGCCACAATCAATGGGCGGCCAGAATTAGGGGATTGGCGGCACACTGCGGGTTTAAGAATTTGGAGGAAGCTCTTCTGGATAAATTCATCATGGGCATGATTCCAGGACCGGAGCGAGACAAGCTCTTTGCCCAGGACCACATGGACTTGACACTTGCCAAGGCGGTAGAACTAGCGGAGAGCGCGCGGTGTGCTCGGCGCGCCTCCCAACCCCAAGCCGCACCGGCTGCACGTGGCGTAAGTGCGGGCGCTGGCAGCGTGGATGAGAGTTCCGTTCGCGGTTAAAGAAAAGTGCAGCGTGTGTGGCTATGCTAATCACAAATCCAATCAGTGCCGGTTTAAAAACTATAAGTGCAAATAACAAGGGCCATCTGATACGGATGTGCTCAAGTGACGCGAAAGTTAAACACGTGGAGGAAGGTAAAGTGGATGATGAGGGCGACGACGGTAAGTTGTGTTTAAATATTCGTTGCGATAAGGGTCGACCGATGCTGGCGAGCGTTTTCATCGGTGGACTAGGTTTGAAGTTCGAGATAAATAGTGGTTCCGCGGTCAGTATAATATCACACCAGATATATATCGAGCATTTCAGCAAAGTACCGTTATTGGTTACAGATAAAAAACTATTCAGCTATACAGGGGAACTATAATATAATAATATATAATATAAAACGTTTATTTTCTCTACACAAGTTATGAGCTTAATGCTAGGCTTATATAGTAGTGCACGTAAAAGGAGCTAACTTTGTGAGAGACTGGTGCCTGAGGTAGGTTTATTTAAAAACCTGTATTACAAGTCACCAGGACCCTCCCGCGGCTAGATGCCTGATAATTGGATACACGACATAATAACATTACAGGATACAACGTCGCCGTCGTCGTCGTCGTCGTTTGTTCGCTCGACTGTCAATGGAATTTAAAATGTAGGTGTAATATGTAACATAGCGTACTCTAGCACTTCAATATATTAGTCTATATTTATTATCTTTTTTCACGGAGCTTTGTCACAGAACAACAAGGAGTAAATAACAAAGTCATGTGCATATTGTGAAACATGGAACTGTCTGCATATCGAAACTAACTCTTTTACGAAAATCTATACACAGTAACGGTGATAGAGGGTCTCCTTGTGCTAAACTCTTTCCCGTAGTTCTTATCAGCCGTAAATCGTTTATTTAAATACTTAAATATCTCTCTCAAAGAAACACAGACAGGTAAAACAATCTTCTTGAAGTAATATATTTTTTAGGAGTAGGGTTGTCCCTAAAAACCGCCAAAGTCAAACGTTCTAGTGCTACCGACTTTTAAATTTCCACATTGGAATTAGGTTTTAATATCATGAATAAATTTATATAACGCCATTTTTAAGATATCCAAAAATTTATTGTAAGTAACTTTGGGATCGTATGTTACAGTAAACGAATTAAAAACATTTTGGACTTAAACAGTAAGCATACTTCTTCCATTAAACGTTATAGAAATATGAATGGCAACATGATCACTATCGAATGTTTCATCAGTAGTCCTCCAGTCGTTTATGATAATTATGTCTATCCTACCATAGTAATGTCGGAGGATTTTTTTTTATTATAGTAGATTTTATTTATACCGGATGACATTTTTTACCGTCTCGACCTTCATACAGTGTGTTGTGTAACTAGAATAGAAGGCAGGAAGGCCTTCAGTTTCATCGCAGGTGAATAAACGAGCGCGGGACGCGGGCTGACGGGGATGCGAGTGTGGCTTGTGCGCCTACGAAAGATCAATTTGGCCGCCTATCGGCTGGCTTCAAAGGGTAGGACCGCGCTACAAAATCATTGATATAGGCCGCGCATTGAGTAGGGTGCCTATGATTTGAGTTTCGATAGATTTTAATTGATTTTTTTATTTTATTTTTTCCAAATTTCTGTTTTTGTTGTTCTAGTATGAAAATGTTACTTTAAATGTAGTAGTATTTATTGCTAGATCAATTTTATTACATGTTATTCAAAAATAAAAATAATTAAAATTTCTATGCCAAAGGCTTCTACTCCGTTCACCTATTATTATATTTATTAGTATTTATTGCTAGATCAATTTTATTACATGTTATTCAAAAATAAAAATAATTAAAATTTCTATGCCAAAGGCTTCTACTCCGTTCACTTATTACACCCATTTTTTTTTCAAGACGTTAACCCTAGCTCACTAACCTTATTTTCGAGTGACGCTGTAACTAACCTTTCGTCTCTGAGATTACGAAAATATACACATTACTTTGAAAAATCTGTTTAATTTTCTTTAATCAAATTAAAGTTCACAGTAATTAAGCTTTTAACGTATCATATAATAATAAAAAATAATGAAATATCTTAATCAGTACAGGAATTACACATAGAAACTGTATGTTCGCCACAAATGGCCCTCTTGCAGCCCTTACAAAAGTATTTGGTCATGCGACGTTTTTTCACTGGGCAATAACAAAATTGAAAATGCAAATTTTTCGGTTTTTTGGTTGCTATTGACTTGACTGTTCGTCAGAAATATCTATTTTTAGAATTTCGCCGATAATTTGCTTCAAATTACGCTGCAAAGTCACAATGTTATATCGCTCACGAAGCCAAGGTGTCATAAGTTCTTCTGCCATTGCTAAGGCAAAATACTTTCTTTTTGTATGGGGTTTATTATTACAGATCTCGTGTGATACGTGCAGGACATAAGCATTAATTTTAATTGAAATATTATAGGACAACCATCACACCATTATCTGATCCCAAACTAGGCGAGCCTGTACTGGGGTGCGTGCAGAAAACCTCCTCGTGTGCCTTGATTGCTGCTCGTTCCTTGCGGATACGTTCGGGGGAAAGGGCAGCCGTTGGGCCGGTGCACCCTGGGTACAGTCAATATTCTCTCCATGTCGGAGACAATATTGGCTGTGGCGAATTTCTGCGTGGGGGGGCGGAGCTTCATGCTCCTGGGTCGGTTCATCGGGACCGACCAACCGTCATCCACTCCTCCCTCTGCTTCCAGAGGACAGGTTGTTTGGTGACGACGGCGGCGCTCGTTTTGCACTCACCTGCCAACGGGCTAGCAGCGGGGGATCTGATCCTCCTGACTGCATCCGTCGAAATCGTAATCCGTGACGAGATCATGGTCATGTTTTATGACTTGGAACGGGACGAGGATCTTGGCTTAACCGCCCGGATCGCGAGGAAGATAACCTCTATAAAAAATTCCTCTATTACCAAGTTTTGGTGTGCGGCGAGGGTATGAATGGCTGAGGAGTAGTGTCATCTGTAACTTTAGTTACAAGTGGCGCATCAGTCACGAGCGCACCCCCAGCCAGGGTACCAGTGGACCCCCTGGTTGGGTTACAAATTTATACTTACCTAGGGACAGGGGGTGAACCTAGGCGGACTTTTTACATCCCCCACACTCGTGGGACTCATATGGAACCTAATAAAACAAATTCATTGATGAAGGTGCCGACCGTTGTGGTCGAGCGCATGCGGTCGGGTGCGGCGTCGGATACCGACGCTGCGTCTGACAGGATGAGCGTGGCGAGCGCGAGCTCGCAGCGCTCGCGGAAGGAAGGGGGGGTGGCGAGGCGCTGCGGTAAGCGCTCGCCACGCTCCTCTAGCGAGGAGAGCCTGCAGGCACCTAAGGTGCCGACGGGCAGCAGTAGACGAGGTCGAGCGGTGGCTGGTAGAGCTGCTGTTCCTTCAGTGGAGCGCGATGAGCAGGGGCGCTTCGCGTCGGTGTCCAGGCCCGACACTCCGGCTCCAGTGGAGCACGTAGAGATGTTGAAGAGTGACCCGACTAGCGAGGGCTCCCTGCTCGGGTTTAATAAGGCAGAAGCCAACGCCGCAAAGCGGGCGCAGCGCAAGGCTGTGGCGGAAGACGAGGTCAGCGAGCTGACTCGTCAGATGCTGGAGCGGCGCTCAGCCCAGACGGCTGCCGGAGGGGGCTTGTCGCCGGTGGCATCTTGCCGCCAGGTCTTCGACGGCGTAGATGTGATCCTGAAGGTTGCCACAAAATCCGGTAACCTGAAGGGCACATTCACGCGCGCCCTTAAAGAGGTGGCTGAACTCATCAAGGAGGGAGCTGAGGTCGTCCTTAATGGTTCAGGCTCGGAAAAGACGGCGGAGTTTTGCGAAGAGAACCGCCGTCTTAGATCCGAATTGGAGGACCTCAAGCGGCAGTTTGCCAACCTGCGGGCAGCCCCGGGCTCCGGATCATCGCCGGTGCCGTTGGTGGCTCCACTGTCGACCCCATCGTCGACCCCTGCACTTGCGGATGCGGAGGTCGATAAGATCGCTCGCATCTGTTTGGTGCAGTGCGGGCAGATGGTAGGGGCTCGACTAGAGGCCATAGAGCCGAGGCTCCTCCCAGCCAAAACCCTCCGTCCACCGCTCGCTGCGGATAAGCGGAGGAGAGAGGCAGCGGCCAAGGTGGCTGAGCCAAGCCAGTCTGGGAAGGGGGCCACAAAGCCCGCAATGGGGGCCAGAAAGCCCGCGGAGGTGGCGAAAAAGCCCGCAAAGGCCGCGCCCATTTCCCAGGTGGCGGTTTCCGGGAGTGTTCCCCCGGCGACTGCGCCCAGGCCTACTACGGAGGGCTGGACGACAGTCGTCAAAAAGGGGAAAAAGAAGAAGAAAAAGGCGCTGCCAGCTTCCGCAAAAGCACCGGCACCAAAAAAGAGGACCCAAGGGCCGCCTAGGGCGACAGCCCCACGCTCCGCGGCTGTGGTGATTACTCTGCAGCCCGGAGCCGTCGAGAGGGGCGTCTCGTACAAGGCGGTCCTGGCGGAGGCGAAAGCCAAAGTCGCATTCCCCGACCTTGGCACACCGTCCGGCTTCATATTGAGGCCGGCCATAACGGGGGCACGGCTTCTGCAGATTTCCGGTGCCTCGAGCAATAAAAAGGCGGACATTCTGGCCGCCAAACTGAGGGAGGGCCTCAACCCGGAGGACGTTCGGGTGTCCAAGCCCATGAAGACGAGCGAGTTACGCGTCGACGGCCTGGACGACTCGACGACCCCGGCTGAGGTCACGGCGGCCGTCGCCAGAGTCGGTGAGTGTGCGCCTGACGATGTCCGTACGGGCGAGATCCGCACCGACGCTTCCGGGCTCGGCGCGATATGGGTGAAGTGCCCGGTGGCGGCGGCCAATAAGGTCGCCGACGCTGGACGTCTGTTGGTGGGGTGGGTTGCAGCGAGGGTCAAGCTGCTGCAACCCAGGGCTTTGCGGTGTTTCCGTTGCCTGGACATGGGGCATGTCAGGGCACGGTGCACCACAGAAATAGACCGCAGCGAGCAATGCTATCGCTGCGGTCAGCCCGGCCACAAGGCCACCCAGTGCTCCGCGGCGCCAAACTGCAGCCTCTGTACAGCTGCAGGGAGGCCCGCTGGACACAAAGCGGGTGGTAAAGCCTGTGGCGCGCCCACCAAAAAGGGCAAGAAGCGGAGGCGAAAAAGGGATGCCAAGGCTGCCGGGGGCTCTTTACCCCCACCTCAGCCTGGGTGCTCAACGGCCGACTCCCGGCCTAGGAATGGTGCTGTGGAAGGTATGGACTGCGCATAATGGCGCCTTACCATTTCCTCCAGGGCAATATCAACCACGCTGCCAGAGCTCAGGACCTCTTGCTCCAGAGCATGGCAGAGTGGTTGATCGACGTGGCTGTGGTCGCCGAGCCATACTTTGTCCCCCCCAGAGATAACTGGGTGGGAGACTTGGACGGTTCGGTGGCCATAATTGGCAGGGCTCTTGTCAACCCGTCCCGAGGTCACGGCTGGGTAGCCGCCCTCGCGGACGGGATTGGCACGATTGGGGCTTATTTCTCGCCCAACAAGAGCCTCGCCGACTTCGAGAACTTCCTTGTCGAGTTGGGCACCGTCGTAAGCCGACTCCACCCTCGCCCTGTGCTGTTGCTAGGGGATCTCAACGCCAAGTCATCGGCGTGGGGATCTCCGGTGACCGACGCTAGGGGCGAGGCGCTGGAAGAGTGGGTGGTCACGACCGGCCTTGTCGTTCTAAACCGGGGCTCGGTCCACACGTGCATGCGGCAGCGGGGCGGCTCGATAGTGGACGTCTCGTTCGCTAGCCCTGCTGTCGCAAGCCGTGTCCACGACTGGCGTGTCGCTGTGGAGGTGGAGACGTTGTCGGATCACAGATATATCCGGTTCGACGTCTCCACCCAGACCACCGGCGGCCGTAGTCCATCGGCCCCGCGAATGGACGGCCCGCGCTGGGCGCGTAAGCGCATCGACAGGGAACTTCTCGAGGAGGCTGCTATTGTCCAGGCCTGGAGCCGGGAGTTGGCAACGGACGGACCCGTCGACGTCGAAGAGGAGGCGCTGTGGTTCCGCGGGGCGATGACGCACATCTGCGACGCGTCCATGCCCCGCGTCCACACACATTCAGTGAGGCGCCAGGTGTACTGGTGGTCTGCCGAGATCGCGCGGCTACGTGTCGCATGCGTGTCGGTCAGGCGCCGGTACACCCATTACCGCAGGAGACGTCGTCGGATCCCTGACGAAGAGGCCGCGCTGTATGAGGTGTACCGCGCGGCGAAGGAGGCTCTGTGGCTGGCCATCGGCGAAGCGAGGACGCGAGCCAGGGAGGAGATGTTGGAGACTCTCGACCGGGATCCGTGGGGGCGCCCCTATCGAGCGGTTCGAGGGAAACTTCGAGCTGCGGCGCCTCCACTCACGGAGAGTCTCCAACCTGAGCTGCTGGAGGAGGTCATCGCAGCCCTCTTCCCGGGAAGAGCGGAGCACACTCCGCCGCCGATGGCATTGCCCACAGCCGCAGAGCCTACAGAAGGGAACGCCATTAGCGTCCCAGAGGTGACACAAGGAGAGATCGGGGCGGCCGTGTTGCGGCTCCGGGCCAAGAACGTGGCTCCGGGGCCCGACGGTGTACACGGCTGTGCGTTGGCCCTCGCTCTGAAAGAGCTAGAGCCCCAACTGAGAGGACTCTTCACAGCGTGCCTTGAGCGGGGCCAGTTTCCCAGTTTGTGGAAAACAGGTCGTCTGGTCCTGCTCAAGAAGGCGGGGCGCCCTGCAGACTCACCGTCTGCGTACAGGCCCATAGTGTTGCTGGACGAGGTCGGGAAGCTATTCGAGCGAATTATCGCTACCCGCCTCGTCCACCACTTGTGCAGAGAGGGGCCTGACCTGGCCGAGAGTCAGTTTGGCTTTCGGCACGGGCGCTCCACCATCCACGCGATATCGCGGGTGAGAGTCCTGGCAGAGGAAGCAGTGTCCCGGGGCGGGGTGATGGTGGCTGTGTCCTTGGACATATCTAACGCCTTCAACACCCTGCCTTGGAGCTGCATTCGGGAGACACTGCTGTACCATCGGGTGCCTCCCTACCTCTGCCACATCGTTGGGGCTTATCTCGAGGATAGGGGTGTCACCTACATGGGACGTGATGGCGGAAACCAGCGCCGCATGTCGTGCGGTGTTCCACAGGGCTCGGTCGTTGGCCCGCTCCTGTGGAACATCGGGTACGACTGGGTGCTGAGGGGCGAGCTTCCGCCGGGCGTGGAACTGACGTGTTATGCTGATGACACGCTGGTCACGGCCCGGGGGAGCTCGTACAGGGAGGCAGTGTTGCTGGCGACGGCTGCGGTCTCACTTGTGGTGAGCCGCATACGGCGCCTAAGGTAGGATGCCCAATAATATCCTACTGACGTTCTTCAATATAAAATAGTGAGTGTTATGGTAAAATAAGGAAAAAGTAATATTGAGTTTTAGAACTAAAATAGTGGAAAAGACGTTGAACCATAACATTTCATTTATATTATTGGGCATTCTATCCACCGAGAGTGACGAGGCGAACGGAGTGAGCCGAAGGAACGAAGGTGGAGTAGGATGCCCAATAATATCCTACTGACGTTCTTCAATATAAAATAGTGAGTGTTATGGTAAAATAAGGAAAAAGTAATATTGAGTTTTAGAACTAAAATAGTGGAAAAGACGTTGAACCATAACATTTCATTTATATTATTGGGCATTCTATCCACCGAGAGTGACGAGGCGAACGGAGTGAGCCGAAGGAACGAAGGTGGAGTAGGATGCCCAATAATATCCTACTGACGTTCTTCAATATAAAATAGTGAGTGTTATGGTAAAATAAGGAAAAAGTAATATTGAGTTTTAGAACTAAAATAGTGGAAAAGACGTTGAACCATAACATTTCATTTATATTATTGGGCATTCTATCCACCGAGAGTGACGAGGCGAACGGAGTGAGCCGAAGGAACGAAGGTGGAGTAGGATGCCCAATAATATCCTACTGACGTTCTTCAATATAAAATAGTGAGTGTTATGGTAAAATAAGGAAAAAGTAATATTGAGTTTTAGAACTAAAATAGTGGAAAAGACGTTGAACCATAACATTTCATTTATATTATTGGGCATTCTATCCACCGAGAGTGACGAGGCGAACGGAGTGAGCCGAAGGAACGAAGGTGGAGTAGGATGCCCAATAATATCCTACTACTAGGAGGTGGCCCTTAACAAGTCGAAGGCCATGGTCTTTCATGGCCCCCGGCGGGCGCCGCCGGCCGGATCACACATCGTGGTCGGGGGGTGTCGGATCGCTGTCGAGTCCACCATGAAATATCTGGGATTGGTGCTCGACAGCCGGTGGGACTTCGGCCCCCACTTCCGGCGGCTGGCGCCTAAGTTGATGGGCGCGGCTGGGGCGCTGTCAACGCTGCTTCCCAATCTGGGGGGCCGAGCGTCGCCTGTAGGCGGCTCTACGTGGGGATCGTGCGATCCATGGCCCTGTATGGGGCCCCAATTTGGGCGGCTGACCTGACGGCCGGCAGCATCGCTGTTCTGCGAAGACCGCAGCGTGCTATGGCCGTCAGAGTCATCAGGGGATATCGCACGATCTCCTACGAGGCGGCCTGTGTACTGGCTGGATCCCCACCGTGGGACCTCGAGGTGAAAGTACTCGCGTCACTGTACCGGTGGCGCGAGGAAGCGCGGGAGCGGGACGAGCGACTGACGGACCACCACATGGAGCTTCGTCGGTCGCAGCTCCGCGCAGCCCTGGTGGCGAGCTGGCAGGATAGGCTTTCACGCCCTACCGCCGGTCTCGCCACCGTCGAGGCGGTCCGGCCAGTACTCGGGCATTGGCTCGGGAGAAGGCACGGCTCCACGTCGTTTCGGACGACGCAGGTGCTCTCGGGGCATGGTTGCTTCGGGAAGTACCTGTGTCGCATAAACAGGGAGCCGGACGCCCGGTGTCACCACTGCGTTGACTGCCGGGAGGACACGGCGCGGCATACGCTGGCAGAATGTGCCGCTTGGGAGGAGCCGCGTCGTGCCCTCGTCTCAGAAGTAGGCAACAACCTATCGCTGCCGGCCGTGGTCGAGTCCATGGTCGGTAGCGAGGAGTCCTGGGACGCGGTGGTATCCTTCTGCGAAACAGTCATGTCGCAGAAGGAGGCTGCGGAAAGGGAGCGGGAGATATCTTCCGCTCACCCAGCCCGCAGCAAGCGCACCGGGCGTCGGCGGAGGGCGGACAACGCCCTCTTCCAGCCCCCCTAAATGGGTCCAGGGGCGACGGATCTGGGGACATCCGTCACCCCCTATTCCTTAGGACCCGAGATGGTGGCGCGTAGTGTTCCACGCGCGCCTCTCTGTGATGTATGGGGGCGAGTTTAACACCTCACTCCCCCCCAACGTGAGGAGGCCTGCAAAGGCGGGCCGGCACCAGTTGGGGATTGCGGAAGACATATTGGTTCCCGTGGTCCCCGACGTAGATGTGGGACGGAACACCGGGGTGGTTTTAGTCAGTAAGAGTCTGACAGACCCCTCCGTCCACCCCAGGGCGGAGGACATCGATGAGGATTTCCACCTCGAGATCAAAAAAAAAAAAAAAAGGCGAGCCTGTACTATGGTAACTAGACAACTGATACTTATATTTTTCTAAATTCATACATATTATAGATAAATTACACCCAGACACAGAACAAATGATTGTGCTCATCACACAAACATTTGTCCTGGGTGGGAATCGAACCCACGACCTCAGTCTTAGCAGTGAGGGTCACTAACCACTAGACTAACAGGCCAGTCAATGGTTAGCTGATTCAGTGTCCGATTCAGCTAACCATTGCACAATTTTGCCTTCTACGCTTCTCAAATCCCTCTAAAATAGAAAATAATAAATATAATAATAAGTAAATAAAATTAAGGCAAAATACACAAAAATATTGTAAAACTCGGTATAAAATATAAAAAAAACATCATAGGTAAATAGAGTTCACGTCATAAAACCATAATATAAATAATGAATTCATAAATAATAAAAGTTATTAACTTTTCCAACAAATAACAATATAAACAGAAGCATAAAAGTATGTACAACTTTACTAAAAACTATACAGCATTACTAACCTTTCGTCCGTGAGACGACGATCACGCGATATATGTTCACCTAACTATCGTGCATCCGCGATGAGTCCTTGCGGGTGACTAATTTCACTATCCAGGAAGGTACTAAAAGAGTGCGGGGCGGGGGGCAACGGGAAATTGGCGAAACGGCGAAAGCACTAGGTGCGCGTCGTCTATTATACGAATGGTTAGTGATCTAGGGTTAACACCATCATTTGCATCACGTTCAGGGGATATAGCATTGCCTGCACTTGTTTGTCGAGAATATTCCTAACATTCGTGATACCTTAGTAACTGATTTGGATATCGACATTATTTCCCATGGATGCCATATTGAAGTTTCGAATGCAAATGGACGCTATAGGTACAACCACTCCAAAAACATCATTAACTAGATAGGCCAGTAATTCAATGTAAGTAATTGTGTTTTTTATGCATTAATTTGTAGGTTGTGAAAGTACACACATTAGAAAAATTAACAAGTTACATTACGTCTGAGCTTGCACGCAAATGTGATATGAAAACTACTCAGAAAATAACAAAGTTAAAAAAAAGTTTGTATAACAAGAGAAAAATTGTGTCATTACGGTTTTAATGTTGTAACCGAAAATCCTCCATAAATTTGAATACAAGCACTTGATTCCTCGTCACTTTAACGTAATTTTCAGTTGAAAATTAATTAATATATCGATCAATTTTACAATATATTTATTCTGTTATATAAACGTGTAACGTAAGACGAATTCTGTTTTCACGTCACTATAATGAACATTACATGTTACACTCGCGCTGATCATCGGCCGTTGGTATTTTAGCGCGAAGACAAACACTCTTGCAGTCGAACATAGTTAGGATTCACGTTGAGTTTGTACGCCGTGCATACTATTCACATAACATTAAAGATTACACACGTCTGGACTCTTTCTTCAACAAGTGCTTGGAGTACAAAAGAATTTCTGTTTTTTTTCCTGCACTCTACGGTACGATTCGATCTTTGCAAGCTCGGATCGAAACCTTTCGATCCTTGAATGGATACATATGTAAGTATAATACATTCCTACTTCTGATAAATGTTGTTCATATCGCGACATTCCAACTTAGTGGTTATTCGACACCCAACTTTAAGCGTCAAGTTCAAAATATGTGTCGTACGCCGACTGTCTGTTTTGTTTCATTTGCACACTCAACATCTAATTACCCGTTTCGTGTCAACGTGGCCTACTGGTACATTTTAACTCCAGCTTTTGTGGCACCTTGTATCTTGGCTACGTGCATAAAATAAAGTAGTAGTACTTACATCGTCACCAAGTGCTATTTAGTTAGACCTGAAGATAATTACGTAAAAGAAAAGTATACTGCGAAAACAAGTAGGTATCCATTACGTAGCTCAAAATCAGTAAAAAGATTCAATGTTTGATATTTTCTCTAAAAACGCTGGGAAGCTGCCTAGGTGCTCTTGCAAAAGTAGATAATATTGCGAATTTATCAGACCTAGAATTTTAAATTTTGAAAACATTTACTGACATTATTTAACATGTTGAATAAAAGAGGTCCATAAATAGAGCCCTGAGGCATTCTAGAAGTAATATTTAGAGTGCTATTAGTGCTGGCAGTACGTTTCCTTGGGATAATTTCACTTTCCCATTTATAATCTCATTTATTATAAAAATAAAGTGTTTTTCTCAACAAACTTACCAGACTCTAATTATAAGGTGGGATCAATGGAAATTAAGAAAACAATATCTAACTATTCGCCTTCGTAAAACTAACAGCCTTTCGGACAAGTTTCCAAGCAAAAGAATTATGAACTCACCTATATTTAGTAAACTTTTTTTATAAAAACTGTAGGCTTTTATAATAATCATATATATCCCAAACAATTTTTTACATTGTTCATTATTTTCCTGACTGTCATTCAACATCAATATATCTTTAATCAGTTCATCAAGATATTTTTGCAATAATAATAAAAATAAGATGGCAACAACGTAATTGACGTCTAATGCGGTATACATTAAGTCACAAATAAAATCAATGATAATCTCAAGTAAACTCATGTTGTAAAAAATACGTAATAAACAGCATTATATGGACATATCACTAAAAATATAGTAGTCAATATTGAGATCCAGTTCCATATAATATAACTCCGGATACTCTTACTAAAATCGATGTTCTTATGGATAGTTTGGATCATCAAAATAAGAGTAATGATATTGTTTTTGTGCACAAAACGAAGAATCAAAAACTTGTAAAACCGATTGCATGAACAAGGTAGTAAAAAGCACTAAAGAAACGCGTGAAAAAATTCTCAAAACGTCTCATTTTAACATCTGACGTATCTACTGTTAATAGTCGATAGATACGCAATGCATTCATGATTAACATGTAGCAAAACGACGATAATAAATACTTGTCCCTTATTAGATAAATATGATCACGTGATATACAATATTTTGAAGAGAAAAACAAGTGAAATGCAACATTAAAATAATTCACTATTCTTTGAACTTCGTTATCCAGTTCATTATTTCTTAGCACTTGGATTGAGGGTTTTGGAATAATTACAAGTTGGTGTGGCATTGTTACTATCTTCAACTGACCACTGTTCGACGTAATCTACGTCTGAATCTGTAATTATAAATATGGCTGACTAAATCGTTTACCCATTACTGATACGCTGTAAATATTTAATAACTATGATTGCTTGTTTATTTGAAATAATTAGTTTAAATTTGTTGAGACGAGTAACTCATGTTGCCGGGGTCAACCGGGTTTGCATATGCTAACAGAGTTGGTTAGATTGGGCTATGTTATAACCTCTTGTTGTTGTATTTGACCTCTGTGTTGTATTGAATGTCAGGAAGACATTAAAATATTGAGTTTGTACCATTGACATGGTTGTTTGTGAAAATTAATATGTGAAATTGGCATTTTTGAGTATTACCATTGTTTTAAATTGGAATAAAGGTTTGTTATTGTTGTACCATTGACAAAGTGGTTTGTGAATTTACATTTGAATATTTGAATTGAAGTTGAATGTTGAACGTTGACATTGGTTTTGAATTAAAATAAAGGTTTATTGTTGTCTATTGAATTGAAACCAATATTTTGTTAGTTCTTGAGTTGCTGACTAACAGTTTGGTAGTTTAATTGTTTGCTTGTATTTATTTTGTAATTGATTGATTGAACTTTGTTATTTGATTATAATTTTGTTTGGTTTATTTGAATTGTATTGTTTTCGCAATGGCACACAAAGCGGTGAGAGAGGCAATCAGTGGATTGGCCACACAGCTGCGGTGGTTCACTTCAGCTGCAGCGACCGCTGAGCGCCCGGATCTTGAAGCGGTCACTCTGGCACGGTTCGAGCAGTTGAACGTGAGACTCGGCAACGCTGATGCTCTGCTTACCCGCTACAACGAGTACATTTGTGATGTGGCTCTGGAAGTGCTGGACCAGGCAGCACGTGACAAGGTCCTTGCTGACTATGACTAATTGGATGTAGATTTAGTCAGCCATATTTATAATTACAGATTCAGACGTAGATTACGTCGAACAGTGGTCAGTTGAAGATAGTAACAATGCCACACCAACTTGTAATTATTCCAAAACCCTCAATCCAAGTGCTAAGAAATAATGAACTGGATAACGAAGTTCAAAGAATAGTGAATTATTTTAATGTTGCATTTCACTTGTTTTTCTCTTCAAAATATTGTATATCACGTGATCATATTTATCTAATAAGGGACAAGTATTTATTATCGTCGTTTTGCTACATGTTAATCATGAATGCATTGCGTATCTATCGACTATTAACAGTAGATACGTCAGATGTTAAAATGAGACGTTTTGAGAATTTTTTCACGCGTTTCTTTAGTGCTTTTTACTACCTTGTTCATGCAATCGGTTTTACAAGTTTTTGATTCTTCGTTTTGTGCACAAAAACAATATCATTACTCTTATTTTGATGATCCAAACTATCCATAAGAACATCGATTTTAGTAAGAGTATCCGGAGTTATATTATATGGAACTGGATCTCAATATTGACTACTATATTTTTAGTGATATGTCCATATAATGCTGTTTATTACGTATTTTTTACAACATGAGTTTACTTGAGATTATCATTGATTTTATTTGTGACTTAATGTATACCGCATTAGACGTCAATTACGTTGTTGCCATCTTATTTTTATTATTATTGCAAAAATATCTTGATGAACTGATTAAAGATATATTGATGTTGAATGACAGTCAGGAAAATAATGAACAATGTAAAAAATTGTTTGGGATATATATGATTATTATAAAAGCCTACAGTTTTTATAAAAAAAGTTTACTAAATATAGGTGAGTTCATAATTCTTTTGCTTGGAAACTTGTCCGAAAGGCTGTTAGTTTTACGAAGGCGAATAGTTAGATATTGTTTTCTTAATTTCCATTGATCCCACCTTATAATTAGAGTCTGGTAAGTTTGTTGAGAAAAACACTTTATTTTTATAATAAATGAGATTATAAATGGGAAAGTGAAATTATCCCAAGGAAACGTACTGCCAGCACTAATAGCACTCTAAATATTACTTCTAGAATGCCTCAGGGCTCTATTTATGGACCTCTTTTATTCAACATGTTAAATAATGTCAGTAAATGTTTTCAAAATTTAAAATTCTAGGTCTGATAAATTCGCAATATTATCTACTTTTGCAAGAGCACCTAGGCAGCTTCCCAGCGTTTTTAGAGAAAATATCAAACATTGAATCTTTTTACTGATTTTGAGCTACGTAATGGATACCTACTTGTTTTCGCAGTATACTTTTCTTTTACGTAATTATCTTCAGGTCTAACTAAATAGCACTTGGTGACGATGTAAGTACTACTACTTTATTTTATGCACGTAGCCAAGATACAAGGTGCCACAAAAGCTGGAGTTAAAATGTACCAGTAGGCCACGTTGACACGAAACGGGTAATTAGATGTTGAGTGTGCAAATGAAACAAAACAGACAGTCGGCGTACGACACATATTTTGAACTTGACGCTTAAAGTTGGGTGTCGAATAACCACTAAGTTGGAATGTCGCGATATGAACAACATTTATCAGAAGTAGGAATGTATTATACTTACATATGTATCCATTCAAGGATCGAAAGGTTTCGATCCGAGCTTGCAAAGATCGAATCGTACCGTAGAGTGCAGGAAAAAAAACAGAAATTCTTTTGTACTCCAAGCACTTGTTGAAGAAAGAGTCCAGACGTGTGTAATCTTTAATGTTATGTGAATAGTATGCACGGCGTACAAACTCAACGTGAATCCTAACTATGTTCGACTGCAAGAGTGTTTGTCTTCGCGCTAAAATACCAACGGCCGATGATCAGCGCGAGTGTAACATGTAATGTTCATTATAGTGACGTGAAAACAGAATTCGTCTTACATTACACGTTTATATAACAGAATAAATATATTGTAAAATTGATCGATATATTAATTAATTTTCAACTGAAAATTACGTTAAAGTGACGAGGAATCAAGTGCTTGTATTCAAATTTATGGAGGATTTTCGGTTACAACATTAAAACCGTAATGACACAATTTTTCTCTTGTTATACAAACTTTTTTTTAACTTTGTTATTTTCTGAGTAGTTTTCATATCACATTTGCGTGCAAGCTCAGACGTAATGTAACTTGTTAATTTTTCTAATGTGTGTACTTTCACAACCTACAAATTAATGCATAAAAAACACAATTACTTACATTGAATTACTGGCCTATCTAGTTAATGATGTTTTTGGAGTGGTTGTACCTATAGCGTCCATTTGCATTCGAAACTTCAATATGGCATCCATGGGAAATAATGTCGATATCCAAATCAGTTACTAAGGTATCACGAATGTTAGGAATATTCTCGACAAACAAGTGCAGGCAATGCTATATCCCCTGAACGTGATGCAAATGATGGTGTTAACCCTAGATCACTAACCATTCGTATAATAGACGACGCGCACCTAGTGCTTTCGCCGTTTCGCCAATTTCCCGTTGCCCCCCGCCCCGCACTCTTTTAGTACCTTCCTGGATAGTGAAATTAGTCACCCGCAAGGACTCATCGCGGATGCACGATAGTTAGGTGAACATATATCGCGTGATCGTCGTCTCACGGACGAAAGGTTAGTAATGCTGTATAGTTTTTAGTAAAGTTGTACATACTTTTATGCTTCTGTTTATATTGTTATTTGTTGGAAAAGTTAATAACTTTTATTATTTATGAATTCATTATTTATATTATGGTTTTATGACGTGAACTCTATTTACCTATGATGTTTTTTTTATATTTTATACCGAGTTTTACAATATTTTTGTGTATTTTGCCTTAATTTTATTTACTTATTATTATATTTATTATTTTCTATTTTAGAGGGATTTGAGAAGCGTAGAAGGCAAAATTGTGCAATGGTTAGCTGAATCGGACACTGAATCAGCTAACCATTGACTGGCCTGTTAGTCTAGTGGTTAGTGACCCTCACTGCTAAGACTGAGGTCGTGGGTTCGATTCCCACCCAGGACAAATGTTTGTGTGATGAGCACAATCATTTGTTCTGTGTCTGGGTGTAATTTATCTATAATATGTATGAATTTAGAAAAATATAAGTATCAGTTGTCTAGTTACCATAGTACAGGCTCGCCTTTTTTTTTTTTTTTTGATCTCGAGGTGGAAATCCTCATCGATGTCCTCCGCCCTGGGGTGGACGGAGGGGTCTGTCAGACTCTTACTGACTAAAACCACCCCGGTGTTCCGTCCCACATCTACGTCGGGGACCACGGGAACCAATATGTCTTCCGCAATCCCCAACTGGTGCCGGCCCGCCTTTGCAGGCCTCCTCACGTTGGGGGGGAGTGAGGTGTTAAACTCGCCCCCATACATCACAGAGAGGCGCGCGTGGAACACTACGCGCCACCATCTCGGGTCCTAAGGAATAGGGGGTGACGGATGTCCCCAGATCCGTCGCCCCTGGACCCATTTAGGGGGGCTGGAAGAGGGCGTTGTCCGCCCTCCGCCGACGCCCGGTGCGCTTGCTGCGGGCTGGGTGAGCGGAAGATATCTCCCGCTCCCTTTCCGCAGCCTCCTTCTGCGACATGACTGTTTCGCAGAAGGATACCACCGCGTCCCAGGACTCCTCGCTACCGACCATGGACTCGACCACGGCCGGCAGCGATAGGTTGTTGCCTACTTCTGAGACGAGGGCACGACGCGGCTCCTCCCAAGCGGCACATTCTGCCAGCGTATGCCGCGCCGTGTCCTCCCGGCAGTCAACGCAGTGGTGACACCGGGCGTCCGGCTCCCTGTTTATGCGACACAGGTACTTCCCGAAGCAACCATGCCCCGAGAGCACCTGCGTCGTCCGAAACGACGTGGAGCCGTGCCTTCTCCCGAGCCAATGCCCGAGTACTGGCCGGACCGCCTCGACGGTGGCGAGACCGGCGGTAGGGCGTGAAAGCCTATCCTGCCAGCTCGCCACCAGGGCTGCGCGGAGCTGCGACCGACGAAGCTCCATGTGGTGGTCCGTCAGTCGCTCGTCCCGCTCCCGCGCTTCCTCGCGCCACCGGTACAGTGACGCGAGTACTTTCACCTCGAGGTCCCACGGTGGGGATCCAGCCAGTACACAGGCCGCCTCGTAGGAGATCGTGCGATATCCCCTGATGACTCTGACGGCCATAGCACGCTGCGGTCTTCGCAGAACAGCGATGCTGCCGGCCGTCAGGTCAGCCGCCCAAATTGGGGCCCCATACAGGGCCATGGATCGCACGATCCCCACGTAGAGCCGCCTACAGGCGACGCTCGGCCCCCCAGATTGGGAAGCAGCGTTGACAGCGCCCCAGCCGCGCCCATCAACTTAGGCGCCAGCCGCCGGAAGTGGGGGCCGAAGTCCCACCGGCTGTCGAGCACCAATCCCAGATATTTCATGGTGGACTCGACAGCGATCCGACACCCCCCGACCACGATGTGTGATCCGGCCGGCGGCGCCCGCCGGGGGCCATGAAAGACCATGGCCTTCGACTTGTTAAGGGCCACCTCCTAGTAGTAGGATATTATTGGGCATCCTACTCCACCTTCGTTCCTTCGGCTCACTCCGTTCGCCTCGTCACTCTCGGTGGATAGAATGCCCAATAATATAAATGAAATGTTATGGTTCAACGTCTTTTCCACTATTTTAGTTCTAAAACTCAATATTACTTTTTCCTTATTTTACCATAACACTCACTATTTTATATTGAAGAACGTCAGTAGGATATTATTGGGCATCCTACTCCACCTTCGTTCCTTCGGCTCACTCCGTTCGCCTCGTCACTCTCGGTGGATAGAATGCCCAATAATATAAATGAAATGTTATGGTTCAACGTCTTTTCCACTATTTTAGTTCTAAAACTCAATATTACTTTTTCCTTATTTTACCATAACACTCACTATTTTATATTGAAGAACGTCAGTAGGATATTATTGGGCATCCTACTCCACCTTCGTTCCTTCGGCTCACTCCGTTCGCCTCGTCACTCTCGGTGGATAGAATGCCCAATAATATAAATGAAATGTTATGGTTCAACGTCTTTTCCACTATTTTAGTTCTAAAACTCAATATTACTTTTTCCTTATTTTACCATAACACTCACTATTTTATATTGAAGAACGTCAGTAGGATATTATTGGGCATCCTACCTTAGGCGCCGTATGCGGCTCACCACAAGTGAGACCGCAGCCGTCGCCAGCAACACTGCCTCCCTGTACGAGCTCCCCCGGGCCGTGACCAGCGTGTCATCAGCATAACACGTCAGTTCCACGCCCGGCGGAAGCTCGCCCCTCAGCACCCAGTCGTACCCGATGTTCCACAGGAGCGGGCCAACGACCGAGCCCTGTGGAACACCGCACGACATGCGGCGCTGGTTTCCGCCATCACGTCCCATGTAGGTGACACCCCTATCCTCGAGATAAGCCCCAACGATGTGGCAGAGGTAGGGAGGCACCCGATGGTACAGCAGTGTCTCCCGAATGCAGCTCCAAGGCAGGGTGTTGAAGGCGTTAGATATGTCCAAGGACACAGCCACCATCACCCCGCCCCGGGACACTGCTTCCTCTGCCAGGACTCTCACCCGCGATATCGCGTGGATGGTGGAGCGCCCGTGCCGAAAGCCAAACTGACTCTCGGCCAGGTCAGGCCCCTCTCTGCACAAGTGGTGGACGAGGCGGGTAGCGATAATTCGCTCGAATAGCTTCCCGACCTCGTCCAGCAACACTATGGGCCTGTACGCAGACGGTGAGTCTGCAGGGCGCCCCGCCTTCTTGAGCAGGACCAGACGACCTGTTTTCCACAAACTGGGAAACTGGCCCCGCTCAAGGCACGCTGTGAAGAGTCCTCTCAGTTGGGGCTCTAGCTCTTTCAGAGCGAGGGCCAACGCACAGCCGTGTACACCGTCGGGCCCCGGAGCCACGTTCTTGGCCCGGAGCCGCAACACGGCCGCCCCGATCTCTCCTTGTGTCACCTCTGGGACGCTAATGGCGTTCCCTTCTGTAGGCTCTGCGGCTGTGGGCAATGCCATCGGCGGCGGAGTGTGCTCCGCTCTTCCCGGGAAGAGGGCTGCGATGACCTCCTCCAGCAGCTCAGGTTGGAGACTCTCCGTGAGTGGAGGCGCCGCAGCTCGAAGTTTCCCTCGAACCGCTCGATAGGGGCGCCCCCACGGATCCCGGTCGAGAGTCTCCAACATCTCCTCCCTGGCTCGCGTCCTCGCTTCGCCGATGGCCAGCCACAGAGCCTCCTTCGCCGCGCGGTACACCTCATACAGCGCGGCCTCTTCGTCAGGGATCCGACGACGTCTCCTGCGGTAATGGGTGTACCGGCGCCTGACCGACACGCATGCGACACGTAGCCGCGCGATCTCGGCAGACCACCAGTACACCTGGCGCCTCACTGAATGTGTGTGGACGCGGGGCATGGACGCGTCGCAGATGTGCGTCATCGCCCCGCGGAACCACAGCGCCTCCTCTTCGACGTCGACGGGTCCGTCCGTTGCCAACTCCCGGCTCCAGGCCTGGACAATAGCAGCCTCCTCGAGAAGTTCCCTGTCGATGCGCTTACGCGCCCAGCGCGGGCCGTCCATTCGCGGGGCCGATGGACTACGGCCGCCGGTGGTCTGGGTGGAGACGTCGAACCGGATATATCTGTGATCCGACAACGTCTCCACCTCCACAGCGACACGCCAGTCGTGGACACGGCTTGCGACAGCAGGGCTAGCGAACGAGACGTCCACTATCGAGCCGCCCCGCTGCCGCATGCACGTGTGGACCGAGCCCCGGTTTAGAACGACAAGGCCGGTCGTGACCACCCACTCTTCCAGCGCCTCGCCCCTAGCGTCGGTCACCGGAGATCCCCACGCCGATGACTTGGCGTTGAGATCCCCTAGCAACAGCACAGGGCGAGGGTGGAGTCGGCTTACGACGGTGCCCAACTCGACAAGGAAGTTCTCGAAGTCGGCGAGGCTCTTGTTGGGCGAGAAATAAGCCCCAATCGTGCCAATCCCGTCCGCGAGGGCGGCTACCCAGCCGTGACCTCGGGACGGGTTGACAAGAGCCCTGCCAATTATGGCCACCGAACCGTCCAAGTCTCCCACCCAGTTATCTCTGGGGGGGACAAAGTATGGCTCGGCGACCACAGCCACGTCGATCAACCACTCTGCCATGCTCTGGAGCAAGAGGTCCTGAGCTCTGGCAGCGTGGTTGATATTGCCCTGGAGGAAATGGTAAGGCGCCATTATGCGCAGTCCATACCTTCCACAGCACCATTCCTAGGCCGGGAGTCGGCCGTTGAGCACCCAGGCTGAGGTGGGGGTAAAGAGCCCCCGGCAGCCTTGGCATCCCTTTTTCGCCTCCGCTTCTTGCCCTTTTTGGTGGGCGCGCCACAGGCTTTACCACCCGCTTTGTGTCCAGCGGGCCTCCCTGCAGCTGTACAGAGGCTGCAGTTTGGCGCCGCGGAGCACTGGGTGGCCTTGTGGCCGGGCTGACCGCAGCGATAGCATTGCTCGCTGCGGTCTATTTCTGTGGTGCACCGTGCCCTGACATGCCCCATGTCCAGGCAACGGAAACACCGCAAAGCCCTGGGTTGCAGCAGCTTGACCCTCGCTGCAACCCACCCCACCAACAGACGTCCAGCGTCGGCGACCTTATTGGCCGCCGCCACCGGGCACTTCACCCATATCGCGCCGAGCCCGGAAGCGTCGGTGCGGATCTCGCCCGTACGGACATCGTCAGGCGCACACTCACCGACTCTGGCGACGGCCGCCGTGACCTCAGCCGGGGTCGTCGAGTCGTCCAGGCCGTCGACGCGTAACTCGCTCGTCTTCATGGGCTTGGACACCCGAACGTCCTCCGGGTTGAGGCCCTCCCTCAGTTTGGCGGCCAGAATGTCCGCCTTTTTATTGCTCGAGGCACCGGAAATCTGCAGAAGCCGTGCCCCCGTTATGGCCGGCCTCAATATGAAGCCGGACGGTGTGCCAAGGTCGGGGAATGCGACTTTGGCTTTCGCCTCCGCCAGGACCGCCTTGTACGAGACGCCCCTCTCGACGGCTCCGGGCTGCAGAGTAATCACCACAGCCGCGGAGCGTGGGGCTGTCGCCCTAGGCGGCCCTTGGGTCCTCTTTTTTGGTGCCGGTGCTTTTGCGGAAGCTGGCAGCGCCTTTTTCTTCTTCTTTTTCCCCTTTTTGACGACTGTCGTCCAGCCCTCCGTAGTAGGCCTGGGCGCAGTCGCCGGGGGAACACTCCCGGAAACCGCCACCTGGGAAATGGGCGCGGCCTTTGCGGGCTTTTTCGCCACCTCCGCGGGCTTTCTGGCCCCCATTGCGGGCTTTGTGGCCCCCTTCCCAGACTGGCTTGGCTCAGCCACCTTGGCCGCTGCCTCTCTCCTCCGCTTATCCGCAGCGAGCGGTGGACGGAGGGTTTTGGCTGGGAGGAGCCTCGGCTCTATGGCCTCTAGTCGAGCCCCTACCATCTGCCCGCACTGCACCAAACAGATGCGAGCGATCTTATCGACCTCCGCATCCGCAAGTGCAGGGGTCGACGATGGGGTCGACAGTGGAGCCACCAACGGCACCGGCGATGATCCGGAGCCCGGGGCTGCCCGCAGGTTGGCAAACTGCCGCTTGAGGTCCTCCAATTCGGATCTAAGACGGCGGTTCTCTTCGCAAAACTCCGCCGTCTTTTCCGAGCCTGAACCATTAAGGACGACCTCAGCTCCCTCCTTGATGAGTTCAGCCACCTCTTTAAGGGCGCGCGTGAATGTGCCCTTCAGGTTACCGGATTTTGTGGCAACCTTCAGGATCACATCTACGCCGTCGAAGACCTGGCGGCAAGATGCCACCGGCGACAAGCCCCCTCCGGCAGCCGTCTGGGCTGAGCGCCGCTCCAGCATCTGACGAGTCAGCTCGCTGACCTCGTCTTCCGCCACAGCCTTGCGCTGCGCCCGCTTTGCGGCGTTGGCTTCTGCCTTATTAAACCCGAGCAGGGAGCCCTCGCTAGTCGGGTCACTCTTCAACATCTCTACGTGCTCCACTGGAGCCGGAGTGTCGGGCCTGGACACCGACGCGAAGCGCCCCTGCTCATCGCGCTCCACTGAAGGAACAGCAGCTCTACCAGCCACCGCTCGACCTCGTCTACTGCTGCCCGTCGGCACCTTAGGTGCCTGCAGGCTCTCCTCGCTAGAGGAGCGTGGCGAGCGCTTACCGCAGCGCCTCGCCACCCCCCCTTCCTTCCGCGAGCGCTGCGAGCTCGCGCTCGCCACGCTCATCCTGTCAGACGCAGCGTCGGTATCCGACGCCGCACCCGACCGCATGCGCTCGACCACAACGGTCGGCACCTTCATCAATGAATTTGTTTTATTAGGTTCCATATGAGTCCCACGAGTGTGGGGGATGTAAAAAGTCCGCCTAGGTTCACCCCCTGTCCCTAGGTAAGTATAAATTTGTAACCCAACCAGGGGGTCCACTGGTACCCTGGCTGGGGGTGCGCTCGTGACTGATGCGCCACTTGTAACTAAAGTTACAGATGACACTACTCCTCAGCCATTCATACCCTCGCCGCACACCAAAACTTGGTATTAGAGGAATTTTTTATAGAGGTTATCTTCCTCGCGATCCGGGCGGTTAAGCCAAGATCCTCGTCCCGTTCCAAGTCATAAAACATGACCATGATCTCGTCACGGATTACGATTTCGACGGATGCAGTCAGGAGGATCAGATCCCCCGCTGCTAGCCCGTTGGCAGGTGAGTGCAAAACGAGCGCCGCCGTCGTCACCAAACAACCTGTCCTCTGGAAGCAGAGGGAGGAGTGGATGACGGTTGGTCGGTCCCGATGAACCGACCCAGGAGCATGAAGCTCCGCCCCCCCACGCAGAAATTCGCCACAGCCAATATTGTCTCCGACATGGAGAGAATATTGACTGTACCCAGGGTGCACCGGCCCAACGGCTGCCCTTTCCCCCGAACGTATCCGCAAGGAACGAGCAGCAATCAAGGCACACGAGGAGGTTTTCTGCACGCACCCCAGTACAGGCTCGCCTAGTTTGGGATCAGATAATGGTGTGATGGTTGTCCTATAATATTTCAATTAAAATTAATGCTTATGTCCTGCACGTATCACACGAGATCTGTAATAATAAACCCCATACAAAAAGAAAGTATTTTGCCTTAGCAATGGCAGAAGAACTTATGACACCTTGGCTTCGTGAGCGATATAACATTGTGACTTTGCAGCGTAATTTGAAGCAAATTATCGGCGAAATTCTAAAAATAGATATTTCTGACGAACAGTCAAGTCAATAGCAACCAAAAAACCGAAAAATTTGCATTTTCAATTTTGTTATTGCCCAGTGAAAAAACGTCGCATGACCAAATACTTTTGTAAGGGCTGCAAGAGGGCCATTTGTGGCGAACATACAGTTTCTATGTGTAATTCCTGTACTGATTAAGATATTTCATTATTTTTTATTATTATATGATACGTTAAAAGCTTAATTACTGTGAACTTTAATTTGATTAAAGAAAATTAAACAGATTTTTCAAAGTAATGTGTATATTTTCGTAATCTCAGAGACGAAAGGTTAGTTACAGCGTCACTCGAAAATAAGGTTAGTGAGCTAGGGTTAACGTCTTGAAAAAAAAATGGGTGTAATAAGTGAACGGAGTAGAAGCCTTTGGCATAGAAATTTTAATTATTTTTATTTTTGAATAACATGTAATAAAATTGATCTAGCAATAAATACTAATAAATATAATAATAGGTGAACGGAGTAGAAGCCTTTGGCATAGAAATTTTAATTATTTTTATTTTTGAATAACATGTAATAAAATTGATCTAGCAATAAATACTACTACATTTAAAGTAACATTTTCATACTAGAACAACAAAAACAGAAATTTGGAAAAAATAAAATAAAAAAATCAATTAAAATCTATCGAAACTCAAATCATAGGCACCCTACTCAATGCGCGGCCTATATCAATGATTTTGTAGCGCGGTCCTACCCTTTGAAGCCAGCCGATAGGCGGCCAAATTGATCTTTCGTAGGCGCACAAGCCACACTCGCATCCCCGTCAGCCCGCGTCCCGCGCTCGTTTATTCACCTGCGATGAAACTGAAGGCCTTCCTGCCTTCTATTCTAGTTACACAACACACTGTATGAAGGTCGAGACGGTAAAAAATGTCATCCGGTATAAATAAAATCTACTATAATAAAAAAAAATCCTCCGACATTACTATGGTAGGATAGACATAATTATCATAAACGACTGGAGGACTACTGATGAAACATTCGATAGTGATCATGTTGCCATTCATATTTCTATAACGTTTAATGGAAGAAGTATGCTTACTGTTTAAGTCCAAAATGTTTTTAATTCGTTTACTGTAACATACGATCCCAAAGTTACTTACAATAAATTTTTGGATATCTTAAAAATGGCGTTATATAAATTTATTCATGATATTAAAACCTAATTCCAATGTGGAAATTTAAAAGTCGGTAGCACTAGAACGTTTGACTTTGGCGGTTTTTAGGGACAACCCTACTCCTAAAAAATATATTACTTCAAGAAGATTGTTTTACCTGTCTGTGTTTCTTTGAGAGAGATATTTAAGTATTTAAATAAACGATTTACGGCTGATAAGAACTACGGGAAAGAGTTTAGCACAAGGAGACCCTCTATCACCGTTACTGTGTATAGATTTTCGTAAAAGAGTTAGTTTCGATATGCAGACAGTTCCATGTTTCACAATATGCACATGACTTTGTTATTTACTCCTTGTTGTTCTGTGACAAAGCTCCGTGAAAAAAGATAATAAATATAGACTAATATATTGAAGTGCTAGAGTACGCTATGTTACATATTACACCTACATTTTAAATTCCATTGACAGTCGAGCGAACAAACGACGACGACGACGACGGCGACGTCGTCGAAATGAACATAAAACATAATTATGGGCTTCATAATTGTGATCAAAACATTATGTTGTTAATTCATTTACTTTTTTAAATTATATATAAACATACTCTCGCCACGTGTAAGAAAATTCAACGTCTGCAGAACGCTGAGTTCAACAGAATGAGCACGTGTGGCCTTTATTTCGTGGACGCCGTGATGTCTGTGCACTTCTTCAGTTTCATAACCACCTACACCATAGTTCTATTTCAGCTAGAATTTCTTTAATGCTAGTTTACTCATATTCTTCTTCGTTTTGTTCGTCCTTCACTGGTACCATATGTGCCCATATAATTTGGTTCTCTCTTATTTTCTCAACTGCCTGTCATCTCCTTAATATTCACTTGATTCTTTTTTGTATTATTTTTCATTGACATATTATTCATTTAATATAATGTCTATCTTTCTCTTCCTCTCCATGTGTAATTTCTTATTTTCATACTTTGTATCCTCTCATTACTGTTTGTCTGTATATTTAAATTCAATAAATTATAAAATCGATCAAAGAATTTCTGTTACAATATTAAAACCTTAATGACACAATGTTTCTTTATGTATGCAAACTTTATTTTTTTTTTAACTTTGTCAGTTTCTGAGTAGTTTCCATAACAAATTTGTATGCAATCTAAAGAAACACATTTTTACTTTACCCAAAGAACTGCATGAAGAACAATTTGATAAAATTGAATTACCGTTTCAATATATAAACAACTAGCTTCTGCCCGCGACTTCGTCCGCGTCAAATATTTGCTCCCCTTTTCTCAACGAATGGATTTATAGAGGTTTATTATATGCAACTAGATATATTATGTGATCACTTTGAGTTGTTCACATGTATTCTGGATGTTTTATTACGGCTTTAATTTTAATAGTGAATGTGTTTTGTTGATATTTTAACTGTCTACCTTCAGATTTACTTCGACGTTAATGTTCTATTTGCTACGAGGATCATGCATGTGAGGTAGAAAACTGTTACGTGTAGAAGACGAGTTTTTGTAATAATTACTTTAAAGCTTATATGAAAATAATATCTTACGAGCTAGCAAAGATGACGTCCCAGTAACTGGGTAGCTTACTGTTTGAGATCCGTAATAATTCTTATTTCGTCAGATTAAATAATATTTAGTACAACATTTTCAGATGTTGTATATTAGAATAGAATAGAACATTTTTATTTCAGACCGGAGTCCACAGGGTTGGTAACAATTTTTCTTAACGTCTAGTGTTAGTAGGTTACAGACAGAAACAAATATACAATTACAATTCAGCATGGAGCCGCATCCATCTCAGCAGCATCGGGGAATCCCACCGATCTGCAAATACACTGAGAATACTATTGGTGCTGCCGCGAACACAAGTCGTCAGGGATATTATCTACACATAATTTATGAAATATGTATAAAAGTAAATGAAAACGAAGAAATCTAAATCTCATCCTTTAAAGATTTTATGAAAATGAAAAACAGGAAGCTTCTTGAGCGGGGTTGTGACAATCGTCGAAATGATCCGGCAATTGGGACTTGAGGTGGCCTTGCACAAGTCTGAGGCCAAGAGTTTTCATGGTCTTTGAAACGCGCTACCTGCGGGTTCCCAACTCACGGTGGGAGGGATTCACATCTGCGTCAAGTCAACGATGAAGTACCAGGGACTTGTCCTCGACAGCCGCAGGAACTTCGTCGAGCACTTCCGACGTTTGGCTCGCAGACTGGAGCGGGCTGAGCTACGTTAAAGCGGCTCCTGCGCAATCTGGGGGGTTCAAACGCCTCCTGCCGGAGGCTCTAGACGGAGGTCGTGCGGTCCATGGCCCTTTACGGGGCACCGGAGTGGGCGCCCTAATTGAGGCTGCGCCCAGCGCGCCGGTTGAGTTCGGCCCTGAGAGTCATGACCATCCGGCTAGTCAAGCCTCCTTGCCGGAGTGCCGCTATGGGATCTGGAGGCAAAGGTCCTTGCGCACATGTGGAAGTGGCGCAAGGAGACGAAACTCCGCTGCCGCGACAAATCGCGGCACGGCGGACAGAGCTCCGGTGTGATCTCATGGCGACATGGCGGGTACGATTGTCGCAACCCAACGCTGGGCACGCCACAATTGAGGCGGTAAGTCCCCTCTTTGAGGAGTGCATAGAGAGGCGCCACGGAGTCCTCACCTTCCACCTGACGCAGGTCCTCACCGGGCATGGGTGCTTTGGTGGGTTCCTGTTTAGGATAAAGCGGGAGGAAACGCCCGGGTGTTTCCATTGCGAGGATCGTCTGGAGGACACGGTAGAGCATACGGTGGAGGTGAGCCCTGCCTGGGCGGAGTATAGCCGTGTCCTCGTGGAGGCGATCGGTGGCAGCGACCTCTCGCGTCCGGCCCTGGTGAAAGCCATGATACGGAGCGAGAGGGCATGGGAAGCCGTCACCTCCTTCTGCGAAGCAGTAGTGCTCGCGAAGTAGGAGGCGTAGCGCGAGGAGGCGTAGCGTGAGGGAGTGGCAGTCTCTGCGCCCTCACATCCGTAGCCGCCGCAGGAGGAGACGCCCCGGGCGACGAGAGTTGATAGCGGACTCCCGGCCATCGTAGGCGCGAGCTTGTGGGTGGTGAGCAATGAGTGGCTCGCCGCCCGGTAAGGAACAGGCTCGGGTCGATGGCGCGTGGTGTTCCACGTGCGCCTCAAAGAGATGTCAGCAATACTGAAGGGGTCTGCTAGGACCGATGCCTGCCAGGGTCACGAGATTCATTCGAAAGAGTACCGTGGCCCTGGCATATGGGTAACTGAAGGAACACGGGTGGGTTTTAGTCAGTAAAATCTGACACAAGAGTGGGAGAAGTCATTTGATGATTTCCCATCCAAAAAAATTAAATTGTTACTTGAAGAACTTTATTAACAAATATTATTTCAAACCAAGTTATAACATTAAAATAAGCATCCCTGGAAATTGGTAACTATATCTGATAGTAGGTACAAACAGGAACTGGACATTAAGTGAGGAAAGCTGATTACAAAAACTCGAACTGTAATATGACTATAGTGTAAGTAGTGTGGAGACCAAGTAACTGCACCAGCATTACAGCTAGAGGATACAATCCCGGGATCCCGAATCTCGGGATCCCGGGATCCCGACCGTATTCTGGCCCCGAAAATCCCGGGACTGTACTTGGCTAATCCCGGGATTTTCGGGATTGCCTCAAACAAGTCTAATTTGTATTCCGTAGTCCGTTGCGCTGACAATAACCTTGCCTAGATTATATGAATAGCATTTATTACATAACGACTAAAAACAACCCTTAGATACGCCGTCGTAGGATACGTACCTACTATACACAGTACACACTAAACAGATACAGTCCTAATATACATAATGTTTATCGTAGAACTTAGAAGGGACTTAAAGGAAAAGTTACAGCTGGAAATTAACAAGAATATGAAATCCCCAGATCCTGAAGTACAAGTACAAAATGAATTGGGGTTGGCAAATATTATAGTATTAGACGTGAAATGAACCTGTTCAAAAATGGAGGAGTTCGTGGATATCACTTAGAAACAGCATATAAGTATCTGCACGCATTGTCTATTCCTACAACCAGCTTAGTACCTGAGCGAGTGTTTTCAGCTGTTGCTGCTGTTGGGAATAAACTACGAAGCAGGCTTGGAAGTCAAAGATTGAATGCTTTGATATTTTTCTGCGATTATATTTTCGAAATTTTAAATATTTTTTTGTGTTGTGTTTTTGATTTCTTGCAAAAGTATATTTTTTTTTTGTTTTATCTTTATATGTTCTTATTATATTGTGATTTTTGTTGTGCAAAGCCATTAAAAAGATTTTATTTTAAATTATTTAAGTTGTTTTTTTTTTTTTTCATTTTAGCCCAATTAGAAGCCACATTGTATAATCCCGGGATAGTCCCGGGATCCCGGGATTACGTTTCAAAAATCCCGTAATCCCGGGATTGGAAAACATGTTCGGGATTGTATCCTCTAATTACAGCGTCTATTATGAATAGACCGCACACATTCATCTTCTTGAAGGAAGTACTTTGAACCCGCTGGATGTTCTTGCAGAATCTTTTTCGAGTTTCTGTGAATAATTCGTCACAGTTATAAAAATATACAACTTTTGAGATCTCATAATTTTTCTTAAAACTGTTAATTACTATTAACTGTTATATCAAACCATAATATATTCGATGTCCTTAATACAGAAGCTGAAAAAAGTTGATTGAATCAAAAGTCATTTATTCAAACTACGGTGAGCGTCATTTTTTGTTCGACGTTATAATCACATAAGAAAAACTCCAAACAGCCCGCTTTCACCATTGCCTAGTATTTTAGTGGGAAGAAGTCGCTCAACAAATTTCCCAGTAACATAGCTGTCCGTCCAATTTAAAGAACTTGATTCTGCACAATAGTATGTAGTTAATACTATGGAACATAATATTAAATTATTTGCTATATGACTGCTAGCACAAATGCCAGTCTGGTATATCAACAAAACATTGAAAATTATACTCAAGTAGAAATAGGTAATAAAAATGTAAACATAACTTAAAATACATCTATGGGATCATGACGCACTTGCTTTCGGTGGCTATGGCAAGAATAAACATACACAGAATAAAAAATCACTGTTTTGGTTTAAGTAGGTAATATGAAGGGATCGCAGAGTCTCTTTTCCTTGTAGTATCTGTATTTTTATTGCATTGCTTGCAGTATGTTTTGTGTTGCATGTGCCAAGTATTTCATAATTATTATCTAAGGTTTAAGGAATGAAATATATCCTTCATCTATACTTATTACTTATAATATTATAATGCTGAAGAGTTTGTTTGTTTGTTTGTTTGATTGAACGCGTTAGTCTCAGGAACTGCTAGTCCGAATTGAAAAATTATTTTTGTGTTGGGTAACCTATTTATCGAGAAAGGTTATAAGCTATATAATTACGCTACAACTAAGAGGAACGGAGCAGTAATGAAAAATGTTGCAAAAACGGGGAAAATTTATTCCTTTTGAGAGTTTCCGTTTCGTGCGCTGCGTAAACGGTTAAAGTAACGCAAAAATCATGTACGACGGAATTGTTCCTTTTAAAAAGTTCTAAAAAAAAGTCCGCGAGAGCATATGTCTATCTTTTAAGGTTGACTCACTCAATAGGAGCGAGCAGCAACGAAAAATGGACGAAAACTAGCAGGCAAATCGATGCGACGGGAAGGGTCAGGGGAGCAAAAATTTGACGCGGACGAAGTCGCGGGCAGAAGCTAGTCATAAATATTATCATTGGCAGCGTTGTTTCACTCATGCTGAGTCTAGATGTCTTCCCTTTTTTACCATACTTTCCTGCTCTGAGGTAGTATCAGCAGTTCTACTCACGATCGCTTGTGTATAGATAAATTATTATATGATCAACTGTTTTATTTTTACCTGAGCAACTTCCTGAAGTTATAATTTGTATACAAGTACTCTGAACTTCTGTTAAGGTGGAATAAAATCTCTCGCACTTCACGCTCAAAGATGAGAGGAGGATGAGGTTCTTTAACGCCCACGTGAAAGTCATACATGAAAGAACAGCATACTAAAATCATAACCATATTGTTCAATTTTCAATAATTGTCTTTTCCAAAACCTTTAACTCCTTAGGGTAACGCTTCAGTTTTTTTTGGAATCTTGTGATGGTGAAAAGAATGACAGTTAAATTCATGTTACTAGGCTATATTAAACGTCATCATCATTTCAGCGGAAAGATGTCCACTGCTGGACATAGGCCTCCACCAAGCTGCACCACTTCGACCGGTTTTGTGCTTCCCGCATCCAGCGGATTCTTGCAACCTTCACAAGGTCATCGGTTCACCTTGTTTTCCAACTCCAATATAAAGCGTATATCTTTAAAATAGACCAGTCAGGTTACCTGAACATCCCCATAGTCAGGTGTCTGCAGCTCTATACGAATCCAGATCTCCAATAAAATATTAGAAGACGTGTGCACTATGTAAAACAAAACCTGCAACAAATGTCCATGTTTAAAAAATGTCATGTATTAGAAACACATAGTACTGTGGAAATTAAATAACCCAAACCCACCAGTCGATTGAAAGTCTTCTCAACTATTTCGAAAATTTGTTTTATGTCTACATAACTTTCAAACATACTATCCCAATACTGTACATCATCGGTATGTCCTGAATTCAGTAATTCTTTTATCCAGGACTTCAGACCTTTGTTGGCAAGCTTTATACTTCTTGTTGCGTATATTATGTTCATGTCAAAGCGAACGCAAGAATAAGAAGCTATAATATTTGCAATACCAATCTCATTGAAGATATAAAAATACATGTAAAGCCAGGAAATATGGAAAGAATGCTGACGACGCAGACCCAGTTGGATATAGTGAAATTATTGAAGATTTTCCATTGAGTTTGAGGATTTTATGGACATTTTGGATCTGCAAAACAAATAATACATTGTTGAGCTTCTGTTCGATATTGGTGCAGGCATTTAAAAAGCCACCGAAGGAATACAAAACAAAGCAATAGATATTAACAAACAAGAAGTCTAAAACTTCCCAGTCCAGTTGAGTTTGGGTACTTGAAGAACATGATGTGAATGATAGCCATCAAGATTACTGAACCACATACTGATATAATACTGTAGCGGTGACTGTTGGGAGTGATGACGTTGTCTCGAATTTTGTATCTAGCACAAACAAATAAAGCTTGCATCATATTCATTGGTTTGAGAAGTGATTGTAAGTATTTTAAAACTAAATTTTCATGAAGTGTTTCTTCAATTAGTTCATTTATTTCATTTGATCTATTGGGTTCGTTGGTCCACTAGGTTCATTTCCATAGTTTTCTATAACGATACTAATTTTACTATTTAATAACGTTTTGATTTTGTGTGTAATGACATGTTTCTCTTAAGAGACAGTTCAAAGTACAGTGCACATAGATTAATGCAAAATCGATACAACATAATTATTATAAGTAGGTGCTTAGTTAGTTAATGTTTGACGACTTAATATTTTATGTCACCGACATATTACCTTGATTAAATATGGGTGTCGTCTAGAGATTGTAATGACTCATTATTATACAAACGGCATCGTTTGTTTTATAATTTTCTGTTTTGCAAAATTCCGAAGGCAAATTGATGATGTTGCCAATTGTATTTATTACGCAATTAAAGATAATTAAAAAAAAAACTATGCGGTTGTCGGACGGTGGCAAATGTGTTGACGGATTAAATGCAAATGGCTTCTTTCATACGAACCTTGCGACTGGTACAGTACCCGGGTGTCAATTACCCAGTAAACCAAACGTGTGAATTGAAAACATCAACATCATCTGCTTCATCGTTTTCCAAGAATCTGGAAGGCAATTCTCGCGTTTTCACTCGTAAATCTCACATTCGTTGTTTTCGCTCGCGTTCTAAGTCGCTTATAAAATGGTGAGATTATCTGAAATCAGCTATTCTCAGTACAAGTCGATCGTAAATTACGAATTTAGGGACAAAAATGTTGCCATTATGCGTCACACCATGTAGTCCATTTTACATAACGATGCTATTGTTATAACGCAATCGTTATTTTACTTTCGACCAACTTTAAAAATGATTTTCAAGTCAGAAAAATGTATTGAGCAGCATTTGATACGTATTTTATTAACATTTATCAATATCATCATTCTTAATTTCGTAACTCCATTTTTATTTTCAATATTAACATTAAAATAAGCTCTCCTTAGTATTTGCTGCAACGGAACGCATCACTGCTGCCATTTTGTCAATGTCAACCAATATTCGTCACGTCAAATTAAAGCCATCATTTGATTGTTTGTTTCAAGGTTTGTTTACATCGGTCAAATTATTAATTAAATAAAACAGAATGACTGCCAATGATATTCTAAGTAAACAGATTATAGGTAGTAAACGGTTTATTGTGGTCAATAACATCAAAGCTTCTCAAGATGAAGAAGAAGAGTAGGGGGTATAACTGTCGTAATGCGTGCAGTTGTGCTCCAACCGGACTGTCCTGCTGTTCCAATGACGCAGTTGTATACCTATGTGATCCATGAAATTACTATACAAAGGCCCTAACGAACGTTGGGAAAATCTTGCGAAAACAAACTTCGCCCTGCGGGTCGCGTTAGGAGTCACATCAAACACGAGTGCCAGACGATCATTTTTCGACACAAAGAATTTGCCCGAGAGCTGGAATGAACCGATTTCTAAACTCGAGGATAGCCCGCGATCATGACTCCGACTATTCGTAATAACTAGTGATTTTATAATGTATTGTTTACGTAAAGTACTGTTGTTAGTAATGTAAATTTTGCATGTATACTAGCTGTGTTTTTAATTTATAATACCTAGTTTATTTATTTATAAATACCAAATTTAAAAGCAAATTTAAATAATAACATGTGCAAGGTACAAAAGTAATATATCATATCTTAATAATATGTATAAATTACGCGTCACGTTTTTTGTCCGGAATGGACTCCTCAACTACTTCACCGATTTTAATAAAATTTGCAGACCGCGTGCAGTTTGATCCAACTTAAAATATAGGATAGTTTTTATCTCAATTACTGATCTCAATATTTGCAAATTAAATGTTTTTTATAGGACAATGTGTGTGTTCATTGGCTAGTTCTATGAATTCCTAATAGATGGCGTGAGTTTAAATTTCTAGATAATCTTATGCTTAGACCTTTTAAACTACGCAAAGGATTTAACACAGTTTTCACCGATAGATAGGGTGAATCCAGAGGTTTGTAAGTGTAATACGCGGGCGAAGCCGCTGGAAAAAGCTAGTTACTTATAATACATGCTTGATTGCGTTAATCAATTTTTATTTAATTACAAATATTCAAATAAATTCTCCTTTGTATTTGTTACAACAGAATGCATGGCCGCTTATAGAAAGATGCTGATTTGTAAATGTCATGAGTTTTATCACGTCAAATTAAAGTCATATTTTTTTGTTTACATTGGTTATCTACCTATAGGTAATGTAATTTAAACAGAATGTCTGCCAATGAGTAAACTGATAACTACTAAATAACATTAAAGCCTAACACGATGGAGAAGACGAAGCGTGATTGTTGTAAGGACCGGAAAAAATCAATGGCTCTCAGTATAGCTTTTGCGTCCAACCGTTCCAACGACACAGTTGTATCTATATACATATGTGTTCCAGCTACATTACTCTACGAAGTCTGAAAATATTGTTAATATTTATGTAAACAAATTTCCTGCCTGAAGGAAAAGCGGTAGGAGTCTTGTCGAACACAAAATTCAATTTGTTTGTGGTGAAACTGCTGGACGACCGGGTGTCCACATTCATGTAGACTTTGGGCAAGACGTGTACAGATTCAGCAATTCTTAAGCAGGCTACTGAACAGCATACCACACATGATGCCGACTAATAATGTAAACTAGTGATTCTTATAATGTATTGTTTATGCACAGTATTGTTCCTATTTATAAGTTTAATATTGAAAAAATACAATAAAGAAATAATTATTGTTTGAAATGTCTTTAATATTCTCTACAGTATTGATGACCCTGTTGTAAGATAATAATAATAGGTGACAAAAGAGCCTTTACAAAAATACACCACAGACTAGTTTACATAAATTCAGAATAAACCACTAAAACAGAATTATTATCACACCACACTTGGGTTTAGTCATGCTTCACTGTAACATGTAAACTCAACACAAGCCGAAAACAATTCTGGGCTAAGGACGATGGACTTTTGCAGCGCAGGAACCTCAATGATGAAGTACTTAAAGTGTGTATTAGTGCTCGACTTCATCCGCGACAGCTTCAGCAACGTCCTTCCATTAGTACTGATTTGGCTTTGGCTCCTTCTCTATCTATGTGTGGGTCATATTGGGAAATATGCAGAAGGATGGTGAGCACCGCAGCTCAAAAATCCTCGCTTGGAGTGGTACCGCGTATGTAATGATTGCCACGCGATAGACCTTTCTACGAGGCCTGAAGATTTCTTCGTATGTGTTTTCCTTGTCGTGGCGATCGCACCGTCTTCTGTGATGTTTATGAACACGTAAAACATTTTGTTAAAAATATTTATAAATTTCTTTCGCAATTGACACAATCATGATTGACTGACTGTTTGACGTTCGAACGCCCCTCGAAATGACGTCATGGCCGTTTCGACTGGTCTCCACCACTCTATGCATGTCGCATGTAAACGAGGGCATATCGCGTGGCTTTCCTCCGAGATATGCTCGAATCGACGTGGCGAGAATAGCTCGACTCGATTTTAACGAGTGAAAAGTACGAATCGAGCGACAATAACGAATCCGAATTGCGCGAGAATTGGCTTCCTGGATGTTAATACCAATATTTCACATGGAGCGACTACATGTATGAACTTCACAATCCAGCGACTAAGTATCATCCCAATATCATATATTATCTCGTTGTCATATTTGTTGTCATACTTTCATGCTTCTGACGAACCACAATGAAATTCAAAATAAATAACCGGAATCAATCTCTTAGCGTGCTTTTCGAGCGACGGAAGGGTTCTCGGTATATAATGGATGGTCAACCCTTCAATTGTCCGACGTGGCCTGTTATTACTCAGTCACGAACTCCAAAAGTAACAATCGTTATTAATGGCAAAAGAATAAACCACGAGCCATTAGATTATTAAAATATTGATAAAATTTAGCGTCTTACAATTTTTTCGTCAAATATAACAGAAGGCTTGTACTACATACATATTTTCAACAATGAACAGAGTAGAATCAAGAGTAAACTTTGCCTTAATCGAGACAGTACCAGTCGTTCCGTATCACAGTGGAGTTTTGTTCAACAACCAGATCGATAATAATCTACAGTCGGTTTTGAAGCCATTTAATCTAATGCATGCCCTTTTAATTTGTTCGAAGTACAAAATTCGCAACAATACCATCAGTGTCAACAGTTTCACTTACAATTTAGTTGGAGTCTCCTGCATAATCTTATTCCGCGCCTATTGCTTTTATGGTTGGTTAAACACATTTATCGGTTTTGGTGAGAACTTGTTCAGGCTCCTTGATTACTCCGCAATCTATAATAACTTCGTATATTCGATTGCGTTAATTTTAAATTACTACACCAATATCAAGTATCGCCACAAAAATATAGCATTAATTTCAAGGGTACAGCACGCTCTCACTCTCCTCAAAATGGGCAGTAAAGAACTCAGAAGTTTGAAAATATACAACTGGGTTTCAGTTATAAGTGTAAATAGTGTTCTTATTGTTACATGGCTCTTGTTTTTTAATTCCCTACCTGAAATGGGTTATTTAAATATGCTTTTAGTTTACAATGTCATTATTTTTGATATTAATGTCCTGTACGCTTCTTTTGTTATAAAACTGTTGTGTGAGCTGTTAATAGTTTGGACTGAGGATGTTCGAAGGGCGGAAAATATTTCCGATTCGGAAAGAGAATCTTATTGGCGGATCAAGTATGACGTGTATGTAGATATAATGGAAGCATATACGCTCGTTGAAAAAACTTTGGGCCAGCATGTAAGTACACACTTTCCCAGTTATGGAGCGAGCCTTTTGTAATAACTACATACTCCATAAGATTTCACTTTATTTTCAGATTGCATTCAGTGTAATAAACGCAGCGTGTCATGGGCTGATAAACATAGCCATGATATTAAAGCTACAAATACAATTGTCAGATGATTTCTTAGTAAGTGTTATTTTCTCGATTTTTTAAATTTAATATTAGTTTATTGATACAGACTGTATATCACAGAACATGTTGTAGAACCTATTCAAGAGTATGTCATCGTAAAAAACTAATACTTCCTTCAGACAACCTTTACATGGACTGAGAATAGCAGAATCTTAATGCACTTATATTTATTAAAATCATATTAATGAGAGTTAGTAGTGAGTTCATGTTGATATTAGTGGTAACACAAGACAGACGACATCATTGTAGTTCATCTATATATTAATACGTGAAGCGAAAACTTTGGATCCCTTTTTACGAAAATTGGGCGGATGGAGGAGTATGAAATTTCGCACACTTATAGTTTATATAGAGAAGAAGTGACGAATGCTAATATTTTTTTAAATTATGAGTTAAAATACATTATTTTCAATAAATAACACGTTACACACACTACTGTACATTACCGTGTATCTAATACACACATGCATAGATATTCTTTTGTTTATGGTCCAAATCTGTCTTTATTATTTTGTGCAGTGTTACCAACACCCAGAAATATTTACCCCTAAAGCTTAAGTTAAAAACCCCTAAAATTGCCACAATTACTAAAAAAATCCGCTAAAAAATTATAATGAAAATAACCAACGAATGTTCAGTAATCATAGACCGGCACACAGTAGTAATATTTGTCTATATTTATTACGCGACATTTAATAATCATTCACTCTGCATTCTTAGTATCGAGGAACCGTACTAGAAGTCGCTAATACTTTTTATGTAATCAAAAACACAATGAGAAATGTAAGATGGCAAAAAATCCCTAAGAATACCCCTAAAAATGGAACGCCCCTAAAATATCTCAATCCTCTTATTTAACCCCTAAAGGAGAATCGGCAAAGATGTATGGAAACTGGTACCAGCACGAATAACAACCACACATATGCCATTAGATAGGTATTTTAATGAATAACAATAACTAGTATGGCGGCTCATATCAATTCGCTGTGTGGAAAAAGTTGTGGCGATGTTTAGTAGAACGTAGGTACATAACGGCGAACGAAATAGAGCAGTCGAAGAGTAAATCACTTTTGGTGGTCTTGGTTTGTATGTTTGCAAATGTACTAATTCCGATGATAAGACAATAATATAGTACTAGCAAAGGGGTCTGATTATGGACCTGGTAGTTACATAACGGAACCCTTGAATAGCTACTAGTATATCTATCGAGTGTGGGCTCATCAGATGTGTCTCAACGAGTCCTGTTTATTTTACCTTATGACGATGACCTGGTGACTGACCTGTACGCTGGGTAACGGAACTCTTGAATAGATTTTAGTAAACCCATCGAGTCTGGGCTCATTAGATATGTCTTAACGAGTCCTGTTCATTTTGCCTGATGACGATGACCTGGATGCTGGATGACCACACTCAATATGTTTTCTAGTAGCTATTCAAGGGTTCGGTTGTCCGACGTTTGGCTCCAAGACTGGAGTGGGCTGGGGCTGCCTTAAAGCGGCTCCTGCCCAATCTGGGGAGTCTTGGACTCTCCAGATTGGGCAGGAGCCGCCTTTGGCTCCTGCCGGAGGCTCTACACGAAGGTCGTGCGGTTCATGGCCCTCTACGGGGCACCAGTGTGGGCGCCCTCATTGAGGCTGCACCCAGCGCGCCGGTCGAGTGCAGCCCAGAGGGTCATGGCCATTCGGCTAATCCGGGGACACCGGACGGTCTCGTGCGAGGCGGCGAGCCTCCTTGCCGGAGTACCGCCATGGGATCTGGAGGTAAAGGTCCTCGCGCACATGTGGGAGTGGCGCGAAGAGGCGAACCGCCGCCGGGGCGAAACTCAGCTGCCGCGACAAATCGCGGCACGGCGGACAGAGCTCCGATGTGATCTCATGGCGACATGGCGGGTACGATTGTCGCAACCCAGCGCTGGGCACGCCACAATTGCGTCGGTAAGTCCCCTCTTTGAGGAGTGGATAGAGAGGCGTCACGGCGTCCTCACCTTCCGCCTGACGCAGGTTCTCACCGGGCATGGGTGCTTTGGTGGGTTCCTGTTTAGGATAAAGCGGGAGGAAACGCCTGGGTAATCCATTGCGAGGATCGTCTGGAGGGCACGGTGGAGGTGTGCCCTACCCTGCCTGGGCGAAGCACCGCCATGTCCTCGTGGAGGCGATTGGCGGCGGTGACCTCTCGCATCTTCGCGGTCCTGGTGCGAGCCATGGTACGGAGCGAGAGGACATGGGAAGCCGTTACCTCCTTCTGCAAAGCAGTAATGCTTGCGAAGGAGGAGGTGGGGCGCGTGAGGGAGTGGCAGTCACTGCGCCCTCACGTCCCTAGCCACCTCAGGAGGAGACACCCCGGGCGTCGGGAGTCAATAGCGGACTCCCGGTCACCATAGGCACGAGCTTGCGGGCGGCAAGCAATGGGTAGCTCACCGCCCGGTAAGGTCCAGGCTCGGGTCGAGGGCGCGTAGTGTTCCACGCACGCCTCAAAGAGATGTCAGCAGCACTGAAGGGGTCTGCTAGGACCGATGCCTGCCAGGGTCGCGAGATTGTTCGAAAGAGATACCGTGACCCTGGCACATGGGCAACGGGACACGACAAGGAACGCGGGTGGGTTTTAGTCAGTAAAAGTTTGACACGCCCTCCTGTTCCGCCCAGAGCGGGAGAAGTCAATTGATGATTTCCCACCCTAAAAAAAGGGTTTTGTTGTATACCGCTCACGTCAGGTTTCAGGTCATCGTCATCAGGTCAAATGAACAGAACTAGTTGAGACACATCTAATGAGCCCAAACTCGATGGATTTACTAGTAGCTATTTAAGAGTTCCGTTATTTAGCATTGAGATCCATCATTCGACCAGCTGGAGAGTACCATATTATTTTATAATCATCGGAATGCTTACATTTTGGAGAATTCAAACAAAGACCACTACAAGTGATTGACTATTGAATTCAAGTTTTCCTTTACCTAGCGTCCAGTACATCCTGCAAAATAACGCCATAACTTTTTTCACACAGCGATTTGAAACAAATCGCCATAAAAATTATTGCTCTGTATGAAAATACCTATCGAATGACATATATGCGGTTGTTATTGGTCGCGGGGACCATTTTGTCCGTTCCTCCTTTGGGAAAACCCCTAAGTTGGCAAGCCTGATTTTGTGTCTATCGTCTTACTGAATGTCAAGTATAACCATAGGTAATAAATTAATTTTATAGATTTACAATAACCTATTTCGTTTTTAAAATCTATGATCATATCGAGAATATTTGTCTTTAATATTATTTGTATTAGCGACGATAGGAATTTATTTTAGATTTAAAAGAATTTTTTTTTGTGGTTTTATTGGGAGTGTCAAGTATGGCATTAGTAAGTTTCCCATACAAAACTTAGTGTCGTGTGCAAACTGTAGAGATTGTATGCCTCACGATTGTACAGGCTGGTCATAGATTGTACAGGCTGGTTATAATTATGACATTTGGAACCGTCATAATTAATTAAAAAATAATAGGGAAAATTCTATAAAAACAGAACAAATTTCTGTGATAATTCATTCCATATTGTTCCATATCCAGCAGTTAAGAAGTATTAAGAAAATAAAAAAGAGAGTCCTGAAGAAGTATTCTTTACTCATTACACCTACGTTCTGGTCCTGGCCATCACCATCCCGCTAGCGAACCCTCTCCACAGTATTACAGCGTCAACAATTTGTCTATAGTGTTACTGAATGTCAAATATAACCATATTATTTTTTATATTTATTATTATCTATATTTTTTCATTAAATATTGTATTTCTATTCAAATGAAGTACGGTCGAATTTCGACCAATGGGCGATCACTAGTATAGATAAACATGGATCTGATTGTTCACGCCTCATACGTGTATGTATAGCACCACTTTTCAAAGTTCATAATCCATTGCTTCGTATGTTTCAGAGATTCGTCAGCTTGACAACGTAAATAACGTAATAAATATTGTTGAATTTTTATGAATCGCGTTGGGATTGTAATGCATTTCTCAAATAGCCCGTAGTCCATATTCAGTCAAGTTCAGTCAGGTTCTTATCGAAAAGTCTATCATTATACGTGCACGGATTTTACTGTTGCATGGAACAGTACTGTCTGCTCACTTTTTCGAACCAAGTGTTCTTTGTTTTCAAATACAAAACAAGAAATATATCAAGTGATATAACTTAATAATGTATTTTTTATTTACAGTTCATTTTGTTACTAATAGTTTCACAAATATGGTTGATAAAGAGTATACTTATTGGAATATCTTTGAGCGTGCATTGCGAGAGATTCTACAAAGCCATGAAAGATGTCCAGGGTGCAATGACAACATTGATGTATTCAATTGGATGCTCCGGTAAAACTGTTTTTTCTTACTGTTATTGTTAAGTATTTTTAAGGCCAATAAGGAGGAAAGTCTGTTGATGGTTCGTGGTAATCACACATTGTAATGGCGATACCTTCTGTAGTTCTGTTACCGACAATACTACTCGCCAATTTTTTGTCGCTGTGAATGATCCGTCAGAGTTTGTAACTTATAATATGGAAAGCCAGAAAGTCATAGGCGATTTTAGGCCTCATTTACGGAGACGCGGGGCGTCGCACGGCGCGTGCGGCGTGGCGTCGCGCGGCGCGTCGGACGTTTTTGCTGTTTACGGAGAGGTGGCGCGTGAAGCGGCCCCCGTCATTGCACGCGTAAACACAAATATATGGCAATATACGATGTTGTTCATAGAGAAACGAGGCGGGCAGAGTGGCGGTGCCCGCCGCGTTGCCCGCCGCGTCGCCCGCGGCGACTTTTTAAGCGTATAGCGGCACACGCGGCGCGCATCACTGCGGCGCACGCGTGGTACTCAATAACACCGACTATTTCGATGTTATTTACTATATAATCAAAAGTTGTAGTAGACATCCGTGTATAGCCATGAAATACATCATAACCACTTTCTCTTATTGACTTATAAATAACTGCATATTCCCTAAACTTCTCGTGTTCCAATGCTCTAAACTGGGCCAATTCTTATATTAAATAATTCAGGTTTATCATAAAATTTAAAAAAAGTTATTGATATTGTAGTCTATTGCGACGGTAAATACGTCTGCGTTGTGCAATTTCCAAATAAGATAGGCAGAAGGTTCCACCGCGGGTACCGCTTTATCGAGAATTGCCACCGCGTGCGCCACCGCGATGAACGCCGCGTGCGACGCGTCGTTGCCCGCCACGGGCTCCGCCGTAAAGAATCCATCTGAAACAAATGCGTGTAAAATCGCCTCTCCGTAAACGCACTCATACAACGCTATATGTTTGAATTCAGTGCGGGCCGCGCCGCCCAACGCCACGCGCGACGCCCCGCGTCTCCGTAAAAGAGGCCTTAGGCACCAAGGAACCAATGTAACTGACATACACCAAAGAATTGCCAAACTTACCTAAGTGGCAACGGGCAAGGCACATTGTTTGAAGAACTAATGGCTAATGAGGCCGAAGAGTTCTATAGTGGCCAGAAGAAGTCGCGTTGGATAGCTTCAACGTGAAGGCCTTGGGAATCCGCTAGATGCAAGAAGCACAGAACCCGTTGAATTGGTAGTGCTGTGGGAGTCTTTTGTCTAACAGTTGACGCCTCATGGCTGCAATGATGGATATCATAAATATACTGATGATAAGAAAAAAAAAATGAAAAAGATTGAAGAAAATGAAGAAATTTTGGTGAATGGTTTAGTTCCCTTAACTGAGCATAAATAGTAAATTGTAGTCTGCTAGTGACCATAACTTAATTTTAATTTTGCATTACAGATAAACATAGTCTCTCAGCGTGTAAGAACATTCGACGAATGCAGAAAGCAGTCTTCAAAAAAATGAGCGCTTGGGGCTTTTTTATGGTAGACGCTATGATGTCATTGCACTTGTTAAGTTTCATTACCACTTACACTATAGTTCTGATTCAGTTTCAATTTCTTTAATTCGAGATTGTTCATGTTCACTTATTTCACCACATATACCTATTTTATTTTCTTTTTCAGTCTCAGCTGTCTTCTGTTCCCTAAATAACTTCTCATTTGTATTAACTAGCCTTCATATTTCTGTTTATTCTTATGCCTTCTTCCTCTTTCTCTCCATTTGATCATTTTCATTTTCATGAAGTTATTTAGATGCGGAGTTTCCTTCTTTATCACATGCCTATCATAATATGTATGAAATGAATATTCTTTAATATTTTCTATCATTATGGTTTGTGTGTATTACTAAATTAAATACATTTTACAATCGATGGTTTTATTTATATACCTATTAATTTTCATCTAATAGAATCAATTGGTAAGACTCAGCATAATCGGTCTATAATTAACCCATATAGCACGTGTTTTATCTATGGTCATGGTAAGTACGATGTTGTTGCTACGCAGTGCCATAACGCGCGCGCGCCTCTGCCAACCCGCCGTTAGCGCAGGCGAAGTGATGCGGGAGACGATAGGATGAGAGAGCCCCGATCGGTAAGGATAACGGACGTAACACAGCGATCCTCCGCGACTCTCAATCGCGATGCCGTTTTTAATGTTACAATTGTAATTGTAATGTCCAGGGTATTTTTTACAGCCACATTTGTTGTTAAAGGAAAAATAAATGGTTATACTTTAAACTAGTGACATTAAATCCATTGATTTCTAAACTGTTGAAGATTTTTTGTTTCAACATGAAATCTTTAAAAACATAAGGTTTTCAACCGACGAAAAAAAACGGAGGAGGTTATCAATTCGACGCGTATATTTTTTTTTTTTTTTTTTTATGTATGACCACGCATAACTTTTTACATAGTTGTCCGATTGTGATAATTCTTTTTTTATTGGAAAGAGTATACTCCCAAGGTGGTTCCATATAAATTTGGACAGCAAAATCGAACGCTAAGGGTCGCAAAACAGGGGATGATTGATTGTTCACTCGTTGATTGTAATGTATAACCACACATAACTTTATACAGAGTAGTCCGATTTTGATAATTCTTTTTTTATTGGATAGAGTATACTTTGCCGAGTATTATGAATCCATTAAAGCCACAAAAAAAAATATAAAATAAAAACTTTTTGTAGTTATGTAATCTTTTAAACTTCATTTGAAAAAACTTTTTAAGTTTCTGCGTACTTTGAAGCTGCAAACTGTGACGCAATTTTACTTGTTAATTTCGCTGGCAATATTAATTTATTTATTTATTCAGACAACATGATCAATTTCGCTTGTACAAATAGTGCAAGTGCAACCACACTATGGATGCGGTTGCTATTGTGTAGAATCTTTCTTGCGTAGAATTGTCGGGAAACCATCTGTGCGTGCCTCCATGAATTAATCCCTCTTAGCATAATATTGTTTGTCATAAATTTTATCAGCATAATAATACCGTGGCATAATGCAAGGGTTAGCAAAACTGTCATTTGGTCTGGTTTGTTTTGGCATAATTTGGGGTTGCATAAATTATGAAGACAAAATAATCAGTATTACATTATTTATTATAATTATATAACATCGTTTGGGAATTTCTCTATTGTATTAGGTTAAGAGGTCGTCTTGAGATAAGAATTAATTTAAAACGTTTACGCATTTTAAATTGAGTTTTATTTCAAAACGGTTTTCTAAAATGGAAAAAATAAAAAAGGAGAAAAGAGCTCACTGGGCATCAAAGAATTCGTCCGCATCGCTGTCGGTGGTAAAAGTGCCCAGAAGGCTGGCAGCATTGCATTGTTTTCTAAATAATTAAAGCTACCTTTAAAAAAAAAGTTGTGGTATATAATATTTTGCTTTTAAGTCAGTGCTCTAATGGGGCTGTATAAGGCCTTGCAGTTATGAGAATAAAAAAAGATAGAACAAAGTTCTTAACGCTATACTCGCACGGAAACATACTCGTATATAATGTTTTTAAATTAAAATTTGTTTTCTAAGTCTTTGACTCAAGGTGTTGTCCCCAAAGTATGGAAATCTGCTTATATTACAACCGTACATAAGAAAGGTTCTAAAACCGAGATTACTAATTATAGGCCTATATCCAAGCTGTGCATTATAGCTAAAATATTTGAGAGGATTGTCTACAACCAGTTATATTCCGCCCTTAATTGCTCGTTCAGCTCCTTTCAACACGGATTTTTGAAGGGACGGTCTACCACTTCTAACTTGATTTTATTTAATGACTTCATTACGGATGCTATGGATAATGTTGGTAAGCGGGTCGATGTGGTTTACACTGATTATAGCAAGGCATTTGATCAGATTGATCATCATACCCTGATAAATAAACTAAGCTACATAGGTATCCGTGGCGACCTCTTGTGGTGGTTTTCTTCTTACATTGATAACAGGTCACAAGCTGTAGTACTCAACAATTATATGTCTAGTTGGGTAATCGTGCCTAGCGGAGTCCCTCAGGTTTCGTTGCTCGGTCCTTTTTTATTTGTAGTCTATGTAAACGACATCGATCAGTGCCTCCATTCATCCAAACTATTATGTTTTGCGGATGACATGAAAATCAGAAGATAGACTAGCTCTGCAGGGTGATTTGTATCGGCTAGAAGAGTATTGTCGGGTTAATAAACTTGATCCCAACCCATCCAAGTGTTCAGTGATCACTTATACTAGAAAACGTGCAGTCCTAGCCACTACTTACTCCTTGGCGGGTCAAATCTTGCCAAGGTGCAATACCATTCGTGACTTAGGCGTCTATCAAGACAGTAAATTAGTTTTTGACACACACATTGATGCAAAAAAGCATCTAAATTGCTCGGGTTTATAATACGTCTCTCTAAGATCTTTACTGAAGCTAAAACGCTAAAAATATTGTATTGCACTTTTGTAAGAAGTCAGCTAGAGTATGCGTCTCAGATATGGAATCCACGTTATCATGAATACATTGACCGCATTGAAAACATCCAAAGACGGTTCATAAAATATCTTTGCTATCATCAAAAGATTACATATCAATCAACCGATTATCTTGGACTCTGTAAGCAGTATCATCTGCTACCACTGGTAGACAGACGTAACATTGCAGACTGTTTGTTCTTATTGAAAATCCTCAATAACAATATTGATAACCCTGAGTTATTATCTAAATTTTATTTTAATGTGCCAAGTAAAACACTTCGTTTTAATCCACCCATACGAGTACCACGTATATCTACGAATTATAGGCAGAACAGTTACATTGTGCGAGCAAGCAACAATTTCAATGATATATGCAAGGACTATAATTTTGATCCATTCACAATAAGTGTGAATTCAGCCAGAAGGTGCTTAAGCCTTAAATTTTTCAAGTAGCGGTAGATTTTATTATTTGTTTTTTTTTCTCTATTATTTCTGTCATATGCTAAGTACTTTAATAGCTTTTTCTTGAATTAAGATGATGTGTTTTTTGTTTATGTGCTCACACCATAATATTAATATAAGTCTATACGTGAGGACTTGTATTGGCTTTCGGATGCCTAATATTTTTTTTGTCTGTTTTATTTAGCTGTAAGTCCTCCATGTACTAAATAAATAAATAAATAAAAGAAAGAAACAGAGAGAGAGTGAGACAGAGAAAGTCGCATGTTTAAAAACATAAACTGCATCTACGAGACCACTGCAGAAAAACTGTACAACAGTTTGGCATATGATACGTTATTGTGTACTGTGTTAAATTGTATACAGGATATTTTTTTAACTAGTGGGCAAATTTTAACAAATGAATCTTAAACGTGTTATAATAACCACGCAATTTTTATTTTGATATATCTTAGTACAAAAAAATTAAATTACCCTTAACGAAAGATGTTTACTTTGAAACTCGTTTTATGCTAGCTCGCGCGCGGTGAACGAACGCACCTAACCACTCAACCGTCCAACCCGCGCGGCGATTATCTCCCCAACTGTCCGGGCGTCAAATTTCACTTTCTTTTTTACGACTTTGCGAATTTTTTGCACAAAAACGATTACGACTGAAAAACTACTATAGCTATATTCTAATAAGAAATACTCACGGAAAGCTAATAAGATATCGAATTCTAATTGGAAAAAACTAAATTAATCAAACAAAAAGCTAATTAGATACTGAATTCTAATTAGAAAATAAAGTCGGGGATTTCAAAAAAATATCGTATTTATTTTTTATTTCGTATTTTACAAGAAAAGTATAATAGTTACTAGGCAAAATTATTTTTATTATAATAGTACATAATATACCCTTCAAAATGACACCAATATCTAAATATAAGTATTTAGTTTTCTATCAAGAAAAAACAAATACTTCTCCAAAGGTCCCCGAGCCAACACTAAAATCATGAATTACGAGTTGCGTTTGAATAATTTGTAGACCCCATCTCAATATATTTCGTTTGTAAATAGCTGTTATAGTGCTAATAGTAAAGTATTCTCTTATATTTAAGCATTTATTTAACAAAAACAACTAATTCGAAAAATGGATCAACAACAACCAACGAACAATGTCCGCGCGGTCATCATAAAACTTTTCCAGCTATATTATTCCATGTAAACGTTTCGAAATTGGCGTAGTAATGCATATTTCGTAAAGGAAATATCTTCACGTTTAATTTGATATACAATAACAACATAAATGTGGTATAAAAACAGAAAACTTACCATATTTTAGTTGGAGATCCACACACAAACATAGTTCACTAGACAACACGGATGAACTGTCATTTTCTTTTTTTTTTTCTAAATTTTATGTTGCCGGTCCATAGATGAAATTCACTCTACTGGATGACAAATCTCATATAGCGACATCTAGTATTTCTCTAATGTACGACTATCAAAGGACTGTAGCGATAAACACGTTTCAAGTGACGAATGACGCATAAAACGTCCATGGTTACAAAAGTAACCATGGACGTTTCGACGAAATTTTATTTGGTTACTTTTGTAACCATGGACGGTTGAGTGGCTAAGTACTACCTACAGTTAATACAGCTGTTCACGCTGGTCAGAGACCGCTTGTTTTATTAGGTTCGAACTACGCTTCTTCAAGTTTAAGCCGTGACTTGCAGTTATTTGAAGACTTAACAATTTTTACTTCATACTTTCATGGGCGTAGGACCATGAAATGCAGAAAATAAATAATTATGGTCAATTAAATTAAGATTACAGTAATTTTCAAACAAAAATAACTTAATCGTTAAAAAAAGTCATTCAAACGAATTGCTTACCTCTACATGTCACAAATCACTGTATTTAATTGTTGTTGTTGATCTTATTGCGTGCTGGCTCACATCGAACCGACGCATTATGGGCCAGAACCGTGCGTACCGTCTTTTTTTTTTTTTTTTTCAGTATGGGAAATCATCAAATTACTTTCTCGCTCTGGGCGGAGCGGGAGGGCGTGTCAGACTTTTACTGACTAAAACTCACCCGTGTTCCATCAGTTCACCATGTGCCAGGGTCACGGTATCTCTTTCGAACAATCACGCGACCCCGGCAGGCATCGGTCCTAGTAGACCCCTACACTGCTGCTGACATCATTGCGCGCCGTCGATCGAGCTTGGTCCTTACCAGGCGGCGAGCTACCCATTGCTTGCCACCCGCAAGCTCGCGCCTACGGTGGCCGGGAGTCCGCAATCGACTCCCGACGCCCGGGGCGTCTCCTCCTGCGGTGGCTAGGAACGTGAGGGTGCAGAGACTGCCACTCCCTCACGCGCCCCGCCTCCTCCTTCGCGAGCATTACTGCTTCGCAGAAGGAGGTGACGGCTTCCCATTCCCTCTCGCTCCGTACCATGGCTCGCACCAGGGCCGGACGCGAGAGATTGCCGCCGCCGATCACCTCCACAAGGACACGGCGGTGCCCCGCCCAGGTAGGGCACACCTCCACCGTATGCTCCACCGTGTCCTCCAGACGATCCTCGCAATGGAAACACCCGGACGTTTCCTCCTGCTTTATCCTAAACAGGAACCCACCGAAGCACCCATGCCCGGTGAGAACCTGCGTCAGGCGGAAGGTGAGGATGCCGTGGCGCCTCTCTATCCACTCCTCAAAGAGGGGACTTACCGCCGCAATTGTGGCGTGCCCAGCACTGGGTTGCGACAATCGTACCCGCCATGTCGCCATGAGATCACACCGGAGCTCTGTCCGCCGCGCCACTCCCACATGTGCACGAGGATCTTTGCCTCCAGATCCCATGGCGGCACTCCGGCAAGGAGGCTCGCCGCCTCGCACGAGATCGTGCGGTATCCTCGGATTAGCCGGATGGCCATGACCCTCTGGGCTGCACTCAACCGGCGCGCTGGGCGCAGCCTCAATGAGGGCGCCCACACCGGTGCCCCGTAGAGGGCCATGGACCGCACGACCCCCGTGTAGAGCCTCCGGCAGGAGGCGTTTGGACCCCCCAGATTGGGCAGGAGCCGCTTTAATGCAGCCCCAGCCCGCTCCAGTCTGGGAGCCAAACGTCGGAAATGCGTGCGTACCGTCTCAAAATAGGTTTTCATAATGTTCGATATTGAATACTAGCTTTTGCCAGCGGCTTCGCCCGCGTGGAGGTTGGAAATTATCCCGCGGGAACATACTACCGGGATAAAAAGTAGCCTATGTCCTTTCTCAGGCTCTAAATGATCTGTGTACCAAATTTCATTTAAATCGGTTCAGTAGTTTTAGCAGGAAAGCGAGACAGACAGACAGACAGACAGACATACAGACAGACCGACAGACAGACAGAGTTACTTTTGCATTTATAATATTAGTGTGGAAGTGTGGAAGTGTGGATTTCGTTTATGGACACGTCTAACTAAATGTCCAATGCATATTATGTAGTAAGTTTAAATCCATTATTTATATTTTTTTACTATTAGACTAAGGCTTGCAAGTTGACGTTTAAAATTATGAGAATTATGTGGAACACAATTCCTCCAGTTCGCATGGTTATATTTTCATTAATTTCACAGCAAATGTGTAAGTGTGATATATGGTTAGAATCGTTACAAAGTACCCTAATTAAAAATAATTTAAGTGAAGTTTTTTGTGAAAACTGGAAAGGTATAGAATTTTTTTTCGGGACCTAAAATTTTAACCTTATTAGAAACTTCAAACAGACTTTTGACAGTTAGCCGTGTCTACCCATGACGTAATTTTGGTAGTGTTACATAGAACAACTTATACAAAAGACAGGGCAAAATAAAAATTCTGCCCGAAGTTGCCCCCCTTGAAAAGAATCGAAAAATTCTAGATGGGGGGAACATACAAAATATTTCAAAAAATATTTTAAGTTGTGATTTTATAAGATTTGATGGTCACTGTTTGGTGGTCTAGCGCCGGTGTGATTCATCACAGCTTCTTACCAAACGGGGTGAGCATTACTGCAGATGTGTACTGTGAAGAACTGAACTCAATGATGGAGAAGCTGGCACATCTCCAACCAGCATTGGTCAATCGCTCGTCTCCGCTGCTCCTGCATGTCAACGCGCGACCTCATACTGCACAGCAGACGGTCTCCAAGTTGCCAGAACTGGGGTTGGAAGCTCGCCGTAATCCGCCCTACTCACCAGACCTTGCGCCTACAGACTACTACTTTTTCCAGAATTTGGATAACTTCTTGGCGGGAAAATAATTCAATACCCGAGAGGCAGTACAAAATGCCTTTGAAGAATTTGTTTCCTTCCGTCCAGCTGATTTTTTTAAGAAGGGCATCAATAAACTGCCACTGCGTTGGCAAAGATGCATTGACTGCATGGGTGATTATTTCGATTAATACAAATAAAAAATACATGAAAAAAATTCGTTTCATTTTTTTCATACAAAACGGCATTTTCATAGGTAAAGACCTATTATTAAAAAAATACATTTCTATTATTGTTTTATTTTTTAAATATTTTAAATTCAACATTTGACAAATTATGTTTCATAATTGGATTGTATATAAATATTCGAAATACTAGAGAATGGGCAGCAGCTTTCTCTATGCATTTTATCAAAACCATACTGCGATCGCCAACCCGCCTGCCAAGCGTGGCGATTATGGCAACCCCCCCTCCCCAATTAATGACAAGCACAACTAAAAAACGGCCCCTAGTGCCCGGCGGCCCACCTACCCTTGACTATGGTAGCGGTCAAGGCCACGGTGAGGCAAGGGGTGCTAACAATCCCCGGAAGAGATCCGGCTACCACAATCACCGAAAACTGGACCTGGCAACCTACAACACGCGCACACTCCGGACCGACGAGAAGATCGCTGAACTTGAGGAAGAATTGAGCAGGTTACGATGGGGCATAGTAGGGTTATCTGAAGTCCAAAGACAGGGGGAGGACTCGATAATCCTAAATTCTGGAAACCTGCTCTATTTCCGGGAGGGCGACCAGCAGTCCCAAGGTGGTGTCGGGTTTATCGTCCATAAGTCCCTTGTGAGCAACGTTGTGAAGATCGAGAGTGTGTCGACCAGGGTGGCGTTCCTTATACTCAGAATATCCGCAAGGTATTCGCTGAAGGTCATACAGGTGTACGCCCCGACGTCGACACACCCCGACGATGAGGTGGAGACCATGTATGAGGATATTTCCAGAGCCATGCATGGTACCAAATCTCACTTCACCGTTGTCATGGGGGACTTCAACGCGAAACTGGGCAAGCGAAGCGATGATGAGCTGCGAGTGGGGCAATTTGGAGTTGGACGTCGGAATCACCGGGGTCACCTACTGGCTAGTTTTATGGAGAAGGAAGGCCTCTTTATGATAAATTCCTTCTTCAGAAAACGCGAGCACAGGAAGTGGACCTGGCAGAGTCCAGACGGTGCAGCTAAAAATGAGATTGACTTCATTATGTCGACGAAGAAGCACATATTCAATGATGTCTCTGTGATCAACGCGGTGAAAACCGGGAGTGATCAACGCATGGTAAGAGGCACATTGAATATCAATATCAAGCTGGAAAGATCTCGGCTGATGAAGTCAACGCTCCGTCCAGCACCGATCCAACTTCAGAACCCCGAGAGCTTTCAGCTCGAACTCCAGAATCGTTTTGAGTGCCTAGGGAGCTCCGTGGACGATTATAACGATGGGTTTGTGGAAACTGTCCATACGATCGGGTCTCAGTTCTTCAAGACCCGCCGTACTAATAGCAAAAAGAAACTCTCAGATCCAACATTACAGCTCATGGAACAGAGGCGCGAAATGATCCTGCAGTCTTCAGAAGCTGCACTCGAGTACCGGCAGCTAAATAGACGGATCTCTAAGTCCTTGAAACGCGACCTTCGCCTCTTTAATACGGAACGTATTAGAGACGCGATAGAGCGGAACAAGGGCTCCAAAGTATTTACAAGAGATCTGTCTATTGGGCAGAGTCAGCTTGCCAAACTGAAGACCGACGACGGCAGAGTCGTGTCCGCCAAACCTGAGCTGTTAAGAGAGATCGAGAAGTTTTATGGACAGTTATACACGTCCACCAGAAACCCTGTTATGAATCTGGCTAAAGACCCGAGAGCTAGATTGACTCGACACTACACTGAAGATATCCCGGACGTCAGCTTGTACGAGATTAGGATGGCTCTGAAGCAGCTTAAAAATAACAAGGCGCCGGGTGATGACGGAATTACGGCCGAGCTCCTGAAGGCCGGCGGAAAACCCGTTCTAAAGGCCCTTCAGAAGCTATTTGATTCCGTCATACTCGAGGGCAAAACGCCACAGGCATGGAACAGAGGTGTGGTGGTACTTTTCTTTAAGAAGGGTGACAATACCCTACTTAAGAATTATAGGCCCATCTCACTTCTGAGCCATGTCTACAAGCTGTTTTCAAGGGTCATCACGAACCGTCTCGCGCGCAGGTTTGACGACTTCCAGCCTCCCGAACAAGCCGGATTCCGTAAAGGCTTTAGCACCGTGGACCACATACATACGCTGCGGCAGGTTATACAGAAGACCGAAGAGTATAACATGCCTCTCTGCTTAGCGTTTGTGGACTACGAAAAAGCCTTCGATTCGATCGAAACCTGGGCTGTACTGCAGTCTCTCCAACGGTGCCAGATTGACTATCGGTACATCGAAGTGCTGAAGTGTTTGTATGAAAACGCCACTATGTCAGTCCGGCTCCAGGACAGAGCCTCGAAACCTATCCTCCTGCAGCGAGGGGTGAGACAGGGAGACGTCATCTCTCCGAAACTGTTCACCGCTGCACTGGAGGATGTCTTCAAGGTTCTGGACTGGAAAGGGGCTGGCATCAACATCAATGGCGAGTACATCACTCACCTTCGATTTGCCGACGATATAGTAGTCATGGCTGAGACTATGGAGGACCTCAGTACAATGCTCGATGACCTCAGTAGAGCTTCCGAAAGAGTGGGTCTTAGGATGAACATGGACAAGACAAAGGTCATGTCCAATGCTCATGTGATGCCCACTCCAATGAAGATCGGAAGCGCTACACTCGAAGTTGTGGACGAATATGTGTACCTAGGACAGACGGTCCAGTTAGGTAGGTCCAACTTCGAGAAAGAGGTCAATCGTCGAATCCGACTCGGCTGGGCAGCGTTCGGGAAGCAGCTACGCGGTATATTTTCGTCCCAATTACCGCAGTGTCTCAAGACAAAAGTCTTTGACCAGTGTGTGTTGCCAGTGATGACATATGGTACTGAGACGTGGTCGCTCACAATGGGCCTCATAAGAAGGCTCAAAGTCACCCAAAGAGCAATGGAGAGGGCTATGCTTGGAGTTTCCCTACGCGATCGAATCAGAAATGATGAGATCCGTAGGAGAACCAAGGTTACCGACATAGCCCGAAGAATTGCCAAACTTAAGTGGCAGTGGGCAGGGCACATTGCTCGCAAAACAGATGGCCGATGGGGTCGGAAGGTTCTGGAGTGGCGACCGCGTACTGGAAGACGTAGCGTTGGAAGGCCTCCCTCAAGATGGACCGATGACCTGGTGAAGGCCGCAGGAATGCGTTGGATGCGAGAGGCACAGAACAGGTCGAGGTGGCGGTGCTTGGGGGAGGCCTATGTCCAGCAGTGGACGTCTTTCGGCTGAAATGATGATGATGATGATTCGAAATACTACGTGCAAAATTTGAACTATTTATTTCAATTAAGGGGTCATGTTGAGAAAAACGTGCTCATTCTTTTTAGCGTACCTTTCTTACCGTATGACATCCGTACTTAATCTTTTAGTGTATGTTTTTTTACTATATGATCTAGTATCCTGTAAAAGGAATACACGATGCGATGAAATTTTCTCGATACAAAAAAATCGCAAAGTTCTATCTATGATTATGATTTTTTTAGCCTCAAGGCTCGATGCGTATGTATTATTAAACATAGTTTACTTTAAAACATTGATTATAATTGTATCTAAGTTTTTGTAAAACAGTTTTCGTTTTAATAATACTTTTCATTCATAAAAAACGGCAATTCGTTTTGGCACATACGTTATTTTGTTCCAAGCGCACACACATTATCGCCATCTCTTCTTTTGCCTATCATAAGTAGTGTCATCACTCTCGTTCGTTCATAAATCAGTCGCCCAGTAGGGCTCATCGACGACGAACCTATGTCACTTTTTTACAAATCGGTGCGATCAAAATTACGTTTTTTAAATATTTGTGTTCACAGAAAAAGGTAGTAGCTAAGCATTTTGCTGTAATTATTTATTATAAAAAGTGTTGGCTTTCCAAATAACTTTGTATTTCGACTGTATAGGTGTCGATTTTTGTGACTGTGAACAATACAAAGAGATTTAAGACAAATAGAGAGGCCATCTGAAGAAATGTCAAAGAAAAATTGTGATCCCATGACTCAGAAACGCCATCTAGCATAGTATAGCAAAATTAGAACGGCTATGAAAAACGTTTTTGTACAAAATTTTACTCTCCAGCGTCATTAACGCCATCTAGATTTGAATAGCAAACATTCGAATACAAAAACTTGATTAAGGCTGATTTCATCAATTCTCTATCGATATAATATATCGATAATATTGAAAAGTGACTACATTTTTTTCACATTTGAAAAATAGCAGACAATTTGGAATGATTGATAGATTCAATGTTTACAAGTTATTTATTTATAAAAATCTTTTTACAGACTAATTACTAAATTATCATTATTATGGGCACTGTCAAGTGAAAAAAAAATAAGATTGACGTGTAAAAGTTTTTAGACGTGTCAACGTCTAAAAACTTTTACACGTCAATCTTATTTTTTTTTAAACTAGCTTCTGCCCGCGACTTCGTCCGCGTCAAATTTTTGCTCCCCTGACCTTTCCCGTCGCATCGATTTGCCTGCTCGCTCCTTTTGAGTTATAGTGAGTCAACCTTAAAAGATAGACATATGCTCTCGCCGACTTTTTTTTTAGAATTTTTTAAAAGAAACAATTCCGTCATACATGATTTTTGCGTTACTTTAACCGTTTACGCAGCGCACGCAACGGAAACTCAAAAGGAATAAATTTTCCCCGTTTTTGCAACATTTTTCATTACTGCTCCGCTCCTCTTAGTTGTAGCGTGATGTTATATAGCCTATAGCCTCCCTCGATAAACAGGCTACCCAACACAAAAATAATTTTTCAATTCAAACCAGTAGTTCCTGAGATTAGCGCGTTCAATCAATCAAACAAACAAACAAACTCTTCAGCTTTATAATATTATAGTAATAGTTTAGTATATAGTATAGATTACATGAGGTCGGCGTTTCCTAACTGACTACTCTGAGAAGAAATGCCGAAACAAATTCAGAAAAGAGTCTGTGACCTCACAGACTCTTTCACCGATCACTAATGTCAATGATAAATTAAAATTAAAGCTTAATTAAAATTAAGGCAAAAGTTAACAAAATTGATTGTATTTGATGGGACCTAAGTTAGGTCCCATCAAATAAAATCAGTTTTGTTAACATTTAAAAAGGCCTAAAATAGTGGAGCAGACAGATATCAAAAGTCAAGTGAGTAGTGGGAATTATAGGCAATGTTCTAGTTTACCATACATACATAATGAACGACTACGAAAAATGTATAAACTTCTCTTGTAGTACAAGGTACCGATCCTTATTTTAAAATTGATCGACCCGTCTTCCAAAGTAAATGTCTTCGCTTTTAAAATGCTTGGAACATAATTTTGACGAAGCATATGGAAGCCAATTTACTTCTCTACGATCTTTTTGAACAAACTGTATCCACTTTTCACGTTAAACTTTATTTACATTCGGAAACCTAAAATAACAGAAACCAATTTTACGTACGCACATATACAAACAGATAAGAATAGCAAAATACATGTGCATACAAAAGTAATGCTTATTTCTAAAAAAATATCTTCCGGCATACCTCTGATAGAAGAGAAGATAAAAAGATCTAGTCAGCGTGTGTAAAAGTAAAAGAGAAAATAAAAAAACAGTTCACTTAAAAAAATAAAACAAATAATATGAGAATAATACTAAACAAATAATATGAGAATAATACTTACATAGGTACATAAACACAAACATAATATATACATACAGAGTTCTAAAATAAATATCTACGTGAGCAAACAGCACTATTGTTGCTAAATTGATATTAAAATTACATAAATAAGTTCAAATATTTTGAATTTTATCAACCTAATTAAATATTATCGATAACAAAGTCGATAAACATCATAACATCTCTGCAAGGCAGTAGTAAAGCTACTCAGCAATAGAGGGCGTTTATTACAAAATTATCGTATGTTTTAGAACCATCGATGAATATTACTTAATTAAATTACTGAAAAATATTTACGAAAACAAGCCGAAGTTAGGTCCAGACGTTTTACCATAGCGTGATTTGCAATATCGTAAAGCGTAACTCGGCATATTTATTTAAGAAATGTTTTTCTTTTCTTGTTTAACGGACACAAATGCGTGTTGACATGCAGACATGCCATCCTAGACTAAACGCCGTATGACCACTAGGACACAAGTATTGGATTACGAGTTTGTTCGTTATGTCCCGTCTATATAATTTAATGTCTTTTTTTTTTTTTTTTTTTTTTTTTTTCAGGATGGGAAATCATCAAATGACTTCTCCCGCTCTGGGCGGAGCGGGAGGGCGTGTCAGACTTTTACTGACTAAAACCCACCCGTGTTCCATCAGTTGCCCATTTGCCAGGGTCACGGTATCTCCTTCGAACAATCACGCGACCCCGGCAGGTAATTTAATGTCTTTGGAACAATGTAACATTCTTTTTCTATTACCATTTAGAGACGACCTAAATTATGTATGAAAATGGGAAGAACCATAAACCAAAACTGTACGGTACCTTCAAGGTTAGGAGTGCCTGCACAGGGCAATTAATTTATTCATTTTGCAAGAATAAAATACCAATAAGATGATGATAACAATAAATCGAATTCACCACCTTCACTAAAGCATTACAGCAACAATCTATTCTCACTTTGTAAAATAATATTGAGTAAACACATTATTTTCTAGAGAAGAACGTCTGTTTTATCCCAAAAACTTATAATAATCATTCATTTAGAAATAAAATAAAATATATAATTTGTTTGTAGGTTTGAAGTATGTCAACAATATATCTATACGTCAAGTACTGTCACTTCAAATGCAAGAGCACAACGAATGAATGGAGTAGCATTAGAATTGTAAAAAAGGTGAGGTTTTACTTGACAGCAGCCCAAAGAAGGGTAATGATTTAAACAGGCTGTGTCAAACGCTGAACTAGTTTAAAAAAATATCATTGGCATGTATAAGTGTTTGTACAAACCTACTTACAGGAATAAAATCATTTATCATTTATAGCAGATGTGAAGTTTTATTGAAAATTTAAATTTAAATTTCATATATCAATCAATCAATCAAATCAGTTTATTTCGGGCTACAAAGACCCAAATCATAATACCATACAGACTATCATACATACAAATAAAAACCACGTAAACATAACTATTGTACACAAGGTGACGGCGACGTGTTGCGCTGCGTAGTATCGCGTAGCCTTCCGCGGAATCGCCGATACACGACACCCTTCGCCCAAAACTCTTCCTTGAGGAAGGTCTCGATTTGATGAGTTGGAACTTGCACCACGAATGACTTGAAGTTCGTGTTGTGGCACGGTTCCAACTTTTCGACCCTCAAGGTCCAGTTGGACTTAACACGTGCAAACTCCACGATCTCCTCAACCTTCGTGGTGTAATGTTGTCGGGACACATAGAGCTGCGTCGTTAGTGTAGCTGAACGCAGCAGCATATTGAGTCCTGCTAGCGCGGTCCAACACTGGTTCCGACTACGAAGCTTCTTCCTCTTTTTCCTCTCAGGAAGTCATCCATGTCAGGCACGTGGCCTGAAGCCGGGCCTAGCTGTTTCGAACCCTATATGTACCGTGTTTGATATCTAATCATTAGCAGTCTATAACGTTCCCACTGCTGGGACACAGGCCTCCTCTCGGTGAGAGAGAGTGGCACATAATCCACCACGAGGGCCCAGTGCGGGTTGGTAGATGTCACATGTCTTCGATTTTTTGGTTCTAAGACAAGCCGGTTTACTCACGATGTTTTCTTTCACAGTTTTGAGAGCAGTGGTGTTGAAATAATTTACACAGAGTAAATCGCCTGCTCGGGTTCGAACTCGTAAGTAGTAGCCGTTGCCACTGAGCAACCACTGCTTCTGGATATCTAATCGATATCTTATCAAAGGTCTACAAGAGTGCTTTCTGAAAACATATTGGCTATTTATAATTTTTCATTCCTACAAGATTTTATGGATGATCAAAACAATGGTGTTTTACTCTGTTTTGAATAACACTAAACATACTTCTATAATCTTATGAAGACTGTTTAGCAAATTATTTGTGTACTCCATCTCTGAATACCCCTAACCCCAAAATAACTGTAATGAAAAATAAAGTTAATAAAAGAACAGCCTATTAACTCGTATGTATGTTACATACGAGTTAATAGGCTGATAAACCCATTGCCCTCTGCAGTCGGGTAAAACACCCAAATAAAAAGATATAATCTAGACATAGTTACAAAATATCGGCAATAATATCGGTTTTGGTTTTCAAGGTGAAAAAAAAAACCCATAACTAGTATTACGTAATGGACGAAGTCTATGTAAAATATTGTAATTGACATTTACCAAATAAATGTATAGTAATCGCTGAAACGAAATTGAGGTTTATTAATCTCTTAAACACCGTCATATATTTTATTTATAAACCTCTAGAAGATTAATTCGTTATTTTTAATTTCATGTTGTAAATCTATATATTAATACGTGAAGCGAAAACTTTGGATCCCTTTTTACGAAAATTGGGCGGACGGAGGAGTATGAAATTTTGCACACGTATAGTTTATACGGAGAAAAAGTGACATATGCAATTTTTTTTTTAAATTATGCGTATAAATACATTATTTTCAATAAATAACACGTTACACACACTACTATTCATTACCGTGTATTTAATAATACACACATGCATAGATATTCTTCTGTTTATATGTAGTCCAAATCTGTGGTCTTTAGGCATACTGAATGTCAAGTATAACCATAGGTAATAAATTAATTTTATAGATATATAACCTATTTCATTTTTTTAATCTATGATCATATCGAGAATAGTTGTTTTTAATATAATCTGTCTATAGTGTTACTGAATATCAAATTTAACCATATTATTTTTTTTACATTTATTATTATATTTTTTTTTCACTTAATAATGTATTTCTATTCAAATGAAGCACGGTCGAATTTCGACCAATGGGCGATCACTAGTAATTAATATAATAAATACTTAAATTGTTTATTATATATTTTTAATTATGTTGAGTTAATTAATCTCGTATAACCCAACATCCCTACATAAATATTAGCTAGCTTTTCCCGCGACTTCGTCTGCGTAAATCTTACGTCACGCGGACGCAGGTGAAATCGCGGAATAAATAGGGTTAATGGGTAACGAATAAGATTTAGTCGTGAAAGGGTAACAGACAGACAGAGTTAGTTTCGCATTTATAATATTACGTATAGATAAAGAATATAATTTCTTGCTGTAAGATAGTTTTATTGCTTATAATTAAATATTTGTATTATTTGTCTACTCCATCGCACGCTATGTGCAAACATTTTATAGACCGACTAAATTAATGCTACTTTCACGTACTTTTTTCTAAGATGTTTCCGTCTCTACCTTGCTATTGTAGTTTGACAGATGTGCAACAGTGACAGGAATAGTGCTTACAGCAAGGCTATGCTAAGTTAGTAACGTTTTTTATTTCGAGACATGTTCTGTCATTAGTTCAACTTTTCGCCGCTGGTTTTCCTATTCTCTATAAACGGTTCAGATATAAGTTTGTGGCGGCCGGCCATTTTAGGTTGACCCGCCATAAACCACGCCCATCCTACTATCATTCACTTCCAAGGTGGGCCCTTAACGTAAAAGTTACAGATTTTTGAGACGGTACGCACGGATCTGGCCCATAGTGCGACGTGCCGTTTCGTGAAGATTGAATGTCGCTCAAAGAAATAAAAAGTCTGCAAGATGCTTGTGCTTGATTCGGGTTCCCGCGTACATCCTGTGCCCTACTCGCAAATTTTCACCACTTAATAAGCAAAAGACGGTCACATATCTGATAAAAAAAAATAAAAAAATGCGCCAGTTTATTGGGTCACAATATTTGCTATCAACATAAGCTATCATTGATTAGGGGATTTTCCTACGTCTAATCATATTACTGTCTTAATGAAAGCTATCACGGCAAAATCTATACTTATAATAATATTATAAAGCTGAGGAGTTTGTTTGTTTGTATGTTTGTTTGATTGAACGCGCTAATTTCAGGAACTACTGGTCCGAATTGAAAAATTGTTTTTGTGTTGGGTAACTCATTTATTGAGAAAGGCTATAGGCTATAAAACATAACGCTACAACCAAAGGGAGTGGAGCAGCAACAGAAAATGGTCGAAAACTGGCAGGCAATTCGATGCGACGGGAAGTGTCAGGGGAGCAAAAATTTGACGCGGACGAAATCGCGGGCACAAGCTAGTAATTAACATACGATTTCATCACCTATTGAAATTATACATAAAATTATCAAAACGGCAAAAAATTTATGTCATTTCAAGGTCAGTAAAATATTTGTAGTACTATCTGTTATTGTTTCATTTATCGTTAGCTTCTATCAGCGGCTTCACCCGCGTACTTGATTTTATGAAAATAATGTTACCCCCCTATATACAAACATACAAATACCTCTTTAACATTGATATTTTAAAGATCAAACTTCTCCATTATTAAGCATTTGTATGATGTTTAAAAATTATTATATTGCTCATCCGAATAAATTAAGTAACATCAATATTAAAATATCGATATGTCTACCTCTCTAACTGAGTATGGAAAGAGATTAGATGTGTATGTGAATATGACATCTTTATTATATACATCGAAATATGTATGTAGGGTATCCACAGTTTACTGATTTAAGGTCGGATAAAAATTTAACAAAAGTATTGAAAAAATAATTAATGTGTTAATTAAAATAATAATGTGTTCTATTACTGACACTGAACCACCAAAAAAATTGCGCACTGGTTAAAAAATTTTCCTGTGTAAATATATGATAAAACTTTCCGTATGCGAATATTTCTACCAGTTAACTCCTACTGCAAGCTGCTGGAACTTCGTTGCAAATTATCTATATACATCTATAAAAATAAATGAAATTGCAGTGTCTGTTTGTAATATTAAGATAACCACTTTTTTCTAAGTGTATATGGATGTATACACGGTACATATACCAAAACAACATTTTTTTAAATTTTTGTCTGTCTGTTTATTCCAGCTAATCTCTGAAATGCCTGGACCGATTTTGACGGAAATTTCACTTGCAGATACCTGATGTAACAAGGAGTGACAAAAGTAGCCTAAACTTTTATTTTAGAAAAATCTTTTATTTAAGAGAAATAAAGTAAATGTTGCTCAAAATAAACGTAATAGTATTATTCCAAGTACACGACCGCGAAATGGCTTAGATTTTTAGATTTTTGGGTGTTTATTTCTGAATGATGCAAAGACGACCAAACGGATTTAGATCGAATTTGGTACATAGATATATTATATCATGGATACGTAACAGGATGGATACTTACTTTATCCCGGTAGTAGGTTCCCGGGTGATATTTTCCGGGCCAAGCCACTGGCAAAAGTACTATTTCTATAACTATGTTCGGTGTCTGATAAATGATTGAGCAGAGGCGGCCTTACGGGGTGGCGAACAGGGCAATCGCCCGGGGCCTCACTCTTGCAGGAGCCTCGCGCAACAACCCAAGCGAATTTAAAAAATATAGATTTATTAACAATTTTTTTTATTTAAGCCTTTTTATTTTGATCCTTAATTAAATATAATGATTATAACATAATGGTCAATTAAAATAAAGCTAGTTAACTAATTCATTCAAACATAATTGAAAAATTCATTTGAATATCGCGCCTCGAAACACTTGAAGATCGGTTTTTAAATCGAATAGCACTCGGGTCAGCTCGATGGTCAGTCGGGACATAATATTCTGCTCTTCTATCGCTCAGGGAATCCCCGTGTTTCATTTTAATCGTCAACTCTTGTCATCTTGGAATTATTTTGCTTGCAGATAGAAAATCGTTACTGTACCGTACATATCGTTAAATTTTATTGAATATTACGTTCTTATAGTATTTAAAGTATTGAGTGATATATGAAATAATTACGTACGAATTTTTAGTTTCACTTGTCATATAGTATGACATTCTTCTAAAGATAAATGTTATAAGTAAAATGTGGCAAAGCGAAATGTGCCTAGACGCATTCGCAAATTGGCTCATAATTTTCGAGAAAATGGTTTTCAGTCATTCCTTGTAACAGCGCGAGACATAACGAAGGAAAATGATATTGATAGACAGTTCAAAGAAGTCAGAAGACGACGTAAAAAAAGGTATTTTGATTATGAAGGGGAAGATGAAGCTCATGAATTAAATGCGGAAGAAATTTTCAAAATAAACTATTTTTGTGTCATTGTCGACAATGTGCGCGCAAGCTGCCATCCTAGGTTTGGGGCACTAAAACATCATGAGAGCATATTAGTTTTCTTGATAATATAAAAAGATTACAGGAAATAAGTGATAGTGAACTTTTGAAGCATTAAATGCGGAAGAAATTTTCAAAATAAACTATTTTTGTGTCATTGTCGACAATGTGCGCGCAAGCTGCCATCCTAGGTTTGGGGCACTAAAACATCATGAGAGCATATTAGTTTTCTTGATAATATAAAAAGATTACAGGAAATAAGTGATAGTGAACTTTTGAAGCAATGCAGCGACTTGCAGATATCTATGAAAGTAGGAAAATCATGTGATATTGATGGAAATGAATTGTACGAAGAACTGAATATGTTCATCCGTGTGTATGTAACGGCTTCCGTAAAGGTTTTAGCACCGTAGACCATATACATACGCTGCGGCAAGTTATACAGAAGACCGAAGAGAATAACCTGCCTCTCTGCTTAGCGTTTTTGGACTATGAAAAAGCCTTCGATTCGATCGAAACCTGGGCTGTACTGCAGTCTCTTCCACGGTGCCTATCGGTACATCGAAGTGCTGAAGTGTTTGTATGAAAACGACACTATGTAAGTCCGGCTCGAGGACAGAGCCTCGAAACCTATCCTTCTGCAGCGAGGGGTAAGACAGGGAGACGTAATCTCTCCGAAACTGATCACCGCTGCACTGGAGGATGTCTTCAAGGTTCTTGACTGGAAGGTTCTTTCTGGGCTGGCATCAACAGCAATGGCGAGTACATCACTCACCTTCGATTTGCTGACGATATAGTAGTCTGAGACTATGGAGGACCTCAGTATAATGCTCGATGACCTCAGTAGAGCTTTCGAAAGAGTGGGTCTTAGGATGAACATGGACAAGACAAAGGTCATGTCCAATGTTCATGTGATACCCACTCCAATGAAGATCGGAGGCGCTACACTCGAAGTTGTGGACGAATATGACAGACTGTCCAATTAAGTAGGTCCAACTTCGAGAAAGAGGTCAATTGTCGAATCCGACTCGGCTGGGCAGCGTTCGGGAAGCTACGCAGTATCTTCTCGTCCCACTTACCGCAGTGTCTCAAGACAAAAGTCTTTGACCAGTGTGTGTTGCCAGTGATAGCATATGGCACTGAGACGTGGTCACTCATAATGGGCCTCATAAGAAGGCTAAAAGTCACGCACAGAGCAATGGAGAGGGCTATGCTTGGAGTTTCCCTACGCGATCGAATCAGAAGTGATGAGATCCGTAGGAAAACTAAGGTAACTGACATAGCCCGAAGGATTGCCAAACTTAAGTGGCAGTAGGCAGGGCACATTGCTCGCAGAACAGATGGCCGATGGGGTTGGAAGGTTCTGAAGTGGCAATTGCGTACTGGAAGACGTAGCGTTGGAACGCCTCCCACAAGATGGACCGATGACCTGGTGAAGGCCGCAGGAATACGAGGGATGCGAGAAGCACAGAACAGGTCGAAGTGGCGGTGCTTGGGGGAGGCCTATGTCCAGCAGTGGACATCTTACGGCTGGAATGAGGATGTGTGTATGAAGGAAACGACTACATTGCGACATTAATTTCGTAAACCTTTCAATGTAAAATATATTAAAATTCAAATTTTATTTATTTGTATAAGTTTAGCATTTCTAGTCAAACAAGACAAATACCTTAACCAAACAACCAGACCTACTTTCGCATCACATACTTTTCACGAAGGACAAAGAGCCTCGCAAAGACCTGCCGCCCAGAGCCTCGCAATATGTTAGGCCGCCGCTGTGATTGAGTGTCTGTATAGGTAAAATAGAAGCGTTAAGAAAAACCAGGAAGACTTATATTCAACTAAACCAAGCCCTAAGTCGGAGTCTTCTTACTCTGAATACTGTTACTTTTATTTTAAGAACACCAACACACATGATGCTCTCATGCATGAGTGCAGTGCGATGCGCGGTCAAATACGGACGTGTTTCCACTGTGCACGGAGCGAATTTTATTCACGTGTAGCGCGGCCATAGCCGCTGCCGTACTGTCACTATGAGTTCCAAACTACTCATAGTCAATGAATTGCTGGCTTTCCTGGTCCATGCCATCGACTACATGGACGAGGTGAGCATTCTGCAGATATGCCGGTCCAATTTCAAGGAGGACGAGATCAGCAGTGGTAAACTGTTACTGTTCCAGTCACTTGGAAAACTGGACCAGATGCCGTCTCGCCGCAGAGATGGCACTGAAAAGAGTGTTCAAGACATTGTGGACATGTTAAAGAAGACCGACCCGGATGACGTGCCAGATTTCGTGGCGAAGGAGCTGGGTAAGCTGCCTCCCGTCACATTCGATCACGTAGATGTAACACGGCTGCTGAAGGACATCACTACGTTGAAAGTGGAGATGACCAAAATGCAGTCCCGAATGGAGGTTACGGAAAAAACAAATACTGAACTACGAGCGGAAATAGCATTATTGTGCAAAGTGGGTTCAGTAGTTGGGTCACCTGAGGCCTCTAAGGTGAACACACGTCGAGCGGCGCAAAATGCATCTATCGGCAGTATTGCATCGGCGAACACAAGTGCGTCACCAGCTGATAATGCTGACCGAGCGCCGCCCGCCGACGCCGTCGCCCGCGCCACAACACCGGCTGCGGAAACGTCACACGTAGGTACGTCGACCCCTAAGCGTGCCTACGCTGCTATTGTCACCACCATATGGCGATTCAGGTGTGTCGCAGCCTAAGCGACCAACTGTAATAGGGGAAAAACAGAAGAAGGGTGCCCAACCTGCCCTGGCTGCGGTCCGTAGCTCCTTGCCGAGAACGGGCCAAGTTGATGAAGAGGGTTTCACGAAAGTGGAAAGGAAGAAGAAGAAGCCCTGTTCACGAAACCAGTGTGGTACCGCTCCGAGTAGACCCAACATGCTGCTGCGCCCTGCTGTGCCTACGACGCAGCTGTACATTTCACGCCTGCACTACTCCACGACGATTGAAGAAGTAGTGCAGTTTTTGAAAGTGAAGACCAACTGGACTCTGAGGGTCGAAAGGTTGGAGTCGCGCCACAACATCAACTTTAAGTCGTTCGTGGTACGAGTTCCAACCGACCATCTACAGACCTACTTAAGAGAGGACTTTTGGCCGAAAGGTGTCATGTTTCGACGCTTCCGAGGACGGTTACGCGACACCACGCAGCGGAAAACGACGCCGTCTTCATTACGTGTTTAGAGACAGTTTTAGTTTAGTTTAGTTTTATAGAATATGTATTAGTTTATAGTTATTGATTTAATATTATTTATGTATTGCTTTTATGGGCCTTAGTAGCCTGAAATAAAGGATTGATTGATAAACTATGAATCCGAAGTAATATGAATTATAATCCTACTTACTAGTAATATTATAAATGTGAAAATATGTATGATTGGGTGTTTGTTTCTCAATCATGCAAAAATGGCTGAATGGATCTGGATTGAAAATAGCACACATAGTATATATTACCTATATAACCTGGATTAACACATTCTTACCGCGGTAGTACGTCCTCTTGCGTTAATTTCCGACATCCACGCGGGCAAAGTCGCGGACAAAAGCTAGTTTTTAATATTTTACTGTAATATATTGTGATGTGGGTATACGAACAATAAAACAGTCTCGCTTAAACTGTCTTTGTATTCGCATCGATATTCCACAGTGGCGACGAGTAATTATAAAAAACAGTAAAATATCAAGATGCCGATCGGGAAAATACATGTATTTGATCTGGATGGAAGTGAAAACTGGCCAGCATATGTGCGTTTAGTGGAACAATTCATTAAGTTAAATGATATAAAAGATAACCTACGCGTGGCCACGCTGGTGACGCATGTCGGAGCGAACATTCATCCATTATATATCTAACCTCTAAGTGCCCCCTCACTGCTGGACATAGCCTCAACCACTTTGGCTTTGTCATTTGTGTAACCTTCGTTCGACTATATGTAATTCTAAATGACGTTTATTTGACTATGTTACTAATCTTGTTTTTACAAGGACTGAAATTATATTTTCTATCTTTTTGTTTTGACAAATCAATAAATATTTATTTTAAACATTACTTACCATTTTAATAACGAATTTTCATAGAATAATCAATCAAATACTTCAGACAATCGGACTAATTACTTATAGACTAAGCATATGCCAATACCATTCAATACCATTTCAACTGCTACCAGAAATAGTCATGATATTAAACAATAGAAATGATGTTAAAATTACCACTGTTAAAATAAAAACTAGAACATGTCATGTACGCAACGAAAATCGAGAGAACAATGTTGTTGAAAGATATTTACAATCAGTATTAAAGCCACTGAACATGATGCAAGCGATATTTTTCTGCGCTAAGTACAAAATTGAAGAAAATTGTATCACTCAGAACAGTTTGACCTACGATGTCATATCAGCCATCGGCAATGTTTTTTATGTTTCCGGAACCTTCTACTTCTTGTCCACTTCCTCGTTCAGAATTGCAGGGGAAAAAGGTTACAATTTTGTCTATTCAGGCATTTTGAACGACGTAGTCATTTATTTAACTGGAAGCCTTCTTAGTTACGTCATCAATGTCATGCAGAAGACTAAAAATGTGTCACTAGTCTGTAGCATTCAGAACGTGCATAGAATTCTCAAAATTAACGGAATTATTTTTGACCGATTCATTATTTGCAACTGGATTTACGTCATCGCTTGGAATTGTTTCCATATTTTCTGGATATTTTTACTACTGCTCTCTTTTTATTAATATGGGTTTTACCGGTACCTTTACTAGCTACCTTCACATTTGCTTTGACGTTAATGTCTTATATGCTGCGAGAATCATGCAGTAGAAGTGGAAAACTGTTGCAGTATGGATCGAAAATGTGCTTGAGTCAAGATGTGTTCAAGACGAGTTTCTGGACTAATTACTTTAAAGCTTATATGGAAATAATAAAATCTTACCAGCTAGTAGAGAAGACTTTCCAGTATCTGGTTAGCTACTGATTAAGATATATAATCCTTATTTTGTTTGATGAAATAATATTTTGAAATACTAATATTTTCAGATATTATTTTATAATATATACATATTTTCAAACGCCCTCATGGATTTAGTAATCCACATACAGGCTAGAAAAATACGAATAGATAGTGAAGCTAATGTAAGTATAATACACACAACTTCACATTTCCAGTGCAAACTAACCTGGCATTGCATAGTCTTTCCGTACCATGGGAGGTCGGCTTATACTGGCGTAATGCGTTACCTGGGCATCAGATGGGTTCTACAACGACCATGCATTTTGTTGACAGCACACCTATGGTTGCGGCACTATGGTGTCCCAGTATAAAAAGCTTCTATTTAAGTCGAACTATAAGTTGTTGTTTAACTACAATAGTGAACCGACGTACGATCGCGCGCGCGTGCTCTAGTTAAGAGTATTCTGCAGACGCAGCACAACACCGTCGTTGCGGTGTACCTACGTCGGTCGATCTATCGGTGTCATTGCCATGACCTAGTCACAAGTGCGGAAATCATGAAGTGTTTACAATAATTTATTGTTTAGGTGTTAAACTCGCCTTACAACAAAATAATGGCTACAGAGTCTATTAAGATAAAAATTGACCTGGAAAAGCGGTTGTATGACTGTTACATCCAGGAGAAAACGGACAAGGAAAAACTGCAATGTATGGTACGTAATCTGAATGATCATATTAATAGCTTGCAGGAACAAGTTCTAGCCCTTCAAGGAGAATTAAATTGCTTGAAGGAAAAAAAGGAAACTAAAGAACCCTTAGAAAAACAGGAAAGCGAGAAACCAATATTTGCCCAGCGTACTAAAAGTGACGTTGAATATTGCATGGATCAGGATGAGCTCGCTTAAGAGACTGAGTGGATTAGGGTCAAGAACAGGAAGAAGAGGAAGCTTAACACTCCAAAACAACAACCTGGAATAAGTGCCCAACAAGATAAACAACAAAAGAATGCGAAAGAGACTTCCGTCGAAAAAGTGCCCCACCACCGCCAATCATAATAGACGGAGTTAAAAACTACCAAACGTTCTATGACTCGTTAACTGAAACAATACCAGCTGAATCATTTAACGCAAAAATGATGAATGGGGATTGTGTGAAGGTTAACGCCAAAACAGAAGACTCTTATAGATTAATAGCCAAGCTATTGACAGAAAAAGACTACCATTGGCATTCGTACGAGAATAAGCAAGCTAGACCAATTAGAGTTGTTGTGAAGAAGTTAAATTCTTCGTGCCAACCTGACCGAATAAAAGACGATCTAACAACACAAGGACTGAAAACAGAAAAAGTAGACTACAAATTGAGCTGGAAGAATGAAGAACCACTTAATATGTTCGTTTTATCATTTAATAATGACGAAGATGTCAACAAAGTCTATGGCATAAAGTACATTTTAGGGTGTAAAATTGAAATACACCCACTTAAAAATCCTAAACTCATTCCCCAATGCAAGACATGCCAGGCATATGGGCATACTCATAACCGACGTACGATCGGGCGCGCGTGCTCTAGTTAAGAGTATTCTGCAGACGCAGCACAACACCGTCGTTGCGGTGTACCTACGTCGGTCGATCTATCGGTGTCATTGCCATGACCTAGTCACAAGTGCGGAAATCATGAAGTGTTTACAATAATTTATTGTTTAGGTGTTAAACTCGCCTTACAACAAAATAATGGCTACAGAGTCTATTAAGTACTGCAGAAAAGAGCCAAGGTGCGTAAAATGCACTGGCAAGCATCTTACTGTCAACTGTACCAAATCTCCACAAGAGAAGCCAAAATGTGTTCACTGTGGCCTACCTCACCCTGCCAACTATAGAGGATGTGAAGTAGCTAAACAGATGCAAATCATGAAAAATAAAAATATTAAAAAGAAACCTGTAGTACTAACTACCCAACAATCTCTTCCTTTACGAGATCTTGACAAACAGGCACAGCAAGCAAGTGTCCAGTCAACTACAAAACCCATGCCAGTAACCAACACTGGTTCATATGCGCAAGCTATAAAACAAAGATCACAGCCTTTGAATCTAGAGGATAAGATCAATCAGATCTTAAAGTGTATTACCACATTTGACAAGAGATTAGAATAATTAGAATTCGGCACTAAAACAGCTATTTTAAATAATAAAAAATGAATAACACCCTTAAAATAATGGCGTGGAACTCTAATGGGCTCCTCAAACATCAAAATGAGTTGCAGGCAGTCCTAGACACAGAAATTATACACGTGTGTTTGGTCTCTGAAACGCACTTCACTAAGCAATCTTTTGTCAAATTTAGAGGATACGTGGTATATAATTCGCTCCACCCTGACAACTCTGCCAGGGGAGGTAACGCGGTTATAATCAAAGACAACATTAGTCACTACATATGTGCAGTGTAAATATGAAGAACAAGACATTCAATCCGTGGCAGTTTCTGTTAAAACCAAATATTGTCACGTGTCCATTGCAGCCATATACTGTCCTTCACGGCACATGATAAGAATAGAGAGATATTGACATCTCTTTGAACTATTAGGCCAGAGATTTATCCTAGGCGGCGATTTTAATGCTAAACATACGCATTGGGGATCAAGACTTACTACAACTAAGGGAAGGCAGCTCTTAAGTGCAGTTAAAGATACACATTCCGAAGTCATGAGCACAGGTAAACCAACGTATTGGCCCACTGACCACCAGAAAATACCGGATCTTATAGATTTTTTCATATGCAAAAATATATCCGCCAATTACGTCTGTCTGGAGGAAGGTTTTTATATGAACTCGGACCACTCTTCAATTATACTAATGCTTAGTCAAAAAATCTTACTCAAAGAAAGCAATTTAACGCTGGTTAATAAGTTCACAGATTGGGAAAGTTTTGACCTTAAAATTCCAATAAAAAAGCAAGATCAGCTTGACTCAGAAGTAAACAAATTTTTTGTTAACATCCAACAATGTGCGTGGAACAACACACCGCAATTAAAACGTAAATATAAGGGATTTATCTATCCTAGAGAAATTATAGATTTACTATCTGAGAAAAGAAAACAAAGGAAAAAGTGGCGGCAAACAAGGTGCCCACGAGATAAAACATTACTAAATAACCTAACTAAACGATTAAAGAGGAAAATTCTACAATTTGAGGATAATCTCTGAATACCAACCTTCTGCAGCTAACCAATGACAAATCAACGGATTACTCCCTATGGAAAGCGACAAGAAATCTAAAAAGGCCGATTATACAAATACCACCCATCAGAGACAGTGACGGAAAATGGGCCATAAGCAATGACCAAAAAGCGTTAAGGTTTGCTCAACACTTGGAAGAGACTTTTCAACCCTATGAAAGTTCGATAGAAATAATTGAGAGTGAAAGTTTAGCACAAAATAAAAGAATTAAGCTTGTGACTCCTAACGAAGTAATGAGAGAAATTCAAAATAACATTAGCTCAAAAAAGTCTCCAGGTTACGACTTCAGTACAGGTGAAATTCTGAAACACCTCCCACGCAAAGCCATAGTAAAGCTGACCAAGCTTATCAATGCTGCATTTATTTTAAAACATGTACCTGAATCATAGAAGGTTGCTGAAGTCATCATGATTGCGAAGCCTGGGAAACCACCCCATAAAGCATCATCATACAGACCTATTTCTCTGTTACCGGTGTTATCAAAACTATTCGAAAAACTGTTATTGAAACGGTTAAAACCATTAATAGAAGATAAAGACCTTATACCAAACCATCAATTTGGCTTCAGGGAAAAACACTCAACTATTGACTAGGTACATAGAATAACTAACATAATTGAAAAAACGCTTGAAAATAAGGAAGTTTGCGCCACCGTATTTTTAGATGTCGCGCAAGCTTTTGACAAAGTTTGGCATAAGGGTCTAATATTCAAGCTGAGACGCATGCTGCCAGAATTTGCAGATATCCTAGAGTCATATATAACTAATAGAATGTTTAGAATACGGCAGGATGATGCTTATTCCGAGCTTAAAGCTATAAAAGCTGGTGTGCCTCAAGGAAGTGTCCTAGGCCCAATTTTGTACTTGTTATACACATGTGACATCCCAGAACTGGAAAACAACACCATTGCGACCTTTGCAGATGATACTGCAATTATGGCTACTGGATCAAGCCACAGAGAAGCAGTAGAAAAAGTTCAACTAGCTGTGAACAAAGTTTATGACTGGACACAAAATGGAAGATCAAACTGAATGAGTCAAAATCAATTCACATTGACTTCACAAACAAACACTTGGACTATCATCCAATCTACATAAATGGCAAGCAAGTGCCTTATGCTAATACAGCCAAATACCTTGGCATAACTCTCGACGCAAAGCTGCGTTGGAAAGCTCATTTCAAAAAGAAAAGGCAAGAGCTCGATATATGTTATAAAAGTATGTATTGGTTATTTGGAAGGAAATCCTGTTTATCATTACATAATAAAATAACCCTATACAAGCATATTCTGATGCCAATATGGACGTATGGTATCCAACTTTGGGGCTGTACTAAACAAAGCAACGTCAAAATAATCCAACAATTCCAAAATACATAAGAAATGACGACCTTCACCGTGACCTAAAAATGGAATTCGTCGCCACCATTATTCAAAAATTTGCTGAAGCCCATGAACACAGACTTCACCGACTCGTGAATGTTGAGGCAATCCAGCTGCTAGACAACACAGACTTAGTGCGAAGGCTAAAAAGAACTAAACCTTTTTGTTTAGTCCCGTTTTAAGTAGTTTCGGAACGCGCCATCGACGGAATGACATCAGACTTGTCAGTTTGACTTTGACACTTCTCTTGGATTTTGGCTTGAACAAGGAAAGCATGTCGCCGCTTGAATCTCGCGATCTTTTGTAAATTAATCCTTGAGCACCGGTCGTTTTGGTGGACAATAAGTCATGACCCATTGTTTGGATTGTAAATAACCCCAATTTGGTAAAATAACACGGGTTTTGGATATATCTTGTTGAAATAGTTTGAAGGTCAAGTGAAAGTGACGCTATTGGGAACGAGTGATTTGAAGACCGCATGCTGTGATTGCCTCCAGCCTTATTGCAGCGGATTGTAACCTGAAAAATACTCGTAACGTCACAACACGATACATATACACTCACTTACATACATAACTCCAGGTAACCCCAAGGAGCTGGTGTTCGTCTACCCACAGGTGAGTGCTTTTGTTGTATTTTAGGTGAGTTACTTGAATTGTACTTGTATTGTCTGCTCCGCGTACGGCGGACTAGTGTCGCTAGCCACTCTTTTCTCCAGAGCCCCATCATCAAAAACTTCCACTGCGCTATTGAATTGAGGCCTAGTCTGGCAGTGAACACTTTTGAATTAGTGTAGTGTGCAAAGTGAGTTAATAATACTAACAGTATTGTGCTATGCATATAACACATGAACATAATGTTTCAAATTTTCTATTAGACTCTAAGAAAGTGCTACGGACTTGTACAAAAGTGCAATTGGACACTATTCTTAGTTTTAACATTATCTATTACGTAACATATTAAGTTAGAGTTAAATTGCTTATTAGCCTCTTTAGCTAGACCGTAATTAATTACTAAGAATTTTTTTCTTACTAATAAATTATATAAAAAAAGTAGAACTATAAGATAAAAGCAAGCTAATATTAAAATATCATATTTACGTTGAATGCTAAGGTATACCGTGAAGTTCATTTTTTTTTCTTAGACCTGACCCTTTTGCTTTAAGTTTTGTACAGAGCATTTTTATTTTTGATGTTCTAGTTTGCTCATTTTTTTTTTTTTTTTTTTTTTCAGGATGGGAAATCATCAAATGACTTCTCCCGCTCTGGGCGGAGCGGGAGGGCGTGTCAGACTTTTACTGACTAAAACCCACCCGTGTTCCATCAGTTGCCCATGTGCCAGGGTCACGGTATCTCTTTCGAACAATCACGCGACCCCGGCAGGCATCGGTCCTAGTAGACCCCTACACTGCTGCTGACATCTCTTTGAGGCGCGCGTGGAACACTGCGCGCCGTCGACCCGAGCCTGGTCCTTACCGGGCGGCGAGCTACCCATTGCTCGCCACCCGCAAGCTCGCGCCTACGGTGGCCGGGAGTCCGCAATCGACTCCCGACGCCCGGGGCGTCTCCTCCTGCGGCGGCTAGGGGCGTGAGAGCGCAGAGACTGCCACTCCCTCACGCGCCCCGCCTCCTCCTTCGCGAGCATTACTGCTTCGCAGAAGGAGGTGACGGCTTCCCATTCCCTCTCGCTCCGTACCATGGCTCGCACCAGGGCCGGACGCGAGAGGTCGCCGCCGTTCTAGTTTGCTCTTCAAGTGCTTTTATCTCAACTGTGGCTACTAAAAAGCATTATCTTACAAATATCTTTGAGCGTGAAGTGTGAAAGATTTTATTCAGCTATGCGTAGAGTTCAGCAAACATGTTCCAGGATGGAGACGTCAAGTAATGTATCAGGTAAACTCTTTAGCTGCAGCTATTCAAGCACACGAATTAAAGGGATCTAGGGACTTTCGAAAATGGGTTTGTTTGATCGCTTGCTTGAAGGCTTACGCGTTAGGTTCGAACCCACACAGGCGCTTTACTTTGTGTAATTAATTTCATTACTACTGCTCTAAAAACGGTGAAGGAAAATATCATGAGGAAACCGGCATGTCCTAGAACAAAAATAAACCCATAGTACAGCGTAAATACTTCACGAAGTCATCAGATTTTTTTATAATAACAAAACTAAATGTTTTCTATAACATATCGATTTAACACTTACAAAATGTGTTGTTAAATAATACGAAGAAAATATCAAAATTAAGCAGGAACCGTCCATTCTACTCAGAGCCATTACGCTTCAATCAGCGCAGCGCCTATGTCTGGATGCGCAATTAAGCACATAAAAATCAAAGATGAGTTATTATTTAAAAATATAGGTTGTAAATACAGATGTTCTAAATAAAATATAGTGACTACATACAAATATTAATTAGCTATCTTAAATAACAATGTTTATATATCTGGTAACAAATATGAGAGTGAAAAAAATTATGATAACATATTTGGTGAAGCGTCAATGCTTTTACCAATATAAAAAAATTAAATAACAATATTTTAGGATTCTCACATAGAGCATAATAGTTTATCATTTCAAATTAAATATTTTAATTTCTCAGTTGATGAATCCTCGCACCAATATTTGCTATCGCAACGACCATGTATCGAAACGTTCTTGCGTATTCTCGCAACATTGCCGATAGATGGCGTTAGCGAGGAAAAAAAGAGTCCTATGAACGCCGCCCGCGCTCCGATTAAAGGTCATGGCACATTATACCGGCACCGCAACAGCACCGCTCCAAACCAGGAATTAACTTGGCATTCAATTTAGAGCATTAAATTGTGTGTAGTAAAATAAATTTTATAATGTCAATATAATAAAAAAGCCAACGGCGGGCAGTCAGCGCGCTTGCCGCTACCATACAACTCGACTCGCAGCCCGCGAGCTGCAAGCGATTGGACCATGAGTTAACAGCGCGCCGACCGAAACAACGTCATTGGGCCGTCGCCTGCGCACCACCGGTGCCTCAAGCGCCTCGCTGCATCCTCCCTCTAGTCCCGAATCAGATTTAAGACAGTCCTAGGCGTGTTCAATCATAAATGTCATATAAAAATTGTGTTCGAGGTGACAGCAAGCATGCACCTCGGGCCAGCGCGCGGCCTGCGAGCTTACACCTTGCCTACAGCGCGCGGACTGCGAGATTGCACCTCGCGGCCGACGCGTTGTTAGCGCGCTGGCAGCTAGCCGTAGCCTAAATTCGAGTAGACGCCGTGCTGCAGCTGTGCAGTTGCGGTGCCGGTATAATGTGCTATAACCTTAAGCGAGCGCGTCACTCCGTCTTTAAAAATTCCATTTTTGGTGAAATCTTGAAGATATTCGTAAAATAAATAGACCTAGATCTGTGCTTCATTGAGAACTTATAGTGCAGTGTTGATTTTTAGGGTTCCGTTGCCAAATGGCAAAAAACGGAACCCTTATAGATTCGTCATGTCTGTCTGTCTGTCTGTCTGTCCGTCCGTATGTCACAGTCACTTTTCTCCGAAACTATAAGAGCTATGCTGTTGAAACTTGGTAAGTAGATGTATTCTGTGAACCGCATTAAGATTTTTACACTAAAATAGAAAAAAAAACAATAAATTTTGGGGTTCCCCATACATAGAACTGAAACTCAAAAATGTTTTTTTTCATCAAACCCATACGTGTGGGGTATCTATGAATAGGTCTTCAAAAATGGTAATGAGGTTCCTAATATCATTTTTTTCTAAACTGAATAGTTTGCGCGAGAGACACTTCCAAAGTGGTAAAATGTGTGTCTCCCCCCCCGTAACTTCTAAAATAAGAGAATGATAAAACTAAAAAAAATATATGATGTACATTACCATGTAAACTACCACCGAAAATTGGTTTGAACGAGATCGAGTGAGTAGTTTTTTTTTTAAAACGTCATAAATCGTAAACCACAATTTACCTTACATTCAATCAATTGAAATATAAAAATTAAAAAAAAAGTTTGTACGGAACCCTCGGTGCGCGAGTCAGACTCGCACTTGGCCGGTTTTTTTGGAATTTGAACTATTCTACCGGTGGATTTATCAAGATTGAGCTAGCCGGCCGGCAGCATAACCACGCCATCACGAGCACCAAAACGAACACTGAAAGAAAAAAAAAGAAAGAAAGAAAATACGTTTATTTGCGGTAAATAAGACGCAAAAACAAACTGAACACAACAAAAATATAAAAAAATAGCTGGGGAAAATATGCGTCAGATCCACGCAAAACGGCCATCGCTCAGCATAATACTGCGACTCTGCGAATGTGGAAATTTTAGGCTCCCGCCATTACTTATATTCTTAATTTCAAATTGAGATTAGTTCCTAAAAGCAATCTCGTAGAAGGTGTAAGCTATTAACACGCCCATCACCCTTATTTTGGTCCTTTCGAGTCGGATTAATGATCCCTAGTTAGGTTTTCACGTAACATTTTGGTGAAAATCATAAATTTATTACCGCATAACAGTTAGGTAGGTATATTTACGTAAACTTTTGGTAAATATCTGCTTAAACTCCCTACTTAGATTTTTACGTAACATTACAATAGATTATATGTAATTTATTCGTAAATCTGTCAATATTGCTATATAGAATAACGTACGTATTAATTGGTAAAGTTCATTCAATGTAGGTATACTTCAAGTAAATTTCACTTTGGTAACACGTAAAATAGTAGGTAGTTACCCATCATTTCGGCTTAGTTATTTTTACAGATACCTCCTCATAGTAGGTAGGTGCGTTATTATTGCAGACCGCTTGTTAAGTATTTATCGCATTCCAGATTAATTAAGTATTTCGGTTACAAAATTACTGATAAACAACTAAAGCCGGAAGATTTGCTGACGATTCTTCATGAAAAGAAAGGATTGTTATTTAAGCGACTTAATCGATTATTTATGGTTTATCAAAAAATATTTCGTCGTTCGATTCGAGAATGAACGAGAGTTTTATGACTGAATCGGAAACAATTGACGACATTCGAGATAAATTTGAATCTTTTGTCGGTCAAATTAACCACATAAACATTAGTTTGAAGCCTGGTACGAGTCCTGATTATGCTTGTTTAGAATCCTTTGAAGATTTATATATTCACGTTAAACGTATTAGGAATAACACAAAGTAGTAGTAATACAAAAACACTTTTTGAACCGCTTACAATAAAGTTGCCTCCTATCGTGCTGCCATCTTTCGACGGGAAGACCGAAAATTGGCCGGTTTTCTATGAGTCGTCTAAATCAAATATTCACGACAATGATCAGCTGACTGACTCGCAGCGTATGCAGTATATATATACTTGATAGGTCGGCTTACAAATAACGCATTGAAAGTTACCGCTGGCATTGTGCCTACGGGTGATCCTACAAGTTTTTATGGGACAGCTTAGTTAAAAAATACCAGGACAAGCGCTCATTAGGTACACACTATTTAAATAACATTTTAGATTTAAAAAGTTGTTCTTTTAATGCAAATAGTCTCGATTCTTTCATTGAAACATTTAGTGCATCTATTTCTGCCATGAAACAACTTGGAATTCCGGATCTTGCAGATTTTATTCTCTTGCATTGTGCTATGAGAAAAATAGATTCACAGACTGGTCAATCGTTTGAACTTTCCATTCGCGATGTTGAAATTCCCACTACTAAATTATTGATTAGTTTTGTTCAAGATCAGGCAAAGATATTAGCACGCTCAAACTTATCTCATTCGAACGCGAACTCGAAAAATAATAATAATAGACCTCAGGGTTCCGCACTTCGCGAGTCACGCACGCAAATGAAATCATTTGTTGTGAGTGAATCGACTGATTTTTCCGCTCCTACCTCCGCGACCATTTCGAGTTGTGCGTACCTACTGTAAAGATAACGCTAATGTACATCTGTATGACTGCGTTAAGTTTAAATCTGCGTTGACTCCTAGAACTAAGTTCGAGTTTATGAAATCAATAAAACGTGGTTGCGTGAATTGTCTGAGCACGTCACACCGTTTGAGTAATTGCAAGTCATCCTCAGTTTGTAACATAATGTAAAAGACGCCATCATACGCTATTACATTTTGACAAAGAAAATAATCCGCAAACAGCTGATGGTAAAACAACGAATTGCAATGTAGCCGTCACTTCGCCGCCCGCGTCCCCCTCGCCCCGCGCTGCGTCTTCGCTCGCCCCGGCACCCGCCACGTTGCCGCGCTCTTATTCTCATTACGATAAGGTCGATATTCCTGTGACTGTGTATGATTCGTGTGATACTACACAAACGTCTCCGACACATAATACAGCCATCTTATTAGCAGCTGAGACGAAGACTAGGGCCGCAATTCTGTTATCAACCGCTCAGGTTTATGCACGAGCTAATAATAATAGTTCGGGTCATAAAACAATAGTGAGATGCTTACTCGACAATGGTTCGCAAAACAATTTAATAACTACAGCTTGTTGTAGAAAACTTAATTTAGTAATAATTCCTTTATGTAATTCTTTTGTTAAAGGAGTAGGTTCTGTATCGCAACCGATAATAGGTTACGTAAACCTAGATATCGACTCTCGCGTATACCAGCTTCAATAGTATACTATTCGCGAGTTAGTAGTTGAGTGCATTACGGACCAGCTACCTTCGCACCATATTAAGTGGGATAGTCTTGTGGACTTCCGCTCGCTTCCGTTGGCTGATTTAAGCTGGAATATTCCAGGAGATATTGATATAGTGTTAGGCGCTCAACTGTTTCCGTATATCTATTTGGGGAACAGGGTGGACTTAGGTTCACATGCGCCACCCGCATTATTGACCACATTCGGGTATGTCCTTATGGGTGATTTTCCGCATAGTAAAGATAAGTCAAAGGAGATGTTTCAAAATGGGCCAGGTCTGTGTACACTAACTCAAAAAAAAGAGAAAAATCCGTGGAATTCGGGAAAAATACAGATAATTCAATCAAACGTATACTGTTGTGGTAGTTAATTGATATTTATCAATTATTTTTATGGATTTTCAACATGGCGTCTCACCGATTTAGTTAAAAACAATGACAGTAAACCATAGATCGACCATTGATCATAGAAAGAGAACTGTCAGCTGTCATAACAGTGTCAGCAGTCACTCGTAAGGACTTCGATTTTCTCGTGTGGTTTGGACTGCGTTGTTTCGATATAAAATCAACTGATTCATCATTTCATCGTCAGGTACTTTTCAATTATAATTGTACACATACCATAATTTCCACGTGCCAAGATATTTTTGTACTATCATTGCGTTCTTATGTGCAGTCCTAATTCAGAGAAATAATTCGACTCGCTTGGCTTACCTACATACAGATAAAAGTTAGGCCTTCTCTAGTTGGGACTGCAATTTGTGGCCACGATCGTACCTAGGCACATCAGTATTAGACCTAGCTAATATTATTATACTTACGACAATAATTTGTTTTAGCTGATATGAAAATGGTGTCCTGTGCTTTATGTTCTTCTGTTATTAATGAAGATGGCCAATATATATTATACATTTGGTAATATGGGTCCTGACATCATTTCTATAATTGAAAACGATCTTCGCCATGAGGTGAGAACTCCAATTGTTTAGAATTACTGTTTTTTATATGGACCGAATTTGAAATAATTACAGAATTAATATTCCTTTTTAGGTGGATGAAAATGGTACCATGTGTGCAAATTGTTTTGCGAACATAATGCAGAAAATGTCTGTTCTTGTTCCGGCTGACACAGTGACATATCACATGAAGACGTCTTCTCCTCCTCATGAAGAGTATGAGCTTGTGATTCAAATGTTTGTGTATGGTGTCGACGCTCTTTACATATGAGGCGTGCTCACGCCCGTCCAGATGGCCCTAAAGGAACCTGATCTCTGAGAGAATTTCACCACGAGACATAAGTATTAGGTTGTTGACATTGACTTGATGACACTCGAGGGGTCCACAGGATAAATAAATAATTGATATTTTATTTAATAGTTATTATTGTCATTAGTTAATACAGTAATTTTTTATAGATACTGGATGGTAGCCTAGTATCTTATTCATGTTGTGTTCTAGCAAGAAGCATTCTGACAAGATGAAGTCATTAGTGAAGAGCTTCCTCAGCAGTTTTGAATACTTGTGTATGGTGCTTTTGCTCTCTTAGCCGAAGACGGAGGCACTCAATACCAGAAGGACCTGACTGGAATGAAATTATCACAAGAATTTATCCCAGAGAGGTAGAATATCGTCTTTTTTTTTGAGGTTTATTTATAGTTAGCATTACTACTGAATTAATTGATTATAGATAAATGATTGATAATATTATTTTTTTTGTTTGCCCAGATTCCATCAGGTGGACTTGTATGTTCTGCATGCTGGGTCTCTGCACGCAGAAATGTGCAAAGAGCTGCAAACATTGATGAGCTCACCTTCCAGAGTTAGATATTTTTCCTGAAATGACAATGTCAAATCTAATAATATTTGCGTTGGGCATTTATCAAATAAAACAAAGTTATTATGGCAAACATGTGAGACAACGTGGGTCATTTCAGGTAGAAATATCTGAGCACCTGGAAATAGTATCACAAGCGACCTCATCCCAACAGAACCCAGTATTAAGTAGGGGTTGTATAAAGTCTCGCCATCATTCAGTGAGAACTTATTACACATACATACTGATGGCGAGACAAGGAACAAGATGAGATGAAAAAATAATTAGTTATTACTACAGCTGTATCTCTGGACAGCGAACAGTAGGTTGCTGTGCGCATACTATGACCATTGTTTGGTTTTTGGATTGGGCTCGGCATCCGGCAACTATTGCAGCACCAGCTTCATTTCTGGATGACATATTAGTGAGAGAAGATTTATAAAATGAATAAATAGTAAATAAATGGATATAAAACATAAACTGCTGTTTTATTTAGTAGGTACCTACATGTCTTAGTTTACATTAGTAATATATTTGTGTACCTACACATGATATACTTGAAGTCTACTTTTACTCTCTTTTGTAGATAGTTGAAATCAAAAGATCGCTACATTACTTCTGTCGAAGTTCTCCTCAAATACTGCTATATGGATTATGGTTAGGTTTTATTTTTATGGTTAGTCAATTAGGCAATAAAAAAATCATTCTGAATAATCCAGATTTGTCAACGCACCGGAGCGGGTCTTTATTTATTTACATTCATCATAGAGAATCACCAGGTACGTTAGGACTTTCACAGAGAGAGTACAGCACGGCCGATTTATCTTGGCGAGTCCGAACTTCGCGAAGAAGGCTGCGCAGTAACATTTTTAGGAACTAAAGGTGACATGAGGCGAAGTGAGAGAACATGCGCGAAAGTTCGTAGCGCTTATGTTTATACTGCAAGAGATTTCGGCCCTAGTGACACAATCGCTATCGTCGCTTGGTCCCATACTACTGTAGTCTCTGCTTGGTCCGTATTACATTTTCACAACTGCTCATATGGTACCGTCTTTTGTTTAGTATTCCATATTTACAACCACAAAGTCGGGGGTCAACCTTCAACCTCCACAGAAATAAACATGTCGTCAACGTCATTAATCAATCAAAATGACAGCTTACCGCCATGACGGTTTTTTGTTGTGTGTTGCAATTTCAACTGTAATTTCTTGTGTTTACAAGCAAACCAAGCCATTTTAAAGTAATTGGACAGTTGAGAACTGTTTTAAATGAATTTCCCTATTTTTAAGTATAGTGTACAAGGACCTGGCCCAGGCTCCATACATTTTGGAACATCTCCTTTACCTAGCTCTTCTTTTACAGCATTAGCCCTGAATGATTTTTTGCAAAAATTTTGGGAATTGGAAGAAGTTGAAAATAAACTTTTTTTATCTCCTGAGGAAACCGAATGTGAGAATATTTTTTCCTCGACCGTGTCGCGTGACGATGTGGGACGTTATACTGTCGCGTTACCCTTTAGTAAGGATCCTGCTGAGTTAGGTAACTCCCGCAGCGCCGCGTACCGTCGATTGATTGCTCTGGAGAGAAAATTCCGCCAATCGCCGATATTGCGGGAAAATTATAACGCTGTAATCAAAGAGTACATAGATAATGGTTACCTAAGTCAAGTCGATGAATCTGCCATTTTAGATGACGGGTATTACATCCCTCATCACGCTGTCGTTCGGCCAGACAAACCGATGCCGCGCATTGTATTGGATGCTAGTGCTAGAACTCATACAGGGTTATCTTTAAATGATGTACTCCATATTGGTCCAAATTTACAGACAGATTTGTTTATTCTTTTATTAAATTTTAGATTATTTCCCGTCGCTCTAAATGCTGATATTAAACAAATGTATTTACGCGTTGGTGTACCCGTTGACCAGCGTAAATACCTACGCATTTTGTTTCGATTCAATTTGAACAAACCTGTGTTAACTTTTGCTTTTAATCGCTTACCTTTCGGACTTAAGTCGAGTCCTTACATAGCTATGCGCACTGTGCGACAGTTGGCCTCAGACAGTCCGCATTATCCCGAAGCTGCTAAAGTAGCAGAGTCCAGTCTCTATATGGACGATCTGGTGTATTCGGTGAATAATGAAGACACCGCCATGCAGTTATCACATGATCTTATAAAAATGTTTAAATCGGGCGATTTTGACCTTGTTAAATGGTGTAGCAATTCACCCGGTCTTTTAAACAGTCTTCCCGACTCGCATCGTAAGTCTCTTGATTTCCACGCTGGGAGTGATGTGTCTAACGTTGAGGTCTTTCGTGGGAACCTTCTCAGGGTAATTTCTTCTTCACTTCCGCTCAAGTAGCTGAGAAATGTACTAAGAGAAATATAATCTCGATAGTCGCACGCTTATTTCTGGACGCTTATTTATGGATTTCTGGTATCACTTGGGATGAGGAAATCCCATCTGAAATAAAACATGAATGGTATACTTACCGCAGTAGTTTAGACGAGTTGAAAAATATTGCAATACCCAGGTGGGTAAGTACCAACTCTAGCAACGACAGAGTAGAATTGCACGGCTTCTGCGATGCCTCGAAATCAGCATATGCTGCGGTCATTTATCTCCGAGTGATTGATTCGACGGGCAACATCCAGATTTCGTTAGTTACTGCCAAAACCAAAGTCGCACCAATAAAACAAGTATCGATTCCGCGACTATTGCTGAAAAGACTGTTGTTAGAAGTAGCAAAGGTATTACATATAGAAAAACCGAACTTACGAGCTTGGACTGATTCCAGCATTGTGCTGGCTTGGCTTAATGGTTTGCCGAATAAATGGAAGGTATTTGTCGCGAATCGGGTGTCAGAGATACTTACCTCGTTGGATCCATGGCAATGGTCACACGTTCCTACAAAACAAAACCCCGCTGACTGCGCATCTAAGGGCATGCTCCCTGCAGAGCTAAGCAAGCATTCATTGTGGTTTCATGGACCTGATTTCTTGCGGGAAATAAACATTAAATATGATAAATCTCATGATTTGAACACTGACTTAGAGTCAGTCGGAGTAAATCACGTTGTAGAAGATCCGGATATCTGTGATCGATATGCAACGTTGACGCGGCTTACCAGGGTTGTAGCATATTGTAGGCGTATGTTAACAACAAAGAAAATCAAATCTGAAAAAATGTGGAAAGGTTATTTACGAACCGAAGAAATAAATAAAGCTTTTGAGACATGTGTGAGAGACATGTGTGAGAGTCAAGGAAGACCGTCTTCTTCCGTGTCGCTGGGTTTGGGGTTTAGTAGAGGAAGAACATCCAGGTAATGACGGGATCGTACGAGTGGTCACTGTTATAACGAAAAACCCAGCGAGACGGAGGAAGACCGTCTTCCTTGACTAAGACCACATTTCCTCTTTCCGGAGAGAGAGTTTCCGAGGTCCATCTATGTCTATAAAAGAATTGCCTCAAATATTCCTGAGACCACTTGCGCCAGAATGTTTGCAACATACGTTGGATATACTGCCATCTCTTTAACGAGTTTATATTAGAGTTTTCGAAGTTATAATCTGGAGGCGTAACAAGAGGCACACCAACCAGGAAGTGGCCAGGAGTCAAAATTTCCGTATCTTCGGAATTGGTTCCCAATCTAGACAGCGGCCGGGAGTTTAGACATGCTTCCACTTGAGCTAGCACAGTTGCTAGTTCCTCATAAGTCAGAGTGGAAGTGCCAACGATGCGTTTTAGGTGATACTTCACTGATTTTATTCCCGCCTCCCACAGCCCCCCGAAATTGGGCGCGTGAGGCGGAATAAAATGCCAAGACGTTCCATTACTACCTAAAGTTTCCGCTATCTCCGACAAAATACTATTCTTTTCCCTGGTAAAGAGAATACCCAGTTCCTTTGCAGCGCCTACAAAATTTGTGCCATTGTCACTCCATACCTCCTGACAATGGGATCGTACGAGTGGTCACTATTAAAACGAAATACTCGATTATAAAAAGACCTGTTTCTAAATTATGTTTGCTTCCTGTTACTGAATAGCCTAGTTAATATGTAATAATTTGATTTTATATTTAGGCAGTAGAATTTATTAATAAGTACCCGGTGGTGGGAATCCAAGTGTTTTTGTTGTTACCATTTTAGTTTACACCTATACAATTATTAACTTTACATTAGTCTAGTTGGTTAGTATGTAATTTTTAATGGGTATAATTTAGACGATCACCAAAAATATTTTTAAGACTCTAAGCTGAGGCACCAAAAAAAAAATACACAACTCCAAAAAAAAAATTGACTTTATTAAAAGGGCCCTAAAGTATATAATATTATGATTCAAAATAAATAAAATAACATCAGAAAAATCGCAAACCTCGCACAAATATTATTTTTGGTTCCCAAAATGGATTAGCGGTCACCAAATTCTATCCAACTCAAAGATTAATATTTGCACGCTTGTGCGATACACTCGAGCTCACATAGTACACTAGGTTAGGTTAGGTTAAAACTGTGACCTCCTATGCACGAACCGAGCGAGCGAAGCGAGCGGTGCCGCGGCAGCGGCCGGCGAGTGCTAGAAACGACTAGATTCAGTGTGTCGCATAAGCGTGCATTCGAATTAGAAGTCATGGTATTACATAATTGGTAACATCTAAGTAGTGACAATATATAATATTTGGTCTAAAGTGTATTTTAAAGGCGTCCATATATTTTTTTGGTAGTCAATAATACGAAAAAATGGTTTTATTTAATAATATTTTAGGAAACGTTATTTGGTGACCATTTATCCATTTTGGTAACCGTTTAGAATTTTTTTGGTAGTAAAATAGGTACTTTTTTGGGTGGTGTTTAAACACAAGCCATTTTTAATTGTTGCTGTTGTCTGAAATTGTTATAATATTAAGGTCAATTTATGCTTGCCCTTAATGGGGGGAGAATGTATAACGTTGTACGAACAATGTCAAATAAGTTCAACGTTGTTTTATTGAAATTAGTTCTAATTGCCGCGATAGATGGCACTTTAAGTATAATTAAATTGCGGTGTTAACACTTTCCGTCGACACCATATAAGGACCCGCTGTACTTAGAATAAGTCAGTGCCCCGCGACCTGGTCAGGGACGACTGACACCATGACCGGATTTGACTCCCGGGTAAGGCGCATCCAGGTTACACGCGGCTTACCTAGACAAACAGAACTCCACACCCAACACACACTCGTTGCGTGGCGTGTTCTAAGTTAATATAGGCATGTCACGTAACGAAATCAGACACCCACCTCTCAACAGGCGCCAAGACACACACGTGCACGCGGACGGGCCCACGTGTCGCGTTACCATGGGCGGTGTCACACAGTACACTGCCGCCCATACGCACTTACTGCCCCTTAGCTTAGACCGCTACCAGCTCGCTCTGGAAAACGGGATAAGCGGGGGCGCGCACTTTACTCTGTGGGAGCGTCGAGTCGGCATCTTGTCGCTGGTCGTCTCTCGCCGGGCCTCCCCCGGGTAACCGGGGGTCTCACCTGGCGGGGACAGACCGCCAAGATGTGAAAAAAGCGGCGTTGATAGTAACTCAACGTCACGGCGCGCCTACAGGGACACTCATAGCAATCACTCACATGGACGCGTTATTTTTAACGCGTCCAAAATTATCCATGGCCCAAG